>CAVLGL010000148.1:33496171-34944296 GCA_963668995.1 Parnassius mnemosyne | reverse complement strand
TACATTCTTAGCGACTAGGGAAAAGTTTATCAAGTACTGCAAGTGTAACTGTGGTTTATAGGCTGCAAAATAACCTAGAAACCAAGTATTTGGAAAAAACCAGTGGCTATCAGCAGTAATATTATAAAATATAGTTTATGTATTTTGAATAAATTATTTTGACACTTTTATAAGATTTAAATTACTTTTTTTGCAGAAGTGATCGCACCGAAATCCTAGGCTAATCTAGCCGTTCTAAGCTATTAAAAAAATATTGACGGAGTCACGTTCCATTCAAAGCCTCCTTGAAGAGTTTCTAATCAACATTCAAGAAGCGGCGGCTGCGGGCGGTGTCTCCATAAATTACGTATCAAGTATGTGTAGAGGCTTTATGAAAAATGTTTTCGTTACGCGGAGGTTTCCCGGCGGATACTTGCGGAAACTCCGCCGTCCCGCGCGGCCGACACCACGCGCCTTTATTCAAACAAAATATATTGAGCCTTTGATACGTTAGCTCGTTAAACTTGGTATTACTTTCAAACTGATTTATGTTAAAGGATATTAAATTAAATTAATAATAATATACATATCTTTTAAAATAAATATCAACTACTATGTGTTAGGACTTCTTTACTGTATCGTCTTAACTTGTCAACGCCTTTATGGTGACTCAAAAGCTTGCAGATATTTTGATCACCGAATCAGCCTCACGATATAGCTATCAACAAAAGTTCCTGGTTTGGTCAGCATTTTAGTTAAAGATTTATGATATTATACTTTTTTTAAAAAAAATTGTTTTGTTGTGATAGCATGTAACATTGTTAATTACAAAAAGAAATCAATTACATAGCTACTAATGCAATCCTTGATGAATCCCTAGATAGTAAATCGCAGTATCTTAGCTAACAAAATTCTATTCACTCTTGCCTTGACTACGGCTAGATTGTATACGAACGGTAACACGGACAATAAGACAAGATTATTAGGTAAATTAAATTGTTAATTACTATATGACTATTACTATTCGGTTTACTATTATGCTGTAACAAATAGAACACAATACGTTGAATTGAGCGATAGGAATCCAATCCGCTTTTGATGTAGAGACAAAGGGAAACTTTGATAGAATTGGATCATCAAGCTTAAGGATTGAACACTATTGACGCTGTCGATAGCACGGACTTACAAAAGTTACAAAGATAATTTAAATTTCATAATAAATTTCTGCATGTATTACTTTCAAATGTGTTTAAAATAATGTCCGTCTATATACATTTCAATACTTTAATGTCCGACGTTCGGATGCCTCTAATGCAGAATCCGTGAGCGTAAATTTATTCTGTCGATTTGAGCACACATAGCCGGAGCCTAATCCAAGTCGGACGGGTACAAACGACATCGTCAGGTGATATCAGTTGCAGCTGCGACATGCTCGCTCCGAGATTCACTTACGGATTGATGGCAATGCAACTCGATATATATTCAGCACTACAAATCATTGAATCTTTGGCGTTAGACTTGCACGAAGAAAAATGACAGCGATTTAAAAATGAACTCCTTGATTGTATTGAAAGTAATTTTTAAATTCATATGTCTCCATTATTCTTCATCAGCTAGTAGCAGTTTACCGTCTAACTCTGACCTTTTCCGAAAGTGGGAAGCATTTTCCAAAATCGCCACGTTTGGCAGCAAGTTTGGAGATCGTTCTATCAAACATCTCACACCTTCGATGCTGCTCCTACTTGTTGGTGTGAGTTCTTTATGTACTAGATACAAACACACACACATATATATATATATATATATAAGTGTATGTTTGTGTGTGTATATATATATAAATACATTTTCCTTGTCCTAAACCCCTCTCAGAAATGAGAGGAGGCCTGTGCCCAGTAGTGGGACGTAAATAGGCTGTAACTTTTATACATACATACGAGATGGTTATACTGTCTCTTGGTCTCTACTCCGTCGGAAGCCAAAAGATCTTTCCGACTTTTCTCTTAGATGCCTTATATATCCCGTATGGACAATACGGGGTCATGGTTCATGCTCAATAGTGCAATGGCTTAGAAATGAGTTGCAGCGTTTGGGACTGTGGGTTCGAATCCCGCACGAAACGAGTATGTACAAGTATGGTTTATGTTTTTTTTTTGTTATAATAATAATTGTTCCGGGTCTGGATGTTTTTGTTTGTACAATTTATGTTCGTAAACTGACCCCACGATACAGGAGAAAATACTAGTGTGGGAGTAACGTTTTTATATAAAAGTTAAGAGTTACAGCTTATAACGTTCCACTGCTGAGCACAGGCCTCCTCTTATTTCTGAGAGGGTTTTAGAACAAGGAAATTGCCGCCACGCTGCCCCAGTGCGTGTTGGCGAACTTCACATGTCTTCGAAATATTTTTCTTATTTCTCAAATATGCTGGTTTCCTCACGATGTTTTCCATCACCGCCGAACACGTGGTAAATCAGCACTTAAAATTGTAATTAAAAATTTAATTGATGCCGGCGGGGATCGAACCCGGGTTGCTCACGTACTGTGAAACTTACAGCGAGCGCTAACCATCTGAGCTACCACGGCTGTACGTTTTTATATACCTAGTAAAAATATGTTTCTTTTATTTCGCCAATACATAGCAAATGGAAGTAAATATATTGATGAGTTAAATACTAAGATTTTGGAACTACAAAAAGATAAAGTATTGTTTTTATAACCCTGTTTTAATCCATGTGAAATCAAAATTACTTTTCAATTTAATTAACATCCAGCTTTTCACAACAAACAAGTAATACGAGTACGTACTAGATAATAAGTAACACATTTCATATTGTGTATAAGCATGCTGTTCATAAAGTCCGTGTAAGCGCAGTGCAGAGGCAGGCGGCACTCATCAAGCCCTCGATATTTCACCGTACATTACAAACGGTGCGGCGGACAACTGAAGTTAATTGGATGCGCTGGCCACAGCAGGGCACAACTATGAAATATAAAACAGACCGAGCAAGTTTCCAGGTGAGTGCATGCCCATTATCTCGCCTGCAGTCAACGTTACGTGCTTCGTCTCGTTATCGTAGCGTATGCTCTACGGAGCTACAAGTTACGTATACGGGATTTTTATTGAAGTGACAGCTGATGAGCAGACAACGTCGAGCTCTTCGTTTAGTTTAGAGAGACGCATATGCACTAACTCGTTCACATAATGGCGCCACACATAACTTAAAAGACATGCTCAGCGAAGCAATCTATAAACGATGTTTACAGTGCACACTGGCACACAATACGTTTCAAACGGACTGTGTAATAATGGCCCATCAAAATTTCTACGCTAGAGTTGTCGGGCCGATCGGAAAAATTCATTCAGCTCGACTCGAAAGCGGTGTCGTAATCCACGAGCGCCGCTATGTGTGAAATTGAAATTAAAAATCTATTAAAGTAGATTGGAATATAATATCGGTTTATTTTAAGTTTTCGCGTTATTCTATGTGGAATTAAGAGCTTTTTAACGTTATCATAAAATGTATATATATTATCTATTGCCTATAAATTATTGTATCTTTAAAATTAATTTTGTTTTATAAATTAAGTTAATGAAACACTGTTGTTCACAACCAGATTGTTATCCCATTTAATATTCTGATTCGCATACCCCGCGATAAACAAAAAAAAAATGAGGTAATTTGTATGTCTGATGAATTAAAAATATTTCAAAAACATGAGAAGTCTCGCAGACTTCGCACTGGAGTTTTGTGGTCGACTCTTCTGCCTCCGTAATCCTCTTAAAAAGGAGATGAGAACTGTGTCAACAAGTGATAGATGTGCGAATACTTTTGAAGTTCTTAAATTTACTTTTTTTATTTAATTTATATCATATCGTGTCAACGTGATTAAATAATAAATTACATAGTGCCTCCAAAAAAATAAAATAGATGTGTTTCAAAGCGAGAACAATTTTGGAAAGAGAATGATTTAAGTATTTCCAGACTTCTTATGATATTGTCGAATGTAAGAACAGGGAGCGTGCACGCTTAAGCCTCGATTTATTGTCATCGTGATAAACCGTTCTACAGAGCACCATTCGTCCATTAACTGACGTTCCGGGCTTCGGTTCGTAACCGTAAATGGTTTTTGTTTGCGTCACGCATCAAGCTAGGAAAACAAATATTTAAAATTGGAATGGGAATTGGGATTCGTATAATAAATTTAAATTTAAATCAGATTCATTTAGGTATAATTAAACCTTTTGCGTCATTTATTGTATGCGGCTTGTACCTCAATTACAGCCCGTATATAGGTGTGTTTCATTATCATCATCTCCTTCTCCATCAACTTGTAAAGTCCACTGATGGAAATGGATTTCTCCTGTTGTAGAGAGAAATTGTCACGCGTGATAGGCGTATTTACGATTACAGACATCTCGCATTTTTGACGCTGCTCGTTATCTCTGGTCTGGGAACTTTTCACCACGAGTGAACGAGACGGTTGTATCACCATTTATCGTTCTTCTTCTTCTTCTTTTAAATTATGGCTTCTATATATATTTATCGTTAGCTCCGAGATCGTTCTGACATATTCCGTAGTACTGGTGCCTTAAGAGAATCCATCACACTATTTAGTCGCGACCGATCAAATAACGAGGTTCTGACAAATAACATATGAAGGGATATCCACTCGAAATTTACAAACCAAATTGCCATTGAATAATGCTGTCATTTGTGCTGAGCTATAAAAATCATCAGCGTAGCACTAATACGCAGTATAAAAATATGTACTATTTACAACGATTCGTATTTTTTCATAAAGTTCACCTAAATGCTATAAAGCCCGTGGACACCTACAAAAGACTTTAAAATAAAGAAGTGCTGAAATTTAAATTTAGAACTAATATAGCGTTGTAGAGTACATGAAACAGATTTGTTTACGTTTTAATTATCACTGTATAACTGTAATTTTCCTTGTCTTAACGCATGAAAAACAATATTCGCAAAAAAGTACAAAGATTTTCACAGCGACTTGATTTTTCTGTTTGTTTAGGACAGATTTCGGTAGCAATAATTGACAGATCACATAAATTTTCAGATATCGCAATACATGGCCACAATTTCGGTCCTTGGATCATGTTGTCAATTTGCTATATTTTCTGGACATACGACTTTAATTAAGTGCATTATTAATATCTTTTGTTGACTATGTTCTTTGTTCCTTAGATTATTGATAGGTCTTCGCGCGCTAATTAATTTTATTTTTAATATATTTTGAATAATATCGGGAATTAATAAAAATACATATTTTACACGTACTTCTCTAAGTTGAGACTTCACCCGGTACTAGCGATTCGGTTCGGTTATTATATTAAATAGGAAGGCTAGACAAGGTCACAAAATAATACGTCCCACTGCTGAACGCAAAATCTTCTCATCTAAAAGGGTTCGCCGCGCGTAATGCGTATTGGTGGACTTCACAGTTCCTCAAAATATTTTATTTTTCTAACATAACAACAAAAAATCATGAAAAATGTTAATGTTCTCGATTTTTTTGGCGTATTTACTTCAAACTTTTCGAGTATAGTGGTTTTAATGAAAATACACTGTTTATACAGTTACCATAGAGTTACAGATGTACGAGAGTTCTTTTATGGTAAATAAATAAATTTACTGAACTAAACACTGACTTTGATTACTCAAAAATTAAGCCACACATTATTAAGATTATAGATTTTATTTCGTTTATACTTTTTGTTAACCTCTACTTGTGTAGCCGAAACTGCTTTTGTGAATAGTGCTGATTTTATGATCCAGGAAGTGTCCTAGTTTAGAAGTCAGAGGTACTAATTTAATCTAAGAAGTAATATTTAGACATGTATCTTAAGATATATAGGTAATTTATGTAAATTTTATTGTTATACAAAAATAAATAAATTAAAAAAAACATGTGTGCAGTTTCACACGCGGTAGAAGTGACACTTTCAGTAAACTAAACTTCGAGAGAATGAGACGAATGCAGAGTATCAGAAATAGGATAGTTGTAGGTTTTATTTATTATAATATTGTTAACAAGCTTAAAATTATTTAAATTAATTTTAATTAATACGAGGAGCCTACGAAGCACCGCATAAAGAAAACACGCAGATTATAGGAAACACTGTGTATTGTATTCTATCTCATTATCTCGTAGGGTAGTTAAATCCTATAGACGTATGTATATGTTTGTCTCTTTTTAATGTAACTTTTTCGTTTCATCGAGTTAAGTTTTTACTTCAAAAAATAAAAATAAACTTTACTAAGAATTTTAAACTAGTTAAAACTCGTCATACTACAGAAAGATAAAATATGGAATTCATATTTAAAAACCATTTAAATTTTTAACTGCAACTTTTAAAACGTAATGGACTTTAAAATACGTGACAATAAAATATGCGATAATAAAATTATATCAAGAACATTATGACGCTGTATGCAATAGCATTCGCTACGGTCCAAATCTCATTCAGCAATGGAAATTGTTGAATACTTATTCAAAATATTGATCATTTTACGAATAATTTATTTGTAAGTATTTTTCTATAAAACTTTAATTTAAGATTAAAAAATACACTAAAAATGTTACAAATCCAGTGTGTAAAAGTATATGTAGTTAACGACTTGCAACTTCCCGACCAAGATCAAACATGTGATGGAACCATGCAGGTTGATGAATGCTACTATGGACTACTTGCGAGCTTAATCGATCAGGATCGTAGTGTGTGACAATCTATGGGGAGGCCTGTATTTAGCAATGGACCTGTGATGGACTGTTGTGAGAGTGAATAAGTAATAAGCCAGTGCTTGATTATACTATCCCACCGGAGTTGTGTTATAGCTGAAGAGAGTAAAGCGCATTGAATTAAAAAATAAACATCAATATCCTTTATTAATCCATTTTATTATATTATATTTAGCCGAACTGAGTAAGTGGCGCAAAGAGTCTCTGAGAGATGACTACATATTTGTGCCATTTGCTGTAGAGACTGTCGGTCCGTGGGGTCCACGTGCGGTGAAGTTCCTAAAGGAAATCCATCTGCGGTTGGTAGTTGCTGCTGGCGTTAAAAGGGCTGGTTCTTTTCTCGCTCAAAGGCTAAGTATAGCCATTCAGCGGGGAAACGCAGCCAGCGTTCTTGGCACGATACCGCGGGGAGTAGGACTATATGATAATTGTTTCTAGTTTTAGTTATTTTTAAATTATTATTATAGTTTTTAATATTGTATATAATTTAATTAAATTTTATTATAAAAAAATTAATTTCTACAAGAATCCGCCATTATTTTAAAATATTTGTGACTCACCATCCTGGGCAAGTGGGTTGGCGTAATTTCGCACTTGTTATACTACTCCCCTTGACTACTCAATGTGAAATTCGAGCAGGTGAAGTTGGCAACTGGTGAAAACCTTTAAGACCCTTATACCAATTTAAGATTATGTGTGATTTTATTTTGTAAATTAAAAAAAATATTTGTAAGATTATTTGTAAAAATTGAGTGTGTATGGTTTATTTATCATCAGATACGTCATTTAAAAAAGTATTAAATGAAACTAGTGTATAAAAAACATTTACTTATTACTTATATATTTTAAATATTATACAAACATACAAAATATGCCATGTTTCATCAAAATCCACCCTGCGGTTTCAAAGACTATTGTGCTTAATGAACAAACAGACAGACAAACAAAAATAAAATTTTAGTTTTTACATCGATGGAGAAGTATAACGAAATTAAAATAAAATAAAAAATTGACCTGGGACCAGTTTTATAATAATATATAGATAATATAAGACTCGGGGCGGACCTCGCTCAAGCGGAATGTCAGCTGAAATAGCATTCTGCTGTTATGATTCTGAATGAGTGACAGGCACCAAAGACCTGTTTGTCCTTTACAATATCAATCATTTTGATATTATACAGGTCAAACAGAATAGCTTCTTGTAAACTTTACTGGTCAATAGCATGTAGAAAACGTTACAGTGACTTGATACTGATTTCTGAGGTAACAGCTTATTAATCGTCTAAGTTTTGATTTTAAAAATGTCTTAATGTTCTTTATTTTTTACTATAATTAATTAGCATTGATTGATGCCGGAACAGAATAACGATACATGCATGTTATAAAATTCACACGATCATCGCAAGGGTTAAACAGCACCGCGACAGAATTTTGAATTTTTAATTTAAATGTTCTTTTATTCGAAATAAACTTTTATTAAATTGAAATAAAGACACTAAATTTATACAATTTTTATAGACAAAATTACTGTTTCATATTAAATGAGAGTAAAAACGAGCACACGTATTTAATAAGTGGTCACTGGCCTACGAGCAAGTATAAAATATACGATGGTTAAAGATGAGTCAGTAGATGCGTCACCCCTAAGGGTGAATAATGAATATGGGATTCTCCACAGTTATAAACTCATTTGATTGTTCCTCTGCGGATGTGCTGATCCATTTGCGGACTGCTGCCAGAAACTAATTACAACATGGCAATTTCATGAATTGAATAACTGTCCCTTCTAATTGTATATATTATAATATTTTAATAAAGGAAAAAATTTAAACCATTCTGCTTATAAAATAATATTACTAAAACCTTTAATAGAAAAAAAGAGCCGACGAAAAGAATGAAATAATTTCCACATGATAGCTTCTGAAGTTGGCGATATAGAAGAATGAAAACCCCGTCTTCAGAACTATTTTCTTTTGTTATGAGGACCTTATTTTATTCTTTGTAGTTCTTTGAAATTTGATTTTGCTTTTTAATAAATGTTTAATTATTTAAACATAAAGTGGATTAAACAATATAACAAGCGCAAGGCAACAACTAGAATAACGTCTAAATAGTTACATAAAAATCTTCATACACCTATTTTTTCATCCTCAGCACGACTAGCATGGGCCGTGGACAAAAATTTTATCCCCCGATTATATCCACTGACGAGATAAAATTATCTTGTTCCTATGCCAAAGCACGGCAAAGGGGAGAAGTATATCCCCGTTTGACATAACGAGTAGACATATATCCCCCGTCCGTAGCATGGAGTCAAATTAAAGATAAAAAATTATGCTTTTTTGACATTTTAAAAGGACAATTATATCCTAGTTAATTGCATTGCGTTTAAGTTTATAGTCATACAAAAAATCTATCTAAGTCTAAGTCTATCTCCCATTTTATCTACTGTGGATCGATAGGAGTGGGATCACCACTCAAGTATAACCTATTTAAATAAAAAAAAGTTTTATCAAAATCAGTTCACAATTGATGATAATTATGCATAACATAACAAACGTATAAAAAAAGAAAAATACTGAAACGTATAAAAAATATTGAGATCTTCCTTCTTTTTTGAAAACGGCCAAAAATGGGTACATTTGGATGAATAGAAGATAATTCACAAATGATCAAGCAAAATGTGGCATGAAAAGACTATTGGCTCCATATTTCACAGAAATTAGCTTATTTTCCAGATATGTATATTAGTCAGACGGGCCGGCGCCGTGCTCGTGCCGTCGAGCAGAAAATTTAGGATTTCATATGAAACATAGGCCAGCAGGACAGAAGCGGTTTTGTAATACATGGAAGGTAAATTCAGTATTTATGAAACCTCCTCATTTGAGTCTAATAACATTCAACTATTTTCTGAAATATGTTTTTATTCTTTTAAGTTGACTTTTTATTACATTTTTTTTTGCCGCGGATATCGTAAGATGGGAAATATAAATATAGGAAATGTCAGGAATATTAAATAGATTTCGTTACCTCACCTCCGGCGATGGCGAGCAGCGTTAAATGTGAAACATCTTGTGCTGTGGTCGACAATCATCTACAAATCGTATTGACTATTGTAAATTCTCCCCACAATTTGGGAGGTTTATGTCTAACAGAAGACTATTACGGGCTGATAAGAAGACAGCGATGTCGAAATATGTTTTTAAATATGCTTTCCTATTCACGCGTTAACATTAACGTGTCATAAACTTAATTCCTATGAAAATTACAGTAACTAAAGATATCGAGCGTTAAACTTCAACGACATACGGCCTTACTCATAATCGTTGATTACAGCTTAAACGTAGTGATTATACACTGTTTGAGTACATCGTTATTAAATTAAGTATTAATTGTCTATACCTGTCTCTTCCTATTGTCACTCAATGAAAAGAGAGAGAGAGAGAGAGAGAGGGAGAGTGTTTAAGCATTACTTTGTCACTAGCATTAGTTGATGTCAAAGAAAAATATCCAAATTTATCAGTACAAATTGTTATTTAAAACTTTACATAATTACAATTGTTCTGAAGTGTCTAACTTAATAAAACAATAAAAAGTTCACGTAGCACTTGGTTTAGGATTTTATTTGTAAACTAGATTCATAAATATTAACCTTCTACTTGGTGTTTCTGAAGCAAGTGTCAAATTAAATTTTGTGTACAAACAAATTACGATTTTGTTGAAACATCACTTAATCTCCGGCTCCGACCAACAATTAGAGTTATTTTCAATTAATTATATCGAAAAATTTGACATAGAAATCAATTATCATATCATATCGTCACGGTTCATTGTGAACTATTATTAGGTCATCATCATCATCATCATCATTACAGCCCTTCACAAGTCCACTGCTGAACATAGGCCTCCCCCAAAGAATGCCACAAAGCACGGTCCTGAGCCACCTGCATCCATCGACTTCCTGCATGTCTTACCAGGTCGTCACTCCATCTCGTGGGGGGACGCCCTACACTTCGCCTACCGGTACGAGGCTGCCACTCGAGAACCTTTCTTCCCCATCGGTTGTCGGTTCTTCGAGCTATATGGCCGGCCCACTGCCACTTCAGCTTACTAATCCGTTGGGCTATGTCGGTTACTCTGGTTCTACTGCGGATATCCTCATTCCTAAGTTTATCACGCAGAGAAACTCCGAGCATAGCCCTCTCCATAGCTCGCTGAGCGACCTTGAGCTTCCTCATACGGCCAGCAGTGAAGGACCACGTCTCAGTTCCATAAGTCATTACTGGCAACACGCACTGGTTGTACAATTTCGTTTTCAGGTTTTGAGGTATGTCTGACGAGAAGATGTGTCGTAGCTTCCCGAACGCTGCCCAGCCGAGTTGAATCCGTCGATTGACCTCTCGGTCGAAGTTGGACTTACCTAGTCGGACTATTTGTCCCAGGTAAACATACTCGTCAACAACTTCGAGCTTAGTGTTCCCAACAACTACCGGCATAGGTGTGACATGGACATTAAACATGATCTTTGTTTTGTCCATGTTCATCTTAAGACCTATCCGTTGGGAAACACTATCGAGGTCATTGAGCATAGTGCTTAAGTCCTCCAGCGATTCTGCCATAAGGACTATATCGTCGGCAAATCGAAGGTGAGTGATGTACTCGCCATTGATGTTGATACCGTATCCTTTCCAGTCCAGAAGCTTGAAAACGTCTTCCAATGCAGCGGTGAAGAGTTTCGGGGATATGACGTCACCCTGTCTTACACCTCTCTGCAATTGGATAGGTTTCGTACTCTGGTTCTGTACTCGGATAGCCATCGTAGCCCTACTGTACAAGCACTTCAACACTTCGATATACCGACAGTCAACTTGGCACCGCTGAAGGGACTGCAGCACCGCCCAAATTTCGACGGAATCAAAGGCTTTCTCATAGTCCACATACGCCAGACATAGTGGCAAATTGTACTCTTCGGACTTCTGTACAATTTGCCGAAGGGTATGTATGTGGTCTATGGTGCTATAGCCCTTTCGGAAACCGGCTTGTTCGGGAGGCTGGAAGTCGTCAAGTCTGCGCGCGAGACGATTCGTAATGACTCTCGAAAACAGCACGTAGACGCGGCTCAGAAGGGAAATCGGTCTGTAGTTCTTCAAGAGAGCGTTGTCACCTTTCTTGAAGAACAAGACCACCGCACTTCTGCTCCACGCCTCCGGTGTAATGCCACCATGGAGGACGGAATTAAAGAGCTTCTGAAGGACTTCAAGTACCGGTCTTCCACCCGCTTTCAGAAGCTCCGCTGTAATTCCATCCTCGCCTGGGGCCTTACCGTTTTTAAGGTGCTGGAGAGCCATTCTAATCTCGCTCAGACTGACGTCCGGGATATCTTCGGAATAGTGTCGGATGAGACTCGCTCTTGGATCGTTACTCACACTTGCGTGTGGCTCCAACGATGACGTGTACAGCTGCCCATAGAACCTCTCAATCTCACTCAAAATCTCAGGTGTCCCGGAAACGATGCTGCCACATTCTGTCTTCAGCTTTGACAGTTGGCTCTTTCTGGCAGACAGATCTCTGGCAAAGACTTTGGAGCCTTGGTTCCACTCGATCGCTTCTTCAATACGAGCTGTATTGAAGTTGCGTAAGTCCCGCCGCATGCATTTGGAGATCTGTCTGTTCAGATGCCTGTATGCTGTCAAGTCTGTTGAAGAATGTAGCTTCATCTCCCGTCTAACAGCCATGAGATTAAGAGTGTGATCGGAGAGTTTTTGTGTTCTTCTGCGGCGGGTCTTGCAGAACTTAGCTCCGACCGCATGGACAGTTTCCACGAGCTTGTCATTCATATCGTTCACTTCATTGCAGTCTTCAAGCCACTGAAAACGGTTTTGTAACTCGAGCTGAAAGGTCTCGGGACTTTGGAACAGAGCACGAGGGGGACGGAGCGTTGACTTCATTAGACGAGACCTCTCCAACTTAACGTTTAGGTTCAGTGTGCCTCTAACCATTCGGTGATCGCTACCAGTTTTCACTCTCGCGATCACGGAGACATCACTGAACAGTTGTCGTCTGGTCGTCATAATGAAGTCAATCTCATTTTTTGTCGAACCGTCGGGGCTCGACCAGGTCCACTTCCTGTGGGGCCGCTTCTGGAAGAAAGAGTTCATCATAAAGAGTCCCTCTTTCTCCATGAAGTCGGCCAGCTGCTGGCCCCTTGGGTTCCGTTGCCCTATTCCAAATTTCCCTACTTTCAGCTCACCGTTCTCTCTTGTGCCTAGTTTTGCATTGAAGTCTCCCATTAACACCGTATATTGGGTTTTGGAGGAATGCATGGCTCTAGAGATATCCTCATACATTTCCTCCACCTCCCCATCGGGGTGTGCCGAGGTTGGTGCGTAAACCTGTATGACCTTCAGCGAATACCGTTTGGTGATTCTGAGTATAAGGTACGCAACCCTCGTCGACACACTCCCGATCTTTACAACGTTGTTAACGAGAGACTTGTGGACGATAAATCCGACACCTCCTTGGGACAGATGGTCGCCCTCCCGGTGATAGAGCAAGTTGCCGGATTCGAGGATTACCGTGTCCTCCCCCTCTCTTCGGACTTCGGATAATCCTATAATATGCCAGCGCAACTTGTCTATCTCTTCTTCCAGCTCCACGATCTTCTCGTCAGTCCTCAGGGTGCGTGCGTTGTACGTTGCCAGGTCGAGTCGTCTAAGGTGGCAACCGAACCTCCACCGGAGATTCTTAGCACCCCCTGCCCCGCCGTTACCATGGTCGCCACCGTAGCCAGGAATAGCGGGGCCGCCGGGGACTGGGGGCCGTCTCTTAGTAACTATTAGGTACTGATATAAAAATGGGTGTAGATACTATTACTAAATCTAAAAAGCAGAATGAGCTAACATCCTCGGGGGTTAACTGTTCTGCGGAAATTTCACATTATGAGCAACCCAATTATAAGTGCTGATTTACCACTTGCTAGACGGCTCTACTAGATGGCAGTCGATGAAAGCAGATGGTTTAGGACCGTGCTTTGAGGTGTTCCTTAGTGAAGGCTTATGTCTGTCACTAGGCCTACGGCTATAAACTGTGATGATGATGGACTGTGAAGGAAAATATCATGAGAAAACCTGCATGTCCGAAAAGTAAAAAATATATAAATATTTTGAAGTCACATAAAGTCCACAAACATGAATAGGAGGAGCGCGGTGGATAGTTATTTGTCCTAAAATCTTAACAGAAATGTATACCTACGTATGTAAATTTATACTCACTAACTAACTAACTACCGAATAGATAAAAAACTGCAGAATCAATTTTATTTAAAATTAAGCTATATTTAAGTTTTTCTCTGTTTTTCAAATTAAATTGAATTGTAAGCGACATCGTTATATCTTCTCGAATGCGAGAAGAAGTAGTGGCGGTGTAAGAATATATCCACTACCCCATTTTATACCATGAGTATCGTAAGAGGCGACACGACGTAGGGAAACAGAACCAGAAGATGGTCTGCAGCATCTACCTGATAACAGCTGAATAAAAAAACTGCGACTGCCAACCCGCTTGCAAAGCGTGGCAACTATTGCAAATGTCCTTCCTATGCGGGGATCTATGGGGTGGCCTATGATAAACAGCAAACTTTTGATAGGCTATACTGGTAGTGGTGTGGAATAAATAGACTAAAATTTTCCTAATGTGTGAACGTACAGAATTGGACGCTATGGACCTCACATGTGAAGTTCAGATTTAGACTTTTAGTCAAACCCATTACAGCTGCTTCCAAATGAAAATTTATTAGATATGGTTATATTATGTAATATTGTTATCTATTTCAATTTTAATATCATATGCTCGTATCGTTGGTAATACATTCAAAAGATATTTGATTAAATTTTAAAGCTGACCGTTCACTACTATATTATTGGATACCTTTGTAACGAATATGCATTTTCAATATCTATTGCCTATGAAACCTTTCGACAGTATATTGGTATTTAGTTTACATGACCGACGGTTACATTGAGCTACAAACTCATAGCAACGTTATATTTACATTCATTATTTGCGTGCACGCGGGACTGATGATTAAATCATAAATTAATGCTTACGCTGAATGAAAATGTTCCGTACGGTTATTTATGAATATGAACGTAACTCGAGGAACATATTTTAAACATTATTGAATTATTTATGAGCTCCAGTAAAACTCTTGTAACTTATTACAATTTTTGTAAAAACAAATCACTTATTCAAGCATTTTTATGCCTTTAAAACTATAATTATTCAAGTTTTAGTTAGTTGTGTAGTGGCAGTGTGAAAATATCCACTGCCCCATATCATCCCATGGTTGTCAAAGAAACTAAAACAGTAGATGGGCAGCAGCATTATCCTGACAACAACAAGTTTAATAAATAATTTAAATTTATACATTTTGTACAACCGACTTCAATATTAATTATTAAGAATAACTCAAAAACTATTGGTCAGATCTTGATCTATTTATATGGGACCACATGAGAAACATGAGCTTTCTAATAAAAACTATCATAGAAATCTGTTCACCCAGAAAAACATTTTGAGGTAACACATTAAAAAAAGGAACAGTAGAATTGAGTACCTCCCCCTTTTGAATTCGGTAGAAAAACTGGGGTCGCTAAACCGCCTGCCAGGCGGCAACTATGACAAGATCCCCCTGTGGGGGAAGCCTATAATGTAAGCCTATGTTCAGCAGTGAAATTTTGATAGGCTATATGAATGAATGATGAATGAATTTAGGTTTTAAGATGCCACTCGAAACATTAACCATTTTATCAGTGTCTGCAAATACAAATTTTGAGTTAGTACTAATAAGTGCATGCAATATTATATTAACAACTATAAACAAAATAAAAATATATTGAAACGAGCTATTTTCTTACGCCTAAGACACCTGTTCCTATTTATAGCTTTGTCAGAATTTTTGTCTTACTATTATCATCATCCTGTTGATAAATACTTTCTTAGAAACCTATGTCTACAACGAACAATTTGAGATAGATCCCCGCCGACACTAATATTAATTGTAATTATACAACAATAATTATAGTGCTAATTTACAACCTGTTCGGTGGTGAAGGAAAACATTTTGAGGAAACTGGCATGTGTGTGAAATAAAAAAAAGGCATGTGTAATCCGCCACACGCATTAAGGCACTGCGGCAGATATTTCCTTGCTCTAAAACCCTCTCAGAAATAAGAGGAGACCTGTGCCCATAAGTGGGCGTATATATAGATTCCTGTATACAAATTTTTTTGAAAAAAAGGTATTTTGAAAAGTATTTCAGTTTCCTTTTACTTTACTGAATAACTGCGTTGAAGTTCTCTCGCGTTATGACGTAATCAGTAATTTTTATTTTCGGCTAGACGCAGTTTATGGGAGGAATACAACTAGCGGACGTAAAAGTGGCGCCAACTCTGCGGCAGTCGTCGGCTGCCTGCCGGTTTAATAGCGTCTCCTGTTTTAAAAACAAAAATATCAAGACGATTTTACAACTTTGCTGAATTTCAATTCTACTAAGCTAACAATCAAAACGGTTAAAATAAGAACTGTTTTATTTAACTGATATATTGAACTAATAACTAACTTAAATATTGAATAATCTTCTTTTTTTCTTAATCAGCCTGGGAAAGTCTACAGCTGGGTATGGGTCTCACTTGTTGTCGAAGGATTTGGCGCCGTCACACTTGGCAGATGGTCTTTCGAGCTCAGTGCTAGACGCGTTGCACCTTCGACGCTGCTATCATTTGCCGGTCTGAAGATTAAATGTCTAAGGAAAATGAGATGAGGTACCGCCATCTATCGGAAGTTATTAGATTTTTCTTTCATTTCGAATAGTCCTATGGCGCTCAAGGAACGGAATGAGGTTTTAAATTCTCTTATGCCGTATGCAGATTGCAAATTGAATTTAATGTTAATTTTTTTTCTTTTATGGTAAAGATTGACCTATAATATCGGCGATTGTGTAACGTACGCTTGTAGTGGTAATCGTTGTTGGTTTTATTTTGACGATTGTTTCGTTTTGTTTGTTGGTTTTCGTTGTTGAGTCGTTGAGTTGTGTAAATTTATCAGTATCGATGATAAGCTTTTTGTTATGTTGCATGTTAATATCTTATTTTAGGTTATAAAATATCATCATAATGATAAAACAAATGTTCGTCAGAGGCGTTATCGATATTGCGCCATCTGGCATGTATTTCTTAAAAAAGTGTCCATTCCGACCACTTTGAGTGAGCAGGTTGGTTAGCCCATGCTCACGTACTGGTATTATTGCTTGCTACCAGCGTTATTTTCTGACCAGCAGAGTGTACACGTGCTGATGATGTTAGTATGTACTCCCTTCTAAGATTACAAACCATAATTAAAGTCAACTATTAAAAATTAGGCCACAAAAAGAACAGTCTCAAGCGAAATCGCATCACAATAAACTTTATATCAATAGATATTTTCATCTTCTAAAATGTAGCTTCTTATGCAGTTTATACGAATACATTTCTTATTAAATATCTCTCACGGAATGAAATTTGCAGCGTTCGTGAATAATATTATATAATATTACATGACATAATATGTATCTCAATTGAATGTGTATCAAACGTTAATATTTTTACATATTCATTATAAAACTGATGACAGTGTGTATATATGATATACACACATACATGAAAACTTCAATTTCCATTGAAAACATTGTGTGATATTATTAATTTGTAACATCATAAAGAAAATTGTTTATACAATTTCGATTGTTTTGGTGTAAAACAATACCTTGAGTTTCATGTTACAAGACAATTTGCGGCTACAGAACTTGTCAGTGACCAACTTTAATTGATTTAGTTGAAATCACATTAAGACACGATAGAATTTATTTCAGAGGTTACCACGGAGTGCAAGCTGTATTGATGCTTTCAATTAGGTAAATTCTTGAATTAAATTAATTTTGTGGGTTTCGTTGAGTTTATTTTATTTTATTCTCAACTTTTTTATGTGTAATAATAATAACAATAAATAAAAAATATGTTATTTTTTTATAAAACTCAACTGACAAATACATAGTCCATCTGATAGTAAGTGGCTAATGCAGTCCATGGATTGCAGCTTACTTCATACTGTAATGTAGGTAAAATAATAATTTGTAATATTTCGTCATTGTTAATTGCAACAGTCACCGCAGTCTCACATTAAAGGCTTAAGAAGTACGTGGTGTTTGCTTTCCTATCTTAATACATCTAGAGTTGACACATACAAAGAAGGCTACAGATGCGGTGTCATCCCTGAGGATTAAGAAGGATTTTTTATAGGATACGAGTGACAAATGAGCACACAGTCCACCTGACGGTAAGTGGTTGCTGTGGCCCATAGACATCTACATCTATCCTCGATTACGAATCAAAATGCAGATGCGTTGTCACCCGTCAGGACTAAGATGGAATGCCTCTTTTCCAGTAAAATAGGTCTCCGGTTCTCTACACTCACCATACAAAACACAGCTACATTAAGCTGCTATTTTACGCTGGTATTCTGTGAGAGCGTCGTCTTTCCCCGGTCGAGCCGACCCATTCGTGCTACAACTACATCAGTAATATAGCTGCAGTATGGCTCTACAACGTAAGATTCAAGGCCTGGTATTATACTGGTTGTCTTTGTTCTTCAGACTGGAAACCACCAAGTTGGTGGCACCTCCGCTATTTGGTGGCATAAATAGGTAAGAGGGTGACCTACCCAAGACGCCTAGGCAGAAATGGAGGTAAATGATGTAAGGTAATGTAAATGGTAATAAATACGATAGAATCCGTAAGATTGATATAAAAGTGTCGTATTTAAGAATGAAATGAAGCAGACCGGTGACTACGAAGTCTACAGTAACGAAAGGTCATCATTATTTCCAATCTTACAAATAATCATTATTTACCCATAGTGAATTATAACCAAATGTAAACATAACTGTAACTATTGCCTCTGTGTTAGCGCAGAAGCATACCGAGATGCATATTTGCAAAAATTCTAAAGAAAAGCGGTAAATTGGTAATTACTACTTGGTAGTAGTATCAAAATATTTTCATCTAAATAATATTCAAATCATTCGTAACCGCAATAGTTTATTGAACCAGTTATGTACAGACATTTCACTTCCAATCATCCATTATCATCACTATCACTGCAGTCTATCGTGAATCCACCAATTAACAACCTTTAATGTTACCTCACAATGTTTACTGCACAAATGGTCCAGCTGGAATTCAAACCGCATACCTATAACTCTGTATCGATGTAGTATGACCAGTCTGACTTAGTTACACGATCGTCTGACAATACATGTGAGAAGTACGTAGCGAACAGAATAGAATCGTGCATAGTGCTGATATGCCTAACAAGTTAAGGTAGATTCATGTAATTGAAAATCTTGCAACTTAAGGAGGTAAGCACAAGAATGATTCCAACGTCAAAGTTTATCAAGGAAGATAAGAAAGTTTTTCTTATTAAGTATCAAAGGAACTGTCGTAAATACAGAAATTAGCGAGAGTATCATCCTCGGAGCTGTGTGTAAACATCTAAAGTTTGAAAGTGGCGTCGCGTCGCCGTCCTGACGAGCAATCTTGTCGGGCCGCAACTCGCAACGTGCTAGTTGCTGCCTCAATATTAGTCTCCTGTATCAACTCATGCTATATTAGTTATCTTTGAAGGGTTAAAATCATATCTATATACACGTATATTACAATCATATATTACACGTGGTAGAGCCATGCTGCAGCTATATTAGTAGTATAGTTGTAGTACGAATGGGTCGGCTCGACCGGGGAAGGACCACGCTCTCACAGAATACTAGCAAATTAATTTAATAGCAGCTTAATGATGCTGCGTTTCGTATGGTGAGTGTGAACCAGAGACCCTTTTTATTGGAAAAGAGGCATTCCATCTTAGTCCTCACGGGTGCCAACGCATCTGCATTTTGATTCACAAACGAGGATAAATGTAGATGTCTATGCGCCACAGCAACCACTTACCATCAGGTGGACTGTGTGCTCGTTTGTCACCCTATCCCATAAAAAAATATCTTCTATACTCAATCAAATTTCGGATCGGATTATTTACAAATATCGGATTTATTATTTAATATCCCTGATAATAAAATATGTTTTTATATTTGCGTTGTATTAGCGTAAGGATAATCCTGCACACTATCGGCGACGGCCATCAGCACCAAAAATAGGAGACGTCTGATACTGATCGTTAATCCGCCTGCTTAGTATGACGATTTAGGTAAATCCTTCTTAAACGGGGAGGCTCAAGACTAAGAAATTTAAATGTAATTGTTTTTGCTCATATTTCAGTTAATCTTATTTAATCGTGTGAAATTCATCAATAGAGATATATGTGGTAAATTTTCATGTTATCCTCACAAGCATGCTAACCCAAATAGATTTGTGATGGAGTGCTTCTATGGTTTATATTATTTAATGGAGGATATCTATATTATAGATCATTTTTATTTAATTTTTGATTTAGTAGCAATGCTTTTACCATTTATGATATGAGGTAAACTTAAAATGCAATCACGAGGTGTTAGAAGTGATTAACGACCGTAGTCGAGTTGCGGATTCAAACTCATGACTTTTGAGTTCGTGGTCCGCACCCTACCATTAGAGAAATGGCTACATTCAAAAACATTAGCTACATGCACTTATTGACTTTCTCCGTGTTTTACCAGACGTCAATTCATCTAGTTCCCTACACTTCGCTCACCGGTACGAGGCTGCAACTTGAGAACCTTTCATCACAGGTTGTCAGTTCTTCAAGCTATGTAGACGGCCGATTGCCACTTCAGCATTCAGTGCTACTGCAGACATGTTCTTTAAAGATAATTTCACGCAGATAAATTCCAAGCATAGCTCTTTCATAGCTCCCTGAATGACCTTAAGCTTCCTAATACGGCCAGCGCCACGTCTTAGATAGAGATTGATAATTTTAATAACATATGCTACGTTTCGCAATACCTAACATACCTAATTCGATTCCAATACAAGACAAGACTATCGTTTTAGTTACAAATTTTTTTTTTGCTGCACATTTACTCAGTAGACTTAACGTAGAAATTTTTACATTATACATGAAACTCAATAGCTGTACCTGCGGCAACAGATGAATTATTTTTTCGTTACAACCTATATACAACTATAAGAGTCCTTAATCGTTTGAAATCTATTTTGTTTCATTTTAAAGCACATGTTACATATTTATCCGTTTCTGTGTTACTTCCACTGGAAATATTTGAAATAGACAATGCCATATCTCGAACTTTTATTTGCGGTTGTGACAAATCTATTATGGTAATAATTAAATGTCAACGTTTGCTTAGAGCCACGCTCGATGTGGTATGTAAGCGGATAGCACAAAGATTGTGAAACAAATGTTTGCTTAGAGCTTGCGGAAAAATAAAATTGTACTATGTCTTTTAATACTTTCTTAGAATATTTTCTTTCTAGGTCGCATATCAAAAGAGATTCAAGTTCATTATGCATAAAATATTGTGGAGGAATAAAAAGGGATACACTCTATTTAATTCCGTGATTGTGACAAGAGAAATATTTTTTATTCTTTTTAAAATGCCCATCTGACGGTAAGTGGTGATATAACCATAAGTGTTAAATCAGACTGTCTTAGCGTAACAAAATCCCTATTCACTATTGCCTGAAGAATGATGTTACATGTTGTAGTCGAAGGGAAAGATAGACGTTGGCAAACAATTCCACTACGTTGCTGAACACATTACGAAGGGCGATGCGTGGAATGTCTACAACAAAGGGTCCGCCGAACATCGAGTTGTCCAATGGTGGAAAGGGGACGAATGTATTAAATTATGTTATTCCTGCGCATACCAATGTGTATCCCTATAGAATACCGAGAGGCTGAAAAATCTGCGCCTGATCTCGAGACTGTTTTAAATCAAATCGAGGTCACCAATAAGCTTCTTAGCATGCCTGCTGAGAGCTATACGATCAGTTCAAATGCGAAAAGTAGGGTAATCAATCAATAGGGATCTGTCCCGACGTGAAGTACCGCTGCACCTTTACAAAGACCCGTAGCTCATGCTACTTTGGCCTTGAACTCAAAGCTATATTACAATATAAGTACCAGAACCAGCGTCGGGCCTTTGGCGATTGACATAACGATAATCAAAGTGCCTGCCAACCGGATCGCTTACGGTAAAGCGTATTATCTCATTCAACAAGTGTTAAAGTTAAAAATTGTGTACAACCGACTTCAATATAAATTATTAAGGATAACTCAAAAATTAATGGTCAGACCTCAATGAAATTTATATGGGACCACATGAGAAGCATCAGCTTTCAAATAAAAAAATAATCAAAATTGGTTTACCTTGAAAAAAGGTATGAAGTAACACACATAAAAAATAAACAATATCCAGTGGAATTGAGTACCTCCTTCTTTTTGAAGTCGGTTAAAATAATATTCACTACCAATTATAACGGTCCATAGGTGTGCAGCAGTGACTTCTTAATAAAAACCTGAAAATAAAAACTGCGGTGACTAATCCACCTACCAAGTGTGTCAAAACCAACCTTTTGAGTAAGGTGCCTCTGACGCGCGCACTCCATACGCTCAACTTAATAGCTAGTGAGACGGACCTGTTCTGTTGTACTCTAAGTGAATTCACAAAGACAGCATTGCTTGTAATTTCTTACAAAAATTAAAGCATGTATACAAATCAGTTAGACAGCTACACTATCGCATTAGGTAATCTTGTAATGATAGTTGTAAGTTAAATAATAAATAAATAAAAATAAATAAATGAGGCAATCTATGAGGAGGCCTCTGTTCAGCGGTAGACTTTAATAATATCTAATGAATGTATTGACTGAATCGACTCAACAGTTCGACCGATTGCTATTCATGTTGACCATAGCGCTCGCGAGAGTCGTGGCGAAAGTTATCGCGACTTTCCGTCCATAAAAAAATGCTTTAACGATGCGATCGACAGCTTCAGTAATATGAAAAATGAAATGAAATGAAAAATGAAAACGAAAAATGAAAAAATGTTTATTTACAGCTAAGGTGGTAAAGATTATTATATACAATATAAGATAATAAAATGGTAGCACAGTAGTCTTAATTCTCTAGTATATAATTATAAACTGTGATCTTACCACACCAACTAAGCTGGAGTCTATAAACAAGGGTGTATATAATAAGCCAGAATAGATGAAAACGGAAAGATGACAAATGAATCTTTAAAAACATATTTATGCAAATAACCAACCATTATTATTCCGATTCATGATAATTTTTTAAAATGGTATTTTAAAATAGTTTATCTATGAAAACAGTGTTTTTGTAACATTATGGCTGCTTTTATAAATAAAATGAAAACGGCGAATGTTAAAACTTTCATAATCTCAGTCATCGCGTACACTTTTGTTTCGCTCACTTCAATCTACACGTATTGCGCCTCTCAATAGCAACTAAAGGGCTTTCACTTACAATCTCTCGGTAAATGTTAGTAGCATATAAATTTTTTAAGAAATATAACGTGCTTTCCACATAAATGTTTTTCAGACTTTTCAGATTTTTTTTGATGGGATAGGTTGACAAACGATCATACAGTCCACCTGATAGTAAGTGGTTGATGTGACCCATAGACATGTACATTTAACCTCAATGCAGAATCAAAATGCAGATGCATCGTCACCCGTGAGGACTAAGATGGAATGCCTCTTTTCCGGTAAATTAGGTCTCCGGTTCTCTACACTCACCATACGAAACACAGCGGTGTCAAGCTGTCATTTTACGCTGGTATTCTGTGAGAGCGTGGTCCTTCCTCGGTCGAGGCGACCCATTCGTGCTACAACTATACAATGAATATAGCTACAGCATGGCTCTACCACGTATCAAAATAAATTAGTCAACGATTTCTTAGTAAAGTTTAATTACCGTCATTCACCGTTGTATGTTATTTAATTCTTAACTTTTGACTGGCCTGATGGTTTAGTGGTCGTAAGTGCGACTGTTGGTCATGAGGTCCCGGGCTCGAATCCAGGGTGGCGCCAAATTCAGTTATTAGGTTTTTCTAAGTAATAGCCCGAAGCCAGGAAATTGGCGGTGTTTCATACCTGTGCCTCGGAAAGCACGTAAGCCGTTGGTACTGCGTCTGATCTCACTTCGCTCGTGTCACATTGCCGAACTATGTATATACTCTCATTGATCGGACTATGAAGGTTCACCTGTGCTTGCGCACACACTCGTACACTCATTGAATTATATATACTACGTACTAGAGAAGCTATTCCAAACAAAAATGTTGCTCTACTCTGTCTTCGCGCATGCGCGGTAGATAGTAGAGTTACGTATGCGCGAAGACTTTAATTTAATATAAAATAAGATATTAATATAAAATAAATATAAGAATTTAATATAAAATACTCTTATTTTAATCTAAACAAACACATTTCTAAATAAAATGTAATAATTACGCAATATTTTTAGTTTAGTGTACGGATTGCAGTATAGTTCAGTTGAACATAGTCAATGTTCGGAATGCGAAATCTAGTGCGTAGTACATAAATATATCGATGCGTACACTATAATCCTGTACTGTGTATATGTAGATGACTAGCCTCCGTTGAGACAGGCCGCCGTCATCGAAATTCGTTCTGTAAGACATTACATTATTTCTTAACAAAATTATTTAGTTTTTGCCTAGGATTGCGTCTTCGTTTGTAACACCCTCTATTCCCAACGCCAAGGAGTAGTGTAGCCAAGGTGGTCCATATAATTACAGGCTGCCTTAGCGCTCAGGCGGACATTGTCACACATCTGTGGCTTGTAGTTGATTTCAAGATTAAAAAAATATTTAAAAAAAAACTTAAATCTCACTTATCAATAGAATTCGCAACATTATACTCTGCTATTTATCACCATATATAGTGGCGGCATTAAGGAATAACGTCCTCTACTCCATACAATCCCGTGGAAGTCGTAAGAGGTGTTTTTTTTGTATATGATAAGGATGACAAACAAGCACACAGTCCACCTGATGGTAAGTGGTTGCTGTGGCCCATAGACATCTACATCTATTATTGTTTGCGAATCAAAATGCAGATGCGTTGTTAGCCGTAAGGACTAAGATGGAATACCTCTTTTCCAGTAAAAAAGGTCTCCGGTTCTCTACAATCATACGGAATTCGTTACGGGGAAACTGAAATCAGAGATGAGATGCAGTTGCCAATCCACATGCCAAGCGTCGCAACTAAGGTAAGTATCCCTCCTATTCCTACTCTTATGAGGCAATTTACGGTGGAGGCTATATAAAGCCCGCCGCTGAACAAACACAAAAACTACTACAACCATAAAACCGACTAAATGATAGGTAAGAGAATCCAATAGCTCATATCATAAATATTGTAGTGGAAAAAAATTAAGTTGCTGGCTGGTGAATAAAAGTTTGGGAATTCGGAATGTATTAGTTACATTTGAATGTACAAGAAAGTATAACATGATACGCTGTTTTGATTAAAAAAAATATTTTAAAATATTGTACATAATGAACTGCGTGTAATATTATCGCACTTGCCATCGAATGGCGGAGTAAAAATTCATCACTCCATAACGTCCCAAGGGCATCGTAACAGGTGGCTATTGGGAATGCTAGATACTCGTAATACTTATGGCCTGTGACAGACAAATACCTTCTCGTTTTAACAATAAAAAAAATACTAAATCAGACTCGTGAAAATATATTCACCGAAATGGTGCCTGACGTCTGGTACTGCGACTGACAATCCGCCTACATAACAATTAAGGCATATGATATCAACGGGAGAGGCCAATGTCTTGCAATGGACTTTTGCGGACCGATGAATATGTTGATGAACGCTAAATTATCTATAGTCATACTATAAAAAGCAGAATCGTTGTCACTTTTATGATGGAATCTTTTTATATCTTTTCCTTCAACGAAATTCAAGATGGATTGTTGTTATTATTTGTAACAGCTTTTAATTAAAAGAAAAAAAAACTTTTAATAAGTAATATTTATATTGAATAGGAATTATTTTTACTATTCATACTAGAAGTGATACAAAACTGAACAGATTCTATTAAATCATTACACTATTTAGCAATGTGGTATCAACAGCAAAGTATTCATGTTTTACGTGGTAGAGCCACGCTGCAGCTATATTAGTAGTAAAGTAGCAGCACGAATGGGTAGGCTCGACCGGGGAAGGACCACGCTCTCACAGAATACCAGCGTAAAACAGCAGCTTAACACTGCTGTGCAACAGTGTAGAGAACCGGAGACCCCTTTTTACTGGAAAAGAGACATTCCATCTTAGTCCTCACGGGTGACAACGCATCTGTATTTTGATTCTATATTGAGTATAGATGTAGATGTCTATGGGTCGCAGCAACCAGTTACCATCAGGTGGACTGTGTGCTCGTTTGTCACCCTATCCTATAACAAAAATTGTCCTCTTTTCTGATAGATAGGTGGGGAAACGCAAACACGAGGATAATCTCTAATCATCATTGATACAATAATAAAGTGTACCCACTTCTTTTAGCCGACTTCAAAATGTATTATGTATGTACGAGTATTTATACAGGGTTATTTTTCAAAGAGAACTAAATTTTCAAATAAATAAATAATGATATACCGTTATTGCAGTTTTGATAATACGAGTAAATAAGGCTTCTACTTTATTTGAATTTATTCCAAATTGAATGTGATTTATTTGCAACAACGTTTTTGCCTACCGATCGAGCCTTACGACGTGCGCAGTAAAATCAGTTAAAATAATGTAATGTAATAAAAAGGACAGAATGTTTGAGATTTTTTTTTTAATTAAGTTTTCTTCACCATTTGCCTTACTTATTATTAACCTTCTCTGCAAATTTGGCCGGTTATTGCATAATACCCTGTATATGTATGTATGTATGCATGTAAGTATGTATGTCATCATCATCATTACAGCCCGTCACAAGTCCACTGCTGAACATAGGCCTCCCCCAAAGAATGCCACAAAGCACGGTCCTGAGCCACCTGCATCCATCGACTTCCTGCATATCTTACCAGGTCGTCACTCCATCTAGTGGGGGGACGCCCTACACTGCGCCTGCCGGTACGAGGCTGCCACTCGAGAACCTTTCTTCCCCATCGGTTGTCGGTTCTTCGAGCTATATGGCCGGCCCATTGCCACTTCAGCTTACTAATCCGTTGGGCTATGTCGATCACTCTAGTTCTACTGCGGATATCCTCATTTCTGAGTTTATCACGCAGAGAAACTCCGAGCATAGCCCTCTCCATAGCTCGCTGAGCGACCTTGAGCTTCCTCATCCGGCCAGCAGTGAAGGACCACGTCTCAGTTCCGTATGTCATCACTGGCAACACGCACTGGGTGTACAGTCTCGTTTTCAAGTTTTGAGGTATACCTGACGAGAAGATGTGCCGTAATTTCCCGAACGCTGCCCAACCGAGTTGAATCCGTCGATTGACCTCTCGGTCGAAGTTGGACTTACCTAGTCGGACTATTTGTCCCAGGTAAACATACTCGTCAACAACTTCGAGCTTAGTGTTCCCAACAACTACCGGCATAGGTGTGACATGGACATTAAACATGATCTTTGTTTTGTCCATGTTCATCTTAAGACCTATCCGTTGGGAAACACTATTGAGGTCATTGAGCATAGTGCTTAGGTCCTCCAGCGATTCTGCCATAAGGACTATATCGTCGGCAAATCGAAGGTGAGTGATGTACTCGCCATTGATGTTGATACCGTATCCTTTCCAGTCCAGAAGCTTGAAAACATCTTCCAATGCAGCGGTAAAGAGTTTCGGGGATATGACGTCACCCTGTCTTACACCTCTCTGCAATTGGATAGGTTTCGTACTCTGGTTCTGTACTCGGATAGCCATCGTAGCCCTACTGTACAAGCACTTCAACACTTCGATATACCGACAGTCAACTTGGCATCGCTGAAGGGACTGCAGCACCGCCCAAATTTCGACGGAATCAAAGGCTTTCTCATAGTCCACATACGCCAGACACAGTGGCAAATTGTACTCCTCGGACTTCTGTACAATTTGCCGTAGGGTATGTATGTGGTCTATGGTGCTAAAGCCTTTTCGGAAACCGGCTTGTTCGGGAGGCTGGAAGTCGTCAAGTCTGCGCGCGAGACGATTCGTAATGACTCTCGAGAACAGCACGTAGACGCGGCTCAGAAGGGAAATCGGTCTGTAGTTCTTCAAGAGAGCGTTGTCGCCTTTCTTGAAGAACAAGACCACCGCACTTCTGCTCCACGCCTCCGGTGTAATGCCACCATGGAGGACGGAATTAAAGAGCTTCTGAAGGACTTCAAGTACCGGTTTTCCACCCGCTTTCAGAAGCTCCGCTGTAATTCCATCCTCGCCTGGGGCCTTGCCGTTTTTAAGGTGCTGGAGAGCCATTCTAATCTCGCTCAGACTGACGTCCGGGATATCGTCGGAATAATGTCGGATAAGACTCGCTCTTGGATCGTTACTCACACTTGCGTGCGGCTCCAACGATGACGTGTACAGCTGCCCATAGAACCTCTCAATCTCACTCAAAATCTCAGGTGCCCCGGAAACGATGCTGCCACATTCTGTCTTCAGCTTTGACAGTTGGCGCTTTCTGGCAGACAGATCTCTGGCAAAGACTTTGGAGCCTTGGTTCCGCTCGATCGCTTCTTCAATACGAGCTGTATTGAATTTGCGTAAGTCCCGCCGCATGCATTTGGAGATCTGTCTGTTCAGTTGCCTGTATGCTGTTAAATCTGTTGAAGAATGTAGCTTCATCTCCCGTCTAACAGCCATGAGATTAAGAGTGTGATCGGAGAGTTTTTGTGTTCTTCTGCGGTGGGTCTTGCAGAACTTAGCTCCGACCGCATGGACAGTTTCCACGAGCTTGTCATTCAAATCGTCCACTTCATTGCAGTCTTCTAGGCACTGAAAACGGTTTTGTAACTCGAGCTGAAAGGTTTCGGGACTTTGGATTAGAGCACGAGGGGGACGGAGCGTTGACTTCATTAGACGAGACCTCTCCAACTTAACGTTTAGGTTCAGTGTGCCTCTAACCATTCGGTGATCGCTGCCGGTTTTCACCCTCGCGATCACTGAGACATCACTGAACAGTTGTCGTCTGGTCGTCATAATGAAGTCAATCTCATTTTTTGTCGAACCGTCGGGGCTCGACCAGGTCCACTTCCTGTGGGGCCGCTTCTGGAAGAAAGAGTTCATCATAAAGAGTCCCTCTTTCTCCATGAAGTCAGCCAACTGCTGGCCCCTTGGGTTCCGTTGCCCTATTCCAAATTTCCCTACTTTCAGCTCACCGTTCTCTCTTGTGCCTAGTTTTGCATTGAAGTCTCCCATTAACACCGTATATTGGGTTTTGGAGGAATGCATGGCTCTAGAGATATCCTCATACATTTCCTCCACCTCCTGATCGGGGTGTGCCGAAGTTGGTGCGTAAACCTGTATGACCTTCAGCGAATACCGTTTGGTGATTCTGAGTATAAGGTACGCAACTCTCGTCGACACACTCTCAATCTTTACAACGTTGTTAACGAGAGACTTGTGGACGATAAATCCGACACCTCCTAGGGACAGATGGTCGCCCTCCCGGTAAAAGAGCAAGTTGCCGGATTCGAGGATTACCGTGTCCTCCCCCTCTCTTCGGACTTCAGATAATCCTATAATATGCCAGCGTAACTTGTCTATCTCTTCTTCCAGCTCCACAATCCTCTCGTCAGTCCTCAGGGTTCGTGCGTTGTATGTTGCCAGGTCGAGTCGTCGTAGGTGGCAACCGAACCTCCACCGGAGATTCTTAGCACCCCCTGCCCCGCCGTTACCATGGTCGCCACCGTAGCCAGGAATAGCGGGGCCGCCGGGGACTGGGGGCCGTTTATTATTGTCATTGCTCATGGGGGGTATATTGCCATAGTTGCCACGCTTGGCGAGCGGGTTGGCAACCGCAGTTTTTTTATTGTTATTTTGGCTATTATCAGGAAAATGCTGCTGCCCATCTCCTGCCTGTTTCCCTTTGTCGCCTTTTACGACACCCACGGGAAGATATGGGGTAGTGGATATTCTTAACCGCCACTACACGGCAGTATGTATGTATGTAACGCGATATTTTTGCTTATTGTAAACTGATTTGAATATTTTTGATGCTATGGACGGATCCGGGATTTGAACCCGAGACCACACGATCAGCAATCGCGCTTATGACTAACGAGGTAGGCAGTCTGACTGCCACATATAATAAGTCTTTTTAAAAAAAAAACATTACCCCCACACTAGGATTTTCTCCTGTATCGTGGAGGCAGTTTACAAACATAAATTGCACGAGGACAAACATCCAGACCCGGAACAATTATTTGTAAGCCATACAAATACTTGTTCCGTGCGAGATTCAAACCCGTGGCTCCCAACGCAACAACTCATTGCTAAGCCACTCCGTCAAAAGCCGTGTGTCTGGCACGACGCGTACACACTCCAGCCGCTATACGAGTACTGTTGGTCAATGCGTAACGGGTTGATTTCAGAAAGTTAATACATACTACCTTTTTATAGCCGTGGTAATTGCGTTAATTTAATAAGAAGCGTAAAGTAATGTGGGATTATAAACTTTTCTTTTTTTAATTCGAACTAAAAAAAACAATGACCCTTACAAGCATTTATTTATTTATTTTTAAAACTTTATATGAAATTTAAAACTTTTAGTTAATTAAAAACGGCCACTACACGGGAGAATATCCACTACCCCATATGATCCCGTGGGTGTCGTAGGAGGCGACAGAGGGAAACAAATCGGGAGGTGGGCAGCAGCGCCTTCCTAATAACAACTCTTCTTACGTGGTAGAGCCATGCTGCAGCTATATTACTGGTATAGTTGTAGCACGAATGGGTCCACGGTCCACGGAAGGACCACGCTCTCACAGAATACCAGCGTAAAATAGTAGTTTAACGCTGTTGTGTTTCGTAGAGTGAGTGTAGAGAACCGGAAACCCTTTTTACTGGTAACTGGGCATTCCGTCTTAGTCCTCACGGGTGACAACGCATCTGCATTTTAATTCTTTATTGAAGATAAATGTAGATGTCTATGGGCCACAGCAACCACTTACCATCAGGTGGACTGTGTGCTCGTTTGTCACCTTTATCCAATAAAAAACGACTAAAATTAAAAAAATACTGCGATTGCCAACCCGCTTGCCAAGCGCGGCAACTATGGCAAATATCCCCGCTATGAGGCAATCTATGGGAGATATCTACGTTCAGAAGTAGACTTTAATAGGCTGTAACGGTAATTAAAGAGTATTTTTTTTTCAAAACTTAAAGAGTAAAGTTTATCTTTTTTATTTTTTGTTTAAATAGGTATCTACATCTAATTTTTGTGCACATGTCATCTCTAATTTCTGAAAATATGAATGATAGCGGACGTAACGTGAAGTTCTTGAAATATTTTTATTCCTCACACATGCAATATTCTTTGCCTTTACTGACGAGCACGTGTTTAGATCAGTATTTAAAACATCGATTAACAAACTTCATTGTTGCCGGCGCGGATCGAACCCGGGAATACTTAACCTCTGAGCTACCATGACTGTTGGTTATAAAATAACCATTAATTTTATAACTTCAGTATCAAAACATATAGCTCTCCTCAAGAAATACTAAGTAATAATATTCAAGTGTATTATTAATTATACTGCGGCAGCTAAGTATATTGACACGGTGGGTCGGCTCCGTACGGCGGACACCGTACTCGCAGAATACCAGTGTAAAATAACAGTTTAATACTGCTGTGTTTCGGATGGTGAGTGTATTTAACCGGAAACTGAGTTTACTGGCAACGTGGCATTCCATATCTGTTCTCAAGGATGACAAACCATTGAAGGTTTGATTCTTAATCGATGATAGTTGTAGATGTCTTTGGACCACAGCAACCACTTACTTTCATGTGAACTTTGTGCCCTTATTCTATAAAAAATATATTTTTTTTTATAAAATTATTCTTTTAAAAGAAAACAACAATTGTGTGCGTTGCGTTTAAAATGTAAACTAGGGTACCTCAAAGCCGATTGGCGGGTCATATTATGTTATTTACTGGTCTACGGAGGACAACTTTTTAATAGCACGATAACAGACCACCCGAGACCGGCTCGTTGGCGTTAAATCTCGAGCTCATAAATATGTTATGTAAACCCACCCTAATAATTAGTCGCGGTTACGGCGTGTAGTTAAGTTTTATGGAGCCGGTAGAGGCTTTAAGTGGGAGCGAGAGCTCGCCGGGAAAAATGTTCTTTAATTTGTCTGGCCGCGTTCAGAGGCAATGAAGCGGAAATTGTTATGTTTATTCGGGGAATCTTGTATCTTTTGCTACCCTTTTATTTTTTCCAGCGTTTTAATGCGATTGGATTTTCGGAGATCCGGGGTAACGTTATATTGGTAAGCGAGTTGAATGTGTATGAGCTTGATTCGCGGCAACCTTCGCTTTCATTGTTCAGCTTCTTGAATTATTAAATGTATTTCAGGTATAGAGAATTTTTTTTGCTTAATTAAGACGTAAATCGACAATGATGAATTGTTATCTAAGTAACAGTTTTAACAGCAGATTAAAAAATACAATAAAATAAATACAACATATCAGTGCTTATAAGGAAATAAAGTTTATTATAATACAAAATGAGGTGGAAAATTTCGATTTCATTAAAATGCATATGGTTTTAAGCATACGAGATGAGTCACTTGTAAGTGTAATGCGTGCCGGTCTCCGAAGAGGCGGCGACGCGCGGACGATAACGGCGAGCGGTGTGCGGGGGAAGTGGTCGGCGGCGTGGACACTGTACCTGACACTCGCCGCGCTGCACGCCACTGGCACTCAGTCTTCGCAGTACCACTTGCGAGAGTTCGCGGAAAGTTTTCCAACTGCCGTTTCACAAGACCGGTGCGTCCGGCAACCGAAGATCGAAGCGGATCTGGCGGAAGCTAGCGTCGGGCAGAGTCGAAGCGCGTGATGCTCGTACACAGTTTACAACGAGTACGGCGTCAAAGCGAGATACGGAGTCATGCGGTCAGCCAAAAGGACACAAACCTACTGGCAAGCTGGGTGTAGAGCGCGCGGGCGGGACGGCGGCGGGGGCGCGCCATTGGCCCGACGGGGCACGCCTCCGCCGACGCCGCTGACGCCGCCACGTCGCGCCTGCCACTGCCATCGTCCACCGACCACTTCTTACACTTTCATTCCAACTAACTTAAATCTTACACTATTTTTTTTTATTTTGAACCCGAAATACACTTCGAATTTTGCAAACTTCATACCAGGGTTACAGAGTTAAATGGATTAAAGTAGTAATATATCGCTAGATTACGCCTTATTTGATGCATTATTAAGTTTTATTTTCACTGTCATGTATTATGCGAAATTCTATTTAAACATTTAGGTATGTATTTCGGCTAAAAGTTTTTACCTTTTGTGGGGAATTACGCAACAACTACTTAATTATTCGATTAAAAAATTTTAAAAATTACATGATAAAATATTTAAAGCTCACTCTTCACCTCGTTTGAACCTTGATCATTTGGCTAAGCCAAAATAATCCCAGTACTTAGTGTCCTGAAATTAAAAAGTCTATATGAGTAGATATTATGAGAGCGTAAATCTTGCAAGGTCATGATTTTGCTGCAGTTCATTTAAAAGCAGGGTAACTTAGACGGCGCGCAGTGACGACACTGCGCAAAGCTCTAATAATGTTGTACGTAGTGCGAACGACGCTGGAATTCAAACGAGTGTAGAGAAACGTTAAGCAACTCGCTCACGTGCCTGTAGCTACAAAGTCACCTTTGGCCTGCTCGCTCTGGTCTGCAAGCTGCATATTACACTATATTCAGTGTTGTGTCTGTACAAAGACGAACGAAATGGTAGTTAACGAAACTTCGTTGCAGAACATGAATAAAACATTGTTTTCAAAATGTAAAGCATATTTAAAAAAAGTTGTTTGCTATTAACATAATTAGTAATTCTACTACTAATCTAAGCTGAAAATGCTTATGCAGGCATTTATGGCCTTTCTATATTCTTATAGTATTTAGTACCCAAGTAACCTGAGTTTATCACTAACAAAATGTATAATTGTAGGTATTGCACACATGGTAGGTCAGCTTATTATCTGCTTACCTACCTTGTGTTCTGTTTTGAAAAACATTGTGATAAAACCTCCAAGTGAGGACCCTCCTATTTATAATTCAACGATTAAAACAGAAAAATCGTTTTATTTTTTGATTAACTCTATTCCGTGAAAAATTTAATTACAAACAGCTTTTATTTTTATGAACCTAATAAAAAAGCCTGTCATAAAGTCATATATATACATGATCAAAATTATCAAACCGCTGACATCGAATGTGCGACAAGTCTAAAATTGCGATCTCTTATCGTGTTTTATATCATAAGGGTAAAAAAAGTGTATACAGTTCACCCGATGGTAAGTGGTAAGTAATGCTGTGGCCAATATACCTACGTTATTTCTCGGTTGAGAATCTAAATAGAGGCGTTTTTGTTGTTGTTGTAGATATTCCATCTTACCAGTTTCTCGAAACACAGCTGCATAATGCCTGCTAAGAAAATAAATAATGGACTCATTCCTCAAAGGGCAAAAGCTCCTGCACACTCCTGCGGTTACTCTGGTGTTGCAGATGTTTATGGGCGGTGGTGGTCAGGTGAGCCGCAGGTTTTTTTTTTGTCCCCTCATGTTTATAAAAATTTCCTCTCACAAATTCAGTTCAAGGAACCTATCGTCAATATTCCAAAGGATTGTAACCATAGTTGATTTTTTACTCTTTTTTATTTGTCATTAAGTCTTCTTATACAATTTTAAATATCTGAAATATGTCATCAATCTCGAGTCAGAATGAAAATGTTTGGGCAATTTATAAATTGCTATTTTGCCCCAGGTTAAAAATATCTCCTCAGATCTTGTAATTCGAGATTGTTAAATCGAGAATGAACCTATCGCGTTTTCTTAGGCTCTAATTGAAATCGATACCTATATTTTACAATACAATTATTTGTATTTGTATCTGTATCTGAAGTACATTTATTATATATACGTGGTAGAGCCATGCTGCAGCTATATTAGTAATATAGCTGTAGCACGTTTGGGTCGGCGCGACCGGGGAAGGACCACGCTCTCTCATAATACCAGCGTAAAATAGCAGCTTAATGCCGCTGTGTTTCGTATGGTAAGTGTAGAGAACCGGAGACCCTTTTTACTGGAAAAGAGGCATTCCATCTTAGTCCTCACGGGTGACAACGTATCTGCAATTTGATTTGTAATCGAGGATAGATGTAGATGTCTATGGGCCACAGCAACCACTTACCATCAGGTGAACTGTGTGCTCGTTTGTAACCCTATCTTATAAAAAAAATTATCTAGTGTTGGATTTGTGTCTGAAGTATTTTCCCGTATGTCTGCCTCGAACTATCTGCAAAACTATCTTAAAAAACTGAGATTAGCAATGTGCCTGCCAAAATTGGCAACTATGGCAAAATCCCCCCTGTGAGGCAGTTTATGGAGGAAGCCTATATTCATAAGTGAAATTTTGATAGGATGATGGATGGATGATGAATAACGAAAAAGAAGAAAACGCTGAACCGTTACATCACTAACTCATATTAATACGTGATGGCTCAGTATCGCAGTGACATTTGGCTGCAGCGCTGCGGTGCCGCAGGTTCGAATCCCGCACAAAACAAGAATATCTAAATGACCTACATTTAATAACTGTAATTTATGTATGAAAAATACCTCCACGATACAGGAGAATATTCTAATGAAGTTTATTTAAAAAAAGAGAAATAAGAATATGGAAATAAATACCTTAGAATACACTACTGATCATTATTATTTTCCTCTGTTTAAAAAAAATCCACTTTCCCATGTTAAGCCACTACAACTTCGACGAGATTATATTCAGCTACGTCATTTACTATTTTGTCACAGTACAATCTGTGCAAAGTGAAGCAAATGATCTGGTAATATCGCTCCATACTCGAATTTATCAATCTGAAGCCGCGACAGTTGTTAAATAGTGCACACGTTTGCACGAATCAGCTGTGATTCGCCGTGGTGTGCAAGCGACAATCACGTCACGGTACAATGGCGGCGCCGTTTATTTTCACAGCGTATTATTCTCGACTTCTACGTATGTTGTTAGATTAAAAAATGTATACGTACAATATACGTACGTTTTATTTTTATATTGTGGTTGTAGTACAAATAGCAGCTGGATACTGCTGTGTTACGTATGGTGGTTGTAGAGTGTCGCAGACCCTATTCACTGGAAAGGAGGCTTTTAATCTAAGCCCTTAGGTGACAACACATTTTATTCGAGGATAGATGTGGATGTCTATGGGTCACACTATCCACTTAACATCAGGTAGACAAACGACTTACCCTTATTCTGTAAAAAAAAATCTTAGTGCTAGGCTCAAGGTTTCTTTAAAAATTTTGAAACAGGTTAGAGTCTGCTGTGCTGCCCCAACTGAATCAGAATTAGCCCGTAAAAGTTCATTGCAGAACATGAGCTTCATTTTTGTAGGTAGGATTAGACTTGATTAGATTTAGACTTAGATTAGACGGATTGACGATCGCAGTACAAATCGTCGAGCACCTTTGACGCTGCCGCCCGTCTCTGGACGCGAATCATCCTTCGCAGGGATGGCTGTTCTTTTGCAGGGATTTTTGATTTATCAAATCTAATGTAATGGCGGGTGCGGTCATGTTCTTACGACTATAGGTGCTGCAAATTACTTGAAACGTCGGTTATATATATATATATATATATATATATATATATATATATATATATATATATATATATATAAGTAAATTAAACGCGACATAATCCGCACAAGAAACTTAATTCATTCAGTCCAATGTATTTTATAATTAAGTAAGTCATAATATTTAAAAGCAAAATATGGAAATACTGGTGATAGCAACCCTGCATGGACATAGTATGTACATTGTACATCTTACACACTTAACCAAAGTAAGAAAGGATTACGTACATAAATTTGGAATAATGCCACCGTTATTTTGATCATTCTGTTTTATAAAAAATGGTTTTGTTAGTATTTTAAGAAACACAAGATACAAAAAAAAATGTAGTTACATAAGAACCTAGTTAGACTTACTGTTGAAAAATATAAAAATATTTTATGCCTGATATAGCCACACTGCAGCTATATTATGACTAGCACGAATGTTCGGCTCAACCGGGGAATAAACACGCTCTCACAGAATACAAGCGTAAAATAGCAGCATGATATTAGTGTATTTCGTATGGTGAATGACAAAAACCGGAGACCACTTTTTTCTCTTAACGAGGCATTCCATCGTGGTCCTCAGGCTTGTTAACACATTTGCGTCTTAATATTTTTTCGAAGATAGATGTACAAATGACATCAGGTGGACTGGCTTACCGTCAGATTTACCGTCAGCTCGTTTATCAGTCTAGTTTGTAATAAATATTAATGTGTTGTATACGTCGCAAAAGACTTACCTACACTCGCAGAAAAGAGATGTTTGTTTAAACTTAAATCACTATGGAAGTAAATCTAATCTATTAGTAAAGTATTTTATTGTATTCAAATGGCTTAATATTATAATTTTAAAATACGTTCCTGGCGCACATTTTTTTTAAGCATACTGAACATCATACCAGCATAGTTTCAAAAAGTCCCATTGTATGATAAGTGGCATGCAAAATATATTTATACTTCGTACTTCCTTATGTCGTTATGGCAAAGTTCCAAGTAAAACAACCTTCCGTCGAGCGACGATAACGGCAGACTATGGTTTTATTACGTGACGTCGTCGCAAAAATTAAAGAAAATGCATTCGCAAGCAAACTAACAGCTGTGTTAATTAAATTATCGTGAAATATGTCGACTTCATTTTTAATTTAACAACAATATTACTATCATCCCGTGTAATGGCGGTGTAAGAATATCCACTACCCCATATCTAAACTATACAGAAGAATGGCAGCGTCTTCCTGATAACAACCCAAATAAAAAACTGCGGTTGCCAACCGCTTGCCAAGCGTGGCTACTATAGCAAATTCTCTCCTATGAAGCAATCTATGGAGGAGGCCTACGTTCAGCAGTGTTTATATGCTGTAATAGATGGAATTGATGGATGGATTACTTAAAAGCTTTTACAAAAATTTACTTCGCAAATATCCGCGTTATAAAATAAAATGATGTGTCTTACCTAGTATGAAGAAGCAAGGATGGATTACTATCTACTATTAAGCCTCTTACTTAACGAAATATTTTTTAATAATATCAAAGTGCCAGACAAGCTGAAAGAACGCTTAATGATGACACTGCTGCAAATCTTGAACGATGTAACCAACTTCGAACAAAAAAAATGTCACAGATGTGTAGTCATCCCTGAGAACTGAGATAAGATCTTTTGTAGACGGTGATTATTCTGCCTCGTTTACTATTCAAACTGAAACAGCAAAAACAGCAGTAGCTTGGTAGACGATATAGGTAGAAAAGTGGTACCAACCCAAATAGAATATTAGGTAGTTGAAGAAACAGTACCCTGAAAAATCAGTTCTACCAGGTAGAAAATTATTTGACATCATACTAAGAATATGCAAAGTCGGTCATTTTGTTTATTCGAGCTAAGAATACATATTACAACAAAAAGCACGTATACATTTTTTTGTTTTAATATGTTGTACACTGTAGTAGCTCATACAAAATACATTCTTCATTCTTAGACGAAACGCTCATTCGTTTTATTCGTCCATATTCTACAGGAAACTTTAAAACATAGAAGTGCTCCTTGTCTACCTCGCTTCCAATTAATTTCTTATCCAAAACAATTAAGGAAAGTTTTAAATAAATCGATCATGAAGATGATTATCTCCAACACCAGAAAAAAATCAATAGTTTCTTTCATAACATGGTCATTTATTTTGTATGAATGTAACTGAGGACTTCAGGTACTGTTAATTTAAGCTAAGTGACTGGGATAGGACCATGTTATGTTGGTAGCATAGTAGTTGAGATACGAAATCGGCCCAGTGTTAGTTGTCTTTGCTTACAAAGTGTTCCTAACTATTAGACGTACGAGTATAATTAATATAAGTTGAGTGATACAAACCGGCTCTGCAGGAAAAGTGCTGTAAATAATAAAGATTTTCGAAAAGCAATTTGTATGAAAGATAAAGAGAACGACATCCAATATCCATAGAATTTTGAAAATTCACTTGTCTCAAACGTTAATTGAAACGAGTCAAACGCGAAAAGGTAAATCTAGTTTTTCATAATGCCAACAAAATGGCCAATGATTTGAATGAATTGTCCTAAAAACATTACGTCTTAGATTAGGAGAATATCCGGACGGCAACAAATTTGAACAATATATTTTAACCATCTATTTCTGTAGTGCTCTGCCCGAACGACCGAGCATAGACAACCTGTATATTTGTCGAAATATATAAATTTGACGAAATCAGAAATCATTTTCCGGCATTCCTTTGTTTCCTCCTCCGAAACTGGACAAGTTTTCTTTTTCATGAATAATATCAAAAGGATTTTTGTATTTTTTTTTCTCTTTTATGGTCGTTAAATTATTTTTACTAGACTTTATTAGCAATTTTAGTAATATGAGGAGACTCTCTTTCTCTTTTAATTAGTCTTAATAATGATTAACTTATTTAAAAAAAACATTCCATAGGAACATGTTAACGGTAAGTATAGACCGTATCGTAAAAATATAATACCTAGTGTTATTCAGGGATACTGGTTTCTAATGATGTTTGTGCTGTTAGCCTTTTGACTATTACAACTTCATCGGACTCAGGGCTAAAAAGGGGTGAATTTTTATTATTCTGCGTCGTTACTTGCATAACGATGACTCCTAGGATAGTTTACAGTGCACATAAATGAGTTATCTAACGGTCGTCGGACAGGGGGTGACGGGCCCCGGCTCTGACGGCTAACTCGTATCGTTCGATGTTCTGGGTGATAAGAACCGCCCAGGGACGCGAGTGTACGGTGTGGAGGAGTATGCGGCGCGCCCCTCTACCAACTCGCTGTGTCCCATCCGTTGTTGTCGAACTGTGTTTTTGGCACTAGGTGACTATGTAGTGTTTGTGTGTGAATGGCCGGTTACATTTCTGTCGTCGGCATCTAGGGGAACGGGGGGTTCGATTAGAATGTTACGGGGTCACCGGAGGCTTTCCGTGACGTTCGGAGCCGGAGCGTATGTTGCTGCGTTTACCACTAGTGGGTTCGGATGTGCTTCGGCTCTCTCGTAATAGCGCCGAGACATTTCCTTGAGATACTCAAAGATCGTTGGAAGTTGACAATCTCTGTGTAAGTCGGAGTTTCGCTGGTATCACCGGGCTCCGATGGCTATGCGCATGAATCTGTTTTGGACGATTTGGAGGTCGTACAAGTGTCTATGGGCCGCGTCCGCGAAAACTAAGCTTGCGTAAGACATAAGGTCTTACGCATGCTTTGTACAGAAAGAGCAAACTGTCCTTAAGACGACAGTTTGCTCTTTCTGTAAACTAGCTGGTGGAGACGACTAGTGACAAATTTTGCTCGATTGCAAACATTGCGAATGCGTTTCGCGAATGTCATACCTTCATCAAATGTGTCTCCTAGATATTTGGCCGTTGGTTCCCAGGAGATCTGGTGACCGTATAGGGTGATCGTTCTTAACAATTTCTTGGGGTTTCTGATTTGACGGTTGGAAGTGGAGGTCCTTTGAAAGAGTATTGCTACACTTTTATCAGGATTCACTTCGATACTCCATAAACGGAACCAATCGCCTAAGCGGTTGACTGCTCTTTGGAGCTTCTCGGTTAGGATTATTTTATTGTGATGGGCGACGAAAAGTGCCATCTCATCGGTGAAGAAAGCAGTATTCACTACTGGGTCTTTCGGGATGTCACTCGAGAAGAGACTCGTGGAGCGAGTTGCCTCTACTCGATAGCGAAAGTGGCGATAGGCAAGGAAGACTCTAAAGATGTGGGTGAGTCTATCTATCAGGCACGTTGAGTTTATACAGCTTGTAGAGCAAGCCGTCGTGCCAGACTGCCAAACGCTTTCGCGACATCTAAGAAGACGGCACCGGTCATGGTAGTTCTGCGACTTCTTTGTGGGAGTTTGAATTCTTTCAGAATGTATTCTGTGTTTATGTTTATGTTTTATGTATTCTGTAAAGCGATGCAATTGGTCGGTGCACGAGTGTTCGGGTCTGAAGCCAAACTGCTCGTCTGGAAGAAGTTTGTTTGTGAAGAGGTGTTTACGAAGGCGATTCAATATGAGTCGCTCGTAAACTTTTCCCAGTGTGCTGAGGAGACTAATTGGTCTGTAACTAGAAGCTAGGTTGCGCAGTTTCCCCGGTTTCGGGATTCCTATTACGTCTGCTTCTTTCCATGCATCAGGAAAGGAGCAGCTGGAAAGAAGAGCCTAGTAGAATATGCCTATTAGGAGGCAAACGAGCGGCGTGGAGAGAGATTTCAGTACCCTGTTGCTAATGCCATCGAGGCCGGTTGCTGATTTACTTTTAAGGCTTTTGATTACTCTGTAACTTCGTCGACAGTCACAGGATCTAAGGGGTCGCCCGCTGGTGGTAGTGCAGACATACGCTCGACCTCAGCTTCTACTTCTGCAAGGTGAGCGGGATCTGAAGGTTCGGTAGAGGGAGTACATTGGCTCTCTAAACTGTCCGCGAGGTATTCGGCCTTTTCTGAATCGTCAAAGGCGAGATCGGAGTTTCCTGACCTGATGAGAGGCGCCATGGGTGAGGATTGTTCTGCTTTCAGAACTCGGGTCAACTGCCAGAAGGCAGTTTGAGATGACTTTGAGATGGCCGCGTTCTTCGCTCTAATCAGATGTCGAATATCACTCGGAAGCTTCATGTGTCGATTGCTCGACACACGAACCCTACGAGAGCATTCTTCAACTGTAGAGATGAGGTGGGCCGATAGGTTGCTAATCGCCTCATTGGCTTCCCTGGGCGAATCTATCTTGTCAGGGATTTTGTCTAAGTGCTGGGAAGTTGTAGACTCGAGTTTGACCTCGAGCTTACGCCATTACACACCTGCGCGCTGGCCCAGTTACAATAGGAATGGTCTATGGTCCGAGTTGAGTTCTAAAATAGTTTCGATCGATGCTATTGACAAGCGAACATCTTTGAGTGTCGCTATGTCAAGGACGTCCGGTAGGTGACTTGTAGCGAATGGGTAGCGGGTTGGAGTCTCAGACGCGATAACATCGAAGTTTAGTCGCTTCGTGAGATCGAACAATGCTTACTGTTGAGGTCTCCAGCTATTATAACACTGGAGCCTAGGTTGAGTAAATATGCGATGTCAGATTCGATTACGCGTTTGAGCGGCGGTAGATACGCCGAAACTATAGTGAGTGGCGTATGGCCAGAGAGGGCTACTTTGCAAATGGAAACTTCTATGTTAGTTAACGGGGGGGGCGTTGATCGGTACGCAGTGCAAGGACCATTTGTAGTAGATCAAGGTGCCGCCTGCATGGCTGGTCAACCTATCATTTCTAACTAAGATGTAGTTTGCGGTTTTAGGATCGCGATGGCTAGGTTTCAAAAAAGTCTCTTGCACTAACATAACGTCTACATCGTGGTTACGTAGGTAGAGCGCGATCGCGTCTTTTTGGTGGCTGAGTCCGTTCGCGTTAAATTACACGACAGTTAGGGAGCGTGGTTTAGTTCTACCGAGATTTTGCGCTGCAATTCTGGTGTTTAGAAGAGGCGCACTGGAAATACCAGATAGCGCCGATAAGTGCTATGTGCTCAATCGTGGCGTTGAGCTTGTCCTGAGGTGAAATGGCTCCGCGGAGTTTGCGAGCCAAGGAGGATAAATTAGCAACGTTGATGTTACTGATGAAGCCGCAGACTAGCCAGAAATCAGCAGCGAAGGAGGAAGAGCCTTGAAGGACAGGCTTCGATTTTGGGGCTTGGATAGGGGGCACTGGCCGTGAGGCGACTAGTGCTGGTGGTTTCACCCAAGAGTTGGGTTTTGGAGCGGAAGACGCGGGAAGGCTAGCACCTTACTCGGCCGTCCTGGCGACTGGGGCGGGCCTGGTGGCGACATGAGGCAAGGGTGTGGGCATCGAAGACGGTGCGGGTTTGGGGTCAGGTAGCCGAGAGTGAGATACACTGACTTGACCCGCGCGTCCGGGACGGCTTCTAATTCCGCGCTGCTTCTTTCGTGGCGCATATTTATTATTAATAACCCGCGATAATTCGCTGGTTGTCCCTCTTCGTGGCAATTGACGCAGCTCGGGGGTTCCACCGTCTCGGGCGTGCGAGGCAGTCAGTGGTGCTGTGGTGGCCTAGGCACTTGACGCACCTAGGCCTGGCGTAGCCTGGGTGGCCGTACAATTGGAATCGGTGGCACTGGCCAACAATGCCCCTATTTCGGGGGGCTTCTACTGCAATCCCCTTTAGGTTGCAGACACGCCGGACGTTAAAAATCACCTTGCCTTCCAGAGACAGGTCCAGGATGACTAGGCACAGATCTAAAAATCATTTTTTGTCGGTCTGGCGGTGTATTCTATGCACTTCCCGGACCGAGGGCCTTTAAGTCGTCTAAAATGTGGACCGCCTCGAGCTCCTTGGGAAGGTCTTGGACGACCACGCGCAGGTTACGTTCCTCAGGGTGGGCGTATGTGTGAAAGCTGACTTGTTGGGCACGCAGGTGATTTGTCACGCTGCGAAAGTCGTCAGTCGTATTTACAAAAATTCGAATGCCCTGACCGGCCTTTTGCACCTTTGGGCAGTATATTTTTTTAGAGTTCAACCAATTGGAAAGGTTATTCCATTTGGTTTTGTCTTAAACTCTGACGGGTGGCGACGGCTTATCCCTACGTTCAGAAGGGGACCCATTTGCTGCGGATTTGGCCGCAGGCTTAGGGGGTTGAGTGCGCGTCGCAGGGGCAGACTTTATTGCTGGAGTGGCGCTGGGGGATGAGGGGGCCAAGTTAGACTCGGCTGCCATTTTTGGAGCTGCGCGTTTGCTTTTTTTGCCCTGGACGAGGGTGAACTCTTCGTCTTCTGGCTTACGCGGGACACACGAGTCGGTCTCCATATTAAGGCCTTAATTGGCATCCGAGAAGACCGGAGAGGATCCGCTGGTGCAAATCGCGTATGGTGTTGGAGACGCGGCGTCGTAAATTGTGTCTATGGACACAGGGGTTGTAAGTCCGGTTTTCGGCGACAGAGGGGCGTCAATTCGCACGGTCAGACGGTCAATAGGGGCCAGTAGGGGACGGTCAATAGTCGGACGGCCAACCACGTTGGGTGGACGGGCCGGCTCCAGGTGCGGAATCGAGTGCGGGCTCCAGCGCGGAAAGGGAATTGCGCTATGCAAGGAACACAGCCCAAATGTCGGAGCAGGCACGACTAAAATGTCAGCGAGTTCGTCGATCGTTATTGGCACCATCTTGTTGTACTACTAGACAGCACAGGTATGTACCAAGCACCCCCATTTTTCGACGGAGGAGGTGTGTACCTACGTCAAACACCTATACACCTATCGCGTTTGTACGCTCGGGTGTGTACCTTGCCGGTGCCTAATGCAACAAGCAACACAAGAATTAAAAACGATGGCCGCCTCTAAGGCGGTGGGTGTGTTTTATTTTTAACTCTACTTATGGTTGCCGATATCAGTACCAGGAAGCCAGGAAGGAGAGTTACGCGCAAAATACTCTTTGCACCACAACAATCTTACCACGATTCACAGTGAGACTGCTGTCACCCGGGGTAGCGTGCTTCGCGCACCACAATAATAGCACCAAGGCAGTAACCAAACACAAAGCACCAAGCAATGTAAAATATTTCGCTAAGTAATAAAATGTGGTTAAAATAAACAAATTGTGCGCAGGGGCAATGAGAGTGGAGTGAACTCGACCGACACGCTCGGAGTCTACAAAGTCCTAGAGCAGAATCTATTTCATTTTCTATGTCTCTATTTCTATCTGTACTTTTCCATTTTTGTCATTCAGGGATAAGACGGAGGATTACGTTTATATGGACTCAACGCCGCGCCGCCTCGATATCCTGATAGTGAAGATTACGTAAAGCACCATTGTTTCATAAAATACATGAATTAATGTAAATGAATAACGTATTTCCAATATTGTTTGCTTCGATCGCTGTCTAATAATTTATATTTGTGATTTTATTCAGATTTATGACTACAATGTTACAAAATTTAAAAAAAGTTTAATCAGTTTTTTTTTAAAAAACGTGTCAAAGTAAACCATAATAAACTGATATCCTATATGATAATTAAAAAAAAATGCCCTGTCTGTTTTTCTCACGAGTAGATCGAATATTGAAATATTTAACATCAGGCCTGTGGGTGCTCTATGATAGATAAATCTCTGTTAACCGAGTCAAAATTCATATATAAACGTGCAATAGATCTTAGAAAATACGCTTGCAGGCAAAAGATACAGAATTTCGCTTTGTTAGTTTTGACATAGAACAATAAAAGCGACTCTACAGTCCTAATGAGTCCGACAATCAACGGCTAAAGGTACGCATTACATACATTCATAAGCTCCTATCGTATGTATCGGACGGATCTTACCAAACGGAACAGTTTATGGTAGTCCGGGCAAAGGCTGACACGATGGCCATTTGCAATCGGATGTTTAACAATAAGTTTTATAAAAACCAGCGAAGTGGGAGTCGGATTCACGTATGAAGGGTACCGTACCATCGTAAAACATGTTTCTAGTAAGAGAGCCCCTTTAATTTTATATTTATTTTTATTTTAATCATTTCTTGTTATAGCGGCAATCGAAATTCACATTCTGTGAAAATTTCAACTGTTTACCTATTATGGATTATGAGATACAGCTCGGTGACAGACAGACGGACGAACGGCCGAACGGACGGACGGACAGACAGCGGAGGTTTAATAATAGGGTCCCGTTGGTTACCCTTTGTGATAAAGAAAAAATTGTTTTGATTGCTTGTTTGCTGCCAGAAGAAGCTGAGAGAAAAAAGAAAAGTACATGATATATTCAAAAAGAGATCGCAATATGAAGAATATCATACAGTAAGACGTCATCGGCATGCCTCGAATTAATTGTCCCTCCTATAAGTCGCGTTGGTATTTTCTGATGCGCTCTCATTTGCCGATGCGTCTGGTGCATCCGCTGCGGATCAGCGAATATAATTGTTTAACTTAGAATTCTAAAATCTGTTGGATGCGAATCGTCCGATGCGTACAATACGCGCTTCTGGATGCATACCTGAAATATAACGCAGTACATAGCGGTGCATAGCGGGCGCCAATATCCATGCTAAACGTGACAAGTATGTCGTGTGTATGTCCTTGAAGCTTCTAAAAGACCTATTTCCAAGAATGCAATTGTAAAAACTAGACTTGTAACAGTCGAAGGTATAATTTTGACCTAGTGACAGACTTTTTTCCAGAACGTTGTATAGAATTACGATTCTACTACAGTCTTTCCTAGTAATTCTTTTCCTACTGTCCTACTTACGCTTACTATCTTATTAAACGCAAAGTTTTTTCATTTAGTTGCAATACACAAGTGATCGCCTAGTAGTCGAAATTCGACCGTAATTCATTTAATTTCAGATTAATAACATACATATACTTGTACTCACTCTAATATATTGGCAGTCATCATCATCATCATTACAGCCTTTCATAAGTTCACTGCTGAACATAGGCCTCCCCCAAGGAATGCCACAAAGCATGGTCCTGAGCCACCTGCATCCATCGACTTCCTGCATGTCTTATCAGGTCGTCGCTCCATCTCGTGGGGGGTCGCCCTACACTTCGCCTACCGGTACGAGGCTGCCACTCAAGAACCTTTCTTCCCCATCGGTTGTCGGTTCTTCGAGCTATATTGCCGGCCCACTGCCACTTCAGCTTACTAATCCGTTGGGCTATGTCGTGTACTCTGGTTCTACTGCGGATATCCTCATTCCTAAGCTTATCACGCAGAGAAACTCCGAGCATAGCCCTCTCCATAGCTCGCTGAGCGAGCTTGAGCTTCCTCATATGGCCAGCAGTGAAGGACCACGTCTCAGATCCGTAAGTCATCACTGGCAACACGCACTGATTGTACAATTTCGTTTTTAGGTTTTGAGGTACGTCTGACGAGAAGATGTGCAGTAATTTCCCGAACGCTGCCCAGCCGAATTGAATCCGTCGATTGACCTCTCGGTCGAAGTTGGACTTACCTAGTCGGACTATTTGTCCCAGGTAAACATACTCGTCAACAACTTCGATCTTAGTGCTCCCAACAATTACCGGCATAGGTGTGACATGGACATTAAACATAATCTTTGTTTTGTCCATGTTCATCTTAAGACCTATTATGACCTATATTGGCAGTACAAACTACAAACGACATAATTTGGCCGAGCGATAATTATGTGTTTGACATTTGCAGTATAAACGTAAATAATGTATGTTTTTTTTGTATTTAATGTATTTGTAACGCATATTTTTAAGATTTAGCTTTCTGCACTCCTTCTCCATATAACTTTAATAATGCCAAATCTCTCAAATATAATGCTTATAGAAAGGTACAAAGTTTTCCCTTTACGTATATATATAGATTATAGTAAATGTCATCATCATCATCATCATCATTACAGCCCTTCACAAGTCCACTGCTGAACATAGGCCTCCCCCAAAGAATGCCACAAAGCACGGTCCTGAGCCACCTGCATCCATCGACTTCCTGCATGTCTTACCAGGTCGTCACTCCATCTCGTGGGGGGACGCCCTACACTTCGCCTACCGGTACGAGGCTGCCACTCGAGAACCTTTCTTCCCCATCGGTTGTCGGTTCTTCGAGCTATATGGCCGGCCCACTGCCACTTCAGCTTACTAATCCGTTGGGCTATGTCGGTCACTCTAGTTCTACTGCGGATATCCTCATTCCTAAGTTTATCACGCAGAGAAACTCCGAGCATAGCCCTCTCCATAGCTCGCTGAGCGACCTTGAGCTTCCTCATACGGCCAGCAGTGAAGGACCACGTCTCAGTTCCGTAAGTCATCACTGGCAACACGCACTGGTTGTACAATTTCGTTTTAAGGTTTTGAGGTATGTCTGACGAGAAGATGTGTCGTAGCTTCCCGAACGCTGCCCAGCCGAGTTGAATCCGTCTATTGACCTCTCGGTCGAAGTTGGACTTACCTAGTCGGACTATTTGTCCCAGGTAAACATACTCGTCAACAACTTCGAGCTTAGTGCTCCCAACAACTACCGGCATAGGTGTGACATGGACATTAAACATGATCTTTGTTTTGTCCATGTTCATCTTAAGACCTATCCGTTGGGAAACACTATTGAGGTCATTGAGCATAGTGCTTAGGTCCTCCAGCGATTCTGCCATAAGGACTATATCGTCGGCAAATCGAAGGTGAGTGATGTACTCGCCATTGATGTTGATACCGTATCCTTTCCAGTCCAGAAGCTTGAAAACGTCTTCCAATGCAGCGGTGAAGAGTTTCGGGGATATGACGTCACCCTGTCTTACACCTCTCTGCAATTGGATAGGTTTCGTACTCTGGTTCTGTACTCGGATAGCCATCGTAGCCCTACTGTACAAGCACTTCAACACTTCGATATACCGACAGTCAACTTGGCACCGCTGAAGGGACTGCAGCACCGCCCAAATTTCGACGGAATCAAAGGCTTTCTCATAGTCCACATACGCCAGACATAGTGGCAAATTGTACTCTTCGGACTTCTGTACAACTTGCCGAAGGGTATGTATGTGGTCTATGGTGCTAAAGCCCTTTCGGAAACCGGCTTGTTCGGGAGGCTGGAAGTCGTCAAGTCTGCGCGCGAGACGATTCGTAATGACTCTCGAAAACAGCACGTAGACGCGGCTCAGAAGGGAAATCGGTCTGTAGTTCTTCAAGAGAGCGTTGTCACCTTTCTTGAAGAACAAGACCACCGCACTTCTGCTCCACGCCTCCGGTGTAATGCCACCATGCAGGACGGAATTAAAGAGCTTCTGAAGGACTTCAAGTACCGGTCTTCCACCCGCTTTCAGAAGCTCCGCTGTAATTCCATCCTCGCCTGGAGCCTTACCGTTTTTAAGGTGCTGGAGAGCCATTCTAATCTCGCTCAGACTGACATCCGGGATATCTTCGGAATAGTGTCGGATGAGACTCGCTCTTGGATCGTTACTCACACTTGCGTGTGGCTCCAACGATGATGTGTACAGCTGCCCATAGAACCTCTCAATCTCACTCAAAATCTCAGGTGTCCCGGAAACGATGCTGCCACATTCTGTCTTCAGCTTTGACAGTTGGCTCTTTCTGGCAGACAGATCTCTGGCAAAGACTTTGGAGCCTTGGTTCCGCTCGATCGCTTCTTCAATACGAGCTGTATTGAAGTTGCGTAAGTTCCGCCGCATGCATTTGGAGATCTGTCTGTTCAGATGCCTGTATGCTGTCAAGTCTGTTGAAGAATGTAGCTTCATCTCCCGTCTAACAGCCATGAGATTAAGAGTGTGATCGGAGAGTTTTTGTGTTCTTCTGCGGCGGGTCTTGCAGAACTTAGCTCCGACCGCATGGACAGTTTCCACGAGCTTGTCATTCATATCGTCCACTTCATTGCAGTCTTCCAGGCACTGAAAACGGTTTTGTAACTCGAGCTGAAAGGTTTCGGGACTTTGGAATAGAGCACGAGGGGGACGGAGCGTTGACTTCATTAGACGAGACCTCTCCAACTTAACGTTTAGGTTCAGTGTGCCTCTAACCATTCGGTGATCGCTACCAGTTTTCACCCTCGCGATCACGGAGACATCACTGAACAGTTGTCGTCTGGTCGTCATAATGAAGTCAATCTCATTTTTTGTGGAACCGTCGGGGCTCGACCAGGTCCACTTCCTGTGGGGCCGCTTCTGGAAGAAAGAGTTCATCATAAAGAGTCCCTCTTTCTCCATGAAGTCGGCCAGCTGCTGGCCCCTTGGGTTCCGTTGCCCTATTCCAAATTTCCCTACTTTCAGCTCACCGTTCTCTCTTGTGCCTAGTTTTGCATTGAAGTCTCCCATTAACACCGTATATTGGGTTTTGGAGGAATGCATGGCTCTAGAGATATCCTCATACATTTCCTCCACCTCCTCATCGGGGTGTGCCGAGGTTGGTGCGTAAACCTGTATGACCTTCAGCGAATACCGTTTGGTGATTCTGAGTATAAGGTACGCAACCCTCGTCGACACACTCCCGATCTTTACAACGTTGTTAACGAGAGACTTGTGGACGATAAATCCGACACCTCCTTGGGACAGATGGTCGCCCTCCCGGTGATAGAGCAAGTTGCCGGATTCGAGGATTACCGTGTCCTCCCCCTCTCTTCGGACTTCGGATAATCCTATAATATGCCAGCGCAACTTGTCTATCTCTTCTTCCAGCTCCACAATCTTCTCGTCAGTCCTCAGGGTGCGTGCGTTGTACGTTGCCAGGTCGAGTCGTCTAAGGTGGCAACCGAACCTCCACCGGAGATTCTTAGCACCCCCTGCCCCGCCGTTACCATGGTTGCCACCGTAGCCAGGAATAGCGGGGCCGCCGGGGACTGGGGGCCGTAAATGTATGCACATGCAATCGCAGTTGAGTGACCTAATCTATCTGTGTTAGTATAATTTAAACACTGCCTAGTTTTGGGTTGCATAGCTCTTACAAAGCGCGAACAGAAAGTAATAACAACAAAAGTCTGCAATTAAGACCCACTCCTAAGACTGGTTTCGTACCGGTATTGGTGAAATAACTAACATCAATAAGATTAGTTTTTGACAACATCATATAAAGATCAAAAGATTCATATAAAATAAATTGCTTCCCAATTGATATCCGGAAAGGTCAATGAGGCGTGACTTTGACGAGGGTGCCCGCAGTCTGGATCTAACAACGGACAATATGCAAGAAAACCTCCTTGTGCCATGTTTGACACGACTCGATTCAGGTGAATATCTCTGTAATCGATCTTTAAGTGCGTCTATTAATATTGCCAACTTGGATAAAATAATGCAAAAATATAAAGAGATTATATGTGCTTATATGTAATATGTAATATTATGCCTATGTAAATGATCATGAAATATATTAGGAGGGATGATATAGTTTATTAATTATCATGATTTTATATTGATATTTCTGTATAAGATTATAATCATTCAAATTTTTGAAACGTAAATAATACAATACTGCAAGAAATAGCAGCTGGTAAATAGGTTGACAATTCCAGATCAGAAAGTAGTTATGACCTGCACAAAATTGCATCATTACTTTCTCAGTCACGTAAAGCGTGCAGACTTCATTGTTTGTAACGTGGGAGGATTTTTCTATTTGTTAATTTATAAATGGAACCAACATGATCAACAGGATAATTAAGGAACTAAACAGTGTGCTGTAGGAAAACCAACACCAGTAATGAGTTCCAATGTACTGCTTAATATACTAACAACGGCATCACAATGCCAATTTAAATAGGATCCAATTTAATTAGGTTAGGGGTATTGTGAAGGGGTCACCTAGCTGTTCCTTCAAGTGACCGCTGCAGCTTCTAGTCACCGGTTTTACTAACGGTCCACTTGATGATAAGTGGAGCGTTCACACTACTGAGGTCTAACTGCCTCTCAGCCTATAACTGAAATCTCTCTGTACTCTACAAAAGGCACGCACTGCTGCTCGGTGGTAGAACTACGTAATAGTGTGGTAACTACCAAGATGGTCTCCTGTGCAGAAGAGATTATAAGCAGCTACTGCAGGCCATGGACACCTGTAACCAACTTCAAACAAAGAAGGCCATAAGTGCACAGGTGCGTTGTTGCCGCTGTAAACTAAGACGAGGTACTTTACAGTCTTCTCTTTTACTCTACACTCGGCAGCAGAAATAGATATGAGGGAGATAATTAAGTAAGTAGAGGTAATACTCGTAAGGTGTAACACTTCAAATACGTCTCAGTCTCAAAATTTTGCACATACCTAATGTTATTTCTTGAGACGGTTTCGAAGCAAAGAAAATCAAACTTTTGGGTAGCAGGCCTTTGAGTTTATGTTATGTTTTAATAAAAAGTAAAATCTGAATTCAAAGAAATATATAGAATAAAATAATTTCCACTTAGTAGTTTCTGACGTCGGTGCTAAGACATAGTGTATGTATATCGGAATGTGAATATTATTTTTTTATTTATTTACATGTGGACATTATTCTATTCTTTTTATTTCTTTGAGGTTTGCTTTCACTTTTTATTAAAAGTTTAACTTTTTGGACTCTTTTTAGTGGACTAAGGAATATCAAAGTAATAGCTAGAATTTTGTCGTTAAAATTTTTTTTTCTTAATTTATATGTCATCACCTCTAAAATATAATCTCTAATATATATATATATATATAATCGACAAAGATATCGTGTAGGATTACTTCTAACAGTGGTAGAGCCACGCGGCAGCTTTTGCTGTCGCACGGATGGGCCGGCTCGAACCGGGATGGTACCACGATCTCACAGAAAAGCAGCGTGAAGTAGAGGTTTACCTCTGCGTTTCGCTTGGTGAGTGCAGGTTGCCGGAGGCCCTTTTTACTGGAAATGAGGCATTCCATCTTAGTCCTCACGGGTGACAACGCATCTACATTTTGATTTGTAATAGAGGATAGATGTAGATGTCTATGGGCCGCAGCAACCACTTACCATCAGATGGACTGTGTGCTCGTTTGTCACCCTTATCCTATAAAAAAAAACTTAAGAAAGTGGGAAAACATACAGTGGAAAAACATACAGAAGAAAGCACCTCCTTTTTTTGCAGTCGGATAAAAAGTAAACCACGCAGTCGCAATACACATTAGCGCACTTGCCATCGAAATGTTTTCAATTTCTGAGACGTGCAGGTTTCCTTGCGATGCTTCCGTTGACGGTGAGTACGTTAAGCCACAATTTTAAATTGCGGTTAACAGTTTAAGTGGCCCGGAGGAAATCGAGATACGGTCGTGTACTGACCTATCAACGTTTTTAGCGACTATATTCAAAAATACCCCGGGACCGTGTGTAATTTAGGGTTTTAATTATGTTTCGCGGAACCCTAATTCTTATTCTGAAATATAAGTAACCTAAGTTACTCCCTATCACATCAGTTATCTGCCAGTGAAATTCCCGTCGAAATCGGTTCAGTCGTTTCAGAGATTAGCCGAAACAAACAAACAGACAGAAAGACAGACAAAAATTTTAAAAATTATGTCTTTTTTATAAGTACCGTATATACTTTCATATGCATTTAGTAAAAATCTATTATTGGAATAAAGTTTTGGAACGAAGTTCCTTATCGGACAGTACGGGTTTGGCGGATGGGAGGTAGGCGACAAAAAGTGTAAAATTTTTTCGTCACTACCCCTATTTAAAATAAAATACACTATGACAGTGTATTTTACTTTAAATGACGCTTCATTTTAATAGACGCTAGTAATACATTTATTTGTATTTTTTAATCAAGAATTTCGTTCCAACCTAGTTGTAACACTCGGTTGGAACGAAATTCTTGATTAACGACACTCACGCATCTTTTTTTTTGACATTACAAACAGACACTTCAATTTTATTTATTTGTATAGATAAGTATAGTATAGATATAAAAGTATACATAAATATTTTATACTTACACTGCCTTCATTAAGTGAGCCGGCATAATTGCAGGCTGTAAGGCACAAGTCTTAGTCCTCAGGGGAAGGCATCTGTTGCCGTTTTTGTTTAAAATTAGTTGCAGCTGTACGTGGGCAGTAGCCACTCACCATCAGGTGGTTAGTGTTAGTAGTTTGTTTGTTACTATAATATTTAAAAAAATATGCTGCTAGGTATAAACTTCACGTTCTTTATAAAGGTAAGAAGGATAGACGAAGGAAAAAAGTCTATAATTTTGTATAATTTTGGCGGTGAAGGAAAACATCGTTAGGAAAACTGCAGGTCTGAGGAATAAGAAAAAATATTTCGAAGACATGTGACGTTTGCTAACACGCATTGGAGCAGCGCGGCGGACATTTTTTTGCCTTAAAACCCTCTCAGAAATGAGGGGAGGCCTGTGCCAAAAAAGTTACATCCTAAATACGTCCCACTGCTGGGGACGTATTTAGGATGCAACTTTTTTTATAATTTTGTATAGACAAAAAGTTTGCAATTTTAATCAAAGTGATTGAATGAAAACGAGTACAATATATTGTTTTATTATTATTTGATATCAAATGTAGATCGTTAAATTTTAAGATCTTCCTTTTTACAAACTTCGAGCATCTGTCACAACGGTGGTGGCAAGTTAGCGGGAAAACTTGTTACATTTAAGAAGGTATTCTTCGCGGCCAGCGCGCTGTGTAATAATAGGTAACGCTTCGCCTGTTAAGGTGGGAAAGTTTATTTTACAATGTCTGACGTTAAAGCTACATCAGACTGTAGCATATTGCATAAGCTATTCTACTTTTATTTTAACGTGCTTCGTTTTATTTGTAAACCGTCGTCAATCGTCATAATTAGCGAACATCTTTACATAATGTTGAAATATTTAAGTTTTTCATACATGTAGGTTTGCTCATAATGATTTATTTCACCGTTGAACATGCATTTAATAAGCACAAGCAATGAACTATTTTATGTTCCAAATAACCTCTGTGAAATAAGAGAATATATGAAAGCTGATAACTATTTTTATTATTGTCATAGATATGTTTTAATGTCGTATTCGAAAAAAATGTAATTTTATAGGTTATTAAAACTTGTCTGATAAACACATAAAGACTGAAATTATTAAGTCATCATTGTCTGTTAAAAAAATGAAAACAAAAACACAGATAAATAATTTAAAAATATATGTTATTTTATTATGTCTGTGATTTTGGAATGAGTATATCGAATCGTTGCGCAATAAAAGCTTTCGAATTGACTTCGAATCGAAATTCGAACGACTTGGCACAAAAGTAAATTTGTAAGTCGGACTTAAAAAGTAAGTGGATGAAAGAAACCTGCTTAATGTTATGATAACTGATAAAGCGAAATGCAGTGGATAGTATTTTTATGGTTGAACGGTCGGCTTTCAACCCTTGTCAATGTCACGCCGCATTATCTATAACTTTCATATTGAACTGCAAGATCACCTATATTTTGCTTACGAACGTCTTTGATCCCGCTTTGCGAAATTTTATCAATTTAAGACAAGTCCAGAAGGCCGATGTAAATTATTATTGATATATTCAATATCATTCTTAACTTTATCTATTATACAGTGATTAATTACTATGTTTTTTTTATAGAATAAGGGTGACAAACGAGCACGCAGTCCCATAGACATCTACATCCATCTTCGTTTGCGAATCAAAATGCAGATACGTTGTCACCCGTGAGGACTAAGATGGAATGCCTCTTTTCCAGTAAAAAGGGTCTCCGGTTCTCTACACTCACCATACGAAACACAGCAGCATTAAGCTGCTATTTTACGCTGGTATTCTGTGAGAGCGTGGTCCTTACTATTAATATAGCTGCAGCATGGCTCTACCACGTAAATATGTACATATTATATTTGCAGTCTTCATGACGTTTATAATACTTATTGAATATTTCCTATTTAGTTTAAATATAAAAGTATAATAAAACACCACTAGATTGTTTCATTAAAATATTTCGTTGCTAAGTAAATCATTTTGGAAACAGAAAGGAAAACTTTTACCAATATCGGATAGCTCAGAATTTTCATTAAAACCTTCTGTACAGCGACCTTACATAAAAGTGCAATTTTTCCCAGTTGGAAAATCTCGATGCAGCCGCATTAACGCTTTTATTTGCTTTGTTACTCGAAAAACTTATTATTCCACTTCTTTCGTCCGGGAATTACGTTATTTCCAAGCGATTCTATTTAAAAAAGATCTTTTTAATAGATATGTAGGTGGAAGGCACATGAGTTGATTACGTTAATTGATATTGAGTACCTTTAAACTATTAAACGTAATGTTAGCTTACAAACGTAATGTAAATGCAAATAGGCATGTCTGTTGTGTGTTTTTCACAAATTAATATTAAAAAAAACTTTTTACAACGCAAACTTTAATCTAGATTATCATCATATCAATCTAGATAACTCAAGGATTTATAATTTTTCTAGAGTTATATTCAAAATGTACACCGAAACTATTATTATAAATTAAAAAAGAGGATCTTACGACGTCACTATATAGGTCATATATATAGGTATAACCAAAGCATATGTAGTAGTTTTTCTTTCTAATGAAGATTGCACACGATACTTAAAGTGCTATCCTCCATAAGTCTGGCTAAATCGACATAACCTCCATTAATGAATGTCGTGTTCTTCTCGTATCGCGGTGATCAGACAATTGTAACTAAAATTTTTCATCTACATAAAAAGTGTACGTGAATCTTTATCGTCAGGCTTGCTTGATTGACGATTGACGCAGCTCCGGACGTCTCACACCTTTGATGCTGCCACGTCGCCTCGCCGCGTCGGTCTAGTTATTTACTACGTACTATACTCATTTTATATTTACTACCATAAATCCAATACTCTTTTTTTTGAGAATTTACAACACTAAAGAATTATTTAATTTTATTTAAGACGGCAATTGATACAATTAGTTGGTTTATTTTTTTTAAAAGGAACTTATTGGGCAACACCTAGCAGAATTGAATAAGATCTAATGTGTATTAAACAAAACTAAAAACTTTGCTAATATTTAGTTTACCTTCGATACAAAATAGTTTTCCTCTTTTTGATAAGAGTTAAATAAGAATAACTAAATAACTAAAGTATAACATATCTATTATATTTACAAATTTTATGCAAACGAAAGAACTATGCAAAGATCGAGGCACGCTTACACTTAGTCCTTTTTGTACTAAACGGTTAAACTTACATAATAAGAGCTTCCATTTCTTAGATCAAAAACCGATAAGAAAATCTTATAAGGATAAAATAGCTTCGTAAGGATCCGATATCTATAATGGATCTCTATTGGATTCAAATAAGCAGTTAAAATATCGTGAAATTTGAATTAAAACGTAAGAGAATAAATGGTTGTAGGAAAAGAATGACGCTGAAAATAATATTAGGTACAGTAAAATTAATTTATCTGCACACTATCTTAGCGATCCTATGCCCACCTACTGAATCTGAATGGAAACAAGAAATACTGTTTGTTATTTATACCTGGAATGAATACAAAAGATAATTAATCTTTATAATTTTAAATTTGTTTCTCTTATAGTGGCCGTGTAAGAATTTCCACTAACCAATACCGTTTATACGTGGTAGAGCCATGATGCAGCTATATTTCTGGTATAGTTGTAACACGAATGGGTCGGCTCGACCGGGTAAGGACAACGCTCTCACAGAATACCAGCGTAAAATAGTAGCTTAATGCTGCTGTGTTTCGTATGGTGAGTGTAGAGAACCGGAGACCCTTTTTAATGGAAACGAGGCATTCCATCTTAGTCCTCACATGTGACAACGCATCTGCATTTTGATTCGTAATCGAGGATAAAATGTCTATGGGCCACAGCAACCACTTACCACCAGGTGGACTGTGTGCTCGTTTGTCACCATTATCCTATAAAAAAAAACCAATTCTACGTGGTAGAGCCATGCTGCAGCTATATTATGGTTGTAGCACGAATGGGTCGGCTCGACCGGGGAAGGACCACGCTCTCACAGAAAACCAGCGTAAAATAGCAGCTTAACGCTGCTGTGTTTCGTATGGTTAGTGTAGAGAACCGGAGACCCTTTTTACTGGCAAAGAGGCATTCCATCTTAGTCCTCACTGGTGACAACGCATCTGCATCTTGAGTCTTTATTGAGGATAGATGTAGATGTCTATGGGTCACAGTAACCACTTACCATCAGGTGGACTGTGTGCTCGTTTGTCACCCAATCCTATAAAAAAAAAACCAACCCGTGGGTGACGTAAGAGGCAACAGAGGGAAACAAATCAGGAGATAGGAGGCAGCCTTTTCCTAATTAGGCTAAAAAAATGCGGTTGCTAATCTGTTTGCCAAGCATGGCAACTATGGCAAATGTTCCTCCTATAGGGAAATCTATGGGGAAGGCCTATTTTCAGCAGTAGATGTCAATAGGCTGGAATGGTAAAGGTAACATAAGCACACGAGTAGCACTTTGAGTTTCACAAAATGTTTCTTCATTAGCCATCACCTCACTATTCCCACCAATTTTAACCACTAAACTGCTCTTTAAACCAGATTAAAAGATCATGCTTAATGTCCATGTTACACCTATGCCGGTAAGTGTTGCGAGCATTGTTGCGAGCGAAGCTCGAAGTTGTTGACGACTATGTTTACCTGGGACAAATATTCCGACTAGGTAAGTCCAACTTCGACCACACCAGCCAAGTCGAATCCATCGATTCGACTTGGCTGGGCAGCGTTCGGGAAATTACGACACATCTTCTCGTCAGGTATACCTCAAAACCTGAAAACGAGATTGTAAAGTCAGTGATGACTTATGGATTTGAGACGTGGTTCTTCACTTCTGGTTGAACGAGGACGCTCTAGATTACTCAGCGAGCTATGGAGAGGGCTATGCTTGGGGTTTCTCTGCGTGATAAACTTAGAAATGAGGATATCCGCAGCAGAGTGACTGACATAGCCCAACGGATTAGTAAGCTAAAGTGGCAATGGGCCGACAACATAGCTCGAAGAGCCGACAACCGATGTAAATAAAAGGTTCTCAAGTGGCAGCCTTGTACCAGTAGGCGAAGTGTAGGGCGACCCCCCACAATATGGAGTGACGACCTGATAAGACGTGCAGGAAGTCGATGGATGCAGGTGGCTCAGGACTGTGCTTTGTGGCATTCCTTGGAGAAGGCCTATGTTCAGCAGTGGACTTGTGAAAGGCTGTAATGATGATGATGATGATGAAATTCCACATCTGCTGATGATGTATCTGATGATGAATTCCGCTTCTGGAAACGGTGCTATGATATACTCGTAGTGTACATAATGTAATTAAAAATTAAAAAATTTGTACAGCCGACTTCAACTTAACATAAGTTATTAAGAATAACTCACTAACTATTGGTCTGACCTTGATGAAATTCATATGGGGCCACACGAGAAGTATCAGCTTTCAAATAAAAAAAATCATCCAAATCGGTTCACCCAGTAAAAAGTTATGAGGTAACACACATAAAAAAACATGCAGTAGAATTGAGTACCGTCTCCTTTTTGTAAGTCGGCAGAAAAAAATAAAGCCCCGACTTCACTAGCTATCTTGTGGAAATTATTCAATTGTGGAAATTATTTTGTTCTTATTATTTCTTCCTACAATTTAGGTTTACTTATGCCTGTTTGCGTGCTGGACAATAACTTCAAATATTGTTTTTCATTCGTATAAAACCTGTAAGTAAGCGTTGCAAGTATCATGCGAACATGCACACACACAACCTGCTACTTACATACATAATGTGTGCTTAGATCATAAAACAATTGTAGTGCATGTAAAATATTTCTCTATTTTAATGAGCATCGTTAATTTCTTATTATATAAAATTTAGTGTATCTTATACAATTTTGTATTAATGTGGCATCGAAAGAGTAGTTCAGCAAAACATCCTGTCACTCTCACAGGGACGGGAGTAACAAGTATCCCCGCTTTGATCGCGTACCGTCCCATGTGCTCCGTGATCAAGATTGATGGACTCGCCGAAACTACTCTGTGAAAGTTCATTTGAATGCCAACTACTTTTTATTTCTCGTATTTCAAACTCGTTTTTCAAACTTTGTAGTAAATTTATTTCAAAGTATCTTTGCAACCCTTCCGATAAGTTTGCCTATAACACTTTAACACTAACAATTATTATTTTCAACAAGCATGCGTTTTAACAGCTGTACTTTCAAACAACATTATGGTTTTACAATGTTAAATCACGAAAATGAATCAAAATTAAAGCCACCGGATATCCACATTTATTACCAGAATAAAAAGAGGAAACGAAATGGGCTAAATTAAAAAGAAATGCCTTGTCGAGGCAGAGCGAGCAGAAACAATGAGCTGAAAATTCATCAAGCTCTTTTGAACCCCGGGCATTGTGGTGCAGTATTCAGAGACCATCGGCGGAAAGAAAAATCTTTAAGTAGATCGCCACTCTTTGTCGCACGATGCAAAAAGTCTAAAATCCCTTTTCCCACGAACATCCCACTTCATTACTTTGTAAGGCGATCCCACATAAAAATATTGAGGATTCTCATTTCGAGCGCTACTTGTTGAACGTCGTTTTTGAATATATTAAGTAGATTTAATTAAATGAATTTGTCAAGGAATGCCATTATTATTCATAATTTAAATAAAACGTCTATTTTTATTTAAAACCAAACGGAAGCTTCGTTTTGAACTAATTTAAAGAATAATTCCTTTGTATAGTGCAGTATTTTTTATAGAAAAAGGGTGACCAAGAGGGCACACGATCCTCCTGATGCTAAAGAGAATGCTGTGGCACTACACCTATGTACGCGATAAAAAATAAAAATTGGCAGATTCATTGTCACCACTGAGGAGTAAGATGGAATGCCTCGTTTCCAATAAAAGTGTTGAGAACCGGTAACTCTTCTCAGTTCTCAATACTCACCATACGAAGCACATTAGCATTAAGCTGCTATTTTATGCTGGCATTCTATGAAAGCTTTCCCGGTCGAGCCGACCTATTCGTGCTACAACAATGAGATAGCTACAGCGTAGTTTTACCACGTAAAAAAATAAATAAATAGAATTATCTCTTCATTTGTCGACAACATTCATTTGTCTTACATTGATTAGTTTTTTTTAATTTCATTTAATTTTTATTTCCACGTGAGAGCCGTATGAGATCAAGGGTTTAAATACTCGCTATTAGTCTTATCGTACATAAGGAACCTTGATTCAATCCCTGTCGGCTCTAATGAAATTTATATTTTTAGTGCTGATTTACTACATGCTTGGGGACGAAGGTAAACACCGTGAGAAAACCTGCATGTCTAAGGAATATTTTGAGGACATACTTGTGAACAGGTGCTGCTTGCGGGGTCTGGTCTGCTCAGGCTCGCTATGCACTGATAAGATACAAAACTTCCCCCTTTGAATCCTGTTTCCGAGTGTATCTTAGAACATGCTTCAGTTACCGATGGGTCTGTTATTATTTTTCATTCTGTATACACTATGATATTGTAATATTAACTTTAAAAAATGACAAAAAGAAGATGCCAGCGGGGTTTCTTTCGCCGTTTCTGCTTCGGTCAGAGGAACATCATTCCGAATTTCTATTCTTTTTTTATAGAAGAGGGGGGCTAACGTGCATGCGGCTCACCTGATGGTAAGTGACTACCGCCACCCATGAACAACAGCAAAACCAAGGGAATTGCAGATGTGTTGCCAGCCTTTAATTTTCGCGTATACGAAATTAAAAATTGACATTTACAAATAAAATTTGTGACGTTGGCCAAGACAGCACTGGAGTAGTGCGGCGGGCTAACTGCTGCATAAGGGATAGGAAGCAGTTAGTCGGGAGTCCTTACCAATGAATGTAGGCCTGTGCTGACCAGTGAGACGTATATAATATGATATAACTTCATCTTTAGTTTATTTTCACGTACAATGCTTAAAAATCTATGTAAGAAAAACTTGTGATACAATGCAATCTATAATGTTTAGATGGTTCGGAGAGTACCAAGTAAGAAAGTAACCAAGCAAGATAAGATATCTTGCTTGGTTACTTTCTTACTTGGTACTCTTGTGTTCCAGCATTGATAGTTAAGAAAAGAGTGTGAGTATAATGATAGGTTGTGAAGCATGTTTGCTTTGTTTAAAATATCAGGTGGACTATTGGTTCGTTTTTTTACTTTAAGAATACTATTTATTTATTTATTTATTTATTCTTTATTGCATTCCTTAACCTAAAAGAATACAAAGGGCGGACTTAATGCCCTGTGGCATTCTCTACCAGTCAACCCATGGAGTGGTGAGAATTGGAAGTAGGTGTAGCAATATAGAATAAAAAGAAAATAGAAATGTATAATTAATTACGTTATATATACATTTTACTATTATATACAATAAATAAACTATAAAAATATATCCTATTTATACATGTATACAAATATATACGTACATACATAAGCATACTATTATTAATAAGATTACTTTTCCCAAAAAGCATGCAATAAACAAAGGCTAAAATACGAATTTTGTATAGTATGTATATAATTGTGCCTTGCTGAATGCATCCTAAACTGAATTTATTTACATATTATATATTTTAATGTATTAATGTATTATTAGCATCGAAATTCCATTCGTAACAAGCTACCGTTCACGTAGCAGCGTAGCAATGCTACACTGCATGACCGGTGCGGCGGTCCCCTGCGATTCCTGATCAAGATGGATGCATTCGTGAGATTCACCTCACATGCACATAATACGAGTAAATATCTGAGTTTATATACGTGTGTGCGTGTGTCTTACCAGAATGGAAACCCTAACTCCGTAGATAGTTAAGAGTATAAGTCACATTTAATTTGTGCCTAGCTTAGGGTTAGGGCTAACCCTAAGTTACGTAAGACTTACGTAAGTTTTTTCCTTTGTTAATGGACTCGTACGGTTCCATTTTTGACAATGTCAAGTAATTAGAAATTATCCATTTTAATAATTTGTTTAAATACTTCAAAATAATATGTTGTTGTGTTACATTTCTGAGTTTTTGGGAGATTTAAACAGCAGCTTGAGCCAGTACACATACACAAAATCCCACCACTTTTATGTATCAAAAACCATTATTTAAGCAATAGTATAGGAGCAAAAATTCGGCAATCAAATTCCTGCCTACACTCACTTGAAAAATTATTCCTAATATTTGAATTAGAGAGTTATAAAACAGTCAATACTGGTATTAATATTGAATTTTTTATAGGATATGGGTGTCTATAGACATCTACATCTATCCTCAATTACGAATCAAAATTTAGATGCGTTGTCACCCGTGAGGACTAAGATGGAATGCCTCGTTTCTAGTAAATAGGGCCTCCAGTTCTCTGCACTCACCATACGAAACACAACAGCGTTGAGCTGCTATTTTACGCTGGCATTCTGTGAGAGCGACCCCGATTGAGCCGACCAATTCGTGCTACAACTATACTATTAATATAGACCTGCAGCATGGCTCTACCACGTAAAAAGTACTTTTATTATTTTCAAACACGTAAGCTATTCCCTAATACAATCAGGTAACTTTTGAAACTAAAAAAACAATAAATGAACTCGCAATATTCTAGACATGGTAATCATGAATCACAATCATCATTAATTCAGACTATTGAACCCGAAATTTATTCAGGTATATTTGGTCAAAAAGCTACCCTATTTAAACAATGTGTTCCTTTATATACGCTAATACTAAATTTCGGATAAAACTAATTTCTCGAATTTTATCGCATTTAATTTTAATTTCTGACATTACAGCAACCATGCCCATAAGGTTACTGAGCTGTTTAATGTAGTAGAGGGTAGGGTGATAACATAAACTTATTAAAATTCTATAAAAGTTTTTTTTTAATAAGAATAAATACATCCCAACCCAAGCATACTACTGCAAGACTTCAATAATATACTATAAGTACCTGGTTGCTTTATCCAACAATGTCTTAAATAAATCTGATAAGGAAGACAAAGAAGAATAAACCATTTTCGCTTATAACAAATAAAGAATTATTTGGCAAAAGTATAATATATTAGTAAACCATGCCATTAAAAATATCAAACTTTAAACAAAAGAAATAGACCGGGTTGTTAGCAAGGTAATCAAATTTGTTCTGTAATGGACCACATCAATTTCCGAGTTATGCCGCTCCAAGCTGCAGTGCCGGAAGCCGCTATCCTCCGCTCCCTGTGTCACGTCACTTCCTTTGTTTCCCGCCACTCTCGGATTATGTTAATGCTGTTTCACAGACATTTGTCTTTGCGTAATGCTCCTTGGCTTTTCTTGCGCAGACCGTATTACTTTCCGATGTGTTCGCCTGCGTACTTTATCATTATTTACGATTATTTGACTTCGATACGAGCACGCAATAAATAATAAAACATTAGAATTCCTGCGGTAAAATTGCAGATGGGCTGGGCTATAAATAACTGCTCTAGAGTAGAATTGGGACAATTGTGATGCTATTTATCATGAATTTAAAAAAATATTAAATTATTAAACAAGTTTTAGTTCAGTAATTTAACAACAAAAAACGAAACCTTTTAAACTACGTTATCAATGAATGTGTAGTGCACTATGTAGTGATAGCGTAAGAGAAGCTGTAACTCCATTTCGTTTGTGGATGTCGTAAGAAATTATGAAAAATTTCATCGTTTAGTTGGTGGTGTAAACCATCAAAAGTAAAAAACACTAGTGGTATTTTGTATATTCCAAATATGGGTGTCTTCAAGGCAAGAGTGAATAGGCATTTTTTAAGTCAGTGTGCTTCACTATCTTCGGCTGCAATACCACATACCATGAGGTGGGATGGTAGTTAAGCGATGGCTTAAAATACTACAAAAATGTTAAATACTTAGACCGAAGACAGGAAGCAGCGACAAAAATAATGAAAGTATGGTTGATCGCCAAGTGAAAGTTATAAATTTAACTAAGGAAAACTCAACGGCTCCTGACGGATATCAGAAAAACCATCTTGAAACTTCCAGAAACTGTTCATTCTAACTCGTCATGGGATGCCGCATATAAGCTATGAGTAGATAGCTAATTGGGAAAGAATTTGTACAGTAATTGATAAATTACAGAATAATAATAATAATACAGCCAGGTGGACGGAGAAGGTAAAATGACACGCACGCACCTACCCAACACGCACGCATGCACGCATGCACGCACGCACCCATTCATGCATATTCACTGTTTATCTGCAACACTGGGCTCGGCTCGCTCTGACAAGGACCATACTTGCATAGAATACCAGCATAATATGCTACTGTGTGTATCGTAAGTGACGAGTACTAGGGATCAATTTTTACTTGTAACGAAGATTCTATCTTCGTTCTCAGGAGTGGCAACATATTTGAATTTTGATTCTAATTGAAAATGGATGTAAGTTAGAATGGGTTCTCGCCTCTAGACGTGGCTTTTTAGGGTTCCGTAGCCAAATGGTGAAAAACGGAACCCTTATGGATTCATCATGTCTATCTGTCTGTCCGTCCGTATGTCACAGCCACATTTTTCCGAAACTAAAAAAATACACTATTATAAAACATCGATCTAAGCTACAAGGAACTACAAGAACTTTTTTTATATTATGTTACTTGCTGCTACGGAACCCTTCATGTGCGAGTCCGACCCGCACTTGGCCGCTTTATATTTTTAATTTCTCTAAAAGATATTTTAATAGACTTTTATTTCCCAAATGATACAGTTTTTAATTAAAATCATATAATAATGTAAACTTACATCCTTTATATGTCCCACTGCTGGGAACATGCTTTCTCCCATTTCTGAAAGTGAAATTAAGCAGTTTGTCCGCCGCACTACTCCAGCGCGTGTTGAAAGATTTCGCATGTCCTCGAAATGTTATAATAGCACACACGTAGTTTTTGAGCACCACAGCTTGATCAACAATCAATCATATAAATCTTACTTTATCCTAGCTGACGTATTAAAAATGTATAAAAATAAAACAGTGGGGCAGCCCTAAGCAACATAATGTCCATTAGTATAAAACTGGAAAATCCCACAGGTAATTTATTAACAATTATCGATGTTTTTTCGCAAGCAGTGGAGGTTCATCGACACACAAACTTCTAAGAACTGGGTCCGCAGTGGCGTGCACTGTCCGTAGCTAATGGGCTCCGGTATGGCGACAACTTAACACACGCGCAATTGTTTCCATAAATGTGCTACGTGGAAAAACCGAGTACGACATCAAATCAAGCTTGCAGCAGATTCGATGTAAACTAAAAAATAAACATTTGCTTTGTAAAAAACAAACACTTTCATATGTATAATGTAGTCATAGTCTACAAGGGGTTTTAACTTATGTGTGCATTGGCCATTGCTTGTGCATATTTCGGCTTTTCGTTCTTCTAGAACTGTTTAAATGAGAAAATGATTTTATCGACAGTTAGTACTTTTTTGATAAATGTGTTGTTTAATTCTGTCTAATATGTATATAGTATCTTCAATTTTAATTTAGGAAACCTGAAGAGCGAAATATCGTTCATCAGAAATTGTGATAGCTAAAATCATATATGTACCCTATTTATTCATTCATTAATTACAGCCTATCAAAATTTAAAGCTGAACAAAGGCCTCTTCCATAGATTGCTCATGGGGGGGGGGGGGGATTTGCCATAGTTGCCACTTTTGGCAGCATTATTATTTTTAAAGAAGGAACAGTTCACAATGAGAATTACTATTTTCTGATGCTCAGAAATGTTACTGTTTCAAAATTTTGATTATCTTAATGTATAAAAAGAAAATTTTTTAATCCATGTTTACAAAACAATATGGTGGCAAACTCCAAAACTGATGTCTTCAATTCATTAACATACGTTGCTTTCATTCGTAAGAAGTTTGTTAGGAACACTAGCGACTGTAACAATCCGGCTTTGACTCTACTTTTTTATTATACTTTGCGTAAATTCTAATAACTTTATCTCTAAATATCTTAGTTTGTATCTGTTTATTTAATAAGCAAAAAAATACCTTGCCCAATCCGTGCGGGGATTTTTAAGTATTATGATATAATTTTCTTTATGTAATCCTTTACAGAGAATAAATTAAAAAAAAAACTAAATAAGATAAAATAAAATTCAATTAAGAAGGAAAATTTACATAGCAATACAAGCGGCGCGGGCACCCGAAGTTGTGACCTCTAGATATTGTTACATTGCCGGTCGCAACTTCGATCTCTGGTTACCCCAGGCTCCACTTAATAGTTTATCGTACGTTAGTTGGTCATTTTTATAGAGAGACATTGACATGTACGAAATATTCTTGCCTAGAGCAAGAAATTTCGCAGAACACAATCACAAGTATTAGCAAAGAAAGCGAGTGGTCGTTTTCTGAAGCAATCTGTGCGTGAAAGTGAACTGACTAAATTTATAAGTGCAAGGTTAAAAGTTATGCTTACACGTGCCGGCCATTCTTTTGATTACGATACTACTATTGCAAAAATATTGAAAATCCCGACACTGGTCAGTTCCAGTGGAAGTGCCATACGTTCAAAGATAGGGTCACTGAGACGATTAGACAGACTAGATTTTATTTTAATTTGATAAATTTAAAAAAAAACCGACAACGGATGGGGAAGAAAGGTTCTCGAGTGGCGGCCTCGTACCGGTAGGCGAAGTGTAGGGCGTCCCCCCACGAGATGGAGTGACGACCTGGTAAGACATGCAGGAAGTCTATGGATGCAGGTGGCTTAGGACCGTGCTTTGTGGCATTTTTTGGGGGAGGCCTATGTTCAGCAGTGGACTTGTGAAGGGCTGTAATGATGATGATGATGATGAAAAAAAAAAACAAAAGCAAACTGTAATTAAACATTTATTTATTTATGCTTTATTTGCACACCAAGTACAAAAAGACGGACTTAATGCAACAAGGCATTCTCTACCAGTCTACCTCCAGGCTAAGCAGAGAAGATATTGTGGGTGCAAAGTGCAAACAGCTAAGTAAATAATATCTATGTCTACATAATACATACATTATATATATATATATATATATATATATATATATATATATATATATATAATGTATGTATTATGTAGACATAGATATATATACTGTATGTATCATTTTATATATTATTCATTATTATAATGACTTATATTTTTTTTTGATAATATTATCGTGTCGTATCGGTCAGGGGTTTTTTGACATAAAGTACTCTTTAATTATATTCTAATAAACCCGGCTAATGATTATTTTTGTAGAAATCAATAGTCCCTAAACTTATGAAGATTTTTTAAAATAGTTTTGCAAAATTTACTTAGGACTTTATTCTAGGTTATTAAAGCTATACGAAAATTAAATACATGTAATAATCCATTACTAGTAATAATACTCTCTGAATTACCTTATATCAAATAGCTGAACCTGCAATTTGAAGTAGTTACCTGAGCTGAAGTGCCTACAATCCATGTATTGTGCCTATTCATACTGAACTCGGCTTCAAATATATAAAGTTTCAATTGAGCCAACTTAACAATATTCACCTGTTTTCCTCGCTCGCTACAAAACTTGATACCGAACCGAAGGAAAACTTCCGCCCTCCATTTTAATAAAATCTTTTCCAGATAATAAAAGAAACAGTGAGTATCGTTGTCATAAAATAACGGAATATCCTAACGAGGCGTGCGAAGTAACACGATAAACTTGTCTACTCGGTAACAATGCAACATTCACCGGCAATGTTTCTGATACGTACGGACCATTAAAAGCCTATATAAGTAAATAAAGCTCGAATGCACTGACATAAACTACCGATCGTAAAATTCACTGAACTCAGTTTGTTGCTCTGTAAAAATTTATTTTAAAGCTTTGACAGGCCGCTTGCGGGAAATTATTCCACTTGACTGATAAAATTAGACAATTCATCAAATTTTCACAATAAGATTTCTCGTAATTAAACGAGTTCGAAAACTGGGGAACACCCGTTTATGATGCGTATGTGGTTTTCTAATGTATATTGACCGATTTTTCAGAAACGGTTTAACCGATTCAAAATTGATCGTTAAGGCTGGAAAAATAACCTTTATACATATTTAGTTATTTTATTACACGACCTTTTTAGATAAATTCATTGTTTCCCTGGCTCCTGAGCTAGTGTTTCAGGAACCAGGTCCTCCCCTTAAAGTTAGCCTAGTCAAAATATCAATTTCTGTACAATAATTTAAATTTTAAGTTATTTAGTTAGTTAAACAGATAAAGAAATATATATATAAGAAATTAAATAACTGTTATTTTAAACGTTTGTTTTTTAAGTGTGTGCATGTGTGTGTGTGTGCCCACGTGTGTGCGTGTGCGTATGTTGGTGTTGGTGAATATGTGTGAGTGTGTGTTGGAAAATGTGTTTGTGAGTGTTGCGTGTGGTAAACCTACGGCATAAGTGCTTCTGTGCTGTCACATAACCAAGGTTTTTAAATCAAATAAGGGTTGGAGAATTTTATTGTTACTTTTTGTTGAACTAGTGATATTGCAAACAACACAAAACAGGCTAAAAATGACTTTAAACAAGTAAAAAACAACTTCAACACCAAAAAGGAATAATTAATAAAAATTATAATACTATCCACATACAATTTGCTATGGCCGATTTTTTTAGATTCATATTTAATTTAAAAAAAACTTCAAATGTTCTTGAAAGTGCTCGTGCAATTGTTGATAGGGAAGACAGTTTTTATCAAATAATTAGCGAACATCTCCTATCGTGCTTTAGACTTAAGCATGTCGTACGGGAACAATTAACGGCAGCCGACGACTTGGCACTGCTCACATCGAATTCGGGAGGAGTGCTGAAGTTTCGGACTCTCTGCGACCTATTAGTAAAGGCGTTAAAGAGCTCCTCGGGTACGTACTCGTTTGAGGATCGACAAATGAGGTCATTAGTAGTGCGAGGCCTCTTTGAAATTCCATAAATGTAAAATATAAATAGAATATTTAGTATTGAATAGTTATGGAATGGATTCTTATCGCAAATATTAGGTTCTTAACTTAGAGATTACCATTTTCTAATACTGAATAGTTTCAAGTTCAATATCTTGGATTCAACTTGGATATTCAATTTTAATTAATTTTTTTATGGAGGAGGGGGCAAACGAACGGGCATGCCGCTCACCTAATGGTAACACCAGGGGAATTGCAGATGTGTTGCCGGCCTTTTAGAAAGGTGAAAGCTCTTCTCTTGAAGCTCCCTAAGTCGTATCGGTCCGGAAAAATCGCCGGTGATAAACAATTCCACAGAGAAGTTGTACGAGGAAGAAAACTCCTAGTAAAATGCACAGTCGTGGACCACCAAGCATCCAGGTGGTGAGGATGGTATCGTCAATTTTGACGCGATGTGCGTTCGTGAAATTTGGCGGCTGGAATTAATCCGAACAATTCCTCAGAGAACTTCCCGTGGTAGATTCGATAAAAAATGCAAAGGGATGCAACATCCCGACGCAGTGTCTGTGTATCGTGCCGATCAGAAAGAACTCGGTCGTCATCGATTCAAACCACTCTGCGCTGGATGCGATCAAGTGGAAGGAGCTGGCACTGGGGTGACCCGGCCCAGAGATGAGAACAGTACGAGTATTCTATGTGAGGCCAAACTTGCGCTTTGTAAAGTTGCAAGCGATGTGCCGGCATGAAATACTGTCTCGCTCTGCTGAGCACACCAAGCTTTTTAGAGACCAATTTGGCCTTCCTTTCAATTGACCACGAAACTGCACACTATTTGATAGTTAATGCCGAGGATTCCGATGCTAGCTGAGGCAGCAAGGGGAGTGCCTTGAAACTGATGAGATATGACAAAAGGGTTCTTTTTAGCGGTAAACGCGCAAACTTGTGTCTTCTCAGGATTAAACTGGACTAGATTTAGTCACCCCCAATCCGAGACTTTGTTCAGCGAAGACTCGACTTCAGACACAAGTTTGTCCCGGTACTCAGCGAGGTTTTCCTGAGAAATATTTGCACGGCCGGTGCACTCGTATAAGGCATTACCAGTGCTGTCGTCTGTATAGCAATGAATGTTACCAGCTTGCAACACATCACTGATATGCAAAAGAAACAGCGTTGGTGATAGCGCGCAGCCTTGTGGAACAGCAGCGTTAGTAGGCTTGTAATCGGGGCATGCACCTTCTACTACGACCTTGATGTTCCGATCACCAAGGAAACTGGTGATGTAATTGCATAATTTCTCGGGAAGCCCATAGGAAGGGAGCTTCGAAAAAAATGCTTCGTACCAGACCTGATCCAAGGCCTTCGCTTTGTCCAAACTAACGGCCAATGCCTCCCCCTTGGACTCCAATGCCTCCACCCATTTATGATTCAGGTAGACCAGAAGATCACCAGCTGATCGACCCCGACAAAAACCGGATTGGCGGTCTCTAATCAGCCGGTGATCCTTAAGGTACTTCATGAGCTGGCAGTTTATAATAGATTCCGTTAGTTTGGAGAACAAGGAGGTGATGTCGATAGGCCTGTAGTTGGACGGGTCTGAGCGGTCACCTTTTTTAGGGATCGGGTGGACCAAAGCTGTCTTCCATGAATTCGGGACTACGCCCTGGGAGTAAGAGTACCGGAAAAGACGCGTTAAAACCGGTGCCAACTATGGAGCACACGTCTTCAGCACTGGGAGGAAATCCATCAGGCCCACTCGGCTTGCTGGCGTCTAGGCAGAAGAGTGCTTTGCGTACCCAGCGCTGTGTAAACCGCACATCCGGTATGGAGCACTCACACCGCGGGATGGTCGGCGGTGTGTTCCCCTAGTCATCTAGAGTCAAGTTGGACGCAAAGAGAGAGCCTAATAGATCGGCTTTCTCCTTTGCGGCATGGGCCAGTGAGTCACCCTTTCTGTGCAGAAATGGAAGAGATGGCTGGCAGAAGTTCCCTTGGACAGCCTTGACGAGAGACCAGAATGCACGGGTTCCCGAAGGAAGGCGAACTAGCTTCTCGCCAATTCTGCCGATGTGCTCAGACCTTGCCTTGGCAATGACTCTTTTGAAGGAATTGGAGGTGAAATTATACTTTTTTTTAAGAGCGCTGGTGTTTATGTCCCGAGACGTCGATACGTCAGCCCAGGCTCGGTAGCACTCCTGCTTATAGCGTGATACTATTTTGTAGGAGCGACCAAACCATGGCTGGGATTTGTCTCCGATGGGCATCACAGAGGATGGAATAATAATTTCCATACCCTGAAGTACTATATCAGCAACAGAATCAGCAACAGCTCTTGGATCTTCCGGCGAGAAGCAAACCCCAAGGGTAGGATGCAAAAAAAGGCCGACCTATAATGCCAAACACGGCGGCCGCCTGCAGAATGCAACCGCGACGATAGTGTGAGGTAATGCGTTACTTTCGAACTCGAATTAGAATGGTTCACAACATCAACAACGTGTATGAAGCAGGTATACCGCAGATGAACGCATGGTACGTTTTTATTTAGGTCAACGATTCGTGTAGATGACCAAAAGAAACTAGATAATGACGAGTTGGAAGCTTTAGTGGAAACGGAATTAATAATTTTCCGATTCTTGTTTGAATTGCTTTAGCATAGGCATTAAATACTTCAGTTGAAACAGAAAAAGTACATCGACAATTATTATGACCGATACTTTAATTAAAATAGAATAGAAAAAAATAATTTTTATTTAATATAGTTCACAAGTAATATTTATTGAAAGTAATTTTTTTTATTTTTACAACTAATACAGTAGGAAACTTCTGTTTGAAGAAACGGAAAATTAGATAGATACTGATTAATCTAAGATATAGATAATTAATCTTTATTCTTTAAATATGTAATCCGTGGTGCGTCTGTTAGTGATCGCCTAACTTCTGAATGAATTTGCTGTGCAGAAATTCACACAATATATTTATTTTATCGAGTTCACGACATAATTAATTTTATATTTACACTGAAAAGTCCGGAGTGAATTTAGAGTGTAACTAATTACACCACATAACAGAAAGGACAGAACAACATCCGCCAGTCATCAAAATCATTTTAAAGTTATTTTGTGGACACGTTTGTAAAAAAAAACTAAACTTAAATGTTACCGTTATCTAGCCGATATATGCGATACTTACAATTTTGTCACTGTACAATTTAAAGTCACACTGTCTTACTTAAGATGCATTGGCTCATTTCAAGCACAGGATTTAAGGTTGGTTCGGGAGAACGACAGCACGAGTAAATGCGGCAATTCGTAGGCGACGCGTCCCACAACAGGCATTAGCACTAAATGACATCTACGAAAAATCTTCGCGAAGCGCTCAGATAAGAAATGGGGGAATAAAGACGGTTTTCCTGCATTTACACGCTCTCATTTTAGTACCCTTAAATATAAAAATGTTCATGACTTGCTATAACATCACATCAGACGGCAATGCTCGATGTAGGACTTAACAATTCATTGAGCTGCGCATTGCAACTAAAAGTTTTATTTTATAGAAGAAATAATATTCCTTTTGTGATTGCATTAACGTAACTTATAATTATTAATTATTAGTGGAAAGTTAAGTTGTTCGTTGTTCTAGACCGAATATGAGTCAATGTCTGGCGCCATACGAGTGGCTCCTATAAACGTTATTCGTGGAAAATGGATTGCAACCCCTGGCTATTGCAAATAATATACAATTACTGTACAATGACTTTTGAATTGGGGTAAAATCCACATTTATAGTGTTATTAAGGTAAAAGGTTTCAAATCGTTTACTATGAAATAATGATACTGTCAGTGTAACTCAATGATGAAGGCAATGTTCTCCTAATTTAGACCGGGTGATTTTTTTTAAGTACAACCACTAATTAAGACATTAAATCTGTGTTAATTAATGATAAACCTAGCTTGAACCAAAGAGAAAACTTCCCAATAATGGGAAGCTATCATATAGTTTACTAGTGAAATTTGTAACAAAGAACCTTAGAGCAGCGCTTTAAATTATATATTTATCTAATATATAAAATTCTCGTGTCGCGGTGTTTGTTACCAAACGCCTCCTAAACAGCCGAACCGATTTGTATGAAATTTTGTGTGCATATCGAGTAGGTCTGAGAATCGGCCAACATCTATTTCTCAAACCCCTAAATGATAAGTGAAACCCACCCCTAAATATTTTTGACTAATGTTTATATTTTTATTTTATTATAATTTAGCATTGAAAATATATAAAAATTCAAATTTTCACCCTTCTACGATCAACCCCTGTATTTTAATCGCAATTTTTAATGTATATGGCAAAACAACGTTCGCCGGGTCAGCTAGTGATTTCATATAATTAAAAACATTATCTCAGTACTTATATAAAATTGCAACAGTAGCATTTTATAATCGAAATTTATTATATGCTTTCTACGAGTATATAATAGGTCTAAGTGCTACAAGAACAAGATTGCTACGACAATGCTACGGCAGCTACGTACAATGCAACTACAGCTAAGCTCCATGTTTCGTTTGACGAATTTGTGCTGAAACATAACTAACTATATAACTTTGTGGCATTTAGTTAACGAGCACTATTACTTGACCCTAAATAGTATTAGCTATTCTCAATTTATATTTGAATAGAATCTACTATTAAAAGTAATTTAATATACGTTAAAATTAAACTGTATACCTAAATTCTTCTTCTACTTACATTAACATAACGTTCAAAAATGCACCACCAAACATGCTTTTCTAGAAATAGTTGACCATACTCTCTTTGCTGGGCGAGGCGAAATTGTGTGGGGGTTTTGATGAAAGCCGATACGGTCGTAAAGCTGCTTATTATTATTATTACCAGTCTATATAGTCTATAGGATTTATGTTTGGCATTTTTGTGCTATTTCTACTATGACTGCCTCCAATGATCACTAAATCCCGGATCGAGTTCCAGGTCGGGTCAAAATCAGTTATTGGTTTTTTTTTGTCAGGAAATTCTAGTAGCAGCTCGGAGTCAACAGACACCGGCGGTGTGCCTCTTAAAATAGGTAAAAGCCATTGGTCCTGCGCCTGATTTGTATCGGGTTGCCGTCCCATCGGAAAATCAAAGTGAGAGAGCGGCAAGAGGAAATCTGTGCTTGCGCACACATTTGTACACTATAACACTATCCTGCGCAGAGAGATTGTTTTTGTCGATCGAAATTCGGTCTGGTGGACATTATTATTATTTCCACTATCAATCTACTGCAACAAATTTTCCGGTCATTAAGTAAGTAACTATGTGCAGGTTAGGTTGACCGGTAGAGAAAAACCTTTACATAATTTTGCTTAATTCTACGCTTTTAACTTATATAATTGTACAATGTGTTATGTAAGCAGACTTTTAATAACTCAATGAGATACTGTTCATAAAAATAATATCACAAAATTTTATATTTATTATTAATAATAATAATAATAATAAACTTAATTTCAGACAAAGGTCCATAAATTGGTTAGTAACATTACATTTATATATATATATTATTTTATTTTATGACATTTATTAAAAAATATTTTCCAATACTAGGGCCTCCGGATCTCTGCACTCACTATATATAAAACAACAGTATTATTTCCATTCCCATATTTACCACACTACTGTAATAAAATCAGCTGAGCGATAACGGTTAATTTATAATTAGCAACATAAACACCATTTTAACAACATATACAACGTAAGTTTTTTACTTACGAGTATATAAACAAGCCGAAGTATTGAAAAGAAATTGCAAATAATAAATGAAAATTAGTCTTCCATATATTATTATTCTTCCATATATTATTCCATATATTAATAAAACAATCTTAAGAGGAAAAAAAACCGTAAACAAGTAAATATATTGCAAAGCCGCAAATTCGGCAGGTATATATAACAAAGGACGTGGATTTCATTCAGCCGCCGGGGGCACCTGAGACTGCTCACTAATTCCGGTCTCAGCCTCTCCTTACGACCTATAACAGCTCGCTCGAACACGTCCGCCGAATAATTGCTGCATTCTCAATTAGGTGAATGCTATTATCGAAATTAAATTACGTGTGCGAAAGAGTTGTATTCGCGTTATTGAATTATTATGACAATAGAATTCAATGAAGATGACTCATTGGATCGTTGCACGTGTAACTTAAAAAAAAATGTTTTTCTGTTATAATACCAATATGGATTTAGTGTTATAATACCTAGATGGAGTTACGGACTACGTGAGCTATGCAGGAAGTATTGGGTTCAGGTGACTCGGGTCAGGATTGCTTTCTGTGCCATCCATTGGGAGGCTTATGTGGCTTGTAGACGGCTGTAATGATTATGAATCTGTTGTAAAGTGAAGGTGATAAATGAATAAGGGATATTTTACATTTAAAATTTTCGTTGGTATTTGGAAAACCTTATTTAGATAAAAAATAATTCCCTTTAAGACTATCATTGGGGAGGAATATGTTAAGTAGTGAACTTTTATACTGCTTTAACGGTAATGGAGGATGATGATAACACACGAGTGCAGATTCAAAATAACATTGTGTTTAAATATCTAAGTAGTTAGATGGAAAGTATAATTGTGGGGACTTACATTTTTGAATATTTTTACTATCGGTACAAAACACTTTAGTGAGGGTTGCCTGGTGAAATAATAAATAAATAATTTCTCCTTTCTCGGAAGTATTGACTTTTAATTCACAACCATTTTTTATAGAAGTGTGCAAACGAGCATCCGGCTCAAGTGTTGGAAAGTGTCGACCGCCGTTCACAAACAACTGCAACTCCAGGGGAATTGCAGGTGCGTTGGCAGCCTTTTAAAAAGAAGTAAGCTCGTTTCTTGAAAGTCCCTAAGTAGTATTGGTCCGGAGAAATCGCCTCTGGTAAAAAATTCCACAAAGCAGTCGTGCCAGGAAGAAAACTTCTAGCAAATCGCACAGCGGTGAACCTCCAAGCATCCAAATGGTGTGCATAGTATCTGGAATACAATACAGCATAATGATGAAATATTGTACATTCACTATTCTGGTATTCTGTGAGAGCGCAGTCCTTCCCCGGTCGAGCTGACACATTCGTGCATACTAATATATTAATTATTTATAAACGCTAATTGGTTGCCGAGTAAGCTAAAGGCATATACAATCAGATGCTGCTCAAATGGTATAATATTTATTTAGTATATTGTATAAATAATTTAATAAATTGTTTTGTGCTGTTTAGTTATAAGGTGCAATGGGACTGACATGTTAATTATAACGAAGGTCCCTTAAATAAAAAAGAATAAAAAAGATATCGATTGTAAACAATAGAATCCAGTACTTATCAAGAACTGTGCTATTCAGTTGATAATAGAAAAACACTTTTTCATAAATAAAAATTTTAAGACTTCATTTGCTGTAAACTTTGACAGAACTATATCGAGGACGCAGGTCTCTTCGCGTCTATTCTAAGCCTGCACGATACCGCCTTGCCCTGTTTCCTCCGTCCATGACCGGCAACAATTAGGAAACCTCCGACCGGTGCAAGTTGCGTAGATATAAAACTTTATGTACGCATATAAATTTCGATGTCGAGACATATTTTATTGTACAGTCGTAAAATTTTGGGTAGGAAAAGACCGACATACTTATTAAATACGAACAAGGTCGTAAAAGTGAAATGCAAGCATCTTCGTGGCACCGATAATGTTATGATCAAACTATTTCTGGAATTTATTTATCGATTAGTTTTCACTTGTCAGTACTCTGCTCTTTGTTGTAAGTAAATAATTTTGAGACAATTCAATTTAACTTTTATATTGATACTTTTTAAGCGTCTTCAAAAAAGGAGGATGTTCTCAATTAATAAAATAATATAAGCGAATAAGGGGCGAATCGCTAGTATATATATATATATATATGTAAAGGCGCACAAATAGGTACTCTCTCTAAGTACCAAAATTTTCTAAATTACTTTCTTCCATTGGTATGACCTGACTTTACGGTATTTTGGCAAGGTATCTGGGATCAACATAAAATGTGAACATTACGTCCGGATTCAAGATGTATTTTCATAAAAACCTTGGTTTTTCCATTGTCGCGAAGCCACCAAATTTACTACGTCAACCGTTTGCCAGCTCCGCCTCCGCTTCGGTCATAATTGCATACCGGTATATCTAGCCAAATGAGGGATAATAATAATTTTTGTTAATTCTCTATGTGAACGCGCTCTTGAGGAAGGTTCCACCGAACAAATATTTTTCTAATGTTCACAACTTTAGTTCTTCCCGTTTGATATTCTTCCCCAAAACATCCCTCGTCCCACTAATTCTACTTGCTTGCAGTCCCTTGTATTTTCCTCATTTTTATGTGAGTTCATCTAAACTAATAATATAAAGTCGCAACATAATACTGTAAGTGTGCACATCAAACCAGCTTGTGACATCCAACGCTTGGTTTCAAAAATGGACGAAGCACAAAAATGGGTGAAACGAACGAATCTCCTGATGTTGGGCTCCCAGTTGGGCCTTCTTATTGCTACCGCTCATTTATTTGCTAAATCATAGCATCTGAATCATCAATCTGAAATTAGTGAAGTGTTTAACTGTATTTAACGTTATTATGTATCTCTACAACAAAGCTATTGGAAAGTTTTATTTTAAACATTAATCTATAAGGGCTAGAAATAAATAGAATTTTAATTTCTAATAATATGGTTATATTATTATTAGTAAAGAAATCATGTTATTACAAAATATTCGTGTACAATGTAGTATAGCGTATTAGATCTAGTACTAGCTCTAATTCGAGGAAAGCACGAAGCGGCGAGCGCCGGCACGTACTGTGTACACGCACACGCTTTAACATCCTGATTAATTTTGTTAAAGTCAGTGTTTCCTTAACAAAATATTACTTACCGATGAAATATCATTATTAATTTGTATATAATATGTAATTGTATTTTCAAGTACAATCCCCACTTGGGCCCTCAACACAGGTGGGTAGTGCTGGGACCGTTTGTGGGGGAGAGGAACGTCTTGTGCATATTTCTGCTATACAGATACGCAGTATCATAATAGGTATGAGCCGAGGTAAATCTCCAGGACATGACGGGCTCAGCATTGAGCACCTGAAGCACGCTGGATTTCATCTGTCGCGAGTCCTGTCCATGTTCTACACAATGTGTATTAGTCACTCTTACTTACCTACAAATCTGATGAAGACAATAGTAGTTCCCATTGTGAAGAACAAGACGGGAGACTGTAGTGTTATGTTACTTACATATCATTTTACACTATTTTAAATTCATTTTTCCATTCTGTTTTGATTTTCTGCATTCACCTCAAAACTGGATATTTTGTATCACCTTTATTTCCATAGGATCCTGTAACGTTTTTAAACCATAAGAACACAATAACAAATCATTTTTACTTCGTATTTTCACGCTATCAGCACTTTTTAAAACGGTATCGATGGAGTCTACATTTTTCGATCTTTTATTTAGTTCTCCGTAACTCTGCAATTTCGGACTTTGTGCGCGCTGGTGCGCTACCTTTTTTCCTATAGCAATAATATCTCATTTTTCACTTAAATCTTGCCGTTTTTCTATTACGAGCCTAAAACCAAAATTTGACATGTTTTGACGTCGTTGTTTATCTGGTTGTCATGACAATTATATTCAAATTCGCTACCGGTCTGTTGTTTCTACTTCGATAATTCCACATAAATACTCTTTCCTCTTGGCCATTTACAAAAAATTTGCGTTTAATTTAAATAATTTTTCCATTGTCTCTAAAAAGGTATAAAAGCCGAACAATCGGTCAAGAGAGTCAGTCTCGCTTCAGTTCTCAAATTCGAAGCATCTCCTAAAGGCCTTATCCCGGGGCCGCACTGCCCCGGGATCCTGCAAGCCTCTGTCCCGCCTGAAGCTGCCGAATCCTGCAAGCCTCTGCTCTGCCTGAAGTCGCCGGATCCTGCAAGCCTCTGTCCTGCCTGAAGTCGCCGGATCCTGCAAGCCTCTGTTCCGCCTGAAGTCGCCGGATCCTGCAGGCCTCTGTCCTGCAGGATCCGGCGACTTCAGGCGTCCTTTTTTTTTACAATTATTTTTTTTTTAAAAAGGATTAGTGTTGAAGTTGAGCCCGAAGATCCAAGGTGTACAGTAAGTGCTCTCAGCGCCTGGAACGAGCACGCACAGCGTAGGTGAAGGTGTGGGCGCCTCTAGGCGACGACCTCGGGTGAATGCGGAGGTTTGCAAGATCCGGCGACTTCAGGAAAGACAGGGGCTTGCAGGATCTTCAGCGACTTCGGGCAGGGCAGAGGCCTGCAGGATCCGGCGACTTCAGGCGGGACAGAGGCTTGCAGGATCCCGGGGCAGTGCGGCCCCGGGATAAGGCCTTTAGGAGATGCTTCGAATTTGAGAACTGAAGCGAGACTGACTCTCTTGACCGATTGTTCGGCTTTTATACCTTTTTAGAGAGAACGGAAAAATTATTTAAATTAAACGCAAATTTTTTGTAAATGGCCAAGAGGAAAGAGTATTTATGTGGAATTATCGAAGTAGAAACAACAGACCGGTAGCGAATTTGAATATAATTGTCATGACAACCAGATAAACAACGATGTCAAAACATGTCAAATTTTGGTTTTAGGCTCGTAATAGAAAAACGGCAAGATTTAAGTGAAAAATGAGATATTATTGCTATAGGAAAAAAGGTAACGCACCAGCGCGCACAAAGTCCGAAATTGCAGAGTTACGGCGAACTAAATAAAAGATCGAAAAAGGTAGACTCCATCATTACACAGTACAGTACATTCTAAAATAAACCGTAAAAACACAGCTTTGCAGAAACAGACATCACCAGGCAAAATCAGATATACTATCTCTTACATTCATCATCTGCCATTCAGGTAAGGGTGGAGTTCACATTCAATGACTACCACTCTAAAAGTGTGTTTTCGAAAGGACATTCAGGCTTATTTAAGGAGTTGTCATCCGCTCCTGCGTGGAAAAAAAAATTATTAAGGGAGTAGTCAGCCGCTCCCAAGTGAAGATAAGGATAAAGAAATATCTTAAGTAAGCTTTACTCGCTATGACTTAAGTAAAGATTAAGAACGGCCAGAGCGGTAGGGCTCAAAGCCAGAGATCAGCAACATCACCAACGAGATGTGTCTGAAATAAAAATAAAAAGTGAAGATTAACCAACGAAAATTCGAGGTCCTAAAGCAAGATGTGTTGACGAACACTACTTACATATCATTTTTTGCGTACTTAATAACCCTTTTCATTGTTATAATTAAGTGCAAAGTTAAGTTTAAGAAATAAAAATTTAATTAAAAATTATACCTCTTTAAGTTATCTAGAATAAAAATATTAAAGTGATGAATGTAAGTGAAGTGTTAAATGTAGGTCTAAATATAATCCAGAAAAGTTGAAACACTAGATGAAGTGTTGTTTTAGAATTTGGAAGTTATGAAAAGGATGAATAAATAAAGAGTTAAGAACGAAAGAGAAAGCAATTAAATCAAAATGGAATGGACAAGGCGCAGTAAAGGTGAAGAAAAGAGAAAGAGAACTTTTACGTTGGGCGCCAAAATGTCGTGAAGCGACAATTAAATACAAAAGAATCTAACCTAACAGCAACAAAACAACAAAAATAGAACAAAAACAAATAATATATTTAAAATTTAAAAGATATTTACAATTTCATACTCCATTTAGTTATATAAAATTGTAAATATCTTTTAAATTTTAAATATATTATTTGTTTTTGTTCTATTTTTGTTGTTTTGTTGCTGTTAGGTTAGATTCTTTTGTATTTAATTGTCGCTTCACGACAAGACATCTCTGACAAGGGTAACTATCGTCCTATTTCCTTAGCGACTATCATAGCAAAGGTGTTGGATGGTGTGCTTGATACCATCTTAAGTGACCACATTCAACTGCATGACACACAGTTCGGGCTTAGACCAGGACTATCAACCGAAAGTGCTATTTTAAGTCTGAAGCACACCGTTCGATATTACGTAGATCGGGGTACCCCGGTATATGCCATGCCTGTTTCCTTGATCTTTCCAGGGCATTTGATCTTGTCTCATATGACATGCTCTGGAGGAAGGTAGAGGACAGGGGTGTACCGTCAGAGATATGTGGTCTGCTCAAATATTGGTACAGAAAACAAATAAATCATGTAAAATGGGACGATACTCTTAGTGAACCGTACAGGTTGGAATGCGGGGTAAGGCAGGGGGGTCTAACGTAATATAATAATGCTTTCAGAATGTTGTTGGGACTGCCTAGATACTGTAGTGCGTCGGAGATGTTTGCGCAAGCTCGCACGGACGGTTTTCATGCGATAATACGTAAGAAAACAGCTTCGCTGCTTAGAAGGGTGAGAGATAGTCACAACAGCATTTTGAAAACAGTAGCGGAGAACTATAATTCTCCGATTTTGAAAAAGTTTGTCCATACATTAATGTTTACTAACACTAGTTTATAAGTCAATTGTTACTAACACTACTATGGATTAATTTTGGTCCGAAATAAAGATTATTATTATATTATTATTATTAAAATTTGAATCGTTTTAAGAGCTTATTCCTGCATAATTCACCATGGTGACTTAAAAGTCAAGAAAATAAGAAACAATCACCCTTGTAATTTCGAAACTGTTCATACCCGTGCTTAATGTTCACACTCGCTAACGCTTACTCTATACTATAGAGTCTATAGCTTGCTTATGTATACTTTAACGTTCAGATTATACATCGCAGAGAAATTTCTCATATATTCTCTCCATAGCAGCATAGAGCTACGGAGACAGAAGGTTTTATTATATGACTAACTTATGATATACTTATGATATACTTATGGAATCGAGACATAGTCCTAAGTAGCAACACCAATGTTTTAAGGTTCTGTAGATACTTGACGAAAATAATCCAATGCTGCCCAGTTTAGTTAGATTTATTGATTAACTCTTGGTAGAAGTTGCACTTACCTAGTCGAACACCCTGTCCAAGATAATAAGATAAACGTATTCGTCATCAGATTCAAGCCCACTATTACAAACAACTAAGTACCAGTAGAGCCGTGGTAGCTCAGATAGTTAACGCTCGCTGTAAATTTTACAGCACGCGAGCAAACCGGATGCGATCCCCGCTGGCACCAATGAAATTGTTAATTGCAATTTTAAGTGCTGATTTATCACGTGCTCGGCGGTGAAGGAAAACATCGTGAGCAACAAATAAAAATAAATAATTTTTCGAAGACATGTGAAGTTCGCCAACACGCATTGGAGCAGCGCGGCGGACACTTCCTTGACCTAAAACCCTCTCAGAAATGAGGGGAGGGCAGTATATAGGCTATTACGTTAAGTACCAGTATAGCAGTGATATAAACACATGACCTTCGTCATGTACATCTTAACCAATCCTTATCCTTGAAGTTCAAATAAAATAGAGATTTTTAAAAGGTTTTCATTAAAATGAGAATAGTATGATCTCAATATCCGACCAAGCATGCGAGTAAAATAAGCGACAGTGGCCTAATGGCAGGTTGTGGACCGCGGACTCAAATGGTTGTGGGTTCGAATCCGCCATTCGATTCGTGAACCACTCCTTACACAAGCATTTTCAGTTTACCAGTAGTGATTAAAGGAATGTTAGTAATGATAATAGCATTTCAAGTATTTACAAAAAAAATATTACGTAGAGTGGCGTCAACTTTTTAAATAAGATTTACCATTTTCAACATAACTATTTGAATAAAAATCAACTATTTGAATAAAAAAAATAACATAAGAAATAATCTTCATAAAGGCTTTTCCGGAAATTATCACTATTTAGAGATAAGGTCACCTTATTTACCTATAGATAAACACTTATGCATTATGTATATCATATTTTGGTATAAGTGTTTATGTAATATGTGTGCAATAAATATAAAAAGTAAAAAAGAACAACCTTATGATTGTATTCATTTGATAATTCAAGAATAACATAGCAACGTAATATTCGGCATTACTGAACGAGTTCACAAAATAGGTTGCAACAATAACTGGAATCAGCTTAACATTTTACCCGAGCACCTTGGGGAGGGCGAGGGATTCCCAATGACGCAGCGGCGAAAGCGGCCGAACACCGTTACCTCCGCTTCACTTATTTACCGAACACGGCTCTAATAAATTTAATAAACGGGAAACGCGTGACAGACGTAGATAGGGACGCACGAGAAAAACGTTTCTTTTACTAAATATATTGAACATAAACGTTTTATATACCACTTTTCGAATTCATTGCACTCTTGCAAGGCAGAGTCAAAAACAAATTGACGCCGTAACCTACAGTATGTTTCTCTAAGTACAGTCCACAGGTAGTTGGCAAGTTTCCAGTTCATAGCTAAAAACACGGACGTACTCCATACTAAACTTTTACACTTTTACAACAAAATATTTAATGAGTTCCATAAATTATATTTTTTTATAGGATAGGGTGGCAAACGTGCACACAGTCCACCTGATGGTAAGTGGTTGCTGTGACGCACAGGCATCCACATCTATCTTCAATAAAGAATCATTATGCAGATGCGTTGTTCCCCGTGAGGACTAAGATGGAATGCCTCTTTTAGAGTAAAAAGGGTCTCCGGTTCTCTACACTCATCATACGAAACACAGCAGTGTTAAGCTGTTATTTTACGCTGATATTCTGTGAGAGCGTGGTCCTTCCCCGGTCGAGCGAACCCATTCGTGCTAACCATCTCAACGCATCTGCACAGGACCGGATTGTATGCGCAAACACATAGGCACTGTCTACTCCCTCACTCTCATAGACCGATGGGAGGACAATCTTACACAACCGAAGAGAGATCACGCGCAGGTCCAATCGCTTTACGTGCTTTCGTAGGCACTCAGTAACTGATTTTTTTCGGCCTGACCCAGAATTCAAACTCGGTACTTCATGATAGCATTCCAGTCACGTTTACAGCCAACGAAGCAGTCAAACAATTTATTTATTTATTTTATTTTATTTTCAAGGGAAACATACATAATTTTAGTCTAATACATAACACATATTAATCTTACATTTAACAATAAAGTTTCCACTGTTAAGTAACTCATCGACAACAACCGAACATCATGACATACTTTGGTGTGTAAAATTAAAGTTAAGTTAAAGTAAAATGTAACATTAAAGTGAAATATTAATTTAAACTATTACCCATTACAGTTTCAATTTCCTTTTTAAACTGTCCATATGACATAGAAAATATATCAGCATGTGAAAAGATATATTTGTTTTGTCGAGACGCTTATTCTTGGCTATGCTAGAAATCGATAGGTGGCGCTGTAGTCAAGTTATTAACAAATTCTCTATTTATGGACCAATATATCCCATATTAGCAGTATTTGTTAGGTAAGTGCCGAAAAAGAATATTAAAAAATGTTGAACTGATAGTTAACGCTGAGGTGGAATTATTAATAAATTTTATATTTAAAAATTGTAAAAAGTTTAGAGTGGATTCGGAGTAAAACTCATCGCACCGCCAATGAGCACGGGTAGAGCAACGTTTGCCAGGTACATACAAAATAGTCAACTACTAGAGACGCATAATAATCTGACGTCAGATATGTAAAAGAGATTTCAGGTTTCATTGGAAAAAAAAGTCAGTCGACAGTGAGATACTATCCATAATCCTCCTGTCGCTGCCAGATATCGATGGTTGGATTAAAATTCCATTTTCATTAACATTCAAACTTTTTACTACTGACTTTTCTGTATTTAAAATATCGGGACTAAGAAAGTGGAATCGTAGTTACATACGTCAGTCATTTCAAAACAATTTTTTTTTACTTAAAGACTAGCTTTATAATTTGCCAGTATTTTTAGTGAATAAAATATTTTTACAAAGTAATTTACGAACAAAAAAAAAATATACCGCTACATTTTGATTCATAGTGATTGGAACGCTAACTTTTTTGATAAGCCCCAACACAAAATCGACTGGGAAATCGATGTCAGACAGGTCTATAAAACTATAAATAATAAATATTCTCGGTGATAAAATTTTATGATGTTTGGAGGAACGCGGCTTCACCGATTGTTCCGCAGCATGGCCCGCCACACGCCCGCTACTGGCACGAAATATTATTTTGGCATATTGTTAGGCAACAAAATGTTGCATTTGCTTTGTGATTTTAATGTTTATTACCTATTAAAATATTGGATAATTTACTAAGAAAATAAATAATTAAGATAAAAGTAATACATAAAAAAATATGGATATTTAATATTACTAGTAGGTAACTTATTTGGACTGTATTTGTTATGTTATTTAAACAGACAATACATATTTATAACTTTGGGAAGTTTTCTTTTTCAAATTAAATTATTAATGGCCTTGAAAATGTTTGTGTTCTTCGCCCATAAAATCCTCATTGTAATCGCGTTATTATATGTATAATTTATAAAACCAACATAATATTCCATCTGAACTCATCATCATCATTTCTTTCGTTGTAAAGTGGAGATATTTACTAATGTTATGTGATTAAATTGTAGTTAAACTTTGGATTGTAGTAAATAAATAAGTAACTATAATTTTAGAGTTTTTTAATAACTATATTTGGTGATAATTTGAATGAGATTTCCATTTATAAATTGCTAAAAAGTCTACAACATAACATTTAACATTGCCTGGCCTCGAGACAAATACATTTTCTGGGAGAGGTCGATTTCGACCGCTCTTAAGAAAAGTCCAAATAATTGTAGCGAATTCAACACGCTCTTGAATGCAAAATAAAATGTAATCTATTTGCTGATATCGTTCTGAAAGGTTGAACTACGCCGTAATACAAAATTGTAAATACTTAAAAGAAACAAAAGTAAGTAAAAACAAGCGTGTCCTATATATAAGTCTCTTTTATTATCAACCTTTTTCTTATAAAACAACTCGTTAAAGAGTTTTGAGCTTTGATCCTAGTCAGAGTCAATATTAGTGAAAAATAGATTTCTTTTTCTGATTATGGTGTTCTGTTACTGTCTCCAAACACTGCAATAAGCCCTTTTGCGATGTTATCGCATAAAGTTACACGGAACATGTGTAAGTCTCAATGAGTAATTGTCCTTGTGTTCGCACAGTTGATAACTTCTGACAGTCTTTGGAAGTTGTCGGCAGGACGACATAATATCATAATCTATGACCAATAAAGAAAGATATACGGACCGCTGCGTACATTTTAAGCGATGCCAAAATCATGCTCAACTTGTTGCCATGCACTCACGCACCGCCTACATTTTTCTTCTTTCATTCTTCATCAGCCCGTACATGTTCACTGCTCGACGCATACATATGCATCTAAAGTCTCCAATCTGCAACTGATTTGATATGCACGTGTGTACCTGAGTGAGTGTTCTTACAATGAATTGATCATGGATTTGGTCTGAGATCAAAATAAAAAATTTATTTGAATTATAGTTTTTTTTTAAAGTAACCTTCACACCAGTACCTAGGATTTTTTCCTGTTACATGGGGGCAGTTTACACACATAAATTGCACAAGGACAAACATCCAGACCCGGAACAATTATTTGTAGGCCATACAAATACCTATGTATGTAAATAAACAAAGACGGTATTCGAACCCGCGGCCCTTAGCGCTGCAACTCATTGCTAAGCCACTGCACCACGGAGCCGTCAAGGTATCGCTTTAGTTTTCGGTATTGCGTTAATTACTGGTGCATTTTTGAAGAAGGATTTAACTTATTAGCGATTTGATTTTTTAAATGTTTTTTATTTATTCATTGAATTATATTATTGTCTCTTTAAGTATCTTAACAAATGTATAGTTTACTTTTACTATAATCCTATATACTTGGTAAAATTACCTTGAAATTATGTGTAAACTCTTTATTTTTCAACTTAAGACTTTAGTTTGCCAACAGTGAAAGTGTTTTTAATTCACTGCCGTTTGAAAATGATGTTCTTCTTCCTCTATGAAGAAACGTGGAAAAGAACTCGGCAGGTAGCTTCTTATTTTTTAAAGTCAATGGTACAATAACTTTCCTCTTCTTCCTGACCTTATCCCAAGTTATTTGGGGTGAGCATCATATATAGCATGTTTTTCTCATCCATTTCCCTCTATTTGTCGTCATCTCATCACCAATGATACAATAATTCTTATCAAAATAAAAAGGAATAGATCCATTAATTTATACTTATTATAAATTCAAAACCTGTCCATAATAATATTGGATGATATAAAAAAGTAATATACATGTAAACCCAAGCTGAGCAGACCCCACAAGCAGCACCTGTTCATAATTAAGATGCAATTTTTTCCCTTATAAAAAAATACGAAATTGCGTATAATTTTTCTGATGTTAAAAATTCAATTAGCCTTCTTCTAGGTTGCAGTAACCACTTACCATCAGGTGAGCTGCAAGTTCACTTTCAATTCAGTTGTGTTAAAATGTTTAAAAAAGAATTAATAGAATCAGGCGTTACTTAAAATCCATTATATTAAAGTTGGTAAAAATTACCTGATCGAGCGGATGTACGTAAGGTAATTTTTACCAACTTTAATTTATAAAATAGTTTTGCAGTATCATATAGACCCACGCCTGTAGTAGCGAAGTTAAAGAAACAATCATTTGATTGCGCAGTGCTAAAAGTTTGACAGAGACGTTGAAGACTGCGGATTCGATTCCCGCCCGTAACAGATTTTAAATTTGTAGACCAGATAATTGTTAATGGTCTGGGTGTTTTTCCATGTGCTTTTTACGAATTCAATACGCCTACACAATACAGAAGAAATTATTTAAGGTAACGGAGAAGAAAAATAGAAATCACCTCATTTCACAAGAATCGAATAGAAATATCTTCCAAAAGATTTTGGTATTATCATAGGTAATATATATTTGGTAAGTTTTAATATTTAAAATAACCAATCAGCGTCAAAGATGCGACACTAATCCTCCCGCCAACCGTGGTACCTACGCCAAATCTTAAAGATGTACATGGACGACGCCGATGTCTATCCGTCGTGGACTGTTCAATAACTGAGAAAGGTGATGAAGTTTTATTTTATGAAACGTAAGTGAGAGACGAAGTTACAGTGCACCTGGCTACCTGATAATAAATGGCTAGAATCAAAAAAAGCTTCAGAATGCGTTGTCACCTGTGAAGACTAAGATGGCATGTTGCACTAGCGTAACTATATTAGTTCTTTATAACCTTCAGACATGAGTACAGCAGTATATTTACTACTTTTTGGCGGCAAAATATGTAAGATGGTAGGTAGAAAAGGAAGATTTATTTTTTATTAGCTATCTTTATTTAAAAATGCTTTTTTATTATCTACATTTATTTAAAAGGCTTTTATCTTTTAAGTAGTAAAGTTAATAAAGGCACATTGCTTATACATTTTCTTTTGTATCTTTATTTTGTACATGCGGATTAGTAAGCTGAAGTGGCAATGGACCGGCCACATAGTTCGAAGAACCGACAACCGATGGGGAAAAAAGGTTCTCGAGTGGCATCCTCGTACCGGTAGGCGAAGTGTAGGGCAACCCCCCACTAGATGGAGTGATGAACTGGTAAGACATGCAGGTAGACGATGGATGCAGGAGGCTCAGGACCGTGTTTTTGGGAATTCCTTGGGGGAGGCCTACATTCATCAGTGGACTTGTGAAGTGCTGTAATGATGATGATGAAACAACACCGGATATTAGCTTACTCATTAAGTATATTTTTCAAAATGCTTATCAAAGTATTAGAATTCTTAAAAGCACTTTGACAAAATGGAATTATTATTTATAAAATATACCTTAATGTACGATATATTCTTATAATAAAATGTACTTTAACAACCATTTTGTTTACCCATCCAAAACTATAACAAAATAACTTTTATGCAACCTTACATCTAAATCCAATTTATCTTATTTACGATATACGAAAACTTTCCTTTTATTTAAAAGAAATGTATTTCGTTTATTTACGTATGTTTCGAATACCGAATTCAATCCTTTTACACCCGTATCATTTTCGTCTTCTCAGGTAAACGATTTCGGTACCTAAGTGGTATGTACTTACTGTCTGGGATGGGAAAATTGAAGTAGAGTCTACATCGAAACACGGTATTGAAACAACAGTAAAAACATAAAGATAAATGTTATAGCGAGCGTAAGGTTTCGTGGCCTTGTACATTGACATTTAGTGTAGCCCGAGCGATGTTTTACGAGCGGCTTGCGCCCCTCGGCACAATTGTCTACAACCTGAATTCATACATTATTGAATTTAAAAATCGAAGAAAATGGATACACGACGATATATCCCTATAAAACTTTACTAAAAAGAAAATAAAAGTTAACATTTAAGGTATTTTAGTTTAAAAATCATGGAGTCAGTGGATCTAAATATGGAATAAAGCCCAGCGATTCTTATGACCTACCCAAAGTTATTACGATTCAAAGCCATGATAAATCATAGTTCTTCGCAGAGTCGCTAAGTGGGGCTAGGGTTACTGGTGTTCTTCATCAAATCTTCAAATACTTATCCAGATTGCCTGTGAGCCAAAGCCAGGACCACTATTGTATGGCCGCGATATCGTCTCTGGGTGGAATCTATCGAGAGGGCAGCAGCTTCTCTTCAGCCTTTTCTCTCAGTTATCTCTTTGTAGACCTTTATTGATTCTTTTTTTTAGATTTCAGTTCTTGATTTAAATATAAGCCCTGAGTTGAGTATCATCTATAAGCTATTATATATCAAGTATAAGCTATACATACTTGAACACTAATGTTCTGTCTGTGATAATTTTTACCTGTCTCATGTTTATGTTATTTTCTTAAATTTCTAGTGATGATGTAAAAGAGATCAATAAATTTAAGTCTGATAATTTCTCTTCAAACTTTTTTTTTACTTTTTATTTTTAACCTATATAATTTATTCGATTTTCTAACCTATATAATCTATTATAATTTTTCTAAATATATTGAATAAAATAAGGTTTATTAACTGTATCTCATTTATAACTTTACCAAATTGCGGTCACCAACGTGAAATAGCCTTCAAGAAAAACGTCGTAAGACAGACCGACAGACGTGGTATTACTATAAAAGAATTCGAATTTAGATTTATGGATGTAATATAAAATATTTTTTTCCATAAAATCACAGAACACTATCATATTGGTTCGCCTATTCCTGTTGGAAACGGCTGCCGCTCTTTGCTCGTATTTTCCTCTAAAATATTCATCTTACTTTTCAAGCGTTAGAGGTCAAAAGCATTTTCATCTTCTCAGCAGGTTTTCATTTCGCTGGTAGAAATTCTTAAAGCCCTTTATTACTTTAGCCAAGACTCTTTAATAAATAGTTAATTTGCACGAGAAATATTTAATGTTTTATGACAAGTTGTGATGAATTTTTGGAGATGAATTGTTATTTAATTTTACAGAAAACATTTTTAAGGACAACTTGTATTGACTTATTTAAATTTCTAATAAATCTCTTCTATAAAAAAATAATACTTATTTGTTATCTCGAAGTGACACACACAGTCCACCTGATGGAAAGTGCCTGCTGCAGTCCATGGACACCTGCAACTAACTTCAAACAAAGAAAGCCACGTCTCCGTGGCGCATTAGCTTAGTAATGAGTTGCTGCGCTGGGGGCCGCGGGTTCGAATCCCGCACACAACAAGTATTTGTATGGCCTGCAAATAATTGTTCCGGGTCTGGATGTTTGTCCTTGTGCAATTTGTGTTTGTAAACTGCCTCCACGATACAGGAGATGCAGGTGTGGGGGTAACGTTTTTTTAAGAAGAATAAAAAGAAAAGAGAAGAAAAAGAAAAAAGAAAAAAGATGCGCCTTCACATCTGAGGACTAATATGGAACGCCTCAAAGCCTGTAATCATGCTGGCTCTCTATAACCAGCCGACAAGAACACAGCAGTACAAGCATTACCATGTAGCGGCAGAAATAGGTAACAGGTTAGAACCTACCCAAACTCCTAGACATAAAACGAGCCCTACCACCAGTAAAGTCTTATTCCAAAAGATTGACAACTTTTCAACAATTTCAGCCATGGTTTGATATTCTTAGTGAACAAATAGTTTTATGATGTTTTATGATATGAATATGAAGATGATGTTATAAAGACATCGGTAATGACGTCGATATTGACCATCAATAGCTTATTATGAAGTATCATTATGTACACAAAACATCAAACATCGATTTGGATAAACATTTTCGTATATAATGACGTTAAAAAGAAATAAATTAAGTAACGTAAATCCCATGACTTGTTCTAGTACTTTTGGAAGTACGATATCTCATGCAATTTAACTAATGGGATAAAATTCTGATACTCGTATCCTAAAAAATATAATGATGATTTTTTATATTTACACGAATATTAAACATAGAATAAAAGAAAAGATTTTCTTTAACTTACTAATTTTAAGGATTTTATCGAGTTTAATTTGAGTTATTTTTAATTTCTGATGTTTTGGGTGGAGAAACCACAAATCGTCCCAAAAAGAACACCGATTAATATCAAGAATAATTCGAGATGCTATTGGAATTAAAAACATTTCAATAGAGAAGATTTGGACGCTACCATCTGCTCAGGTTCCTCTTTATACTATATAATATATAATAAATATAATAAAGCGGAAGAGCTTATTTGCTTTTTTTGTTTTGTTTAAACAGGCTAATCTCTAAAAATACCAGACCGGTTTGAAAAATTATTTTTGTGTGTTATAGCCAAATTCATGAGGCTAGTAGAGATTATTGACCTCTAAAGCTAGCCTTAAATATTTATTTTTGTTAATCAAGTCTGTCAAACTGCTTTATCCACGTGCGCTGGCGTAATGGTTAAAATATATTTAATAATAAAATATATTTAATAAGGCGTAATGGTTAATACAGAAACAGAAACTTTTTTATTCAATATAGATTATAAATAATAGTTATTGAAAGTCACTCTTTTGTTTCATTACCACTGGTTCGAAAAAAAAAACTGTGTCTTGGGAGGAACCAGCAAGAAACCCAGCGGGACTTTGTTTAAATAACAGTTTACAATCATGTAATCACAGTTAACCACACAAAACAAATTAGAAATAGCTTGGAAGCGATCACCTCATTCCCAGGGGTTATTATCACCCATTAATTCCTTAATATTATGATAACCCCTTTTATACAAAATTTGTTTAATAAAGTTTTTGAACTTTGAGCAGGTGTGATGAATGATACGTTAATACAATGTTTTACAAAAATATTGATTCTCACTCCATCTAATAAAAGTACGCGATATCATACATATATGTCTATTTCTTACACATAAGTCATAATAAGGTATTTTGGCAAAAATTAATGAAAGTTAAAAGGTGATTTATGAGCGTTATTATTAGGCATGGCATATTAATTCCTTACGAACAAAAGATACTTCATCATCAAGACAATTTATGAAGATGAACTTATCATGTTATTTGGACGCATAGTTAAGGAGATATTGAAAAATGAGAATAATTCAAGATCGGCGCGCGAACGACGCATTATCATAGTCGCCCGATGAGAACAGAGAGAAACCAGCAATAAAGGCCTGTATAAACGAGGTGTCGGGTTAAGAAGCGTGATATACGCGGGTGAAACCGCGGGGCATAGTTAGTAACTAAATAAAATTGAATCCAAACCCAAGCTTCAAGAATGAAATATAAAGTTAGCTACGTAGATGGAATCAAAAAGTGATATCCAAAACGACATCAGGATGTGAAACATCTTAGTCCCCCGTGACAAGTCAAATTAAATGTCTTAATAATAAATATGCTTATTACGATATCATATAAGTCAGACTAATAGTTTCTACTCGTAATATCGATATTACAAACGCCGATTATGTTTTCGGAATATCAATCTATTTACAATTGATGATAAAACATAGTTATTTTATCTTTTATCATTTATAAACTTATTAAAATTGCCCTTATTGTAAGTATAAATAGAAAAATATAAGCAAATCCTAAAATCAGATTAAGTGGCGCTTGAAAATAATACATGACAACAGCAGTAGAATAAGTTAACGTGAATAAAAATAAATAACAAATAAAGGAGCATTTCTGCCCCGTTAATGTAGTGATTATTTACACCTGTCGCTGCAATGCATCCTGACGATATTACAACATGCATGCAAACCGACGCCGCTCTGCTTCTCCAAACGGCGATTTGGCCCTAAATCTATCGTTAGGTTTTGTTCACAGTATAGAAAAAATATTCGTGAAAATAAGTTATTTTTATAGAATTCCGCGTACAATTTAACATATTTTCTAATTTAATACTCAACGTTTGCATTGCCCTATATAATACAATTAAAACTCTTTTGGAGTTATAATATTAAAATATATTTGCCCCTCTATGAAACGCCTTGAAGTAAACTAAGAAAGAACCTTATCATCTATTTATTATATTAAATAGATCACAAAAATATGATATAAATTTACTATCTTAGTCACTATATGTAATATAAGACATATCAAAACAAAAGTGTAACAAAATTGTAAAGACACTCATTGAAAGATTACTTTAAAATTTAACGAATATTTTCTATTATAAAACATATTATTTTTCAGTTAATTAAACAATTATAGCTTTAATTTTCATTGTATTAAACCTTCCAAATACGGATTTGCTGTAGTTCGTAGAGTAGTATGTGATGGAGAATTCGGGCAGTCATCTTGACTCGTGGGTATTGATAACCTGCATTTCGGCTCCGACTGTGTCGCAACAGTATTTTGTTCCTAAAGTAGAATAAAATTTATAATAAATCATAGCACAACAAAAAATTATAATCACTTATAATTTCATTTTGGCGACCCTACAGTCACTACTAATGTGGTTATGAAATTAAGAAAATATAAACAGCTTGGATTTATTAAACTGTTATTATAATTTGTACATGTGTAGTATAGTAGTATAAAATCTGTGTAGCATTAGAGGACTTGAACAGAGTAAATAATCAGTCACAGATAATATAGTTAATCTTATAATCGCCTCATTATAAAGTATTTTTGAATAGCAAGTACGTTCATTATAAACATTGTTGAGAAATAATGTGTTTTCTTTTACCTATAGTGCTATTATGTGCTTATTAACCTTCTCTCTCGACTGGGTAAGTAAAAAGGCTAGTAAAATATTTAGTGAGACTTGAAAGTTGAAAGCCCTTGTCAAGTATTTTCATTTTCTATTTCAGAACTGCTTCTGTTATTACTCATTAGTGCTCCTAAAAACGTAAAAGTTTTTAGAGAAAATATCTTTTTATTAGTGAGTTTGCTCACTTCTTAGTTTAGAGGTAAAATACATTACTTTATACATAAAAAGTATCTTTAATGACACTGGCAACCCACACGAACTGTACTATCGTAATTTTTTTTAAATTTATTAAAAGAATTAAATCAATGAGCTGTCTATATCCACCGCTTGTTGGTATTTGTGGTGACCGGGATAGTATACGCAATGTAGGGAGGGCGGGCGGTGCTCTTCGAACTAAGTAAGACATCATTTTTACGCGGGTCGTAGCTAATTAATATTTAACATCACACCTCTAAACAACAAAAATTAAATCAGTAAACGTAACTACGTAGGGGTTTTTTTATCTGCCTAGGAGTTCGTCTTAGTAGTACCACACTATTAACGAGTTTTGACGCCAAGCAACAGTAACAGCACTGCTTAAACCGCCTTTTAGGGTAATAGTGTACTACGCACATCATCGATATATATGTACTACGCATTAGATTTCGCATTCCGAACATTGACTATGTTTAACTGAACTGTACTACAATCCGTACACTAAACTAAATATTGCGTAAATTGAAGATTTGTGAATTCCATAAGATAATTATTATTACATTTTATTTAGAAATATGTTCGTTTAGATTAAAAGTTTTTATTTTAATAGTTATATATATTTTATATTAGTATTCTATATTAAAATCTTATATTTATTTTATATTAATATCTTATTTTATATTAAATTAATGTCTTCGCGCATGCGCGACTCTACTATCTCCCGCGCATGCGCGAAGACAGAGTATAGCGTACAACTTTTATTCGGAATAGCTTCTCTAGAACGTAGTACATATAACTCAATGGCTAGCATAGTTACAGATTGAGAGGTATTTCCATCCACATCATCTAGATGTTTGGCGGTCCACTACAGCTCGATTTTATAGGAGTTTTCTTCCTCACACTTCTTTGTGGTTGTTTATCACCGGTTTATTCCTAACCGATACGACTTAGGGACCTTTTAAATGGCCAGCAACGTAGCTGCATTACCCTGGTGTTGCTGTTGTTCATCGGCGGTCGACACTTACCATAAAGCCGCATGTTCATTTGCTCTTCTATAAAAAAATCATAATAGGTTCTCAAAGGTGACAACCTATCTTCGGTCTACGTTGATTCAAGTTGGATTCAGGTGCCACCGGTCTGAGTGGTAGCTCGCTCGTCACTTAAAAATTGTAATAAATGTTTTATTCTCAATCTTAAACATAAATAAGAACGAGACCTTACTCTGATAGTAAGCATTCGGTTCACCCTTTCCGCGCATGAATGTTTATCTTTAAGCATTTCTTTTTTGTTTTGTTTCGTTCATTCCTCTTGAATGAATAATAAATTGACGACTGGCTAATCTATACATCTACACAAATAAATAAAATTGAAGTGTCTTTTTGTAATCTCAAAATAACAGCTTTTTTACTAAATGCATATGAAAATATATGCGGTGCTTAAAACAAAAACACATTTTTTTAATTTTTGTCAGTTTGTCTTTCTGTCTGTTTGTTCCGGATAATCTCCGAAATGGCTGGAATGGAGTAACTTTGGCTTCTTTTATTTTTGTAAAATATTTTGGGTTCCGCGCAGAAAAATTAAAACCATAAATAACACGCGAGTAAAGTCGCGGGGAACAACTACTTGTAAATAAATTTGCTTCTGACACTTAAAGATTTTAGTCCTCGTCCCTATTCGATATTTCATTGTAGTGGTGTTATTTTTTTTAAAAATTCTATAAACATATTTGCTATAAGAGATGTAAAAAGCGCCGTGGTACAATTTCACAGTACACGAGCAGCCCGGGTTCGATCCCTGCCGACACCAATGAATTTGTACTCGACGGTGAAGGAAAACATCGTGAGAAAACCTGCATGTATAATAGATAAAAAAATATTTCGAAGACATGTGTAGTCCGACAACACGCAGCGCGGTATATACGTATGATAAACGTAAGCCTTAAGCCACTCAGAGATGAGAGGAAGCACAGCGGTCGGACTAATAAAGTGGGATTAATACTTAAAGAGGTAAAAAGCGGACTTTGCTCCTAATTTTAATCTCACATGCACGTGGATCCTGCGGCCTGATAATTGAAAAGTATCTCCTTCTAGAATTGGTTAATTTTATTTATAGTATTAATTAATATCTTAAATATTTTTGTTAGCATATCATCATACTTTAGCTATACTTACGTAACCGTGTCATCCATTTTTATTTTAACAATATTGCTACTTCATTTACGCTAGCGTAAAATAAGTTTCTCGTTTTAGGGTTCTACTGTAGTAATGAAATTTCAACTGAACTTCTTAAGACTTTAAATTTGCACGTACAAAGGTATAAACTACACATGAACTAATTCAAATGAAACACAATTTATGTCTTTGAATTGGAAAATCTAGCTGACAAGCTATTGCTGGTAAACGGCTGAAACTGTGCTTATGTCAATTTTGTAAATGTACAACATACATAATCTATATATTAATATGTGAAGAAAAAACTTTGTACACATTTTATAAAGCATATTGCTCGCACGGAGGAGAATGAGTTTTGGCAAAGTTAAAGTTTAAATTATGGAGGAGGAGTGCACAAAGCTATATAGTTATAGTATATATATATATATATAGTTATAGTTTAATACCAATTAATATAAGACATTAAGAAAAAGAAAAGTAAAAAGTAACAAAAAAAACACTTTCCCGCCATTTTTCAATTTTTTTCTGTCCGCCAAAATGAGTGAATATAACGAATAAATTCGATACATTCTGAAGTTTTATTACAAAAAAGGACAAAATTATGGCAATACGACTCAAGCTGTGAAAAAAATTTGTGACGTTTATGGAATTTTGATGTCAAAGATGCAGCTCAGTCTGGTCGCTCTCATACGGATAAAGTCGATGCCATTTTTGAAAAAGTGGAGCAAGATCGACATATTGGTAGTTACGACATAGCCGAGGAATTGAGAATTGACCAAAAAGCAGTTTTAACTTTTAACCCATTTTAAAAAGTCTGCCTATACAAAAAAGTTCTTTGGGTACCTCACGAGCTCACTGAAAGAAACGTTCCTCTTTCAATAGTTTGTGGAATGTATGACAAGGCAAAATAGCGTATATTTTATATTTAATATAATAAATAACCGTGTTTTAAATTTTAATATGCAGTTGAAAGTGAAATACAGCTTGCATAATATATAAACTAAAAAAATTATGAATTACGGTCAAATTTCGACTCCAAGACGACCACAAGTTATTATTAAAATACGATGTTAACTTTCTTTAACCATGACGCATTACGGTGTTATTTTTAAAACATAACATTTGAAAATACGCAATAACACTATAACACTATAAGTATAATTTAAGATATAAGTTTAAAAATATCCATTTAAAATGTAAGTTTCGGAGAGTCCTGTGTGAGAGAGCAGTGGACTCTTATTTGTATCGTCGAGAGCTCTCTTAACTTTTTCCTTTATTTCCAACACAATAGCTTTAAAAGAAAATTGAACCCTTAGTGTGTGTTTGTGTTTTTTATATTTTATTTATTATAACCCAGTTCTTGACTACAATCCCACCTGGTGGTAAGTGGTAATGAAGCCCTAGATGGTAATTCGCACTGTCTTAGCTTAACAAAAGCCTATTCACTTTTGCCTTGAAGACCCGACTACAATCTGGGCGGATTGTAGTCGGGTGTCGGGTCGGTCGGGTTGTAAAAGAAACTAGTTCCGACTCATGAATAATAGTACATAGCATTATGCTGTCAAGCGTAGTGATTAGGCAGATATTGTAATTTTGAATTCTGATTTACTAACATAATTTTTTAACAGTGGTAGAGCCACGCGGCAGCTTTAGCTGTCGCACGGATGGGCCGGCTCGAACCGGGGTTGTACCACGACCTCACAGAATACCAGCGTGAAGTAGAGCTTGGTGAGTGCAGGTGACCGGAGGCCCTTTTGACTGGAAATGAGGCATTCCATCTTAGTCCTCACGGGTGACAACGCATCTGAATTTTGATTTGTAATAGAGGATAGATGTAGATGTCTATGGGCCGCAGTAACCACTTACCATTAGGTGGACTGTGTGCTCGTTTGTCACCCTTATCCTATAAAAAAAATAAACTAGCGGCTATTATAAATAAGTTCTGCATAAATAAATTTTCAATAAACCTCAACCTGAATTTCACATAATCTCATGTCTGAGCTACAGTTGCGACAACGTAGGGCCAAAATCACTACGTTTGACGAGCAGATTATAATGACAGACAACTTCCCGCATCATTAAGCTTTTATTACGTAAATACCAAAACAATTAATAAAGTATATGTCGGAGCATCTATCATCTATAAAATACCGGTTGGATCGAGGTGGATTTGAGTTTATATCGAGAAACTCCCACTTGTTGTTGCAGTATAAAGTCCACTATAGGCGCCGTGCGCTAGAGATTGTGCTGAAGTCATTCTACAAGTGTAGTCATTCTACTAGTGTCGTGGTTATGTTCGTTGTTGTAATTCTTCTAGTGCAGGCTAGAAGGATTGGTGTGGCTGAGAGGCTGCCCTGTGTTACACTGAGATAAGTAGTGGTGCTGTTGATTTGCATACTTTGGTGCTATCATGTAATTACGTACCTCACGTTACACTGGTGTGGGATCGTGGCGGGTATGTGTTACGGTGTGGTCGAACTGTAATTTCACTATACTATAACTCTATAACATGTGCCGATGGATCTGTAGGGAATCATTGGTGCGATTCCGGTCTGTGTTGGTGTTGGTTCGCTTCATGTGATGTAGCACATATTCGCTAGATTTTCGATAATCGCTGGTGCGATTCTTGTCTGTGTTGTGTAATTTCTCTATACTTAATGTTATAATGCGTTAGGCTGTATTATTACTGATAATGATTAATTGCGTAAGCAAGATAACAAGTCCAGTCAATCCGCTCTCACACTTTTATTATTTTTAACAATTAACGTTATCCTGATGTATTTCCGACAACAAAATTGGAATCCTCTGCTCAGTTTCTGAAATATATATTAATAAATAATATTTAATAATTTAAACACAATACAAAAGCATGCATTTGTTCAAAATTTAAGACTATGACACATAATTTTATAATTGCGTTATATATTCTCAATTAAGCAAACAATACGCTACTTTTAGAATATGCGAGTGGATGGGTGATCACGTCGGTAAGCGACACGACGCGACGGCGCCATGCTAAAACTCGGGCTAATTAAATGAATGAAAACGAAACTCAAATGTTTTCATTTCATTTATTTAGCTTCCATTTCTATGTCTCGCCCTCATTTACTGACCGACGAACAGTTATAATATGCAAAACATGCATGTTAAACTTGATGTATTATTAAGATTTTGGCGTTACCATCAAATTTAGATATATATATTTTATCGGAATAAAATTAATAATAATTAACAGCAGTAGAACGTTATTCCGAGAAACTATACTTACAATTCAGTAAAATTAAACTTTTATTTACAATAACAAACTATACTCGTATGGATTAACTAAGAATCGTCCTGTAATTAGGCAATCAACAGTGGAATTATATGTTGTTGTTTGGTAATAAAACGCTTCGAGTATTGGTTTTCATCGTAATAACACTATAGAGAGCAAAGTTCGAAAAGTCATTTTGTTCGATTATCTGTCTCGTGAAGCACATCACGGGCAGCATTGTATATTAATTAAATTAATGGCTGCGCGCAAATGTCCCATTAATAGATAGATAAATATAATTTAACATGCATTTACATATTTCACAATTTTAGTACAACTGAATAACTGTGAAATGTTTATCAAATATTAATACAAAGCAATTTAAAGTATTCAGCCATCGACAGTGAATGCAAATAAAACACTCACTGGACACCGAATATTAATATGCTAAGACATTGTTTCTAAATCGCGCTATCAAAGTTCCGAAGTACTGCGGTATATATAGAATCGCTCCTGACTATAACATTATGCGTAGGCCGTTCCCGAGCTAAACACCTTATACGGCGAGCGATCACCCATTTTCCTCTCACGGCCAAATCAATTAACGTAAATAAACAAAAATATTTTATAGCGTGTTAAAAACATAACATTTTTTAATAGTAGGAGAAATTGAAATTATTAAAGGCAATTAAGTAAGAGTAATTTTCCCCCTTTATTAATGTTCCATATGTCAGTAGATGGTCAACAGCAAGTTAAGTATTCAGCGCTAGGGGAGGAGCCTCACTAAGCTCCTTCAATTTACACGGTGAGGCGGCAGTTAAGATTATGAAATTATGAAACCACCGTTGAGATTTGTTTAGCGTGGCCACCGTTAATTTGCTTGATAAAGGACCCGCAAGGCAGTGGAAATAACGACTGTGTTCGGAACAACTTTACGATTATATTCAAATGAAAATTGAAAACGCAATTTAAACTTGCGTTAAACTTTCCATGAATCCTCTTTTGAAATTTCCTTTAAATAAAAGCACAATAACTTGGAAATCGTCTTTAATTTCTTCCTCTTCATCATCATTGGTGCGTAAAAGTCCCCTCAAAGGCCTATTCCGTTGTAGAGAGAATTAGCTGTAATCGCCACACTTCGTAGATGGATTAGTTATCGTAGAATACGTTTCGTCGTCGCGTCGGCTGGGCTGTCCACCACCTGGTTTAATCGCCCTGATGCTCATAACTTCGTATATCACTAAGTAATCGCATGTAACTTTGTAGATGAAAAAGAGTTTTTAAATGCTATTAGGTTGTGTAAATGATCACCTGATTATTTCTTGCCAGGAAATTTAAACTGCAGGTTTTATTTAATTCTAAATGCTACAAATATACTATTTCAGTTATACTATGTCAACTATATTAACGTGCAGTTCGGGGGAGGTCTATGTCGTCATATAATCGAACATCAGTAAAAAGTAACCAAGAACCGTAAACTAGATTACTAAAAATATAGCATGTAGCCTATGACTCGTCTGATAACAAGTGATCACCGCCGCCTATGAACATCTGCAACAACACAGGAATTGTAGGTAAAAGGAATGCACCTAGCGTTGCCAACCTTTTATAAAAGAGTACCTAGGCTCTTTTTTAAAGGTTTAAAGTCATGTAGGTACGTAAAATCGGCGGATAGCCGTAAACTCCACAATATTCTGCCGCACTTTCGAAGATTCCTGGTGAAAAGTATGGTTATAGGTAACCGTGGATATGATGTGCATGGTGTTTAGAGCTCTGTTGCAATTTACGATGGTGAAATTTAGCTGAAATTATTCTTGGCAATTTCTCTTAATACTGTCCGTGATATATACGATAGAAGATGAAACATCTCTTTGCAAGGCCAGTAGATTAAACCAATCGAAAACATTAGTCGTCAACAATTCGAACCACTCTCCATAGAATTTATCAATTGGAAGGCAGGTAAGAGGATGTCCCGGCCTAGATGTGAGAACAATATCCGTTTGAGACCAAACATGCGCCTAACAAACGTGGTACCGGTATAAAATTCCCGCTCCACGAGTTGTAGTAGTATATGTAGTCACCGAGGATTCCAATACTAGGCTTAAAAATAGAGAAAAAGCTTGCCTCGGCCTTTTCTCCATTTTTTGTTTTTCTCCGTTATGTTTCACCATCATCCACCTGGCCAGCACAATAAAAGTCTTTTACTTAAGCTGGACTGATGGTAGGGATAGGAAGCAGTATGATATAATTATAATAATATCACATTATATTTTTCAATTTAAATAGTAGATTAAAAGGATCCATAAAATTTACAAGAAAAATGGAAAGAGAAAAAAAGAAGAAGAATTCGGCAAGCCAAAAGCCAGTTCACCATATACACGGTGTACTTGCTTGATAATTTAGTTAAATAAAAATAACGAATAAGTCTAATTTGCAATATTCCTATCAAATCTATGTATACATTTATAATTCAGAACATATTTATCTTGAAATACGAAGCTGCCATACAAACGGGATAAAACTCATATGACTTTAAAAGCGGTAAAAAGCGATTACGGAATTAAATTAAGCTATTCTCCATTGTTCACGTCATTGTTGGGGGTACGAATACGAATTCTCGTTTTCATATATATCTTAACATTTTTAACCGCGTTGAAAATGGGAGCAATTGACTAAACATTTTAGTTTTGGTTAGTCTATTATTGTGGGACCACAGACGAGGGGGAGCGTTTATATATTTGGATCAAGCAATGACTTTATATATTTTCCTTGTTCGCCCTTTTTTTCGTTCTTAGCCATCTTTGCTCGGGATGCTGCTGAATGCGACGGCGATTATCAACATAATATGGTCTGCGATTTCAATGGTGCCTTTAAGGTAATGAAATTAAAGCCTATAAAATTGATATAAGTGCAATGTGCACACACGCCTAACATTTACAGTTTTACTCATAAAAATCGAAATTTTAATAAATGCTTAAATTTGCACTCTCATTTTCAATAAATGACAATAGGAAGAGATAGTTATGGACATCATTAATACTTAATTTAAGTAAGCGATAATCAAATAATAAAAGTAAGGCCATATATGTACAATAGCCGAATTTTAAACAACGGGGTTGGTACCTCATTTAGGACCGGGATGGAATCTAAAGCGGCTGAACTAAGTGGCGCAAACATGTCTCTAAAAGTCTAAAAGATAACTTTATAATTGTTTTGATGTAGAGACTAGCTTTCTGTGGTGTCGACGCACTTTTAAGGGGCTAAAGGTACTATAACCACGACTAGCCGTTGCTGCTGGTAACAAGAGGTCTGGTTAATTTTAATTTTTAGTTAATTGTAATATTTTTTTCATTCATTACAGCCTTTAAAAAGTCTACAAATGAATACAAGCCTCTCCCATAGATTTCCTCATGGGGCATATTTGGCATTGTTGCCACGCATAGCCGGCACCTGCCTAGGTTAGTAAATACAGTTTTTTTTTTAGTTGTTACTAGGAAGACGCTGCTGCCCATGACTTGGTTTGTTTCCCTTTGTCTCCTTATACACCCTTTTGTCCCTTTGACACCCACGGGACGATATTACGCTTGTTACAAATATTGTATGTATTATTTATGTTATGACATATGAAAAATGAACATGTTAAATGAAAAAGTATATTTTCAGAAATAGTAAACACATACATTTATTTTTAAATAACGTTTGGAAACTGTGCATTAGCTAATAAACATTTACTATTCGTTGAGTCGGTATTCAAATGTAAAACGTTTGCAATGTTAAAAAGCTGGGTGAAAGTAAAGTAGGTCGAATTCATTGCGCAACACTAAAGCCAAACGTTGCCGCGCTAATTCTAAACTGGAGTCATCACAAATTACAATCTCGCCTTGCCCTCACAGCGCCATCTACGTTCCGATAAGAATCTTTTTATTCCTTGCAAAAGGAGTCTGCGTTGCAATCGAACATTCTTCGGGTTGATTGCTAAGCGCCCAAGAGGCCAGATTTCATGAAGCCAATTGCCGTTCACGCGTAGATGAAAGTGATCGCTGGGGTGATATTATTTAAATGTAATCTTTTTTCGATACTTTGTGTTCCAACGGTACGCTAGCATACTTAAAGCCATCCTGTGATCAGAAAAATCGATTCCGCCCTCTTAGGCACGCTATTGTCATTCATTTTCAGACACTAAATTTACACTGTAATAAGATACGTGAAATGTATTATTACGTATAATAATTAAACAATTAAACCTAATCGTAATATCATCATCATCATCATTACAGACAGAGTGCTACAAAGCACGGATCTGAGCCACCTTAATCCATCGACTTAGGTACTGCAAATCTTACCAGGATCATCAATTATTTAAAGTAAATTAGCCCATAAAAGTTCTTACAAAACAAATTTACAGTGAATTTAACCACATAGTCCCCGATCAGCAGTGTACTCGTACTTTATAGCAAAATACGGAATAGTTGTTGTATTAAATAATTGGTCGCGTGCCGGCCCCGCGGCGCCGATGTCAACGGCACTGCATACCGCGGCGCACTGCGGCAGAATGCCTACCCGATTCGAAGCCTTCAAATCATTCTTTCTGCAATAAGGGCTGATTTGACGTGTTCAATTCCAATTGTATACATAATCGCTATGAAACTAATTACAAAATTATTGTACGCGTACTGCCCGTATTTTTTTTATTTTAAGTTAACTATTGGCACTGAAATACAATAGAATATATTAAAAAGTTAGTACATTTATATAGGTTAGGACCCTCTTCTTCTTACATATCTAAGTGATGAAAATTTGTATAAGCTACAGGTACCTATATCTATTATTTACTAAATAAAATGTCAATAAATACGAAATTAAACGTAAAATTTGAATATTTAGCAGTGGTAGAGCCACGCGGTAACTTTTGCTGTCGCTCGGATGGACCGGCTCGAACCGGGGTGGTACCACGACCTCACCGAAAACCACCGTGAAGTAGAAGTTTACTTCTGCGTTTCGCTTGGTGAGTGCAGGTGGCCGGAGGCCCTTTTTACTGGAAATGAGGCATTCCATCTTAGTCCTCACGGGTGACAACGCATCTGCATCTTTTTTTTTTTGTTTTGATTTGTAATAGAAGATAGATGTAGATGTCTATGGGCCGCAGCAACCACTTACCATCAGGTGGACTATGTGCTCGTTTGTCACCCTTATCCAATAAAAAAAAAATTGTGGATTAGCAACAATTGTTATATGTATCTATGAATCTACGTCAATATAGTCTAAGCTGGTAGAAATACGGTAACCATTATAAAACCTACTCAACCAAAAGATGTTGGTATTTTTCTGGTTGGCTTAGCCGGAGTTGTAAAGTGAAAACTACTAGTAATAATTTGTAGGCCATCAATTCGGTTTCAATAGCATATATTTGCTGACATATGAGCTTACAGTTCACCTATACAGGTGTTAAATATTCATATACCTACACACATCACATCTAGTCTAGTATTAAAAAAATAGATTTAGTTCAAGACATTGTACGAATTAAAAGACGAATTTACTAAAAATATATATTATATAACACCTATGAAAATCAAGTTTGTTTACCACTGGTTCGGAAAATAGAAACATAGAGAATTGTTTCTTGCACTCAAAATAATTAGTACAAAGGCAAACTAAATGCCGAAATGGCGTTCTCTGCCAACTTACCTTTATTAATGTGGCGATTCTAACATATTATTTAAAATTTATAGTTATAACACAAAAACTAGGAACTAATATAATAACAACAGAGGATCGCAATTTTAACGCACTATACATTCAGTATAGTGAAATTACAGTTCAACTACACCGTAACACGTCTCCGCCACAATCACACACCACTGTAACGTGAGGTACGTAATTACATGATAACACCAAAATATGTAAACCAACAGCAACACTACTTATCTCAATGTAACAGGACAGCATCTCAGCAACACCAATCCTCCTTGACTGCACTAGAAGAATTACGACCACGAACAGAACCACGACGCTATCTTAGCACTAGTAGAATGACCACACTCGTTGAATGACTTGAGCGGAATCTCCCGCGCACGGCACCTACAGTGAACTTTATACTGCACAAACAAGTGGTAGTTTCTCGATATACCCTCACGTCCACCTCGATCCAAGTGATATTTTATAGACGCTCCGACACGGCCATCCTGACGTACGACCATCCTCGGGCGTGTATCTTTATGCATTCCTGTAACAAACACTAATTCGTCCGCTCTTCCATCCTGACATGAGTGGGTACATATTATCAGTTCACAAAACTAATTATTAGATGGCGCTGCTTGTTCCAATATGGCGCCATCAATCCATGCCACGGTCATCCCTGACTAGCACCCGTCCTCGGTTGCAGTGCCCGTAGACAAAACATGTTCAGAGATTAATCTAGCTCTGCTATTCTGCCAATAGAAACAAGGTCGATTCCAAATGGTACTTTACTTCTCCTAAGTCTTAGTACAATTGTAAACTGTCATAATTGACAATGCCCTGTTATTAAGGCTTCATACACAGTGCTTCCTGCACAACATGATATATTGTGAAAGGTCCGATCAACAAGTTCCAACACAGTAATTGTAACAATTTTGTTACTCTTTACAATTCATAAGCAATGCATATTCAACTCGTGAAACTTTCATTGAAATCTGTGCACCAACACAGGCCAGAATCGCACCAACGATTCTTTACATATCCGCCGTCACATATGCCAGAATTGCACCAACGATTCTCCACATATCTGCCGTCATATATGCTACAATACACAAGGGGCTCTGTGCACCAACACAGGACAGAATTGCACCAACGATTCTATACATATCTGCCGTTACATATGCCAGAAACGCACCAACGATTCTCCACATATCCACCGCCAAATATGCTACAACACATCTGCCGCCACATATGCCAGAATTGCACCAATGATTCCCTACATATCTGCCGCCAAATATACACCAACACATGCCAGAATCGCACCAACGATTCTTTACTTATCTGCCGTCACATATGCCAGAATCGCACCAACGATTCTCCACATATCCACCGCCAAATATGCTACATCACATCTGCCGCCACATATGCCAGAATCGCACCAACGATTCCCTACATATCTGCCGCCAAATATGCACCAACACAGACAAGAATCGCACCAACGATTCTCGAAACTAACGCAATATGTACTACAACACATGAAGCGCTCTGTGCACCGACACAGACAGAAATTGCACCAACGATTTCCTACAGACCTATCGCCACATGTTACTCATGAGGTGCGGTCTAAGGTTTTGAGTATAAATATATAAGCCATGCTTAATCAAATTTGGTCTCACTACCAATGTCATCAACTATGACATCTAATTCTCGAGGAACTTAGTGCTCGGGGATCTTCCTCACATGATCATGGGGATATTTGTAGGGTACTTTGTACACTAACATGACCGATTCCGGTTACATTTACAATATTATTGACACTTTTGCCAGATCACAATCTTTGATGAGAGGGCATTCTATCCAGAATCATAATAAAATCGGTACGACTCACCAGTATCCATCAGCACACCGCTGGGATTGCTTACATAGCAAACGTCAACACGTTGCTCACTGCTCGCCGTTGCGGCAGGCATAAGGCAAGCGCACGTGGCTATTAAAACAAATCAGCACACGCCACGTTAGCTGCCATGAAGCAAGCTCACTGGGTCAAAACAACAGCACAAGGCGTGCCGCACTCGCACAGCGAGCCGTCGCATCTCACCAGCGCCAGCGAGACGCTGCACCGCACCACGCAATCCAAGCGTCAATGGGAACAGCAGGAGCACACCGTTGGCTATCCTCTCATCCATCACGCATACGAGGCCCTCGAACAGAAATACGTTCTCATACCGTGGACTATAACAACTTCGCTTTCACAAGTAAGCATACATCTCCATACGAAGTATCGCACACATACTCCGTACTTGAACTTACGAGATCCCACGTTAACCACGAAAAAAACGTGAACCAAGACAACGCCTGCCAGGACAGTGTTCAGAGAACACGACTTCCGCGCATACAGAATATAACACTTCCGCGCACACATAGTGTACGACTTCCGCGCACACATAGTGTAAGACTTCTGAGGCACCGCCATGTACAGCATACGCGCATTCCGGGATGGCGCCTGCGTATACGCGCATACGCATCTGCCGAAACCAGGCCATGCTACAACTGGACCTGGCTGTCCGTTGACTAGGCAAGGCACAAACTCGCTTCACAGTCACATCACACGTGCTACTGTAACATAAAAGAAAACACTAAAGAGATTCAGTCTGAACTTAATTTAAAATAATGCAGCACAACTCTCGGGACACCATTCGCCTTTCCAGGGCACCATATACTGAGCTGCGGCTACACGACAACCTCTTGTATGGTCCGATCCTCATGTAAATTGAAATACTCTCTTCAATGTCGGAACTAATTTGCTCTACTTCAATTTCGTCAGTTATACTTTGGATTTTCAGCATTTTTCGCAACCAATTAAATAGTTTAACACTCATTCTTACAAAATAGTTTCTAAGACAATGTTTAGGATAAATTTACTTTCCTCATGTATCTAATGGTGATTGGTAGCAGTGGTAATTAATCTGTCCGCAGCGTCATATGCCGAAAGAATACTTCCACTCAAAAGCGAGCGCAACAGCACCACGCCTTCCACTAAACTCTCAACATCAAATCCCAATTTTGTCGACTACGTAATACTCTGAGTAAACTGTAACACTTATCATCACATTAGAACACAAAAATACTACTTAGTGTTTTTAAGTCATAGCACGTTAAAGTTAAACATTTTTTCGATACATCGTTTAAACATTTTGAACTTTAAAATTATCCCATGTGAATCACACCTCGTGTATCAAATTATAACATAACTCGAGCAAGTTAAATTTCCACTGAATGCAAACTATAACTCATTTAGTGGTACCTCCAACATTTCTTTCGACATTTTTTATTATATTTGGGTAAGTTTAGAAATAATGAAATAATACTTTCAGTAGCGGGTACTTTTTATTATAAATCGAACAAAACGATTTACATACACTTTAATGATTCGTCAGCGTCGTAAATACGACAACAAACTTGATTTAAGAAATTGAACACAAAAACAAAACGCGAGGCGCATCACAGTATTTCACCAACGTAATAACCCTCACACTATTCAAAGGTTATAGGTGGGCAGTAACAGGGACTTTATCCCACTTCTGATCTCGGAAATGACAACAGAGGATCCCACTTCTGATATCGGAGAATTACAACAGACGATCGCAATTTTTGTCTCGAAAATATATCAGGATAGCGTTAATTGTTAAAAATAATAAAAGTGTGAGAGCGGATGTTCAACTTGCTCTCTTGCTTACGCAGTTTAATCATTATCAGTAATAAGACAACGTAACCCACTATACATTCAGTAAAGTGAAATTACAGTTCAACCACACCGTAACACGTCTCCGCTACAATCACACACCAGTGTAACGTGAGGTACGTAATTACATGATAACACCAATACATGTAAACCAACAGCAACACTACTTATCTCAATGTAACAGGACAGCATCTCAGCAACACCAATCCTCCTTGACTGCACTAGAAGAATTACGACCACGAACAGAACCACGACGCTATCTTAGCACTAGTAGAATGACCACACTCGTTGAATGACTTGAGCGGAATCTCCCGCGCACGGCACCTACAGTGAACTTTATACTGCACAAACAACTGGGAGTTTCTCGATATACCCTCACGTCCACCTCGATCCAAGTGATATTTTATAGACGCTCCGACATATAGGTAAAGAGATTTTTTTTTATCTTTTTACCCGACCGCCAAAGAAGAGTTGTTTTTCGCGCGTATCTTGTATGTTTGTAAATTTCTTTATTACCTTGTATGTTCAAACGGCTGGATGGATTTCTTTTTAGTGCATTACTTTTAAATTATCTTTTTTACAGTCGGGTTTTTGATTTTTTTTTAATTATTACTCAGTTTTATCCACCTTCTGGATATCAGAACTAACTTTTTCCAATATTATACGTGTAATGAAATACGGCTAGAGAAAATTTCGACCACGTAATATAATTCCAGCTATGACTCAATACAATTCATTGGTAGTATTATGACTAGTTAGCACATACTAGTACATCCGACATGACAATTTCTATTAATAACAATTCGTTCAAGACGAATAGATGTTCGTCACGTTTATAAATTATATCGTAGCTTAATAAAGTCCGACAAAACGCAAAACCTAGATAAAGATAAGAACGTGAAAAAAAAAGAAACTGAAAATGAAAAACACCTACACAACACAATATTTTTCCTCCCGTCGAACGAATATGTAAATTTTGTGAACATGCTTTTAGATGTTTGTCAGTCGACAATGCACTTACTGCTATAACTTTTGTAATTAAAACACCTATATTTTCAAAGCGGACAGTTGTAAACACATTTATTAAAATAATTCGCAAGTTATCGTTAAAACAGTTTTACTCTGATCCATGTATTGTTATAATATGTAATAAAATATTATTAGGAGACACGAGATAAAAAGTCAGTAAATGAAATTTTTTGTTGTTTAGAAATATTCTACTAATATGTCAAGGGTTATGGGATTATATAACAATATTTTGTTACGTCTTCTTGCGTTCCTATAACATTAATTTATCCGATAACGATGGATCTTTGGTAAATTGATGTGCACGCTCGAGGTACAAAAGGGGCCACATCTAGTCTAGTTTTAAATAAATAGATTTAGTTCAAAACATTCTACGAATTAAAAGTCGAATTTTGTTTAAAATTAGCTTGTGATATCTTCATGTGAGTCATTCTTTCCACTTAAAAAATAAAATTAATTCACAATTTTGACGGCTTTGTATGAGAAAACAAGGTACCTAACTTATACGTAATACTGAAACCGGTGCACGGGCCGGAGAAATTATTAATGTATAAAATGATACAAAGAGCGGAGTATATGCTAAGAAACTTCGTTGCGGCACGTCATTTTAATTCAAAGTTAACATTGTTTTTGTTTTTTTTTTTACACAGGGAAAGAGAAAATATGAGAATAAAATTCAATTTACAACGCCCTTTTTTGTTCTTTATAGCCCCGGGCGTGACCAGTTGAGTTGTCTAAACTAATGACTGCTGTTTGTTTGTACTTTAATCTTAAATTATTTGGTAACCACCACTTACACATTCATACTAAATAAGAAATTAAGGTTTTACTTTTTTATATCATAACTAGTGGTAAAATAAAAAATTTGCACAACCGACTTCAATTTATTTTAGAAACTGCTTGGAAGCAGTTTCTAAAATAAATTTTGTAAATAGTTTGTAATTATTTATATTGTAAAATTTATTTAAAAAAGTCCTGTTGGGTTTCTTGCTGGTTCTTCCCAGGACAGAGGGTTATTTTCGAATCAGTGGTAAAGTACAAAATGACATTCAATAAGAAACACAATATTGAACAAAAAAAATATTCTAGAATTAATTATTATTCTAATATAATTAAGATGAAAACACGATCAATGTAGTCGAAGTCAATAAAATACGCATTATTAAGAATAACTCAAGAACTTGGTCAGATCTTGATCAAAGCAACACACGGAAAGCACCAGCTTTCAAATAAATAATTAAAAATTAAAAATTTTGTACAGCCGACTTCAATATAAGTTATTAAGAATAACTCAAAAACCATTGGTCTGACCTTGATCAAATTCATATGGGACCACACGAGAAGTATCAGCTTTCATATAAAAAAAGAATAATCGAAATCGGTTCACCCAGTAAAAAGTTATGAGGTAACACACAAAAAAAACATACGCGTCGAATTGAGTACCGTTTCCTTTTTGGAAGTCGGCAGAAAAAGATACATCAAAATCGGTTTACCTAGAAAAAAGTTCTGAGGTAACACACATAAAAAAAATACAGTCGAATTGGGTGCGTGATCCTTTTTTTGAAGTCGGTAAAGATACGATCGTAGATTCCAACCCAGCATTCGACTGCTGCAGTGCTATTAACACTACTAATATCCCTTTTTTTAAAGGATAAAACTAAAAAAAGTCTGTATTTTTTAATAAAACTGAATTGACAATCGAACTTATAGTTCACTTGATGTTGAGTGGTTACGTAAAAAATTCTCAGCGTAGTACGCTTAGGACTTACATAGTAACCAAGTTAGCAGCCTAAAATACGCAGAAATACTTACATCGACTTTATCATAACAACCGATATTATTAAGAATAATAATTTCGCGAAAACGAAGATAAGCGTGCTATTAAAATATAACTTAACTTCAAGTCAAGATACGTCATTAATTTTAAAGAAGAATAATCAAATCGTAAATAAGATGTTCTTAGTTAAACGGTATCCGTCGCGGAGAGCTTTACGAGAGTAGCTACAATAAGAGGTAAAAAAAACTAAGAGGCCATTACGTCTTACGCTGAAAAATAAGCAAATTTATATATTTCGGAGGCTTGATTCTGAAATTTAAAGGGTATTTTGGATGAGATTGACGACTTAATTCTTGCTCTGATGACTTTAAGCTTCTATTGAATCTTTTTATGTTAATAAAACAGATATTAAAAACAATATTTAGTTTTTTTTTTTTTTAATAAAAGAGGATAAAAATAAAATATTAATACACCTATTAAAGGTTTTTGTGATATTGTTACAGCTTCCAAATGTTATATACATAGCTGTGGCTTATAGATAATAACTTCTATCTGCTATTAAGAATCAAACGACAGCGTTCTTCGTCTGAGGGCTTTGATGGAATGCCTCATTACCAGTTATACGGATCTCCGGTTTTCATCACATACCGTAGAAAACATGAAAGCTTTCATCATCAGTATCATTGCAGGTATTCACAAACCAGTGCTTAAGATAGCCCCCAACTAGTAATGCTACTACGATTTTTTTACATGTTTTACATCTATCCTCTATTCTTTATTAAGAAACAAAATCAAAATCAAAAAAGATGGACCTATAACAGAATATGTGACAAAAGAGCGCACAGTCCATCTAATGGCTAGTGGTTTCTACATCTATCCTCTAATTAAGAACCAAAATACACTTACCAACAAATAAGTTGATTTTCAACATATACGAAATATAGCAGCGTTCAATTGCTATTTCACGCTCGTATTCTGTGGGAGCGTGGTTATTCCCCGATCGAGCCGAACCATTCGTACCACGTGCAGTTGTTTTTAACTGTTTAAAACACAGGACTTCAAGAGATGGACAGTTTCAAAATTTGAACTTATTTTTTTATTATATCGTTTACAAGTGGCCAGTCCTAAAAACTTTCGGTGTCGTATGATCATTTTCAAACACAAGTGCGACATAAAATGAGAATAAGATAAAAAATTCATTTTATAGCAAGTAAATGCTACAAATCCTTATTCTTAGACTCAGTTTTGGTGTTATTAAAATTGCTTTGTAATAGCGCCATCTACTTGATTGTAAAGATAAAGTCATTTCATCGAACAAAAATTGAGTGACTCTCAAACAATACGTGGATCAGAGTAAAACTGTTTAAAGTGGTGCATAAGATATGCGCTAGATGACATAAACACGAATAATTGAATATAAATCAGTAAGCTATGAGATCGTGGATTGTTATGAATGAACTGGATATGATAATTTTATTCAATATTGTTAAATTTAATTATTTAATAAATTTGTTAATTTTTCAAGTATTTATTTTAACAGTTAATAGAAACATTATTACTAAAAAAAATACTCGCAATGTTATTTACATTACTAAAGTTCTCTCTAACCACTGTTGGTAAGTATAATAATAAAACATTATACTTCGAATACTACTCTGTATTCTATCCCATTCTCTAAATCCTATAGATGTACGCAATTGTCTCCTGTTAGTGTCGCTTTTTTGTTTCATCCAGTTTCAAAACACAATGATGCTAAAGAAGTTTTCATTTCAAAACTGAATCTAAATCGGTTCATCCGTTTTGGAGTTATGATGTCATTGACAGACACTCAGATACACACGTCAAACTAAAGTGTTTAACATATGTGTTAAACATATAACACCCCTCTGTTTCGTCGGGGGTTAAAAACATCTGCTTCCAAGCAGTTTCTAAAATAAATTTTGTAAATAGTTCGTAATCATTTATATTGTAAAATTTATTTTAAAAAAAAAAGTCCCGCTAGGTTTCTTGCTGGTTCTTCCCAGGACAGAGGGATTTTTTTTCGAACCAGTGGTAAAGTAAAAAATGACTTTCAATAAGAATTACACATGTAATGTATATTGAATAAAAATTATTTTATTCTATTCTATTCATCATGTATCTATTATTCTAGATTTCGAAAACTTTGTTGAAATAATTATTGATTTTAACCTAAAAATTAAAATACTGTTTTATATATTTTTAACCTTAAATTAAATTGACTTTGTTGTGCTAACTTAATAAGCTCTCTCAATAGCTACTTACAGGATGGATACCAAGGACATGCTCTAGAAGTGCGCACTGTGTTGAATGCAAAAGAATTGTGGAGTGCGCTGAGAATAAATAAAACACTTGTTAGCTCGTTGCTTACCTTACTTAAACAAAAAGAAAATATTTACATCATTAAATTTTTTATAATGCGCATTAAATGTGGTAAATTATATATCTTGTAATTTTTTATATCTTTAATGAAATTAACAGCAGTAAAAATATTAAATAATTTATATTTTGAATAATAATAATTTATATTTTTTATGATTTGACTATCTCATTATTGTTGTAGTTGTAAGCACGACTGCTAATCATTTGGACCCGGGTTCGAAGCCCGGGTTGGGTTAAAATCATTTATATGGCTTTTCTGTCGATAAATTCACATTAGCAATCCGTTGTCAGAACAATGGGGATAATTCAGCCCCGTGCCTAAAAATGCACCTAAAGCCGTTCTCGTAAATCCTGCCTCTTATCTGTTCAGTGGTGTCGGATTGTCGTCCCATCTGACTATGAGAGTGCACAAGTGCTAGCGCACACACTCTTGCACTAGAATCCTGTCCTACGCAGATAGCACTATCATAGTTTTGATCTGTGTTAGTTCACGGGACAAACTAAGAGCGATCTACCAACACCAAAGGAATTCTTAATTGTTAACTTACTGTGCTTGTCTGTCGAAGTTGAAGAAATGAAAATGAATATTTCGAGGGCATGATAAGTCAGCTAATACGCATTGCGCAGTGAAAATTACTTTTCCTTGATCCAAAAACTCTTAGAACTGAAAGGAGGCCCAGTAGCATTCAAATAAGCGGCGTCTTATAAATTTACTTTTTTCTATATAATTATAAAATTTTAGAGAAATGTTTACAGCCAGTCAGACTCCCACAAAAAAAAAACCAAAAAATAATTATTTTTCGTGTATTTAAATATGAGAGCATCACACTTACTCGAATAAAAAGTTTAAGTTTATTCCACATTACCATTGAGGATTTCTTGTCAAGAATTGGTTCTCCGACTTGAAATTCATTTGTAATGCAAATAGTTTTCATAATTAATCAAACAAAATGTTGCTATCTGTATATCTTAACAATGCGTTTAGATGAAAAATCAATATTCATTCATGAGCAATTAAGCTTAACTAGACTAATTAACAATGTAAAGTACGTAACTTGTAAGTGAATACCAAAACAACTTTAACTATTCATATTTATAAAATACGAAAATGCCAAATAATATTTTTATTATAAGTATTATAGCGACTCCTTACTTAGAAATTTTCAGCCAAACAAATCTTTTCGTTATAATGAGTTACGAAAAAATTCAAGTCAGATATAACGAAATGATATTATTTCATGTTTGACCATCAGGTGTTGTTCTTACAAAGCCTACTCTCATTTTTGTTACAGTGTTAATAAAAAGAAATAGAAAAGTTTTCCGTGAACGCGTCAAATGAAAAAGTTATGAGACGTGATGATACTGCAAAGACAGTGGAGCCACCTAGCAGGCGGTACAACAAACTAATTAAGAACTCCCAACTTCCTCAAAACTAAAATATTCTTCTAAAAATGTCACCTTGCTGGGTACGTGCTTTGAATACTATATAATATATAAAATATATTTTTTAACATTAGTATGTATTTAACTTGTATTTGATGCCTTCAATAATACCACAACATTACCACTTGTTAGAGAATTATTTATTTAATTTTAAGGAGTAGTCACGCCGTTTCTTTACAAGTGTGTAAAAATCAATTGGAGGAAATTTCACGAAAATCTTGAGCCAACCACCAGACATTGGCAAAATCATTACAAGATATGCCTAAGCTAAAATATTCTGTGTGGTGTTGGTATTAGTCTACTGTACGATTTTCATCGATAGACTATAACAGTTTAGAGATGAATTTAATGAATTTCATTTCTGGAAAAAACGCATAACATGATGCTACGTTATACATTTTTTTTTACAATTATTATTATAAGGCAAAATGTTCATTATTTTTATTAAGTGTGAGTGAGTGTCATTCATCTTTACCGTCATAAGTGGCAATGCATATTAAGCGTTTTTCATTTATTCTGAAGTTGGTTGCAGTTATATACATGGTTTGCAGTCTCTTAGTATCAGGTAAATTTTGTTTAAACTTAGTAGAACCACGCTGCAGTTATATTATGGTTGCACCACGTATGGTTGAAGCTGAAGTGGCAATGGGCTGATGGGGAAGCAATGTTCTCGAGTGGCAGCCTCGTACCGGTAGGTGAGGTGTGGGGATTGATGAATGAAGTAAGGTTGCACCCGACTGTCAAAGGACCACGTTTGCACAGAATACTAATATAAAATGGCAGTGTGACATGATACCGCTGTATAGCGTGTGGTGAGCAACGAGAATCAGATACGAAGGCATTCCATCTTAGTCTTTAGGGGGGAATTTGCTTTTTTCTTTTTTAACGAGGATAGTGTGTCTATAGAAAACGGTGTCATTTTCCATCAAGTGGACTGTCTCATTTTTCAGCTGACAAAAAAGTCGAAACAGTTAAAATGTATTTACCGTATCTTACAATAAATACAAAAAGCACATTAAAGCCATTTTCTAGATTGAAATAAATAATGTTTTCAACACTCCTACAATCATAAATAAAGCATTGAATACCACATTGAAAGTGCTCGAATAAACCTTAGCCAATTTTCTTTCTTAACACACTGACAACTAGGAAATCCAATACTATAGAAACAGCCTTCAGCCCTTAGCCATGGTTTAGTTAATATTGGCAGTTGCCTAGATAAGATAATTGAATCATTCGCCAGCTTCTTCTACGTCTATATATTAACTTTTTAGAAGTTATTGGAAAATTATTTCAATCGCTTGCAAACAACACGAAAAAAGGCTTATTTTTTTTTTTATAGGATAGGGTGACAAACGAGCACACAGTCCACCTGATGGTAAGTGGCTACTGTGACCCATAGACATCTACATCTATCATCAATAAGATGCAGATGCGTTGCCACCCGTGAGGACTAAGATGGAATGCCTCTTTGCCAGTAATAAGGGTCTCCGGTTCTCTACACTCACCATACGAAACACAGCAGCGTTAAGCTGCTATTTTACGCTGGTTTTCTGTGAGAGCGTGGTCCTTCCCCGGTCGAGCCGACCCATTCGTGCTGCAACTATACTACTAATATAGCCGCAGCATGGCTCTACCACGTCGTTATTCACGAAGATCAGTGAAACATGACAGTTTTATAAGCTGTATTTTCGGGATAATTTATTTGAAGTTTTACTTAATTTTAAATGGAAAAATTCAATTTTAATAATTAGAACGTTGACAATTCTATCCGCTCTGTGTAAGCTTTGCATTGAATGACTAAATTTTATATTTATTTTTTTAAACGAACTACAAAATCAATCTTAATATAAAGTTAAAAGCAATTTATAATACAATTACGCGCTTAATGATATTTTTTATTTTAGTTTTTGGAATGGATATATTATATAAATTGTTTGAGACGTGACCACAATTTACAAACAAAGTTATCCTTTTTTAATCTTTAGACTCCGACTTTATGGATCCCAAAAATATGGACATATTAAAAATAACTTTCAAATAGCAGACCCTTACAACAATTTCCAAATAAAAATTTAAGTCCAGTGGTGGGTTACTTATAAGCGTGGTGATATGTTTAAGTTGTATGGATGGATGGATGGATGGATTTAATTAACTTATTATAGATTTTTATACAAAAAATTAATTTCCAAAAAAATATTATATTTTATGTTTCCAATTCATTCGTTACACACCAATGAGAACCCCGAAATCTCCTAACTTTTACGACCCTTGAAAGTATGACTCGAAGGCGGCTCTAGAGAGCTATGACTCACCGCCGAGATCTCATTACGTAACGTAATCTCATGCCAGTTCTTAAGAAACATAACTGTATTTAATGAAATACACTATCTTTTTAACTCAGCGGTATATTTTGTAACATAGAATAACCCTCAAAACCACTTACGTTGAACGGCGATATGAATCCTTTGCAACCTCTATTTCAACAGTTATTGGCCACTTGTCCGGTGAATTGACGTCAAAACGCAATATCCTGACCGGGGTACTCAAAATTTTCTTCATGCGGTTGTTTTATATTTTTATTGGCTATTGCAATTCCGATATAAAATAAAAATAAAAATCCATAAAGAATATGCAATAATGTAAAAATATGTGTATATATATCTACATATATATAAAACAGGTCACTTTAATTTTGTTATTTCATGCTTTCACGACTTTTTTATTTTAAACTAGCGACCAGATCTGACTTCGTCTGAGTATACATATAAACGTGGCGTTGTTAAGGTTTAAAGATAGTTACGGAATATTTATTTTATCAATTTGTTTTCTTAAAACCACCAAGTTTTTCGGATGAAATATAGCATGAATCACTGTTTTTTATAGAATGACGGTAACAAACGAGCACACAGTCCACCTGATGGTAAGTGGTTGCTGTGGACCATAAACATCTACATCTATCTTCGAATACGAATTAAAATGCATATGCGTTTTCACCCGTCAGGACTAAGATGGAATGCCTTTTTTCTAGTAAAAAGAGTCTCCGGTTCTGTATACTCACCATACGAAACACAGCAGCGTTAAGCTGCTATTTTACGCTGGTATTCTGTGAGAGCGTGGTTCTTCCCCGGGCGAGCCGACCCATTAAAGGGCTCTACCAGGTTAAAACTCTACAGTTCTATCACTCCTGGCATTGTTCTCTATCAGTTTGTGAAGTTTTATTACAATCGGTTCAGCCCGGACAGATAGACAGACAGACAGACAGATATATTTTTTATAAATATTCATATCTAATTACATGTACATAATTTTCTCAGCTCAATAAAAGTCGGTTATTTCGATATTACAGAGAGATATTACAGATTCAATTTTATTTATATGTATAGATCAACTAATAGATACTAATATCAACCAAAAACGTGTTATTCTTTAGCAGCCCATAAAGGCCACTGCTAGACATGGAAATGTCTCCATAAGATAGGTTTTTTTCATAATCGCCACGCTTGGCTTATGAATTAACGATTATTAACGTACACTTCTTGTCCTAAATCTCGTCGCCGGTCTGGATATTTTTATCTAGCATACATTGGATGGTATACTGCCACCTATTGGTTATGAAGTCTTTCTGGCTTTTGTCATAGCCGCATTTTACGGCACCCTTACGACAAAATAGGGTGGTGGATTCTCTAACGCCGAATCCACACTGCTACACAGACTATATTTTCATACCAATTAAGACTGTACGCTGTGTACTGTAGTGTACAAGAAGTACTGATAATCGAACAAGTGCGAGTAGGACTAGCGCCTTGAGGGTTCCATATAAACTTGATTATGAATGTGAGTAGTTTTTTTTTATAGAATAAGGGTGACAAACGAGCACACAGTCCACCTGATGGTAAGTGGTTGCTGTGGCCCATAGACATCTATCTTCGTTTGCGAATCAAAATGCAGATGCGTTGTCAGTCGTGAGGACTAAGATAGAATGCATCTTTCCCAGTAAAAAGGGTCTCCGGTTCTCTACACTCACCATACGAATCACAGCAGCATCAAGCTGCTATTTTACACTGGTAGTTCATCCATTCCGAGAATTATAGGTAAGGTTTGATAATATTAAGGTAAGTGAACATTGTTCTAATGATAAACTAAGCGGCATTGGAGGTCAATCCTGCTTGATGCTCCAACTACAAATGTTTGTAATTGCAATTTTTTTAATGTAATGTGACTTCTATCTTACAATTTTTTTGGTTCTTTTTCTTAACTGTTTTAATCTTGCTTGACAAAAGTTTCTATAATAATCTATAAGTTATTATAAGTAAATTTTCGAGTATGAAATCCCTATCTTTCTATTACCTACTTTTCTTAGAAGCTTGAACTTTTTATACTTTCGAAGGGACCGTAGACTAGTGTTTGATATTTGTTTCAACATGAACCCTCTACCGGTTCTTGAGAAAAAAGGTCTAGAGCGACTGACAGATGGACAGACAGATAGACGTACGGAAGGACGGACGGGTGGAAAACCAAGTGATCCTATAAGGGTTCTGTTGTTTCTTTTTGAAGTACGGAACCCTAAAAAGCATACAGAAGAGCTAGTCTCTAATGTTTGCTAGCGAAATGACGCATGCTCATAAAACGATATTGCAGTTTGATAGGCCGTCGAGAGACCGAATGTGCCAGCGGACTGCCACTTAAATGTATTATTACTTATCTAGCACCGCCGCCGACCCTCCCCGCTACACTCAATCTAAACGACGCAATTAATTCAAATCACTTCAACCGTTAGAAAATGCAATCACTTAAGAAATTGATATATATTTCGATAGATTATTTTAGTTTAACATAAGTAAAGTTAACAAATAGTACTCGTAATATCGATAGTTGAAAACAATATACTCATATTCACCATAATAATAAGCATTTCATCATTCGTAAAAAGCAATTTAGAAATCAAACTTGTGAATGTTACAGAGGGACAAAGCAGTGTTATAGCTGAACATTGTCTAAAAGACTGTTGTTGTGCCAAAAAATCCTAACAATATTTATTCATTTAAAAAAAAGACTAATTATTTCACTTTAATTACTATCTTCACATTGAATAAAACTATTTTTACGGATTTTATCGCGTTTAATTAACTTATTTTATATTCCCGACGTTTCGGTTGCTTTACCAGCAACCATGGTCACGGGGGACTGAGGTGATTGACGTCCCGACGTCAGTGTTAAACCGGAGTACCTTCAGCTTTTTTAATTAGAAGGTACTCCGGTTTAACACTGACATCAGGACGTCAATCACCTCAGTCCCCCGTGACCACGGTTGCTGGAAAGCAACCGAAACGTCGGGAATATAAAATAAGTTAATTAAACGCGATAAAATCCGTAAAAATAGTTTTATTCAATGTGTAGTGTTCGCGTAAATATAAGAAATCATTACTAACTTCACTTCACATCATTTGAAGTAAAATGATCTTTGTATTTTTAATCATCGATCTTTGAGTGCTGTGTTGATTGATAATGAATTTTCATTGCAGTAAAAGAAGTTAAATAAACAACATATATTCGTCCTACTTCGGGTCATAGACCTCCTCTCACATTTGAAAGAGTCTTAAAGTAAAGAACAGTCTACTCGATTATTTTTTTAATTTCTCAAACACGCAGGTTTCGTTACGATCTTTTCTTCAACGCGAATCACGTGATAAATAAGTGCAGATACAACCTACTAGTTTACCTCAAACTGGGATTTCTAACAATTTCACGAATCTACATATATTACCGTTACTGTTACAGCACAGCTGAACATAAGCCTCCCCTATAGATTGTCTCATTGTTGCCACGCTTGGCAAGCGGGTTGGCAGCCGCAATTTTTTTTATACGATAACGGTGACAAACGAGCACACAGTCCACCTGATGGTAAGTGGTTGCTACGGCCCATAGACATCTACATCTATCCTCTATTACAAATCAAAATGTAGATGCGTTGTCACCCGTGAGGACTAAGATGGAATGCCTCATTTCCAGTAAAAAGGGCCTCCGGCAACCTGCACTCACCAAGCGAAACGCAGAGGCAAACCTCTACTTCACGCTGGTTTTCTGTGAGGTCGTGGTACCACCCCGGTTCGAGCCGGCCCATCCGTGCGACAGCAAAAGCTGCCGCGTGGCTCTACCACTGCGTTTTACTTTTAGTTGGTATTAGAAAAACGCTGTTGCTCATTTCCTGGTATGTTTTCCTCTGTTAAGGGCCTAATCCGGCCCATTTTCAATGTATCGCCGATTTGGTCGATAAATCTTCGTCTAGGGCGTCACTTTCCGACTCTGCCGTTCCTTACCGTTCACTCTTACGAGCGTGTATGCGTAGATATTTATGGATGTAAAGGAGGCGAGAGAGGTGTGTCAGGATCACGCCAAATGGAAGTCCGTAGTCTCTGCCTACCCCTCTGGGTGACAGGCGTGAGTGTTTGTGTTGTGTGTGTGTGTGTGTGTGTGTGTGTGTGTGTGTGTGTGTGTGTGTGTGTGTGTGTGTGTGTGTGTGTGTGTTTTCTTCTGTCGCTTCTTACGGCACCTACGGAATGATATGGAGTAATGGATATTCTTACACCGTCACCGTGTTTGACCGTATAGGTCAATATATGATACTGAGGGTGCAATAGGTATCGAAATATTTATTTTTTCTACAAGTAACTTTGCAAAACTAGCGCACGCCCACTTGCTGGTAGGTGTCTGCTTTGGCTCATAGAATTTTAAATCTATCCTTGATTAATAATTTGGTCTCAAGTTCTCTTTACTCACTATACGAAACGAAACTCCAATTTTATACTGCAATTTAACTATGGTGTTCTGTGCAAGCGTGTTCCTCCCTTGGTCGAGCCGACCTATTTGTGCAGCAGCCACAGCTAGTACACAACACAGCTAGTAGAGCCACATCACATATAAAACGTGTAAGGAAAGTTTTTTTCATTTTGTTTCAGCGAGACAGCGTGTAATTGCGCCCTTCATTTGAATATCAATCGACATTAGGCTTCATTCGCCGTACGAGTTTCGCGAAGAGTGTCCTAAACATTTTATTACATTCCTTGCACGTAAAATATAATATCCCTACCACACTCAGACGTACGCGTTGCGACCGAATATCTAAATGTAATTTCCATGCGTTGTCCCCGCAATGTTTTCTCTGAAAATATTAACATGGAAGGCAAGGGGCTGAATCTCTTCTAAGTAAGTTGCAAAAAATGTACGTGATTTTACTTCAAAGTCCCTTTTGTCTTTATGGAGGGAAGGCATAACAGTACAGGCAGGGGAATGGCACATACGAAAAAATTACGCAGCGTAATGATGATGTGCCCGCACTTTCCTTAAAAACAAAATATTTTCCCTTTACAGTGACAGAAATGTATTCAAGGTACAACAACACGCTTTCTTTTTTACAGCGAATGTAAGTACGAGAACTAACGTTGTTACGGTTTACGCTCGGTTATTATGAAATTTCGTGTCTTAGAGATTTTATATAAATAACTTATTTTACTTACTTTATTATGTGACTACATTTTTTTTTTATAGAAAAGTACTAGTAATGTTATTAAACATTACTAATATTCCCTTTAACCACTTCTGGTAAGCTTAAATTGCTTGTGTTAGAAGTGATTCACGACAGTAGTCGAAAGGCGGATTCGAACCCACGACCTTTCGAATTCGCGGTCCGCGTCCTGCCATTAGGCTACTGACGCTTAAACTTAACATTAACAAACATGTATTCAATCTTAAGCAAAGTCATCTGCCGTGTAGAGTCGGCGTCACAGAAACCACTACCCCATAGCATCCTGTGGTTATCGTAAGAACCGCCACCCGCTAAGTGTTGCAAATATAGCAAATGTCATTGGAGCGGTAATCTACGTAGGAGGCCTATGTGCAGCAGCTACATGTGTATGTGGACGTTTGATAGGCTATAATGAATGAATAAATTAAAATCTTGTAGAAAGTAAACAAAATAAAAAATAAAACAGTGTTTTTATAATACGTTCATATAAATTGTACGTGGTAGGGCTTTGTTGCAGCTATATTATGGTTGTAGCAGGAATGGGTAGGCTCGACCGGGGTAGGACCACGCTCTCACAGAATACAGCAGCTTAATACTGTTCTGTTTTCTATGACGAATGTAGATAACCGGAGACACTTTTTACTGGAAAAGGGGCATTCCATTTTAGTCTTCAGGAGAGACAACAAATTTGCATTTTGATTTTAATTGAGGATAAATGTCTATGGGCCACAGCATACTTACCATCAATTGGCCCGTGTGCTCGTTTGTCACCCGTATTCTATATAAAAGAAACCACAAAAATATAGTTAATGCCTCAAATAAAATAAAAAAATCTAATGCTATTCAATTACTGAAGAACGTAGGCATTATCGTACTTAGTCACATATGGTGGTGTTAATGGAATTCCCTTCATCAGTAGCCACAGGAGGCTATCGACGGAATCGCAACGGGAGATTTCGATATATTAACCCCCTCTGTTGAGTGTGTAGGACATTATTTAATTCTATAAACCAATTTCCGTTACAACAGCGGCCACTTTCTATTTTGTTAGAATATAGTATTACTCGACCAGCCTTAGAAATTTTATTTATAATACAAGTAAAAATAAAGAGTAATAGTATTCCTTTTTCAACCGACTTCAAAAAAGGAGGAGGTTCTACATTCGACTGCTTTTTTCAGTGTGTGTTACCTCAAACCTTTTTATAGGTGAACCGATTTCGATGATATTTGAAAGATTCTCATGTGGTCCCATATAAATTTAATTAAGATCTCACCAGTAGTTTTTGAGTCATCCCTAATAATGCGTATTTAATTGATTTCGACTACATTGATGATGTTCACATTTTATTTATATTGAAGTCGGTTGTACAATTTTTTTTATTTTATCACTTGTTTGTATTGATCTACACAACATAAGTCATAAGAAAGGGAGTCTATCTACGTTAAAACCATAATAATAAACAATATTGTCACAACGAATATTAAAGCACAGATTCAACAATAAACATTATAGTATATCTTACTCCTTTACACCTTTGGTTGCCTGGAAGAGATCGCTATGTAGCGATAAGGCCGCCAAATTGTACATTTAATCTGTCTTTTGTTATGTAATTTGTATGTTTGTTTGTAGTGTACAATTAAGTATATTCATTCATTCATTATAGTTTTATATAAGCATCACTTTCTAAAAAATATTTATTTACATTAAAAACCTAGCGTGTAGTAGCGGTGTCGTAAGAGGCGACAGAGGGAAACAAATCAGGAGATGAGTAGCAGCGCCTTCTTAATAACGACTAAAAAAACTGCGGTTGCCAACCCGCTTCCCAATCTTAGCAACTTTGACATATATCTCTGAGGAAATCTATGGAGTAGACCTATGTTTAACGGTAAAAAAAAAACAAATATTATTTTGACTTCAAATTTAGAACAGTGATTAGTATAGGGTCAAACGTATGGTGCCAAGCCACAACTTTAGCGAGCACGTTGCAGTTTACGATCTTTACATTCTGCGGATTTACGACATCAACTGCTGGGGCCACAAAATGTAAATAAGTTCGCTAACGCCGCCGCTCTGTAACAATATTTTCTATCTATAACTTAGTTTCGATGCCATAAAAACTTTAAGGATATCGCCGGACTTTTGTTTTATAATTGAATTTTGTAACAATATTATCAACATAATTCATTTACATATCTAAATCTATTTGGTTGTAACTTTATTACGTAAGAGCTATGGCAGCTCAAAAGATAAACGCCCGCTTTAAAATTTCTTTGTACAAGAGCTACCGATCTCCGCGCCGGCACCGTTGAAATTGTTATGTGCAATTTTAATTTTTAATTAATATTTGCTTGAAAGAAACACATCGTGAGAAAAGTTTTCTGTAAAAATCAAATTATAAGAAGAAGAGAGTATAATTTAAAATTTTGAGGATGAAGTAGGACACCAACACTCATTACACAGTGTGGAGGACTATTCCTCGCTCCAAAAATCCTCTGAGTAATCAGAGGGGAAGTCTTTTAAAGTTCTTAAGTACTTAATATCTTTCATTAGTATTTATTGTCTAGCATAGGAACTCCGAACTTTTTCTGTAGTTATGTAAGCGATATTGAGTTTGTCGAGTAGCCATTTTTCGTGGATAACATATGTAATAATAATAACATATGTAAAAAAAAATGAAGAAATTCGCCAGAGAACTAATATTACCGACATAGCCGTCCGTACTTGTAAATTGAAATGGAAGTGGGCTGGTCTGTCGATTAGACGTCTCATGGTGGAGACCGCGCTTAGGCAAACGATGGTGGATGGATGGTGTGACGATTTGCGCAATTTAGATGGTAGAAACTGGATGATTTCTTATATTTATGCAAATACTACACATTGAATGAAACTAATAAAAAAAATAAAGCGTAAAAGTCATATAGCTGACGTGAAGCACCGACACTCCTGGAAGTCTGCAGTCTATGAACACGTTCAAGATCATCCTCTCCATTACATTCTATTTGATAGACCATAAATCCTCGCGTAAGAACACAGATTCCTACCAGGGATGATTCACAATACTTTTGAAATTAAAAAAAAAAACATCTTAATCTTAAAAATATAGAAGATGGATGGGTGCTACCATCTGCTTGGGATACTATAATTAATAAAATTAAATCCAAACCCAAGAATACCACTGCAAGGCTTCAAGATACTGTAAACTCATACTGCGCAGATCGGATCAAAGATTAATATTAAAAAATTGAAGGTCTCCCCGTGACCATGGATGCTGTAAAGCACCCGAAATGTTCAGAATTAAAATGTTGAAATTAAACGCGATAAAATCTGTGAAGTTTGTTTTTTTTATAGGGTAAAGGTGACAAACGAGCACACAGTCCACCTGATGGTAAGTGGTTGCTGCGGCCCATAGACATCTACATCTATCCTCTATTACAATTCAAATGCAGATGCGTTGTCACCCGTGAGGACTAAGATGGAATGCCTCATTTCTAGTGCAAAGGGTCTTCGGTTCTCTACACTCACCATACGAAACACAGCAGCATTAAGCTGCTATTTTACGCTGGTATTCTGTGAGATTCTGGTATGCTATTGCTACAGCTATAGCTACTAATATAGTTGCAGCATGGCTCTACCACATACAAAATAAATAAACTAATAGTTTCATTTGATGGTAGGAACTGAATGCGTGAAGCCGTAGACCGGTCTAAGTAGCGCGTCGTAGGAGAGGCCTATATATCCAGCAAATGACGGTCGCAGGCTGATGATGATTATGATGATATTTTAAATTATATTTTTTTATAATATAATAAAGGTAGACTACGATCATGCATGGGCGAGAGAGCCGTACCTTCCGCGATAACCACCCCACGATCTGAGGGCTCCAGCGGTACTCTTGTAAATTGGTTGCTGCTTATGGGCGCGTAGCTCCGTAGTTGTTTCTAATAATGTTCAAATAGTAAGCATGGTATGCTTAGTGAAATATGTCGAAAAAGACAAAGAGGAAGTGGCATTTTCTAAATAATATGCAGATGATGAAAGTTAAGATTAAATTTAAATAAAGAAATATGCTTAAAGATTTTATTTGTTCTATGTAGATATAATCGAAGATTGAGATCAGTGGGCAGCATATTCTTGACCGTGTCTCTACTTTAAATCGAATTTTCAAGAACAAACGCGATCAATTATTATAGATCTAAAGGAAAAATATTTTAATAAGGTTTGACATGTACCATTCTTACAACCACACGTTTTTGTTCGACATGGAATATAGATCTTCATTTTGTAGTCGTAAAAATTGGTTTTCGTTGCAAATGCTGTCGTGATGATGGAAAAATCGCTGGTGGTAATCAATTCCACAAGCAAGTTGTGCGAGGGAGACAACTTCTTCTAAATCGCACAGTGGTGGACCGCCAATCATCCAGATGGTATGGATGGTATCGCGAGTTTTGTCGCGATGTGTGATGGTGAAATTGAGCGGCTGGAATAAGTCCGAATAATTCCTCAGAGCACTCCCTAGATGATGATAGATGCGATAAAATACGCAAAGAGATGCAACATCTCTACGCTGTGCCAGCGAGTCAAGCCGATCGGAAAGAAATCGATCATCGACGATTAGAACCGCTCTGCGCTGGATGCGGTCAAGTGGAAGGAGCTAGCACTGGGGAGCCCCTGCCCAGAGATGGTAACAGTATTCATGTGAGGCTGAACCTGCGCTTTGTAAAGTTGCAGCGGTGTGCCGGCATGCAATACTGTCCTGCTCTGCTGAGCACGCCAAGCTTTTTAGAGGCCAATTTGGCCTTCTCTTCCAAGTGACCACAAAACTGCACGCCACTCGATATGTTGACACCGAGGATTCTGATACTGGCTGAGGCAACAAGGGGAGTGCCTAGAAACTGAGGAGATACGACAAAAGGATTCTTTTTAGCGGTAAACTATCTTACTAATATAATTTAAATATATAAAATATACGTCCGGTAATTAATGGATAACCCCGCAGGTATACTAATGGGGGCCTAACCTTGGCCTCTCATAAAAAAAATTCAAAACAATATGTAATTTGACAACAAAAAAATAATAATTTTATTACCGTTTTAAAATCTGCGTGAAGTAGGAATAATTATAAGCTATTGATCACCCTAGTCACCATCCGTTATATTTATACCAGAGGTGCTCAAACTTCGTCATTGTAAAATCGAAAATTCAAATTTTTATTCATAAGTTTTCAAAAAAAAACTAAATATTTACAGCTAGACATATTTTATTATGCGCGATGGCAAGGTCAAACATTCACGGTTATTCCCAGAGAAAATAAATTGGTTATTAATAATTTTGTAGCCGTAGTACTCAATAATGTGAACAGAAGTACCAAATTTCATACTTAAAAAAAGTAATTTCTTTGCAGACTCCTGCAGATAATTTTTTATTTTATTTTTTTATGAGAGGACAAGGTACTCCTCACTAGTATCTCCGAGTTTATCCATTAATTACCGAACATCCGTATATTCTTTGTTTTGGGTGTTCCACACCATGTAGCAACCATACCTAGCGGTCAAGTTAAATCTCAGTTATATATTTTGAGTATGTTGCTAAATACTTACCTTAGCTAAAATTAGAAATGCGTGAGTGTCGTGGAACACTCGGTTGAAACGAAGTTCCTTGCGTAGTATATTTTTATGGATAAACGTAGGTATTATATTATTGATTAATAAATACAAATAAATTAATTACTAGCGTCTATTAAAATGAAGAGCCATTAGAAATAAAATAATATTTCTTTCATAGCAAAATAAGAAAAAGTGTGAGGGAGATGGATATTATTCCATCTCACTTATTTCGCCGCCAAGGCCGTCTACACTATGACGCTAGGGGTAGTGACGAAAAAACCTTACACTTTTTGTCGCCTAGCTCCCATCCGCCTAACCCATACCTTCCGATAAGGAACTTCGTTCCAATTAATAATATTTTAATTTATTTTAAATGGTTTTTCTTTGTTTTGCGTACCCTACGGATGCTCATTAAATCCTTGTTTTGCCAGCATAAATATAGCATGTGTTTTAATAATATACTATATTACTTGTTAAATAGAAACATTCTTTGTATTTGCACCTCAGCTCTGCCACACCTTTTAACCGACTTCAAAAAAGAAGAAGGGTACTCAATTCTACTGTATTTTTTATGTGTGTTACCTCAGAACTTTTTTCTAGGTGAAGGTGTGTTTTATTATTTGAACGCTGGTGCTTCTCATGTGAATTCCCGTATAAGTTTGATCAAGATCTGACGAGCAGTTTTTGAGTTATCCTTAATAATGCGTATTTAATTGACTACATTGATTGACTTCGACTACATTGATGATGTTCTCATTTGATTTATATTGGAGTCGCTTGTACAAAAACTTTAATTTTACCACTTGTTCTCTTGGCGTGTTCACGGCTGCGATGTTGGAACCTCCCTACCCTCCTCACCTCCCTGAGTCACTTCAGAGACTGATTGGCTCCTTCGTCGCATGCATCGCTGCCATCGTACATTCTAACGTACGCTCAACCTTGCTTGGTTTCATGTTTCTTCTACCGGAGTCCTACCTCCGGAGTGTCAAGACTTCCCTACATGGCCCAGACCATCTAGGTCGGACTACTACCATCGAAGGCTATGCTAAGGGATGGTACCTATATCCTCTACCATCAGTGTAATATAAATGCAAACCTTAGTGCGCCTAATCGACGACCTAGCTGCGTGTATCTAATCTTGGAACGTCTATTTATTTTCGTACCAAAAACCTACTTATCACAGTACGAAAGCGATGACGTGGCCCTGCCGATATGCGACGAAGGTACACCATGAGGTTTTTCCCGTCCCTGCCCCTACGAGGCGGGTATGTATGATAAAGGTAACTTAGTAAATATTATATTAATCTGTGATATAACCCTTAGATAATATGCACAAGCTTCTTAAAGATTGAATAGATTACGTAGGGTCGAATGGAACTACGTTTTCTCCGTCTACCCCTTTGGGTGACAGGTGTGAGAGTTTATGTTTGTTTTTTATGTTTTTGTATTTTAGGCTTATCTGACGGCTATATATTCTTTCAGAGACACTCCACGTTACTTTTCCTTCTTTCTATTATTATAAAATAAACGGGTCGCTTTAATAGAACGTTAAATTTAAATTTAATATTAATATTAGAGGCTGACTCTATAGTAAATTATTGATAACGGTATATCATGTTATTATTTTTGTTATTAGAGTAAAATAAATTAATAGTTGCAACCATAGTTGGCCACCATAGTTGGCCACCATAGTTGGTCAGGAAACCGGCGAAATTACTATCATCCTAAGTAGGCTTTCCACTGCTGATTATCCTGTAGTAAGTTTGGAAGGAGCATTTGCTATAACTATCACAATTATACTGGTGATTTGACAAACGCCTCGTACCCAATATTTTGCTTTCTGTTAATCTTCTATACCTATTTGAAAAATCAGAAGCAATGTTCGGTGTTCTGTGATCTGTTCTGTTTCTTTTTTGTAATTAGATTTAAGGGTAATTCTTCACCAATTCTATATTTCCATAATAATGAGAATAACTTTGAAGTATTAAACGATGTAATAAGACGTATTATAAAATAAAGAGAACAACAATTAAATAGTATACGCTCCTTTTTAGCAATTTATTAAACGCTAACACTTCAAACAGCATTAATGAGTAACTCAATTGTAGGAGTCGAGGGTTCTCTTGGACAAAAGGTTGCACTAGTCTGAAAGGTTCGTTTAAAGAAGTAATTACACAAGCGGCAAGTTCGGTTCGACGGCGACGTCATTAGTATGCGATGCACGCTATGCCGGCAGAGGCGATAACGCAAATTCGTTTGGCCGAACATCTCGCTAATAGAGTTTCACTAATTTATAAGACCGTTAAGCCACAGCCAAGCCGGTACTGCGTAAAATTGTCCGCGTTGGACGTAAAAAGGATTTGACGATACACCCTCTTACATATTTTATGGGACTCGGTCTTTCGCTTCGGATCTGAGAGGTAAGAACGTTTAATTATGAAAAAGTGTTGTAAAACTCACGTAGTTTTGCATTTCTTTACGATGTTCTTTATTTTCTCAGGGTCGTGAATCGGTGGTCAAAGTACCTTAAAACATAATTATTGGTTCAGTCTTCGAATCCCGGTCGACGGCAATATTCAAGCAACATGTAGACTTGTGGTACTAAATTAGAGAAAAGTAATTATTAATACTACTAATGTCAAATATTGCAGTGCCCTTGCTGAGAAAACAAGAAATCACCTCATTTGGAGCCACATCCTTTATTAATCCATTTTATTATATCATATTTAGCCGAACTGAGTAAGTGGCGCAAATATGAGTCTCTGAGAGATGACTACATATTTGTGCCATTTGAGTGCATGTTGTTTATTGAGACTGTCGGTCCGTAGGGTCCACGTGCAGTGAAGTGTCTAAAGGAAATGCATCCATGACTAGTCGTAGCTGCTGCTGATAAGAAAGCTGAAGCTTCTTTTCTTGATCAAAAGCTAAGTATAACCATTCAGCAAGGAAACACAGCCAGCGTTCTTGACACTATGTCGCGGGGAGTAGCACTGTATAATAATGTATGCTTTAGCTTTTTCGTATTTTTAATGTGTTTTTTTTAATATTGTATATATTTGAATGCTATGTAAATAAATAGTATAGTACAAGAATAGATTCAAATAAATAAACCCAATTGGATTGAATTGAACGAAGAGGAGGACTCTTAGCCGATTTCGTCCACGACATAACAAAGAATTATTTATAACTGTATAGACTGGAAGCTTAAGATATAAGCACTCGTTGAGAATTTTATAATAAGATCCACACCGGCACAAATTAAATTATTAATTGCAATTTTAACTGTTTTATGATTAGATACTAGAATTACTAGATAATAGTAAAGTTATTAAGGATTAGTATAATTTTTAACTAAGATCGTTTCATAATTATAAGTTTTAACTGTTTAGAAGTGCATCTGTGTGTGACTAAAAGAAGCAAACAAAGCCATTATTAAGACTGACATTAACGTTAAATTTACTTAATTTTCTGTTTAATTGTTTAATAAATATTGATTTTTACAAAAAGTTGCCTCTTTGTAATACGTTTCACCAGAAATTAACTCAACTAAAATTCATCAAAAAAGGCTTGCCCATATCTTAAAAAAAGCTTTTTCTTAAAAGTCTCGAAGTCCCGGGAATTCCCGGCACTTCGAGACTTTTACGATGAGACGGAAATTGTCGGGAATTCCCAAACCATAACTGATGAAGAGCTATCGTATCACAAAGCCATCTATGCAAACGAGGCTGTAGTTTTTAATTATAAGAAAGTGACCATATTAACCGGATGACCATATACCGTCATGTACTATAGTCATTGAGCAACCGTTACCGTTACAGCCTATTAAAGTTCACTGCTGAAAGTAGACCTTTCCAATAGATTGCCACATAGGGGGGATATTTGTCGTAGTTGCCACGCTTGGCAACCGCAGTTTTTTTTTTACTTTTAGGTAGTTATTAGGAAGACGCTGCTGTTCATCTCCCGATTTGTTTCCCTCTGTCGCCTCTTGCACCCATGGGATGATATGGTGGATATTCTTACACCGCCACTACACGGTAAGTCATTGAGCAACGTGATATCCCAAATGGTGTTATTAAAATTTAAAATTACAACCTAGTATCGTCAAATACCAAAAAAAGGATGCCCATTTTTCACCTGACTATGTATAGAAATGAAATAAATCTTAAAATTCAGCTAATTGAATTCTTAATTAAATACGCGTATCACAATCTTAAAAGAAACGCAGGAGAAAAATATTTTTAATATTTATTTATGCTTATTCTACCTCAAGGGTAAACTTATTACCACCATATTTTGAACGCATCTCAACTACCTTTTTCTAAGACGTTCCATTTCACATACTTCACATTTCGCTACTTGACTTAATTGAAGTCTGTTTCTAAGTTTTAAACATTTATTTTATTTAATCAGTAAGTAATCCTCTATATTCTTATATATATTCCTTTATATATATATATATATTTCTTTATTACTTTTTGTATAGTACAGATTAATTAAAAATAAAGTAATAATTGAATAAATCAATAATGAAGTATGTCATTGAGTACACACGAGTGAAACGGATTTTTTTGACATTTAACAGTTCTACGATTGGCATCGGCGCAGTCCTTCATTGTTGCCAAAGAGATAATACGACTTGACCATAGACTCTTTAGTACTGATGAAGTGATGTAAACAACTACTCTAATGGGGAATGCTTGTTACACATAGTATCATAATCATAATAATTACAATCATTACAGCCCTTCATATCTACTGCTAAGCACAGGCTGCCTCCCCTACAAGTAGCCACATAGCACTCTTCTGAACCATCAACCTATCGACTCACTACATGTTTCATCAGATCGTCACTCCATCCAATATTAGTCAATAAAATTATCGAAGGCTATCAGCAACGCAGGGCTCATTTAGGCAAATAACAGAACAGCAGCTACTCGTCCTATTCTCGTTTGGATTCATTTCCGTTTATTAAAAAAAGAGATTCCCCCTCGTTAGGATTTGCTCCTGTGACGTAGTGGCGTTTTACACAAATAAATTAAGACAAATAATACATACAGAGAGACAAACATCCACATCGAATTATTCATAGTTTTTAAATAATTGTTTCGTGGCTATATGTTTCGAATTATAAGTTGTTAAATCAATTTATCATTGTATACAAATAGTTGTTCCGTGTGAGATTCGAAACCGCAGCCACATACTTACTACAAAACGCTTAGCCACTACGCTCCTGAGCCATAATTATATTCTTATCTAATATAATGTTTGTACATTATTGGATGCAATGACAAAGGCACGAGAACTATCACAAGTCACGAAACCCACAAAATGTTTTTGCAAAAATGTTAATTTCGAATAGAATTCGAACCCAGGTCCACCATGATGTATAGTTTCAAAAAAATTAAAAAATATATCCTATTTTAATAATCGCCCGCCAAAATGTATATTTTTTATAGAATAAGGGTGATTGACAAATGAGTTTCATCTATCTTCGATTAAGAATCAAAATGCAAATGCGTTACCACCCCCAAGGACTAAAATGGAATGCTTTGTTTCCAATAAAAAGTTCTCCGGTTCTCTACACTCACCATACGAAACACAGCAGAATTAAGCTGCAGTTAGCTGGTATTTTGTGAGGGCGTGATCCTTCCCGATACGACCCGACATAATGATTGTGACACAATCATTATAGGTGCAGCATGGCCATACCACGCATGTAGAATGTAATAGATATAAGTCTACTACAGTTTAAAATTAACTCTCAACAACGCGGGGAGGTAATAACTAGTCTTAACTATAAGAAAACTAACACGACGTCTGTCTGAACACGCAACACGCAAAAACCTGTTAACCGATTTTGATGGGACTCTCACTGGCAGATAGCTGGTATTATAAGAAGTACGAGTAACTTAAACTACTGTTATTACAGGATAAGAATTAGGGTTCCGCGCATAAAAATAAATAAAACCCACGAAATCCAATCGTAATAAGGCGAAGTCGCGGTGAACAGCTAGTAACTAAATATAGGTAGTCTAATTATGCAATAGGACGGGGATAAAAAGTGCATTACGACATAACATTCTTAATTAAAATCCTGATGTACTTATAAGCCACGGGCCGACGACGCCGCACCTGGGGAGCGTTAAATTAAAGCGAGTCATAAGTACCCTCCTCGAAAAAAATTTTTATAAAACAAGCGACTGTAATATTAAGTCACTTATACACTACCCGTAACAAAACGTAATGAATTTGTACGTAATGAACCTCATATTTTACGTAGCTTTGCTACAAATTAGATATGTTGGTCCCCAAGTTCTTGTAGTAAATATTAATATTTACGATATAATAGGATACCAAGAAGTCCACAATACAGAAGTACATAATAAGTTTATGCAAATTGGTATCAAATAGAATCTGAACTAACAAAAGGAAACAATCTATAAAATTAACAGTTGTCGGAATATTAAAACACGTAGACCAGCGACAGTAAGTAGCGTTATAAGTGCAAGACGTTCTGTGTACTACAATTGACAAATCACCTGTCAAATTAATAATAGTAACTGCTGGTAGAATTTATTTTCTACTTATATAGGTGTCTGTCTGGGTACGTACCACCGTTATACCTCTCTCTACAGCCAAATAACAGTGTTTGTACTACTGTGTTCTGGTCTATAGGGTACTGAGAGCTAGCATAATAAAGAAAGAAGAAAGTTGTGAGGCATTCCATCTTATTTCCTAGAGGCATAACAAAGCATCTATAAGTTTCTTTGTTTAATATTGCTGCAGGTGTCAATGGACTGCAGTAGCCACTTACCATCAGGTGAACTGTAACTTAGTTAGCCACTGCAGTATTATAAAAAATACCCTACTTTTAAAAAGGAATAAAAAAATTACAAAATGTTATACTTATTGCCTTTATGTCTATTCCGTATGTTTGCTGGAATACTCATCAAGCTTAAAGATAACGAAGACTTCATTAACAAAAATGCGCCATTTTTTTAGTTATAATCTAAATCTAATCTAAACCTGTGCTTTGCTACGGAGGCAGGGCAGACATGGCAAACGCTCTGTCCCGGTGAAAATGTTCTACTGGGGGTTGACCAACAAAAACAGTGGGGTATTCCGTTGCTACAGGGCGTGCAGAAAGATTTGTTTCATAATTTCCATAGTGACCAAGATAGGCACGCTATCTAGCTGTTTCGACTAAGGAATCTAGTCAATGGTTACATGCTTTACCATCAAGTAATCTCGGCACATTACTTGATGGGGAAAGATTTTTTTTATATGATAAGGGTGACAAACGGGCACACAGTCCACCTGATGGTATGTGGTTGCTGCGGCCCATAGACATCTACATCAAATAAACTGCAGATGCGTTCTCACCCGTGAGGACTAAGATGGAATGCCTCATTTCCAGTAAAGAGGGTCTCCAGTTCTCTACACTCAGCATACGAAACACAGCAGCGTTAAGCTGCTATTTTACGCTGGTATTCTGTGAAAGCGTGATCTGTCCCCGGTCGAGCCGACACATTCATGCTATAACTATACTACTAATATAGTTGCAGCATGGCCCTACCACGTACAAAAAGCTTGCTCATTGCCGTTGGAATCCGACTAAGAGCGGCGATTCGTCAACCCCATCAGTGCCCCTGTGGTAGCAGCGTCGACAAGTTTGGGCTCCACGGACTTTCATGTAAGAAAGGTGCTGGTAGGTTTTCACGACACAGTTCTTTGAACGATCTCATCCGAAGGGCTCTTGTCTCTATAAATGTTCCCTCGGTTTTAGAGCCTTGTGGAATATTCAGAGACGATGGCAGGAGACCCAACGCTATGACATTGGTCCCTTGGGAGAGAGGTAAAGCCCTAGTGTGGGAAGCTACTTGCGTAGACACTCTGGCGGCCTCTCGTCTTAGGGGTGCCTCGTTTAGAGCCGGTGCTGCATCAGAGGCAGCTGAACTGAGTAAGTGGCGCAATATGAGTCTCTGAGAGATGAATACATATTTGTGCCATTTACTGTAGAGTTCCTAAAGGAACTCCATCTGCGGCTGGTCGTTGCTGCTGGTTATAAGAGGGCTGGTTTTTTTCTCGCTCAAAGGCTAAGTATAGCCATTCAGCAGGGAAACGCAGCCAGAGTTCTTGGCACGATAGCGCGGGGAGTACGACTATATGATAATTAAGTTTCTAGTTTTAGTATATTTTAAATTATTATTATAGTTTTTAATTTTGTATATAACAAAACATTGTATAAAGAAGTTACAATCTATCTATATGTATATTTTTAATAATTATCAAGTGGAGTAAGAATTGATATGCCAAAATCTTGTCCAAATATTAATCTTAATTGCATGCGGTGTTCCATGCTGATTGACGAACCTGACTCCGACAACCAATTAGTGGAAAAATCCATCCAAAAATTTAGAGCTCAATTTTCACAGACTGCTGGTAGGTATGATGGGTGGCAGGTAATGTTGCTATTACCAGAGGGAGTGTGCCTGCTCATCATGGTAAGTATAGCAAAATCCTTCATGTGATTCTTGCTTTCTGGTGCATATTTGACTTGAAGAGACTGGTCTAATAGAAATTTAAAAAGGCGTTTGATGTGATGTGACATTATCGTTGTTAGGAGGATTTACCTGAATATCCACGCTTTTAAGATTGGTTACCGTATTGCCACGTGTCTTACACCTTTGACACTTATTATCTGGTATCAACAAGCCCGTCATATCGCCGTCTTCCAGGCACCATGAGCATTTTTTTGCTTTTCTTATATGATTCCTTATATCATGATGATGATGGTCGCTTGTAATGACAACCACTGGTAAAATAGAGCGATGGACTTTTGTACGTCGTCAGCACACGAAAATCTACAAAAAGAGATGCCCATGTCAAGCAGTGAACTATTGCTAAAGAAGATTGTTTAAAAAATACACGACACGAATTGTGAGCAAAATAACATATCATCATACTACAGATAGCTGAAAAGCAATGTCTTCTATACAGAGTCTTGTGTTGCGAACAGAAAACAGATTGGTGAAATCGGATGAATACGGTCCAATGAACTAGGAGAACGATTAATATTAGTTCATAATTCTATTCTCTATTACAAATAATATAACTCACCAATTTCGCAAAATAATCCTCCCATAATGAAATTAAAATAATTATGTCACAGTAAAGCGTAAGGTAACAGTAAATATTCATAATTTATTTAGAAACATGAGGGCCTGCAGATCCCACGCAGTTTTGTTGCCCCAGCGTCGTTATATCGTCTCAGCCACTTTATGTTACGAAAATTTCATTTTAGAGGGTTCGTACTCCCCTAAATGTAACCTAATTCGTTTTAAAACAACATCCGGCCTCGGATTTGACTACATCCATGAAACTACAACGGGAAGGAAAATATACTTTTGTCGGTTTTCACAACCTTTACTTTTGTTTTTTTATTTCTTTAGCATATTAAATATTACAAGGTTAATCTTATTTCTACCAAAAAAAAAAAACAAAGAACATTATCTCTACATAAAAGTAAAATTGAAGTGTCTGTCTATAATATACGATATAACTGCCTTATATTGAGATGTGGGGGTTACTTGTATGGCATAAAGACATGAATAACCATTTTTAAAATATTTGTAAGTCTGTCTATCCGGGCTAATTTTACGAAAAATGAAACTATAATTACAATCTTGAACAGATTGTAATGATAGTTTCATTTTCGAACAGATAAAGAGCAATGTCAGGAGCATTCTAGCCTATAAATATATAATAGGCTATATATGTTTAAATAAATAGAAAAAAAAAACTTTAAGTTTTGCGGGTTATCCGAATTATTTTTAAACGAAAAATTGTTAAAATAAATGGTCTGTGACTATCTAAAATCTTAATAGCTAACAGATCCTACCCAGACCGGGTAAATCATAAACCATTTTTGATTTTATAGTAGTATTAGTAGTAGTAGTATTTTTTTATAGGAGAGGGGGCAAACGAGCATGCGCCTCACCTGATGGTAAGTGACTAACGCCGCCCATGAACAACTGCAACACCAGAGGAATTGCAGATTCTTAACTTTTGCTGAGCCTTTTTAAAAAGAGTAAGCTCTTTTCTTGAAGGTCCCTAAGTCGTATCGTTCCGGAAAAATCGCTGGTGGTAAACTATTCCACAAGGAAGTTGTGCGAGGAAGAAAACATCTTCTAAATCGCACAGTGGTGGACCGCCAATCATCCAGATGGTGTGAATGATATCGGGAGTTCTGCCGCGATGTGCGTTCGTGAAATTTGGCGGCTGGGATTAATCCGAACAATTCCTCAGAGCACTCCCCATGGTAAATGCGAAAGAAAATGCAAAGAGATGTAACATCTCTTCGCAGTGCCAATGAATCGAGCCGATCGGAAAGGACTCGGTCATCGTAGATTCGAGCCGCTCTGTACTGGATGCGGTCAAGTGAAAGGAGCTGGCATAGGGGAGCCCCGGCCCAGAGATGGGAACAGTATTCCATGTGAGGGCGAACCTGCGCCTTGTAAACATGCAGGTGTTGTGCCGGCATGAAATACTGTCCCGCTCTGCTGAGCATTTTAAATGCCAATTTGGCCTTCTCTTCCAAGTGACAACGAAACTGCACGTCACTAGTGACCACGAAACGGCACGTCAGTAGTAATCGTCTCAAAATAGTAAAAATTGTGTCAAAAGACCTATTTTTATTACTTTACCATTAAGTACTGGGTTGTAGGGCATTTTTGCCTTGGAGTTTGTTCGGGTAGATAACACCCTCTTAGATATCTCTGCCGCCAATCATGTTATAATTTCAAGCTGTTAGTTATTCCATATTATTTCTCACTGGTGACAAAGAATTTGTTACATTATTTGTTCGAAGTTGGTTGCACAACCAAGCGTCGCTATAGTAATAATTAATAATATTTTTTTAATAATATAATAATAAAAATAATTTTTATAGTCTGGCTACAGTAGCCAGACTAGCGACGCGTAGTCTGGCGTAAGGCAGACATCAGACTTGCGCTTGCGCTCAATACATCACGAGCATGTCGAGGTCATAGGTGACGCGAACCCATAAGTTTTTACCTAACCAAAAATCGCTCAACGCGGCTAAAGAAGGTTTCACTTCAAAAAGTGTGTAGTAAATATCTTATTTCAATACCTAAGAAATTCTAAATCTTATTGTTCGTAATCCCTCGTCCAGTAAGCATTTGTAGTCAGTTTATTGAGACGCAATTAATTCCTTATATATTATTTAACTATAATGACAATTTTTCAATCAATGTGCTGTCAAATGTGTAAAGGGATCACAAAAACAAAAATAGTTTTAATTAAAAAAGGTGATTTACTTGCTAGTGATACTAGTTACTCAACTCCAGAGTCAGTAATTCATTCACGCGGCAATGCATACGCTTTATAACAAAGTCCCAGATAATACACAAAGTCTCTAGATACTCTACGAGCAAGTTTAAATTTTTTATTATCAAAATTGTATAAAAAGGGTTGTTATATTATATTATATACAGTTTTTAATACGTGGTTGATAATATCCTCTGGAAATTAGGGGATCGCTCTCAAGCCCTTTCTTATAGTTATTATGTTTTATAAGTAATTTGGGCCAGTACTTTGAAAAAAAAAACAGTCCCTTTGGATTTCTTGCTGGTTCTTTCCAGGACCAGAGGTACAAGTTAAATAATGATTTTCAATAAGAATTACTTGTATTCTATATTAAATAGCCAATACCAGCAAAAAATTGCAGCACAATGCTGCTGTGTTTCGTATGGTAAAGTGAGAGTGTTTACTGGAAAAGAAGCAATTTATCTTAGTCTTGAGCAGTGACAAACACATCAGAATTTCGATTCTTAATCGAGGATAGATATAGATGTCTATGGGCTACAGCATTAACTTACCATCAAGTGGACTGTGTGCTCGTTTATCGCCCTTATTCTATAAAAATAATCTATTGTATTGTATTCTATTATATTCTAATCAGGTCTAGTTGTGTAGTTGTGTTTTAAGGTAGTTCAAGTTATTGAATGACGGACCTACGTATGTAGGTTTATTATTTGTTGAAAACCTACGAATGACTTTAGACAAAGTTTTAATTGGCATCACTGTTTTGAAGTTGCGAATCAGTGTTTCTGCTTTGAAATGCACGACAAACCTCACGTAAAGCTGTTTTATTTATACTTCTGTTATTTACTCGAAATTTTAAAAGAATAGGATATAAAGAGCAAACTTCAGTCTCTAAAAGTAGGGCGTTATGCTAAGCTATGTGACATGTTACTGCGGAACTGAGATACTGCGCGTCGAAGCACTTTATCTTGCACTTTCAACTTTGTACTTTTTGTAACAAAATGCAACCCATGTAGATAATTTACTCACTCAATATTTCTTAGCACTTACAAACTTTTTTCATTTTTAATGTAACTAGCAAGTGCAAGCCTTTTTAAATGAAATAGTTTTTACTGTGTATATTAATGGGAATTTTTAACAGAATCCACTAACTAATATTATCTCGTGGGGGGTCGTAACAGGCGACAGAGGGACACAAAATAGGAATCGGGCAACAGCATCTTTCTAATAATAACTCAAAATATTAATTAACTGCAGTTGCCAATCCGCATGCCAGGCAGTGCAACTATTGCAAATATTCCCTCCTTTGAGGTAATCTATGGTGGAGGCTTATGATCAGTAGTAGATTTTAATGGGCTTTAATAAAAAATGAATAATGATTACTAATAAATCTATGATATGTGTAAATATATGATTTGCCTGAGAAAATCCATTAAGCCTGGAAGTGCGTATAAAAAAAATGTCCTCTAATATATCGTTTCTAGAAGATAAATAATACTAAAGTTGGCGATGAAAATCAGTGTCAAATTGTACGAGAATTCTGGTATGATTCGATGACAAATTAGCCGATCGAGTGTAACGATTATAGTAAATCCTCCCTATTATACAAAAGGCCAACTTCCAGCGGCGCCAGGTTACAAACTTGTTACGGGTGATTAAGAAGAAAACTAATAAATCAGTATTAACTTAGTTATATATTAGTCCAGTAGGAATCGGCGCATGAGTACCGAAAACTATTCCACCTCAATTTTTTTTATGCGATTGTCTTCAAATTGTCCTACCGATGATATAAATGCATGTTCCCATGGTGCAACTCGGTGCCATATTGTTTAAATCGGTTTTTTTTTCAATTGCAAGCAAGTGTTATTTTCAAACGGGACAATTTTTTTTATATCTTTTTTGATGAAAGAAGCGTAAAACAGATCGTATAACTTTTTACGTTAATGTTAATATATTCGGAGTTACGAATTTTTTAACATTTTAAAAAATTCCAAATTCAGATGTTTTTGACTCATTAAAATATACTTTTGACTCACTTTTAGATACTTTTAACTTATTAAAATAGATAAAGAAAATGAATGAAATATAAAAGATATTTTTTTTTATATTTTTTGATCAAATAAAAATTATTATGAGAGTTAAGAGGAATATTTCAACTTTACCCTAAAATGTCAAACTCACAGGCAGTGCAGACCACTGATTGACGAAAAAAGATCCAAGGACTGTCTCAATTTTTTGTTGCCGGAAAATTCATTCAATGTTACCGAATTCCAATTCTGATTCCGAAAACCCACAAACTGGTAATCAATAAGGATCATTCCCAGTACAGAATGTACTCGTAGGTTCATTAATTCACTTGTTCAACGTAATGTGTATAGGTAACTCTTTCAATACCTTTTTGGCATTGGCTACTTTCTTTCCTTACTTCTTTGTTTTTATTTTGTTTTTATTCATAGCTAGCTGTACTCGGCCACGCGTAACTGTGGCTTATAAAGTATTTCAAAAAGGATATAAAACACGCGAGTATTTGAATGCAACGTAGCGTCAAAATTTCAACAATCGGTGAATAAACTTTGAAGATTTAAGATTTTCAACAAACGTTTTAATATAATATAGATTGTGTATGCGATACTTACCTTTAAGTACTTTTTTTAATAATATACATTAATAAATGTGTGTATTTCTTCTATTTTTGTGATCGTTGGTTAACCTTAGTAAATTAAAAAGTAACAACTAATTTGCTAGCTATGCTACCTGTGACAATATAATTAAAGCTGAATGAGTAAAAATATCTATGGATGAATTTAATCACGTGAATTACAAGTATGTTAATGATTATTAATTAGATTAATAATGTATATGCTAGAACTAATGTTAATGTAAATAATAAACTTTACATGAACCTTAGTTTAGCCAACTAAACTAAGGTTCATTTTGAGCGTAGGCTAATGTTATCTTTTCTACCCACTTCAAAAAGGAGATGGTACTCAATTCGACTGAATATTTTTCTATGTGTGTTATTACCTCATAACTTTTTCTGGGTGAATCGATTTTAATGATTCTTTTTTTATTTGAAAGCTGGTTCTTCTCATGTGACCCATATAAATTTCATCAAGGTCTGACCAATAGTTTTTGAGTTATACGTAATAATTTATATTGAAGTCGATTGTACAAAATTTTAAATTTTTTATTATTTGATAGCCGGTTGCTTTTGGCTAAATCTAGTTTGCCTTCATCATACCGACTAAGGGTTTAGGGTATTAATGTCAGCAACAAGTAGGTTAAGGCCGTAGCCGTTGCCCAAAAGCCATTAACCCATGATTCCCAAAAGCATCGGCAATTCCAAGTTAACCCAGGTAAAGTTTATATATTCCATCTTCCCTAACCCGTAACATGAATCAAAATTAGCAGGCTTGTATTGCCTACACTTAAAGCTAAACCTAAGTTTGGCCTGGCCTAGCTAAGTTTAGTTTTTAAGTTTCTATTTTACAATAACGATAACCGTAACATATCTTTTTTATCAATTTTATTTGCCCTATAATTTGTCTACGAACTCATTTTAAACCTTATAGAAATAGCGAGTAATAGCATCGTAATTATTTTACAGCCACTTTATCTTAAAAACCGTCAGTGAGACGGCAGCATCCGGAAGTCAGCGGCTCTGGAAAGGCGCGATCTAACTCGGATTTATATCGTGCAGGAAGCGGCGATAAAAATAGTTAGCGGAAATAGCATTAAGACGCCTTTGAGGCGTTCCACTGACCACTTTTCAAGAAAATATTGCCAAAAGATTTAAAACTATCATTTGCGTTAGATAAAAATTTAAATTGTATTGTATCCGTCACTTTAATAAATATTATTAATAAATTTGAGTTGACTTATCATAAAACAATGTCATCCAACTACAGTCACCTTGAGATTTTACTCAGTTGCTGCCCTCAATCAGTTTATTTATCTTTATATACAAATTACGTGTCACGTTGTTTGTTGTGATGAACTCGTAAACTACTGAACTGATTTTAATGAAATTTTGCACACTCTGTGCAGTTCGGTCCAACTTGAGAGATAGGATAGTTTTTATCCTGATAAGTTACATTCAATATTTTTTATTACGAATTTAAGGATTTTTTTATATGAAGAGTCGTCGAAAAGGGCAGAACAAAGTCTGCCTGGCCAGCTAGTAACTTATAAAATAAAAGTAAGACAAATATTATGTTACTCAAGTGAATTCACTTTAAATATCTTATCGTCCACAAGTCTCTCGTTAACAACGTTGTAAAGATCGGGAGTGTGTCGACGAGGGTTGCGTACCTTATACTCAGAATCACCAAACGGTATTCGCTGAAGGTCATACAGGTTTACGCACCAACCTCGGCACACCCCGATGAAGAGGTGGAGGAAATGTATGAGGATATCTCTAGAGCCATGCATTCCTCCAAAACCCAATATACGGTGTTAATGGGAGACTTCAATGCAAAACTAGGCACAAGAGAGAACGGTGAGCTGAAAGTAGGGAAATTTGGAATAGGGCAACGGAACCCAAGGGGCCAGCAGCTGGCCGACTTCATGGAGAAAGAGGGACTCTTTGTGATGAACTCTTTCTTCCAGAAGCGGCCCCACAGGAAGTGGACCTGGTCGCGCCCCGACGGTTCGACAAAAAATGAGATTGACTTCATTATGACGACCAGACGACAACTGTTCAGTGATGTCTCCGTGATCGCGAGGGTGAAAACTGGTAGCGATCACCGAATGCTTAGAGGCACACTGAACCTAAACGTTAAGTTGGAGAGGTCTCGTCTAATGAAGTCAACGCTCCATCCCCCTCGTGCTCTAATCCAAAGTCCCAAAACCTTTCAGCTCGAGTTACAAAACCGTTTTCAGTGCCTAGAAGACTGCAATGAAGTGGACGATATGAATGACAAGCTCGTGGAAACTGTCCATGCGGTCGGAGCTAAGTTCTGCAAGACCCGCCGCAGAAGAACACAAAAACTCTCCGATCACACTCTTAATCTCATGGCTGTTAGACGGGAGATGAAGCTACATTCTTCAACAGACTTGACAGCATACAGGCATCTAAACAGACAGATCTCCAAATGCATGCGGCGGGACTTACGCAACTTCAATACAGCTCGTATTGAAGAAGCGATCGAGCGGAACCAAGGCTCCAAAGTCTTTGCCAGAGATCTGTCTGCCAGAAAGAGCCAACTGTCAAAGCTGAAGACAGAATGTAGCAGCATCGTTTCCGGGACACCTGAGATTTTGAGTGAGATTGAGAGGTTCTATGGGCAGTTGTACACGTCATCGTTGGAGCCACACGCAAGTGTGAGTAACGATCCAAGAGCGAGTCTCATCCGACACTATTCCGAAGATATCCCGGACGTCAGTCTGAGCGAGATTAGAATGGCTCTCCAGCACTTTAAAAACGGTAAGGCCCCAGGCGAGGATGGAATTACAGCGGAGCTTCTGGAAGCGGGTGGAAAACCGGTACTAGAAGTCCTTCAGAAGCTCTTTAATTCCGTCCTCCATGGTGGCATTACACCGGAGGCGTGGAGCAGAAGTGCGGTGGTCTTATTCTTCAAGAATGGTGACAACCCTCTCTTGAAGAACTACAGACCGATTTCCCTTCTGAGCCGCGTCTACGTGCTGTTTTCGAGAGTCATTACGAATCGTCTCGCGCGCAGACTTGACGACTTCCAGCCTCCCGAAAAAGCCGGTTTCCGAAAGGTTTTGTGTCCTGTTTAATGTCTCATCATTATTATCCATCATCTCACAAGTTCATTGCATAACACAGGTCTCCAAAACGTGTTGTTGCCAACACTTTCTAAAAACTCTTCACCTCTGCATTGGAAGACGTTTTCAAGCTTCTGGACTGGAAAGGATACGGTATCAACATCAATGGCGAGTACATCACTCACCTTCGATTTGCCGACGATATAGTCCTTATGGCAGAATCGCTGAAGGACCTAAGCACTATGCTCAATGACCTCAATATTGTTTCCCAACGGATAGGTCTTAAGATGAACATGGACAAAACAAAGATCATGTTTAATGTCCATGTCACACCTATGCCGGTAGTTGTTGGGAGCACTAAGCTCGAAGTTGTTGACGAGTATGTTTACCTGGGACAAATAGTCCGACTAGGTAAGTCCAACTCCGACCGAGAGGTCAATCGACGGATTCAACTCGGCTGGGCAGCGTTCGGGAAGCTACGACACATCTTCTCGTCAGACATACCTCAAAACCTTAAAACGAAATTGTACAACCAGTGCGTGTTGCCAGTGATGACTTACGGAACTGAGACGTGGTCCTTCACTGCTGGCCGTATGAGAAAGCTCAAGGTCGCTCAGCGAGCTATGGAGAGGGCTATGCTCGGAGTTTCTCTGCGTGATAAACTTAGGAATGAGGATATCCGCAGTAGAACCAGAGTAACCGACATAGCCCAACGGATTAGTAAGCTGAAGTGGCAGTGGGCCGGCCATATAGCTCGAAGAACCGACAACCGATGGGGAAGAAAGGTTCTCGAGTGGCGGCTTCGTACCGGTAGGCGAAGTGTAGGGCGTCCCCCCACGAGATGGAGTGACGACCTGGTAAGACATGCAGGAAGTCGATGGATGCAGGTGGCTCAGGACCGTGCTTTGTGGCATTTTTTGGGGGAGGCCTATGTTCAGCAGTGGACTTGTGAAGGGCTGTAATGATGATGATGATGATGATCTTATTATGATAGAATGCTCTCACGCTGTTGAAAGTGTTTGAAGTGTTGGCAGTGAATTAAGTGTTTCTTATGATGAGGTGCAAATGTCTATGATGATGAAATTCAAATAACAAAGCTGTTTATTATTTTCATATTATTATTACAATATATATAATATTATATACAAAATACATTGGAAATTCAAAAACTTTGGACAACAGTTCTTCCATAATATAGTAAAAACCAAAATAAATTTTATGTATAAACATATTTTATTGAATAAATTTGTATGTGGCACGCTGCAACTATATCATAGCACAAAAGCATCAGCTCGATCGAAGGGAAAAACTACGCTCTCACAGAATACCAGCATGAAATATCAACTCAATGCTGCTGTTTCATATAGAGGTTGTAGGGAACCGGACAACCATTTTACTGGAAACAGTAAAATGGTTGTCCGGTTCTATTTTTGTCCTCAGGGGTAGCAACGCATTTTGAATTTTGATTCTGAATCGAGAATTGATGTATATAGATCTATGGGCCACAGCATATACTTATCATCGGGTAGACTGTAAACAAATTTAGGAACAATATTATTTTAGGTAAAAATTACTTTTATATGGCTATAAATATAACCGCTACATTAATGAAAATACTTCTGTACATTTTATCCTTACAGTATTTTTTCAGTGAACGGAATAACAAACACAAAAGTTAAGAAAATAAAAATACACGATGATATGCGACTGGATGCTCGCAAGTGGGGTTTGACCCTCATCCCGATACTTCGATTTACCTGTCTCTAGGAGCTTTTACTTCCCTCTAATATGAAGGCCCATCTAAATTCATATGCCCGGAGAAACGTTTGTTTCCAGAATACTTTCGTTCAAATCCGAACGCCTCTTCTGTTCGTTTGAGACACAATTGCGCATGTTTGCATTTTATATTTTTGTTTTCGTGTAGTGAATATGAATTTCGCCCCTGTCTGCATACAAATAAAAAGTCAATTGCTATAATTTTCTTTGAAATCTTATTACTATCACTTGACTTTGCAGTAAGCAAGCAGACAAAGTCAAATTGATCATTAAACTGTCAGTGGCAGTAGGCAGATTATATAGCTCGCAGAACCCATAAGCGATAGGCATAAAAGGTTCTCAAGTGGCATGGTGATGGAATCGATGGCGGAATCTACGGCGATCTCTAGATGGAGTGAGGTTTGGGCAAAACATGTAGGAAAGTGTTGGCAACAAGTAATGACGTTTTGGAGACCTGTGTTATACAATGAACTTGTGAGATGATGGATAATAATGATGAGACTTTAAACAGGACACAAAATTTTATTTTAGTGTTATCTGTTAATTAATGATTACCTGTTTCAAGTATTAAAACTATAATATCTTTGTTAATATTTGTGATTATTTTTAATTTAATCTGCTTTAGGGCTGATTTTGAAAAAAAAAGTAATTATATTATTAATATAATTTACTAATCTGTAGGCTTACTCCTAAAATGCTCCGAGTTCGATTTCATTTTCGATTCGAACTCACTTTTGTTTGAACTCGCCGAACTCGCTATTAAACTTTTAAAGTTTAAAGCGGGTTCGGAAATGGTTATTTCATATCAATAAACAAGTTCGAGTTACGATCGCTAGAGGCGGATATGCCTCTAGCGATCGTAACTCGAACTCACCTAGATAATTTTTAACAAATTAAAAAGGCTAAGATTTCGGTGGCTCGGGATGTAAACACCAGCATGCTTAAAAAGAAGTATAACTGCGCCACCAGGTCTTTCAAAAGAGTTATTGTCAAGGCATTGTATGAGGACATTGGCAGAATTGGCGAGAAATTAGTTCGCCTTCCTTAGGGAAGTCATGCATTCTAGTTTCTCGCCAAGGCTATTCAAGGTAATTTCTGTAATCCATCACTACCATCTCTGCACAGGGAGGACAACTCACTGGCCCACGCCGCAAAAGAGAAAGCCGACCTTTTAGGCTCCCTTTTTGCATCCAACGCGACTCTCGATGACGGGGGGAACACACCGCCGACCATTCCGCAGTCCTCTATGCCTGATGTGCGATTCATACAGTGCTCAATACGCAAAGTACTCCTCTCACTGGACATAAGCCGAGTGAACCTGACGGAATCCTGTCAATTGTGCTGAGGACGTGCGCTCCAGAGTTGGCACCGGTTCTAACGTGTATTTTCCGGTACTCCTACTCCCTAGGCGTTGTCCTGAATTCATGAAAGACAGCTTTCGTGCACCCGATCGCTAAAAAAGTAAGCCTAACCTAGCATATAGACGGGCGCAGGCGATCGAGGCCAAGGGGGAGGCATTGGCCGTTAGTTTGGACATAGCGAAGGCCTTCGATCGGGTCTGGCACAAAGCGCTTCTTTCGATCTTCCTTCCTATGGGCTTCCCGAGAAATTGTGTAATTGAATCACCAGTTTTCTAGCTGATCGGAGCATCAAGGTCGTAGTAGACAGTGCATGCTCCGATTACAAGCCTATTAATGCTGGTGTTCCACAAGGCTGCGTGCTATCACCAACGCTGTTTCTTCTGCATACCAATGATATGTTGCAAACCGATAACATTCATTACTATGCGGATGCTCGATACACCGCCCGTGCCAATATTTCTCGGGAAAACTTCCTTGTGGAATCGACTACCACCAGAGATTTTTCCAGACCGACACGACTTAGGGACCTTCAAGATAAGAGCCTACTCCTTTTTAAAAGGCCGGCAATGCATCTGCAATTCCCCTGGTGTTACAGTTGTTCATGGGCGGCGGTAGTCACTTACCATCAGGTGAGCCGCATACTCGTTTGCCCCCTCTCCTATGAACAAAAAAGACGCTGCTAAAACTCCTTTAATGGTGCAACAAGACGCCAACGAAACTAAATGAGCTATACAATTTACATCCTCAGCATATTTTTTGCCTAATTATCCATACAACGTGATTGTACATAAAGACGCAAGATGTCCACGAGCTAAATTTCGAAAATTATTTCATCGAAATCGAAACTATTAAATAAATCTCATTAGACACAAATAACGGTTTTTGGTATCGTGTAAAATGACATTTTATTTCGATCGAGCTACTCACAACTGCTCGAGAGAGTGAGGAGTTTAAATTTCTAAATTTAAAAAAAAATACTTGTTGGCGTGTTTGCCATTTCTATCTAAAATAGAGTTAATATTTTATTGTTTTACTTAACGCCGTATACTGGAGCTTTTATGGAAATAACTTTAGGGTTCATAAATATAGAATATAATCTTACAAAGAATCGTCACGTTTACTGTTGAGTAAACCATATGCAAGAAATAATAATATCATGGAACTTTGTACACTTCGCCGAAAACTCGTGAATCTTCCCAACATGATGACTCGGAAAGCTCTCTTTGGGTAATCAAAACTTAATGAAAAGTGCGCTCGGCCGTCTGCCGCAAGCTTTCCCAAATTTTAGGGGTCACGTAAAATATTAAAGAGACTAGATGAAGTGGCCAGAGATTCATTGCTCTTCCTTGTTTTTATTATTCGTAAATAACACACCCCAACACGTCTGTATGCTTATAACATAAAACCAAGCTTCGGCAAACTTCTGCCTCAACGACTCCAAATATATCTCATAAATTTTTAAGAGTCTGAGCCCGTGTGCAAACCTACATACTTCCAAATATTTGCCTACGTGTTTTTAATGTTTCTCTTAAGTATTTTCTTTTCTCTTTGTTCATAAAGGAAAACAGTTTTCGTTATTAGGTTTTATTTTTTATTTAATGATATTGCCTTTTCAAAAGTTATATCCATACTTAATTATATTATAACAATTCGTAAACTTTATGTTAAACAACATAAATAAATTACAGATAACAAAGAAAGATAATATCTGAATCTCATTTTTTCTTTGTCAACCTATAAAAGTCCACTACTGGACTTAACTTTCATGCTTGGCACGATTGCAATACCAGACTTATCGCATTTTTGGCGCTACTTACCACAACCGATCTGATTATATAACATGAGGCTTAAATACAGAGTAATGCACCATCTATTGAAAGCCATAACATTCTTGTTGCGTTTTCCTTAGTCTCCTCTTATGACATACATGAGAAAAAATGTAGTGATAGATTTTTTCCGCCGCCACTTTACTGCAAAATTAATATTTGAGTCAAAAACTGTAGAGATGAAAAAGATATATATCGATAAAATCAAGTAAGTTAAAAGTTATTCATAGGACGGTCCGTATACTACAGTAAATTAAGATTACTACTAATATTTGGAACTAAACAATGTAATCATTAAATACCATCTGTCACAGAATCAACGAAAATTTTACTTAAATTTCCATAGCTGCGTCTATAGTGGTTCAATTTACAGGTTAAAGTAAGATAAAGTAAATCAAATGGTTATGTATACAAGCGACGCATGCTCAATGTGAAAAGCAAGATCGCGAGAATCGCAAATTGTGTGTGTGGAAGCGACGAATCCGCTCTAAATTCTCCAAAATTAAGCTGTCTATATTGGTCGATGCGACTGTGATGCAACTTCTGCCCGTATCAACGTCTTACCGATGTCGATACCGCATTTTGATTTGTCAACAATATTTAACGCGTTATGCGGCATTCATTATTTATAACAACGTCCTCGTCACGTGATACGAGGCGATAAAAATGTCTTTACAACTATTTATTATTTATTGCACAATTAGAGTCGAGTAATGTGATATTTACCTGATAGAGCCATGCTGTAGTTATATTGTAGTTGCAGCACGAATGGGTCGGCTCGACCGGTGTAGATGACCACACTCTCACAGAATACCAGCGTAAAATAGCAGCTTAATGCTGCTGTGTTTCGTATGGTGAGTGTAGAGAACCGTAGACCCTTATTACTGTAAACGAGGCATTCCACCTCAGACCTCAGGGTTGGCTGCGCATCTGCATTTAGATTCTTAATTGAGCATAAATGTAGATGTCTATCGGCCACTGCATTCACTTACCATCAGATGGACTGTGTGCTCGTTTGTTACCCATATTCTATAAAAAGAGAGAACTAACCAGATTCAAAAACCTATAATTTTTGTTTCTTCAGTTTAATACACAACATGATATATTAAGATAAAAATCAGTCCACCTCAAAACATTTTTAATTACGTATTTTAAAAATGTACCTCTAGCAAAGTAATATAAATTCTATTAAAATCGATATAAAATATATCGATATCTAAGCAACTCCACTTACACCCTTTTATCAAAGTAAAGTGACTGAAATCTTTCTTTATTTACCAAACATTTTCGAAACGTCCATTGTAATATTATTATTCGTTATTTGACTCACGACTTACGAACCGCACTAAACTAAACCACAACAACAATAAATATTTTTCTTATTTTGTTACGCTTCTTTGACTTATATAAATATAAAACTGTAATAGATACGCATGTTCTGTCAGCCTAAGGGGTGGTGGATTCAGAATTATATTATCAAAATTGACAAACATGTGAAATTCATTAAATTAACATTAAGTAATTTATCAAACTTATAACAAGCCTTTCAACTTAGTAAAGGAAATCTTTACTTATCAAATTTACTCAAGAGGACTGTATTCTTTCATTATCAATGACAAAATCCAGTCGACACAAGGACAGGCCACGGTCAGAAGCTAATGCCGGCAAGCGCGAAGTGATTTTCAAACAGAATATATTTTTCTTGGAAAGTTTCCAGTCAAGACCGACCGACCGGTGATTGGTTACCCGGCTGAGTGAATTAGATTCTAACTTGTTTATAAAAAATCAAGCTCCTGTATTCGACCTACATGAGTTGAAACCGAACATACCTACTTTACTTTAAATTTTGAAATTTGTACTGTCTTCGGTCTCATTTCTACTGTCTCCTTGATGGCATTATTGGCTGATGACAGAAAATTTTTTTTAAATGTCTAGAATATTATATTTTTATAACACTCAATAAGTCTGATACTGCGATCGCCAAATCGCTTAACAAGCGTGGCGATTAAGGCAAATCCTTCCTACAATGGAACATGCACATGGTAAAGATACATAGACTAACGAAGAAAAAGATGTAAAATAGCAATAAAATTAAGACAGCTGTTGCGGTTAATCCTTAATATATATTTTTATAAAAGTCATCTCTGGGTCGGGGCACCCGAGTTCCTTCCACTTGACCCCATCCAGCGAAGAGCGGCGCAAATCGACGATCAAGTTCTTTCTTATCGGTTTCAGTCACTGGCGCTGCGACAAGATGTTGCATCCATTTGATAATTCTATCACTTCTACCAACGGAGTGCTCAAGGGACTAATACTACCCGCTTAATCTTAATAAAATCACCATCTCACATCGGTAAAAAATTCGTGATACAATTCATAACATCTAGATTATTGGCGATCCACTGCCAATAATCTTGTATACCTCGCACAACTTCTTTGTAACCTATACCTATACTACAAGAAAAGTGACCAATAGTGTTATTAGGATTTCGATGATCTCGTACTCCTTTTTACAAGGCCGGCACCGCACCTGCAATACCCGTGACCTTGCAGTTGTTCGTGGGCAGCGAGAGGCGCTTGTGTACCATCAGGTAACTTCTACATAAAAAGTGTAACAATTTTTTACGGATTCTATCGCGTTTAATTTAACTTTTTAATTCCCGATATTTCCGGTAATTTACAGCACCCATGGTCACGGGGAGGGACTGAGGTGTTTGACGTACCGGTGTTATAGTTACCCCGACTACCTTCAGTTTTTGAAAATTAATTTTGGTCCGATCTACGTAGAATGACCTTACAGTATTCTATTAATTATAGGAAATTAGGATTTTTTTTATTTCGACAGCCTCGCGTATCATCCTTGGTAGGAAACGGTGGTCTTTTGCGAGGATTTGTGGTCAATCAAATCTAATGTAGTTGGCGGGGACGATCTCGAACATGTTCACAAACTGCAGACTTCCCGAAACGTCGGTGCTTCAAGTCAGCTATATGTCCTTTTACGCGGGTTTTAATAGATCTTTTTGTTTGTCCTATGTAAAAGAGACCATATTCACAATCCAGCTTGTATAGTCCTGCATCTTGTAGAGGGATATGGCACTTGACGGATGGTAAAAATTGACTAATCTTCTTCGGCGACTTGAAGTATGTTTTAATGGAAGCTCGCTTCAAGATGTAGCCAGCCTTGTCTGTGACTCCTCTGACATAGTGTAGTACAGCAGGCACACACTCGACTGTGGTCGGCTTCACTCGGTCAATGTGACGTAGGCGCGGGATCCGAAGCTTGTTGTCTTGGAATACTTGCTCGACGTGCTGAAGCTCGGCGGCCAGATGTTTTCTGTCACAGAACCCTCGTGCTCTCTGAAACAAAGATTTTGGATGATAGTGAGTATGATCATTTAAATATCGGTTAGTATGGGTCTTTTTCCTATACACAGTGTGACCAATAGTGTTATCAGGATTTCGATGACTAAAACATCTACGAAAGTTAAAGAATTGTTTGCCTCTAGCTCCATTGTTAATTGTATTTTAGAGTTTATGAAATTAAGGTGGTCTCAAAACGCAGTTACTTTGTCAGATGGTAAAATTTTGAAAGTATCGTCTATGTACTGCTTGTAGAATCTTGGATTTACAGGAGAAGTAAGAAGGGCTTCCTCCTCAAAGTCATCCGTAAATATGTCGGCGTCTACAAGAGATACAGGTGAGCCCATCGCCACACCGTCTACTTGCTTGTAGAACTCTTCCTCCTACAATAGATAGCCAGATTCGAGGCAGTGTTTGAGTAATACTGCATATTCTGTAGGCATGTTGTTATCTCCTAGCTTCCTAGTTACAAATGAGGTGTGGTCTTCAATAGGTAAGCATGTGAATAGTGACTGAACATCAAAAGTGATCATAGTTTCATTGTTAGAGCGATGTAGGTCTTTTATCTCACTAACAAAATAGTATGAATCCTTTGTGTGTGCTTTTGTATGTCCTCTCAATGGTGACAGTATTTTTGCTGAGTGTTGAGCCAACTTATAAGTTGGTGAATCGATCTGGCTCACTATGGATCGTAGTGGAGCGTTTGGTTTGTGCATTTTCGGTAACCCATACAACCTCGGTGGTATAACACATGATGGTATTGTTTGGTAGTTGTTTTAAGCATATTAGTTATAGATTCCATTTGTATGTACTTACGTCCGATAAAAATTGTTGTATTTTGAAATTATACTCTGACGTCTCCATTATTGTGATAAAAACCGTAAAAATACTTTCATTTAATGTGTTAGTTTTTTAATAAGAGAAATATAATCTTTATAACTTTATATATAAAAATTACGTGTCACATTGTTTGTCCGCGATGAATTCCTAAACTACTGAACTGATTTAAATGAAATTTTCCACACTGTGTGCAGTTTGGTCCAACTTGAGAGATAGGATAGTTTTTATCCCGATAAGTGACCATAAATTTTTTTATTGCTAATTTCAGGAGTTTTTAGGAAAGCAAATGGTCGTCGGAAAGGGCAGAACAACCTCTGCCTGGTCAGCTAGTAATATATAAAAAGTGTTTTATAATAAACCGCCTATTCATGCCTTCCCTCCTTATTCTATCTCTCGCGATCTTCTGCGATATTGTATATATATGTTTGAAACTTTAGTAGTTTATTATAAACCCATTTATAACAAAATGCAATTATTAAGACCACAAAGAATTTTTATTAATTCCAATATTTACATTTAATTTCAAATCAGAGTGTCTGGCACGGATTCAAAATTGAAAATTCCATGCGATCGCAGCCACTGGCGGATAACTAGTATTTCATAAAGTATTTCTCTATGGAGTTTCATAAAATGCAAAGTAGATTAATATAGTACTGAAATTCATACAATAATCATAAATACTCCACGATTCATCCTCACGTATTCAATTATGAGTGAACGTGATGTGAAAAATGCTACTGACATAACAATTAACTAACAACTCGCGAATTCGGATAAACAAATTAAATTTTTACTAACAAAAGAAGTATAAAAATAAATTTCAGAATAGTTTGCTTGTATTTTTATGTACGTAATTTAACGCATTCTAAAACAAATTATTTTTTTGTATCATGTAAAATTGTTGAAAAATAATTTTTCATGTAATTTAAATTCCAGTGTCATCGCCGACTTAAGAGTTAAGAACATTGGCCTATAGATAAAAAATAAAAATATGACTTAATACTAACACAAGAAAAAAGTCCTTAAATATTTTAATATGTTAGGCATTACAATAATTGGGGAATATTTTTCTTTAGCGCATCCCTATATCGGCGATATACCACCTCAGAGGTCCAGTAATCGAGAGCGAGGGTTGTCTCTTTGTATTTCGAACCTGGAGTACGTAAGATATCAAATCCGTAAGCCTATTGGACTCCAGACTCCCCCAGGATCCTCTATGCGGCAATTGCTTCATTTTTATATGCAGTGCAGGACCTCTTCTCCTGACGTAATTTTGTCTAGACTGGAAATACAAAGCTGTTTCACCACACGAATAGTTGTACTAGCGGTTATTTTGGTGGTCATATCCATCCATATTTTCATGGTCCCACGCTGGTTGCAGACAGTCTTAATCGACGTCTCTTCTCAGCAAGAGTCTCCACGGGAACCGATTTCGTAACACAACTTTTCCTTTTGGATCACAAGAGAGTGCCGGACGTGATTTTTTTTCAGAGAAACTCCCGGATACATGTTCCCTTTGCATGGGCTGTAGTAATGCAACGACGACTGATGTCACCGTAATTTGACGGTCATGAACCTGATAACAGAGAGCTACAGGAGTCTCAATTATCCGTGAAATAATATAACTACTATTACGTTTACCACGTGTCACGTTTACATTCTACGACGACGGTGAATTTGCAGATTTTGTATTAATGTCTCTGTGATTATGAGCGCGTGGGCATTATCCGCGCGCATGAGCGTGGGTCACGCTGTGGGTCTAGGGAATGATTGGCATCTTGGATCGGTTTGCCTTCTTGTAAAACGTTTTAAAATAGTTGTCTGGCTAACATATATAAAAATGGAGCTTCAGAATGTAAGTGAAATTGATTTTAAAAGCTTTATAGCGTCCGCAAAGCAATACTGCCGACGGAAAGTGTCTGGGTGTATTGATGATTGATTTTTAACGATATTATCTAACATACACGTAAAAATCAGATGGGAAAATAAACGTGAGGTTAACAATGTTTTTACGTATCTTGATTACCTGATGGCCCTCTGGCCAAACTAGCAATTAGGCATGCGATCGTAGTACATACTGACACTACTCAATCTTACACATTTCGTTCGACAGAAAATAAGTGACGTCTGGTGGCCCTAGGATCTTGGGCTATTGGTTAAGGTGCGCCTTAGGTAGCCACAAAACATACATAATTTGAAGTAAGCCCAGGTAAACCTTGGCTTATTATTGCTTTGCTCCCCGCGTCGTGTATTGCAAAACTAAATTATTAAATTGCGCAACAACCCCGAAGACCAGACTGTGTCTGATATAAATAATTAAGTTTAAATAATTATTTATTTTATGAGAATTAAGAAATAATTATAAACTATTACTACTCCCTTCTCAATGTAACACAGCACAGCCTCTCAGCAACACCATCCTCCTTGCCTGCACCAGAAGAATCACCACAAAGGACAGAACCACGACTCTATCTTAGCACACGTAAAATGACTTCACTAGTAGAATGACTCAAGAGGAATCTTGGGATGTTGCCAACCAACAGTGGTTTGCATACTTTGGTGTTATCATGTAATTATGTCCTTCACGTTACACCAGTGAGTAATTTGTGACGAGGTCATAATACGCTACGATCAAAATGTAATTGCCTATACTGATTGTATAGTGCATTACGCTGTTTTATTGTCACTAATGTTTAAGAACACGTTGAACATCCGCTCTCACACTTTCACTGTTCTTAACAACTAACCTTTCCTGACGTATTTCCGCTAGTTCCGACATGTTTTTAAAGCAAATAAGTTATTTGTTTACAGATACGTACAAAATACACATCACTATTCGGTAATGTGTTTTGTACATATTTGTTGGTATGTTACCCTAATTTCGTACGAAACTATTTTGTTTTTAATTAAGGTAAGTGATGATTTTTTATTACTTTGTAGAATTGTTGTAATCCCATTGTAACAGGCTCATAATCACACTCATAATCACACTGCGATTCAAAGGTAATAATTTAAAATTAAAAATTTTGTACAGCCGACTTCAATATAAGTTATTAAAAATAACTCAAAAACTATTGGTCTGACCTTGAGTACCAGCTTTCAAATAAAAAAAGAATCATCCAAATCGGTTCACCCAATAAAAAGTTATGAGGTAACAGACATAAAAAAAAATAGTCGAGTTGAGTACCGTCTCCTTTTTGGAAGTCGACAGAAAACCACTTAAACTATATTTATTACTTGTTGCATTGGTTTCATTGAAAATCATCGCTGTTGATAACCCTAGCTTTTATTCTACGTGGAACCATTTTGACAAAACTCGAATTTACTTATCTAGAACAAACTATTGCTGCCCATCAGTAGGGGATAATCCATAATTAGTCGCTAATAAAATATATTTATCTATACAACCAGATTGTTTTCTTTTTGAAAGTTTTTCACGTTTTAGGTTATTTAGTTTAGTTTTATAACATAATACCATACAATGTAACGCCTGTCACCATTTTTATATATTTTTTTTACTTATTATAAGCCAGTGCTGGACCACAATCCCATCTAGTGGTAAGTGGTGATGCAGTCTTGGAACAAAAGCCTATTCACTCTTGCCTTGAAGACGCCCAGATTGTATTCAGACGGAAAGATAGACGCCGGCAAATTATTCCACTCCTTTGCTGTACGCATTACAAAAGACGAAGCAAACCGTTTGGTTCTGATGCGTGGAATATTGACAACAAACGGGTGAATACCCGCCGACCGCCTGGTTGTTCGATGGTGGAAATAAGAAGGAGGAATTAAAGCGTGTAATTCCTGCGCACACTCACCAAAATGAATCCTGTAGAATACCGAGAGACTGGCTACTCTGCGCCTCTATTATAAAGTATTTGTATTTTTTTTTTTAGAAAAAAATGGGAATGGGCTCAATGGACCTGAGCAATGGACAGTAAATATATCACATTTCATAGTATATCATATTTTATCAGTTATCTTAAAAAAAAACATATTATATTATACAATAGGCTATTCTATACTATCGTTCCGTGTGGTGGCCAATTTCGTCTCGTATGTAGGTGTCGGAAAAGTCGACTATAGGAATGCCAGAAAGATTTCATGGCTTCTAATAGATGAGACGGTATAACCATTTCGCCACGCCATACTATAACCGTCAAGTTGCAAGTCCTCCTTTCACCGTCCATATCTAACAATGGACTTTCATAGGCTGATGAAAAAGAAAAAGACTTACAAAAATATAATAATTCTCTGACGCCAGTAGCTCATTGTAAAAATTTATAAGGACATTTTACAAAATGGCTGCCCATTAAGACGACGCATAAAGCTATTGGCGAAATTAAATTGCAGAAGCACATCATAATTCTTAATACTAAAATAATTTTATTACACTATTGCAATGAAAAAGCTTCCCAATGTAATGCAATAAAGTGCCACTTACCCCGAAAACAATTTGAACTGAGTTATTTCTCCATGTCGGCAATAAGTCTGGGCCTTACATGGCGTATAATGGTATGACACGACAAACAGCTTTAAGTGTGTAAAATATGGAACGTGACGTCAGCCAAGCGCAGCTAGACTAGACTTTATTGTGGAGACTAGGAAATGCCGGATGCTGGGGGACGCAACTCGCTCGGATACCCTAAGCTAAAGCACATTCTGTTTGGTGTACGCTTAAGCATGTATCTATTTAATAAAGTTATGGATCTTCGCTAAATGCAACACATTACGAGAAAATTTTCAAATATTTGAATTTATTTGATTTTTATATTAATAATTAAAAAGTATTATAAATGAACAAACATAATATTTACAATAGTGTATTTGTCTACGATTCTCATTTCCATTTGCTTTTTTTATACTTATCTTTTTTATTATTGTTTTGTTAAAAATTGTACCGTTAGTAACTTTATTTAACATAACATCTTTCATCACAATCTTTACCATGACAGCAACCAATGGAATCATTTACTTTTGTTTCATAAAAATTTCTTAATTAACCGTTATTGCATGAATTTAGAATTAGATTTGGAGCCATAAGCTGTTTAAAAAGGAATATCTTTGCTCATATTGTTTGTTTGTATAATATTCTGAATATGAATAAGTATATTGTATATTATTCATAAAGTAGAAAAACATTTTTGTCTAGCGTTTAAATTAATTTGGCTTTGTTAAATGTTTTCTGATTGCTCAAACCACACAATACTAAGTACCAACATAAAAATCATCTATAGATAATAGAAAACGTATCGTTTAACTCAGTTCAAGGTAATCATATTCATTCTGCTTTGTTGTTACGCATTTTGTGACGTTAATGAAACCATTATGATATTATAAAAAATAAAAAACAAATTGTATAGAACTTTTAAATTAATTTAACAATGTAATAATTATAACTTTCAAATTTCAAAACCCTCCTAACCCGTCCGATTGTAATACTGAACTTAAAATAAATGAATAAAATATATGTCTAACATACGAGCAAGTTAATTTGAATTGAAGGTTATCCAAGAGATCGAAACCCGGATAATTCCGATACGTAGCTCCGATAAGCGACGTCGGATCGGAGGACCGGTGATGAAACCGCACCGCTATAATCAAGTAGCACCGGAAAATCGATGTGCGACCCGGGCTCGCCTAACCCGCGATTATTGACGTCATAGAAGTGCCATACGACTAATTGGTATGGGCTGCGCTTGCAAAACAGGACATCATTAAGGCAAACCCTTCTGACTTTTATACTAAATCTAATCTCATACTTTATTTGTAAACATCGAACTTACAATATCTAACGTATTTACAACCAATACAAAAAGATACTTTTTTTTATTTTGTCTACATTTTCTGTTTAGCGTTCCGTACACAAAAATCGGAAGATTCGTGGCATCGCTTCGTTGTTTGTTTGTCTGTCTGTCTGATACAGATGTCTTTCTCTCCCATTATTTTATATTATTGCTTGAAATTATGTGAATTTATTAAAATATTCTGGGCTTACTTTCGAATAGTTTAACACTTCTGTAATAATTTTGAAGTTCAGCGGCAGCATCTAATATATGAGGACAATATTGTGTTGTCCAACCAGAATTTACCTCAGACTATATTCAAACTCAGGACTTTACAAACTTGACAGGTACTCTGACTACAGGTCAAGGCGGTCTTTACGTATCTATTATATAGCATACAACAACCTAAATACAAACATATGGTTTAAAATTAGAATTTACTTTAGCTGATGAAATGGGTTTAATGCGAGTTATATAATTCTTTAGATAATGGCTACGTGCAAATCAAAAACTAGCTCCCTCGCTACGGTGCAGTTATTATTATTTCTTCATGGTAATTAAGTCTGCAATTCTCATTCTTTGCTTCGACTTTTCTTTGTCATCGCTTGCACTGCTGCTTGCATGTGCTGAGATCTATGTTAACCGATGCCAAGGCCTAGAGATGTTCCGACTAGAGGCTTTGTTTACGATATAGTTTAGGTGTCGGAGCATTAAGTCCATACCAACGCCACCTGCATTCCTGTAGCTTTTTGACGATGTCGCGCACACCAAGGCTTCCGCGAAGCCTTGTCACTCTGTAAATCCTCCGAAGCATTTTCATTTCTGTCACTTGTATAGCATACCAGTAGATATTCCTCTGTGTAGCGGCTTACGTTTCACTTCCGTACATAGGATGAGCACGTTTTTTACATGGTAGATAAAGCCACCCTGCAGCTATATTATGGTTGAAGCACAAATGGTTCAGCTTGACCGGGGAAGGACCACGCTCTTAAAGAATATCAGCGTAAAATAGCAGCTTAACACTGCTTTGTTTCGTATGGAGAGTGTAGAGAACCGGAGACCCTTTTTACTTGAAATGAGGCATTCCATCTTAGTCCTCACGGATGACAACGCATCTGCATTTTGGTTTGTAATAGAGGATAGATGTCTATGGGCCACAGCAACCACTTGCCATCAGGTGGACTGTGTGCTCGTTTGTTACCACCATTTTATTTAAAAATAATAATAAGGAGAGAGTAACAAATCAAATTCATACAGCAGAAGTGAATGGTAGAGTCAGTAAGAGAGGCCTTTGATGGAATTTTATAAACTAAACTGGTGATTTATTGGAGATGGGCCGAATCAAGACGCTTTACCTACGAGTGTGTATGCATAGATGTGAAAGAAGTGGGAAAGGTGTACGTACTATGATCGTGCCAAATCGAAGGTGTGATAGTTTATGTCACGTTATGTTAAAATTTTTGACTGACAAGCAAGATCACCCAACCCGTGACCGACTCGTTTTTAACTGATAACACTCTCTGAGGTATATCCATCAATGGGATGTTGCGAAAGCGACTAAACTTCGATTTTATTGTGCCTGAGACTCCAACTCGCTACCCATTCGCAATCAGCTGATTGCGAATGGTTAGTGAATTGCTACCAACCCAACGTTCTCGACGTAGCGATACTTAAAGATGTCCGTTTGTCGATATCACCCAATCCGTGGCCAACTCGTTTTTAACTGATAACACTCTCTGAGGTATATCCATCAATGGGATTTGATATTGATACATTGTGACAGTGTCAGTTCTAGTATATGCTGAGGAGAAACACAATCTAAAAATATTTTTCCGAATATCTCAACTACATCTTTTCACAATAAAGAAGTTCATTAATCAAATAATTTAGGGGTGTTCTACTTATTCAAGAGATCGGAGAATATTAAATAAATGCCGCATTAAATTATTGGTTTATGAATCAGTATGAATTGTGTATGTTTCTATTAACGTATTTGAATTGCTTATTGCTTATATGTTGTTTCGATAGGAAAATTGTAAAGTGCCTTTATGATGACAATGAGCCCTGTACAGTTTGACACTTTTGCGGTATGTTGGCTATATTAGAAAACCCATCACATTCCAAATTCAAGTCCATCATCATCCTATTTCGTTTCATAGATATCGTAAAATGAAAAATGGAAAATGAAAGATTGCATACATGGCTTCTGATAAACGTCGTTGTACGATAACATGTAGATGTAAGTAAACAGATTGTCACACGTACGATATACCTTGCATTTCTTTTTTCACAAGAATAGCTTTTTATAACGACATTGTCAAGAATTTCTCAGAGAAGTATAAAGAATACCTACATAAATGTATGATCCAAAAAACATTCTGCGCATGGGCTTTGTAGACTCCGAACGTGTCGGTCGAGTTCATTCTCATCACTCTACTCTTTAGCCGACCTAAACTACTACTAACTCAAACCTAACTCAAACCGACACTAAGCTCGCCCCAGTCGCCGAGGGACCGAGCAAGGTGCTAGCCCACTCGCGCCCTTCGCGCCTAAACCCATCGCTTCAGTGAAACCGCCGGCACTTGTCGCTTCACGGCCAGCGCCGCCTCCCCTGGCCCCAAAATCGCAGTCCATCCCATAAGGCTCGTCTTCTTTCGCCGCTGACTTCTTTCTAGTCTGTGGATTCATCAGCAACATTAACGTTGCTGAATTATCCTCTTTGGCCCGCAAATTCTGCGGAGCCACCACCCCACAGGATAAGCTCAACACCACGATTGAGCACATAGGGCTAATCGACGCAATCTAGTCTTTACAATGCGCCTATATACCTCAATTAAAAATCAAAATGGTAGTGCAATCTTTAGGTAAAACTAGACTACTGTGGCACCTTGATCCACTACAAAAGGTTCTTGCACTGCGTATCAATGGACGCTCCCCCGCTAACCAATGTAGAAGTTTCTATATGTAAGGTAGCTCTCTCAGACCATCCGCCACTCACCATCGTATCGGCTTTCCTACCGACGCTGAAATGCATAGTTGACTCAGACATATCAGAATAGATAAAAAAAGACAAAAGACCTTGCTGAATTATTTTACCTAGGCTCCAGTGTTATAATAGCTGGAGACCTCAACAGTAAGCATTCCTCCTGGAATTCGCGTACAAATAATCCCTATGGTATGATATTGTTTGATCTCACGAAGCGACTAAACTTCGATGTTATCGCACCTGAGACTCCAATTCGCTATCCATTCGCAATCATCTGATTGCGAATGGTAGCTACCAACCGAACGTGCTTGACGTAGCGATACTCAAAGATGTCCGTTTGTCGATATCATCGATATTTGAACTCAACTCGGACCACAGACCGCTCTTAATGCAGCTGGGCTAGCCCGCAGATGAGGTCCTTTAGATCAAAATCATCGTGGACTGGCGTAAGCTTGAGGTCAAACTCGAGTCTACTACCTCCCAGCACTTAGATAAAATCCCCAACAAGATAGGCTCGCCAGAAGCCCTCGCCCACCTCACCTCTACAGTTGAAGAATGCTCTCATAAGGTTTGTGTATCTAGCAATCGACACATGAAACTTCCGAGTGACATTCGACAACTGATCAGAGCAAAGAACGCGGCTTTTAGAGAGTACGATCACTACCGCACTATAGACAATAAATTTTGACTGCTCAACCTCCAATACAAGGTGAAACAGCGCATTAAAGAGTTTAGACATGATAAGTGGGATTATCTGCTGACGGACATCAAGCTATCACAAACTGCCTTCTGGCAGTTAACGCGATCTCTGAAAGCAGAACAATCCCCAATAAACAGCCTCACATTAGGCCAGAAAACCCCGATTTCGCCTTTGACGATTCTGAGAAGGCCGAATGCCACGCGAACAGTTTAGATAGCCAATGTAATGCATGCCCTTTAGCAAACCTACAAATCGCCTTCATAAAACAGAGGTCGAACCGGAGGTCGAGCGTAAGTCTGCTCTACCACCAGTGGGCGACCCCTTAGATCCTGTGACAGTCGACAAAGCCACAGAAGCAATAAAATACCTCAAAAAGAAATCAGCACCTGGCCCCGATTGCATTAGCAACAGGGTGCTGAAATCTCTCTCCGCGCCACTCTTTTGCCTCCTAGTAGTCATTCACAACGTTCTTATTTCCAGATGCTCCTTCCCGGACGCCTGGAACGAGACAAATGTAAGAGGAATCCCGAAACCAGGGAAACCGCGCAACTTAGCCTCTACTTACAGACCAATCAGTATCCTCAGCACACTGGGGAAAGTTTACGAGCGACTCATATTGAATCGCCTTCATAAATACATCTTCACTAACAAAATTCTTCCAGAAGAGCAGTTCGGTTTCAGACCGGAACACTCGTGTATCGACCAGCTACTTCGCCTTAGAATACATTCTGAAAGGATTCAACCCCCTAAAAGAAGTCGTAGAATCACTTCGACCGGTGCCCTCTTCTTCGATGTTGCAAAAGCATTTGACAAAGTGTGGCACGATGGCTGGCTTTTATAAGCTTTACACTCAACAAGTCTGATAGGAATGAATGGTACTTAATCTACAAAACGTCCCCTCAAGACTGGACTCCCACAGGGCTCCGTCCTCTCCCCAATAGTTTTCACACTCTTCACGAGTAACATCCCGAAGAACCTAGTAGCAAAATACTGGTCTTTTCGCCGATAAAACGGCACTTTACGTTGCCCATCATAATAAAAGAATCCTCATCGAGATGCTCCAAACAGCAGTCAACCGCTTAGGCGATTGATTCCGCTTATGGAGAATCGAAGTAAATCAAGTGTAGCAATATACTTTCAAACCATACCCACTCTCAATCGAAACAAAAATCACAAGAAATCATTAGGTACGATCGCCCTGTATGGCCGCCAGATCCCCTGTCAATCAACGGTTAAATACCTAGGGATCAAATTTGATCCCGGTATGACATTCGCGAAACACATTCGCAATGTCCGCAACCGTGGCAAAATCGTCACTAGTCGCCTCCACCCGCTAGTTAACAGAAAGAGCAAACTATCCTTAAGACACAAGCTCCATCTTAACAAAGCATGTGTAAGATCTATCATGTCTTACGCAAGCGTAGTTTTCGCCCACGCAGCCCATAGACACTTGTACGACCTCCAAGTCGTCCAAAATAGATTCGAAATTCCGACTTACACAGAGACTGTCAACTTCCGACGATCTCTAAGTATTTCAAGGAAATGTCTCGACGCTATTTTGGTGGTAAAAATACCAATAAATATTCAGAAAAGAACTACTAATACCTAAAAAAACTAAGATCTCTGATATAGAACGAAGAGTAAAACAATACATAAATGTATCGTTTTACTCTTCGTTTCGATATTTAATAAATAATTCAAGCATTTATAATAATTGTAAACTTTTATAATTAAATTTACGAATAAATCCAGTCCGATTTATTTGCAAGCAAAGAAGTCAAAGGCTAGACTTATTGGCGCTATAGCGGCGACGCGACCCGTTCGAGATTACACTATAATATGCTGAACTTACTCGATGTTCTCGATTGTTTAAAGTTTTACTCGTATTAGAACGATAGATAATATTTCTATAAGAGAATAGTGATAAAATCTCAATATTATAGCTTTCAATGAGCAATATGAGCTACAACATAATACTTTTCCAATTACATGAATGATGCAATTCGGAGCACGAATTCAATTTATGGACGCTCAGCGCGTATTTCGTAAGTAGACCTTAACATTATGTGCACATAGGATAATGTGCGTGTAAAAAATACGACTGTCATAAAACAACACTAGAAATAATTTAAGCGACGTTCCTCGCTCTTCACGAGTCATGCGGTGTTAGGACCCGCATAAAAGTTGAACATCAGAGAACCTAATGGATTAGAAGAATTGCCTCCAATCGTAAAATCCCCCTAAACATTGGTAAGGCCTAGTGAAACAATAAAGTCTGCGATCTGTATTATTATCGCTGCCGTATGTGTGATATATGAACATAGTCGTCCATTTGGATAAGAAATTATTCAGAGTTCGCTTCTAGTTGCTGCTAAGGACACAGACGGTTCTCTCTCAATTACAATTCGATGTCTGGCATTTGAACATGTGACTTTAGCATTGTTACAGATGAATATATCATGAAGGAATCTATTTAATAACAGTTTTCATCGTCAAAATGTATATTAATGTAGCCTACTCATTTGATCACAGAGAGTTGGCTTAAAGCTATTATTTATTCTGTGCATAAAGTGAAAATAAACATATGTATGTTAAACTCTAGGTATTTCACTCGTATATGAACGAAACAACTAAAGAAAAGGCTACCCTTGTATAGCCATGAACGTGGTAGAGCCATGCTGCAGCTATATTAACTGTATAATTGTAGCACGAATGGGTCAACTCGACCGGGAAAGGACCACGTTCTCACAGAATACCAGCGTAAAATAGCAGCTTAAACCTAGAGAATCGGAGACCCTTTTTACTGGAAAAGATTAATTTCATCTTAGTCCTCAGGGCTGACAACGCATCTGCAATTTTGATTCGCAAACGAGGATAGATGATGATGTATACGGGCCACAGCAACACCACTTACCTTCAGGTGGACTGTGTGCGTGCTCGTTTGTAATATTTACCCTATAAAAAACCCTAACTTTATCCTAGTATCGTACGTCCAAGACGAGGTGAGGTATACTTTTATCCACTAGTGTAGTAACATAATATTTTTTATTTTGTAATTATTTTCAATTTCAAATCAGAGAAATGGGAATAGATAGAATTCAAAAACACATTGTGTTTGAAGTGTTAAGAAGCGTTCGTTAGCTTGTTCAAATTAATAAAATAAACACTCATGCCTGTCGCCCAGACGGGTACCCAGAGACTATGGACTTCCATTTGGCAGGTTCCTGACACACATATCTCGCCTCCTTCACATCCATATACCTACGAATACACGCTCGTCGGTTAAGGGTAGGTGCACTTAATTTGGCCCATTTTCAATATATCGCCAATTTAGTCGACAAACTTTCGCTTAGGGCGTCCCTTCCCGACTCTGCCGTTCACCTCTACAACATAAATTTGCTTTGTCACTCTTTCCTCATTCATTCTTTCTACATGACCAAACCACCGAAGCATTCCTTTCTTAATCCTAGTCACAACATCATCTTGCAAACCACACTCCTCTCTTATCACACAATTTCTCACCCTGTCATTAAGATTCCTCCCTAACATACTCGTTAATGACCGCATTTATACAGCATTTATTCTACTCTCGTGCTTTTTCTGCCAGATCCAACTTTCACTACCATACATTAAATTAGGGACTAACACAGCAATGTGAATTGCCATACCTACCTTTTTGGACACATTCTGACTTTCCACAATAGAGTGTAGAGCCCCATTTACTATATTTCACTGCGTTCACTAGTCGTTCTATATTCTTATCATACCTACCATCCCTGCTAAATACACATCCCAAATACACAAACTCATCTACTTGCTCACCAATTCCCCTTCTATTCTTATTTCAGATATCGTTTTACTTTCTCCTCTTTCAAAAACCATAACTTTCGTCTTACTTGCGTACACTTTCTTGCTTGCTCAAATCAAACAGCTATAAAATTAAAAATGTGACGAGAGGTTTGCCATTTCAAGCCAGAAGTGGCCGTGATACCTTTAAACCAGCACGTGACAAACATGCACATATATATAAGCCATCACACTTATATTTCAAAAATAGTTAGCACGAAGTGTTTAAAATGTAATGGAGAATACTCTGAAAAGCAGTAAATATATAAGTTTACAAATAAGTTGTATTATTTATAAGTTACGCAGTTTTCAATGCCTTTCTTTTTTTATATAGGAGAGGGGGCAAACGAGCATGCGGCTCACCTGATGGTAAGTGACTACCGCCACCCATAAACAACTGCCACACCAGGGGTATCAGGGGAATTGCAGATGTGTTGCCGGCTTTATAAAAAGGAGTACGCTCTTTTCTTGAAGGTCCCTAAGTCGTATCGGTCCGGAAAAATCGCTGATGGTAATCGATTCCACAAGGAAGTTGTGCGAGAAAGAAAACATCTTCTAAATCGCACAGTGGTGGACCGCCAATCGTCCAGATGGTGTGAATGGTTCTGCCGCGATGTGCGTTCGTGAAATTTGTACCCCAATAATGTACCCCATGTATGGCAAAACATTTTATATACTGCAAAGCAAGTTTGTCTTTTAATCAGACTTACCTTTTTGTTACAGAAATCACAGCTTACCTTAATGAATTTCGTTAAGTTAATATTTTTATGCGAGACCTGCTCGCACTTGTCTGATTTTTTATTTGACCTAGACGGTTACTTCTCGGCGTAGTAAAACACGTTGTAGATTTTGATTGTATATGCAGACTATAATGCAAGATAAAGACAGTTCACATAGTTCGTTTGACCTTGTAACACGAATCATCTAGATATAGTTCGTAACCGGTGGTCCGCAAAGGCATAACATTCTTTTAAATATAAAGAACGTTACGTGGTAGAGCCATGCTGCAGGTATATTAATAGTATAGTTGTAGCACGAATGGGTCGGCTCGACCGGTGAAGGATCACGCTCTCACAGAATACCACTGCTGTGTATTTAACACTGCTGTGTTTCGTATGGTGAGTGTAGAGAACCGGAGACCCTTTTTACTGGAAAAGAGGCATTCTATCTTAGTCCTCACAGCTGACAACACATCTGCATTTTAATTCGCAATCGAAGATAGATGTAGATGTCTATTGGCCACAGCAACCACTTACCATCTGGTGGACTGTGTGCTCGTTTGTCATCCTTATTCTATAAAAAAAAAGAAGTGTACAACATTTTTTGAGATGATGGTCGGTTTGCGGATACTACCGGCGACGTATTTACAATATAAAGTATTGACTTTACATTAAAATCGTTTCTTTTTGGGCGTTTTATTTATAGAACAAACGTAAAAATCAACATTACCACAATTTATATTATGTGGAAAAGATCCACAGTAAGCCAAAATTGGTAAATGTCTCACATCACTAAAAGGTTAAGAACGACTGATCTGGATACTATATCTATTATGATATGTAACAGATGAGTGATAGCGTTGCCACCACAGGTTGCTACGCATATCGTGATATAACTGTAGAAGGCGCGCGATATTTGTTATGAGGTCCACCCTCATAACCAAGGAGCAACATCGCAAAAGCTGATTTACCGTTATCGTTACCGTTACAGCCTACTAAAATCCACTGCTGACCATAGGCCTCCCCAATAAGTTATCTCATAGGGCGGATATTTTCCATAGTTGCCAGGCTTGGCAATTTATTTTTTTATTTTTAGCCGTTATTAGGAAGACCCCGCTGCCCATCTCCTGATTTGTCTCCCTCTGACACCTCTCACGACGCCCACGGAATGATATGGGGTAGTGGATATTTTTACACCGCCGCTGTACAAAAGCTAACTTAACGAAACCTTTTTCTAACGAATTTAACAAGTTAGTACACGAGATCCATTCGCAACGCAATTATTTTGTTTAACTCGTGTATATTACTTTATTGTAGAAATCGTGACCCTCTTGAGATGTACTATGTTTTTTAATTTAACTGAAAATGACAAACGAGCTGAAATTCCACCTTATGTTATATTACGTTAGTGACTACTGCAGCCAATTGACGCCTGTAACCAACTTCAATTCAACTTCAATTAAAAAATAGTACTACCTTAAGAAGTGCTTAGTAAACTACATATATTTTAGAATCTATTATAGACGCAATAACTTTAACGGAAATCCCCCATAAGTATGCAGTTTTCTTAACATCAACACGAGCTCAGAAACCTTCGACAAATCTAAATAGCAGAGTCACAGACACTAGTGTATGCACTATGCATACTGTTCTCTTTCTTATGGTGCAGTACTGGACAGTCCGCTTGAGGCACAAAATAGCACTATCGGTAGAAAGGCCACGTCTGAAGTCGAACTGTGTGTCATTATTAGTATAGTATAATTATTTCATTCGTGGTAGAGCCCTGCTGCAGCTATATTAGTATAGTTGTAGCACGAATGGGTCGGCTCGAACGGGGAAGGACCACGCTCATACAGAATAACAGCGTAAAATAGCAGCTTAACAGTGCTGTGTTCCGTATGGTGAGTGTAGAGAACCGGAGACCCTTTTTACTGGAAAAGAGGCATTCCATCTTAGTCCTCATGGGTGACGACGCATCTGCATTTTGATTCTTTATTGAGGATAAATGTAGATGTTTATGGGTCACTGCCACCACTTACCATCAGGTGGACTGTGTGCTCGTTTGTCACCCTATTCCTATAAAAAAAAAATGAAATGTCTTTTATAATCAACTATATTGCCAGTTAATAAAGATGATTAATTTTGTACTTATTTATCAACTAGCAAATCTCCCGAGATTCCAAATACATATACTCGTAGATTGAAACTAAGCTGTAAGCTGTGTAGTTTGGTTATTTTTTGATCTAGGTCATTCGCCAGCAAATACATCCCACTAGATTTATTTCCACTTTTACTGCAATGGCAATGGTCCAATATTGCAATCTACCTCTATGTTTCAAAAGCGAGACACATTTTTCAAAAAGCACTTCCTCGTTATGCTTGTCTCCTCTCCTGTCTTTTTGAATTTTTTAACGACTCGTAATAAGCAAGTTTGTTGCGTTTTTATCCATTATGCTACTCAAACTTCACTGAAACGTAAAAAAAAATATTTATAGATTTCTTTTATCTCGAAAAAAAATATTTTTGAAATTAATATCAATAATGTATTTTCCCCTACCTTCAAATATTACCTTTTTAAATATTGACTAAAAATAGATTTATAAATCCCATAGTAATAATGTCATAATGGCTGATTTAAGAGTGGTCAAAACAATAAGAAATTAAAAAGAAAAAATATTTAAAGTCAGAGTAATAAAGAAAACCATATTTGTCAAATCATTTTGTATTATCTTTGCAACTTACGGTAATTATAGCCATATCAGGCAATCTCTGGGGGAGGCATATGTTCGTTCAGCCATGGACTTTTAAAGGCTCTAATGGGTGGATGGATAGTAATAAATAAATGCAACTTTTAACCAAGAGTCTTTTAGGGTATATTTTGGTAGTGACTTAATTTTATTAATTATAGAATTCCAAGCATGTGACAGCAACCAGCCATCTTTTTTATTGAAATTAGAATGTTTTTTTTTTATTACAATAGCCCCCTAGAACCAGTAGGAATCGATGTTCTTTTGCGAGTATTTGTGGTCCATCAAATCTGTTCATCAAAAAAAAACCTTTTCACAGGCTTCAGACTTCTAAGGTCAGGTCCAGGCGAGTGTAACGTGTAATGTAATCCACCGTGTAATGTAAATTCGGCTCTTCACGTTGGCCAACATACTGGCGAATGTGTTGGCCAACAACGATGGCCATCGTGTAGAGCGGGTGTTTAAGCTACGTTGGTACGTATTGGAACGATGGCCCACAAGTTGGCGCCAGATCTGTCTGGTGTCGGTTTTTTACAAAAGATCAAAGGGTTGTGGCAGAGTATTGGCCGCCGCGTCCACACGTTGGGCGCACGTTCAGTTTGCTACGAGCTCCCAGAGAGATTACACGCACCTGATTTAAATTTTATATGCACGCATCATAACTAGTGTCTACGTAACGGCAGTAACAATGACCAATGAAAAAACTTTTCGCTTTATAGAGCCCTACCAAGCCGAAAATTGTTTGTGTCTTTTAAAAAAGAATATTACCCCCACACTAGGATTTTCTCCTGTATCGTGGAGGCGGTTTAGAAACATAAATTGCATAAGGACAAACATCCAGACCCGGAGAAATTATGTGCAGGCTATACAAATACTTGTTCCGTGCGGGATTCGAAACCCAGGGCAGCAACTCATTGCTAAGCCACTACGCCACGGAGCCGTCAAGAAATATAATTTCTTTTTTTCCATTTCTTTTTGATCACCCTTTTCTTATACACATTCACGTTGTAGTGATTGATGTATTAATTTATTTATTGATGTATTAATTGATTTATTGATGTATTAATGCTATGAGACTAGGTAGGATACTAAAATCATGTTTTTACTGTCTTTATTATTCCCTATTAGTTACTTTATTTCGTTAATAATACTGTAATTTTTAGCTACGGAAGAGCGAAGTCACCTGTTACAGGCATTATTTTGCTTACTAGGTGACCTTGATCACTGATCGTATAATGTAACTTTATTGTTTGAGGAAATAAATTATTTATTATTATTATTAAGTTTTATTCTATAATTATATAATAACCCTTTTTAAAAAGGTTTCGTTTAATAAAATTTTACAACAGTTTCATAGACAGGTTTCGAATATTTTCCAGGCCTTAGTTGTAAAAGTGTTAATTATACATATGCCTAGGTGTGTTAATGTTTATATAGTTTACTTATCTGTATAACGTTAGTGTATAATAAAGAAATATTAAAAATTTATATTAAAAATATTAAATATTAAAAATAGTGAAAATTAAATGAAATAGTGGTATGCTGTGAATAAATAAACCGTAGCAGCCGTAAGCGCTTCAATAATAATTTTAATAAATTCGTCCGCACATTGGCCTGAACCGAAGCAAACTGAACGACCTTCCAACGTGTGGACGCGATCACAAATTCTTGGCCAATATCTTTGCCAACACATTCGCCACTATGTTGGCCAACGTGAAGAGCCGCCATAACACGAATTCTACGTGTGGACGGCACTACGAGCATTACATGTAACGCTCGCGCGGCGCTCGGGGTTGATCCATCGGCTGTCGGTTTTTCGCGCAAACACAAAGGCGCTCGTGTACGTTCATGATGTGGAGTGACGAACAATCGCTTGAACTTATTAGTTTGTATCAAGAAAACCCTGTTATTTGGGATCAAAAAACCCGCATTACTTTAAAAAAAATATGAAAAACGATGCTTAGAGTGATATTGCTCATTCATTGGGAAGAGATGTGGAAGAATGTAAAAACAAAATGATTAGTTTGCTTGCTTCACATTGAAGAGAAAAAGGAAAAGTAAAGAAGAGTCATAGTTCCGGAAAAGGTATGTTTTATTATAAATTTCTGTTGCTTTACATATTATATACTTTTATTTATTAATTTAATTGTTACTTATTAGGTATTATCACTTACTTGCTATTAGTACAATTATTACTTCTACTGTATGATCTTCCGTCCTTGTCTTTTTAAAACTGTTGTTTTATTTCTTGTAATTTATTTTACAGGTGGGGATGAAACGTACAAAAGTACATGGTTTGCTTACGAGGCGTTGGCATTTTTAGGAGATCGAAAAAAAGACGCAACACAGAGGTAACTGCATTGAACTAGTTTCCTTCGACTTGATAAAAAAACTTAACAATATGTATTCTGCCAAGAAACTGTATCCTCGTTCATAAAATAGTCATTAAACTCATCTCTAATTTGTTTTGCTATTAAGGCAGCCCTTCTAGGTACATTATTCAATGGAAGTAAAAATGACATTTCAGTATCTCTCCGCCAACTACCTTCACATAATCTTCTGTTTTGTTCACTGTCAAGTGATCCAGGGGGTGCATACAAGTTTTTAGATGAATCCGTGTTTTTCAAAAAATTATGCAAGTATGCAATAGTCATGACTATAGTCTCCACGGTTTCGGGCTGAAGAAGCATAGGTTTTCGTAAAACTCTGAACAGATGCTGTGATACCAAATAAATTTTCTACAATCCTGCGAGCTCTACTTAAGCGGTAATTAAAAATTCTTCGTGGCGATCCCTTGGGGTATTCTCCTGGATAGGGTTTCATTATATTGTTTTGTAAAGGGAAGGCAGAGTATCCTACAAAAACATATGGTACTACTTTGTTTCTACCTTGCAGTGCTTCAGATGCAGGCAATCTTAACGAATTATTTTCTAGTTTTCTATATAATTCAGTTTCCTTAAAAATTCCACCATCTGAAATTCGGCCTTGACATCCGACATCCAGAAATTTATAATTATATTCCGCGTCTACTAAAGCAAACATCACTATACTGTAATTCGATTTGTAGTTACGATATTCTGTGCTACTATGTACCGGACACTATGTATATGCCTCAAGAATGACATGTTTACCGTCCATGGCTCCAGCACAATGGGGAAAATTACACAATTCATCAAATCTGTTTGAGATCTGGATCCATTCTGACTCTGTTGTTGGCATCTGAAACAGTAAATTTCTTTTTTATTACAGATTACAAATGAACCGGAACAGAGAGCATCTACAATCGCAGAAAATGATAACAGTTAAGAATTTATATCACCAACTGGTCAGGCCCCAAAAAAAAAGAAATCAGACGAAAATAAAAAAATGGGTTTGCTTTCGGAGGCTCTTGGCCTGCTTAAGAGTGCTGCTTCTAGTCCTACTCCTGAACCCCGAAACAATAATACAAATAATTTTGACAATGAAAGCCTTTTCTTTTCAAATTTTATATGCAGCAAGATGCAACAATATAACAGAAGTACTAAAAATGCCGTGCAGCGAGCAATAATGGACATAATATTCAAAGCCGATGAAGGATGCACTAACTTTTATCAACATTATAATCCATCGGCATTCAATTCTCAATTCAATTACAGTGGGTATATAACAGGCTCGGTTCCTTCATCAAGACACTGCAATGAACCACCTTCTTTATCTAATCGCTGAGAACCATATACTTCAGGGTATTCAACAGGTCAGAATCAGACAAGTTACCATACAGCTCCATATGCTTCACCTGTTCCCTCAGAATCATCCCAAACTTCATATGAAGATGCAGATTTTGTGAATGACCTAATTTGAAAAAAAAAATTGTACTACATAATTGGAAGATGCAGACTATGTCGACAATTTGATTTAACTTTCTAACTGTAATTTTGGAATAATTTTAATTTTGCTTACCCTACTTAATACAATACCTTAATTTGTTATTTTAATAAATAAATAAAAATATGTAAAACTCACCTTAATGTTTTCTTTCAATGCTTCTATAATCGCTTCACAAACTTCTGGTACAATACAAGACATTGACTGTTTTGAAATTCTGAAGGTGTATTGAAGGCTTGTATATGAATCTCCTGTTGCCAAAAATCTTAGTGTTAGAGCCACTCTATCTTGCGGCGAAATTGCAGATCTCATTATAGTCTCTTGTCTTGATATTTTAGGCGCAATGATTGTTAACAAATATTCGAAGTCAGTAGGCGACATCCGGGTAAAATTTTTATATTGACCACTTATATGCTGAGATTTTAGTTCCACAAGTAAAGAAGATCTTCTTTTATACAATTTAGTTTTCCATCATCGACGCTTTCGACGTTTCCGGTCTTCAGTTAGTAAATCATGAAAATAAAAGCCGCACCAGCTATCACGACCTTCAGTGGAAGTGGAAACAGCTTTTGAAATAGTTTCGCGTACACAATTCGCTTTGAGTTCGTGTGCCGTCCACACTGTTGACGCTAAATTACACGTAATCTTACATTACACGTTACACTCGTCTGGACCCGGCATAAGAGCATAGTCTGTGAACCACCGTGTACGCTGCATGCACGTGTTTCCGTTTTTCTATAAAAATAAAAATTATGTTAGCTAGCTAAATATTTAAAAAGATACATATAACTATGTGAAAATACACTTTAGGTATTTACTTTTAAAGCGATAAAAACTTGTATTTCAGTCACCTGAGCATATATATATAGCCTACATTCGTTTAGAAATGGATCACCAAATCGCTAGTTACAAAACATTACTCAATTGCCGATCAAACAACAGTTAAGGTTAAAACAGTTCGCATAAAATTGCCGAGCTCCACTCTAAATAATGTGACACATAAAGCTTTTTATTTTCGAAATATTTTACTCCGACATGCTCTACTAAATATAACAAACAATATTTGTTTTTTTAACCTCTCATACATGCATCGAGAACTATAGTATAGGCACTTTAATATATTTATTGCGTAATATTATGTGTCATTTTTATTTTTTAAACAACTTTCACTAATATTATAACATGAGCATTACAGTGTTGCATAATTTTTAACACGTGGTATAGCCATGCTGCAGCTATAGTAATAGTATATTTGTAGCACGAAGGAGTCGGCTCAACCGGAGAAGGACCACGCTCTAACATAATACCAGCAGCTTAACACTGCTGTGTTTCGTATGGTGAGTGTAGAGAACTGAAGACCCTTTTTACTGGAAAAGAGGCATTCCATCTTAGCCCCCACGGGTGACGCATCTGGATTTTGATTCGCAAACGAGGATAGATGTAGATGTCTATGGGCCACAGCAATCACTTAACATCAGATGGGCTGTGTGCTCGTTTGTCATCCTATCCTATAAAAAAATGAAATGTGATGCATTTTAAGTAAACATGCAAATAAAATCATAGTTAAAGTTAAATAAGAACGTTAAATCTACAAATATTATTTAAGACCTCAACTGAAGTAGCGGCTGTCATTTTGATAATTTACAGCTAGGGCTATTAAATTTGACAGGAATTTATTTTTGATCTAAGATTAATTACATGCATAATATATAGAGAGTCTACAATTATGCATAAAGGGAGTCAATATATTTATCTCACTTTTTCTAACTTAATTTAAATAAGGCAAAAGGATATAAAGGTATTCAAAGATGTTGCATGCATAGACTTAGAATATACTGGCGTACAGACGACCTGACAGCCCGAAAACGTGTGACTAATTTTGATTTGTTTTGTGTGGTAATGTACATTATACTTATACGAACTATCGAAAAATGATTGTTAAGGATGTGGTCAAAAGATTAAAAAAATAGTTTAGTGCACGAAATTGAATAACTTTAAAAATAAACTGAATTATTAACATGATACTTCTAAAATAACTACCTGCCTTTTGTTGGAATTTAATTGAAATGTAAAAAAGTCCCAGGTAATTCTACCGACTCCCGAAGAATCAGATCGGAAAGTTGTATTTTCGAGTCTATAGAGTCTATATTAGAGTATGATCTTTAGAGAAAAATATTTACTGCCTTGAACAGTTTTCCCTCAATTTATTTTTTAACATATTGTTAATATAAATAGGTAGATAATTAACTATGTATATACCTATTTATATTTTATAAAATGTTTTGACGGGGAAATAAAACCCGACACGGAGTACATAATAGCTGCTTTATTTTTCATATAAGCATTACTTTTAATAATTACAAACATTTAATCATTAATAATTAAATACATTATAGAAGTTTATTTAACATTCGTCTTAAATATGAATTTAAACTTAATAATTTAAGTAAGGAAAATTGTAGAAATCAGTAAAATAAGACTGCTCTGTTTAAAGGCCAATATGATTATGAGGCTTCATCATGCTTCATGCATACTTTTTCTTTTTCACTTCCCAAGTAGGTAAATGTTTGTTGCAAATTGTTGAGTTTTTATTTGGATTCCAAACAACCCGTCCAATTAACCTTAACCATTTTTTCTAATTATAGAATCCGGAGGGAATTTGTTTGACAGACGGCAAAATAAAATTACATTTATAGAACGCAAACCGAGAATTTATTTTCTTGTTGTATAGGCAAGTCTATTGATTCATTATAAACATCCAAGATAAATATCGACATTAATTTTGATATAGTTGAGTCAATCCCTAGCGTAAATGTAAAATATTTTGTATAAAAACGTATTTACCGAATTCATGCAAATTATCAACAACGTGATTTTTTTCTTCGCAAAATATCAAAATTAACAAAATAATTGAAAAAATTATATATTTTAAACAGTATATAACATAAATTTTAACCAAAAATATACGCGTCATAACTTTGACGACGTTTTCAGAATTTATCTGTGAAATGTGCAATTATCAGGATTATTACTATTATTAACTCCACAGACACTCTTAGAACAAGTGACCATCTTGGAAAAAATAACCACTATTACTATATCTAGGAGCTTATTTCTTGCGTGCCAACTTGTGCCGACCTGTCATTTAAAATTGGTTACAGAATCATGAGATTTGGTATCCTTTTCTACCTTGCATTTTTGCCATAAGGAATTTACTTCTCCCTGGCACACTATGTTGGTCTATACGCCAGTATATTTTAAGTCTATGGTTGCATGTAATTCAAATTTAGTTTAACAAAATTAGTTTAGCACACGAAACGGAATAACTTCAAATTACCAAATATTTTAACCATGATAGTTCCAAAACCAATAATCATATTGTTACGGCCTACGGCTGCTCCCTTAAAGGGTCCAATCCTCTGGGGCCCGTGAGCAGAAGACTTCCCGAGCAGACGTAGGTCGGGCCTCAATGTGGCCACGTGGAAATTCCTAATTTCAATAAACCAGATGGGAGGACGCTAGAAAGACATAGTACTTACCATTATCCGAAGCTAACTTCGCACCAAGGCTTGGGCAGGCCGTGAGTGTGTGTAATAGTGGATGGAGAGTAGTGTACAGTGAGGGGTGAATGTGTGGGGCCTTGTCAAGCATAGGCGACCAGCCGCTGCCGAGTTCCAGGCTGCTCCAAAATGCTGCAACACTGCTTCAGACTGCTTCGGCGCCGGACCACAGTCACTTTCCTCGTTCGTCACGATGACAGTCAATTAACTCTATCGTACGATTTACTAACTTGCAGAAGCCACTAACTATCGCAGGTTGTAAGGTTAACGCACAAAACGCACACGGAGTTTACAGTTTATTAAAGGTCACCACCGTTTCGCGTCGCAACAGTTAGTTCTAGAATATCAGAGGCCGCACTAGCTAATATTGCCTAATGCACTTATGCAGATTCTGAGTCAAACACAATGAGTCCCTGGGAAGCTCTCCAGCAGGAATGCGCGTCACAATGGTAGACCATATATTTACTGGCCACGCCGAATTATTCCGAGTTCCCGACAAAATGACAGAGTGCCAATCGTGAGCACTGCCTAAGGACGACTGACTGCCCTTGGGCGTTTTACGCACGACCGAATGTCAAACCGGTATGACACTGAGCCGCGCGCCCTCTCGCGTTCGTTCTCGAAATTAGCGTTTAGCGCGAACACATATCTTTTATTAATTTATTTAAAAAAAAACATGGTATCAGGAATAAGCTATACCTGTCTACCATCCATACTATTTAGACGATTGGTGTACCACTGTGCGATTTAGAAGAAGTTTTCTTCCTCGCACAACTTCCTTGTGATATCGACTACCACCAGAGATTTCCGGACCGATTCGACTAGGCCGGCAACGCATCTGCAATTTCTCTGGTGTTGCAGTTGTTTATGGGCGGTGGTAGTCACTTGCCTTCAGGTGAGCCGCATGCTCGTTTCCCCCTCTGTTATAATATATATACCCGCCAGACCCAATGAATTTGTTAATTGCAATTTTAAGTACTAATTCACCACATGCTCGGAGGTGAAGGGAAATATCGTGAGGAAACCTGCATCTCAGCAAAATAAGAAAAAATATTTCGAAAACATGTGAAGTTCGCCAACAAGCATTGGGGCAGCATGGCGGATATTTCCTTGCCCTAAAGAAATGAATATTTCTTCCTTTTAAATATTTATATGTATACTGTAACTATTAGTAAATGAAACCCCATAACTAGTCTTATATATATATATATATATATATATATATATATATATATATATATATATATATATATATATAAATATTAAAGATAAATATCGACATTGGTTTCGATATAACTGAGTCAATCCCTAGCGTACATGCAAAATATTGTGCTAAAAATATATTCACCAATTTCATGCAAATTATCAACAACGTGACTTTTTCTTAGCAAAATATCGAAATTAACAAAATAATTGAAAATATTTTATATATAATAAATACAATAATACGTAACAAAAATTTTAACCTAAAATAAACGCGTCATAGCAGTGAGGACGTCTTGAGAATTTAGCAATGAAATTTGTATAGTAATAATTATTAGGATTCTTTCTATTATTGATACCGCTGTCACTCACTGACCAATTAACCATTGTTGATTGTTCTGTGGGTGACTCAAAAAAATACAAACCACCTAGGAACTCAATTCTTGCGTGCCGACTTTTTGCGACCTGTCCTTTTCTATCTTGCTAAATTTCCATAAGAAATTTTCTTCTCTCTAGTAGACTATGGCCGTCTATTACTATCATAAACTTATGATAATAATAGATGGGCATAGAATAAGACCGTATCTATTCGTCCAAGATCGTACTTGCTTATTTATTAGAAACTTAAAGCGATATTTAAACAATTTCGAAAATAATTCTAAATATACAATATTAAAAACTATAGTAAAAAAAACTGAAACTATTAACTTAATTATCATATAGTTCCAAGAACGCTGGCTGTGTTTCCTCGCTGAATGGCTATACTTAGCCTTTAAACGAGAAAAGAGCCAGCGCTCTTATCACCAGCAGCAACGACCAGCCGTGGATGGAGTTCCTTTAGGAACTTCACCGCACGTGGACCCCACGGACTGATAGTCTCTACAGCAAATGGCACAAATATGTAGTCATCTCTCAGAGACTCATCAGACACCGACAGCAGAATCGATAACATGGTTTTCGTAAAACAAGTTAGTATTTTGACTGTAACATTGCCAAACGTAATGATAAATTTTGAGAGTATTGTTAGCCACTTCTTTCAGCAAGGTTACCATATCGATAGAGTTAAAAGCATTCCTTAGGTCAACCTTCACAAGAACATCTGCAGAGTTTGTTGAAAATGTACGCACTGAATGTACCGCCGCCTCACAGCCACCTCTAGTGCCAAAGCCTAGGTGAGTAGGCTGAAATTTTGTTTTAAGGTTAGAGATTATGTGCCTGCAAGCTAATTTTGAAGTTAAGCATCGAAATGTGGAACCAACGGCAATAGGACGGATACCATTATCCTTTTTTTTGAAGGCACATAATCTTGCCCCATATAAGAATCCAATGAAATTTGGATTAACATTACCAGAAAGTATGAAGTTACATAATTTTGTAATGTCATTAAGAAGTACTTCGCCGGCGTCACCGACAGAAGACTTAAAATGTTGAGGCGTAATTCCGTCAATGCCGCCAGCAGAGCCATTCGAAAATGAAATAATTGCTTCTAAAGTGTATTTTTCAGAAATTTGTTAAAGTTGCATAGAAGTCTTGGGAGGCAGCGGTAAACCTTGAGTAGGATTGACCGAAGGATGTTTCTGACGAAGGCTTTCAAGAGTTTCGACATTACGAGAAGCCAGGATGTCATCTATACATATAATAAAACTGTAAATAGCAGATGTCTGTACATTTTATATTTTTGTAATAAAAGTGATTGAGGGGTACTAAAAATAAGTAATTAAATACATTTCTACCATTTTTAGAATTTTCTGTCTGTCTGTCTGTCTGTCTGTCTGTCTGTCTGTTTGTTTGTTAACGTATCACGTATAAAGTACTAATTTATATCATAAGAATTGTTAAGGAAATTATAAAGTGTATCTTCGGGTTACATTTAGTCTTTATTTCATTAAAATCAGTTCATTCCATCAAAAGTTATGATAAATATTCTGAAGTATGGGTAGGGAAGTATAGGTACGAATTTGCTCAACGGTGGCTTTGTTTGAGTCATCAGGTGCATTTTAAACTAATATCATATCATAAATCATAGTTAAATTATGTAAAATAATGATATAATTATGTATATCTAAAACGCAGTAAACAAAAGTATTAAAAAACGTATTAAATATATTATACAAAAATATATTAACCTTATGTATTAACTAAATCTGAAGCACAATAGTTTTCCCATTTCTTCGATAGATGGTGGTGTTGTGAAAATGTAATGCAATTGCAATGTTTTTTTTTCCTGTAGATGAGTTTTCATATTTATTGCTAATCTTTATTATATTACTCGCTGCCCTACTGCGTGTTGATAAACTCAATTTATTCTTTACCGCCGAGTACTCTATGTGGTAAATCAAATTTTAAAAGAGCTATTAACAAATCGTTGGTTTTGGCGAGAGTCAAACTTTATTTTTTGCTTACTGTGCAGGCACTGATTTATAAGTACTCTTGCGTTTTATATAATGTATCAATCGCGTCAATTAATCTCTTTTATTTTTAGAATTGATGTTAGCAGCGCCATCTCTCTTTAAATATATACATATAATAAAAATGATGATAACATATTGTGTCTCTTTCTGTACATTGTATAGGTATATATTTTGCTGGCTAAAATCATTATGGGGAACTGAAAATAATTAAATAAGAACATTTTATAATTTTTAGAATTGTCTGTATGTCTATTTGTCTGTTATTATATGAACGCATCACGTCTAAAGTAAACATCTTTTATTTTCAAAGAAATCGTTAAGAAAATCATAAAGCGTATCTTCGAGTTACATTTAATCTTTGTTTTATTAAAATTGGTTAATTCTATCGAAAGTAATGATTATTATTTTGAAATGTAGGTTCGAATTTGTTCAATGGCGCCATAAAATCTCAGAAATAGTAATAAAAAGATTTGTGTGTAAAAAAAACGTTCCATAATAATTAATATATTTATACTTAAAACACAAAAAGAGATTTAAAAAGGATGTTTTCTCACACAAAGGACGTAATAGATGGAGTTGTACAAATTACAAACTTTTCTGAATTGCTGTGTTGAGATTTTTCGCCGATGAATCGTATTGAGACTTACTGAAGAAATTTGTATCCATCGAAGCCATACAACGGAATCCGACCAAAAATAAAAATTTTGCAACGAAATGTCGTGATATTGTATTTATAATATACGCAAAATCAGTACTGCCACTTTAGCGCTTTGGGAACTAGAACTAGCGCGCATTTCGAAATTTTAGCACCTAGCTTAATCCAGCGCTTTTTGGTGTATTTAGCACACATTTCAATATTTTAGCGACTAGCGGGTTATTAACTCTTTTATAGCAGCACTGTTAGTCCACATTACCGATAATAATAATAATGACCTTTATTATTTTTTCCCACAAATAGTACATTGCAGTTTATATTTTTCAAACATATTTTTTCCACAAAACAAAGAGCATGGGAGACGAGTCCAAACTAGGATACCCTGTGCTATGGATCTCCTGGCTTCCCCTTTAGGATGATCAACTTGATTTTTTTACCGACGACTATAAGCGGGGAAACCCCTTTATTAAAGTTTTTGTTCGTGGTTTTGGCAACGCATTTATTTTGCTTTATTCAGTTTCAGTCAGTTGCTTAGAGCACAGCTAAGTTAAAAGTTACTTAGAAGTTATAACACAAAGAAACTGTGTAGCAACCGCAATCAGATGCTGACATCTGAAACTAAGTTGCGAAATACATTGCACTTTAAAACAATTAATGACATTTTTATTGTTCGTACAGTACGAACTACTGTTGACAGCAATTGCCATAATTATAAGTCGATGTCCTGCGAAGTATTGATACATCAAAAAAATATTGCCAGAAAAAAAACTTAATGTTGTTTTCTTTATTATGATTATATAAAAAAACACAAACTTTGTTTGTAGTTAATTTAGCGCGAAATCTAGGGCTTTTTTAAAGCGCTGTTTTCAAGAAATCTAGCGCTTTTTGTGTTGTCCTAGAGCTGAATTAGTTTTTTTTATCTGGCAGCACTGCCCAAAAACCCTCTATTAAGAAGTAACTTTCCTTTCAGTTTTAAGCGCGTTCAGTTCCCAGTTACAGTGAGCGTGTGTTATGCGATGACCGTAAATAAAGCGCAAGGTCAAACTTTACGCGTTGTAGGAGTGTACCTCAGTACTGACTGTTTTGCACATGGCCAACTCTATGTTGCTTTTTCCCGCGTTAGTAGCCCCCGTAACCTTTTAGTGTACACCCCGGCTAAGCCTACTTCTCACGTCGTTTACACAGAAGCTCTATCATAAACGACTTAGAACTTTGATGATAATGATTTATTTAGTTACCACGTATTGATACAGTAATGAAATAAATCGTTTAATATTCTCTTACCTAAACGACAAATTGTTTATGTAAAACCTGTATACGCGAGCTACGCCGCGGGCACAGCTAGTCTGATAATAAAATACGGGATGCATTTGTTAAGTCGCCATCCATTACTTTCGACTCAACTACATTTTTTAAATCAAATTTAGGACGTGGTCGAGATAAATGTGAACTAATTGGGTGATCTAAATTTTGAAAAGGTGTCTCTTTTAGTTGAGACGTAATTGATTTATTTATTGTTGTATCAAAATGAAAATGGGAATATGCGAAAGTAAATAATTTTAGCCAACTCTTTTCGCTATTAATGAAACAATTTTGGATTGTGCATGACAATGCTTTATCAAGCTGCATCCTCGCACTTCTAGGAATTCTTTTAACCACTGGTACATTACGATGATAATTGTATATTTTCTCCAAAAAAATTGTGTCATTAGAGGAATTACTAATAAAGTTATGAATTTCTACATTAGGCTGTGAAGCCGAAATACTTTTACTATGGCATCGCTTAATATGTATATTTAATCCCCTTTTACTTTTAAACAGTATAGCGTCTGTACAATTTTCACACTGTAGGAAATCCGGCTGTAAATGTAGCGGATTGGAGATATTCATTAAAAAATCTAAACAGATCTACAGCACTCAAAAGTCTTTATATTACATAGCTTCATATTAACTTGAAATGTGCTGTACCCCGCATCTTTCCCGGAAACACAATCATTTACTGTCTAAATAAAAGCACTTTACTCTATAAATGAAATATTACCACATTACTTCCCTGGATTTATTCCATATTGATAAAAATTGTATGTAGTCGTTATGCTTTGACAGTTGACAACGAAGCAGCAGAAATATTTTCCTTTATAAATAAGTATTATGTCTGAAATCAAAAAATAATTATTATAATAAATGTCTTATATATTTACTGATCTTTTTTGTTGAAATTTGTAAGCCTGAACTTTTTGAAACACTGCTTTGTGACGAACAAAAATAGCGAAAGCTGAAACTGAGTGCAATTTCTACTTTCTACATCATAAGAACACAGTGACTATTTTTTTATTTTGAATCATGTCCGGTTAATATAGTTATGTTGAACCAGTATACAGTAAACTATTGACACACTAATAACATAACTAATTTAAAAATCATGTAAGAAATACATCGTGTAGAATTAACCAAATTTAATATAAAGTAAGTCTTCATTTGGCTAATAAATTAAAAAAGAAACAACACAGTACAGAGCTCAATTAAAATGGCTTCCTATCCGTCCTATCCGTAGACGTCGAGACTTACATGTGTTATGATTTCATTACTTTTTTCTCTTTAATCCTCTTGAACCTCCATATCTACATATCTCTTGCAAAACTCAGTGCCGAGCCACTAAACAGCTACTTCTCAAAACCACTTTTCATTTCTTAAGTTGATGCGGTGGATCCTTTACTGTAAGGGTGGTCAAGCTATGGAGCTCATTCACACATGACATACGTGCTATTTCTTCTCTTGATATATTTAGGAACAGAATAAGGATACATTTTATGTATATATATATGAATATTTGTGTACATATATACATATATATATATAGCTTTATTTATATATGTATTATTAATAGAAATAGAAAAAGAAAATCTACCTATATAATATTTTATACACATATATGTTAATTGTTAAATATTACTGATAGCCAATTTCTGTTTAGTAATGTTTTTGTTAATTATTATGTACGCACGCTGCTACCTACTTGCTTTACATATATTTCCCAAAGGGTTTGCTGAAAGAAAACTCTTATTAGGGTTAAGCTCTCCTTTGTACATCTTACATAAATATTTAAAACTGTTATTATCCTATAGTACGTACAATAAAGAATAAAGAAAAGATACAGGTAAATATAAATAAAAGCTGTCGTGTAATGCGTAACGCGACTCACACTTGACCGTTATATTTAAATAAGAAGGGCAAGGAAGGGTATTTACAGTTCTTGGCACGTTTGTTGAGAAAATAAGAAAATGTTCACGCAGTGTGTGCCTTAGCACGCGATTTATGCGCAGGACACAAAATAGGATTTAGATAAAATAAGACATAACTGGGCCACGCAGTAATTGTATGTTGCGACTGAACTCGTTATTTATATGGCATACCTAAAATGTGGTATTATCGTTCTAAAGAAGCGTTTGTGTCGTGACCGTTTTTATATATTCAACGATACGCCTCAGTGTTGTTCAATGTTCGACCCTCATTACTCCAAATAACCGTTACTTTAACGTTCGTGCTTAAAACGTACGTATCAATGTTAATAAGATTTAAAAAAAAAACGTAAAAGCTTAATTTAGATAAAATAATTACTATCTAGTTTCTCATCACACGCTGGTGGAATTTTTACTAAGCTTTGCAATAACTATAATAAAAATAGGTGGGAATTAGTTCACAGTCGCTGTTCGATTTAACTTTCTATTAAAAAAAAACTAAGAATTTGGTTTCAATAAAACTTAACATGTTCTCGTGATATTCGAGGTGGAATGAGTTTTTTCAGTAAAAGAGTAAAGTAATCTTTCGCTTTAAATCGTTAGCTAGTAGTACCAGTTACTCGACTCCATCGAGTCAGTAATTCATTCTTGGGGCGATGTATACGCTTTTACAACAAAATTCCAGAAAATATACAAAGTTTGACCTGTTCAAAATTCAAAAACTTTATTAAACTAAGTTTGTATAAAAAAGGTTATTATAATATTAAGGAATTTATGGATGATAATAACCCCTGGAAATGAGGTGATCGCTACCAAGCTATTTCTAATTTGTTGTGTTGTTAATTTGTGTAACATCATGATTGTAAGCTGTTATTTAAAAAAAAAAGTCCCGCTGGGTTTCTTGCTGGTTCTTCCCAGGACAGAGGTTTTTTAATCAAACAAAAGAGTGACTTTCAATAAGTATTATTTATAATCTATATTGAATAAAAAAGTTTCTGTTTCTGTTTCTGTTTCAATCATTAAGGGACACTACCAAAATCATCCCAGATTTTTGATCGGGACTCACTTATTTACCCGGCTAGCGTGTCGAGTCTACAAATTGTTAACGTTAATAAAGATTAAAAAGTAATGACATGTAAATAATTGCAATCATCTTTTTTTTTCTTTGAGTAATTTTTAAGCTTCTACTTGTGGACATAATATGGCTCTTCAAGAGCGGGCTTATTAGCTCGGAACTTTAATTATGGGCTTAATTTGCATTTTAATTAATCAACTATGAACTAGAAGTTCAGCATTAAGTTAAACATTTTAAAAATAAGAAAAAAAATGAGTCCGTAGTGTTAATAATCAATCACTCAAGTAATGGGCATAACGCCAAGTGGCGGGTCGATGATTCATATTTAAAGAAACTTCTATTTTAAGGCTTTATTACCACTCTGGTGTAATTTATTCGTTTCTAATTTATCCATCCATTGCGGCCTATGAAATTCTACTGCTGAACTGATGTTGCCACGCTTGGGGTGCAGATTGATATTCGCAATTGCTTATAATTTTGAGTTGTTGTTATTCCATCATAGCTCACAGGGTGAAGGATGCCAACGCATATGCATTTTTATATTTAAAATCAAGGATGGATATAGATGAAGGCGTTTAAGGGCCACGACAACCATTTACCCTCAGGATGACTGTGTCTCCTTTTTAAAAAGAATCTTCTGACACATTTTCAAATTAAACGTAGTACTTTTTAATAGAAAAAAAACTTCTATAAAGATTTAAAAAAAAAACTATTTCTATAAAGTTTTCCATTTAAAAAAGAAAGAAATATATTTCTAACAAATTTCCGAAAATTAACAAAGCAACATCGTTAAAGGTGAAATATACTTTACTTTGTTGTTGCATTTGTTTAATTTTCAAAGATGAGATGTTAGCAATGTATAAAATCTTAAGATATCGTATAACTAAGACAATAAATTACATTTTTATGAGGAAACCCTCTCGTCGCCGGAGCGAGCTCATCGAGCGAAACTAATGACATTTTATTTCTCAGGAGAAATGCATTAATTTCATTTGTTAGCACATCGATGTCGGAACACGAGCATCATTCTCAATTTAACGTGAAAGTAGATTTTCCTTAAAATAGAAAACGTATTACGGCTCTGATACCTAATGATGTTGAAGACGTCTTGCGAATAAATTAAAAAATATACAAAGCAATGGTACGAGAACAAGTAATAAAACAGCAATGTGTTTGTTATTTATAACGGTATAATATAATATGTAAGTTTATACAATCTAAGATAGAAGTTATTTCGTTCGATGTTATTGTGCTTTAATGTCACTCTGAAAATGGTGGCTGAATTATAGAAAAGCGGCGCGACACTTGCCAAGGAGCCGACTTGCCACTCCGCCACGATCTCACCATTCTGAATAAGTAATTTTTACCGTCTGCGCAGTTTTACAAACAAATTAACGCCTTAATGTTGTTATTTTAATAAAAGTTCGTTGTTAAGTTTCTCCGGAGTTCCATTTTTACGACTCTTGCCAGTGCTGTTGCGGAGTTGTTTATGTTTTCAAATATCCAACTCATTGCGAGATTCCGCTAAGATTTCGTATTAAAAGCAAAACTGTAGTCAATGTTTCAAGTATATTCCGAGGGTATCAAAGTAAAAGCGGTTTGAAATAACTTGAGTCAAAAATGAAACATAAGTTTTGTTATTTAACGATCGTACGGGGGCGATCCGTGCCGCCCTTCATACTTAAAAATGTTTATTCTAATTTATGACACCATATACTGCAACGCTAATTACTACCGCTGCGATTTCGGTGACTTTAAGTATATTTAATTGGAAAACATTAACGGCTGCATTTAAATAATAGTTATGTAGGCAAGAAATTCTTTGGAGTTATCACCTTATCGGTTAATAATAATTGTCGTGTCGTCCTAAAATATTTTAATACTCTGATATTTACAAAATTATTTAAGCATCTTCATTATTACCAGCTCGCAAGCTATTCATTACTGAACATAGGGTGCCCTCAAGCCATTCCACATAACACGGCCTTCGACCACCGGCACCCATCGCTTTTCCATATATCTTACCAGTTCTTCACTTCATCTAGTTGGGGACCATCCTACACTTCGCTTACCGCCACGTGGCTGCCAATTGAGAATCTTTCGTGCCCATTGGTCGTCGGTTCTTCAAGCTATATGGCAGGCCATTGCCACTTTATAATCATTCAATCCCTTGGGCTACGTATATCATTTACTCTAGTTCTGATTTGTCACTGATAGAAGTGTCAAAATAAATAGATATCAAAGAGGCTGAGTTTGAGAAAAGAAGAAAATACATTTTTTTTAATTTTGTTGAAGGGGATTTTTCGAGTATGGAAGAGAAGCTAATCAACTATTCTTAATTTAGTTTTTTGGAGAATTTTTGCTCATTAAGTGAAACCACACTGCTAATTTTAATGTAATTTACTTTATTACAAAAAGCTTTTAGTGTCACTAAAAATATTAAAAACATATAATAATAAAAACATATATAATAGGCAAGTTTTATTTCAATCGGTTGAGTGGATCTAGGGTTACAGCTTAAGAACTAAGTACCTAGATGTAAAGCAAAGATCATGGTTGCCTAAAAGAGCTATACTAAATGGTCAGATATTGGAGTGATTTTATGGGACATATTGTCACATGTAATATAGAGTACCTACTGACGTCCCAAGCCCAGGAATCTAGGTTTTTAGGATGTTTAGTACATGAATATATTGTAATCTGCTACTACTGTAGCAGATAATTTCATGTACAGTGCAGTCTGCATTGGTACTCCAAGACTGCACAACACATGTCTTACATTTTTTTTCGGACATGCAGCTTTCCTCGTGGTGTTTTCCTTCACTGTTGAGTATGTCGTAAATCGTTACATCAATTATAATATGCTCATCACCAGTATGTGAAAATTTTGTTCAGTGGTTTAAGATAGCTATGCAACCACCAGTCTAAAATCTTATATAGCAACATAATTTCACAAAGTACCTATACTGGACAAGTCTTACGTTTATACTCTGACCAATTTTAAAAATCATTCTTCACCATCACTCCGTTATGGAAGCAATCCTCACTTATTTGATTCTCATTTTGTTGTAAAATATTATTATCTTAATTACTTACTAGTTTGGTGTAAAATATTATTATTTCAATTACGACACAAATGATAAGCATAATTAACATTAATAAATTAAACCACATCTATTTCATCGGATTTTTAATAAGTAATAACTAGGCAAACAATTTGATTTGGATTCCACACCAATGATCAAAATCTAAATTATACTAAGGAGCTATAGTAAGCTCCTGCTTGGCGGAGAATGAAAATATCGTGAGGAAACCAGAATATGTAAGAAACAAATAAAAAAAAACATGTAAAGTTACGCAGAATCTTCCTTGTCACGAAGTCCTTTCATAAATGAAGAAAGGGCTGTGCCCAACAATAGGACAAATAAAGGTTGTTTGTTTTCCATTTTATTTAATTTAATTTAAGAAATCGGCTGTAAAAGTTCTGTTTAAGGCACACGAATTACTCAATATTTACCCACACTTGAATTTATCATTAGAAAACTCCCTTACATAGTTCCTTGTCTCAAAATAAAAAAAAAATTAGACGCTAAATGTTCGTCTTCTTTTTCTTTATAATCAGCTGCTATAAGTTCCTTAGAACATAGGCCTCTCTAGTTGTAGGGAAGATTTGCATAACATTTGCGCTTAGCAGGCGAATTGACGATCGTGGTACCAGACGTGTCGCACATTTGAAGCTGCTCCCCGTTGCAGGTCTGAGTATTTTACGCCTGGAATAAACAATACAGTTAAACCGCAATCTATCGGAAAGGGGGTGAGGTGATGTATTAATGTGGTAAACGTTTTTTTTTTTAAGTGAGGAAATCCTCATGAATACCTTCCGCTGTTGGGGCAACGATAAGGATATGCCGGATTCCTACCGGCCAAAACCCCACGGTAGTCACCATCAACGTATATAAGGGGTCTCGGAATCTCCGTTGGGAACGCAACCGGGAACCATGCGACAATTTTTACTCCTTTTTGTTTTAAGTATATAACTTATATAAATTAAATGATAAATCAGCAAGTGATCTAATAACAGTAAAGTGCGCCGTTTTAAAGGAAATCAAACAGAAGTCTAATGCAAATGTTAATTGACCCCGCAACAGATGGGTGCGACGCGCCGGCCAATTGTCGCGCCAAACATTCGTAATTTTAAAAGCAAAATGAAATAAACCGCTCGGTCGCAGTACATAAATTTCATGTTTGCTTCGGCCGGCGAACTGGCAGCGGATATTAATCAGCGGATATTGAAATATGTTGTTTTTTGACCCGATTGATAAACGGCGTGTTCGCCCGTGCTGGATTAAACATTGACGCCGCTCGCTCAATTATTGCACTAACGTCCACACCCTCTTTTGGCACAAACAGGGACTGTGTACATAATGAAGGTAAATATGAAAACCATAAAATAATTTAGACTAACGGTCATCCAACGGTTAGAATTGAACCGTAATTACAAATTTTAGCTATCTGTACTCCTTCTCCATATAATTATACTTCTCCATAAAAATTTAACTGGGCCAAATCTCACGCACATCTGTGCATGCAATATGCTTAAAAAGTGGGTACAATTTTTTTATATATATATATAATCCGGTCTACGTTTTATATGCTGGATTCTCTGTTTAACTGACAAAAAATTGAAATAAATTTATAATAAATCTATTTGTGAACGTAATCAGATCTTTATGCTAATTTTTAATTTTACCTTTTATAAGCCCGTGTTTGACCACTATTCTTTCTAACTGTTGGTAAGTAGTAAGTAAAAAATATTAAAGTTATAGTTGACAATTAATTGATACACTACAGGCGAACTTCCATGTGTGGTCTAATGTTAAAAAACACCCGACGACGTTGCATTGTGACACACGTTTGTATATTATAATCTAATTTCAATTTAATGTACTCCTAGAAATTGTGATTTATGTAATATTAGAATACTTATATAAATATTAGAATTCTTTAGTATAAAAAAAATATTTTTTACTTTTTGATCCAGGGTCATAACTTCAGGCCATTTTGTTTATTTTTCCTGAGAATTTTAGAAGAACAATTGGTATTTCACTATAATCAAATAATTTCATGATCATGTTTTTGTGTCTCTCGAATTCAAATTCGCATTATGGTACTACATACGATAATATCATGGAATTGATCCTCCCTAAGATTAGCAGATCATCATCATGCTGCTTGTAGGGGCTTGTCATTCTCACATCATTTTATCACTCATCAAGGCGTCAAATAAACTAGATTAAATCATCTCTTAGATGTAAATTTTGCAAAACGCGTCCGAAATGGTAACTCAACTAATGATATTTTTTGCCAAAATTCGAATCCGAGGCTCATTTGAGTATTTTTTGCTATTCCCTCTAGTTTTTAATTTGGCATTTCAAATTAAATGCAATATATTTCATTTCATACGTTTACTTATCACTTATCAGTTTGTCTGGGCTGGTACCGACCACTTGCTATATCTGCTGTCAATCATTATTATTGTGTTGCGGTCTGAAGAGTATAAAATGCCAGAATAATAACACGTGGAGAGGCATTCCATATAGCCCACAATGACTACTCACTTACAGTCTTGTTTGTTTTAAATTGATAAGTTACAATAGCCACTTACCGTCAGGTGGCTGTTAGCTCGATGATAAACTTAATGTTATATATTTTTTTATAGGATAGGGTGACAAACGAGCACACAGTCCACCTGATGGTAAGTGGTTGCTGTGGCCCATAGACATCTACATCTATCCTCGTTTGCGAATCAAAATGCAGATACGTTGTCACCCGTGAGGACTAAGATGGAATGCCTCGTTTCCAGTAAAAAGGGTCTCCGGTTCTCCAAACTCACCATACGAAACACAGCAGTGTTAAGCTGCTATTTTACGCTGGTATTCTGTAAGAGCGTGGTCCTTCCCCGGTCGAGCCGACCTGTTTGTGCTACAACTATACTATTAATATAGCTGTAGCATGGCTCTACCAAGTAAATAATATTATCTTCTTATTCTTAGTCCACCCGAAAAAGTCCACAACTGATATGGTACCTCTCTACTCAACCTCTCCTGTTTTAGTAGTTAGGATTTGCCTGAATCGAGACGTTTGTCAGCCATCTCGAATCTTTACGGCTACTCCCATGTTTTACGTCTGGCTCTAATGAGATGGCTATCTATCGACGGCCATGATATTTTGGTGCCATTAATGATAGTTGGCTATTCATAGTCAGTTCGATACCGACGGGATTAAATGAGGTGATAGATTTTTAAGGTCTCACAGTAGACATAATTTAAATAAATCGTTAATGTTAAGGAGTATTAAATGAAACTAATTTTTACGGATTATATCGCGTTTAATTTTAACTTTTTTAATTCCCGACGTTTCGGGTGCTTTTCAGCACTCATGGTCACGGGGTGACTGAGGTGCTTGACGTCCCGATGTCATAGTTAGCCCGGCTACCTTCAGTCTAGCAGTGGTATACTTGGGTTTGGATTTAATTTTATTTATTATAGGATCCCAAGCAGATGGCAGCACCCATCTATCTTCTCTATTGAAATTAGGATGTTTTTTAATTTCAATAGCCTCGGGAATCATCCTTGGTAGAAATCGGTGTACTTTTGCGAGGATTTGTGGTCTATCAAATCTAATGTAATGGCGGGGACAATCTTGAACATGTTCACAAACTGCAGACTTCCCGATACGTCGGTGCTTCACGTCAGCTATATATTCTTTAACACGGGTTTTATAGATCTTTTTGTTTGTCCTATGCAAGAGAGACCACTTTCACAATCCAGCTTGTACACTCCTGCATCTTGTAGAGGGATATGACACTTGACGGATGGTAAAAATTGACGAATCCTCTTCGGCGGCTTGAAGTATGTTTTAATGGTAGTTCGCTTCAAGATATAGCCAATCTTGTCTGTGACTCCTCTAACATAGGGTAGTACAGCAGGCACACGCTCGACTATGACCGGCTTCACTCGGTCACTGTGACGTAGGCACGGGACCCGAAGCTTGTTGTCTTGCAGTACTTGCTCGACGTGCTGAAGCTCGGCGGCCAGATGTTTTCTGTCACAGATCCCTCGTGCTCTCTGAAACAAAGATTTTCCCACTGTAGCTAACTGTGAAGGATGATGGTGCGATTCACTATTTAAATATCGGTTGTTATAAGTCTTTTTCCTGTACAAAGTATGACCAATAGTGTTATTAGGATTTCGGATGACTAAAACATCTAGGTAAGCTAAAGAATTGTTTGCTTCTAACTCCATTTTCCCTCTAACTCCATTGTGAATTGTATTTTAGGGTTTATGGAATTAAGGTGGTTTAAAAATGCAGTTACTTTGTCAGATGGTAAAATAGTGAAAGTATCGTCTACGTCCCGCTTGTACAATCTTGGATTTACAGTAGCAGTAAGAAGGGCTTTCTCCTCAAAGTCCTCCACGAATATGTCGGCGATATAATCCATAAAAATTAGTTTCATTTAATGTGTAGTCTTCGCGTAAATATAAGAAAACATTAAGGAGTATGTTAAGAGTGAATCTCATATGACAGGGTGAGAAATTGTGTGATAAGAGATGAGCGTAGTTTGCAAGATAATGTAGAAAGATTGAATGAGGAAAGAGTGACAAAGCAAATTTATGTTGCAGAAGTGAATGACGGAGTCGGGAAGGGAAATATTATCGACCAAATTAAGAGTACCTTTAACCGACGAGCGTATATACGTAGGTATATGGATGTGGAGGAGGCGAGAGAGGTGTCAGGATCGTGCCAAATGGAAGTCCATAGTCTGTGCCTACCCCTCTGGGTAACAGGCGTGAGTGGTTATGTATGTATGTTAAATAGTAAGTCTTCAATTTCAAAAAAAATACTTCTAAATATTTATTGCGCATGCAAAATACAACGTTAATTCGCATTGGATGCAGGGAGTTGAGGAGCGCGTTCTGTGGCAGTATTTACAGTAGGATAATGTTTGTGCTACAATAAACTTACTAGACTAAGACTACAATAATAATGTTGATTAGATTTAGTTACAACAGTTTTTACTACAGACTCCAAAAAGGAGACGGTACTCAATTTATCCAAAAAAAATCTATTGGCCAGAGTGGCCAAAGAATTTAATTCGACTGTATGTTCTTTTTTTATGTGTGTTGTTACCTCATAACTTTTTTCTGGGTCACCGATTTCGATGATTCTTTTTTGTTTGAAAAGTGCTGCTTCTCATGTGGTCTCATATAAATTTGATCAGGATTTGACCAATAGTTTTTGAGTTATTCTTAATAATTTATATTGACGTCGGCTGTACAAAATGTTTAATTTTAAATTATAATTCTTATAGCTCGTATTGCTATACCGTCATATATTGGACTCTTCAAAAGGTTACACCAATTTTTTATTTAATAATGAATACTTGAATATTAAGATATATCTTACTGTGCAATTTAAGTTTTCCTGATTACAAAGTGCTATTTTCGGAGTCTGCATCTCAGCTAGAATCTACGTCAAACGATCTACGAGATTTCAACAAAACTGTTGGGTTTGAACTAAACATGTCCAAAACTAAGGTGATGAGCAACTACCAGAAAACACCAATAATACTAAGTAATGCCTCATTAGGATATGTCTATAGATGCATATGTCTATATATTACTTTCGTAAAAAAAATTAAAACAGACGATATACAACGTAGAATTTCATAAGATGGGTAAAGTTTGGTACTTAAAGAAATACTCAAATCAAATTTATCAAAAATTCTTTGACAAAAACTTTAGACACTTGCTTCTTACTTTGACATACCAATGATGGACCTTTAAAATACAAACCAGAGATAATTTAGTAAAATATTGGACAGCTATGGAGAGAAATATACATCTATACAAATAAATAAAATTGAAGTGTTTGTTTGTAATGTCAAAATAATAGCTTTTAACTAAATGCATATGAAAGGATATAGGGTACTTATAACAAAAACACAATTTTTATAATGTTTGTCTTTCTGTCTGTCTGTTTGTTTGTTCCGGCTAATCTCAGAAACGGTTGGGCCGATTTTGACGGGACTTTCACTGACAGATAGCTGGTATTATAAGGAGTAACTTAGGCTACTTTTATTTTAGAAAAGGAGTTAGAGTTCCGTGCAAAAAAAATTAAAACCTATAAAATTCAAATGGAATTTGTCCACGCGGGCAAAGTCGCGAGGAACAGCTAGTTAAACATAAAGCTAAAACACAAAGTAAAAACATCCGAAGTCAGAAAGAAAGGTATACATACTTAACTCACGCGCCAAAAATTTGTGCAAAAATAAATATTGGCACGGGATGTTGCATGCATTACAGATAAAAGATGGGCTGAAAGTGTTACAGAATGGAAAGGTCCTGAAGAATTACGCGCAGGAGAATCTGCATTGTAACGCTGGTCAAACGAATTATGCAGTAACAACTGCTGGGTAAGACTGGATAAAGAAGACGATTGTAAGAAATTCCTGAAAAGCTCTAGAGGATCCTCAATAAATAAATAATAAAAAAAATATAGTAATTAAATACAACATGAACTGTAATAAATGCTGGAAATCAAATATATGTATTTTAATAAAATTGATTAATAGATCTTACCTAGCCGAAGCCGGGGCGAGGCATAATATCTATACAAATAAATAAAATTGAAGTGTCTGTTTGTTTGTTCCGGCTAATCTCCGAAACGGCTGGACCGATTTTGACAGGACTTTCACTGATAGGTAGTTGAACTTATAAGTAGTAACTTAGGATACTTTTATTTTAGAAAAATAGTTAGGGTACCTCGCAACAAAATGAAACCCCTAAATTACACGCAGGTGAAGTCGCGGGGAACAGATAGTTATTAATAATAATTTTATACTATAGTCATAACCAAAATAAATATTATAATAGCAATAATAATTCGTTCAGGTATACCTCAAACCTTGAAAACGAGACTGTACACCCAGTGCGTGTTGCCAGTGATGACATACGGAACTGAGACGTGGTCCTTCACTGCTGGCCGGATGAGGAAGCTCAAGGTCGCTCAGCGAGCTATGGAGAGGGCTATGCTCGGAGTTTCTCTGCGTGATAAACTTAGGAATGAGGATATCCGCAGTAGAACCAGAGTAACCGAGATAGCCCAACGGATTAGTAAGCTGAAGTGGCAATGGGCCGGCCATATAGCTCGAAGAACCGACAACCGATGGGGAAGAAAGGTTCTCGAGTGGCGGCCTCGTACCGGTAGGCGAAGTGTAGGGCGTCCCCCCACGAGATGGAGTGACGACCTGGTAAGACATGCAGGAAGTCGATGGATGTTCAGCAGTGGACTTGTGAAGGGCTGTAATGATGATGATGATGATGAATAATAATTCGTATATTATCTGAATATTGAAAATTGTTTAAATGAGGTATAAAAAGGCTATTTATTTATATATTTCCCTGCTGTTTCTCGCGACTTCGCCTGCCTGTAATTTATTACGATTGGATTTCATGTGTTTTCATTTTTTTTGCGCGGAACCCTAATTATTTTTCTTAAATAAAAATAGGCTAAGTTACTCCTTATAAAATCTGCTATCTACCAGTAAAAGTCCCGTCAAAATCGGTCTAGCCGTTTCGGAGATTAGCCGACACAAACAGACAGACAGACAGACATACATTTTAACAATTGTGTTTTTGTTATATACTTTCATATGAATTTAGTAAAAAGCTAATATTTTGACATTACAAATAGACACTTCAATTTTATTTATTTGTATGTATAGATGTATAAACTGTCGAGCGTGGTCCATTAATGCTGCAGTCATAATACAGCTGCAGCATGAATCCAGCACACATGAAGCATCGCATAAGCAACAACACGCACTGATAAGTTAGGACAAGTGTATTGTGCGAACACTTTTGACACAATAATATTATGTACATGGTAGATGTCCCAAGCTACGGTTACTTTTATTTTCTTTTTCTTTCTTTAAATAAAAATCACAACGGTAGAATTTTCTCTTACCCGTACAAGATCAAACACCCAGACCCAAGAAAATATTTGTCATTAAAACATTTTTTTTCATACGGGATTCGAACCTACAGCCCTGCAGCGCCGCAGTAAAATGCTTAACCACTGCGCTACTGAAGGTCAAAGTCACATATGAATAAACCGTATAAACCATAACCGTAACATAAATATGTAACAGTTTAACAACAAATTAAAATTTTTAAGAATTACAATGAAAGTAATAATATACATACAATAATAGAAATCTTTTCCAAAAAAATTCTCATATAATCCTGCGCTCCGCGGTACAACAAATTGAAATACTAAATTATTACTAAATTTATTATAAAGTCGCCAACTTCCTCAACAAATTACCGAGACATTCGAAAATTTATTCTGGTTAGAAGAATATTAAGCTAAACGTACATTTTCATTAAATAGCGAGGCGGGCAGAGCGCGAATGCAGGTTGTCGCAATGTCGCAGCAAGCGACTGCGCTCACAAGATTTATGATGCGACCAACAGGCGAATATTGAAAATCTAGAGTACTCAAGAAACCGCTGGATGCACTTTGTACAACAGGGGAAACAACAGCTCACTTCAAGCCTTTCTTTATTAGGAAACACAAACTGACAATAAAATTAATTAAACAGTCTACATTGTCCATCATTCAGGGCGTGAAAACAGAATTTTTTTCAACTAATCCTTAGACAGTATATTTGCTCTAAGCACTATACGAAAACATATACACAAATTTTTTTTAATACCTACACACAAAAATCTATTTATTTACCATTAATACTGATACCGTATCAATTCCATTCCAGTACCTTGAAAACGTCTTCCAACGTAGCGGTGCAGAGTTTCGTGAATATAACCTCACCGTGTTTTACATCTCTTTGCAATTTGATAGGTTTCGAACTGTGGGCCTGATCTCGAATAGTAGCGCTAGGATACGGTATTAGCGTCAAAGGTTAATGCATCACTCAGCTTCTATTGGCCGACCATTTAAAGTCATAATGGCAGAATCGCTGAAGGATCTCGGCATTACAACAGAAAGGCCCATTTTGTTGGCAAATATATCTTAAACGTCCCACATGGCAGGCAGAAGCACGTCTGTGTTCCAGAGCGTTGACGTCGACGTTGACATACCGCCATCTATCGTAAGCCATGTGATTTTTCTGGCATTTTGCATAATAACCTCTTACGGTTAGCATGGGAGTACACGAATCTGACTCGTGATCAGTGTCCATAATAGAGATCTGAAATTATTAGACTACAAATTACATACATAGCCTGCTCAAAACATCTCTTTCACATCGAGTCATTCAGAAAATTTTTGCACTAACAGTGGGGAAATACCCCATGCAGACATTACATATATCTATTGGCCAGAGTGGCCAAAGAACTTAAAGGCCTGAAACAAATTAAAAAGAGGCCACATAAAATAATATATATTCTTTGGTTGATTGCTCAGACTATTATTATTACACTGTTTCTTTAAAAATGAAATGCATTTTAATGTGTGTTAAAACTTGTAACCATAATCTTTAACTTTGTCTAGTTTAGCATGAGAGTTTATGTGAACAAAACATAAATGGGTTTTTATAGGTTAACTAAATGATGATTCACAAGGTATTTGTAGCAACCAACTACCTTAATTAATCTTTCAGTTAACAGCCTAGCCTTTTAAGCCTCCTTAAATGAAATTAATAAGATGACCATGACATGTAATGTCGCTGGTCTATGCGTAATTATGCGCTATGCGCTATTTTATATAAATGTACGCGGCTTTAGAGTAGCCCAAAGGCCACCAAAGTTACACCATACTACTGTCTCTGATATTAAAAGATGATATGTTATATTCAACGCATCGGCTGAATATCATTCAGGCCGCTAGTTGAACGGCACGGTTTAGTAAAAAAGCTATTAAGCTAGTTGGCTGCAACATTTTCACAATCTATTCAAATAAATAAAATTGAAGTGTCTGTTTGTAATGTCAAAATAACAGCTTTTTAGTAAATGCGTATGAAAGTATATACGGTACTTATAAGAAAAAAAACAATTTTAACATTTTTGTCTGTCTGTCTGTCTGTCCGTCTGTCAGTTCGTTCCGGCTAAGCTCCGAAACGGCTAGACGGATTTTGACGGGACTTTCTTTGGCAGATAGCTGATGTTATAAGAAGTAACGTATGCTACTTTTATTTTAGAAAAGAATTGGGGTTCCGCGCAATAAAATTAAAACCCATGAAATCCAATCGTAATAAATTCTACGCGGGCGAAGTCGCGGGGAACAGCTAGTTGCAAATAAAAATATTTGATGTGTAGAAGCGCAAAAAATACCGTACTAAAATAAGCCTAGTTTGTTCGTTTTATTTATATAGAAGCAACGCGCCTTCGCCTGGATAGGATCTGTTAAAGATAATCAAACATCATTTATTTTATCAATTTTTCCGTTTTGTTCAAAAATAATCTTCCATTTTCTCGGATAAAATACAGCCTAGATCGCTTCTGGTTGTGTTTTAGCCGAGATAGAAAAATTAAGCTTTGCCGCCTTATAAAACCAAAACTAGGAGGAGGACAGAGACAAAAACACAGAGTCATATACTATAACTGATATGTTAAGAAAAAAGAGCAGACAAGCGTTTGCAATAGTTAGGAACACTTCGGAAAAATTAAGTAAAAAAATAACTGCACTACACAATACTAAAACAGACTAAAATATTTACTATAAAGTCAACTGTCAAAATGGTGTCGATAAAGCAGCGCCTTTTTGACCGGTTATTATTTGGTTGACGGATGAAGAACTATCGTATCATATAGTCATCCATGGAAACAAGGCTCTCATTTTTGAGTTATGTGAAAGTGACCATATTAAGCGGACGACCATATTACCCTCACGTACTTCTTTTATTTTCTGCCGACTTCCAAAAAGGAGACGGTACTCAATTCGACTGTATGCTTTTTTTATGTGTGTTAACTCACAACTTTTTACTGGGTGAACCGATTTCAATGATTCTTTTTTTATTTAAAAGCTAGTACTTCTCGTGTAGTCCCACATGAATTTGGTCAAGGTCACACCGATAGTTTTTGAGTTATTCTTAATAACTCATATTGAAGTACGCTGTACAAAAATTTTAATTTTAAATTATCTATGATGTGAGTGCTGTTAGCCTATATGGCTCTTACAGCTTCATCTGATACAGGGCTATTTAAAAAGGAAATGGCAATGATGATGAGGATGATGATGATAATGATTTAAAATTGTATCTTTAATTTTCAAACTCAAACGGCAGTTAATTAATTATGACGATGTAAATAATGCTCTATAGAAATTAGTACATTGGTTTAATGCCAACAATATGCTCTTAAACGGCAATAAGACAAGGTGTATTAATTTACAATACCTAATGTAAAACATTCGAATACCAATGTGCTGTTAAATGGGGAGGAGTTGAGTCTTGTGGATACCACTGTTTTTCTTGGTATTACTATTGACGTGAAACTTCAATGGGGCCCCCATATATCTAAATTAGCAAGCAGACTTAGTTCTGCAGCATATGCTGTAAGAAAGATTTGAAGTCTCGCAGATGTTGAGACAGCTAGATTAGTGTATTTTAGTTACTTTCATAGCGTAATATCTTATGGAATTTTGCTATGGGGTAATGCGACTGATTTTGTAGCTATATTTGTTTTGAAAAAGAGAGCCGTTTGGGCGATTTATAACCTAAATTGTAAAGAGTCCCTCATACAAAAGTTTAAAGAAATAAACATATTAACTTTGGCATCGCAATATATTAATGAAAATGTAATGTATGTACATAAAAACATAAATAGCTTTAATAAGAATAAGGATGTGCATACTTTAAACACTAGGGACAAACATGAGTTTGTAATGCCAGTTACTAGACTTCACAGAATCAGTAATTCATTTATGGGTCAATGTATACGCTTTTACAACAAAATCCCAGAACATATTCAAAGTTTTTCAATAAACAAGTTTAAAAGTTTTATTAAAGAAAAACTGTACAAAATGGGTTATTATAATATCAAGGAATACATGAATGACAATAACCCCTGAGAATAAGGTGATCGCCACCATGCTGATTCTAAGAAAATTTTAAAAATTGTATAAACGAAATTATTGTTAAGTGAAATATGTTTGAAAAAAAAAGTCCCGCTGGGTTTCTTGCTGGTTCTTTCCAGGACAGAGGTATTTTCTGAACCAGTGGTAAATAAAAAATGACTTTCAATAAGTATTATGTAATAATCAGTATTGAATAAAAATTATTCTATTCTATTCTACTTGAGCTAACCGCTGTCCGAGTGGCAGAGAGGACACACGCCTCTAACTGCTTAGTTCGCGTCGGTCGAATTAATACCATAATTATGTGTTTTATGTTTATCCATCTATTTTAAACTATAATAAAACTTTTCCAAGTCCTAATCTGTACATTGATTATTTTTTTTAAATTTCAGTTGCCTTTCACATCTTTACCGATACAGAAGCCTACAAAGTCGTTTTTTTTTAATTTCTTGTGTGTCTATCCCTTTGAAGCTTTGAACACAATAGGCTCTGAAGCTATCGAGTATATATTAATTAAACTTGGCATGTTTCTAGCTATAAGCTAGAATCATGTCTACCTCCTGAAATAATATTTAGAACATAACTTTTTTTCAATAATGAAAATTAGGAAATGTCTTTTTATACAATAGTTTTATATTTATGTATGACTAGCGATCAGCCCCGGCTACGCACGGGTGATTTCTGGATCTCTACAACAGCGCCACCTACCGGGTCCAATTGTGAATCTAAACCATCTAGGGACCCAAAATACCCAAAAAAATTCAAACGCACACAGAAAAATTCATTAAAATCCTTTGAGCCGTTTTGGAGTTTTAGCGAGACTAACGGACAGCAATTGATTTTTATATATAGAGATTTTCAAGACAAGCAAAAACTATATAGTAAAAAATAATTATTATGAAAAATGATCACGCTTTACCATTTACCACGCAAGTATTAAGGAACCGTAGAGAGACGGAAGCGTTGCGCAAGAGCTGAATATCGTCAAGTACTTAATAGATGGTAGAGCTCCTCATTTGCAGGACTCCGTCTGTGTGGCAGTGTTTCGGTCTAAAAGGAACTCAATAGAGACCCATTATGAAAACGATCTGATTCCTCGGAGATGACAACGCATCTGTAGCATTATTTCAATCTTTGTTGAAAATCGGCTGCGAGTGTCCACGAGGAGAACTGTACGTTCGTAAGTCACGTTAGTTTTATTAAAAAAAAAATACGCGATCGTGAACCGAATGCGCACGCGGTAGTATAGTAACCATAGATTTAGTATACTATATCTATGATAGTAACTATAACAAAGCAAACGCGTGATTGTGCGTGAGGACGGACGGCGTTGACGATTGTCTCATTTAATTATCATGTGGGATTGATTATAAACGCGTTGTTTGTGCCCGAGCTCCGACAAAGTTATCTTAAAAGTCTAGCTTAGAATACTTTTGATAGACCTGAGCCCACCAAAGTTATGCAACGGCACCAGACTCTCCAGCGGAACATAATAGAGGCGGAGATCCTAACGAGATGTGACGCCGGGGAACATGTCTTGGCTTTTTGTCAATACGTTATGAGTCACACCCAACAAACTTTCTTTTCGCTTTAAGCGTGTGCAATTTCCTGTTAGCATCTGCTTTGTGATGACAATTAATAAAACACAGGGACAGATGTTGCACCAAGCGGGCGTGGATCTTACCACTAGCTTTGACAACATAATGAACGATAAGCTGTGGTAGTGAACGATGCCGCCAGTTGTTGTGTACCTATACACCAAGCAGCGTGCATTAGAATAAGTTAAATTCATAACGAGATATTTATTATATACTAGCGACCCGCCCCGGCTTCGCCTCAGTGGAATCTATTAATGTGGACTTCAAAAAGGAGGAGGTTATTAATTCCAGTTTAGTGTGTTTTTTTTTTATGTATGTTACACAACATCGCAAATTGTGAACCAATCTTGATGATTCTTTTTTTATTAAAAAAGTTATATTTTAAGAGTGATTCCATATAAATTTCTAGTCAATTCCAAGCCTAAGGGTAGCAAATAAATATCTTCTTTTTTAGCTATTTGAAATCGGTTTTTACTTTTTGTTAACAGTTATAATTATTAAAATAATCATCAATGACCATTTCTTTTATTAATTTATCCATTTCAGAAAAACGAGTGCTCCAAGTTTTTCAGATAAAATAATTTGTTTTTAAAGTTTCATCACAATCAGCTCAGCCATTTCAAAGATTAGCCCGGACAATCAGATTGACAAAAAATTTACAAATTGTTATTTATGTCTTAATGGCATGCAAATAAACCTTTCGAGAAAAGCTTAATAAAAGGCAGTTATTTCGATATTACAGACAGACACTTTAACTTTATTTTTTTTTAAATAAATAATAATCTCCTTTATTTCATTCTCTTTCATTTTGATTTTTTACGCATTTTTTCCACGTCGGAACCCTAATACAAAATAACACAAATTGTTTTATAGGTCATGTTTATAAATATAGCGACAATATACAAAAAGAAACGAAAAAGAAACAAAATATGACTTAAATATAAAAATATGAATTTAATATTCCATGATATTTTCGTAAATTTGAATAAAACTACATTTACGGACTTTTACGCGTTTCATTTCAATTATTTTCATTCACGACGTTTAAGGATAAAGGCTCAAGTTATAAAGATAGGTAAAAAAGACTCAATATATTAGTTATGTTGGTGTAAATTATTTAAGGATTTAGGTAAGTTAGGTACAATAACTAAGCAAAGTATAGGGCTGGCCCCACTAGGTTGAATGACGACCTGTTAAGGCATTCAAGAAACAAATTGTTGCAGGTGGCTTAAGACTGTACTTTCTGGAATTCCTTGGAAAAGACCTATCTTCACATGTTTACTTTTGAATGGCTGTAGTGGTGATGTACAAGTAATACTTTTGCTGGTACCTATTTTTATAATAAAATTATACTACATAAATTAAGTAATATTTGAGATAACATGTAAAAAATTAACGAATATACTTTGTTAAATTATTCCATTTAACCTCAATGAAATTTATTTTGTATAAGTATATTTTTAACGAAATTGCGTAAGCAAATTTTTGCTTATTAAAGATTTAAGTTTCACCCAAAAGTCGTCTAAGAGTCACCAAACTTTTGAAACGGTTTGCGAAAATGAGCCCGAGCCCCTACTTCTAAATTACTTTTACTTCAAGAACTCAAGAATCAGATTTTTACATATCTCCTTGTTATATGAGAAAAGTGTGTAAAAGAATACTCAAAAGGAATTCAAATATTATTTTATGGTAATATATTCGAACCTGAGCTATGCTTTTATATTGGCTAAAGTCTTTATAATATTGCACAAAAGGTCTAGTCAACTGATTAATCAAAAAGCAATGATGTGTGCTATCGATCGACAATCAAAATTTAAAACCATATACTTAAAGGAGGCGCATACGCTCGATTAAACAATCGATAAGCGACTATTTAGTTTTGTTTGTTACGAATCATGTAAAGCAAAACACAAGCGAGTACTTTCTTATGTATATTTTTTTGCCTTTATATGTTTAGGGATTTTTGTTTGCGTACATGATGTCGATCCCATCATTCATCATCATCATCATTACAGCCCTTCACAAGTCCACTGCTGAACATAGGCCTCCCCCAAAGAATGCCACAAAGCGATTTTCAGCAAAGTTAGAGAGGAATTTATGTTTTAATTATGAATTTACAACTATATTAGAATAAAAAATACGAAATTTAATTATTTAATGGTAAATATTTAATAAGAAAACTACTAAGATATATGGGGGCTAATTGATTACACTATTTAGAGAAGATTTGAACTAAAAAAATGTCAATCCCATTATAACTAAATTAAAATCTATACATTTACCATAAAACTGCACATAATCAATGCAATGCGTGGGCGTATGTAGAATGCCATACGCATATCGTACATATTTATCTCGTATGTCCTAAATAATTCCCTTGCTCCTCGGTTCCGCTCACGTTTCCTTAAAAATTATGTAAGTGTTCTATTACTCTACAAGTTTCAAATGAGGTGAATCAGTTATTTTAATCGTCAAAGTATTGATGGAATGTGAACTATTCTTATTCTAAATATTAGTCTAATAATCCATTATTCCATTACAGCCTATAAACGTACACTGCTTAATGTTTTAATTATAATTTTGCTGTAGATGTCATGCTTTTTTTTTTTTTTTTTGCGGATGGAAAATCATCTAATGACGCCTTTCGCTGTGGGTGGAGCGGAAGGGAGTGTCAGACTTTTACTGACTAAAAACCATCCGTGTTCCTTCAGTGCCCTTACGTTCCGGAGCCGCGGTATCTCTTTCGAACAGCCCGCAGCCCCGGCAGGCGTCGGCCCTTGCGGGCCCCTTCACGCTGCTGACAGCTCTTTGAGGCGCGCGTGGAACAAAACGCGCCGTCGACACGGCCTGTCGTCGTTAGACGGACGGACGGCGAGCTACCCATTGCTCGCCGTCCACAGGCCCGCGCCTACGGTGGTCGGGGGCCACGACGTAGCCCCCGACGCCCGGGGCGTCTCCCGCGGCGGCCGGGAAGGAAAGCTGTTGCTCTTTCCTTCTCCCGCTCCGCCACCTCCTTCGCTAGCATCACTGCTTCGCAGAAGGTGGTGACGGCATCCCATTCCGTCTCGCTCCGGACCATGGCTTCGACCAGAGCCGGACGCGAGAGGTCGCCGCCGCCTATCGCCGCTACGAGGACACGGCGGTGCTCCGCCCAAGCAGAGCACACCTCCACGGTGTGCTCCACCGTGTCCTCCGGTCGATCCTCGCAGTGGGAGCACCCGGGCGTTTCCTCCCGCCCGATTCGGTGCAGGAACCTCCCGAACACACCGTGTCCGGTGAGGACCTGCGTCAGGCGGAAGGTGAGGACGCCGTGGCGTCTCTCAAGCCACTCCTCAAAGAGGGGTCTTATCGCCGCTATAGTGGCGTGCCCAGCACGGGGTTGCGACAGTCGCTCTCTCCATGTCGCCATGAGATCATGCCGGAAGTCTGTCCGCTGCGCGACAACTTGCCGCGGCAGAGGGGTTTCCCCCCGGCATAGTGCTGCCGCGCGCCATTCGTGCAGGCGCGCGAGGACTATCGCCTCCAGATCCCATGGCGGCAATCCGGCAAGGAGGCTCGCCGCCTCGCGGGAGATCGTGCGGTAGCCGCGAACCATCTTTACGGCAACCACCCTTTGGGGCGCGTTTAGGTGGTGGACGGCAAGCCGCGCCAAACCACGCGCCCACACCGGGGCCCCGTAAAGGGCCATGGACCTCACGATCCCCGCGTAGAGCCTCCGGCAGGAGGCGTTTGGCCCCCCCAGGTTCGGCAGGAGCCGCCTGAAGGCAGCCCCGGTCCGTTCCAGTTTGGGAGCCAAACGTCGGAAGTGCTCAGTAGATGTCATGCTTGGCAGGTGGAATGGAAACAGTTTTTTATCACTTTGAGTTGTTATAAGGATTAAAAAAACCGACTCCGTAAAACGGTTAGTGAAAAGAGAAAAAATTTATACCCTATGCCACTTCCACAATACGAATGTAACGTCACAATTGCTAAAATTCATTAAGCTAAACAGCTTGATGAATTTTAGATTACAGAGCAACCTATCAATTTTTTAAGTTGTTAGGAAAACGCTGTTGCCCATCTCCTTTTCTAGTTTCCCTCTGTCGCCTCTTACGACACCCACGGGACGATATGGAGTAAAGGACATTTTTACACCGCCACTACACGGTGTAAGCGTACGCGTACACCTAATCCGTCATCGGCCGAAGTTTGCTCGGGCGATGACGGCTGAACTCGGACGATCGAAATTTGTAAAAGAGAATGCGTACACAAACACGACCGTCATCGTCCGATAACGCACGAAAACGGCTCATCAACCGTTGACTCCGAACTTGTTGGGATTTCTCGCCAGATTTCCGGCGTCTACAGTGCACATTGAGTGTATTTATAGTTTAATTTAATCATTATTTTTTATTCTGTTGTTTCTGTCAGTGTTGTTATCTACCTAAACGACTATGGATATTGAAAAATTAATTAGTTGTGTTTATAACAGACAATTACAATAATCGAGAGGTTTTGAAACGGTTTTGGGCTGAAGTTGGATCGGTAATGGATATAGCGGTTCCAGATATTAAAAATAATGCGTCTTCACTCTGTTAAGCAACACAGTCAACTACAGAATACCGGCAACGTCCAATGTCGGCACAAGTGGTACATTGTTGCAGTGTAAGCACATACACGTCCGAGTTACTTGTCCGGGTAGTTCTCTCCGCTGTCGGCCGACAAAATCGGTTTTGGTGTACACGTACAGTAAGAATATCTAATAGTTTGATAATATTTCTATTTAATTTTGTATATGTAAATAATATATATAAAACAGGGTATTCGGGGAGGTTTACTATCGGTATCGTTTTGTGTCAAATCTTATTTATCATGAAAGTTTTAATTATTAAGTATAATTTCGGCTGCCAAGTGAACGCCCAATAGAGAAACTAGTAAATTAATAACGACTGGGTCGACTGTAAACACACCACAATCGAGCAAATAGTTTAATCGTCATGAAATCGTCACAAGAACACAACTCGAATAAACAGTTTAATGGATTTAACAATTGTATGTATGCGGTAAAACCACAAGTGCGGGCATAGACTTAGAATATACTGGCGTATAGACCGACCAAGGAGGTTATAATATAACCTCCTTGGTCGGTCCTACTTGGTGTGCAAAGGAGAAGAAAACTCCTTATGGCTAAAATGCAAGGAATACCAAATCTCATGACTCTGTAAACGATTTTGAATGACAAGTCGGCACCCAAGAAATAAGCTCCTTGATATTTTGTAATTTTTTAGAGTGTAACATTAGTTATTATTAGTAAATAACTTTTTTCTAAAATGGTTACTTGTTCTGTGAGTGATTGTGGTGTTAATAATAGAAATAATCCTGATAATTGCACATTTCACAGGTAAATTCTCAAGACGTTGTCAATGTTATGACGCGTTTATTTTTGGTTAAAATTTATGTTATATACTGTTTAAAATATATAATGTTTTCAATTATTTTGTTAATTTTGATATTTTGCATAGAAAAAGTCACGTTGTTGATATTTTACATGAATTTGTTAAATACATTTTATATAAAATATTTTACATGTACGCTAGGGATTGACTCAACTATATCAAAATTATTGTCGACATTTATCTTGAATATTTATATTGAATCGATATCGATAGACTTACCCACACAACAAGAAAATAAATTCTCGGTTTGCGTTCGATAATGTAATTTTATTTTGCCGTTTGTCAAACAGATTCCCTCCGGTTTCTATGATTAGAAAAAATGGTTAAGGTTAATTGGACAGGTTGGTTGGAATCCAAATAAAAACTCAACAATTTGCAGCAAACATTTACTTGAGAAGTATAAAAGAAAAAATAGAATAAAAAGAATTTTTCTTATAGTATAGGGTGACAAACGAGCACACAGTCCACCAAATGGTAAGTGGTTGCTGTGGCCCATAGACATCTACGTCTATCCTTGTTTGCGAATCAAAATGCAGATGCGTTGTCACCCGTGAGGACTGAGATGGAATGTCTCTTTTCCGGTAAAAAGGGTCTCCGGTTCTCTACACTCACCATACGAAACACAGCAGTGTTAAGCCGCTATTTTACGCTGGTATTCTGTGAGAGCGTGGTCTTTCCCCGGTCGAGCCGACCCATTCGTGCTACAACTATACTACTAATATAGCTGCAACATGGCTCTACCACACTCTCTCTCTCTATTAAAAGGAGCCATTTCTACATTATTTGTACCAGTAAGTATATTGTTTTAATAAGAGTTCAAAAATTTAACTTTCAAAACTTTAGTTAAAAATTGAGACAGATTTTTATACATTATAAAACTGCAGTACATTAAAGATAAAAAAACCCAAGTAAGTATCTATTTATCAACCAAAAAATATGTATAACCTTACTTCACCACCCACGGTCACACTAGTGCAATATTCATAGCATCACGCTATTTTCTCCAAGGGGTTGCGTGGAGCTTCGGATTATATTCCCAAGTCACAATGATCGAATAACGTAGTTTGATATATTATATTTAGTAATGCTCTTGAAGCGCCACTAGACGCCCACACATGAAACGCACGGTTCAATGTGCCATGATAGTATAAATTCCATAATATTTGATACTCACAACGCTCAATGTCGGATTCATACTGATGGCCGACGACATTATACCGACGGCTTAAGTAGCGTGGTTCATCGCCTACAGCGTTATCGTAAAGAAGAGAAACTCGTGGTTAAGTAAAAGTAATAAATAGATCTGCGAGATTAAGTTGCACTTGCCGCGGTCCATTGATGGACCATTTTCTTAACATACTGAGATTGAGAGAATAGAGAGTGCATCTGTATCCTCATACACTTGGTGCACTTTACTCTGTTATGATCACTATGTTTTTAAAATACATGCAGCTAAAATGATAATAAATTTATTATAATTGATAGAATCAGGCGTTACTTTGCGGAAATCCATTATAATGGGGTTGTTATAAATTTATTTGTTTAATTCCGCGTAAAGAAAGAAAGAAAATGATGTGTCATGTCCAGTTTTAAAGGGACCTACCGCTTAGCGGCCATTTAGCGGCCAACCTCCACAGAGTCTACTTCACCTGAGGATACCTCGTGTAGTGGCGAAACACGTGTCGTATTTTCGAGAGTGGCGTGTCGTGTCTAGTATATGTAAAGTATAAGCAGTAAATATTTTTCTCCAAAGATCATAAATCGAAAATACAACTTTCCGATCTAATTCTTGGGGAGTGTTTTTTTAAGTTTATCGGTAGTCATCTGGGATTTTTACATTTGAATTAAAATTCAACAAAAGGCAGGTAGGTTCAGCTTATTCCCGGGAACATGTTATATAAATATATTTTAATTATTTTAGAACTATGATGGTAAAAATTTAGTTAATTTTTGAAGTTATTTAATTTTTTTCACTAAAATATTACGTGTAACAAGTTATTAGAATTAAGTTGGGAATCGCTCACCGATTCTCATACCATCACATTTGATTCTCGCACCGACAGATTTTCGTATTTTCGGGTCACTACAGAATTACTTAATCGACAAACAATTTGAAAATCTTTAGGATATTGAAGAGAGTCTGAACGTATTACCGATAAAAGATTTTTGTCGGTAGGCAATGCATGCTCTACATAATCGATGGAGGAAGGGCGTGTATTCAGAAGTGATTAATGAATAATACTGCATATAATTAATGTTAATATTATATGCAATAATCCAATAAAATACAGCAAAAATCCTCATCGTGATGGAGCTTCAACGTGATAGCGCGACGCGGTATTATGGCTGCGGCAGAAATGAATCGGCTTGACCGGGTAAGAACCACACTCTTACTGATTACCAGCGTCAAACAGCACCATGATGTTACTATTCTTATGGTAAAGAGCCCTGGTAGCAAAATCTTAGTCCTCGGAAGTTACAACGCATCTGAATTTTGATTCTCATGTGGACTTTATGCTCGTTTGCCACTCTTACTTGAATTAAAAAAAAAGTCAATATAGGTCAATTTAATAATTATTATTCACGTAAATCTTTTTACAATTTGAGAACTTTTGTAGAAAGTAAACAAAAGAATCATGCAAAAATTAATTTTGTACTCTTATAACTTATTCGGTTATTTCATAATTACTTCCGGGCAGGTAACTTAGTCAAGCGGCAAAAAATTTTATAAAGATTAATTAATTCACACTTCAGCGTACTTTGTTATCATTTATGATTCAGGTGTCGAGGGAGTGTGGCCGAAATGCTTATAATTATTTAACGACCCAATTTCATATTCTTTAACAGGCTTCCACATATTTTTTAATAAGGATATTTTCTATGCAAATAAATTTAATTTGTTAAAAAAATATATAATCACGTTTCAATGCATTCGTGTTACAGTTACAGCCTATTAAAGTCCACGGCTGAACAAAGGTCCCCCTTAGATTCCCTCATAGAGGGTATATTTGCCATAGTTTCCACGCTTGGCAAGCGGGTTGGCAAACGCAATATTTTATTTTTAGCCGTTATTAGGAAGGCGCTGCTGCCCATCTCCTGATTTGTATCCCTCTGTCGCCTCTTACTTACAAGAGTAAGAACTCTTACATAGTTACATAGAGAACTCTTACATAGTTGAAAAAAAAAAGAGTCAAAATGGATTATAAAAAAAATTAAAAGCCGATTGCGTATAACTAAAAAGATTACTATAACTAAAAAGATTACTTTTTTTTAAATTATTTAAATTAAATAGTATCGAATAAGTATGTTCTGAAGTCGAGGTTTTAATACTTTTTTAAACTGTCTTAACGCCGACTTCTGAAACTGTTACACGGAAATTATTTTATTATTCTATTTCTTTGAAGTCGGCTTATTATATTGATCTTATATGGTTGATTTTATATGTTTAATAACATAATATAAAACATCAATAATGATTTTATAAATTTACACGAATACCGCACAGTTAATAAAAGTAAATTTTAACAACCAACTTTTCTATATCCTTACGGCACACATGATCATGAAGGGACTGAGGTGTTTAACGTCTTTATATCACAGCTAACGCGGGATACATTCAGCTTTTAATTACTAATTTTAATCCGATGTTCGCAAATTAAGCTTACATTAATTCGAAGTCTTGCAGTGGTATGCATGCTTAGGTTTGATTCAATTTCATTTATTTTCATGTATTACGGGGTTCCAAGTAGGTAGTAGTTAGTCCCAACCCAACCGCCTTTTTTATTGAAATTAGGATGTTTTTTTTTTAAATTTCAATAGCTTCACGAATCACTCTCAGTAGGATTTGATGTTTTTTCGCGAGAATTTGTAGTTTATCAAATCTGATGAAGCTTATAAAGTGTGATGTAATTTTAAGCCCGTACTGTACATACTACGAACCACTTTACACCCGTGAAACGATAGAAGATAAAAATATTTCACGTCTAAAGAAGTTTCACTTCAAAAAGAAGCGCACGCCAAAAATACTCGTTTACATAAATGTGAAGGTAGCGTTGAAGCAACCTGTTTTTTTTTACATTTTATTTTAGGCACCAAAGAGTAAGTAAGAGGTCCTTTTGTCGAGTGCCTCCACTATAGTGCGCGGAGTATCGCATCATTAATCTTGACGCAAACACGGCTGCCTCGCACCATATCGGGCGATGCAATCATTGTCGAGATTATCGAATAAAGTTAAATGTGAATATTGAGAAAGGTTGCGCCTTATCATTTTTTACCCTACTTTCTACTTCAACGTAAATGTCTAGGATTTTTTTTTTAGAAGAAGGGTGACAAACGAGCACACAGTCCACCTGATAGTAAGTGGTTGCTGTGGCCCAAAAAGGGTCTCCGGTTCTCTAAACTCACCATACGAAATACAGCAGCATTAAGCTGCTATTTTACGCTGGTATTCTGTGAGAGCGTGGTCCTTCCTCGGTCGAGCTGACCCATTCGTGCTACAACCATACTATTAATATAGCCGCAGCATGGCTCTACCACGTATAGGATAAGAGCTATAAGTGCTAAATTTTTCCTTTTCTTACTTTTACTACTTTACAACTTATAAAAAAACGTAATGAACAAAATCTTTGTTTTTTTAGCCCAAAAATTGGACACTGTCTACCAATTTTTGAGTCATAAAAACAAAGTTCAAATCTACCCATGTCCATAATATTATATCCAGTTTAATGTAACTTTCAAATAATTGATTATTGCGGTATTTGCTTAAAAAACAGGACAGACGGATATTCTGTGCGTAGTACTTCTCCGATCCTGCAGACCTGATTGTGCTGTAACTATAATAAATGTGGCTCTACCTTATATATTTTATTGTCCTATATAACTTGCCGTTTTCTAATTCTGGCTAGTTCGAAGTTCGATATCTTATCTAATGACTCTCGGATCCTTGAAACCCGTGCACACTTTTTATTTATTCTTTACAAAAATAAAACACATAGCCAGTTAATCTCCACTAAAAAGCTACGTATTTATTTGTACGTTACGGCAACGTTCACTGTTGTTTAGTGAAGTTTCCATTTTGTCCGCTGCGTCACGTACGTGACAAACGGTTCGTCTTAGGGATCGCCAAATATCGTTTAGTACGTGCGAGGAGAAAACCAACCCGCTGGGTAAATAAAATAAATCAAATATATAACTAACAGACTGTTTCCACAGTAAAATAATTCTCGATGCTCAGCCTATTTCCTTAGGAAATAAAAATGTCTATCAAAATTTTCTTCTATACGCCGATAAAAGTATATTTCTATACTGGTATTTAACCTTTTATTTGAGCTGACAAGAGAATTTATTATTGTTTATTGGAAAATGTGTAATCTCACAATTGTTGGCTACGTTTGATACGTGAAAATTTCTTCACATATTCGCTAGGATGTGTCTGTTTATTAAATTGAAGGTTTACGAACATGGTCTAAGTAATTAATAGAATCAGGAGTTACTTTGCGGAAATCCATTGTATTAAAGTTGGTAAAAATTACCTCGCGTATATTCGCTCGATAAAAATGATGTGTCTTACCTAGTTTGAAGAGCACCTCCCGCAAGTTAGCGGTCAGCCACCACAGAGTCTACATCACATGAAGATGCCTCGTGTAGAGGTGAAACACGTGTCGTATTGTCGTCAGTGGCGTGTCTTTCCTAGTGTAATGGTATTGGGAGTAGTGGTGCTGTTATTAGTGGTGACGGGGATAGTGCAAGCAATTGAGGGAGGTTGGGAGGTGCTCTTTATACTAGGTAGGACACATCATTTTATTTTATCGAGCGGATATACGCGAGATAATTTTTACCAACTTTAACATGCTCTGAGTTCCATGACGATGAGATAATACGAAAACTATATCTTGTATATTCATCACATTAGTTGAAGCTTTCGAACATTTCTTTGTTAAATTAAAAAGGTTATTGCCCTCACACCAGGCATCTATATATCTTGTATCATGGGGCGTTTAAAATACATAAATTTGATATGGACAAACATCCAGACAATACAAAAATAATTTTTCCGTGCAGATTTCAAACCTGCAAAAAAAAGATCCAGACAATACAAAAATAATTTTTCTGTGCAGATTTCAAACCTGCAATCCGCAGCACGGAAGCTAAGCCATTGCGCTGCCGAGATTCCGAATCGTAATATAATCATGTACTTTTCTGTATCGCTTCATGTCACTTCTTACGCTGACCCCATATAAATTAGGTCCTTATTTTTCAAAGACGAGTCATGTTAACACGTGTTTCGTAGTTGGGGCGAAGTTTGCGTCGGACTCCCGACCGGTCCAAATGAAATTTGTTCCAATGACACCAACCTACTGAGTAGACAGGAAAGTAAGAAACTGTCAGGTGTATTTTATTGTTTTAACTATGACAATTTAAGTTTGCGGGCTCGCTAACTTTTATAGAACTTATGCTTATAAAGGAGATAAAATATTTATTATTTATTTATTTATTACAAGATCCACAGCACTGATTACAATGTATATGAACTTAAGAAATAAACTTACAGCCAATAACGGATCTACTTTATACATTTTTTAACTTATATTAATCGACCGACAATCAATAAGTTTGAGCCACAAAAACATACTATATTAGAATTAAAAATTATAATTAAAAATTAAAAATTTTGTACAGCCGACTTCAATATAAGTTATTAAGAATAACTCAAATAACTCAAAAACTATTTGTCTAACCTTGATTAAATTCATATGGGACTACACGAGAAGTATCAGCTTTCATATAAAAAAAGAATCATCGAAATCTGTCCACCCAGTAAAAAGTTATGAGGAAACAAACATAAAAAAAAACATAAGCGTCGAATTGAGCTTACCGTCTCCTTTTTGGAAGTCGGCAGAAAAACGGTGCGTCTCTCTTTCTTTCTGATCAGTGTGTCCATGTACACGCGCGCGTATGTGTATGTGTGTGTACTTAAGGATAATTTTGCTGATGTTTACTGATTACGTTGATAATAATTTAACATTAATATAAGTTATTAAAAATAACTCAAAAACTATTGGCCTGACCTTGATCAAATTCATCTGGGACCACACGAGAAGTACCAGCTTTCAAATAAAAAAAGAATCATCGAAATCGGTTCACCCAGTAAAAAGTTATGAGGTAACACACTTACAAAAAAACATACAGTCGAATTGAGTACCGTCTCTTTTTTGGAAGTCGGCAGAAAATACCTCTCTGTCCATGAGAGAGGCATTAAAACGTGTTTTAACGTTCTTTAAACAAAAACAAGAATTTCATTTATCTTGCCGAAATAGAGAAGATAATATACGTACATTATGTTGGCACAGTAATACATTGTATTTGTCTCATAAATAAGTTTCGCTGTAACATAGAAAATACGAAGAAATTTATTTTTGTTCCTCTATATAATATTTCGAAATATAATATATTTTGGGAAGAGAAGAGTAACTTTTGTCACAGAGTTTTTTTTGATGGAAATCATAAGTACACATAGGCATGATACAGCTGGACATAGTCTCATTTCTAAGCACACATTTGAAGCGTCTTTCTTTTCGGAATAATGTGCGAAAAAGACACCATTAAAATTAGACAAATGATGAAACTCATAGCTTATAGGTAGTAGAGCCACTTGCAGCTATATTATGGCTTTGGCAGAAATGGAATCTGCTTGACTGTAGAAGGATCATGATCAATAAAAATTTCGTTTAATATTACACAAACAAAATTTTTGTTGATCATCATCGTATATAAAAAAAATTTAGTCTTACCAGATTTGTGCTAGCTTGTTGTTGTTAGCACAGATATAACAAAACAGTATTATCTGTGCTAACAACCGCATTACCAGTGCGCTTTGTTATCTATATTGGACACTTTTGAAGGTCTTATTCCCGTGGAGGACTTAATTTTTAGCGCTAAAATTAAACATTAAATAACCATAATGATTTCTTATATTTATGCGAATACTACGCGTTAAAAGAATCAAATTTTAAGGATTTTGCTCTCGTTTAGTTTTACCTTTTAAATCCTATCATAAATATATTAAGGAAAGTTCTTCGTTCTCTCGTGACAAACGAACTTACCTGATGGTAAGTGGCTACTGCAGTCCATGGACACCTTCAGGTAATTTCAAACAAAGAAGGCTACAACAGATGCGTTGTCACCTTTTAAAACTAAGATTGAATGCCTCACAATCTGTAGTTATACTGGCTCTCAATACGCCTTCTTTCTAAAATTTGAAACCCACGTCTATATTTGAGTAAGTGCATAATGTCATGAATATACTGAATTTCAATCATCCATGTATAATATTCTCTCTGAAAAAGTGAGTCCAGGTAGATAAAATAACACCGAGGTGATTCCATAACTCTTCCATTTTGTAAAACTTTGCGCGAAACACTAAAAATTAAAACAGTCAAATGCATACTCAAATATTTACCTCCTCGAAATAAACTTAGAACGAATACATGTCTAGCAGCTTATACATAGTCCTTATATGCTCTGAGTTTATACAAACAACGTACAACATCAATTTGTTTGTCCGTAACTTAACATTACGACTGTGGGAAGGAGGTATGCGTTGGCCCGACAACACCCGTTCTTACAAGGGGTGCCTTCTGCAAAATTTACTGAAGCCGCTAGACAGAAATGTGTTTTTTTAACGTGGTCGTTAGTTTTTTTTTGTTGTAGTGGCGGTGTAAGAAAATCCTCTACTTTTCAACTTTTCTTTTTTTTAATCTTCCCATGGCGACAGAGGTAAATGAAATAGAAAACGGGCAGATATAATAATAAACCGCAGTTGCCAACCCGTTTGTTAGGCGTGGCAACTATAGTTATATATGGTATATGGTTATTTTCTGCCGACTTCCAAAAAGGAGACGGTACTCAATTCGAATGTATGTTTTTTATGTGTGTTACCTCATAACTTTTTACTGGGTGAACCGATTTCGGTGATTCTTTTTTATTTGAAAGCTGGTACTTCTCGTGTGGTCTCATATGAATTTGATCAAGGTCAGACCAATAGTTTTTGAGTTATTCTTAATAACTTATATTGAAGTCGGCTGTTCAAAATTTTAAATTATTTGAGCTCAAAGTTATCAGTTCTTCTTAGAACTACCCTTGAGCTACAGTGTAGTTGTAGCTCGGGGGCTAAGCGCTCGCTGTAAATTTAACAGTTCGATCCCCGTCGGTCCCAATGAAAATGTGGGTTACAATTTTAAGTGCTGATCTACCACGTTCTTGTCGGTAAAGGAAAACATCTTGACGAAACCTGCATGTCTGAGAAATTAAAAAAAAATATTTTTCAGACACCACGTGAAGTCCACACGCATTGGGGCAGCGAGGTGGATGCTTCCTTGACCCAAAACTCTCAAAATCGGGGAGGCCTGTGCCCAGAAGTAGGATTTATATAGGTAACTTTATTTTCATCAGTACTTGATGACTCAGACGCCTCTATAGCTCACCTTATCTAAGATATAATAGGTTTGTTTACTGAGAAAAACATACATTGTTTGGAAGCGGTCACTTTTAGAACTATCTGATGTAATCGTTCCGAAAACTCGAGCGAATGTACAAGTCCGACGTAGGGAATTTCAAAATGGGAAATGCTTTAAACAATAGGGTAGAAAATAGTGCAAATGATTAAACGGCGCGTCACGTTCTTAGAAAAACTTTCGATTCGAATTTGGTGTCAGTCAATATTAAATTAAAAGTGCCCACGCATTCCTCTCTCGTCTTTTTCCTGTCCATTTGCAAGGACTGTGTAGAACCCGGGGTCACATCTCGTACCTAACGCCTCTGATCAAAGTTAGTCTTATGTGGATACGCCTTCAGAATAAAGTTTATATGCAAGCGATGAAATACAATACGTAGTTTATCATATATAATTAAACAAGATGTGACTGAATTAAAAATTAATGGTAATTTAATATGATGTACATATAGCAAATTAAGTCATATTATTTGAGTTTATAATTTGTAATTAATAGGCTTGAAATATAACATTTTCCTAGTTCCGGATTTTGACCTTTTTATAGGATAACGGTGACAAACGAGCACACAGTCCATCTGGTGTTAAGTGGATACTGTGGCCAATAGACACATCTATCCTCGATATTGATGATGATGGAATGGCGATGATTGAAGAACGCAGCACGAAACAGCGGATACTTCACATTCACGCTCTTCGTCTTTTAGGCCACCCTTTTCACTGATTTCTCTTTTTTTTATAGGATAAGGGTGACAAACGAGCACACAGTCCATCTGATGGTAAGTGATTGCTGCGGCCCATAGACATCTACATCTATCCTCGTTTGCGAATCAAAATGCAGATGCGTTGTCACACGTGAGGACTAAGATGGAATGCCTCATTTCCAGTAAAAGGGGCCTCCGGCCACCTGCACTCACCAAACGAAACGCAGAGGTAAATCTCTACTTCGCGTTGGTATTCTGTGAGGTTGTGGTACCACCCCGGTTCGAGCCGGCCCATCCGTACGACAGCAAAAGCCGCCGCGTGGCTCTACCACATCTGAATTCTCCCTGCAAAATATAAAACCAACCAGTTTATCAAACAAAGGTTTAAATATCCGTATGTCCACGTTATGACGAAAGTGTCGAGGGAGCAAATTTCTAGGCAAGCGATTGAATGGCGACGCATACTTGAGTGATGGCGGACTTTTTTATTTGAATCGTGTGAGTATGCGACCGTCCAAGCTACCTCCCTACATTTGCTGTTTCATATTACCTACACTCTCCCGTCGAAAATTGATGAGACTACGTCGACGTTATATCAATTATACTGTCTAAAAACCGATGTCTTAATACTTTAAGCGAACAATTCTTGTATTACATGTGTAATTGGTTACTTAGAAATGGATTGGATGAATTTTTAACAGGCTTCCAAATAAAGGAGGAGGTTTTTCGCCTGTGTGTGGTCTTTTTTACGTATGTTTTGTAATTTCTTCGTCAATTGTTAACCGATTTTTTTATTTAATAGAGTTTTCGGGGCATAATAGGACATTTTTTATAGGGTAGGGTAACAATCGAGCACACAGTCCACCTGGTGGTAAGTGGTACATTTATTCTCAATAAAGAATCAAAACGCAGATGGGTCGTCACCCGTGAGGACTAAGATGGAGTGCCTATTTTCCAGTAAAATAGGTCTCCGGTTCTCTACACTTACCATACGAAACACAGTGTCAAGCTGCCATTTTACGCGGGTATTCTGTGAGAGCGTGGTCCTTCTCCGGTCGAGCCGACCCATTCGTGTACTACTAATATAGCTGCAGCATATTAAGTTTTTATTTTAACAATTTAGACGATATTTTAGTTGTTAGTTGTTACCTATAGCTTGTGGTTATATCTCAATCCAGTAAAAGGGATAAAAAAAACAATATATAAAAAACAAAAGATAACTTTCAAAAACAAATATAATAAAAAAAATATTATTTCATCTTTATATGCTCTATGTCTTAGCACCAACTTGTGAAGCCGTTAAGTGGAAATTATTTTATTATATATAATTCTTGGAAGCCGGCTTTTTTACTTTTAATCAAACTCTTAATTTTGTATTTAGATGAGTTACTTACAAAGTTAAACTAGGTATGAATGCCATCCTGAGAAAATTATAATTTTTTTCTTAATGCCTTGCGAAGTTCGGCTGCCTAGGTACTAATATTAATATTAATATCAAATAAATATTAGCAATCACGAAATTGTGTCGCAAATACGAGTATTTCACAACAGCTACTTTGGAAATTAATTAGCGAAGTGCCATTTTAAGTAAACATTAAATTTAAAAAAATGCTGTAAGACAATAAGCACATAGATTAAGAAGAGTTAATTATTATTTATCCAGATTTATTTTTATTTTTGTTTTACTTGCACGTATATCTAACTCAAAACTTGAAAACAAGATAGTACAACGAGTGTTGCCGGTGATGATATCCGGATCTGAGACGTGGTCTCTTACAGCTGGTTGTATCAGGAAGCGCAAGTTCACCCAGCCAACTTATTCTTCTTTGCGTGATAGACTTAGAAATGAGGATATCTACAGTAGAACCATAGTAATAGCATTGCTATCCGTTAAAATCTGTAGATTAAATAGTAGATTATTTTCAACAATGCAAATTGTAAAGAAAATTTTGTTAATAAACACTTTAAAATTGATCAACATATTGAGGACAATGAGGTGGGCAGCCTCTGGCTACTGATATTATTTGTTGAAACAGACAATCTAATAATATTAATTATTGAACTTTGACTGTGCTTTGACCTTATATTATTTTATTACTAGTTGTAATCTATACAATTAAATAAAATTGAAGTGTCTGTTTGTAATGTCAAAATTACAGCTTTTTACTAAATGGTAAATGCAAATGAAAGCATATACGGTACTAATAACAAAAATACAATTTTTAAAGTTTTTGTCTGTCTGTCTGTCTGTCCGTCTGTCTGTCTGTTTGTTCCGGCTAATCTCCGAAACAACTGGACCGATTTTGACGGGATTTTCGCTGGCATATTTACTGTCACAAGGAGTAACTTAGGCTACTTTTATTATAGAAAAAGAATTAGGGTTCCGCGCAAAAAAAAATTAAAACCCCAAATAACACGCGGGCGAAGTCGCGGGGAACAGCTATGGTAAATAAAATTGTAACATGATTTAAAACAAGACCTTAGAGTTTCTTGGTTCTTCTCTGAGAAGGTCTTGTTTTTGTGTACCGGTGTAGATCTAACGTTCATGGGAGCTTTAAACAGGTCTAAATTGAATAAAAAGTTTTAACTTTGACTTTAAGTTTGAATGCAAAAAATAAGGAGCAAATTTACGTACATACGTTTTATGAGACGTTTTCATGTTTTATTTAGTATAGAAAACACATTTGTACGGCCCCTCACATTTGGCGACGTGCAAGGAACATGTCAAGACAAGGTCGTATGACCGTCTCCTGAATTTTAATGTTATGCTCCCTTTGATAGCTCTAGAAATAATTTCACAGGATAGCTTCTAGTGAAAATCCTTTTCTCGCTTTCATACCGCATGCATGCACTTCTATACAAAAATATCTTTTGATTATTTTACCTCGCCCAGCTCTCACAAAGATGTTTCTAGCGAACAATATTTCTTCAGTGTTATTTACTTTGTTCCAAGTTTCAAAGTAGTAAAAAATATATTCTAAGCAAAGTATGATGTTTTAATGCAGTCGTGGCAGGGTTCTGCAAAACTTTACGAGTACTTTTTTATTTTGGATGTCTTGAGAGTGCACTAAAAGATACCGAGTAGGAAAACTATAACATGCGAGGTATTTCTAAGAATTTATAGAAATACTGGCTTGTTTTAGTTTTTCTCTTCTGTCCTTTTTCTGGTTGTGCCTCCTTTATATTTCCGTTAATAGATGTGTCACTAAATTTGCGTTTTCAATTCGGTGTCGGTCGCCATGGAGGAGGGCGGCGGTTTCAATCAAAACAGGCACGCACTCGCTCCATATCGTCACCAGCCTTGCCTTTTAGAATAAGAATTGTCTTTTTCGCAGTGCTCAGTGAGATCGCACAACAAATAAGGAATACGCTTATTTATATTATGTAAAATTTAATTTAAAAATAACTATAATAACTAACCCTGCCATTAATACTCACTATTCCATAATGTATGTTTTTAAATTCTTATTTAAACGAAACCCTTTTTCGATAGTCTACTGGTAATTGTTTTTTTACTATTACAATCCAGTACTTAACTAGTATCCCAACATAAATTAATGATGATGATAAAGCAGACTGACTTAACAAAACCCTATTCACTTTGCCTTCATTCTTATAAACAGAAACAAATAAGAAAATAAATTTGTGAAATAGTAGAGGAAGATGTACCTACTCCACACTAGGGAACCGTGGTTGTCGCTCGGAGCACTGTGCCCACCCGCCATGAAATTAAAGCCGACTCGCGCCGAACGAGTGATTGAATAATAAACGAAAGAATTCGCGTCCTGCCCTTGTATTACGTATTCATGACGACTGGCCCCGTGGACGATGTCGACTCCACGCGTTACGGAGCTGTGACGCGCCATGAGAGGCTCATCTGTCGGCGACCGAACCGCAATAAAACTAAGAATATTCATAACTGCTTTCAGCTCACATAGATGCTGTATGTTATATTCCTTTGTGAGGATACTTTAGTACTGTAGTAGTTAACTTTTTACCATTACTTTTAATAAAACTATTTTACCAAATTTCCGGAAAACCGATTAAAAGTTATAAGAAAGCTGAGTATATAACTACTTTTCAATTTTAGTACACCATATACAAGTCTTTGAGGCAATATATTAGTGATATTATGATTATAATATAAATTTTAATTTAAAAACACGTATACGTTACACGAAATCTAATTAAAACCCTTTTATAACTCGACCCCAAACGATACTCTTCGCGAATCACGTTAGTCGAATCCTGATAAATTAACATACCTACCGTACTGAAACCGATACAGATATCTTTAGATTAGGCGGTAACGTATTGAAATCCCACGGGCCCAACCGCAGGGAAACTTAACCCGAAATTAAATCAAAGAGGGGCTTAACCAATCAGGCCGAGTGCTATCATTGAATCGACAAAGAAACACTAAAATTACTTCTTGATGCGGAGAAACGAAGATTCATCGTAAAAGTGGTGGGTGAACGCATGGTGGTGGGGGGAGAGTGGGGGCGGGTCGAGGGAGTCGTCTGAACGGTTTTCCGTGTTTCACAGAGGTCCACGCCCGGCGATTACGCCGCACGTAGGAACTACGCCGGACTGTGCGGCCCACTGGCTTTAATGTTGTGTTTAAACATGAAAAACCGTTCCGGTGATGCTGGAAATTTAAGAATATATTTTTTATTGCTCTGGTTGTTAGAATCTCACTGCCCTTAAAACTGTCAGGTCCTAGTTTTAAGTTTCCAAAGTTTAGTAGTACCCTTGTTAGCACTCTACTATATCTATACTAAATAATATTAAAATGTGAATAATTATTGTGTTATCTTTTTTTGGTTCTGTTAAGCTGATGTTTCCTTTAATATTGAAGTGACCTGACAAGATATAATCGATAGATTATAAGACGAACCGGTAAAATCGTAATACTTTTGCATACTGTAACAACAATTTTGCCAATGAATAGACAGACATAAGCCTAATGGCAGGATGCGGACCGCAAACTCAAAGGTCGTGGGTTCGAATCCGCCATTCGACTACTGTCGTAATGCACTTCTAACAAGCATTTTAAGCTTACCAGGTGTGGTCAAAAGAAATATTAGTAATGTTAATACCAATGCTAGTTTTTTTTTTATGAAACAAAAATCATAATTTTATTTTGTTACATCTCTGAAAATATATTAATAAGTATATAATACATTTTAAGAACTGCATATACGACAGTCTAGTCTAGATATAAAGACTATCGTGAATCAATTTATTTGTTAAGCTTACATACATAATCGCTAGATGCTCAGCCTGCATTCCAACATGCTTCAAAATAAAAATACAGCTTCTTTTTTTAAACATCACCCCCACACTAGGACTTTCTCCTGTATCGTGGAGGCAGTTTACAAACATAAATTGCACAAGGACAAACATTCAGACCCGGAACAATTTTATTTGTGGGCCATATAATGCCATACCTGTTGGGTGCGGTATTCGAACCCGCGGCTAGGCATTGCGGCGCTGCCTTCAGCGCCGCAATGCCTAGTCGGAACCATCAACTTCTTATTAAAAAGAAAAACTCAATATTCAGAGATTTATAAAACGTTTTAATATATCATTTTTAATTACTAAAGCGGCTCCAGTGGCACATAATACAATAAGACAAGGGGTCGACAAATTTATACGCATTCTGGTACCTGCCACCTGGGTCATGTCTCCTTTTACTTAATTCCGTAAAGATTAAGTCCCCCAAAATTTGCTCGGATACGTGGCGCCCCCGCAGTGAAGTGAGCCGTTTGGCCCTGTTTACTAAATTAGGGATTTTTTTTTTACAAGAAACTGCTTTCTGTATCCCCGACCCCACTTAAGATGATGTGTAACAGCCGCTAAAATACGCCTTATTTTCTTTTATGAAGAAGAAATTTAATTATTGCAGTGTATGTGTGGCTTATGGACTGCCTTGTGTGTGGAATAAATTTGTAGGATCAAAAGGAAAATGTTCTGTGGAAATTAATTCTATGATATGTAGGATAATTGTTAAAAAGCATTTTTTGTTTTGGTTATTATAGACCGGTAAATAGTAGAAAGTATAAAATTTGTATTAGTTAAAGGGCATAATATTGTACAAATTATTTATAATAGTTTTTTTTCTTATATTTTGTAATTTAACCTTTTTATGATGGAGCCACGCTGGTGAGAGCCGTGAACCAGCGCAGCGGTCCTCTATAATGGTAAAAAGGCATTCCTTTAATCGCCGCAAGGAAGTTACCACAGAATATTTTTTTTAATTAAACTGTATACCAATTAATTGCTCCTTAAATTTTCTCTTAGAATTCGTAATTGCCCCAAGTCTATTACTATTAGTTAATTTATAATTATTAAAAATAAAACAATTTTCGAAAATTAAATTTTGCTAAAAAACATAAAATATCTAGCGTATAAAACATAAAACTACAAAAGCATTATAAACAATATTTACATTATTATAAGTATTACAGTAATCATTAATACCCAACTTAATATAACATGCCTGAAATATTTAATGAATTATCAACTTAGTACTGCCATATGTCATTATGATATAAACCCACTTACCATCATGTTGGTTGTGTTTGCGATTGTCACCCTTCTAAAAATTTTTTAATTGTTAGTTACGGCTTGGCTGCCCCAAACATAGGTAATGTTTTTAGGTATTTTTTTTATAGTATAAGGGTGACAAACGAGCACACAGTCCACCTGATGATAAGTGGATGCTGTGACCCATGGACATCTACAATTAGCCTCAATTGGGGTCACGAATGTGTGCGAAAGCGTTCCCGTGGTCCTGCCAACTGGAACACCATGGGATTTCAGTCGGTGCAAGTCCGACATAATATGTCCATGCCCTCGTGAGCCGAGTATGTGTAGGGGCTTAGGTTAGGTGGATTTTATCATAAAACTAAATCAGTCTTGGTTTTTGATCAAATACCTGGATTTGTTCATGTTAATTATAAGATTAAGTAATAATTTTATCTTCTTCGAGTTTTTGAACAAATGCGACTCGACAAATGGTCATAATATATCGAAGGAATTGCAGATTCGAGGCTTGTCTTTGAGAAAGAAATAGACACTTTTATTTCCTGACAGTACAAAGTCATATCATTCCATGAAAACCATATCTGAATCGAACCACCGCAACCGAAGATACTGTAGTGAACCAAGTACCTATATGCCACGTGTGCACTAGGGCCAAGCTACAGTGTATAATGGCTGCAGCACAAATCGCCTTCTCGAGGGGGTAAGCACGATTCATTACTTACGTTCCAAGGCACGAGAGTGAAACACCACCAACTTCCTGACTCTGGGCCGCTTCCGAGTAATTCTTGGCAGAAAAACACAGAATTTTGTCTCACCAGCCGCGCTTACGACAACTAGACTAACGACCTAAAATTACTTTGTATTTATTACTTTTAATATACCTTATATTATTATCTCCAAAACCTAATATTAAAAGTTCTTGTGATAATTTATTTTTCACCGTCGTTATAAATTGATGAATTGTTGTAAGAATAGAATGGCCCGACATTCAATCTTCATCATACAAAACGTTGCGTAAGCTGTATTGTTCTTTTGTACGTACACTTCAAGACAAACTTCTATATGTGTAACATAAAACCTTTTGAGCGCGTCGATAACGTCGCGTCCTGTAAATAGCCCTTCAGATGATCGTGCCCTAAAATCCAATCAGCTATTGAATTAACCCTGTCTGTGTGACGAGAATACGGATTCGCCCCGTCCTCACGTCAAATGTTTATCTTTCATCAGGCGAGGCGTTAAAGTAAGTGCGAGTACAGCTTGTAATGATTGCAACACGACGTAATGGGGCCGATAGATCTGCTGAGACCGCTGTGTAATCAGGGATTACGACAGTCATCGAACCCAATTTGATGGGGTGATGAGAAATCGTAACTATTTATTTAGAATACATCTGAGGAAGCATGTGAATGAATCCAATCTTAATGACGATACTATTTTGAGTGTTGATTTACCATATACTCGGCGGTAAAGGAAAACATCGTGAGGAAGCATATCTGAGGAATAAAATATATCAAACTACCACCATACGTTCTAGTAACGCGGCGGACTTATTGATCCATAGAATAGAATAGAATAATTTTTATTAAATAACATTTTCTAGAATACTTAACGAAAGTCCTGAGTTGAACCCGCGACAAACCCAGCGGGACATGTTTTAAACATTAATTTACAATATCATAATTATGTTGTACATAACATTCACATATTATTGATAAATAACATATTACAAAGATTTTGGTATGTTTACATAATCTCACCTAATCGTTTAATATAAAGAAAGTTAAGTGAATAATTCAACCCTGTCAAAATACTATTAAGTGAAGAAACTTGACTTTGAGTTAGGCGCAAAAAGGGTGAAAAATGAAGTCTCCAAAAATCGTGAATATTGAATAAAGTTTTAATAGGAGAACCATGTTGGTGTCATTATTTAATGAGACTGTATTCTGTTTTCCAATATGATCTGCCTTAAAAAAAGCTTCGCTTTGCATATTTTATAACTAAAAATAGACCGAACGTAACTAAGAACGCCGACGTAGACGCCGTATTTTTACGAACGACACTCGGTCGAAGGCGTGACTGCCGACGTCGCCACTTCATACCCAGCGGCGTCGTCGACTCGCTATTCGAAAGCAAGTAGGATAAGAGACCAAACGTATTCTTGCTTTAATCTTGAAGATGTACTGTAGATTCCGATTAAGTTTCGTTGTCGATCAAAATGTTTTCGAGTGTCAGCTTCGTACTGGTAGGCGAAGAGTAGGGCGACCCCCCACTAGATTGAGTGACCACCTGGTAAGACATGAAATATATTGATGGATGCAGGTGGCTCTGGACCGTGTTTTGTGGAATTTCTTGGGGAAGTCCTATGTTCGGCAGTGGACTTGAGAAGGGGTGTAGTGATGATGATGAATTAAATAAACTCTTTGGAATAATGCCATTTGAACTACACAAAACTAAAACATTATTTTAAGAATATATGAGTAAAAGAATGAAAAGTCGTGTGTTTAAGACGGTGTATCTCTTTCTTTATCTCAAATCTAATAACGGTGCGCTTCTGTGGAGCAAAACATACATAATATTTTCCGGAGTTCTCCTAAACACAGCGACCTCCGGCGGACAATATTTTGCTCGGCTCTCGCGGTATCGGTTTATTCAAATGTCCTATGTCCGACCCGAGCTCAAAGAATCAACTTGCATAACATAATATATATTGAAATTCTTCCACCCTCAAATAACCGCGGTGTATTATGCTATGAATATATTGTAAGGACTTTTATTAGTAATAATAAATAGTGATGTGTTTATAAGAAAGTCGCTTTGTAGATGTGGCAACAAAAAATCCATAAACACGTAACATTTCTGTCATGTTCCGGATTGTCTCAACAAAAAAAAAACTACAATTGTTACCAAGAATGGTCCGCGAGGCTATTGTAATTAAAAAACCATCTTAATTTCAATACATAACATGGCTAGGCTAGCTATTAATAAAATTTAATCCAAACCTAAGCATACTACTTCAAGACTTCATTTCATTTCATTTCACGTTTTGCGTACCTCGGACCAAAATTATTTAAAAATTGAAGATAGCTTTCATTAACTATGACATTAGGACATCAAACACATCGGTCTTCCGTGATGGGTACTGTAAAGCGTCCAAAACATCGGCAATTATAAAATTTAAAATTAAACGCGATAAAGATATGTAAAATTAATTCTATTCAATGTGTATTCGCGTAAATATTAGAAATTCTTACGTGACCATTGTTTATGTAAAATGTTACGACATACATATGAATTACCTTACTAACTAAACCTTAAAATTCCGAAATCTAAAATATTCAATTGGATGACTGGAAATAATTTTTCTGTTGCACAATGTTTTGTGATGTGAATGCGCTTACTAAGAGTAACTTTAAAGGCCAATTTACTTGCGGTAAGTAGCGGCTATCGGCCCATAGGCAAGTCAGCTTTGACTAGATATTGCTATCGTATAGATTGTTTTCAGAACTGTTGTGAGAACGCAGCTTAATCTAAGTAAAAATACTTACTTAAGCTGCTATCAATGACCTGGATATATTTAAACCTAGGTTATACCTTTGATGTGAATCGCAATCAGGGAGAGTAAAGCACAGGGCAGGAAAAGGAGAAAACGACAAGTAACCTTGTACGGCAACTGTTAAGTCAGCATTTTAAGAATCACAAATTCTTTAATCAATATTTTGCGCTTTTTCAGAGCCATAAAAATTACATTTAAAATAAATAATAATAAAATATTTATTTGCATTACATTTTAGGTCTTATAACATAGTGTGAACATGCATGTTTTACCGATTTATCCACAGACTAACTAGTAGATTCTAACCGAATGATTTATCGGTATTATTACGTCGACATGCAATTGAATAATTACATTTAGAATATAATAATATAAAAAAAATATATATTTATATTTAGGCATGGTCATGCCATAATGCATAATGTCAAACTAGTATAATGTCAACCTTACAAATTCTAACACATTAGTCAATGTAAAATTTCAAACATCAACAACAATTCGCTTGAGGTGACCGTCAGGTCAGAGTTTGATAAATTAATTTAGGTATGCCATAAAAACAGTTTTCAATCAGAATCCAGAAAATATTTTTTTAAAAAGATTAAATTCTAAGCTTTGAATATGGTTCGGAAGTAAATTAAATAGGCCAACGCAGTTTTTAGTATAGTATTCATTTTCTCATTGGTAGTTGCAATCGGGACTGCTGAAGAAGTGATCTCAGATCCGAATCCCAAGTCGGGCTGTAGTCACTTATGAAGATTATATATTAAAAATGCTCAATAGCAGCCTGGAGTCAGAAATTTGACGGTCTTTCAGAAATAACATAAAGCTGTGGGTCCTGCGCATGATCTCTGTTCGATTGTGTCGAATTGCAGTCCCATTGGGCTATGAAAGTATGGAAATAGAGTGCACCTGAGCTTGCGCACACACTCGTGTGCTATAATCTTGCTCAGGTGGCTATTCGTTATTGAGACTGGTCATCGTGATGAAATTAGGCCTGGGACATTATAATTACTTTCGTTGAAAAGTATTTTTGGGAAGAACAAAATTTAATGTGCAAATGTGATTCTCAGCTTAATGCTAATTTAAGACCACAAAAACAATTTTAATGCTTAATTACATATAAATCTCTTACGATGCTGGTTTGGGATCCCGAAGATCATTTTATTTATGTTTAGTTTCTATATCATAATATATAAAATGGGTCATCAGTATCATTTATCTTTACCTTCTTTAATTATTAATCCTTTAAAAACAATCTGCTAAACGAGGAATTCTCCCATCACAAGGAAAATCTTTTGTAATCGCCATTTTTGTCAGGTGGATGTTATGTTTAACAATACCAGACGTCTTGCACTATTGACGCTGCATTCTATCAGCGATCTGGTTTTGCCAGCAAGATATTACGGGCGCTTTCTTAAATCGCTTTTCACGATACCCACGAAATGATGAGAGAGGATAGATTCTTTAAAATCACCAGCACACAACAACCGTCTATGCTTGAAAGTACGAGTAAAAATAATTTAGTTTCATTCTCCATGGATCCATAATGGAGTCTGAAAGCCTACTTTCAAGCTCCATTATTATTATTAGAAACTTTCGGATACCCCAGTGGCAGCACTATAAAAGAATCATTTATCACATTTTCTCAAGGGAGTCGTAGAATTCTACTACGAGAAATGCATATAAATATTGTGACCTAGGATATATGACAGATATCATAATTTCAAATTTTGTGTTCTATATAAACACAGTGTGCAATATCTCGTGCTTTTGCAGTTACAGTGCATCTGTCAAACATGATGATTTTGACTTATAAATCAAGATTCTTATCCTGATATTATTTAAAATAGAATATGTCACGCCATTTCTAATAATAGCAATGATACTAATAGGTATTTTTTAATTTTTAATTTTATTGGATAAAGCTAACAAACGAACACACAGTCCACCTGATGGCAAATGGATGCTGAGGCTCATATACATGTATCTTCGAGTCAAATTCAAAATGCAGATGCGTTGTCACCCCTGAGGACTAAGATGGAATGCGTCTTTTCTAGTAAAAAGCGTCTCCGATTCTCTACACTCACCATACGAAACACGTACGTTTTTACGTGGTAGAGATATGTTGCAGCTATATTACTGGTATAGTTGTAGCACAAATGGGTCGGCTCGACCGGAGAAGGACCACGCTCTCTTAGAATATCACCTTAAAGTAGCAGCTTAACGCTGCTGTGTTTTGTATGGTGAGTATAGAGAACCGGAGACCCTTTTTACTGTAAACGAGGCATTCCATCCTAGTCCTCACGGGTGACAACGCATCTGCATTTTGATTCGCAATCGAGGATAGATAGATGTCTATGGACTACTACAACCACTTACCATCAGGCGGACTGTGTGCTCTGTGTAATCTGAAATATTGCAAACGTATTAAGAACCGAAGACAATACAATAATTTCTATGGTGTAGTATTCTCACTGGGATCATCACGTCACATGATCAATTCGTGTTGTTATTGTTTTTTTAAACTCTTACATTACTAGCTGGTACCCTGCGTGTCGCTGTCACAGAAATTTTCCAAATTTGGAAGATTTCCATTGTTTTATTAGAAATGATTATACATTAATTGAAGTTGAGTGATATATTACTTTCAAATAAATTTGTCACGCGCCACCTATTGTAATTTAATTGTACTATGCCTATAACCTTTGCGCAAGTGCAAGCAATAAGTTGACAAAATTTTAGCGTAATTTGATGAACGGTATGGCAGCGCATAAAATACGAAAAAAAAATATTTTTATAGATTCGATATGTATCAGGTCGAAGCAAAATTGCTTTGCAGTTTGTTAGACTAAAATTACTATTAATTTTATAAAATTTTGAACGCCGTTAAGTTTTAAAATTCGGTCGAAACCCACAACATTGCAATCAAAAACAGGTTTACCGCGCCAATCATCGCCAAAATCATCTCAGCCCATGATCTGCTAATCCTTATATGCCCATTCAAGCTCGATCCACAATATTGCTTAAAGCTTCTGAGCGCTATGGCTTTAAATATTTTTTTACCTATTATATTATTATATTTTTATTATATGTACAAATAATTATATTTATTACTTATAATATAATTCAGTGCTTGACCACAATCCCACCTGGTGTTAAATAGTGATAAAATATTAGTTTCTTAAATATTTAAGCGAAATAATTAATGGATAGGTTTAAATTTAAAAAAAAAGCGAGAACTTTACTAAAACCTAAAATAACTTAAAATTAAAATTCACTGAACTGACAACAGGCACTAAACAGGAGACTAGCAATTTATTATCTTATGTCTAAATGTCTAAATAAACTAGTTATACTTAATTTTTCTCCTCATATCTACTGCGATTAGTTAAGAACAAAAGTAACATTTTTAATTTCAAGATGAACTCACAATATATTATGCTGATGTTACACTAGCGCTATCCGTAAGGGATATCGAATTCATCGCTATATTTACAATCTGAATTTTCTTCGGGGAATAGAAATTCATGGTCCTGTGCCTGCAACAATGTCAATCGACTCTGTGTAACATAGTCCTCTCTGATTATAACCCACAGACAACATCAAAGCATGTGATACCCCGGCGACCGATTCAAAAGCATAATTTTATTGACAGCATTTACATTTTTATTGGCAGGCCAGGACACCGCATGCTGGTTTCGCCCTGAAACGTAAGTGATTTTGAATTTTGTGATGTGTATTTTATTATCTGATTTTATGTTTGTTCAATATGTCTTTGTATTACCATAAGGAAAACATTACAGGCGCCATTAAATAAGTTTATCTGTGTTTTTTGTTTTCAGTAAACCATACATTTTTTCATATCACTTATACATTTATTTTAGATATTATTTTCGGCGTCATCATCGTCATCTTCATTACAGCCCAAGTCCACTACTGAACATAGGCCTTCCCCAAGGAACGACACAAAACAAGTTCCTGAGCCACCTGCATTCATCGGCTACCTGCTTCTTTTACTAGGTCGTCACTTCATCTAGTGGAGGGCTACCCTAAACTTCGCTTACCAGTTCGAGACTGCCACTCGAGATTCGTTCACCCCCATCGGTTTTCGGTTCTTCGAGCTACATTGCTAGCCCATTCCTACTACAGCATACTGATCTGTTGCGCTAAGTCGGTTACTCTGGTTACGAAGACGCAGAGAAACTCCGATTTTCTATTTTTGGCTTACGCGAAATATTTCCTTACTTTTGTTTTTATTAATATCAAATTAGCTTATGATTGTCGCTTTTGTTAAGACTTGCTTACACAGCTATGAATCGCAATATAAAAATAGATTTTCTAAGGTCTATTCATAATTACGTAACCTTATCTCGAATTTTCCACTAAATTTTTGGAGACTTGCGATACTAGCGTTTCCGTTACTTTGATGTTGCGTCCCATAGCTACTGGCTTTTTTTCATTCTATTCGAGTTTTATTCCAACTGACGTTGTTTCGAGAAACACGATCACAGCCGGATATTTTTAATAAATTGAAAATTCACTGCTTCAATATTTTTATTACTTGAATACGACAAACTTATCAAGAAAAAGCATTCTCGTCGCTAGCGGCAGACAGCTGAAGACTGTCTTTCTAATAATTCCAATTTGAACCACCATTATGGGAGTACGAAATTACTTTAATTCCGAGTAAAATTTGATTGATTCAGTACTTGAGTTTGTCAAGAGCTGGCCGACTGAAAAAGCTTTAACAGAAGGCCTTTGTTTCAATTCTATATGCATCAGCGAACTTTTTCTACAACCTTTTTAATTCTACTTCTAAAAGTAAGCCATTTAAATTGTGCGCCAGCTGAATGCATACCTTTCTTGAATCAATTGCCCATAATGTAAGGAAGCGATACCCCTCATTCTAAATATGCTGCTCCTCCTCAATAAATCTGACTCGCAGTCTCTGACATTTTGTTCGGCATTTTCGGATGACTATCCGCCTTTGCTCAATCTAAATATCCTCACCGTTTAGCTCAGTGCACCATTTAAAGCTGAGAATGACATTTACATAAAAGATTATTGAATCTCCTTCACGCTACCGTTAACACTGTACCATGTAGTCGAAGTTGGACTTAATTTCTTAGATGTTTTATCTTTGAGTCAATAACATTGACTTTAGTGTTACAAAAAACTAATGTTATATGTGTAATATAAACGTCGACGACGACGATCTTCGCCTTGATCATACTGATGAATTTAAACAGTGGGAGACACAACGAGATCATTCAGTCTGTCAGCGATTCTGTCATAATGCCTACATTAACTATCTGTACTGTACTGTCATAATCACTAAACCAAAACAAAGTAAGCGGTAAAATTAAAAATTAACATAAATAAAAATAAATAAAATGATAACATCATCAATGTAATCGAAGTCAATTAAATATGCATTATTAAGGATAACTCAAAAATTACTGCTCAGATCTTGATTGAACTTATAGGCGACCACATGAGAAGCACCAGCTTTGAAATAAAAAAGAATTAAAATCGGTTCACCTAGAAAATAGTTCCGAGGTAACACACATAAAAAATACAGTCGAATTGAGTACCTCCTCCTTTTTTGAAGTCGGTTGAAATTAGATATATGTGGATGTTTTCGCCATTGATGTTCATAAAACTTTGAAAAGAACCTTAGCCACACTCTCTTTATAATAATATTAATCTTTATTTCCATATATCAGTTGACAATATATCTATTTATATACTAAACAAGGAATTTTTATCTTAAAACGTGAAAAATAGCATCCATTGCCAAACTAGGCTAAAACCTGTATTTCAGCGTATCGCGCCATTCTCCACGCCCACACATTATAAACATAAATTATTTACTTACCTATCTTATAAAAAATTACAAACAAACAAAAGAAATTGTCTTGACCTATTTGAGAAAAGCTAAGAAATATTTCAAATTGGGATAAAATAGTATTTCTGGACGAGACGTGGCTTCTTGCGAACTGTACCGAAAGCGTGGATTGATGACACGGCACAATCAGTCAACAAAGTGCCCGAAGGCAAATGACAACGCCTGATAATTGGGCACGCAGGGATAGCAAACGGTTTCGTACCTAATTTTTCTTTGGCTTTTAAATCAACAAAAATAATAGAATATCACGAGGAGATGAATTTCGAAAAGTTCAAAGTGGTTGTCAAAATTACTGGAAAATCTTCATGAACCACATATGATTATTTTGAATAATGCGCCATACCATTTTTATAAAAGGACAGAGCTCCAACATCCAGCAGCAGAAAACTAGAGCTTATATCTTGGCTGCAGAGCAGTGAAGAGCATTGAAGCTAATGAAAATATGTTGAAATACGAATTGGTCCGATTAGAGAAAGAAAACAAACCCAGAAAGCCAACCTACAATTTGGATGAAAGCGCTGAACAACATGGCCATACGGTACTTACAATGCCATCGAACGGATTTGGGCTCATGTCAAAGGTTTGTTTTTTTGTCATTATACCTAGTACCCTCTTTTACTACTTAGATATATATGTATACTTAATTTTTTTTCATTGTTTTTAGGTCATGCAGCCAAACATAAAACATTTCCACCATTTAATAAAAGAAAATGTTGACTTTACGAGTATTGCAAAATGCCTGTGATAACGTTACTGTGGATGACTGGAGAAAAGTCGCGGAACACACAAAAAAATATATACTAGAAGACTGGGAGCGAGATGTCCACTTTGACAGAGTTTGTGAACAAAAATTAATAATCAACGTAAGGGACAGTTCGAGTAGTGAGCCTAGTGATGGTGATGATGATGATGTTAATAATGAACTTGATTTAGGTTGTGCGCCATTATTATAATTATAAATAACTTTAAGCTACAATTCCTTGTTTTATTTCACACTAAGCCCTTTTACAAAAATTATTTCGACTTGCACATATTCTACTCAATATTCTGACTGGCCGAAAAAAAAATACACGAGGCGAAATCTTATTGTAGGAGGGATTTTATTATCGTATTAATACTTTATTATTAATTCAATAGATAAGAAATTGTTCAAAATTCCAAATCCATAGAGCAATAAACATGCAATTATCGATTGCAAGTTCTTTGGGAATAATAATCGAATAGATTCATTAACGATTATACACCACCCCATCCCCACAGTGAGCTGTCAAAATTATCAAGCTAAATTTGACAGTTTAATGCATAACAATAAAAGTTCGAGCATAGCTCGTAATTAATAACTCAACGTTGCACTGTCAAAAGATCTTCCGTTTCGCCTGATATATACAATAACGTTAGTGACTTCGTGGGGTCGTTTTGCTCCCCTATAACCAAAAAACGCTTGAAGCATATATGCGTTAATGTTTTTTTAATTATTATTAATAATTAAAAAAATACTATAGCACTTACAAAGTACCCAAAGCATAAATAAATAAATCGGTAAATCAACTACAACAACTAAAAGTTTAAACTCGTAATTCTTACTGATGGCACTTATTTTCAATAATTACAGCTAAATCACGCTGTTTTGTCATACTAGTCTATTTTGCACGCGTATTTTTTACATTCATGACACATTTTAGCGGTTTATGTGTCTTTCGTCATCATCTTTAATTGACTCGATTCCCTTTAAACTTGCTCCATAGGCACACCGCTTCTGCTATCACTTTCGGAGTTTTTGCCAAAAACTTCATACAGTCTGTAAGCCCTTAGAAATTTTTATAAAATTGATTTTCCTCTCGTTGCTATGTAATTTGATCAAGGCCTTACGTCAGCTTACGTGCCAAGTTGTTTTATAAAGTCTCGACGCATAATCTTGCTATTTGATAAAATAAAAAATGTTTACGATAGATATGTTCAACGATTTTGATAGAACTGAAGAGATCCTCTATTTCACTCTCCGTTTTATAGTCAGATATTTTTGTTTCTCTGTCGCATGCATCTGATGTCGGCGGCATCTTGAAAAAAAAGCATACATTCTAACTATAGTTCAGAAACTAGTTGATTGTTCAAACGTTGCTTCAAAAACAATAACAACAATTAATATTAACAAATAAATAGTAACGTTATAAAGGTGGGGAAAAATTTATACCTCACCTAGTACTTACCTACAAAAGTGGTGGTGTCCTCGTTATCAGTAAAAAGAGTCCTATATTTACCATACAAAACAGAACAGCATGATCACAGTCAATCTGACCCAATCGTGCCATAATACCCATAGCTACATCGTGAATCTACCACGTAACAATGATTATCATCACCCTCATCCGTATTTTCGTTTGCTTTTTTAAAAGTAGTAGTAGTAGTTTGCATCATTTTTTTGAAAGTAGTCTAAAAGTAGTGTTTCACTTCAACAGCAACTCTTACTAAAATAATATAAAATCCAATTAAGATAATGAATACAATCATGTGCTACTTCGCGGAAACTCATTATATTAAAGATGTTAATCTTAAATCCAATTAAAACATCGTTGCATAATATCCTAATATATCACACACCGTTACCGGCGGTAGTTCGTTATCGAAAACACGCCGCTCAACAAGTTTCTGAAGTTGAAAATTAGAGCGCATCCCGCAATGGAATAGACTAAATTTAATCCGACCAACTCCTAAACCGAAAGTAAATGAAAACACAATCTGTGAGTTTACTTCTAAAACCTTATCTTATTAACAAATTTGAAAACATGGGCTTTGTTTTCCAACTAATTGTCGAAACTTCACAAGTTCCCTGTCCATAGGCCTTCCCTAAGGAATGCTATAAAACACGGCATTCTGAGCCACCTGCGTCTTCTGACTTTCTGTATGACTTACCAGGTCATGACTCCATCTAGTGGGGTCCATCTAGAAGCTAGGTGCGCTTACCGGTACGACGCGACGCTGCCACTCGAGAAGTCTTCTTGCTCGTTGGTTTTCGGTTTGTTTAGCTCTATGGCCTGCCCTTGCCACTTCAGCATACTGATTCTTTGGAAGATGTCTATCTGATGAATTCTATCAGAAATAAAAAAGTATCATTTATTTGATACACACTTTTAAGCAAATTTAAACAAAGAAATATACAAACGCAAGGGGCAAAAATATGAACACATCAGTCTTAGACTGCTCAAGTATTAACAAATTGGAAGCAGTGCGTATATGCATCATTAATTAATACAAAGAACTTCCGAGCACAGACCTCTCCATAACTCGTTTAGCGGCTTTAAGCAACTTCACACGGCCAGCAGTAAAGAACCATTTCTCAGATCCATATAATATGTCATTAGTGGCAATACGCACTGCTCATAATATATAATACAAAAATAAGTGATATTTATTTTTTAAATACTAGGAACAGACACAAATTAGTGGTACCAGTTACTCGACTCCACCCAGTCAGTAATTCATTCTTGGGGCGATGTATACGATTTTACAACAAAATCCCCGAAAATATACAAAATTTGACGTGCTCAAAGTTCAAAAACTTTATTAAACAAAGATTGTATCAAAAGGGTTATTATAATATTAAGGAATTTCTGGATGATAATAACCCCTGGGAATGAGGTAATCGCTACCGAGCTATTTCTAATTTGTTTTGTGTGGTTAATTGTGTAACATACATGGTTGTAAGCTATTATTTAAAAGTTCCGTTGGGTTTCTTGCTGGTTCTTCCCAGGACAGAGGTTTTTTTCGAACCAGTGGTAATTAAACAAGAGAGTGACTTACAATAACTATTATTTATAATCTATATTAAATAAAAAGTTTCTGTTTCTCTTTCTATCCCACGATTTTGCATTCATTTTAGTCATCAGAGCCTATCAAAGTCCACTGCTTAACATAGGCCTCCACATGGGTTACATCATAAGACGGAGATTTGCTGTAGTTGCCAGGCGGGTAAGCAAATATATTTTTATAGATTTTAAATGTAATTAGCAAAGATCCGCGTGAAGAGTTTATAGAGCTCGTCAGACTAATTATGATAATCCTCAAACCAGATAAGAAATTATATTATTTATGCGGATCTAACTAATTAATTTTAACATCTTTAATATAATTTAATTCCGCACAGTAACGACCGATTATAGCTTAACCGCAGTTTTTTATTTTCTAATTATTATAAAGAAGACGCTCCTGCCCATCTCCTGGGTTGTATACCTCTGTTACCTATTACGACACCCATGGGACGATAGACAGTATTGTTTATATTCTTAAATCATCACCCTGAGTGCAGTACATTCACAATTGTAATTCCATTTTAATTAAAAATAAACTGTTAATGTTTTATTTCAGAGTTAGGGTAACATATGTCGGTACATAGTCCATCAGATGGTAAGTGAATGCCGCGACCCATAGACATTTTACATGTATCCTAGCATATGTGCTATCACCTCTGAGGGTATCTTTCTCTACGCTCACCATATGAAACACAGCAGCATTAAACAGCTATTCTATTCTACGTGGTAGAGCCATGCTGCAGCTATATTATGGTTGTAGCACGAATGGGTCGGCTCGACCGGGGAAGGACCACGCTCTCACAGAAAACCAGCGTAAAATAGCAGCTTAACGCTGCTGTGTTTCGTATGGTGAGTGTAGAGAACCGGAGACCCTTTTTACTGGCAAAGAGGCATTCCATCTTAGTCCTCACGGGTGACAACGCATATGCATCTTGAGTCTTTATTGAGGATAGATGTAGATGTCTATGGGTCACAGTAACCACTTACCATCAGGTGGACTGTGTGCTCGTTTGTCACCCGTTCCTATAAAAAAAAAAAAAAAATTATGTGAGGGCGTGGTTCTACCCCGTTCGAGCCATCCCATTGGTGTTAAAACCATTATATAGCTCCACGCATAAAGTTTGAATTTAAGCTCTAGATTGACTCTGAATACCGGCCTTTGAAACAACGTTATTCACAATATTCCCTTAAGCCAATAACAAATAATTTATAACAGTTGAGTTTACAAGCACTTTTTATTCTAATAATAATCATTGTTATTTGTTGAGTGGGATTTCATGTTCAACAAATATCCATTGTAATAAGAAATTCTGTCGATAATAGTCCTTATTGAAAAACAATGAAACAAGAAAGCCATTGTTTGTGCTATCTCTGGAGCATGTTTGTACGGTTCGTGATTGATTCCACTGTAATTTCCATACGCGTGCTCTACTCATATTAGCTACGTTATACACCCGCTAGTCTTACATGACCTTCTTACCTCCTCTTGCCAGTTCACATTTTAGTCGATGAAACGGTAAATCTTATACCCAAAGGAGTTCATGTTTACATGGTCGATTTTCCAGGACTATATACACAAATGAGCGGCGGGGCGACCTCGCGGCGCCTGCCGAGTCACGCACATATATTTTTCAAAGCCTAAAAGTATATCGCATTGAAATTGTAAAACACTATTAAGTATAGTTTTCAAATGTACTCTTAAAGTAACAAATTCATATAGAGTGCCGTTTTAAAATATATCAGCAGTGCTATAAACACCACCACTCTGTAGTGGTTCATGACAGTTGTCGAATAGCGGATCAAACTCACGAATAACGTGTCATATAGTCCGTAGTAATGTGTCATATAGCTAATGGCGCTTTCCAATTTTATCTAGTTCTTATTAGTGACTTTCAATAAGTATTATTTATAATCTTTATTGAATAAAAAAAGTTTCTGTTTCTGTTACATCATAGCATTACTGTGCAAGTCAGAATGTGTCGAGACGCGCTTAATAAAAAGGAAAATGCTTCACAGTTAGCAGCTGCTTAGCAGTTATTAAAGGTATATGGCGGCACCACCGACGCTTTATTACCAAATAAATATATGATACTCGTACTTCAAGTAATCAACTTGACGCATAGGCTGGCACGTGCTTCCAACAACCAAGAAGCTAACGACATGGCCAATTAAAAAGCACAGTCATTTGTGGACGCGTACATCTGTTAAGTTGGTGAATACAGATTAGCGTTTATTTTAACGCTTGTCCTAAATAATAAAATATCTGTACTGATAGTATTGCTATAAGAAAATAATGAATTAGACTTTTTTATGGCTAGATAATTAGAAGGATAAGAAAATAAGAAATAAAAACGACACAAATGGGCATTTTCATTTGAAAATTAAAATGTAACCGGTGCAGTGATGACGCAAAATCGAGACGTAGTCACCCACTGTGCTATTCAATTGAGGTAGCTTGAGAGCCACTTCCCGCCTTGTCGTGTGGGGGGGGGGAGCTTAATAGCCGTGACTTGGTCACCCAAGGTGAACAAATAAGAACCCACATGGCTGGCCCGAAGTGAAAGGTTAGCCCGAGGTGGCCACTCCGAGTGGGCTTGGTAAGTCCACTCGGAAGTTGTAGAGAGGAGTGTCGGTATTGCGAGAGGCCGCTCTCCCTACCCTCCGCGGCCGAAACTTGGTTGACAGTGGAGCCACAGATCACATCCGCCGCTGGGTTCAGGAAAGCTGGTACTTTCGAGTGCTCGTTTTTTCTTGGCCTCATGGTTTCCGCGCATTGGCCTCGGGAGGTCCTTTGCGCAGTCGGAGTTGAGGCTGCAGAGGAAGACGCGCCTTATGCTGCTGGTGCGCCTTACCTGAGACGGCATCGGGGGAGGAGAAATCCTTTTCCGAGGAGGGGCTGCCATGGCGCGACCGGCGCTGATAGGGCCGCAGATGTGTGCGAAAACTTTGTCGTGGTCCTGCTTATATGTGCCGAAGGTGGAACACCATGTAGTTATAACCGGTGCGAGACCGATATAACCCGTCTTTGCTATGTGTAGGCATTTTCCCATGTAAAAAGCTTAAGAGCAACTCAACAAGGTAAGAAGAGGCTAAATGTTCAAGATTTCCCTGCGCAATAAAATCCGTGGCGTAGATATCCACAGTAAACCAAGAGTAACTGGCATAGCGCGGTGGAACTACAAGGTCAAGAGGCTTTTAGCTGCATGCATAACTCAAAGATAGTTAATGTTGTTTTTTAATTTAATTTTTTAAAGTTGAGCTATGAACTGATGAGTTATGCAAGGCTTTGCTTATATTCTATTATAATTAAAAACGAGCCGGCAGTCCCTGGTGCTAAATAGCCAATGCAGTCTGTGTGGCCCTTGCAATCAACTTATTACTACTTTATACTACATATTAAAGACTATATTTTACATTGTCTCTTACCCTTCACACCAGAAATAAAAGTGGATGCACTGTAGTTTTACGCTTCAAAGATGTACCATCTTACAGCGTTACCAACACAAACCCCTACGCAAACAGAGGGGTGTTGTCAGTTTAACGTATGTATCTGTGTATATGTGTCTGTTTGTGACACCACCTTCCAACCTCAAAAAAATAACTCAACTATTAGGTGGCTTGATCGAGAGTGTTCTTAACTACGATTTGAGAAAATCTGTTCAGCCGTTTGAAGATAATCAGCGCTATTTGTTTTTGTTTCGGGGATTTATTAAATTTTAAACTTAAATAATGACTTGAACATAATAAATAGGTTATTTTTTAAATATTATAAAGTAGATTTACCTAGAAATACGGCATTTTTACTAAACATACTACAAAAATAAATATTCCATTACAGCGTTTTAAACGCCCGTCTGTCGCTATTGTAATAACCGCCGTTAGGGTGACAGGGAACTGCCAGCAGATATTGTCGTCAATTTGTTTGGTCGTTACTTACGAGTTGCTGCTTAGGATGCGGACAGCGCGCGACCCAGGCCTCCCCAGCTTATGAACGCGCCACCAAATAAGTACAACAAAGTTGAGACGTCGCTCGATTAGCGATAAGTCACGTTATCATCCATTTTTCTTGTAATAAATAAATATCATCCTAAATTATCGCACTGAAGTTTTTTGAGTACATTATTAAGACAAAACCTTTTCATAAGGCCCTAACAGGTCACTGCTAGACATAATATATCTTTTCTAGTAGTAGAAAGCATTTGGCGTAATTACCACGCTTAGCGTTCCATCGTCGGTCGAAATCAGAAATCTGCAGAAGTATAATGATAAAAATACCAATGACAAACGATAGTGTGACTCATCATAGACACCTACACCTATTACTACTAAGATGGAACGTCTTGTTTACTGTCTCCGGTTCTTATCACTATACGAAAATTAGCAGCATGCTGCTATTTCACGATGGTTTTCTTCGTGAATTTGGCTCTTGTTTTTAGTCGAGCCGGCCTATTCATGATAGCTCTACCGCGTATAAAAATAGTAAATTTATAGCGCAGTAACTACAGAGTAATATGAATATTTTTATATCTATGCTAATAACATTTCAATAAAATATTGTAAGCGATGCTTTCTAATATCGTTTCCTTCGACAATCTAAAATTACGAATGAATACCATAAGAAATATCTGTAGGCGATATAAATTTAGATTCAACGTTTTGCAGAGTTCGTGTCTTTATTGCTTTGGAATGGAAATTATTCACAAGTACGTTACGTACCAGCACATCGATTATCATTGACCCATGTTACGAGCTCAGTCTTTTTAGACTAAAGTTACGCTATTGCGTTGAAAAAGTTATTTTATTACTCGTACCTGGCGAATTCGTGACAGGTTATGCTAAATTATATTATATGGATGTAAATGTAGAAAAGTTAAAAAAGTTAAAGTTATAGTCTATATAAGTCCCACTGCTGGGCACAGGCCTCCTCTCATTTCTAAGTGGGGGTTTGGGCAAGGAATGTCCGCCGCACTGTCACAATAAGTGTTGGCGAAATTCACGGCTTCGAAATATTTTTTTTCTTATTTCTCAGACATGCAGGTGTCCTCCCAATATTTTGCTTCATCGCCAAGGACGTGGTAAATAACAACTTAAAATTGTAATTAACAATTTGATTGATGCCGGCGGAGAACCTGGGTTGCTCGCGTACTGTGATATTTACAGCGAGCGCTTAGCCCTGAGCTGCCACGGCTCTAAATATAGAAGCATACACATAATATTTATAACTGGATGGAAACTTTGTAAGATCATTTTATACACTACATTTTATACTGAGCATTTCATATGTGGTAGAGCCATGCTGCAGTTATATTAGTAGTATAGTTGTAGCACGAATGGGTCGGCTCGACCCGGGAAGTACCACGCTCTCACAGAATACCAGTGTTTCGTATGGTGAGTGTAGAGAACTGGAGACCCTTTTTACTGGAGGATGGATGTAGATGTATATGGGCCTCAGCAACCACTTACCATCAGGTGGACTGTGTGCTCGTTTGTCACACTATACTATAAAAAAGTATATATCACCCCATATCATTCCGTGGGTGTCGTAAGAGACAACTCAATCAAATCTAGATCCAGAAGATTGATCTCTAGCCTACAATAGATGGCGGTAGGAACATCTCGTGCTTATTCCTAATATAAATTACGAAGACCGACGATAGGAACTAGTTCCAAATGTGCGAGACGTGGGGTACCTACTGTGTTGTCCAATCTGCCCGCCAAGCTTTATGCTTATAGCAAATCCCTTACAGCTAAATACTGCTGTGTTTCGTTTGGTGAGTGTAGACCCTTTTTACTGGAAACGAGGCATTCCATCTTAGACCAAAGGAATTATGAGAACGCTAGTGCGTTTTGATTCTTATTCGAGGACAGATGTAGATGTCTGTAGGCCACTGCATTTACTTACCAATAGGTGGACCATGTGTCCGCTTGTTACACTAGTATTTAAAAAAAATACGTATATTCAATAGTGATTTCCCGATAACCGCTTGCTTCCTTATCGCTGTTATATCGTTGTTGTCCTTATAATTGGTGCCTTAATCGCTTAGATTCACTATTGGGCCCGGTAGAAGGCGCTGTTTTCGAGATTAAGAAATCAACCGTGCGAAGCCGTAGCAAATCGCTAGTTATATATAAAGAATAAAGATCGTAATTTATAAAGGGCCAATTTTTCATTGTTCAGTCCAGATTTCTCAGACAAGTTATTCGTAGGATAAAATAAAATACCAACAAATTAAAAGTTACATTTGTATGAATAACGTAGATGAATTATTTTTATAGTTTACAATTTATTTATTATAATTTATTCTATGAATAACATTTATCTTATGATTGAGACATTTACCCTTAACTATCAAAGGCCTTAAGCTTGTACTTACGCGGTCAAATTTGACAACAGCAATGAGGTGATGTAAATAAGGATCAAGTGGCCGCACAAATCTAGTGACACCAAATGTAATATATTGTTAAAAAAAAATCATAATAATTTAAGCGAGCAATTGTTGTGTCTGTAATATACGTGTTCTGTAATTATCCAGATAACTCAACAGGTACTTCCAGAAATTTGAAGATTGCAAATTATGGTTATTTTAAATAACATAATATGTTCAAAAAAATAAAAGGGTAATGAAAGTGCAGCAAACCGCAAGTAAGACGAGAGCAAGGGTTTTTGAAAGAGAAGGAAATAAATTTACATGTTAAATAATAATGGAAGGGCAAAGTGGATGAGTTCGTGTATTTTATGATGTCAGTTTAGCAGGGATCGTGGACATGACAAGAATGTATAACGAAGAGTGATCTCTATTGTGGAAAGTCAGAATGTATCAAAAAGTGTCGTATTGCAATACACAATACCATGTTGGTCCCAACCCTAATGTATGGTATTGAAATTTCTGTAAAATGTCGGTCATTAAGTTGTTGTCGGATCTCTGCCATCATAAGTAATCTAAAAATATTACAATGTTTGGGTAAACTTCTGATATAAACATAAACAATCAAGTATTTTCTAAGAGAGTAAAATGACAATTTAATTTCGTTTCCTTACGATATCAAAGTCAAAAGTAATCCCAAAGTCTTTGTATTCTTTCAAGTCACAAAACCGCTTAATTGTATTTTTGACACAATTAACAAAAACTGACACCCGTCTCGTGACACGGCTACCTAAATTAAGAAACTTTTCATTGTCAACAAAAATGTCCTACCATTTTTTGCAATAATTACTAGGTACTTTCAGTTAGCCCATTATTACATTTATGTATTTTTTGACACATACTCATGGAGATGAAGTGAAGCAAATTACGAACAAGCTAGGTGTGACAGATATGAAACCATATGCATTGTAGGATTAAACTAGTATGTTGTTCAAGCCTGTAGGAATATATCGAGAAAACTCTTCATATTTTGGAAATTAATATTATTTAGAGGACATGATGTAAAATTATCCAATTCACACAAGAATAGCGGGACTTTTTATGCTTATAACTTCTTTAGAAGATGATATGACATGTACGCCGCAATGGAATGTATTATTATTTACTTTTCTTACTTTTTTTTCAAAGGTTTTAAGGGTAAGACCGTTTTTAAGATAAAATATCTATCCTTAAATCTTTTCAAACATAATAAATCCTTATCATGAATAACCGAAAACTTGTTAAACACTGTATACCTAAACAACTTTCGGGGCCGCGAGTGTCTTGAATAAAAGAAAGAATAATAAATGTTTCTCTATACAAAAAGATTTTTAAGATATAAGAACATGTAATGTTTTCGTGTTAGATGGGTAAATCCCATGATCTCGTTTTATGTACTCGTAGCTACGATGCTATGAAGTCATTATTTAGTTTGTACAAACTATTTGCCAACTAGTAGAATAATGATTAAAATAGTTCCCAAATCCAAATACAGCAGAAACCAATGTGTCTTGTCTTTTAGACACATTACTATAATTGTCTTAAATTATATTTAGCTCAGATATGTTTTGTTATTGACTCCATATCTCCCAAATTTTAACCTATTTTTCAGTCAATAAATAAACACATATTATAGACTTCATTTGTTTGATTTGACTGCGTGTTGGTCTAGTTGTCGTAACCGCGACTGCTGATCTGGTGATCATGTGCAATTGAATCCCGGGTCGGGCCAAAATCAATTATGTATTAGGTTTCCTGATAATTTCTTATATTTACGCGAATACTTTACATTTAATTAAACTTTTTTTGAGAATTATTTCGCGTGTTACTTATTTTATGTTCGCGACGTTTCAAGTACTTTGCAGCACCCAAGACCACCTAATCACTTAGATGTTTGATGTCCCAATGCCATGATTAACCACGATTAACTTTATTTTAAAATCGTTCAGAAGCCTGCAGTTAGGACAGACTGACATGATCGAAATTCGTCCTGGTGGACATTAGTGAACACACACGCGCGCGCGCACCCACGCACACACACACGCGCGCACACACACGCATACACACGCACACACACGCACACACACGCACACACACGCACACACACGCATACACACGCACACACACGCACACACACGCACACACACGCACACACGCACACACGCACACACACACACACACACACACACACACACACACACACACACACACACACACACACACATTCACACGCTTCTGTTTAAAATCTCAATTAATCCATTTAAGGTAACATATAGATAAATTTCTACTCTAAACTAATAATGTAAATAATATTAATCATAAGTATTTTGCCAGTGCTTTTACAAACACAATTAAAGATAATATGTAGGTAGTTAGAGTAAGGAAGAGCGGATTAAGTAATAATAATACTTGTGCCTGGCACAAGTATTATTATTACTTAATATGTTGGTCCAACCTCTGTTTATAAATACAAACCACTGTGTTAAGAAAATAAAGATTTTTTTTGATTTTTGCATGCCATAAGCGCGAAGCGCGCTGGTATGTTCTGCTAGGTCCTAAAAATGAAGATTCCAACGTTTTGTCGCATGAAATCGTATCTAGCAATCATATTATACATATAAATGATATAAAAAGCACATTGTCAGAAAGATAAATGATTATTGAACTTATTAATATTTTTTTAAATCGATAATTTTTTTTTATATAATGAGTGCACCACGAATAAATCGGCACAACTGGATTAGGACCACGAATACGAGTGATTCGTATGGTCAATGACGGGAAACAGAGACCTATTTTACTAGTAAAGAGGCGTTTTATCTTAGCTCTCAGGTACAAAAACGTATCTTTTTTTTATAGGAGAGGGTACAAACGAGCATGCGGCTCACCTAATGGTAAGTGACTACCGCCGCCCATGAACAGCTGCAACACCAGGGGAATTGCAGATGCGTTGCCGGCCTTATAAATAGGAGTAGTAGTTATCTTTGGAACCTTAAATATAGATAGATGTAGATGTCTATGGGCCACAGTATCTAGTTACCATTAGCTGGACTGTGTGCTCGTTTATTCCACACACTTCTATAATAAAAAGATTAAATAGGACGCAGCCATCTATTCATAATTGCCGTGATTCATCCAATATCTCGAATTACTCGGGAAATGGCAGTTTTTATTACCAATTAGCATTTTCACTGTATTTTTTGTTTCTACTTTTTGTCTCTTTTGTATACGAATTAAATGTGTTTATTGGCTCTTTTATAAAGCAACTTTAAAAGGTATAATTGTGATTTTTATTGTATATGTTATTTTATACACTAAAACATCATGATGTGACATTTTATATTATCGGTATTTTACATTCCTGTACCGCCATTACACGGATTACATTATCGCAATATCGTTTCGAGGGTAGTAGTATCTACCTAATAACAACTAGAAAATGGATAAACTGCGGCTGCTAACTCGCCTGCCAAACGTGGCAACTAAGGCGATATGAACCTATGTTCAGCAGTGGACTTTTGATATGCTGTAGCAGTACCGCAGCACACAGTCCACTTGAAGGTTGCTGTGGCCCATAGACATCTACATCTATCCTCGATTACGATTTCTTTATTTATTATATTTTATCACGTTGTATGAAACACTACTACAATGGTTGCATAAAATTAAAATAAATTAAAATAATCCCACCTAAAGACGGAGCAGAATTTAAATTGATGTTGTGCAACATTTTTTCGAATAAAAATCGAAAATTTACCACTATATATTTCATACATGTAATAGGTATGTAATATTTTATGTTGCATGTACTTTAAAATAGTATTTACATATATAGTAGGTATCTAAGCAACTTTCTCCCGCATCATCATTCTAGACTTGTTCAATAGCCAATTAATAGTAAGGGTCGAAAACTAAAAAAAATATTTGCATAGCTGTGGGTACAATATAGGCTAATGAAAAAATAAAAGGGAAAAGTTCTGAATGTATAATAATAATAATAATAATAATAATTAACCATCATACCATGATCCCACGAGCTATCTCGCCAAATGCTTTCTAATGTTTACGCGAACACTACACATTAAACTTAACAATTTTATACGGACTTTATCGCGTTTAATTTATATATTTTTATATTTCCCAACGGTTCATTAGGCGTTTAAACACTTCAACCAACCTTCACGTGCAAAGTAATCGAACCGTCGGGAATATATAGAAATAAGTTAATTAAACTTGATATAATCCGTATAGATAAGGTTCCATTAAATATCCCACCTAATTTTATCCCTCAGAACGCTTAATCTTCCTTTACCTCCTAAGGTAGATAGAAAAATCCGGTCCTTCTCTACTTGCAACCTTCTTCAGCTTATCCAGAATTATATACCATAATGTATACCGTCATTAAAAAATGAAAACACTTTTTTTTATAAACATACTACAGAACGTCAAATACATTATTTCCGCGTGGTGGTGTTGTAAGGAAATCCATTTCAACACATGGTTATGATAGCAGTAAGATTTCATGGCCTCTATTGATGACAGTCACCATCTCGCATAAACCAGGTGTAAACTATACATAAGACCGGCGACAAAGAGCAGCATAAAGTGCGAGAGATGTGGAAATGCGATCGCAAATCGGTGTACCGGAGAGGCGATTGTGGTAAATAGTGTTAGAAGCGCAGTTTGTAAGCATGTAACTTCTAGCAGGTGTGGACTGCCGGGACAATTCTTGCGCGGTGCATGTGCAGTTTATGTAGGACAAACGGCTCGGGAAAAATTCTAGTGGGCAAGTAAGTTCTTTCCTTTTAAAGAAGCAAAAGTTATGCTTCTTTTGTTCGAGACCTGTGTCCAACTGTGGGCTATCAGATGCTTAACACAGGAAACAAAAGAAATACATTATAGTAATTTATTATCATACATAGTAATACGCTAATAACCCGCCCTGGTCACTAGTGTCCCTGGTCACTATGGCTTCACGGAAGGCGAATCTATTAATGTAACGTTATTTACATTTAAGATAATCGTAGACCATTTTATTTTATAAATTTATTTATTTTTCATAAAAGAAAATCTTCAGTTTTTCGTATTAAATATAGCCTGGTGTTGCCCTCTATCTGTTTCTGAAGATTAACCCGGGCAGACTGACAACAGACAAAAAAAATTAAAAATTCAAGTTATTTACAATGGCATGCAAATAACACTCTCAGCACAACGTAAATCAGTTATTTCGATATTACAGACAAACACTTCAATTTTATTGTTATGCATAGATATGATATGATAATGATTTTTTTTTCTTAAATAATGTTCAATAAACCAATCCCATGAATAGAAAAACCTATTAATACGTGTAGGTACCAAAGGTAAACCGACTAATTCGGTATCAATTTCTGATCCCCGGATATTATCATAATAAAGATATCATGCCAAAAGAATACATTAACAGTATGTAAAGACATTAGGTATTCCACAGCTCACTTTAGACACGGAGGGCGGCGCGGCGTTAGCGCGGCGACAGCAGGGCGTAGTAAGCCTTATTTGAGCCGAGGGCGCGTGACGGGAAACTGGAAACGAGTCTTGTATGTCGCGTCGCGTCGCCCGAATTCTCATCAAATCATCCCGCGACAATGTCGTTGCAAATCCCAACACGGGATCAACAGCATTAAAGCTAAATTGAAGCGAGTATGACGTACATACCTATTAGAAACATATTTACTCTGCTATTACTTATTCTAAAGTTTAATTAAGACGACGTTGTACTTTTTAATGTTTTTTTTAGCTAGTTTAATCTATTTTAATGTAATTACTGCGTAAAATAAACTCATTAAATAAGACCAATATCATGAACATACGGAGCAGAGATGTGTGAAAACAGAAACGCAAATCATAATATTCTGCTCGGTAAAAAGTCACATAGATGATACTAAATCACTATTAAACGTGTAGCTTGCAGTGATTCCATAATGTAAGCATGAAGTAAAACTTATATCAAATAATTTAAAATTAAGAATTTCGTACAACCGACTTCAATATATGTTATTAAGGATAACTCAAAAACTATTAGTCAGACCTGGATCAAATTTATATGGGACCACAAGAAAAGCGCCAGGTTTTAAATTAAAAAAATCATCGAAATCGGTTCACATAGAACAAAGTTATAAGGTAACATGCATAAAAAAGCATACAGTCAAATTGAGTACTTCCTCCATTTTGAAGTCGGTAGATAAAAAGGATTATTATTTTTAGGTTACAAATCATTTTTTATTTTTATATTATGAAAATAATAAACAAAACCGAAAATTTAAGTACTCTCGACTGTCTCGGCCCGACGAGACATCTTTGTACGTATTTTTTTTTTCAAATTTTCCCTACTTTAGTATTAATTCGTTCTACCATAGCAGAGAGCGATGTAACGTTTTCTTACCTACACAACGCACTACAAAAACACCTTAAGATGGCAGACAAACAGTTTTGTTTACTCGAAGGAATCTCATTAAACGACTAACTGTAAAAAATCGTTTGATACCTGTGTAGCTTTTCTTTCAGTATTAGCTTAATTTAAAAAGAGTGTCTGAATGAAGCAATGTAATTTGTAGAATCATTAATTTTAATTCGTCAAGGCTGTGTCTTTAATGAATTATTGGGAATCGCAGAAGTGCTCACCCTTCCACCTCGTAGACTTTCTACACTTTTTCTTTTGGAGTTAGCATAATGTAGAAAAATGTTGCGCGACCTCACTGCATACTAATTGCTTGTTGTGTCTCTCCTTTACAACGAATGAGCTCCTGCAAACTAAGCAGCTTGACGCGGTATTGGCAATTTCTTCTTATCGATCACTTGCTCTCTATCGTTTTTATTATTTTGTAATCTCTGTAATCTTTTCACGTATAACTCCAATAAGTGTCGTACTAATTCAGAGAGTGACTTTAAAATATATTAAATTCTGCTCCATTAAAAGATCCTTTCAAAGTAATGCCCGCTTGTTATGGTCTCTACAAAAAATTAATGGATTCTCATTTTTATTCCGAATAGCGTTACACTGGATGGGCTTAAAGAATGGTCGATGCATACCAATGTTAATAATTATGGTACTTATTCTTTCCTCCGACTTCAAACCCAAATCGTGTTGAATTAATGTGATCAAGTAGTTAATTTTTGAAGGAATGACGGCGAAGTTTGTGTTATTATTATTATTGTATTATATGCGATATGCTCGGTTGGGCAGCGTTCGGGAAATTAAGGCACATCTTCTCGTCAGGTATACCTCAATGCATGCAGGTGTCTCAGGACCGTGCTTTGTGGCATTCCTTGGGGGAGGCCTATGTTCAGCAGTGGACTTGTGAAGGGCTGTAATGACAATGATGATGATGATGCGATATAATGTGGCTTTAGATTTTTAGTATCAAAAAATAACCGTTTGATTTTGTCTACTAGAGTATCAAAATCGAAATAATATAATATTTTACGTACTTATATAAAATAAAGTAAAGTTACGGCCTGTCCCACTGCTGGGCACAACCCCATTCTCATTTTTGAGAGGTTTTTAGGGCAAGGAAATTTCCGCCGCGCTACCCCAATGCGTTTTGGCGAACTTCACATATCTTCGAAATATTTGTTTTTTATTTCTCAGACATGTAGGTTTCCGCACGATGTTTTCCTTCACCGCCGAGCATCTGGTAAATCAGCATTTATGTTGGTATAATATTATTTATTATATACATTACAGCTTTAAGTACACTTCCCCATGCCTAGTATCCACAACTTTATATTTTTTAATTTGTAATATTACAAACTTATATCAATAAATAGGTTAATAAAAAAGAGTATCACTGATTATAACTGTTCCGAACAAGCAGTTAAAGTTGTGTAAAGTAATCAGAAATTAATAAAACAGAAAGTAAGATTAGGGATTAGTGAGGCTACTGTCGTTCTTAATGGAATTGATATCCTGCTTTGTTTTTTTAATGAATTCACAAATCCTTTTATAAAACGCGATTATTTTCAATTTTTTTGAATTGGTTGAATGTGTATATTTTAAAGCAATTAACCAATAAGTATTTATGCATTCCTTGCATTAGAAATATAAAAAGTAAAATTTTATGCGTACATAATTACTTTTAAATTAATTTTTCGTTAGATGATTTTTTTATATTTCAAAAGTTTTTTTTTTTATAATAATAGTACGACAGAAAGTAAACAATCAGCCACTTAGTAAGTGGTTTCTGTAGCCCAGTAGGTCATGGGCACATGCAACCAAGTTCAAACGAAGAAGGTTATAGATAATGATTAAGATGAAACATCTTACAGTGAGTATTTTTACCGGCTTCCTTACTGTCTGTGGCTGTTCTCTTTGGTAACAGAAACAGGTAAGGTAATGTACATCCTTAGAAGGACTTCTAGGCGGAGAAAAGGCCTATTACCATAAAATAATATTTATAATGGAATAAATAAAATATAGAATTAAAAAAAATCATATGTGCAGTTCACACGCGCTAGAAGACAAATTCCTAATGAAATTAGATATAAAATAAAAATATTTCACGACAAATTATTTATTCAATGTGATCATTTTCAACCTGTGCGGCATAAAATATTTCTAAGATAAAAGTTTCATTTTATAGCAAATAAATGTTTAAAGCCTTATTAATTTTAGTGTAAAACAAAAGAATATCTTTTTTCGAGTAAAATTGTTTAGGTAAAGTAATGTTATTGAACAAAAACTGATTGACTCTCAAATTGGTACTTACATAAGATATGCGCTAGATGGCATAAACACGAATAATTTAATATAAATCGATAAGCTATGAAATCGTTATGATTGTTATGAATGAATCGGATAATGTAATATTTTTTTTTCATTGGGTTAATTTTATTAATTTAATAAAGCTGTTAATTTTTATTTAACTCTTTATTTTAATAGTTAAAATTTATATTAAACATCTTTAAAGCAGCGCCAAAGAGGAGACCGAAATAATAGGTAACACTATTTTTTAATGCTAGCAATGCTATTAACATTACTAAACTTCCCTTTAACCGCTATTGGTAAACTTAAAAATAATCGAATGGCGGATTCGAACCCACAACCTTTTGAGTTCACAGACCGCACCCTACCATTAGGATACTGTCGCTTACTACACTGTATTCTATCTCATTCTCACGCAGGCTAAATCTTATAGATGTATAAGTTTGTCTCTTTTTAATGTTGCTTTTTCGTTTCATCCAATTTCAAATCACAAAGATGCTAAAGAAGTTTTCAAAATTGAAAGCTGATAACGTAAATATTAACATCTTTTTTTTCTCAAAGCTTTTTTGACGAGGAAATTGTTTAAAAAGACCTGAAGAACGACTTCAGAATTATCGAGAAAAGCCGAGCACACTTAGAAATCGTCCCACCGGGTCTCGTCGCGTGTACGTGGAAACGCCGCCGATGCGTGTCCACGCCCCCGCCATGGAGCAAGAAAACTTGTATTTTTTAAACTTTTGCCTTCACGTAAACCGGGGGCACGAAAGTTACAATTGTGTTCCCCCACCGCCCCTTTCAATATGTGACCTGCTTATTTATTGGAGAGGCGTCGACAGAGTTCTTAGACAATATGTCGCGCGCTACCCGAACAAACGCACACTGAAATTCACTTAAACAAAACCCTATATGCCGTAACGTGAAGAGTAAACCGTTTGATTTATGTTTTACTTTCAGTGCTTCAGCACTATTTCGACAGACTTTCCCTAAAGTTTTGTCATACTTACACCCGTGTCTAGGCTACAAAACAAGAAATACATGCGCAAATAGCGACGCTGCGCTGGTCGTTCAGTATTCCGGGCACAGTCGTCATTAGTCGAGCCAGACGTTGGATTTCCCAGAAGCAGCACCAATGTTGGGTACATTCTCTAATGCAACTGAATAATGATGATATTGAAAAGACTCAATCGACAACTAAAGTAAAGATTGTGCCAATCTTATTTTTAAATACAATACTAGGTTTTTGCTGCAATAAGCTATTTTATTACGTTGAATATATCCTTTACAATATTTACAAATAACGCAATATTTTTTAATAGGATTAGGGTGACAAACGAGCACACAGTCAACCTGATGGTAAGTGGTTGCTGCGGCCCATACACATCTACATCATTCTCGATTACGAATCAAAATGCTGATGCGTTGTCACCCTTGACGACTAAGATGTAATGCCTCGGTTCCAGTGAAAAGGGTCTCCGGTTCTCTACACTCACCATACGAAACACAGCAGCGTTAAGCTGATATTTTACGTTGGTATTCTGTGAGAGCGTGGTCCTTCCACGGTCGAGCCGACTCATTCGTGCTACAACTATACCTACTACTAATATATCTGCAGCATGGCTCTATCACGTAACAAAATTAATTTAATTTGTTTCATACATAATATATGTATAAGGTGAGCGAGTAGTGGCGGTGTCAGCATATCCACTACCGTATATCACCCTGTGGGTGTTTGTTGTAAGAGGCGACAAAGCGAAACAAACCAGGAGATGGGCAGCAGCGTTTTCCTAATAACAACTGAAAATAAAAAACTGTGGTTGCCTACCCCCCAGCGTGGGAACTATAGCATTTCCCCCAATTACCCTATGAGGCAATCTTCCTTAGATTGCCTATGGAAGCCTATGTTCAGCAGTTGACTTTTAATAGGCTGTAACGGTGACGTATATTATTTATAGATAATATATAGGTACATATAATATAATTATTTTATATACCGTACATAAACATCTCTACATACATAAACATACTAGTATCTTAAATTAAAAACTCCGCTGCGTCTGTCTGTATGTATGTTTGCGCTAATCACGGAAACTACGCTGGGAATTTTCATTTGGTTTTCACTAATAGAATGTCTGATTAATGGGAAAGGTTTAAGATAGAATTATTTATGAATATATTTTGTAAATTGGTAGATATTGCAATGATATTTGTCGATTAAGTCGTGTCTCCCGAGACCTTCCGTTACGTAGACTGCGTAAGCCTTTAAAGTTATATCATGAAAGTAATGTATGGGGGAATATTATTTGTGACAAGTCCACGCCGTTAATTTGTCTACCTAATTAATTCACAATAACAAAAGCAAAGCTCTAAAAAATCACGTAGTAGGTAAAACATCAAAACAGGTGAGTCGTCAACATCAACAAATCCTTATTCAATTAACGTTAATTATTGGTATGTATATTATGCATTTTATCTAGATTAAAACAATCTTTATCCCAAACAAAAATATATCATTTCCAAATGAATAGTGCATTTTCGTACACAAAAAAAGTTATTTTTTCTCTTAGTTTATTAGCTATTAATACGAAATTCAAAATTATACAGTTATGGATATATTTCAATTTAAATTGTATGCAAAATAAATCAGGAGAACACCTGTATAAGATAAAATATGTAATAGTAAAATGATATTTACGTAACCTATACATGAGTTATTTGGTTGTAGCGATATGCCTTTGCTGTTCAGAACACTGCACTCTCGCTTTAAAGCTAAAGAGCAGGAGAGCAAATCTATTGAATCTAAAATGCCTTATGCATTTAATTTTTGCCGTTGTTTTACGAAATACTGAAATTTAAATACAGAATCCATTTTGTGTTCAAATGAGTTTTCGGAATAGCCAATTAGTTGTTAGCGCCCGGCCGCCCTCGTTCGCTTTCATTAGGCTATATAGTTTCCCAAATATCTGGACCCCTTAAAGATATATCTTTTCGTTGCTTTTCCACTTTCTTCTAGCAGTCCGCCTATTTGAAGGGAGCGGCAACTCAGCTGTAAAATTTAAGTAGTGTTTTGTGGCTTATTCATAACCCTTCGAATATAAAATGTACTTGGAATCATTTCTTTTTAAATGCAAAGAAATTAGATATTTTTAATCTCATTTTAGTCTTGAATAATTTATTTTAATCTATATTTATGATGTTTGACTCTACGTGTGTTTTAAGTTTTAAGAAACAATTTCATAATTGCTAACATACTGTTTGCGTTTAAATATTTTTTATTTTCTTGTAAGTATTTCTTTATAAAGAAGTAGGGTAACAAACGAGCCCACTATCTACCTCATAGTAATAAAAAATGTTCTTGATGATAGACATCTACATCTATCATCCCCCTGAGGACGAGTATAAAAGTTTACCTGTTCTTTACACTCACCATAAGAAAGTGTGGTACTATTTTACGCTATTATTCTGTGATAGCGCGATCCTTCCCCGTGCCGCCGACTCATTCGTGCTATAGCTCTAAAATACAGCTACAGCGTAGTTCTAGCACACATAAAAGAATTTAAAGAAAATAAAAGGCTTTAAATAAAAAGGAGAAGCTGACTTCAAAGAACTAAAATTAATAGATTCAACATGTTGTGTAGGAGCATAATTAGCCCCGACTTCAAAAGTTATTATGAGGTTTGTTGTAGTTCGCTAAAATCAGCATTTATTTTTATTGAGTCGTATTTTTACCCTTTTAAGTGGATTAAAGAATATCACAAGCTTGAACGTCGTCTAAATAGTTACATTAAAAACTTCAATCCCCATCTCCCCATGGAGGTGGAATTTATACTTTAAACTTTAATGCGACTATATTAACTTATTATTAAATTTTTATATGTATAACTTAATACAAAGTTCCGTGCGTGCCGTGCGTGCGTGCGCGAGTGTATGTGTTTATGTGTGTATGTAGATTTGATGGAGAAGGATGTATGCGATTTTACATGATTTTACACAACATGTATAAGCGCTATAGCTTCGTATTGGATACTTTATTTTATCTCACTGACTCTGACACGACTGAGAGGTCGACCCCTTCCATAAGGCGCGCTTTCAATACATAGTTGCGTATTAGTGACACTATGTCTCAAACTAAACTTACCCAACGGACTTCCTCTGTTAGTTACGCGAAGGCCATGGCGCCAGGAAAAACGGGCATTCAGAAGCAATAGCTTTCCCTACATCAGCGGCTGATCTAATCTATGGCCTCTAATAACTATTATGCACTCTTATTCTTCTGATGTTGCTTTATATACGCTCCCTCAGAATAGCAGCATTGTGTTGCTGTTTCGTGTTGTAAGTTTAAGACGTGGTAAAAGCACGCTGCAGCTTTATTATAGTTGTAGCACGAACGGATCGGCCCAACCGAGAAAGACCACGTTCTCATAGAATACCAGCTAAAAATAACAGCTAAATGTTTCTGTGTTTTGCATAATAAGTGTAAAGAACTGGAGAACCTTTTTACTGGAAACGAGGCATTCTTAATCGAAGATATGTAAATGTAGATGTATGTATACGTGGTTGTCATGCTGCAGCTATATTAGTAGTATAGTTGTAGCACGAAGGGTTGGCTCGACCGGGGAAGGACCACGCTCTCAATAACACCGCTATTTTAGGCTGGTATTTTACCAGCGTAAAATAATTAACACTGCTGTGTTTCGTGTGGTGAGTGTAGAGAACCGGAAACCCTTTTTACTGGAAAAGAGGCATTCCATTTTAGTCCTCACGGGTGATAAGGCATCTGTATTTTGATTCTTTATTAAGGATAGATTTAGATGTGTATGAGTCAAGGCAAACACTTACCATCAGGTGGACTGTGTGCTGATTTGTCACCCTCTCCTATTAAAAAAATGTAGTCCACAGCATCTTCTTACCGTCAGATGGACTCTGTGTTGGTTTGTAACCCTTATTCTATTTAAAGAAGTCTAGAGAACTGGACACCCTTTTTACTAATAATTCTATGTTAGTCCTCCGGGTGTTTTTTGCATTTTGATTCCTTTTTGGCCATAGAGGTGTCGAAGTGCCCTATTCATTTGATTGTGGGACCGCTTGCAGCCCTTGCTTCATGTATAACATAACTCATGTTATTCAAATAAGGATTTCTTATACTTACACGGACACTACACATTGAGTATAACTAACCCCCTCCCCCCTCTGGGAGTGGAGTCCCCCGTGACCATGGGTGCTGTAAAATACCTGAAACTTAAAAATAAGTTAATTAAACGCGATAGAATCCGTAGAAAGTAGTTTTATTCAATTATTCAAATAAGCTTATACTTCAAAGACTAATCACCTCTAACGGAAGAGGCCAATGTCTAGCAATGATCTTTTACGGGCCGATAAAGAAAAAGAATGAAAAGAAGATTTCGATAATGGTTTCTACCGAAATTAGAATGGAGGCCAAAACATGATAGCGGTTCCGAGTTTCATGCTTGTTTCGGTTGGTCATTAAACATAATGTTAAAATTAAACGTTAAAAGACTAGCTTTTTAAACATTTGCAAACTAAAATACAGACAAAAACATGGCGGACTAGCTATATATGACGCTACCTCACGTCAAAAATATTGTTAAATGTTACTTTCCATTCTTTCCGACATTTATTTGTAGAATTATCTCGAATATGTAACACCGCTTACCACCTTGACAATCGCTCACAGCAGTATCAAAGATGAAGTTGTTAATTAATCCGGTTGTAATACAAAGATGGTTTGACATCATCTCATATTGGTAGAATAAAATAATTTACTTTTAACAATACAAACAGCCTATCAAATGTCCATAACTGAACATAGGCATCCCCATAGATAGTCTCATAGGGGATATTTACCATTATTTGTCACATTTAGCAACCGGCGTGGCAATCGTAGTTTTTTTTATTCAGCTGTTATCAAAAATATGTTGATGCTTATCTCCGTTTTAGTTTTCCTCTGTTGCCTCTTACGACAACCACGGGGTGTTATGGTATGGATGGAGTTTTACTTCTTTCAATGATTATTATTAACTAATAACTAATAAAATTCATATTCAAAAAAAAAATATTCAAAATGTTAAATAACTTGAATTATTTTAATCAAGCTTGTAGCATAATTGAAACATTTCAATGTATATTCAAACACGGAAAACTGTAAACACAACTCTTTGAAACGTCCAATTCCTTTCTTATTTCATAACGCAATCTTCTCAGCTTCTTATCTAACAACGTACATATCTCGCCCCCGCTTTCGAGGAAAATCGTCCAATATAAAATCGGTTTAATTTGCGCTTTTCGCACTCAATGGGATGGAATAATATCAGGCAATTTAGTTACCGCCAGCATAAATATGGCGAGCCGCGCTGTAATTGTAACGCGAGCAATTCGCGCCTCGTAACGACCGGGAGGAGAAAACTTCGGCCGTTTGGAAACGATGGTCGGCTCGGGTAAACGCTGTCGCCGTCTGCCCACAATCTCTTATTGAAAAGCATGTCCACCTCCTTAATATTGTCGTTCAACTTCCTCTACAAGTTATAATAACGTAACATACGAGTACAAATAGCAATTTCGTTATTGAACGTGTTTAAAACAAATATTTATATGCTTAATGTCGGTTGGTCATCGCTCGCACTGAATATCAGCGTTAAATAGTAATAATAATTAATGTCCTCCAGAACGAATTTCGGTCACTAGGCATCTGCACATTACATAATTATAGTGCCCGAGTGTATGCGCAAGTACAAGTGCAATCTCCATTACATCACTCTCATAGTCCGAAGGGACAGTAAACCGACACGACCAGAGGCGCATGCTACACACTCGATAATTATCACGATATTTAACGTGATTTTTATCTTGCAATATTTTGGATCGAATCGACATACTACACACTCGATACTAATCGCGTCAGTACAACGGTAGATTTCATTCACTAAATACGTGTACGTTACATAATCCGAAGCCAATAACGTAATGAGTGACTATAAAAGTAAAGCTTGCGTTGCTATTATATTAGCGATAGTATTAAAAAGACGTGTAAAGAGAAAAAAATGGATGAAGCATTGGCTCCATCCATTTTCTTCTCTTTACACGTCTCTCTCACGCGAATTCTTTTAAGTTTTTTTAGTCATTCGTTTGAGGTACGGCTGGCGCCGCCACTGCATCAAGAAGCCCGTCCTCCTCCATCGCTGACAATGAATACTGACACGATAAATATCGGCCAGAGACTAGACATTCGATATTTATCGACGATACTTGATACAGATCGTTGGATTTCTGGATTTTTAGAAATCCAGCGATCCGTATCACGATCCGTGATATGCTATACTACACACTCGATAAATATCGTAATCATTGATTATGATCCAAATATCGTGATAATTATGGAGTGTGTAGCATGCGCCAGAGAGATCTCTCTAGGACCAACGGCTTTACGTGCTTTATGACTTTATGAGACACATAGGTGAAACACCGCCAACTTCCTAACTTCAGGCTGCTACTGATGATTACTTGTCAGGAAAACCCAATAATGAGGACATCCACAACTTTTTATGCCACCAGGGCGGCGCCACTAGAAAGTGAGGTACAATATTTAACAGATTTCATAGCGGGGAAGTTAATTTGTTCGGAAAATGTTATTGTTTCTTTCTGTACTATTAGCTATATTTTATATTATATGTGATAAATATATGATATATGATATAATATGATAAAATACCTAAAAGTAGTAAAAAATTATCTATATTTAAAGAAAGGCTTCGAAGCTTTTTGACGTTCTGAATGTAGGTCTCCTCAAGATGCCTGTGTTAATAATGACGTCAATCAACCTAGTATGACCGTCTTATCCTGGTAATGTTCTGTGGATCTTGCCTCGTGGCCATGTATTACGTGGTAACGAATGATCTATTATCAAGACAATATCGCCCATTTTTGGTTCTATGAACTTTCCATTATCGCTCGTTTGAGGTATCAAAGCAGGCATGTACTCCTTAAACCATCTCGCCCAAAATGGTTGGCTAACCTCTGAGTGGTTTTCCAGCTGAGTTGACCTGTCAAGTGTCGCTCCATAAATAACCCAGGTGGACGACCTCCACATGAGCGCCCGAGAAGAATATGATTAAATATCAAACCCTCTACAGGACTATCCATGTTAATTGTAACTAAATGTCTGGAATTTACGGTGCTTCCAATATGTCCGAAATGATGATGAACTTCTCTATTCTAATAGATTTTGTGTTTACCGTCTAAGACGACAGTTTTCTACTTCCCTCTGTCAGATTAGACTTGGAAGGTAAACGTCTCTTCTCCTAGTTCTAAAGATAATTTGCTTAAGCGTGAACTTATTTCGACGCTTCTGGCCATTTTAAAGCATTTTATTTTTGAGTGGAAACACTCGTCTCGAGCAAAATTCCAGATCAATAATTCTGCTGTTTTCAAAAGTGCTATTTCTAACGCATTGTCGGGTGCTTTAACGGACTTTGCTTAAAATTCGTCGAAACACATAACCGACTTTTCCGGCGGATTTTCGGGTCTTTTAACCGACTTTCCTAATCTCTTGAATTTTTCTACCGCTTGTAAAGTACGTGCAGTTGTCCCAAGGAGGCTTCTAAAACTCCTAAATCGTCTGTAATCGGGTAGACGTAACGGTTCTCCCTTTCTTGGCGTATTTACGCTTTTCGATGACTTTTCTTCACCCGTTTCTAAACCTTCTTTCTCTCTGATTTATGGCCCACGCAAGTGGGCCATAAAACGTGTTAATCAGACGACTTTCAGCCTGCGCTATAATTAATTTTTTTTATCCTTTTCTCTCCTGGTAGAATTGTGGTTAACGATCTTGACTGGCTTAATGCAACCCGTCATGTGACCATGTAAAACCCACACAAGCTTGGCGAACGATGCCACAGGTAGGATCTTACCTCCTGAAATTAATTCACGAGTAACTATGAAGTGCCAATTATCCTGACCAATTAATATCCTTTAATAAATTAACTCGTTTTCTATTGGTGTCAAATGAGGACATCGTCGCAATAATTCTCAGCTTACCGATTGCGGAGAGAGATTAAATGTCTTAATCGTTTGGACACTTATATCCTCTAAGTCACTTGTGAAATTTCCTTTAATCTTGATATTCAATCGATACGAACTACTGTCGTTAATTCGCTTGCCCCGTATGCCCTCAATATGTAATTCTTCTTTGGGCTCACGTGGTGCTAACTTCAGAGCCATCTGTTGCTCCATGAGCTTCATGGTTGAACCTTCTTTCAGAAGAGCTGTGGTCTTAACGTTTTTCTTTAGGTCCATACAACTCGCCTGCTATAATCTTTAAATATGCAAATGCCAGTGCATTTACTGTATTCACAGTCGTAATTTTAGCCCCTCCCCCTCGCTCACTTGCGGCGAGATCTTTTTAATGGGGTATCGGTGCAGAATTCAATGATACCCCATTTGACAGCCATCTACATCACATTTTTTCGCCCTAAGCCTCGACGTCAAACATTGAAAACATATGTTCGCTTTCTTAAACGCTTGTCATACCTCCCGGTTATCCATATTTTTAAATTTGTAGCAACTCTCTAGAGAGTGCTTTTTATTACAATAACACAGTTACGTGTTACCCGACTTGCAGGTTTATCCTGAGTTATCATAACCGCTTGTCGGTGGTGCCTCTTATTATCTATCGGTATATATATACCGATAGATAATAAGAGGCACCACCGACAAGCTTACTATTAACACGGTCGTGTACAGACCCCTTTGTGGTGTGCATGATTCGCTTCCCGATTTCAGGATCTTTCCGTTTTTCAGGCTAGTTTTCAGCGTTGTTTGGAGCAATTTGAAACAGTTTGGAGCGTCATTCACTCAACGAATTCATAAATTTCGCCATCTTCTGCAGCTCTGACTCCGTGGGATGTTCGTCTCGATACTCAAACTATTTAAATTTAATTATAGTTCCGAGCTTCTCCACTATACGACTCACCAACTCGGACGAGTATAAATACTGTAGTTGATTCAATACTTTTTTTTTTATAGGAGAGGGGGCAAACGAGCATGCGGCTCACCTGATGGTAAGTGACTACCGCCGCCCATGAACAACTGCAACACCAGGGGAATCGCAGATGCGTTGCCGGCCTTTTAAAAAGGAGTACGCTCTTTTCTTGAAGGTCCCTAAGTCGTATCGGTCCGGAAAAATCGCTGATGGTAATCGATTCCACAAGGAAGTCGTGCGAGGAAGAAAACATCTTCTAAATCGCACAGTGGTGGACCGCCAATCATCCAGATGGTGTGGATGGTATCGGGAGTTCTGCCGCGATGTGCGTTCGTGAAATTTGGCGGCTGGGATTAATCCGAACAATTCCTCAGAGCACTCCCCATGGTAGATGCGAAAGAAAATGCAAAGGGATGCAACATCTCTTCGCAGTGCCAATGAATCGAGCCGATCGGAAAGGGCTCGGTCGTCGACAATTCGAGCCGCTCTGCGTTGGATGCGGTCAAGTGGAAGGAGCTGGCACTGGGGAGCCCCTGCCCAGAGATGGGAACAGTATTCCATGTGAGGCCGAACTTGCGCCTTGTAAAGTAGCAGGCGGTGTGCCGGCATGAAATACTGTCCCGCTCTGCTGAGCACGCCAAGCTTTTTAGAGGCCAATTTGGCCTTCCCTTCCAAGTGACCACGAAACTGCACGTCACTCGATATGTCGACTCCGAGGATACCGATACTGGCTGAGGCAAGAAGGGGAGTGCCTTGAAACTGAGGAGATACGACAAAGGGGTTCTTTTTAGCGGTAAACGCGCAAACTTGTGTCTTCTGAGGATTAAATTGGACTAGATTTAGTCGCCCCCAATCCGAGACTTTGTTCAGCAAAGACTCGACTTCAGACACAAGTTTGTTCCGGTACTCAGCGACGTTTTCCCGAGAAATATTGGCACCGCCGGTGTATAGAGCATCACCAGTGCTGTCATCCGCATAGCAATGAATGTTACCAGTTTGCAACATATCATTGATATGCAGAAGAAACAGCGTTGGTGATAGCACACAGCCTTGTGGAACACCAGCGTTAATAGGCTTGTAGTCAGAGCATGCACCGTCTAGAACGACCTTGATGCTCCGATCTACAAGGAAGCTGGTGATCCAATTGCACAATTTCTCGGGAAGCCCATAGGAAGGGAGCTTCGAAAGAAGCGCTTTGTGCCAAACCCGATCGAAGGCCTTCGCAATGTCCAGACTAACGGCCAACGCCTCCCCCTTGGACTCTACTGCCTCCGCCCATCTATGGGTCAGGTAGACCAGAAGATCACCAGCTGATCAACCCCGACGAAAACCGTATTGGCGGTCACTAATCAGCTGGTGATCCTCAAGGTACCGGATGAGCTGGCAGTTAATAATGGATTCCATTATTTTGGAGAACAAGGAGGTGATCGCGATAGGCCTATAGTTGGATGGGTCTGAGCGGTCGCCTTTTTTAGGGATCGGGTGGACAAAAGCTGTCTTCCATGAATTCGGGACAACGCCTTTGGAGTAGGAGTACCGGAAAAGACGCGTTAGGACCGGTGCCAACTCCGGAGCACACGTCCTCAGCACAATTGGGGGGATTCCGTCAGGCCCACTCGACTTCTGGATGTCCAGGGAGAGCAGTGCTTTGCGAACCGAGCGCTGTGAGAACAGCACATCCGGCATGGAGCACTCACACCGCGGGATGGTCGGCGGTGTTTTCCCCCCGTCATCAAGAGTCGAGTTGGACGCAAAAAGGGAGCCTAAAAGGTCGGCTTTATCTTTTGCGTCATGGGCCAGTGAGTCATCCTCCCTGTGCAGAGATGGTAGTGATGGCTTACAGAAATTCCCTTGGACAGCCTTGGCGAGAGACCAGAATGCACGGGTTCCCGAAGGAAGGCGAACTAGTTTCTCGCCAATTCTGCCTATGTGCTCTGACTTTGCCTTGGCAATAACTCTTTTGAAGGACCTGGAGGCGAAGTTATACTTCTTTTTAAGTGTGCTGGTATTTACATCCCGAGTCGCCGAAGCCGCAGCCCAGGCTTGATAACACTCCTGCTTACTGCGTAATGCAGTCTTACAGGAGCGACCAAACCAAGGCGATCTGCCTCCGATGGGTACCACAGATGATGGAATAAATAGTTCCATCCCCTGTAGCACCACATCAGTGACAGAGTCAGCAACAGCGCTGGGATCATCCGGCGAGAAGCAAACCCGCCCCCATGGGTAGGATGCAAAGAAGGACCGCATTCCGTCCCAATCCGCCGACCTGTAATGCCAAACACGGCGGCAACCTGCAGAACGCAACCGCGAAGGGAGCGTGAGTGGCACCACACTCCGGATCAGACAATGGTCCGAATAGCCGAGAGGGGCATCGACGGAAACCAGATATCCGTCCGGATGAGAGGTCAGCAGAAGGTCCAACAGGGAAGGTGTATGATCCTCCACATCTGGAATCCGCGTAGGCGAAGTAACCAGTTGTGTCAGACCATATGCCAAGGCAAAGTCATAAACAGATCTCCCCGCATGATCGGTTAGACGTGAACCGAGCCATTCGGCATGGTGGGCGTTAAAATCGCCAAGGATCACGATCTCTGCGGATGGGACCTGTTGTAGCAAGAAATCTGTAGCCATTTGGACGTGGTCGATGAGTCGGTCTGTTTCGGCATTACCGCTATGGGACCTATAGAGGCACCCGTAGACGCGCGGATGGTCGTCGCTGTCTACGCGTAGCCAAAGGATGGACAGGTCCGAACCTTCAAGACTGCCGAGGCGTCGAGAACAGATGTCCTCTCTGACATACACGCAAACTCCAGCCCGAGGCACAAAGGAATGCTCCAATTTGTACCCCGGGTAGGAGAGATACGAAATATCAGCCGGAGAGGAAACCTGCGTCTCGGTCAGAAAGAGCAAGGCCGGCTTCGCCGTCTCGAGATGGTAGTGGACGGCGTTTAGGTTAGAGTGAAGTCCCCTGATGTTGCAGAAATTCACGGATAGCGTGGCAGGGGTCGCCTTGGTTTTCTTGCTCAGTTTGCCCCTAGCAGTAATGCTTTTGAGCGGAATTTTGCCCCCCCCCCCCAGAATACGCGGGGCAGCCTGAGCACCCACGCTCAGGATCAGAATAACATGGTCGTGGATGCTCAGCGAGGGATTCTCCAGGGGTGCTGGTACCCTCCTGGGGTAGTTCTTCGTGTAATTCCGCTACCATGTTGATGGGGGGGGGGGGGAATTGGGCCTCCGGCCACCTGCACTCACCAGACGAAACGCAGAAGCAAAGCTTCTACTTCACTCCGGTATTCTGTGAGGTCGTGGTACCAACCCGGCTCGAGCCGGCCCATACATGCAACAGCAAAAACTGCTGCGTGGCTCTACCACCGTTAAACTTGTATTGAAGCAACCATATTCGTTACGCGACTTGCAATAGAGCCAATGTTTCTGCCATCTTCTACCAGTCTTGGCATATGCTTCACATTCTTAATCTCGGCTAGAATGAGAATCTCAACCATACCGAATCTTCTTTCGAGAGTGTTCATTATTTCATCCGGTTCACATAAAGTAAACAAAAATGATTTAACCGCTTTCTTAGCGGTGCCTTTTAATGCCCTTCTAAAGCGTGCTACATTCTACACTTCTGAAAAATGTCCACGTGTGTCTTCAAACACCGTTTTGAAAATTATCCATTCACCCGAATCTCCATCGAAGACCGGTAAATCCTGGAACAAATGAGGCGGGGAAGTCTTATCTTTGCCCGCTATCTTTATTGCACTCACAATCGCGTCGGTCATTTCGGACACTTCACACGCGTGTGCCTTCTGTGCATTTCCTAGGTTGCGCTCGACTCCCGCCTCCTTGCGGCGTGATCCCTTGGACGCTTCCTTATCAGCAGCGTCGGTTTGCGTTAAACTAATCGGCGTGTTCATTATGGTCTGTTGAACCTAACTCCTCACGAAAGGTTCCACCTGAGTATTCCGTATGAGTAGATTTCCTCTTCCCGGTTGAGGCGTGCTAACTCCAATTGTGATTTAGCTAAAGCAGCAGCTGCTTCTGCTCGTTTGAGCTGTGAGCGTTCGAACTTAATCAGCGCCTCTAATTCGGCTCTCAGCCTCGCTGATCGCCTTTGCGTGACCCATTTTCATTTGTCTGCCCGATCACCGTTTTCGTCGATGCCGCTTCTTCGGTTCCCACTTGACCTACACTTTTGGCTATCGCTTTACTCCTGGACACGACGGATTTCTTCGTGGTACTGGCCTGCATACCACTGGTGTAGCCCCACTCGAAGTAGTAGCCGTGGTCGCTCCAGATGATACCGCTCCTTTCGCCTTCCTTGAAATCCCTGTCCTTGTCCTGGTCCCTTCGACCCTCTCATTTTGTTTGGCTTTGTTTTGTATCTGTTCGTAAAACTTGATCACCATCAGTTCAGGCATACCCACTGGTCTGTACAGACAGACATATTTTTGTTAAATGGATGAATGGAAAATAAATAATAAGACCTTACAAACATTAGATATATATAGACCTTAGAAGAATAGAAGATATTTGATTCAATATTACAGACAGCCACTTCAAGTTTATATAAAGATAACTTATTTATGTAATTCATCACGTTTCGCTCCAAAATTAATTTCGACTAACAAATAAGTACGTACTTCACGTTCCCTGAACGCAAAAGTAGTTATACATAATTCTTTACTCCTTTACTTAATGTAATAGAATAATTAAATGTCATTTTCTTTTCCTCTGACCCTTCCGCGGTTCACGCGGAGAATGCAAAATTCGTGAAATTAGACTGAATAAACCTGCGTTGTAATTAAACTCGGGCGCTGGGGCGGAGAGCACTGGCCGCCCATCTTTCTTGGCTAGCCCACGAATTAAACGCCGAATTGCTTTAGTAATTCGAAGTATATATTCCCGAGCGATCTCACTTTAAAGTAAATCACTTTTACTGTCTCGATTTCTCTACTAACATTCCTAATCTACTAATAAATCCTCCTACTCTCACTTAATAGGACAAATCGGGATTCATATCGGTGCTTAATACTCCAATAAAATAGATAATCTGTAATACATTTAAATATATTTAGTCTAAGTATCGGTTTAAAACTAATTAAGCAATTAAGTTCCCCAGTTATTTATGAATTACACACTAAATATAAGAAATATTTATATTATGTTTTTTTATGTGTGTTACCTCATAACTTTTTACTTGGTGAACCGATTTCGATGATTTTTTTTTATTTGAAAGCTAGTACTTCTCGTCTGGTCCCATATGAATTTGATCAAGGTCAGTCCAATAGTTTTTGAATTATTCTTAATAACTTATATTGAAGTCAGCTGTACAAAATGTTTAATTTTAAATTATTAAAACGTTAATTTATTGTTTATTTACTCACATTGGACACGTAGCGACAAAGAATTTGTAGACGCAGAGCCGAGAAGGTGACACAGGCTGGTGTATGAACTTTTGAGTTCAGATTGTGCAAGAGTTACAAATAATATAATACCAGCTGCTGCATACTTTGTAAAGCCTTTAATTAGAAGTAGATATAAAAATACGTTATTATTATTGTTTCTTTCTTATCTTAATCCGTCCGCGGGAAATGGCTTCCATTGAGTACCGGTATAGCTACAATATAGGGAGGTATAGAGAGTTGGCGTTTAGGTGAACGTTGCGAGACGTCTTGAACTGCGGTCATCACTCCGCCTGTCAAACTTGATGATTGAAGAGATAGAAGCCCATTTCCAGCCAAGGGCTTTTGAGGGTTCATAAAGAACCAGTAGAAGATCTACTTCCGAACAAATCAGCCCGCATCTTAGAAATTTTGGTCAGACATTTTTGGATGAATATACCGCCGTTTGTCGAATGCCAGAGACTCGTTTGTTAATAACAAAAAAAACGGGTTTACAACGTGCCGGTATTGTTGACACCAATGATTACTTTTTGTCTGAATTACACAGAATGATGAATGAATGATGAATAGCTTGACTACTGTCAAGCTATTAATCATTCATTCCTTCATTGCAACTTATCAGTAGTCCACTGTTGAACGTAGGCCTCTCAAATAAATTACCTCAAAGGGGAATATTTGCCTTAATAGGCACGCGGGTTATATTATATTATATATCGCTTGTTACATTGTACCGTCTCTCACGACGCCCATGAAATGTTAGGCAGTGGATTGTCTTATGCCACCACTACACAAAGTCATATAATGTTATAAATTATTATAATTATTTAAATTTCACCATTAGTAGTAGTAAATAAATCAATGAAATTGTAAACTGCAATCAAAACATCGTAAGGAAACCTTCATGTCTGAGCAACATATTCGAGAACATGATGTAATGTCCGCTACCCAGTACAATTATTCCGCCAGCGCAGCGTACCTATTGCACTTTAAAATGAGAAGAGTGTAAAATGTCTTTTACTTACTTTGTATAATATAATAACATGAGTTTTAATATAATTTCTAAAAAACATTTAACAATGCAAACTGGATGGGAACTTGTCAGAGAAAGGATGGTTTCTATTTGCTAAATCAACTATCAAACGACGCAACAGTTAAATTGGGACCAGCCCTCCACCACTTCCGCCAGACTGCCACCGCCAAAAGTCGAGCAAACACTCGTCAATTGACATAGTGATGTAACTAACAACAGTACTAGCGACTATCGATAATTTCTAACTTGTTGGAGTCAAATCGCTCAAATCTTTATATGTTTTTTTTTACATTAAGCAAACTTACACAGACACTACATTGGCCAACTAATAATAAAATATCTCAATTGTTAAATTATATGTAATTGCATATTTTCACATCATAATTATCATAGCGTTTTATTATAATTAACAGTTTGACTAACACATATGGATGAACCGATTTTGTCGATATTATTATATACAAAAAAAATCCATGTAAATTTAATTCGATTGCATTGAATGCATGCTTGAGTATGCCGCAGTATGAATTCAGTCCTTTGTCTCCTTTGTCATTGAAGTTCGATATTATTTAGGAAAAACTTAGGTTTTTTTCTAATTCATTTTTAAAATACTACTACTTAAACTTTTTAAGACACATTTACGAGGTAGAGCTACGTTGCAACTGTATTACAGTTTTAAAATGAATTGTTCGTCTCAAAACAGAGAAAAATTGAACTTTCACTGAATACCAGCGTAAACTAGCAGAATAATGTGTTTCGTACGGTGAGTATAGAGAACCGGAGGCCCTTTTTAGCGATGAAAATTTTTAGCATTTTGAATCTTAAACTTTGATGATGCATTTGCCTATGGGCCTACGCTTGCCATCATGTGGACTGTATGCTTAGTTGTCAACATTAATTACTTGTATGATAAAACGTACACACCTATTCCTAATCATACGAATATTCGTTGCAAAACTTAGAATTTATTAGAAGAGAGATGAGAAAATTAAATGAATAATAATTATTGTAAAATAAGGATTGAGCACTTAAAACGTAACAAGTTGAGACCTCATTTAAACTTAACAGGAAATTAAATTTCTTTCGCGGGCGTTTTTACGGCCATTCGAATTAAATGTTCTCCGTCTTTTTAAACCTCTTAGAATAACTAAATGCAATCACATAAAATTAAAAACAAAAATTATAAATTTTTCACATGGTTATTCAAAAATATTAACAAAACCTTGAACTTCACTAGTTAATTAGTAAATCATCAAGCATACACAGAGTAGCTGATTACTTCGATAACTGTCGACTGAAACATCAGAAATGACACTCCTGCACTCTGTCAAGCTGTACTCAATATATTTATCAAAAACGTATTTATGGACTAAAATATTCACAATATATCTTGGCTTAGGGCCTCAAAAAAAATCACTGAATCTGGATCTGATAGGTGGCGCCGTGATAGAGTCATTTATAAGTTTCATATATACACTGTAAAATCCTGGTGCGAATTCGGAGTAAAACTCATCGCATAGCCTACCGGAAAGCTTTACTTGGGTAGGATTTAAGATATCTTCAAATACCATTTAAATTTAAAAAAAATTCTATTCCTTAAAAATATCCAAGTTTCGGATAAAATATAGACTAGATCACGCCTGGCATTGCTCTCTACCTGTTTGTAAAGTTCCATTACAATCGGTTCAGTCGTTCCGAAAATTAGCTTCGGAAGTGACTCGAACAAACAAACAGACAGACAGACAAAAAAAAATAAAAAAGCGGTTTTGATGTCTTAATCGCATGCAAATAACGCCCTCAGGTACAAAAAGGTATTTCGACATTGTGCGACCTCAATATTATATTATTTGCTTGTCAAAAATGAATTTAAACTACTTATTGGGGATCCGTACCCAAAGGGTATCCAACGGGACCCTATTTCTAAACCTCCGCTGTCCGCCCGTCAGTCTGTCAGCGGGCTGTATCTCATGAACTGTAATAGGTAGACAGTTGAAATTATCACATAATGTGTATTTCTGTTGCCGCTATAATTAATAATAATAAAAATAAATTAAGAATTAAGGATGGCTCCCCTACTAGAAACATGTTTTACAATGGTACGGAACCCTTCATGCGCGAGTCCCACACGCGCATGAAGGGCCGGCTTGGCCTGCTTTTAATATTTGTTCCTTTTGATACCTAATATGTGTGGAACCTTGCATCTTATAGTATTAAGTTAGATTGTTGTCTCCGGCTAGAATACGAACCCAGAATGCTTGACGTAGTAGCCACAGGAACTCCGACCACAGTGCTACGTGATCGTAAACTATTTTTAGCAAATAAGATGCGGTTATGCCGCTATCTGTCAGTAATGTTGGCATTTACTTTAACACTTTCACTGTCCGGTTTTCAGATACAATAGTAAGACAATAGCAATGCCCTATATGTAGTGCACGGGACAGCGAAAGGGTTAATATCCTACTATGACGACAGAACCACATTGGGCAGAGGATTCAGTTAAGCCACAACTAACATAGCTAATGTAAATATGGGATATCAATGAAAATTAAAATACTAAAATAACTGTATAGTTTTCAATTAGTTTATTGGTAAATAATTGAAAATTGTATAAAAACCATAAATATTAAAAATATATAAATTAATAACATACACGAAAAAACGCAGCGAACAACCAAGAAAATTGTGAGAACAATGCACCGTGAAGAAATATTAATAATCTAGTCTAGTCATCTCACAAGTTGAGGGTAAAATAATAATATACGATTGCTGAACACGTTATTAACTTAGCTCCACATAAAGCACCGACAACTTTAAAAAAAATATATATTAATAAAAGTAAATTAACACGTGGTAGAGCCATGCTGTAGCTATATTAGTAGTATAGTTGTAGCACGAATGGGTCGGCTCTACCGGGGAAGGACCACGCTCTCACAGAATACCAGCCTAAAATAGCAGCTTAATGCTGCTGTGTTTCGTATGGTGAGTGTAGAGAACCGGAGACCCTTTTTACTGAAAAAGAGGCATTTCATCTTAGTCCTCATGAGTGACAACGCATCTGCATTATGATTCACAAACAAGGATAAATGTAGATGTCTATGGGCCACAGCAACCACTTACCATCTGTGTACTGTTACCGACTGTGTGCTCGTTTGTCACCCTATCCTATAAAAAAAAATTAACATTGATTACCTATTTAAATCGAACTCTAGCCAAATAAAACATGTATGACCAAACAAAGGGGCTATATACAAAATGCAAATAAGTAACGAAATTGAGTTCTCGTGGCGTCGGCCGTGTGAACTACAGACTAAACTACATTTGCCAAGTTACTAACACAGGCAATCGAAAAATACAAAGTTCCTCCTCGCACGCCAGGATCGAGACTAACTGTGTAACTGGCATTCTTCACGAAGTTTAGAAGTGTTGCTGCCTCTGAGAATTTATTCGGTTAAGCTTTGTTCCCCCCTCTCCCGATTTCTTAGCGTTTGTAACTTAAAAAGTGATACCCACGCAAGCAAAGTTGAAAGGCACATAACTAATTTTATAAAAATATCCTATACTATACGTCTCATTTTCCCTCCATGCATACTGAAGGGGCACAAGGGTTCTTTTAAAAACACCGCGAAATCATGGCGTATGGAAAGTTGACAGTGTTAGCTTTGATTGATTTTTCAACGCCTTTTATACCGTTGACCATTATGTTCTCATCGCCATCTTGTTTTTCAGCACATAATTGGGTATTACTCCTATCATTTTGGTCGCCAGCAGGCGGTTCGTGTCGAATGTATGATTTCCAATTGGTGCGATTTAACCGCTGGTATTCCAGAAGGTGTTCTCTCTTCCTACGTCTCTCCTACCACATGTATACTCATGCCGATGTTACTCATAGAAATAATGCTGCAGCTGTAATTAACTAAGAGCTTAGTATAGTTCCCAATTGGTCAAGAAAGTACGTAGTTCTAGCAAATCCCAAGCCATAGTCTTAGTCAAACGTCAATTAGGTAAACTTAGTCACATCATTACATCCACTGATTTATAATGGCAAGGTAATTAGTTCTGCACTCATGATATGAAGTTAGGATTAACCTTAGATTGTTCTCTTACTTGGCGCAGTTAGTTTGAAGAAGTTAGCCGTAACGTTTGCGCTACTATGAGACAATTGAACAGATTTAAAAATATTTACCGCCATGTACGAAAAAACTGTAATAAAATCCCCTAATCTTTCTATGTTTGATTATGCTGATGTGTTACTTAGATGCAAATAATTACTTAGTCAATAAATTGGATCGACTTCTCAACAGCTGTATACGCTACGTACGTATCTTGTACAGCAGATTCCCTTTCACCGTACTGATTTTCTCAATTATTCTAATTCTCTAGAATGCCCTTCCTTTCATCGTCATCATTACAGACCTTCACAAGTCCACTACTGAACATAGGCCTCCCCCAAGGATTGCCATGAAGCACAGTCCTTAGCCACCTGCATCCATCGACTTCCTGCCCGTCTTACCAGGTCATCACTCCATCTAGTGGGGGGGCGCCCTACACTTCGTCCGCCGGTACGAGGCCGCCACTTAAGAACCTTTTTTTACCCCACCGGTTGTCGATTCTTCGAACTATATGGCCGGTCCATTGCCACTTCAGCTTACTAAACCGTTGGGCTATGTCGGTCACTCTGGTTCTACTGCAGATATCCTCATTCCTAAGTTGATTACACAGAGAAACCCCGAGCATAGCCCTCTCCATAGCTCGCTGAGCGACCTTGAGCTTCCTCATACGGCCGGCAGCGAAGGACCACGTCTCAGTTCCACAGGTCATCACTGGCAACACGCACTGGTTGTACGGTCTCGTTTTCAAGTTTTGAGGTAAACCTGACGAGAAGATGTGCCGTAATTTCCCGGACGCTGCCCAGCCGAGTTGAATCCGTCGATTGACCTCTCGGTCGAAGTTTGACTTACCTAATCGGACTAGGACTAGTTGGCTGGTGGAAAATGCCATATTATGGCATTAAACCTGCCGTTTTCACATGTAGTTTAGAAGTTTAAATAAATAAGTATTAATAGAACGTTTTAAATCTTAATTGGATTGTAATTATTCTCGTACTTCTTATACAAAATTCGGCTCTTACGTGGTTAGTGAGTTATAGTATATTAATCATCCGTGGTTTAATATTTTTATCATTCTCAGCACTCACAAATACGTTCTACCACTCTATTATTTCTTTTGTAACTTACTTAAAAATGTTGCAGATGACCAAAACAACCAGAAGTACATCATGAACACTGTATTTTTCAAACTATTTGGTTCCAAAGCTAATTTCTTACAAAGAGCATACAAATACCCGCCAAATTTTTTAGTGGTCTTTTCAAGCCTGCTTTCAAGGAGTGGCACTTAACGCAACAGAATAAACGTGCCTACGATGGAACTGTGTAAACACGGAAATTCCATCCCACGGTCGGTCTACACGGGCGAGGTCATTCAAGTTTCATTACCAATAGCTCCGGCCTCATAACTTATTCAGTGAGGGGCAGGCAACGTGTTTTAACATTCAATTTGCTACCTGAAGAAGCGTAATGTTGTAATAAACGTCGCTTCAGCAAACGCCCTACAGTTATGCGATTGAAATGTTTATTTTCACATTTGAATTAGTTTTTTTTTTTTATAGAATATGAGTGACAAACGAGCACACAGTCCACCTGATGGTAAGTGTATACTATGGCCCATAGACGCCTACATTTATCCTCGATTAAAAATCGAAATGCAGATGCGTTGTCACCCCTGAGGACTAAGAAAGTAGGCACTCCTCATTTTCAGTAAAAAGGGTCTCCGGTTCTCTACACTCACCATATAATCACAGCAGCATGAAGCTGCTATTTTACGCTGGTATTCTGTGAGAGCGTGGTCCTTCCCCGGTCGAGCCGACCCATTCGTGCTACGACTAAACTACCTGCAGCATGGCTCTACCACGAACTACTAATATAGCTGCACCATGGCTCTACCACGTTATACTTTACGATTTTTTTTTAAATATTTTTTCAACATTAGGTAAGTGAACATGGGTCAACAAGAAATATATCAATATATGAATTTAGACATTATTATAAGAAAACCAATGGTTAAAACATTAAATAAAAAGCCAACTGCGTAAAACATTTAGTGAGAAGAGAAAAATTTTATACTGTATGCCACTTCTACAAGACGAATCTAACCTCACTCCAATTGCTAAAATTCATCAAGATGTTTAGATTACGGAGCCAAAGAAATAGACATATAAACATACATACAGACATACATACCATTACCGTTACAACCCATCAAAAGTCCACCGCTTCCTCTATAAATTGCCGTATAGTTGCCACAGTTGCCATGGTTGCCAACCGGTTTTTTTTAGTTGTTAGTAAAACGCTGCTGCCCATAACCTGGTTTGTTTCCTTCTGTCGCCTCTTACGACACCCTCAATACGGGTTAGTGGATATTCTTACACCGCCACTACACGGTCACATAAATAAATACATACATACATACACTCGAAAAACGGGTAATCCAGTAACAAATAATCTCTTGTGAAGTTAGAAAGTCGTTTTATATTACTTATATTATTTGTCAGTTTATTTATAAGTCAGTCTATTTATAATTTGTAATTTAGATATTCCATATCAGTAATTTTATTTCAAAAAATCTCTAATCGCTGTAGAGTTGAATATTTATTTGTGCTAACGTATATCAATTTATTATTAAGCAACTTTCTGAGACACATTACTTACACCATCATCATCATTACAGCCCTTCCAAGTCCACTGCTAAACATAGGCCTCCCGCAAGGAATGCCACAAAGCACGGTCCTCAGCTACCTGCATCCATCGACTTCTTGCATGTTTTACCAGGTCGGCACTCCGGGGGGAATATAGAACATTGTAATGTCGGAACTCGGAAGGTGCTGAATGAAGGAGACGTGTTGCTTGTACAAGAACTTTAATTATACTGTGTTCTATTCTATACTTAATACTAATTTTATAAATGTATATTGTCGGAGGTAAAGGGGAGTCTACAGGGCACTACACCTCCCACCGACCAAAAAATAAAAAAAAATTAATGATTACATTTTTTTTTTTATAAACTTTAAAAAATATTTTCTTATATTTTGTTTTACATTTCAAGATACTTTTATTTAATTCACTTTTTATTAACTTTATATATTTACTTTATTCTTCGGTAACTATTATTTGTTTTTCATTTTACTGCATGGCATTAAATATCATTAATAATAATATTCATCAAATAATTGTGTCTTTTCTTTCACGTACACAGCTCGCGTATACATCATTAAGAACATGGCCAATGTATATAGTCCTTTCTATGATTCTCATTTCAGTTAATAAAATAGTTACGTACGAGTAACTTAACTTAGTCATAAAATTATATGTCATTTGAGAGAAGAATTATTTCCTTTACATATACATATTTTTAAGAATCGAGGCTCACTATTTAATCATATATCATAAATAAACTATTTAAATCCCTTAAATGCTTTCCTAAAAGAATAATTTCAATATATTATAAATCTTATAATTTACTGAGGTCATTCAATTTAACCAAAAATTTAATTATTTCATTTCATATTAAGATGAACAGAACAAAGAAGTCAATGTTAAGCCACGTAATCATTTTCAATAACAATAACATAATCACATAACAAAAGACAGATCAAAATACAAATTGCGATCCCAGCTGCGTAAGCGATTTGTGACACTTGTTTTCAATTCCAAAGTACGTTTATGGGAAAGTTTGCGATTACATCGTATGATGTTATTATTACATACATATATGGATACGTGTAAAATAATAGATTTATTTTTATGATTCTTATTTATACATAATTTTAGATAGTTACTTTAATTTTACATCCATCAAAAAAAAATGCGTTATTTTTTTTTTTTTTAATTACAATTTCTGGGAGTATGATATTTACTATATCGTTTACAGAAAATAATTGAATAATCACTGTAACACATATCAACTTTACACAACAAAACATTAAAATTTAAACATTCAAAAGAACAATTTTTGTTTTTAAGTAGGTTATTACATAAATTTAAGGTCCTTGCTTTTATAAAAGAAAAGAAAAGCTAACACTTATAATTAATACTTAATAGTTTTAACTCTTTTCAAATTGAATCTTACATTTAAATAAAATTTACTATAGGAAAAAAAACATGTGATATAGAGATATAAGGAAATGTGTCAATGAGAAGGACACGTTTTGCTTACTCGGTTCAATAGTTTAGCTTGATTTATTTTTTATTTTTACATTTAGTTAACTATTAGGTATTTATTTAACTTCTTTATCAGATATTCTTTATTACAAAATTTTACCATAACTTTCAAAATGTTTTATTATGAATACACTTAAAATGTATCTGAAAATTCTGGCATTAAACACCTTTTAATTTACGTATTAAATATTTTACATTGCATTGTGTCATAATAAATTTACATACATTACCAAGTATTCATTATTATAAATGTTATTTATCATTAAAAGTCGTAAACGCATTAATACCTTTTTAAGATTACATGACTCCTAAGAAATGTGTTTATCTCATTTGAAATATAGATTTATGAAAACATAGGTTATTACACAAATATAAGTTTATATAGCAAAATATATGTTTGTATAGTATTTTTGGTATATAATAACATAATATTTGGTTTTATTGTCTATAAAAGAAAAAAAATATTACATTATGAAACTTATATAAGTAATAGCGGATCGATACTGTTTCGACTTGATTTTAAAAACAATATATTAACCAAATTTAATTGAAAATTGTTCAACTTTTACATAAACAAGAAAACATAATATGAAATATAAAATTCAAGGTTAAATTATTATTTTAAGGAAAAAAAATCTTGTAAATTCATATAAAATATACGCGAAATATATGCGCGAAAATGTTTTTTTTTTTCATATTTAATTATTGATGTTTTTGTGTAGATGCGGTTGTGTGTCTATAATTACAACATGTTTAATTTGTGAGTATTAAATAATTGTTAGTTGGCTGAAATGTGCGCCATGCACTGTACTTTATTGTATAAATATAATATTTATACTCTACTCTGATTACGTTCGTATCTCTAATTTATTTCAACATCTCCTTCCTACTTTTTTTTTTATGTTGAATTTTGAACTTTGATTAATTGATTCTATATAATACGAAACAATCTTTTATAACTATTCATTATTTTTATAACGTAATTATTATTATTTCGTGTATAATATGTACCTATTGCGATAATAATTTATATTATGATTTTATTTTATTTTAAGCCCTATACTCTAATTTATTGCGATTATGGATAAAGTATATTATTTGCTATATGATTATAACACGTGTATTATATTAGGTATTTATTTAATTATACATGCAGTTATGTGGATCGATCCTATAGGTACTACATGTGCAACTAGTAGGTAGCATTTTGGGTAGCATCCTAGTAAATGAAATATAGAAATATAGAAATGCAAATAACTACCTATCTCACTTTATAGATTTGGTCGGGGATCCCCTTAATACCTTGTATGTAACACATTTTATTTTTTGTCATGTCCTTTTATGATTTAAAATTTTCTCATTTCATTGTACTTAATTTCATACCAGTACGACTACTCCTATTTACTTGTTTAAATTATTAGGCCTTAAGTTATACATATATGTATTTATATTTTCTTTTATAATTCTCGTATGTACATACTTTCTTTCCTTTCATAATAATTTATTCCTTTTGACCTTTTAGCTAGCTTAATTTGTTTTCGTAATTCTATTCACTTATATATTTATTTAATTATTAGATATCGGGAATCGGAGTATTAATTCACTTCATTTATATTTTATTTCGTGATATTTATCACGCGGGTACTTTATAAATATGGGCCCCCCATTTACTTGGGTATTATATTACATTTTCATAACATTCATTTCATTTTATTGGTACATTAACTTTTTTTTATCATACTATCTCAAGGTAGAACTGTACCTTGGGTTGTGCGCACAACCTTGAGGTCAACTTTTAAGTCATTTTAAAAGGACTCCAACAATTGTCACGGAGGAAAACTAAGTTCACACTATGATCCAATGAAGGATGTGACCCCTATGTACCATTATTAAGGGTAACAAATTTAAGACTTCTCTGGTCCCCAACAGTACTAATATGAGTAAACTCGTTCACATCTCATTTGTACTGAAGGTATTGTTCCCTAGTACCCGTTACTTCCGATTTTATCATCCAATCATGGAAACATACCCTGCTCGAGGACTATATGCTTTACCAGTGATGGACGTTCCCGTATCTCTCCATGATTTATTTATCAAGGTCATTATAATATGTTTTATTTCTATTCTCTTAATAAACCATTTTGCTTCTTTATTTATACATGACCCGTGTTTTTTTTTTTTTTACATCTTATATCTGTTTGGGTGTATCGGGTATTTTTATTCACTTGCATGCTCCACTTCCATATACTAATTTGCATTATTCTCGCTCATAATGAGTTCCATACCAAGAGTTTAAGCATTCATCAATATTTGGGTGATCAGTCCAATATTGAGGAAACTTAGCAACTCGATCATTCGTATTCACACTTTCGAACATTCTTTTCTTCCATTCCTCATATCTTTTAATTACATACATTCTAATTTTGTACAAATTGGATAACATTTTTGTCAGTCTATTTTTTTTTTGCCGTTTTTAACTGTTAGGGAACATTATTATTAAACCTCTTAATTATTTTTATTTTATTTTACAGTATTTCATTATTTTCATATTTATGTTACACGTTATTATTATTTATATTTATTATTATCCACGTGTTTACAGGTCATTTCTTATTTATTTTTTGATATTATTATTTTCGTCTTTATTAGAATGTTGTTATGATTTATTTTTATGCACCTGTTCATATATCGCATGTTGCTCTCTATTGTTTTAAGATAAGCTCATTGCATAACATGTCATATTTATAGATATATCATTCATAAGAAAAGTTTAGCATACTTATTATATTCACTGTGTAAAGATTGTTACATTTGAATTTTGAATTGAAATTGAATTTAACTTATCTAGATTAGTTTGTAGTCGTTAAAAGAAAAAGTGTTATTTTACTATAAAATATGAAAAAATTAATTTATGATGAACTATAGTAAATTTAAGGACATAAAAATGTAATAAATCACATTATTTCATTAATTTTTGCACGACACAGTTATAAAAGAATATAAGACAATAACTGAAAAAAGTGAATATAAAATCGTCTTGTACCTTAATAAAACATGCCACAGAAGTGCATACATAACTTAATTTATAATTATTGCTTTTTAATTATTTTTTCAGATACAGTAATAAGATATTAAAAAATCAATTGAATCGTAAATTATCTAATAATTACTTTCAATTTAAACATAGGTGTATTAAATATAGAATATTTAATACTTAAATTCATAAAATATAATAGCAAAAAGAACATAAAACAATCACAAATTGATAAATAAAGTTTTTGATGGAGATAAAATCACAAAGGTGGGAAGTTACCTCTTAATATCTTCTTTGTACTTTCTGACTCAAATTTCACATTCTTCTGGGCTAAGCTTCCTAGGGTACAACTGCTGTTCCTTTCTTCATTATACTTCTCATAATTATCAATATTAAGTATTTTATTCTTCATATTACCTTTGAAATTTTCATAAAGTTTATCTTTTTAAGTTGATCTTCATTAGTTTATTAAATACTTTCTGTAATTTTCTTTAAAAAAATAGTAATATCAGTCCTTTTCTTATATTCTTATTATTTTTCGTCACGTCCGTTATTGCCGTTAATATTTTTTCATAATTTAATTTAGATTTCTTATAATATTTTTTTTTCTTTTAAGTAATAGGCCGCGGCGGTGCGCGTGCATTGTCGCAGCGCACCGCCTGGCAGGGTCGCCATGTAATGTCGGAACTCGGAAGGTGCTGAATGAAGGAGACGTGTTGCTTGTACAAGAACTTTAATTATACTGTGTTCTATTCTATACTTAATACTAATTTTATAAATGTATATTGTCGGAGGTAAAGGGGAGTCTACAGGGCACTACAACATAGGTGCAGGGGATTGCCCAGCACTCCGCGTACTGGTACGAGGCTGCCACTCGAGAACCTTTATTCCCCATCGGTTGTCAGTACTTCGAGCTATATGGCTGGGCCACTGCCACTTCAGCTTACTAATCAGTTCTACTGCGGATATCCTTATTCTAAGTTTATCAAGCAGAGAAACCCCGAGCATAGCCCTCTCCATATCTCGCTGAGCGTCTTCATACGGCCAGCAGTGGAGGACCATGACTCAGATCTATAAGTCATCATTGGCAACACGCACTGGTTGTACAACCTCTTTTTCAGGTTTTGAGGTACCTATACCTGACGAGAAAATGTGCCGTAATTTCTCGAACGTGTCTATGAACCACAACATCCACTTACTATCAAGAGGATTGTGTGCTCGTTTGTCGCCTATATTATTAAAAAAAAAATTACCACAATTCTTATTAAAATTAAAGTAAACACTATTACGCAGCACTTAGTCGTAAGTAAAACGAAAGCTTATAACTCAACAACGTGTACCTTTACGTGACGAGTTATTTCCACCCACAGCACTTAGGTAATAAAACAAGAAAGTAGTTTTAAGTAAGCCCGCGACAGCCGTTGCGGTCCCTTATTACCCGCTACAAAACCCTCCTTATTACACGAGACAAACAAGTTATTCGTTTCAAATTGAAAACTTTCCACCCCACTAGCCATATAGGGGCTGTGGTCCATAAATTCCCGCCAATTTTGTTTTATTTCGCCGTGCAGGCACGGTAGTAAAAGTAAGCTGGACGTGAGACTAAGCCTCTAGCGGGGATTACTCGGTCGTCGCAATGGATCACCGCTCACCGTGATATGGTGTATACGCAACGGTCACCTGAATGATTGAATTCATTTTCTACCGACTTCAAAAAGCAGACGGTACTCAATTCGACTATTTTTTGATGTTTTTTTTTCTTTTTTTATGTGTGTTACCTCATAACTTTTTTCTAGGTGAACCGATTTCGATGATTCATGTGCTTCTCATGTGGTCCCACATAAATTTGATCAAGGATTGACCAATTGCTTTTGAGTTATTCTTAATAATTTATAATGAACGGTTGTACAAAATTTTTAATTTTTAATTATATTGTATACTTATCAGTCTTTTTTGATCTATCTGTAACTAAAGATTCGCCCATTCCCTCGTTGGGCAGGCTGATTTGCAGTTTATACCCCATAGATTTCCTTAGGATTGCCACAGGGGGGGGGTGATATTTGTCATAGTTGCCACGCTTTGCAGGCGGGTTGTCAACCGAAAAGTTTTTACTGTTTAGTAGTTATAATTCGTTAGCATGCTGCTGCCCATCTCCTGGTTTGTATCCCTCTGTCGTATCTTACGACAGCTACGGGATATGGGAAGTGGATATTCTTACACCGCCACTACACGATGATGGATTGTCCTTACAATGCATTGGTAATGCCGGTCTCCGCTACTTGTCTGTGCGTAGACTTAGGTTCAACATTTTCAAATAAATATTCGCTATACGCTAATCGCCAAATCCCGTTACATAAAATGGTGTACGGCGCAGCAGGTGAATATTTGTTTTAATTATATTTAATAGAACTGTAAACATGTTAAAACTTAAGTCGCATCATACTTGTAACTTCCTTGAGAAGAGTTATATCCAGTACCTAACGTAGTACAACAAAGTATCGTTTACATGCATAGTTTGGATGCATGCTTATGTAACGTATCTCGCACTCTATAATATATTCTGTTGATATATATCCATGACGTTCTAAACTAACATAATTGCTCGCTTTGCTGGAGGACAGGTGCATTCTACTGGAGTGGCTCCAATCTCATCAAAGCTATTGTTTGCAATATCGCCGATGAGGCCGCATGTGTGATCTTCAATTCAAGCTCTTTGTTCTATTCTTTCCGACAAAACGTGTCGTGTAAGCACAATTGCTAGTTTCGTTCAAGAAAATGTTTCTTTATTTACAATAGCTGCGCTCATTTTGGTTTTCTCAGCAACATTCTTTTACAGATTTCGCTCTTTAAAAGATCAGTTTATTTCCTACGGGAGAAAGGATCGAAACTAAGACTACAAACTTTCACGATGTAGCAAACACAGCAACCTTAATGAAGTGTGTCCAGTACTACTTGGGAGCGACACTGTAAGGAATATCAGGTGAAAACATGTTACTTTTTTTTTGATACCTGGAATAAAATCGACACGCCCTAAAATCAACTTTGTTTATTTTTGTTAAAGTCTATAATCATAAAACGTGCTTGAGGAAAATGGATCTACAAAACAGTGGTCTTGTCCAACGGTTACGAGCTGTTATTTGGGTATAGATAAATACAAGATAAAAAATCCACCGCCAAGTTCAAAGCGCCGAAATCACTAAAACTCAACTCAATCAAATTAACTGTTCATTTACCACACTCACGGCGGTGAAGAAAAACATCATAAGGAAACTGGAATCGCACTGAAAACGCATCGGGGCTTCGTAGCAATTTGGCGACAGTGAGGCGTAAGTACATAAACTATGAATTTACTTCTTTAAAGAACCATACTGAATGTTACAGGGTGGACACTTTCTTGCCCTAAAACCCTCTTAGAAATTCCCAATGTACTAATTTAAAAACAAGTAGTTTCTATAAATAAATTATAAAGCGATGATTTATAAGTGAAAGGAAAATAAAACAGGAATAAACTATCACTTATTATTTTCAACGAAACCTTTTAAAAACAAATTCATTAAAATAATTTTTATTAAAGGATTATGTTATTAATAACAACCACGAAAGGAGCGCTAAAACAATAAACCCGCAAATATCTAATGTGCGACAAGAAAGAGCGTAAAAGCCAATTAACTTTTGCTGAGACCACGGTTTATGTTTTCCCGGATAAATAAGGAGATTTAGCAGCGGCGCCCGGGGCCACCTCATAAAATGGCTAGCTCGTAACAGGGCCTGACCGATTCCCTAACTAATGATTCTCGAAAGTACTTATTTATTGACCTGATTTCGATGTGATTGTAAGATTAAAATTACAAACGAAATCATAACCGAATTACGTTTAACATTTTGTAACGAATATTTTTAAATTGGGTTTTAATAGCAACACAATACGTGATTGTTTTAGTAGTAGCAGATGTAGCTTCTTCCGAAGCAGACACAGTAATGTGACCATAGCATGAAGTGCACAGCGGGTGTAAGTGTCATTCAGTTGCATTTTATTTCCTAATAAAGGCGGAGAGGCTAGGCGAAAGGCGATGACTAAATAATGACCGGGATAACGCAGTTTTATTGCCGCCTCCGTGTTGCGAATATATAAATGAACCCTCCAGGGAGTGTTAAAGACGCCGCCAAAGAACTCCTGTCGAAACAAGTCGGGCTCAGAGAAATGGCGCAGTAAACCTCCCTATCCACCGAGACGTCATTTTGTATTTTGTATAACACTGCTGTCGTGTACACAAAAATATTACGAACAGAATATTTGAAACTGCCTCAGAGGTTTAATTTGTAGGACATAAAGTGTCCAACCACGACTGATAAGAACAAAATATACCTACCTAATTATAAATTTTACATTTATTAAACCTTCTTACTAAAATTGCACACCAATTGAATTCGCCGATTAAATTTCAATCTTTTCTTAAAACATTACATAAAATTACATCCTTTCTATAAAAGATGAAAACTCTCTTATTTATTTACTAGCTATTCCCCGCAACTTCGCCCGCGTGGATTTTTTTTTTGCGCGGTACCCTAAAATAGTAGTAGCCTAAGTTACTCCTTATAACATCAGCTATCTGCCAGTGAAAGTCTCATACAAATAGGCTCACAGGTTTTTACGTGATGTGTGTTCAGACAGACGTCGTGTTAGAGTTTTATTATAGTATAGAATATAGATATAACATTCGAAGTCTGATTCTTAATTAAAAATGATAAAAGGAAGTCTGAGTGGTATGCACACTTCACGCGCTTAATTAAGCAATTTCACGGCTACATTTCAAATGTGTTTTGGTGTTAAATTATTAAAACTTTAATTGTATTCCGGCGCCCGACTCCATAGTCGTAAAGAAGCCAACGAGGCGCTCCTTTGATACACTATTAATGCAATTGTTCGAAAACAGTGCGAGGCAATAAAATTTAACCTTCAGGTAGAATATTCTGCCCTACTTCACCCCTCAGCTATAATTTTTCGCATTGCGGATTTTGAGCAAACGCGTTCCGTACTCGGCTTACATTCGTAATACACGAATACCTTCAAAATGGGTATTTGGTTTTAGTAACTCCTCAAGAGTATAAATCTATGTATACATATTTGAAATAGAAAATAATAGAATTATTTTACAGTTTTCCAACTCGCACAACTTCGTTGTGGTGATTGACCAGTGATTTTGCCGGACCTATATAACTTATATAACTTAACTCAAGAAAGAGTCTACTCCTTATTAAAAAGCCGGCAAGCCGTAATTTTTCTGTTGTTGCAGATATTCATGGGCGGCGGTAGTCACTAATTATTACATGAGCCGCATGCCTCATATGCGGAGCCGCATGTTTTCATAATAATTGATGTGTACCTATACGATACAAATATGAAGTATTAATGGACTATGCCGTGCTAATGTAAAAGATGACTTTTTGACATTTTGGCAAAACTTGTCTTTGATATAATACTACAATGTTGAAGAAAAGCTCTGTTTAATGATATTGTCGGTAATTTTCTCACTGTTTTCGGTTTCGAGATATTGAGCTTATAAAATTACATAAAAACCATAAGGTCTTTATGTAATTTATTTGAATACTAATTTTGAATAACGTATTAGTCTTAAACACCTATTTTTTTATTTTTTATAAACGTATAATATTATTGCATTTTAATATTTTATGTTTTAGGTATACAGCAGTAAACTAATAAGATTGAGCTAAATTACCCTATGTTAAAATTTGCCGCATTTTAATCAACTACATTGATGAATAAAACCTGAGTTATTAGACTCTAAAAGGGACTATATCGAAACATATACGTTATTTAAATTAAGAATATTAATATAAATATTATTTAAATGCCATCAACATTGCCACCAAATGTTAACGGCGAAGGTATATTTTTATTATATATACGACCACCAAAAAAAAATTAATTTAATATATTAAAAAAACTAAGATATGTGAAGTTGGGCAACACGCGTTGGGGCATCGCGTCGGACATTTCCGTGCCTTAAAACCCTCTCAGAATTGAGAGGCCTGTGTTTAGCAGTATATAGACTGAAACTTTAAAAAGTAAAGGACTTGACCATGTCTATTACTAACTGGATATTACTAGTTTTCTGTTTAACTGTTATTGTAATCACTATCAATATCACTACAGCCGACCACAAGCCCATTGCTGAAATAACCCACCCTCATGGTTTGCTACAAATAATGGTCCTGAGCCTCCTACATCCATCGACTGCCTGCGTATTTAATCAGGTCGTCATACCATCTAGTTGGGATCGCCCAACACTGCGCTTGTCAGTACAAATGTCAACACGAGGCTTCCATTCGAGAACTTTTCCCTACCGGTTGTCGGTTCTATGCTATATGACCGGCACATTGCCACTTCAGCTAAATGATCCTCTGGACTACGTCAGCTACTCTTGTTCTTCTGCGGATTTACCAGTGCGAATATCCGATTAGGTAAGTCCTAATTCGACCGGGAGATCAATCGATGAATCCAACTTGGAAGAGCTGCGCTCAAATGTGATAATATATTACAAAATATATCATTACTATTGATTTTAAAGTATCCTTCTTAGGAGTGTTATAATGTGGAAATATTCATCTGGAAAAGACAGGTTAAACGGCAGTCGAATACAAAATGTCTATACTACAAATGGCAAATGCACTTGAGATGTCACCGTCCTCTCCCCGAGCAACCGTCTTAAATTTTGCCATTTATTTTTTAAAAGATATATATTTCTTTATAATACATTTATATTTTCGTTTCCTAACCGTTTCCGATATGTTTATTATATATTATAGTGTAGCTTTAGTTGGTTTTATAATAAAGGTAATAGTCTAGATCTCTTAATCACATTGATGTTAAACAATTCTAGTACTGCGTGTAAGTCACATGCCAAAGACGTACCTCTCCCGTTAGAGAGGAAGGGGAAGAGTGAGCAGCCTCATAAGGAGACAGCTAACCTAGTTTTTAACAAAAGACTAACTAACCAGCTAACCTAGCCTTTTAGTAAATATTACGATTCTATGATAGATACCGATTTTGAAATTAAAGATGGCAAAATAGTTTCATTGCTAGGCACAGTCCTCCACTTGTTGACAACGAGGAGAGGGAGTTGAAAATGTCTTTTACACTATTCCCTTACGAGATGGTCACTTCAATTGAAACCTTCAAGATATTTTTATACGTGGTAGAGCCATGCTGCAGCTATATAATTAGTATAGTTGAAGCACGAATGGGTCGGCTCGACCAGGGAAGGACCACGCTCTCACAGAATACCAGCGTAAAATAGCAGCTTAACACTGCTGTGTTTCGTATGGTGAGTGTAGAGAACCGGGGATCATTTTTACTGGAAAAGAGGCATTCCATCTTAGTCCTCACGGGTAACAACGCATCTACATTTTGATTCACAAACAAGGATAGATGTAAATGTCTATGGGTCCACAGAAGCACAACGACTTACCATCAGGTGGACTGTGTGCTCGTTTGACACCCTATCCTATAAAAAAATATATTCGCGCAGTATAGATAAGTGCGTGAATTAACAATTAACAAACTTTGGTTACTTGCTTTCTATAATATTTAAGAGGAGCACCCTACCCTTAGGCTACTAGCACATATCATCTTCATCATCATTATTTCAGCTCTTTACGGATTCACAGCAGAACATGGGCCTCTTCCATGATTGCCACAAAATACGATTAACCACCCTGTAACCCAAAAACTTTCCTACATGTCTAATCTAGTTCTATTGAAGATATGCGCAGTAGAACTAGACTTTTCTTTTTTTTTCCTTTCCCTGTAAAGACGCTTACTTATTGATAACAAATATTAAACATCTATATCACTGTGTCTGATAACTTATCGCAGTCTTATCAACGATTATTTGGACTTGACTTAAATTATTCCTCGTTAAACTTAGATAATGAACAAATAAACAAAAATAAATCGTAAGTTTTATTTTCCCTAAAGATGATATTTTAAATTTATTGCCTTAAAAATCTCTTTGCTGACTGATTACTGCATATATTTATATAGCTTGAATCTAATCTGTAACCATATATTTATACAAACAAATAATAATCTTAAGATCGCGAATACAACGTGATTATTGTGATAGATAATTAAAAATCGTATTTGTTTGAATAAAACTCTAAAAAATTAAATAAATATTAAAAATACCTAAAGTTTATTTTCGTTACAGTTGATTGCGTTATGAGCTTATGAGCTTACTTCCTTTAACATATTAAAGGTTAAACTATTTACAAATCTCAAATAATTACGATACATAAAATAATGACTGTATTTTATTAACGATATAATGTAATACCTAATTAACTTTATCACATTTCATTAACTTAATTTAGCATAAATATTATAAAAAAAATTATTACAACAAGGTCAACTTCTAGTTTATCATAAAAGCAGCAAACTAAGTCGTGACATTAAAATCGTAAATATTCTATGTCTTAAACTTTTTAAGTTTTCATTAAATCTTTGGAAATACTCGTACGTAGCATATTACTTTCGTGTCATAACTCGAAATCCCTGTATCACACACAATATCGCATTATTGAAAATGCAACTTTCGAGTTGAAAATTTTCGATTTGATCCGATGTATATCGTACGAAAATTGTGACAATAAGATTGCGAATGTGTTTGAACGAGTTCAGTGCTCGGCCTAGTTCATTCGCAGTACCAAGTCGTTCTTCTTACTTTCTTCTCGCTACATCGTCGAACTTCTCCCGGCACCCCACGAAGGGAATTATCTAGAAACAAAATGGAACATAAACTTTAATATTGCAAGTTTGAAAGCACGCTGTAAAAACAAATTAGGTCAAATTTAAGAGTTGCTATCTTTTTAATTAATTACTATCTTTAATTTTGTAAAGTAACTTTGAATCCACTCAGGGCGCCTTTAAGAAACGTTAATTTCATTATCTATTAATCGGCGACATCTTAGTTATTTTTTTAAATTATATTACTTATATAATTTTCACCTCAGTCTCTTAAATTGGAATAGTATAGCCCAATTAACACCTACAACCAACTTAAGACAAAGAAAACAGATGCGCTGTCTAAGGACTAATATGGAATGTCTTACAATCTTAATTCAGCAAATTTCGTATCCTAGACAAAATAGTATCTATTGCCTTAATAAACTAAAAAATATATTTATTTTAGTGTTTATATTGCTTGTAGTCGACTCGGTAACATATTTTCTTAGTATATATTGGTATAGTATTATCATCATCATTACAGCCGTTCACAAGCCCACTGCCGAACATAGGCATTCCCCAAGGAATGCCACAAAGCACAGTCCTGAGCCACCTGCATCCATCGACTGTTCCTGCGTGTCTTACCAGGTCGTCACTCCATCTAGTGGGGGGGGGGGGGGCGCCCTACACTTCGTCCGCCGGTACGAGGCCGCCACTTAAGAACCTTTTTTTCCCCCACCGGTTGTCTGTTCTTCGAGCTATATGGCCGGCCCATTGCCACTTCAGCTTACTAATCCGTTGGGCTATGTCGGTCACTCTGGTTCTACTGCGGAAATCCTCATTTCTAAGTTTATCAGACAGAGAAACTCCGAGCATAGCCCTCTCCATAGCTCGCTGGGCGACCTTGAACTTCCTCATCCAGCCAATAGTGAAAGACCACGTCTCAGATCCATAAGTCATCACTGGCAACACGCACTGGTTGTACAATCTCAACTAAACATACTCGTCAACAACTTCGAGCTTAGTGCACCCTACAACTACCTGCATAGGTGTGACATGGGCGTTATACATGATCTTTGTTTTGTCCATGTTCATCTTAAGACCTATCCGTTGGGAGGTACTATTGAGATCATTGAGCATAGTGCTTAGGTCCTCTAGCGATTCTGCCATAAGGACTATATCGTCGGCAAATCAAAGGTGAGTGATGTACTCGCCGTTGATGTTAATACCGTATCCTAGCCAGTTTTGAAAACATCTTCCAATGCAATGGTGAAGAGTTTCGGGGATATAACGTCACCCTGTCTTACACCTCTCTGCAGTTGGATAAGTTACGTACTCTGGTTCTGTACTCGGATAGCCATCGTAGCCCTACAGTACAAACACTTCAGCACTTGGATATACCAACAGTCCACTTGGCACTGCTGAAGGGACTACAGCACTGCTCAAATTTCGACGGAATCGAAGGCTTTCTCATAGTCCACATACGCCAGACATAGTGGCAAATTGTACTCCTCGGACTTCTGTACAGTTTGCCGAAGGGTATGTATGTAGTCTATGGTGCTATAGCCTTTTCGGAAACCGGCTTGTTCGGGAGGCTGGAAGTCCCTCGAAAACAGCACGTAGACGCAGCTCAGAAGGGAAATCGGTCTGTAGTTCTTCAAGAGAGCGTTGTCGCCTTTCTTGAAGAACAAGATCACCGCAAGTCTGCTCCAAGCCTCCGGTGTAGTGCCACCATGGAGGACGGAATTTCAGACCGAACGCTGAACCCGCTTTCAGAAGCTCCGCTGTAATTCCATCTTCACCTGGGGCCTTGCCGTTTTTAAGGTGCTGGAGGGCCATTCTAATCTTGCCCAAACTGACGTCCGGAATATCATCGGATATATCTTAGTATATTACGTTAGCAGTAGGTACCTATTCATTAAGGATTTTTTATTACACTATACAAATATCATCATCAAGTACAAAAGGGCGTGTATAATTGTAGTTATGATGGTGGGGCACCAGGAAGTATATTTTTCTATCTATGGATCAATATACTAAAAAAATATTTATTATAGTCTTTACACTGCATTTAATCGACACGGTAACATCATTTGCATAATCTTAGTTAATAACCTAAACAGTATTCATTAAGGATTTTTTATTACACCATACAAATATCATCGTCAAGTACAGAAGGGTCCGTATTATTGTAGTTGTGACATCCATCATAACCTTAATAAATATTATAAAATCGGCTTGATCAAATAATAATATTACATAGAATGGTGTTATTTAGTAATGACCGAAAAGCATTAGCCCATTACCGTTATTTACTGTTCCGGTACTCTATTATTTACTTATAGGATACTTTTATTACTTTAAATAACTTGAAGTTAGTAGTTTACTTTTAAAATGTATTGCTACATAAGACACACCGCGCTCAATTTACACATCAGGTAAGTAATCGATGTCATTTTAGTATTTTTGGCTACGGGCTCCCATTTAACTACTAATATATCTATGTAAACAACTTTTATCGAAGCACAATGATTTAAAAAAAATTACACGGTAATTTAAAATTGTAATTAAAGATGGCAACTCTTAAAAAAGTTATTTTAAATTTTTCGTAATTTGAGTTAAACCAAACCAAACGATTGATACGTAAAAAATAAGTTATTATCCCAAAGACAATCACAGGATGCAGGAAAAAGCCAGCCTAAAGAAAGTTAAAAAGAAATTATATACAAGCTCGGAACTAACTTCCTGTACTGACCTAACAATTCAATGCTGAGTCAGGAATACGAAACCTTCTAAAAGACCTGGAGAAAGATGTTGTTATATTATATTTATATCATTGTGCAAATTAAAAGACGGCAAATAAAAATAGTGCAGAGTATTGATTGTTTTACATTTATTTAGAGATTCAAATAATACGAACTGGATAAATATATTATTTAATGGATACCACGTCTTTTTACATCAATTTTTGTACTTACATGTAAAAGTACGCTATCCATTAAATAATATAATAATCCAATTCGTATTATTTGAATCTCTAAATAAATGTAAAACAAACAGTATAGTTAAAAAGAATAACATACTATAGACAATTCGTATTAGTGCTGAATTAAAAAAAAAACGTATAAAAATGTAAGACTTGAGCTTACATTTGTCATCATTGTTTTCAGTCCCTGACGACTCTTGACTGTTCATTGAAACCACCGACATCCTCTTGTTTCGCTGTTGTAGTAAAAGCTCTGTAAGGGAAAAATATAACGTAATCACTTATATTATTAGTTCATCATCTCCATCATCATCGTCATAAACGCAGACCATCACAGGGCCACTGATAAACATATACCTAACCCAAAACCTCCCACAAAGCCTTTGCACGGAAGAGTTACGCCACAGCTATATTATGATCTGCTCGACCGGGGAGGGACTACGCTCTCGCACACCCAGAATGAAATAACAACTTAATGCTGCTATTTTTAGAATGGTGAGTGTAGAGACCGGATACGCTTTTACTGGAAACAAGGCATTTCATCTTCGCACTCAATGGCAGCAACACATCTTTATTTGGATTTTTAATCGAAGATAGATGTAGATGTCTATAGGCCACTGCATCCACTTACCACCGGTTGGACTGCACGCTCATTTGTAACCATTATTGTACAAAAAAAAGGTCATCTGATCATGTTACGTCAGGCTTGGCAGTATGAGGCAAATTTCTTCCCCACTCAGGCTGGAAACTTTAGTTCTACTGTAGATACGATTATATCACACACAAGAAAACCGAGCCCTATTTATAGCTCGTGAAAGACCACGTCTTTGTTCCTTAATATAAGAAATCATGCAGTAAGTGTTCACTTTATATAAAAACTGGTTGAGAAGATATCGTAAAATCCCGAGCGCTGTCCTGCGACCGAATTACCGCGGTCGATTGACTGAACAACATACTCTTCAATAAATTCGAGCGTAGCGCTCCTAACAACTGTCGGTGTAGGTGTGACATGGATGTTATACACGACCAGCGATTCTGTTATAAGTACTATGTCGCCGGAAAATCGAAAGGCGATTTATTCGACATTGATGTTTATACAGTATTATTTCCAGTCAAGTAGCTTGAAAACATCTCGAGTATATAACGTCACCTTGTATTACACCTTTCTTTTTTCGTTCTGTACTCTGCACCCTCATTCGCTTCTCTTTCATCATAATAATTTACTCCTACTTATGTAAATTAAAAAAGTCTTTCTAAACCGAATATAATTGGGTTTTTCTTTCATTTAAATAATCTAAGTTCTTTTTATGTGTAAAAAGTAGCGTAACATGGAGTAAAATTAAAATTTAGGTACAACCGACTTGAATATAAATAAAATGAGAACATCATCAATGTAGTCGAAGTCAATTGAATACGCATTATTAAGGATAACTCAAAAACTACTGGTCAGATCTTGATCAAATTTATATGGGACCACGTGAGAAGCACCAACTTTCAAATAAAAAAGAATCATCAAAATCGGTGTACCTATAAAAAAGTTCAAAGGTAACGCACATAAAAAATGCAGTCGATTGAGTACCTCCTCCTTTTTTGAAGTTGGTTAAAAAACAGAGAAATTAAGTAGGTTTTATTAATAAATTATATGCTTCTATATTTCGTTGTTAAGAAAATGGTTATAAAGGGGAATAATTATGCTGGTAATAACCCACAAGATTGTCGACTGCGGTGTCAACGAATTTGAAGCTATGTGTAGAAAACATGAATTAGGAAAAGTCACCGATCTTAAAACAGCTAAACTTTAAAACCAACAATTGGTGCTTTTGCACACATATTGTTTACGGCTGGTATTGGAACCCAGGCAGGCTGGTACTCTGACAGTTGGCGACGCGTTCATCCTAATTAAATACTCGTATATTGAATTAGTATATTTATGTCATTACAAAATAAATTTAGATTAATGATATTTATGGCACTGTGTATTCTATCTATAGGTTAAAGTATTAAGCCCGGTGTTATTTATAAATTAGGATGCGAAAATACAATATACCTATCAAAGGATGTACGTTACTTCGGATTTATACGAGTATATCACGATATATTTCAAGTAATATAATATCGGAAAAAATGCTGATCCATCAATAACGTAATCACTTGCTGACAAATGACTGCAGTATTTTTATATTTTATGTTTAATTATTTATAACTAAAAGATTTAAAAAGAAACAGAATGACCAATTAGTTACACTATTATCATTTTTATTTCTTGAGTTTGATTCTAATGGGTGGTGCAGAATCTTCACCGGACTTGAATTGAAATCGGGTAATGATATAGGACATTTTTGAACAGCACACTACTGTATATTGGCTACCTGCCAAATATAATAATTTGCGTCACAGAACTTATTTCTTTTTATTTAAAGTAACACACGTGTACTTGAAATATGAAATATAAAATTTCGAAATTCCATACCTCTGGTATACATGTGTATTTACATATACCGCATAATATGTCATATATATTATCATATTTTGATATTTATGATAAATATAGAATATTTTCAAACTGTGTTATAAAACCATAGCGAGGACAAGCAATGTAACGAATTATAATACGTCGTAAATACATATCTTCGCGAGGCCACACCTGATGGATAAGTGCACAATGATAAGAAATAAACTGATAATGAATACATTATTTGAAACAAACTAAATAAATTGGCGCACATTTATGATTCGTTATACTGTTTGAACTTATGTGATTTATACTATAACCTCTCATGTGCCCGACCATTTTATGTTTATCTTTGAACAACATAGATTAAAGACAAGGCGTGTTTAATTGCCAAATGGGTACATGAGGTTGGCTGACACACGGGCATGCATAAGCTGTCAACCCCCTGCGGGCGTCATGACACATGAGGGAATAAAATTAATTGTAATTAATAGAATCAGGCGCACATCTTCAATAGTTTTTTTTTTGTCTAGGCTTAAATCTTATTGCGTTCTATTAATCTTTATATATAAAAATTACGTGTCACATTGTTTTTCCGCGATAAACTCCTAAACCACTGAAATGATTACAATGAAATTTTGCACACTGTGTGCAGTTTGGTCCAACTTGAGAGATAGGATAGTTTTTATCCCGATAAGTGAACGTCAATATTTTTTATTGCGAATTTAAGGATTTTTATAGTACAGAGGTTCGCCGAGGGCAGAACGACGTCTGCCTGGCCAGCTGTTACACTATAACATTAAATTTTAAATAAACTATTGATAGACCCCTGTTGGGCAGACCAAAACAAGATCAATTTACCTACATGTACCTACATGATGAACAACGTATGTGTCAATTTCACCACCAATGGAAAAATTCGTGATATTAATCGGGCAATTGTTGACAATTTAAAACATAATATTGATAGGAGTTGACGACCGGCAATACGTCTCAAGCTGCAGCTATTGTTAGAAAACTATCTTGTTACTACAACATTAAAACAATTTCAATGTACTTCGAATAAATTTCATTTATAACATGTTGATAGTGTCAAGTTATTATTGATAAGTTTAACGAGAAAGGCGCCAACGCCAGTCGGTTGCATGACATGGGATCATGTGAATGAGATCTAAATATCGCAATATCATATAACATGAAATGAATATGTGTGTATTGTTAAACAAAGCCCATTCTCCAACTTTAAGAAAAGGCAATTGTCGCTTAATAGGGCTGTTGTAACAAAGAAACGTCACTAGAAAGATTTATACACCAGTTTACGCTTATCGATTTGATCTTTGCGAGAATGTGGCATTGTTACACCGACTTCGAAACGATCGCACTTTCGTTCAACGCTTTTCCTATAAAATTTTCGTAGTTTTTTTTTTCACGTAATACCTTTATATCATTTAATACGATGTAAGAATTATCGAAATTGAAATAAGAAAAAAGTAAATTAGGTTTTACCTAATTTAATAGACCCAATATCATCATTTATTATCTGAGATCTTACAGACAAGGACTTTACAAGAATGTAGGTCACCTAAGTAAAAAAAGACCGAAAGAGCATTCAAAGATAAGATATAAAGTTTACCGTCATCGTGTCATTCATAGCGATTACATTAAAAAAGAATATAAATGATGACAGAAGTTAAGAAGGTCAAGTTGCTTGCGTTCCCACAGACAAGTACGCAGTACGCTGCACATGCAAGCCGAGCGTCCAATATGAAGCGCAGTCATCGACCCCGTATGCGTCAGCCGACGATATTCTTTATCGTATGCTCTTCCGTCACGTACCAAGACGGGGAGCAGATGACGGTCAATTAAAAAGTTTGTTCGTATTAACTATGCGGGAATTGTTGCCAGCCTTGCGCACCAGATGAACTAAATAGGGTTCTTTATGAGAAAACGTTTAACTCCTATCGAAGTTGTGTTCGTCAAGAAAAAAAACAATAAATTTATATTCATTACGAAGATTGTCAAATAAGTAACTCCCATAATAGATCGATTTGTTTTCCTCCAGCCGAAACAATGTTTTGAAAACAAACGTTCTTACAATATAATGATTACAAATGGCAGCGGCATTACCTAAGCTACTGAGTAATGAAGTCTAGAATACGTTATTAATTCCATTCATTTCCAATCTGCTTATATACGAGTGTGTAGGTTTGAGAGCAAATAATTTCAATACGCAGTTTCGTTGAAAATAATAATAGTGAAATTTACTTGTTTGAACAAGGATAATTTTCCCCTTAGTGCCTCGGAATGGATAAATCTCATCTACGGAATGGCAACATATCAAATGTCTGTGTGTCTTGCGAAACCATCAAGTCGCATTACGCTCCGAGTAAATAATTGAATACTTCCCGCGTACTTACTACTTCCTTTTACATTTGCTAAATTAATGGACATTTCGAGTGCTGTATGACATTCATACGTTTTGATTAATTATTGTATGCTTCAAATATTAGATCTTACTTATAAAATCACCATTTTTATACCGAAATTCATACACTATATTACAACAGTACACATTAATGAACGTTCCTCATGTATAAATTCGGAATTAAATATAAATCAACAGAAATGACGTCTGGTGAGTACAGTGGTTGGCGGAGTTTCCAGTCAAAGCCCCCAGTAATTTTAAAATAGTCCGTGTTGCAGTGGGTGGGCGAGCATTTCCCTGAAAAAGTAACGGTCTACAAAAATTCACTAGTCACGGTTGTCTGCCTCCCGTTGGTACAACTGTTTCATGACAAGTGACAATCCGATTCAGAACTTCTCATTGGTGTACCGATTTAACCAAAATTAGGCAAAATTCGACGCGAATTTGGCGTAATCCTACAGAAAAGTTATATATATATATATATATAACTAATCCTACAGAAAAGTTATATATATATATATATATATATATATATATATATATATATATATATATATAACTTTTCTGTAGGATTACGCCAAATCGGAAAGAGAGTAAGTACCGTATATATATATATATATATATATACGGTACTTACTCTCTTTCCGATTTTTTTAATGTTTTTTAATTCAGGACAATAAATAAAGGTCGTTATTTCACTCATGCAGAAACAGAAACAGAAACAGAAACTTTTTATTCAATATAGATTATAAATAATACTTATGGAAAGTCACTCTTTTGTATAATTACCACTGGTTCGAAAAAAAACCTCTGTCCTGGGAAGAACCAGCAAGAAACCCAGCGGGACTTTTTTTTTAAATAACAGCTTACAATCATGTATGTTACACAAATTAACAACACAACATGGTAGCGATCACCCCATTTCCAGGGGTTATTATCATCTATAAATTCTTTGATATTATAATAACCGTTTTTATACAAACTTAGTTTAATAAAGTTTTTGAACTTTGGGCAGGTCAAATTTTGTATATTTTCTGGAATTTTGTTGTAAAAGCGTATACATCGCCCCAAGAATGAATTACTGACTCGATGGAGTCGAGTAACTGGTACTACTAGCTTGTGTCTGTTCCTAGTATTTACAGAATGAATATCACTTATTTTTGTAAAACTATTTTTATTTTTGTGTACGTACATTACATTTTCATAAATGTATTGAGAGGCCAAAGTTAATATATTAATTTCCTTAAATTTTTGTCGCAGCGACTCTTTAGGCTTTAAATCATAAATTGCTCTTATGGCCCTCTTCTGTAAAACAAATATAATTTCAGTGTCAGCTGCGTGTCCCCATAGCAAAATACCATACGACATTATGCTATGGAAATAGCTAAAGTAAACTAGTCTAGCTGTTTCAACACTAGTTAGAATTCTAATCTTTTTTACGGCATATTTGTTTTTATAGGATAAGGGTGACAAACGAGCACACAGTCCACCTGATGGTAAGTGGTTGCTGCGGCCCATAGACATCTACATCTATCCTCGTTTGCGAATCAAAATGCAGATGCGTTGTCACCCGTGAGGACTAAGATGGAATGCCTCATTTCCAGTAAAAAGGGCCTCCGGTCACCTGCACTCACCAAGCGAAACGCAAAAGTTGCCGCGTGGCTCTACCACCGTTCAATATATATGCTGCAGAACTAAGTCTGCTTGCTAGTTTTGATATATGGGGGCTCCATTGAAGCTTCGCGTCTAGTGTGATTCCAAGAAAAATGGTGGTATCTACAAGACTTAGTTTCTCCCCATTTAAAATTACATTAGTATTTAATTGTTTGACATTTGGAGTCATGAATTTCATACATTTCGTTTTAGTGCCATTTAAATGCAAATTATTAACATCGAATGCGACATGCGACAAGTACCTATATGATTAATATGTATCCTTACGACATTAATACAACATACTAAGCCATTTAGATTATACTATCTGTTATTAGTTAGACGTGTACCGATAACGATTGGATAAAGCCCAGTTTTATATCTATTTAATAGCAGCATTGAATCAATTTTATTATTTTAATAGTGTAGGTAACTGTTTTCTATCAATAATATTTGTTATTAAATCACTTCCCTTTATTAAAAAAAAAACAATTAATTTATTATTCATTGACAAAAATCATATTCAAATGTAGCAAGCCCGAAATATTATTAAATTTTTTTAACATTTTATTAAACTAAAATGTGAAGCGAAATTAAAATAATTATTACAATGTGAAGTATTGAATATGAAAATGCAAAACAGATAAACAACAACAACAATAATAATAAGATCAGCACTTGATATTTCACTACCATTTTTTTCTTAATGAACATGAAAAATTCAAAGACCAAACTGCAGTATCTAGGTGTGTTAATTTTATATTATCAAATTTATTTTCTTTTAAAAATAATTACTATTAACGTGTAATTTCTCTCATATTAGCTATATTTTATTTTAAAAAAACTTATATCTTACTTAAATTAGTTACCCATGGACAACATCCAAACCCGTAGCAAAATTATTTGTAGGCCATACAAATACTTCTTGTTCCGTCCGAGATACCAGCACGCGGCCCGTAGCACCGCAGCCGAAAGCTTAGCCACTGCCCTACCGAGCTGTTTTAGCCGAATGCCATACGATGGAATGAGTAACAAGGCCTTGGGTTCTCATAACTGACTAAGCGAACACACAGACTACTTGTGCTATTTTACGCTGGTATTCTGTGAAATAACCTTATGAGGCAATCTATGGGAAGGCCTATGTTCAGCGGTGGCAGTTATAGGCTGTAATTAATGATTTTTTTTTATAGGAGAGGGGGTAAGCGAGCATGCGGCTCACCTGATGGTAAGTGACTACCGCCGCCCATGAACAACCGCAAAACCAGGGGAACCAGGGGAATTGCAGATGCGTTGCCGGCCTTTTAAAAAGGAGAGGCTCTTTTCTTGAAGGTCCCTAAGTCGTTTAAAAATATAAATGAATGAATTCTGTGAAAATGTGGTCCTGCCTCAGTTCCGCTGGCTTATTCTTGCTGGATAATATAGCGGCAGCGTGACGTTGCACTCGTTAAGTCTTAATATTTAGTAACAGATCATATTATATTATTATATATGATTTTCTTTTAAGTATGAACATAAAAATATTAAAAACACTTATTAAAACACCATTAACTTTTTTAGTTTTAAAGCATCGTCACGACACTACATTTTTGTAAACTTTTTACTTTCTTATCGAATGGGATCAATCCCAAGTTCAGGTACCAAGAGCAGATGGGCTCAAAATAATATACGTTTTTCTTCAGTTATATTAACGTTTATCAGTACAATAAAGTAAATTTCAAGACCGTAAAGGCTTCACAGACTTTTGTGCTTTCGTCTGTATTTTATGTGCACACTCTCTTTCTCTTTCTCTCTTAGTTTCGCACTAAGCCTTTACCGCAATTATCATAATAATTGCGGTGAAGCACAGTGCGAAACAACTGACGTGGTCCGACACGACTCAACGCCTCCGCATTCAAACATCAAGTTTCATAGTAGACAAGTCTTAAACCAGAACATCTTTGTGTTTGCAGCGAATCTATGAAGCCGTCCCCTACCATGGGTAATAATATAACAATAGTTATTTGATGTGTAGTGGTAGCGGTAGTAGAGTGGTCTGAGTAAGCGTAGTATGCATATGTGTATATATATATGTGTGTGTGTGTGTGTGTGTGTGTGTGTGTGTGTGTATGTATATCATACATTCCTTACAGCCTATAGTAGATGGATGGATGGATTGATAGGAGAAGTACATTTAATGTAAAGTCTCTTGCGCCACAGCAATTACCACTTGAACTTACTTCCTTCCTATCTTGCCAATACAACTTATTGATTCAAAGTACTAATAACGTCACCATAAAATAACATAAAAAGTATAAAATTTGTTTGTGAATTTAATATTTTTTTTTGTTATATAAAGCGTAATGACTTTCGTCGTGGTAACTGTGCATCGCAATAGTTGTTTTAATCCAGTTATAAGTATGATATAAATGGAAATTGGCTATATATAACACATATTTACTGTTTAAATCGACTTACCTTTCTTCTGCATTGCCTGTTCCCAAAGCAGAGACGTGATCTCTTCAACCCACGCGCTCCTGATTCCAGAGTCTCTAGTCTCCAATTTGTACGATTTTAGGTTTCGTTTCTTATACCAAATTGTGAACTTGTACAGGTCTTGCTCTTTCGCTGTTATGCCTAGATCATCGACTGGGATATGATCCTTGTATATGAAGAACTCCACAGTTGGTTGCTGGAAATTATACAAATAAAAATAAATATAACATGACTATTTTTTAATAAAACTTAATGATTTCAATACGTTTTCTAAATGCAATATATTTTAAATCTTACACGCAAATTTGAAAATAAATTTCAGACTTAATTAATTAATGTTCCATCTCTCTAGATTAAAACATCACCATCATCATCATTACAGCCCTTGACAAGACTACTGCTGAACATAGGCCTCCCCCAAGGAATGCTACAAAGCACGGTTCTGAGCCACCTGCCTCCATCGACTTCCTGCATGTCTTACCAGGTCGTCACTCCTGCCAGGCTGCCACTCAAGAACTTTTTTTCCCCATCGGTTGTCGGTTCTTCAAGCTATATGGTCGGCCCAGCTTCTAATTCTAACATCCTTCAGCTTACTATTTCGTTCTTCCTCATACGGCCAGCAGTGAAGGACCACGTCTTAAATCCATAAGTCATCACTGGCAACATGCACTGGTTGATTTGAGCCGTTGCTCATGGGGGGAATCAAAGCATCAATCAACATGAATTCGCTGTGTAAATGCTCATGCCGTGAAATATCTTTTCTGTCACGTCGTCTTCCATAAATTGGCACAAAGCATGACTTTGAAGTTCTTGCTACGACCAGTAGTAAAGGACCTGTGCTTTGGTTCCGTTGTATCACATATTACATATTCCAGACTCGAATAAATAAAATATTTTACGCCTACTATACACAATTTAATTATTCACAAAATACTGTAATGATCAATTATACAGTACATTTCGGACAATACAAATACAATGGAGAGAAGACGTTTAATTGTAGTGGCTTTACTATGTCACGGAAGAGCGACTTCACTAGTAGTTACACTCACGGAAATGCCATCTCAATAGTTATAATATTTCAGCAACGGACTGAAAGTATTTTTTTTTAATTGAACATCTTATATTATATTATAATAAAAGTAAAATGTGCATAACCATGACGGGAGAGTCTTAACTAAGAAAATTTTAATAAAGTCTGTAAAATGTGAAATAATTAAATAAATCGCATTATAGTGTAAGATTATAACTGATTTAACGAAATGGAAAATGCAGTAATGGGCGACCCCCCACTAGACGGAGTCACGACTTGAGTAAACACGTAAGTAGACGTTGGTTGTAGGTAGCTCAGGATCATTCGTTATGGTGAAAGCTTAGATAGTATTCCAAGACTAAAAAATGTCCATTCACTCTTGCCTCTAAAAGTCACAAATTGGTCAAGGAAAGCAAACTCAAGCAAAGAATTCTAATTTGTCGCTGTAAGCACCAAAAACGATGAACCAAAACGCTTTGTTAGGGATCAAAGACACGTCACGTCCTCGTCGTACGTTGTGTCTCGTGTCTTGCGATAACAACATAGGATTGTAGGGACTAAAGAGTTTCAGCCGCAAATATTTGAGACGTTTGGTACGACGATCGCCTATTTGTCTGTCCAAATATAGCCATAAAGACAAATTCATGGCATATGATTAGGTTATTCAGAAACTATCATCATCTTTAACTTTATATAGATCATCGTCCGTTGGTGATCGTGTTACTTCTAAACGACTTGACCGATTGAGATCAAATTCTAATAACATATTATTTGATTAAAGATGTTAAAAATTAATTAGTTAAAGTCCGCGTGATAAAATAATCGTTGATAATACGACACATGTTTCTCCTCTAAACGAATCATCATTAAGTTTCAGAAATTTTAGCTTCAGAGTGTATTTTACACTCTGAAGCTTAATTTTTAACGTCATGATGATAATGGATTTCCACAAGTTATCGTCTCATACTATTAATATTTGATTTGTTTGACGATGGATGAAAATTTCTAAATTCTGATTTAGTGCAAAGAAAGAAAATCACAAAAAATGTTGACCGCGCCGATATGTGGCGCAGTGGTCGAGTTATTAATACATTTTATATTTGTACTTTAAAAAGTCCGGAGTGAATTCGGAATGAAACTCATCGCACCACCTACCGGGAAGAACAGAACAACATCTGTAGAGCCAGCAAATATATAAATGAATACGACAGTTTACGAGGATATAACATGCGCTGGAGCAACACGTCACGACGAACTCCCCCGCTTAACCCGCTTTATTATTCTTTAACTAGCTGTTCCCCGCGACTTCGCCCGTGTGTAATTTAGGGTTTTATTTATTTTGTGCCGAACCCTAATTCTTTTTCTAAAAAAAGGTAGCCTAAATTACTGCTAATAATTTCAGTTATCTGCCAGTGAAAGTCCCGTCAAAATCGGTCCAGCCATTTCAGAGATCAGCCGAAACAAACAGACAGACAGACAGACAGACAGACAAAATTTTAAAAAATTGAGTTTTTGTTATAAGTAAAAGTAAAAAACTGTTATTTTGACATTACAAACAGACACTTCAATTTTATTTATTTGTATAGTTATCATCTACTATAAGTTTAAAAATTAATAAAGTAAACTATTCGTCACTCATCGTCAACTACCAATCTTCCAGTCATGTAACAATTAAATAAAAATCTCTAGCGGTGCAACAGTGCAGAAAAGAGTCGTCGAGCACTACTTGCTTCAAGAATTTTAGTTTCAATTAAAAATATTATAAACAGCAGCGATAGGAATCCGGATGTCAGATGGAATTCGAGGAGAAAACAGGCCGACTTACGTCAATAAATAAACTGATTATTAAATATTAAAACTGTGTAACGCAACACACTCCGAATAAGTCGTGTTGTTGAGCATTGTTTCGCTGTTAATGTATTTACAAACAATTGTGAATTTTTCCCGGATACCTATATTACGCGTTTCCCGTGTCATCAAACAGTAAAGCCGTCGGCGTGTAGTAATTAGTCGTTTAATCGCATTGACAAGGTCGTTACCTGCCAGTATACGAACTTACAACTGGAGCTATTTCAGTTTAACGCTTTTTTGCGTTAACTGTACCAATAAAAAGTTAAACGAACTTAACGACGGTTTAACAATAAAAAGTTAAACGAATTTAACGGCGTAAATGAATTGGCTACAACGCCATATAATCTTTCAGAAGCTATGACATCGTTCTGATATTTTCCAAAACCGTGTCTTAGGATCCAACGGGACGAAATTGGTTTATGCATTATCTTACGCTGCAGCTATCTTATTATACTCGTAGGTTCATCATACTTATAACTGAATTGCAAATGTATACCCCCGGGCCCTGAGCTGTTTTATCTAATTCCTATTTTTCTTAATATAACTTTCCTAAGTACTAAATATCAGTTCTAGTAACACATAAAATATACGTGTATAACAAACAATGAACATCCTTTGATAAAGAACAAATCTTAAACAGGGTTAAATAGTTCGCGTAGTAGATAAGTAGGGCGCTAGTCTACAATAATGCCGTCTAAGAAATCAGCTGGCGACGCCGGAGCGGCGCGTTCAAGTAATAAACTACGTACTATTGTAATATCCATTCAATATTTCACTGTGTTCCAAATTGCGATATGATAAAAATATAACAAGGTCACAATAAAATATTTTTTTACATAATAATTTTCGGCCAGCAATTTAATTAATTTTACAATATTATGTACTATCTTTTATCTTTATACACATGACGCTAATAGAAAAATGATCAATTGATTAACCGAAGCAATATGTTTGCCTACGACTGCATTAGGTTGGCTATGTTTTGTCATATATAAATGTAAGAGAATGCATTAAGACCGACAATTTGCCACTTACTCTTACTTCAAGGCTAATTAATGCAAGTGCCAAGTATATTTAATTGATATATTACCATTTACCCCGCAAGACCTTAATTAAAGTATCAAGTAGGACAGTTATATTCCACGACAAAATTAATAAAATTTTATCTTTGTAAGTAGTTCTTACAGTACCTTACATGGTATGCAGTACTAAAATATACTCTTGACCGACTTCAAAAGTGGTTAATTTGTCAATTTATAACACACCTAAGGTAAGTTACTAACCGGTTTTTCTTATCATCGAATCGATTCTCAGATGACGCTAGCAAATTTTTAAAATTCTTTGAACGCAGTACCTATTACTTTAAAAATAAAATAAAATGTTCTAGATGCAAAATTTGCTATCTACAATATTTAAAGATCATTCCTCCGTGTGACAGAGCTATGGGAAATGTTGTATGTCATGTGTTAATATAACTATAACTTAATTATCACAACAGTACCATATTACCACTAACTGACATCTATGTATCTTGGTTTATTTTTTCACTTTCATATAAGTCGTTTCTAGACGTTTTTGTGTATAGTTGACGTCAATACCATATAATTTATAATCGGTACATAACTATAGATTTAAAAATATCTTAAACTTTTGATATATTAAACTTAATATAGACAACAATATAAAACCTTTTTTTTTTGCTTAATGTAAAATAATAAAAATTGATACTATTAAACCTATTTATTGAAAGTTGTATTATATTCTTTTTATTTTAATGTTCCTTACAGTGTGATATTCAATCGAAATTAAAATTATTGTATTAAACATGTTCATTTACGCTGAACAGTATCGGGGAAGTAAACCTGGATGGATAACTAAATTATTTAGAATGAAAAGCAATTATCTTACTGCAGGAATAGGTTTATATTCGTAACAAAGGCCCGTCAATGTACTAATTCACGACCTAGGACGACTAGAATGTTATTAATAAGAAAATAAAATTTCTTTATAAGATATTCCCCTTTGATACAATATTGTATGAATTAAATAAAGTTACTATAAACAATTTACAAACAACGTTTTCTCGACACAATAATGACGATATTTCCTTATCATCTTGACAGTAGGCACAGACAGGGGCTAATAGGACAATATTAAAATTAACATTTAATATGGTTCGATAAATAGTGACTCATTCCGCAAATGACTCAGATTCATAACGCGAACTCAATGAAAGATAATAATATTAATTAAAAAATATAAACTATAATTCTTATCAAACGTATCATTGTAAAGAGCAGCCTGAACAAAATCAATAGTTAGTTATAATTTATATTGAAATTAGACTCTAATTGTAACGTAAACAATTTGTACTCAATCATTTTGCTATTGGAAATAATCGTGTCATTTCATCACTCATGCCCTGGTAGGTAGTAAATTTATTCGATTTTAATTTAATCGATACGTTTGAGATACAGACTAACGATCGCAATGAAACACCTTTCGCGTTTACACCTATTCGTATATTACTCAATGAACGTATTCCGTTACGATACGTTTAATTAAAAAAAAAACTTTGAAAAATAACGAACTATTAACCTAAAAATTTCGAATAACATACTAAAACACTCATTGACATACAGTTTTTTATATTATCTAGACTTGATAATATTTTATATTATCAAGTCCAAACCCTTAAGGAATCCAGATAAATTAGTCATTGATAAAATACCAAAAACAGTAAATTATCATAGAAATTGCTATGCAATGTGCATAAAAGTGTTTAACGCAATACCCAATAATATAAAATCACTACCAAGGAAGCGTTTCGGGAACGAGTTGAAAAAATGGCTAGTTAATAAATCTTTTTATTCGGTTAGCGAGTTGTTGGAAAAACAATAATTATCTTTTTTTTAATAATAATATTTTGGTAATTATATATTATAATGTGACATGAAATTATAAATATTAATGATATGATAATGCAAATAGTAGTAATGTTTTTTTTTTTAAATTAGGTTACATTAATTTTTTTTAGTTATTGCTATTTATTATGCAATGTACGTATTTTTTTTGTAATTATAATTCGTAATATCATACTTAATGTTTATAAAATTCAATAATTTTGTACACCAGAAATGGTTAATGTGTTGTACTATATTTTCTATAACAACTGTAAAACACACACATTATGCAAAATAAATAAATAAATAAATTTATTATCAGTCGACGTAAATAAGTAACAAATAATTAATTAACAGTAATCGTAAGAAAAACTGAATTTTTCTATTCAATCAAATCCTGATATTAGGGTATTACAAAATTTTAGGCATATTTCGTGTGTATCTCATTGTTTGTTTTTATTATTTATGACCTGTCCCATGAGTCACATATGGTACATTACTATTGTCTCACTATTGTGTCTCTTGTCGGACAGTGAATGTGTTAATGTTAATGCGTGATGGTGTTTCTAATGTCTATTACTCACCTTCCTGTACACGGCTGTGATGAGCACGAGCTTGTCAAAGAGGAATATCCTCATAAGTTGCCTTCGCCTTCTGGCAGGGTCCATCGCGTAGAACTCGTTTTGCCGCAATAGTCGTCCTTGATTCAATAAGTTTAAATGAGGCTGAAATGGAAAAGTTATATTATGTTGTTGATCTAGATCTATATTTAGTAAAATCTTGTCCCGTCTACATTATAATATATATTATAAAGGCTAGGTTCTGCAGTGACTAAGTTATTTAAACACGGATTATATATTTGTAACTTTTTCGGGTCTGGATGTTTGTCCAAAACCAGTTTATTTTTGTATAATGCCACCATGATACAGGAGCCTACTAAATATATTATATAAGGTATAGATGTACTAGGCTTAGAGGTAATTTTTTAGATAATAAAAACTATTAAGACCTAAGTGTACATGTAAAAAAAATAAACACAAAGAAAAATCCATATAAAAATTCACCAAGGTGGTGAAAAGATCTTCCAATTTGCGACTGAGAATACGACTCGATACAAACCGAAGTACATTTAGGAGCTATCAAAGAGAAAGATTCACAATACATCTAGTAGTGTCCTGTGTCTAGACTTGATTATCAATAATTTATGTTTGTTTTACTGTTGGTGGGATTTAAACCCAGAAGGAACATCACATAAATCTCATACAGCAACTAAAAAAATACAAATAAATGTTTTAATACGCAATCCATTTATTACAGCTATTCTTATATATATATAATAGGGGGGATTTTACCACAGTTGCCACGCTTAGCAGGCGGGTTGGCAAACCGCTTTTTGTTATTTAGAGTTGATTAGAGTTGATACCAGGTTCGTATAAGATGAGAACTGCAATGGTGCAAATAAGGTGTAGCTCAGTGCGCGCACAGCCCAGCACTGATTTTTTTTCATCTACCGCCCGATGTACGGTTGCATTATTTTGTTACTACGAAATCAAATCTATGAGGATGAACTCTAATCAGGTTAGTTCATGTGATACGTATATTTAAATAAGCTTTACAATTTACACATGCTTGAGTCATACTCACCGGACTGTCTCTAATGTTCTCCAACGCCATTATTCCGTCGACCGCAGTTAAAACGCACTCGACCATAGTTTTCGCTAGCTTCAAACTTTCCAAAGGCGTTTCGTCACTGTCGGAAGACTCTCCATTGCTTCCACCCGTTTCATCACTGTCAACACTAAGTTTCGATATTCTAGAATCCGATTCACACCTTTCGTTTTCATAGTTTGAATAAGTTTTCACTAAATCGTCCAAGAACAGTTTGTACCGCGGTAACCTTTGTACTGGCTCTAACAGATAACTTGATAGATCTAAACGATCACCTAACTCTAATTGTCTTGCCTGGAAATAAAAAAAATAGACATATTCATCAAAATTATTTTATATTGCTCTCGAACATTTTATTTGTCTAATTAATAATTGTTATGTGCAGTTTTATTTATGGCCAGTTCGTCTGTAATAGGTATATTATGAAAATTCATCACTGCTTGTCATCAGGTTCTAATACGTCAATGTTTCTATCGGCTTTCACATGTTACCATGTGAAATCAGTATCGAGTGAAATGTGATCATAATAGAGGAACGGGATAACCAATACAGAATTATTTGAGTAAGTAGACTGAGAAGTTTGTTGGCGAGAAATAGAACGAAGCAATATGTGAACTTTCACTCATCTGAAACAGTTGTCACACTTATAATGCTTTGGGATTATATATACGTACGCTTTATATGTTTTCAGGGTTAGTTTGCAATAACCGGCCAAATTGGCAGACAAGGTTCAAAATAAGTAATAATGCCTTTATTACTTAAATGGTGACGATAATTTTATTAAAAAAAAATCTCAAACATTCTGTCCTTTTATGTTTTAAATTCAAAATGCGTGGTAATGCATTATTTTAACTGATTTTACTGCGCACGCACACATTTGTAAGGGTCGATCGATAGGCAACAACCTTGTTGCTGATAATTTCAAATAAAAGTAGAAGCCTTATTTACTCGTATTTTCAAAAACTGCAATAACGGTATATCATTATTTATATATTTGAACTTTAGTTTAAAATTTGACTACTCTTTAAAAAATAACCCTGTATACGTAAGTTGGTACGTAATATTCTATATTATCAAAAGCATACGTACCATTTGAAATTATTTAGTGCTAACCTCATCTGGCCTATGTTTATCAGTGGAATTGTGAAGGGTTGTAATGATGCTGATGATGATGAACCTCATCTACATGCATTGCATTCTTCTAACATACTGGTGTCGGACTGATAGCAGAAAATTCATGGAGGTATGATCTAAATCCCACAGAATGATAAAAGAGAACAGCATTACCACGCACGCGTATTTATTGGTTGTGGCTTCCCGATCAGCCTAATCAGGAACAGTTTTTCACAGAAATTTACACTAAATCATGTAATAAATAAGATCGCCTTTATACGACAAAGTAATACGAGTATATGTTATCGCCATAGTAACTGCAGTAGCTACCTTCTAACTTGAGTTATTAATATTATATATATTATGGACTAAGTGATTAGTAGGGCATTATTTATAATCTCCAGACATTTTCAAAAATGCTCAATTAGAGTAGGCAATATGATACAGTTTAGGCGCTAGTAGAACATACCTACTCGCTTTGCGCTTAAGGCATGCAAAACTATTAAAATAATTAAATTGATCAGGCTTTATGAATAAAATCCGTTACTTATGGCGCAAAGTAATAAAAAGATCAAAAAAACATAAAAAAACCTAACCTAACCAAGGCTAGGTTAGCTTTAAACACAATGGTAATAAAGTTTTTCATCAAAGGTATTTTTTCTTTGTAACGTAAAGGAAGGGATACGACATTAAATACTACATTATATCAAAAATGCAAAGTTGAGTGTCAAATTTTGATTTCAGACCTTTGACTAGACTAATTGCTGCTATTTGTTACTGCAAAGTGGTTTTTCCCTTCCTTCACATTTCTTACACTATTTTAGATTTTTCAGATTTGATAGATGTTTAACTTGTTGTCTTAAAAGTGATTAACATGGTTAGGTAAGGTTCAGGCAACAATTACGTAGCAATATTCATAATAAGCAGACAATGTGATAAGTAATAAAGTTTAAATCAGTGTTAATTACGTAGCTCGATTTGACATGTCGTTATTCATATTGCCTGGGCATTATTAATAGTTCCCTGAGTTGTCACTTGGTCCATAACAGAATATAATAGCACGTGCATAAATAACGGTGTTCCCAACAGTTAGGCTCCCGTTCAACCGCTTGTGATTCCGTAGCGTAGGTTACACAAATGAGAGAATAATACCAGACACGCATCGCCGACGCTGATATAAGCCACTTGTGAGGAACCGATAATGTAAACGATCAATTTTCTTTTTATGACAAGTCTTACCCTCAGCTTAATGCCGTACCAAAGCATTTCCCGACAACCGCGGTTTAACGTTGCAACGGTATCGATAACTGTGTAGAATTGTGTGAATACTAGATTATAATATATTAGTTTATATTTTATATTGGGAGAGCGTAGAAAAATTGTCTACATTTCAAATATTAAACCAACCCGTTTATTTTATTAAATGCACCTTGTCCTTTAAAAACTGAAATTGAGTTTGTTATGAATAAATTACTAAACTTTTATTTGAACTCAAATTGAAATTTACTATAATAAATATCTACGTATGCCATACATGATACATAGTCATACAAGTCATATTGCACGGGATGATCGTAAAACCACTGACAAAGTATTTGTTTTATGCCCATACATTGGCTGGCTTCCGCTGAAAAAACTACAGCTACAGATAACATAAATATCTTTAGGGTATTTCCCGTGTTATATGCGGTATATTTAAATAGGAAAATCCCATTTCCAAATAATGATAGCGATGTTGTAACACATACGCATTGGTTCTACCTAAATAATATCACATTTAGCACTAAGCTGCTTCTCCCAGTTATCTAACCGGAGACCTTTATTTTTTACTCGAATCGAGGTATTCCATTTTAGTCCTCAAGGGTGACAACGTATCCGCATTTTGATTCTTAATCGAGGATAAATGTAATGTCTATGGTAGATGCTTCTACATGTACAACTTACATAATATTTTCATAGTGTGTACCGTTATTTCAAAAATTAAAAAGAAGAACTACTTACTTGGAAAAACTGTTTGTGTTCATAAACCAGTCTTGTAGCTCTCTTATTATTTCTAGAGTACATTACGTACATATTAAACCTCTGCTCCTAATAAGATGAAATTTAAATGAATTAGTGACAAAAATATAGTACGTTCTAAATTTCGTTCAATTCTCATTCATTCATTAAATCAAAGTCAATTGCTGAACATTGGCCTCGTCATAAATTGCCTCATAATGTGGATATTTGCCATAGTTGTCACGCTTGGCAAGCAGGTTGCCAGTCGCGGTTTTCTATTTTCTTGTTGTTATTAGATGTTGCTGCCAATTTTCTGGCTTGTTTGCCTGTCGATAAGCCTTCTACGACACGTGCAGTACGTTATGGGGTATTCGATATTCTTACACCGTTACCAAGTCGTTCAAATTCGTTCAATTAAAGTTCGTTCGTTTAACATCAGTTACATGCTGAAGGCCATGAAATCTGAAAATTAAATTTACTAAGGATTGGAACGTGTCTGAAAGCAAATATCACATTATCCATCTCCGACAGCTTATAAATAAATTATCAACGTATTTTAAAAACATTTAGTACGTAGTAGAGGCAGCCTGCAGCTATTACCAATTTGAAATAGTAGCATATTGTTGCTGTATTTCGTATGGAGAAAGAACTGGGGACCCTTTTTGTAACAGCTTTCCATTTTAAGCCTCAAGCACTCCCACAACACATCTGCATTTTAATTCACAACCGAGAATGGATGTGAGTGTCACAACATTCATTTTGTCACCGTAACTTCAATAAAAAAGTTCTTTAACAAAAGCAAAATATTATTAAACTTGTCTGTATTTAATATCCAATATGTCAATTAAATAGCCTGTACTCAAATGCCACAGAGAATTAAAACCAATAAAACATCCTTACATTTAAAGTTCGCAGGTGCATTGAGTGGAAAGCAATAGTTTTTCAATTACCATTCTTTTTGTCTACATATTATATAAAAGCGTAGTGAAATTCAAATGCTTTCACTAAACAGAATCAAGCCGAGTAATACTATTCACGACCCGGCCGGCCACTTGTGGAACTGTGCAGAACCGTGCATTACTAATGACATTGATTTAAAACGACCATTTAAAGGAGACCTACAGTCTTAGAAATAAAATCTTTGTTCTTCCATTTTATAGATCATAATAAATTGACAAACGATCCGCTACCACTGGAAAATTTTAAACAAGGCGTAGAAGCACGCAAGCTAACAGACCATGACACCAATGTTTTTTTTTTTCTGCGAACGACCAATACCCGCACGTTATGTTGTTTAATATTAAAGATTAAATGTAGTACAATAATAAATTTTGATTAAATTGTGAAAAATGTACTAACATAATTCAACAAAACTATAATAAAAATATAATTAACATTATTTTGAATGAAGCTTGCTATTTACTTATAAAAATATAATTAACATGGTTTAATATTATTAACGATACTTAAATTCACGGGATTGATTGAACTAGGCAAATATGAAACATTTTTTTCAATAAAAAAGTCCAGTAGTTCGTAATCCGTAGATTTCTTATAACTAGCTTTTTACTTGAATACGCGGTATTTTATTTAAGAAAACGTTTAAAATACTTACAAATCTCCTAAAACACTGTCCCAATTTCCTGAGATCATTCTCGCAGTCTCTCAGCGCCGGGAGGAATTCTTCGGCGTGAAATCGGCATATGCGCTCAATGTTGGCAAAAATGTCTGGTTTCATCCCTCTAAGCGACGGCGGTATGTCTTCTCGAAACATTTCGGGGATGTAATCTTCAACCACGTGCTTCAAACGCTCAACGTATACATTTTCAGTATGTAACAACTCGTTCACACGTTCCGTTAATCGTCTGAAACAAAACTCACACTTAAGTTTTTTAATTAACTTCCAAAAGGTTGTTTTCATTGCTTTTCCGCTATGTCCATGAATTGTTCGAAAATAATTTAAATAATAATTAGTAAAATATTCAAAAACCTTTGAAGTAATGCGATACTAATGTAAGAAATTAAATATCTTTTACTAGTATGATGTATATGTATATTCATAGGACTGATTGACCTGATACCGATTTATGCCTAATTATTAATGACACAGTTCTGTTAAACCTGTTATGGAAGGAAAAAAAAGACTACCCATAATTACGTCAACACAAGAAATTATTCGGTACATTTGTAAAATATTAGTATTATTAAGCTGAAATTTAAAAAAAATTGGAATTGAATTTTATTGAATCAGATTCTGACTATATAACAGTGATATAGTGCCTATTCATCCTAATTGACTATAGTTTTTTTTTTAAGTTTACTGATTCGTTGGTCTAGTGGTCATAACCATGATTACTGGTTATGAAGTCCCGGGTCAGGTTAGAATCACTTATTGGGTTTTGCTGTCAAGTAATTCTCAATGGCAGCCAGGAGTCAGGAAATTGGCAGTGATTCACGTCTATGACTCGGTAAGCACGTGAAGCTGTTGGTCCTGCGCCTGATCTCTCTACGATCGTGCCAGATTACCATCCCATCGGAGTCTCATTGTGAGGGAATAGAAAGTACTCCTGTGTTTACGCATACACTCAGGTACCTACTATAATCCTGTCCTGTGCAGATGGTCTAGATATCACTTTGAAGATAGACATTACTTTGAAGATTTTAGAAGTATTATTATTCTTTTAATAATTGTAACAAAACTTTCAACTATTTCCACGTCATGTTTTAAGAAAGCTGTATGCTAATGAGAAATGAGTCATCATGACAAGTTGCCAAGAGAAAAACAAAGCGTCACGTCTCTTATTATAGCTTGTAGTAGCTACATTAAACTATAATTATATACATTTATATAAAATTATAGTCTCGTCTAGGCACAGCGTCAGGTGACGTTACGATATTTGTATGCGAGGAACAGTCAACAAATGGGTGATTCAAAAGTACCGAGTTAAATTGAGAGAAAAAGAACAAGATATTTTAATTAACGTAGCCAACCTACGAATATTAAATTCTTTTAACTGCGTACTCGTAGTATATTAATTTGTGAATATAATTTTATTTTATGCAAATATTATGTGCGTAATATAAAACTAAAATAGTTTTACCGAAAACGCTGTGAATATTAGGATTGCCACCTTTATTGAGCAAATAAAATATAATATTTATCTACTCGTACTCATGTGAAAAAATACACGTGTACAATAAAGTATTATTATTCATTCCACTTACAATTTTGATCTGTATCGATGTGTATCTTTACTCCTGTTTTTTACTAAAATTATTTATTTAAGAACATAAAATTCAAATAAACTATATTAATTACTTAAACTTAAATTATCATATAGTCCTACTCTCCGTGTTATACTACCAAGAACGTTTGCGTTGAACGAGCTGCGTTTCCTCGCTGAATAGCTATAATTAGCCTGTGAGCGAGAAAAGAACCAGTCCTCTTATCACCAATAGCGACGACCACTTGCAAATACAGTTACTTTAAGAACTTCACCACACGTGGACCCTACGGACCGATAGTCTCTACTACAAATGACACATCTCTCAAAGACTCATATATGTGCCACTTAGTTCAGCCACAGAATAAATAATAGGTTCAGCTGCATCTGATGGTACCACGGCTCTTAACAAGTTAACTCATGAGATGAAACGCCGTCAAAGTATCTACGCATGTTTAGCATCCACTCCCACATCCCTCTGTCAGCAACATCTAACAAATATTTGTTATTAGTAAACACCTTTAACGGTATATTTACCTTCTAAATAAAGTTTACTTTATAAGTCTATGTTGCTCAGTGAGAAAAAAGTCAATTTATGTATAAAATGTAACCGCTTACCTAGCTTACTTAAGACTTTATCAGGAAACAATAAAAAAATCCTTTAAGTACAGTTTAAAAAAAATAATTTTGTTTTTTTCATATCATATTCAAAGAAGTGGATTTCAGATTTCAGGATTCACGCTTATGTATAATATTTTTTAAATCCAAAAGTGTTATAATATTTCTTTTTAAAGATTACAATATTAAAATTTTAATTTAACACATTAAAATTTCTAGAATTCCTGAAGACTCATTTAAGAGCCTCAAGAACACCTTAACCAAATAAATGGTCGAGTTAGGGCGTGATACTAGTTTTATTTAGTCAGTAACCAGTATTACGACAGTCAAGGAGATTTATCAAAGGTTTAAATATTTTTTTAAATATCGCTTTTTTATAGGATAAGGATAACTGACGAGCACGCAGTCCACCTGACGTTAAGGCGTTTCCCTGACCAAATAACCTTGAGCATGCAGTGCACTGCCGCAAGCACTCTGCGTACGCCCATTTATCTTATTCGCACAATTTTTGGAATTAATTTTAAGTAAAAAAGAAAAGCGAACTTTCAAATTAAATAAAACGTGAATAATATAGATTTTTAAATTATCTATCCATTAGTGTATTCCTCAAATGATTAGAGCGTTGCCTTTAGCAACAGATGCATGTAATCAATAATTCTAATCATTTTTTTAAAGTAGATTTTAAATGTATTTATAAAACATAAAAACAAATTAAAACGTGGAATGTGATGATAGGATATTGAACATTAATAATGTGCTCTTAGATGTAGTTTATTTCTCATAACTAATGAGATAATAGTCTCTGTATAACGAAGAAAAACGCACTATCGCAAGGTTTTGGTCGGGGTATCGCCTTAAGTGGATGCTGTGGCCTATAGATATAGACGCACACACATTATTAAACTCGCAGGATTCAAGCTTTTTTTTTAATTCGCCGCTAAAGGTTGAAACGATTTGCTACCTCTAGTCCTGTTTACTCTATCTCTGTCTACCTTTTGGCAAAAAAAACCGCAAGTGGGTAATTCAACAGCAGTCCCTAGCGTGTGTGGCTCTAATAATTAATTAATTAATAGTAATTATCCCCCTCAAGTAATATTTTTTTTAATCATTTTAATTATTTTTGGTTTTATTTCAAAATATGTGTGTTTCATTACTTGATAAAGAGCCTATATAGTAATTCGTAAAGGCTGTGGCAGAATAGCACGAGTATTGGGCTTCCCGTTACAAATGAGACAGATTAGTTAATAGTCACAGACAGTTTCGTCACAACTGAGTATTATGTTGTTTCCGTTCAAGGCACGCTTTAAATATTTTATCATTGTATTTATTGTGGTGAACTTGTGGTTACTTTTTACTTCATCCAACTTTACTTTACATTTACATTTATCCTAGAATAAGAATCAAATTTCAAATGCGAATGACACCCTTGCGAACTAAAATGGAATACCCCGTTTCCAGTAAAAATGGTCTCCGATTCCCTACACTCACCATACGAAATAAAGCAGTATTAGGCCGCTATTTCACGCTGTCGGCTTATATGAGAGCGTGGTTCTTCACCGCTGGAGTCTACTCATTTGTGCTAAAACCATAATAAAGCTACAACATGTCTCTACCGCGTATAATACGTCTGTGCGTTTGATACCGATTATATATTTTCGAAAGCGAAATGTAACAATATGTAACAATCACATACTTTTTAATATAAGTTGCAAATCTAAATAGACACTTCTCTTCCCAAACTCCACAAAAATACCTGAAACATACACCCAAAACAAAATTAGTATACATCAATACTCGGAGCTACTCCAATACATTTAATTCCAAACATAGGCCTCCTCATAGATTGCCTTATACAGCCGATCTTAGTTTTTTTTTTATTATTATTGTTGAGTTGTTATCAGAAAGTCGCTGCTGCCCATCTCCTGCTTCATATTCCTCAGTTGTCTCTAACGACATGCATGATGTGATGTGGGGCAGTGGATTCTCATACGTTGACGTGAAGTGGCTGCCACACTACACAACTACAACTACCATATTACGTAGTTTACTCCATATTCATATTATTTTATTACTCTATTTTTTATTTTGGGAATTTTGGCATGAACTTGATCGGCGGCGGTGGCGGCGGTGGATAGATACAAAACAACTAAAATTTATTTAAATATACTTCTTTGAATTTATAATTTCCTCTGCTAAAACAAAATGCGATATCATCTTTGCTTTTTCGTAAGTTGTCCCACAGACAATAATGCGGCATGACATGCTTTACGTGGTGGCAGTTCATTGACCATTCATCCTGCAAGCTACGATTGCATGCTCTTATGATCGTCTTCGGATTGGTATGTTTATTTGTCTACAACTCAGTTCGTTTTGAAACCGCATCGATGATCTTTCATAAGGCCACCCGACAAACTTTGAACATTGGTGAAAATTATTATAACTATGAGGAATACGAACTAAGAGATTGTTCCGTATTTTGGGACACAAAAGGAAAAACATAACTTCACAAAAGCAATTGTTTTTTATATAAAATTTATTTATAATGCTGCGCATTTAAAGTTTGAAATTATTACCATTATCACTTAAAATTTTGAGAACCAATAATTTCACAATGGCTCTGAGAGTCAGAACCGTTTTTACAGTTTTAAAGGCTGTTCTGAAATGCATTAAAATTATTGAAAATATGGCTTGAAGGTCCGTCATGTTGCATTCACGCTACGCATGTCATTCTGCATAATCGTCCAGGGCCCAAAACTAAAAATTGATTTTTAAATTTCAAATACTATACAATTATAACTAGGTATTGTTATGTTATTAAATTGATTTTTAAATTTCAAATACTATACAATTATAACTAGGTATTGTTATGTTATTAAATTGATTTTTAAATTTCAAATACTATACAATTATAACTAGGTATTGTTATGTTATTAAATTGATTTTTAAATTTCAAATACTATACAATTATAACTAGGTATTGTTATGTTATTAAATTGATTTTTAAATTTCAAATACTATACAATTATAACTAGGTATTGTTATGTTATTAAATTGATTTTTAAATTTCAAATACTATACAATTATAACTAGGTATTGTTATGTTATTAAATTGATTTTTAAATTTCAAATACTATACAATTATAACTAGGTATTGTTATGTTATTAAATTGATTTTTAAATTTCAAATACTATACAATTATAACTAGGTATTGTTATGTTATTAAATTGATTTTTAAATTTCAAATACTATACAATTATAACTAGGTATTGTTATGTTATTAAATTGATTTTTAAATTTCAAATACTATACAATTATAACTAGGTATTGTTATGTTATTAAATTGATTTTTAAATTTCAAATACTATACAATTATAACTAGGTATTGTTATGTTATTAAATTGATTTTTAAATTTCAAATACTATACAATTATAACTAGGTATTGTTATGTTATTAAATTGATTTTTAAATTTCAAATACTATACAATTATAACTAGGTATTGTTATGTTATTAAATTGATTTTTAAATTTCAAATACTATACAATTATAACTAGGTATTGTTATGTTATTAAATTGATTTTTAAATTTCAAATACTATACAATTATAACTAGGTATTGTTATGTTATTAAATTGATTTTTAAATTTCAAATACTATACAATTATAACTAACAAGGTATCGTTTGTGTTTTCTAACGACTTCAAAACGGAGGAGGTACTCAATTAGATTGTATGTTTCTTTTGGGTTTTTTTATGTGTTAATTACCTCATAACTTTTTTCTGTTCGGACCGATTTCGATGACTCTTTCTTTATTTTAAAGCTGGTGCTATTCATGTAGTCCCATATAAATTTGATCAAGGTCTGACCAATAGTTTTAGAGTTATTCTTAATAATTTATATTGAAGTCGGGTGTACAAAATTTTTAATTTTAAATTATTAATTCTTTTTAACTAACTATTTCAACTATACTTTAATACTAGCTTAAACTTTTAGTAATCAAATTCTGGCAGCATAATATTATCATAGCCTTGTTTATTTGAAGTTGATTGCAGATGTCCATGCGTTTAGTAGCTACAAACTGACTGACTGTTGACTTATTAACGCTAAATCATACAACGGTATATGTAATTATAACGCTACCTTAGTTTGGCATTGGTAGCGGCTACCACCATTATTCCGGTATTTTAAGGCCTGCTTTAATGCTCATGTATCACTCTAATTTTATGATAATTATCAAGTTTTGCCTTCCTTTACTTCTAAATTCCTAGTAAGTTTAACACTATTATATGAAATTAAAAAAAAAACCTCTCAAATACTAAGTATATTATGAACAAGCATTTCGAGATCCTATTAAGCTTTCAAATAGGAGGGCAGCATGCGGGTACATTCCGAACTTTTGAATTTGTCGTAAGATTATCTTAAACTTCACGATATTAGCTGTATTATCTAGTTATATACGCACAGGTTGATCGTTCATATTTCCTTACACCACTGCACCATACACGCATGAAATTATGTGATTCGATTAAAGAAGTTTAATCTTTCCTTATTTTTTAATATTCTACTAAGCCAGCGCTTATCTACGATCCCACCTGATGGTAAGTGGTGATGTAGCCTAAGATGGTGAAGCGCACTGACTTAACAAAAGCCTATTCACTCTTGCCTTGAAGACACCCAAACTGTAATCGGATGGAAAAACAAATGCTGGCAACTTATTCCACTCCTAAAAGTATGGTCAGTGTTTCACGTTTCAACACATCCCTTTAGATTACATTGTTTTTACAATCTATCAGCCGGGTATATAATTTATTTACTACTTAGTTCATTAATGTAAAATTATTTAATGACTGGGTTCATTAGCATATAGTTTGCTTTCCGAGGACCAACATGACCACTGTTAATGAAATGATTCATACATTCGGGCAGATTCGAACTATTAAGACCTATTTAATGTTGCAACCATAATTAACTTTAATGCACTCATTTAATATAGGTATTTTATTGATTATTTTAAAATTGAATCATTTGCTCTATTACTCCTATTCTATTTATTTGGCGGTTTTCTTAGTACAAAAATAGTATATAAAAGTAGTAATTAAAACAGATGCTTTTATTATTTTTAAAGACAGTGTTGAAATTAATAATAATGAAATATTTTGTGATAATCTTGTGGCCTTTCCATATTTCATTGTTTCACAATTTGATTTCTTTTCTTTATCAATGTTACCGTGTAGTGGTGGTGTAAGAATATCCATTACCCCATATCATCCCGTGGGTTTCGTAAAAGGCGACAGAGGGAAACAAATCAGGAGATGGGCAGCAGCGCCTCCGGCAAATATCCCCCCTATAAGGCATGTATAGGGGAGGTCTGTGTTCAGCAGTGGACTTTAATAGGCAGTAACGGTAACAACGTTAACGGATTTATCAATATAACAGCAAGTACCTACGTTCATTACAGTTAAAGTTTACTTCACGACAATAAGTGAAACGTGTCAGTCATAAAAATATGACTCTACCCTTAATCTTTAATAGAACCACTATCTCAAACCTGCCATATATTATGATTACGACACTCTTACCAAACTATATCTTTCAGAAGATTTATCACCTCGTATTTTTTAGGCTCTAAATTCAAATCCAAATTAAATTCAAAAGTATTTAGTCAAGATAAATCAAATAAAGACTTCAAAACTTGTTCTCTGGTACGTTTGATGTATTTTCTACCGACTTCAAAAAGGAAGAGGTACTCAATTTGACGGTTTTTTTATGTGCGTTACCTCATAACTGTTTTCTAGGTGAACCGATTTCGATGATTCTTTTAATTATTTTAAAGCTAGTGCTTCTCTGTGAAAACTGAATGTGAAAACAGCAGTGTAAGTACCACGTAGGAATTATTAATTTACAAACCTTTATGTATGGTCATCATTCAGAAGTTTTATTTTAAGTCATGTTGATAAACCTACTTAGAAATTTAACATTATTACTGATATAACAAGTGGAGTATTTATATTATGTTTGACAAGCCAATATACATTACAAAACAATAAAGAAAACTATAAAGATAGCTAAACAACATAACATAAAACATTTGAAAACCTACAGGGAACCCTGTAGGGTTCGGTTGAAAAGGATCCTTCCAACTTATGCTGCAAGATTAAGCCATATTAAGGAGGTTAGGTATTAAAGATGTTATTACTTTACCTAAAAGTTCTAGTTTCTAGGGGGTCATTGTGGGGCTGCAATTCTACACAGCTGCGCACCCATGCCAACGAGGGTTAGGGCGTCCCCCCAAGGCGACGCACACCAGCTCGTCCCCGTTGGTGTGGAATGCAACGCGCAAAGCGGCGATGGGGATCGCCACGCACAGCCCGACACGGCGGAAGGTGGAGGACAGAGTGCAGAATGTTAGAGGAGGCATGAGAGATAAGACGAATGAGTTGTTCGAAATAATGAAAGAAAGAGAATTAGATGTCGTGTGTATGTCGGAGACCAAACGGAAGGGCAGTGGTACTGAAGAGCTCCCTGGCGGGGCGGTAGCTCTATGGTCCGGAGTCCCGGAGAGCAAGAGCGCCTGCCAGGGAGTGGGGGTGCTGCTGTCGTTTCGGTTGGTCGATGTTATGACTGAATATAATGTTGTGAACTCAAGACTTCTCTGGGTTCGCTTAAAATTGGGACTGAAGAAGTTATTCTTTTTGGCTGTTTATGCGCCGGTAGCTTCGTCGTCCAGGGCTGAGCTGGAGGAGTTTTGGGAGAATGTAAGAGAAGTTCTAGATTTGGTTACGGGAAACGAAAGAATTGTTGTATGTGGTGATTTGAATGGATGGGTTGGTGCCGCTCGACCAGGGTACGAGTCGGTGCTTGGAAAGTTTGGCGATAAAAGGGTTAATGATGCTGGCAAGCTTATACTGGCTGTATGCAAGGAAAATGGTCTTCTTGTGACAAACACTATGTTTAATCACAATAAAATCCATATGTATACCAGAGAAAGAAAGAATGAGAGAAGTATGATCGATTTGTTCCTGGTGGATGACCGACTGCGAAAACAGGTGATGGATACGCGAGTGTTCAGGGGTGCTGACCTGGGAACGGATCACTATCTAGTGATTACTAGATTTAGGGGTCTGTTCGCGGGTTGGCGCGACCGACTGTGGTTCTGTTGCTACCGGACGGCAGTAACAGAACCACAGTCGGTCAGTCGCATCCGAAGCTGGAAGCTTCAGCAAGCGGATACTAGGGACAAATATCATGCGAGGGTAGCCGAAAAGCTTGACACCATCGATGGCAGAAAAGAATGTGTGGAAAGAACATGGCAGAACCTTAGGGATGGAATGGTAAGTGCAGCGGAAGAAGTGTGTGGAACGATAAAAAGAGGTAGTAGTAAAAGAAGAGATGCATGGTGGAATGATGAAGTGAAAGAAGCTGTAAAGAAGAAGAAGAAAGCATGGTTAGACTACTTGGCCTCTAGTAATGATAAGGGTATGAGAGAGAAGATGAAAGAAAGATATAGGCTGCAGAAAGTTCACACGAAAGCATTGATTGAGGAAGTGCGTGAAAGGTGTAGAATAGAAGCGGACGAAAGGTTGTTGCACAATTTTAAGGAGAACTCCAAAGTCTTCTGTAAAGAGGTTGGAAGGACCCGAAGTGGTGCGACGGCCTTAAGAATGAACAAATTGCTTTCGAGAACTAATGACGTCCTCTCAGAAAATTGGACGTCATGCAGCGATGGAGCGAATTTTATAGAGAAATGTATGCGTGTGATGATCTTAGTGAGGGATCCGGGGATGACGCCGTGACTGTTACGCCAGACCCGGACCTCGATGACACTGAGGTCATCAGTATGAAAGAGATTGAACGTGCGATTCGGAGTTTGAAATGTGGTAAGGCTGCGGGACTAGACAGAGTTACTACTGAAATGGTCAAGTATGGTGGGCCTCGTGTCTGGGACAGCTTTCATCTGCTGTGCAATTTGTGCTGGCAGACGGGGGATGTCCCGGATGATTGGCGATCGGTAGTCATTGTGCCTTTATATAAAGGTAAAGGTTCACATTTTGACTGCGGGTGCTATCGGGCGATCAGCTTGACCAGTCTAGCAAGTAAAGTTTACTCGAAGGTTTTGACAAGTAGGATGCAAGAGAAATCGGAAAGATTTCTATGGGAGGCACAATGCGGATTTAGACCTGGAAGAGGATGCACGGATCAAATGTTTTCTCTCCGCATTATCACGGAAAAGCTTCTGGCTGCTAACCAGAAGATTTTCTGTGCTTTTGTGGATCTTGAGAAAGCATTTGATAAGGTTATAAGGAAGAAAATGTGGGAACTGTTGCCGGGGTATGGTGTGGATGGTCGATTGCTAAGGGCTGTGCAGTCACTTTACTGTGACTGTAAAGCCTGTGTGCGGGTAGGGCATGACCTGTCACCCATGGTTGGCGTCCAAACGGGCGTAAAACAGGGTTGTGTCATGTCTTCCTGGCTGTTCATACTGTATCTCGACAGCTGTTTACAGAAGCTGAAAGATAGCTGTTTGGGTGTGAAATTGGGTGACATTAAAGTAAATTGTCTGCTGTATACTGATGATGCAGTGCTTATTGCACCATCAGAGGCAGAACTGCAGGCATTAGTCACGTGTATGAAAGAGGAATGTGAAATTAAAGGTCTCCGTTTGAATGCTAATAAAACTAAGGTTCTGGTATTTGAAAGGGACAAAGAGAAAACGAAGTGTGAAATATGGGTTAATCAGGAATGTCTAGAACAGGTAAATGAAATTGTATACTTGGGGAGTGCTTTTAGCCGGGATGGAAGATGTGATTTAGATGTGGACAGGCGTGTCGCTGCCGGGAACAAAGTCAATGGTGCCCTGACTGCGTTAGTCAAAAGACAAGGCGTAGTGAAGAGTGCACGCCTTGCAATACATAACGCAGTGTTGGTACCGACTTTGTTATATGGCAGCGAAACCTGGGTATGCCAGAAGAAGCATAAAAGCAAGTTGAATGCAGTGGAGATGCGATCTCTTCGTAAAATGTGCGGCGTTACCATGGCCGACCGAAAGCGAAACGAAGAGATTCGCAATATGACAGATTTGAAAGATGACCTTATCACAAAAATTGATAAGGGCGTGCTTCGATGGTTTGGGCACGTTGAGCGAATGAGTGAAGACTGAATGGTGAAGAAAATATATAGCACGAAAGTTAATATTAAAAGGTGTCGAGGTAGACCGAGACTAACTTTCGAAGACCATGTGAGCAAATTGCTCGAAGAGGGGAGGGTCAAGAGTACTCGGATACCTAGACGTGCATGTATGAAGAAGATAATGAATCTGAAAGAAGCGAAAGAGGTATGTAAGGATCGTGACACTTGGCGAGCTGTTCTCTCTGGCTACCCCGTCAGGGATTGTGCGTGGAGATAAATAAATAAAATAAAAGTTCTTCACCCATAGAAACATTGGTATGAGCTAAAATGCTTTTTGAATCTCTTCGAGCTAATTGTAACCACATTTTTCGTCTTTTGGGATTCATTAGAACAGAAACAAACAGTTTCTGTGGACTACTTATAGTCGTATTAGTACATTGTGGCACTACACAACGTTTATACACCATTTTATCGAATAAATATGAAGAAAAATTATAAAATTCACTTCAGCTGCCCCTGTTTTATTACGGTTATTGACTTGTTTGTGACGTCACACATGTCACATGACAAGCGCCATTACAGAATCAGCGTTTTTGGCGCGGTTTTGGAAATTAAAACTTTAACTTCGATTTTTATTGTTAATACAGTAGATCTCGCATAAATATCAATGTAGTGTGCTTATTATGTAATAAAGAATCATGTAAAATGGTTTACCAAAATTAGTCAAATAGCCTATTATTGTCTTTTTAATTAACTTTGAAACTTTACATATAAATACAATGAAGGTATGTTCTCTGGCGGCAGGCGACTCCTACAAATATTTTTATCGTAATATAAGCGCATAAACAACGTTGAAATATAAAAAAAAATAATAGAAAATATTGCTGTCTTACAGGTTTAGTTCAGACGTGAGACATACACAAACCGGCCTGGAGAGCAGCGTCGAAACATCTGATGCGAAACAACTAGTTTTCAAACAAGTATACAGCTGAACATGGCGACAATGACAAAGGCCTCCTACTGTGGCTGGCTAATAAATTAATTATCAATAGTTATGAAGAAAGATAAACGAACTTTTGTTTATTTTCAAAATATAATTGATTTATGTTTAACTTTTGCCTTATCTTATTCTTACAAGATGCATATCGAACTCAAAGTATTTACACAGACGCACGTTCCAATAATAGTTTACAAATACGGATGATCTGACCGCAATATACTGACTAGTTGATTATGTAAATAAACGTCCTCGTCGCCCACGTTCACGGTTAACACAACATTGACATTACACGAATCATGCAGATTATATTTTTGTAACATTAGCAAGTTGTTATATATATAACAAGATTTTCAATTGATTACTAAGTAATCTAACAATAACTATTCTAACACCATTTTTTGTCTATTTTCAAATTATGCACATTAAAAACAGATTTCTTTTAAGGTGGTAAAAGACAATTTTAAATTTATTTTCATCAAATATTTTTTTCACAACGTAACAAAAATAACAGTCAGTCGATTCAGCTTTTCCCAAGTAATCGGTGAAACTAGAACCACCTCTTTTGAACTGGGTTAAGTTTACGTTTATTATTGAACGTTTATTAAATTTTTCGTCGCATATCTCAAAAAGAAAAGATATAGGCACTTAAATAAATTATTTTATTGGACGCCTTAATGTGTTTATTCTCATTTGATATAATTTTTGATTTTGTTAAAATTGACTCTGTAATTTTAAACGAACAAACAATTACTGTCTTAATTGGAAGTTAATAGCAATTTCAGACCGAAACGCACCCACACAATTTTTTATAACTTTTGTAAATGCAGAATGTATCAAGTCAATGCATGAAGATATTTTGTTGTATTAGGTAAATAAAGGTATTTATTTATATGTTACTAGCCAGGCAAACGTCGTTCTGCATGTTCCAAGGACTGTTTGTTGTATTAAAAATCTTAAACTCGCAATATAAAGTATTGAGGGACACTTATCGGAATAAACACTATGCTTATACACTACACTACTACATTAATACACATTTACAAAATTTTCATTGAAATCAGTTCAATCGTTTAGGAGTTCATACCGGACAAACAATGTGACACGTATTTTTATATATTGACAATTGAAAGGTGTTTATTTATTTATATATAATCTTATATATTATATATAACTTATTATCTGTATTTATATATTCTTGTTTATCTACTATTCATGAACATTTCTATATATGTTTAAATCAAAATGATCTATATATATATAATATCTGGATAAGGGTAGCAGTATTAATTGACGTTATACACTTTTTGTAAGATGTTCCCGAACCAATCGTTTGAAGGTTATCTTATTTGGTGCTTTCCTAATGTCTTCAGATAAGGCGTGACCGAGTAGTATAACAATAAAAGAATTGCCGATAAAGCCATGAAGTCGAGATGAAATCTTCAGATTAGTTAAAGAGCGAAGTACACTTTCGTGGGTATACAAATAATTTAAAATGGAGAGAAGAACCGACAATATTATGGAAGTGAGCTTTTCTCGGATAGTTAGATATTTAAGGCGATGTTTTTATAGTATAGGATCAGCGAGCACACAGTCCACTTGATGGTAAGTGGTTGCTGCGACCCATATATCCTCAATAAAGAATTAAAATGCAGATGCGTTGTCAACCGTGAGGACTAAGATGGGGAATGCCTCTTTTCCAGTAAAAAGGGTCGCAAGTTGTCTACACTCACCATACGAAACACAGCAGTGTTAAGCTGCTATTTTACGCTGGTATTCTGTGAGAGCGTGGTTCTTCCTCGGTCGAAACAACCCATTCGTGCTACAACTATACTAGCATGGCTCTACCATGAATATGAATTTGAGAGATATGGTCATTTTTTCAAAGGCCGAAAATAAACCTCATGCAGTTATTAAGAAGGCGCTCAAGTTTATTGAGAAGATTTTGGTTCAAGTCTGGGTAACAAACATCTGCATATTCAATGACAGGCAAGACAAGCGTTTCAACAAGCATATTATGCTTAGTTTTGTATGGGAGAAAGTTTTTCAGATCGAAGAGCGATCCTAAAGTAGCAGTGACTTTACGGCTGACCTCGGTGACTTGTTTTTCCCAGTTACCAGTTTTAGCCATACATTGTTTGATGAAATTATCGTTATAAAATACGTATACTAAGTCCAGGAGGAATCGGCGTATGAGTACCGAAAACTATTCCACATCAATTGTCTAAGGAATATAAAAAATATCTTCTATATTTTATTCTTTTTATTTAAATATTTTAATGAGTCTAAAATTTTTATCGTTAAAAGTCATAGGCCCAGTTTGTTCGTATTTTATCAAAAAATATTTAAAAAGCGGTTTGAAAATAACAATCACTAACATTTGAAAAAAAATCGGTTTAAACAAAATAGCACCGAGTTGCCTCCATTGCAACATGCACTTATATTATCGGCAGGACAATTTGAAGAGAATCGCTTTTAACAATGGTAGAGCCACGCGGCAGCTTTTGCTGTTGCACGGATGGGCCGGCTCGAACCGGGGTGGTACCACAACCTCACAGAATACCAGCGTGAAGTAGAGGTTTACCTCTGTGTTTCGCTTGGTGAGTGCAGGTGGCCGGAAGCCCTTTTTTGTATGGGAGAAAGTTTTTCAGATCGAAGAGCGATCCTAAAGTAGCAGTGACTTTACGGCTGACCTCGGTGACTTGTTTTTCCCAGTTACCAGTTTTAGCCATACATTGTTTGATGAAATTATCGTTATAAAATACGTATACTAAGTCCAGGAGGAATCGGCGTATGAGTACCGAAAACTATTCCACATCAATTGTCTAAGGAATATAAAAAATATCTTCTATATTTTATTCTTTTTATTTAAATATTTTAATGAGTCTAAAATTTTTATCGTTAAAAGTCATAGGCCCAGTTTGTTCGTATTTTATCAAAAAATATTTAAAAAGCGGTTTGAAAATAACAATCACTAACATTTGAAAAAAAATCGGTTTAAACAAAATAGCACCGAGTTGCCTCCATTGCAACATGCACTTATATTATCGGCAGGGCAATTTGAAGAGAATCGCTTTTAACAATGGTAGAGCCACGCGGCAGCTTTTGCTGTTGCACGGATGGGCCGGCTCGAACCGGGGTGGTACCACAACCTCACAGAATACCAGCGTGAAGTAGAGGTTTACCTCTGTGTTTCGCTTGGTGAGTGCAGGTGGCCGGAAGCCCTTTTTTGTATGGGAGAAAGTTTTTCAGATCGAAGAGCGATCCTAAAGTAGCAGTGACTTTACGGCTGACGTCGGTGACTTGTTTTTCCCAGTTACCAGTTTTAGCCATACATTGTTTGATGAAATTATCGTTATAAAATACGTATACTAAGTCCAGGAGGAATCGGCGTATGAGTACCGAAAACTATTCCACATCAATTGTCTAAGGAATATAAAAAATATCTTCTATATTTTATTCTTTTTATTTAAATATTTTAATGAGTCTAAAATTTTTATCGTTAAAAGTCATAGGCCCAGTTTGTTCGTATTTTATCAAAAAATATTTAAAAAGCGGTTTGAAAATAACAATCACTAACATTTGAAAAAAAATCGGTTTAAACAAAATAGCACCGAGTTGCCTCCATTGCAACATGCACTTATATTATCGGCAGGGCAATTTGAAGAGAATCGCTTTTAACAATGGTAGAGCCACGCGGCAGCTTTTGCTGTTGCACGGATGGGCCGGCTCGAACCGGGGTGGTACCACAACCTCACAGAATACCAGCGTGAAGTAGAGGTTTACCTCTGTGTTTCGCTTGGTGAGTGCAGGTGGCCGGAAGCCCTTTTTACTGGAAATGAGGCATTCCATCTTAGTCCTCACGGGTGACAACGCATCTGCATTTTGATTCGCATGCGAGGATAGATGTAGATGTCTATGGGCCGCAGCAACCACTTACCATCAGGTGGAATGCGTGCTCGTTTGTCACCCTTATCCTATAAAAAAAATCGCATAAAAAATTACACCTAAACTATAAGCAACTGATGTCAATTTTTGCCAGCATTCTTGAGCTAGCAACAAAGATTGCTTGATATTTAGATGAACTGATAGAAATGCCAAAACGAGATGACCAGTCATAAATAGCTTTTAAATTAAAGTTTAATTTAGATTACACATATATTTGGAGATCATCTGCATAAAGATGACGGAGGATATGTAGTTTATGGAAACCGAAAATTATATGGGAGATACTCGTAGAATTCCGCCTTGCGGCACGCCAGAATCGAGACTTAACCACTAGGAATTCTCCTCCATTACGACGACTGACGTGTATGTGTTTTTGTAATATGTGTGCAACAAAGAGAAATAAAATAAATTATTAAACGAAAATATAAAATTTCAGACGTAATGTATTGAGGTGTGGACTACGTTGCAAAGATTATTTTTGAGACTGCAATTCGACCATGTATAGGATAACACAAGGTTTTCTCGGAGTTTCCGTTACTGAAATTTTACGACACTCAAGGGTGGAACAGAATGACGAATCCTCTTCTATCACATTAACCTACAGTGGATTGTTTTGTCACTTTTTACAGTATATTGTTTTATTCATTTTATTATTTATAAAGGGCTAAACTAAGAGTAAAGTAAAATTACAACATATATATTTGTCACTTTTGGGTACAAGTAAATACTGCACAGGTGGTAATAGGGTATTACACCCATTTTCAAAAAGTGTTTTAAATGAATCCTAGAGTGATAATGAACCACTATAATTTTTATATAATTTTTTTTAAACCGAATAGTGACATAAAAATTACTTTTAATCTATCGTTTTAAATTTTCGCGTGAAAACGTTAGCCGTCATACTGTTCAACTCATGACGTCACTGTCGTAGAATTTTGACAATTTTGCAAAGGAATAAGACACTTTTGAATGTTTAATAATGAGTTATCATTTATATCATTGTTGTGTCTGATTGCAAAAATACGAGCATAAAAACGCCGGGGAAGTTATAGATTAAAGTGCCAAACTGATTTAAATGTGAGAAATACTTGGTTAAAACTGGCAAGAAGAGACCCGAAGGCATTGTCTACAAAATCTAAACTTTACTTTTGTAAAGATCACTTTGATGTAAGTATGATATAAGTCATTTAACTATCGATTAAACAAAACAAAACAACATGACATGATAGGTACCTATTGCAAGTCAAATTTTGTAAACGATTAGGTTAATCACTCGTTTGTCCCGCCCTTTGTGGGCCATTTTGATAGCCCTTGCAAGTGCACTGCAGTGTTTTACTTAATTCGTGTTTTCTTCTATTATATGGGAATAAAAACATGGTTTTTACTCAGACCAAATAAAAAAGTGACTTTTTGTTTCGTCTGAGGGTTTGTACAAAAAAATATAACAAAGTTTTTCTCACCTAAGCTTATATTATAATATCTATAACATTAGTGCTAAAAGCGAAGTAATAAACTCGCTTTTACGAATCCGTCTTCCATGATGCCTTTTCAAAAAAATTCGGAATAAAAGTCAACAATCGTAAGAATAACTTGAAAAATTTCGAAATTAGCTAGTTAGTACACAGCACATAAGCTAGTTCTTTGACCTAATGACGTCACGACGCTATCTAATATGGCGGACATCGTTTTTTTTTTATAGGAGTTTATGGCCTGGTATCTAGACCTTTAGGCCAAGTCTTGAGTATTTTTATTCGGTTTATTATAAATAATTATCCTTCATAGTTCACTGCTTCACAATATGTTGATGCGTCACATTGTGCAGCCCTTGAGAGATTTTGACGGCAACTTGAGCCAGCAGACAGCTGATAGTTGGCGATGGTATCTCAAGGCGCCTATGCAAACAAACAGCTTATCTTGAGAATCCATCACCATCAGAGCACTTGTTTCACTGTTTCCACTAATAGTTCACATGCGTAGACAATTAATACACAAAATCGCACCACTTTTACATATCAAAGTCCACTTCAAACCATTATTTAAACAATAATACAGGAGCAGCAAACCGCCGCTGATCAAGTTCCCGCCAAAACTCGCGGACATCGTTTTGCAGATTTGAGGCACAGGTAAAAAAAAATATTTTTTAAATTGACATATAAAATTTATAATGCATTTTTATAAATAGAAATCAATATTTCTCGTTTACTTTTTACAAAATCTATCATAAATATATATTCTTTGATTTTTTTTACATGGTGTAAAATACCCTATTCTCTACCTAAAATTGTAATTTTTTTATAGGATACGGGTTAATAAGGAGCACACAGTCCACCTGATGGTAAGAATTGTTGTAGGCCCTAAATCTTTCCTCGATGACGAATCAAAATGCAGGTGCGTTGTCACCCGTGAGCCGTGAGGACTAAGATGGAATGCCTCGTTTCCAGTAAAACGGGTCTCCGGTTCTCTACACTCACCATACGTAACACAGCAGCGTTATTTATTTATTAATTATTAAAATCTTTATATACGCACGTGGTATATAGGAGGACTTAGTGCCTAGAGGCATTCAAAAAGTAAAACAAATATAAATTTTGTAATACATACAGTACGTACATATACTTTTAACTGATATATCACACAAAAGTATGCACTTAACTAAAATAATAAATATTTATATTGCATAGTGTGAGTGTAGAGAACCGGTGACCCGTTTTACTGGATACGAGGCATTCCATCTTAGCCCTCAAGGGTGACAATGCGTTTGATTCTGCGTGAGAAATCTGCGTTTAGATTCTTAATTGAGGATAGATGTAGATTTCTATGGGCCATAGCATCTACTTACCATCAGATGGACTGTGTGCACGTTTGTCACTCTTATTGTATTTAAAAAAAAACACACATTTATACGTATAGCGCAATTTACAATATCATTGTTACCGGCAGGTATCTAACCCAGCTTTCTCGAGTACTGTGAAATTTACGGTGAATGCTGTGACCCTGAGCCACCACGTACCTAAATTAGAAATCAAATATATACGACGACAAACATGACATACAGTGGAGATCGCGCTTAGACAAATATGGGTCGTCCCTTAGCTACATGGCGCAACGAGATCGTTGATACGTAATGTGACTGGCAGCAACTGATTGCCTGATGCCGAAGATCCGGCTATATACATATGTGGGCTACCGTAAGTTATTGATAGTAGGTATGCAATATAATGTTTATTACAAATGGCTCATATAAATAACAAGAGACCTATTAAAAACTTAATAAACGAACCAAGAACTTGATTAAAGAATGTATAATTTGTACATAATATGAATCTTATTACTGTGACTTACAATAAACAATATAAAATACTTGGTATTTACATGGAAGCAAACCTCCGAGACGTTCAGAAGAATAAAAAGAAAATATACCCGGAATCGTTTATTGTTTTACGGAAATTAAACGTTCAATTAAACACGTTCATTCGTTATTACTGAGTTTTAGTAACGCTAATATAGCAATTATTGTACATTTTGCAAGGTCATAAATTAAATAATTTCAACAACAGATTCGTTTTAGGTCTTTTCCCGACTACTTTCAAGAAAAATCATAAATAGATACGCGTAAGAGGGTTGTATCTACACAGGCAAACTTCTAGACAGAAATTAGGTCCTTTTACCTAGTAAATAATTTAAAATTTAAAATTTTGTACAACCGACTTCAATATAAATTATTAAGAATAACTCTAAACTATTGGTCAGACCTTAATCAAATTTATATGGGACTACATGTGAAGTACCAGCTTTCAAATTAAAAAAGAATCATCGAAATTGGTTCACCCAGTAAAAAGTTATGAGGTAACACACATTAAAAAACATACAGTCGAATTGAGTACAGTCTCCTTTTTGAATTCGGCAGAAAAATAAGGATTATATGGGGGATATGATAAAACTCTTGGTTGGAGTTAGGATGGTAAAAGATTTTATTATTTTTTTACTTGAATTAGCCGTATACATATCAATTTTTGATACGTATAGTACCAATAAATATCTACGATAGGATACGATGTTACAGAATACCTTAGAGACCTTAGCACTTAACTCAACAACCTCAGTAGAGTTTCCCTAAATATTCCCTATTTAGGTCTTAAGATGAACATGGACAAAACAAAATGTCTAACATCCATGTTACACATATACTATTTCATAAATTATGGCTTTCCCTGAGCACGAATCCGAGACCGAGACCGAGAAAATTTCTCTGTTTATTAAGGAACTTAATGATAGCAAAACTGCATAGATTTTGTGCGTTTTTGAAATTGTCTTTTCAATTTACTTTTGTAGTCATTCGTTGACTACAAAAGTAAATCAAAGAGCTATTTGATATCATCATTATTACAGTCCTTCACAAGTCCACTGCTGAACATAGCCCCCCCCCCCCCATAGGGTAGTGGGTATTTTTACACCACCACTACACGGGAAATTTTGATATGTATACCACTAATTAGAGTCTTAATTCGTGCAAGTATAAAAAGGTATAAAGACCTTCTCCCATCCCAACTCTAACCAAATATTTTATCATATTAACCAGTATGTAATCCATATATTTATTTACTTGGTTGAAGGACTCCTTTTCTGCCAAGGAGTCCGTCTGGATAAATACCACTTACCCAATTCTACCGCAAAATAGCAATGCTTGTAATGATGTAATACGGCCTGTACTGTATAGACAGCAAGTACAATTACAGGTTGTGAGGTATTCCATCTCAGTCCTCAGAGGTGACAATGCATCTGAAACTTATTTTTTAAAGCTGGCTGCAGGTATACATGGACTAAAGTAGCCATATACCATGAGATAGACTGTCAGTTCGTTTTTCACTTAGTTCGATAAAAAATATGATATAATATGTATACAGGTGGTACATACTTAGTCAGGTCATAAGTATTGTCACACAGTAAAAACTTTTCTTTTAGAATGCTGGCCACAAAAAAATTTATTGAATTCGAATTTCGAATTGTTCATGAAAATGAAACTGTATACTTTTTAGAATTTTACTCATTTTTAAATATGGAGTGGACGCTTAAAGAAGACCGTGTTGCAGTTATTACGTTGCATCGTTGCGGTTACGCGCCAATTAAAATTTTTGACATACTGAAAAATTTGAATATAACCAAAAGATTCGTTTATCGTACCATCAAACGATACAATGAAGACTCTAGTGTAGATGACAGGTCAAGAAGTGGTCGCCCTCGGTCTGTTAGGAGTCCAGTAGTGATAAAAGCTGTGAAGGCGCGAATTGAAAGAAATTAAGCCAAACGTAAGCAGAAACTGTTGGCCCTTCAGATGGGGTTAAGCAGAACCACGGTGAAAAGAGTGTTAAATGAAGACTTAGGGCTTCGGGCATATCGAAGAAAAACAGGACATCGTTTGAATGCTCGTCTAATGGACCTGAGACTGAAGAGATGCCGCGCTTTGTTGAAGCGGTACGCGGGAAAAAAATATCGGGAAATTCTTTTTACGGATGAAAAAAATTTCACCGTAGAAGAGAGCTACAACAAACAAAATGATAAGGTGTACGCACACAGTAGTGAAGAAGCGAGCAACCGTATTCCGCGTGTCCAACGAGGTCATTTTACATCCTCGCTCATGGTATGGTTGGGAGTTTCTTATTGGGGCTTAACAGAGGTACATTTTTGTGAGAAAGGTGTAAAAACGAATGTAGTTGTGTATCAAAATACAGTCCTGACGAACCTTGTGGAACCTGTTTCTCATACCATGTTCAATAACAGGCACTGGGTATTACAACAAGATTCGGCGCCAGCTCATAGAGCGAAGAGCACACAAGACTGGCTGGCGGCGTGTGAAATCGACTTCATCCGGCACGTAGACTGGCCCTCCTCCAGTCCAGATTTGAATCCGTTAGATTACAAGATATGGCAACACTTGGAGGAAAAGGCGTGCTCAAAGCCTCATCCCAATTTGGTGTCACTCAAGATGTCCTTGATTAAGGCAGCCACAGATATTGACATGGATCTCGTTCGTGCTGCGATAGACGACTGGCCGCGCAGATTGAAGGCCTGTATTCAAAATCACGGAGGTCATTTTGAATAAACTTTAGTGTCATAAGAATCTATGTTTTATTAAGTTTATTTTGGTATATAAATGGTTACATAATGAATAAACTTGTTTCAATTATTTTATATTAAACATGTGACAGAATTTATGACCTGACTAGGTATATTACCGCATATTTACCTACATATATAAGGGATTGCTTTGCGCGTACCATTTTATATGGTGCGGGCCTCAGTTATATTATAATATATTACACGCAGTTAAGAACTTCTGTTTAAATTAGTAAATAATTGTCATGGACAAAACAGATTGGAGGAAATCATCAATTGCAATTTTCATCAAAGGTACAATTTTGGCGGACATAGTTTATTTAAACAATATAAGCATAGTATGCAATATTTTAAAATAAAATATATTATTTTGAAATAAAAATTAAAAACTAAAAAACTCAGGAAAGAGTATAAAAGTGAAACAATTGAATTAATTTGTTCGTGGAACTGCAATTTTTGGTTTGTTTATGTTGTATTTTATTCCATGGAAAACTTTTATCTGACGATTAAAAAAACCAACCCGAAACTAGTTTCATTTAACGAGAAAATTGTTTAAAATGTAATTTTAAATTATAAACCCTCTTATAATATCTCTTTATTAAAAAAATGACACCAAGTTAACATATTCAGGACCGAGTTTACAACCCTCAGATAAAACTTATCCATAGATTAAAATACAAATTGAAAATTACAGTTGTTTGAATAAAATAATTCAATTGTTTGACTTTTATATTCTGTCAGGTTATAATTTATGTAATGGATAACTTGTACCTAAAATTTACCTAAAAATCTGCCCTTAAATTTATATTTACTATTTACATTCTACATTCTCGTACACAGGAATCCTAACATTAACATTGATAATGTTCTTGTGAAATCTGATCACAGCGACAACTTCTAAACAATTTCGGAAAATATAACTTCTGCAGAACATAATATTATTGCACAAACACAGAGGCAATCTCTTGTTGGAACGTTTATTTAATATTATTAAATGTAACTCTTAATTCCTTTTATAGGATAAGGGTGACAAACGGGCACTCAAGTAGGACAGTAAGTGAATGCTGTGGCCCATAGACCTCAAATCAAAATGTATCATCAAAATATGTTGTTACATCTGAGGACTAAGATGGAATGCCTCATTTCCAGTAGAAAGGGTCTAAAGAATTAAGTTGTTGTGTTTTATATGTTAATAGAACCTGTTTTGATTACAGCATAAGGATTTTTCAATATAAACTACGTACTAATTTATTACTTTAATTTTTAATGAGCATGCACGTTCCTTTTGATGAATACTGGGACCATCCGTCAAACTGTGTTGGATTTATATACACATATATATGTTATATGCAATATGGCCGTGTTTACAACGTACCTGCCACGAGCCATATGAATAAACATCAAGGTGAAACCACGTACGACGTCACCGCTACGTGAGCCTGTGTGCAATTATCATGTATCAGCTATTTAAAATTTGTACTGATTCACTTCAATCTGTTGTTGCATAATTACTTGACCTTTAGTTGGTTTGACAGTTTAATGTTTTCACGAAATAACAAAGCGACTGTTCATAATGATTTTAGGCTATAATTAATTACTGTGGCTAATTAAAAGTTCCTTTATTTGAAAATATAATGACTTTAATTAATCATTATTCCAGTAAACGCATATCTGTAACTTACAGTTAAAGCAAAAATATGTTCGATAAGCGCATTAGCCGTATCTAACACTCCAAAGGTAAAGCGACATTTTATCTTTTATCAATATATGAAAATACCTCGCAGCGTTATCGCAAATACTTTTGCAGGATATGTAGAAATAAATTTAAATTAGCTCACCTTCGATATTTCTCCTTTTTAGATTCAACTGGTATCAAAACAGGTTCTGAAGACTTTGAAACACACCATTCGTTCACTGCACTAACAGTGAGGAATTCTGTGTCAGGAGCATGACATACTTCTGAACCGTACTCGTCAGACGATACTGTAATGCTGTCGTATTTCTGATACGGAACCATATCGAAAGAGGATACTGATTTAATACTGATATTGTCATAATTGCAACGATCCGCAGATGCAACAGAAACATCCGACAGATTATCTCCTTCATCACTTTCATATTCATTTTTTAACGTATCCGTTGAATGATCCGTTGACAACGTATCAGTTCTACCGTCGTCGTTATTAACTAAGTATTCTGCACCCGATTCCATTTTGTCACTATCGCTAGAATCGTCACTACTGTTATCGTTGCCCGATGACTCCACACTCGCGCCTTTTGTTTCTTCTTCATTGTCCGACACTTCCGACGTTTTAAGTCGCAGTAACTTTTCTAAATCACTTTGTTTCACACCATAAGACCAATGTGTTTCACCTAAATGTCCTTGGCCTCCAATTGTAGATTTTCTTCTGATTACTGGCGGTTGTCTCGAACGGCGTAAAACTATCGGTGAACTTGGAGGTGTTGCAAAAGAAAACCGAATATCCTTTGTCATTGGTTCCTCGGAAACAGATATACTATTAATGGAAAAGCTATCGTTAAAGGGTTCTGGCGGTGGTGGAGGAGCGGGTCTATGAGGCTTTAATTCGGATGATTTTCTGTCCGATGCAAAACCTGACGAACTTGATTCGTAGCTGATTTCAGAAGCGTTTGATAATATAGAATTCACTGACACGTTTGAATGTCTATCTTGCGAATTACTCACTGGACACAAATGTTGAAAATGCATTTGTATAGGATTAACGACACTTGTTAAGCTTCCTAACATACAATATTTAGATTTCTCCAGGGATTCACTCGAACCGCTGAAACTGTTGACGGCTGTCCGTTCGAAACGCAATATCATTTCTTTCACACTTGTCCTGTCGTTTCTTATAACCGCGTCTTCGTTATCTGTGTTATCTCCACTGGAAAGGAGTCCATCGTTAAAGCGGTTACTAGGATCCTCTTGCGTCATAATGGAGTGCTGGCACATTTATTATTGCACAAGCACTGAGGTTACGAGGGAAACGAGCTCATATTAACGCGCACATGGAGTGCGTAAACATACGCGCGCACACTCTCAACTGCAAAACACAACTGAAATGAAGAAGGCGCCAGCGCCAGCGCCGTTAACATTGTGCAGACCGCGCGTACGTCACTCCGTTGCTCCGTTAGGAGTAATAGTGTTCTTTGAATCCGTAGATTAATAGATTTCTAACCTAAGTCATTATAGTTACCTTATCTGAATACGATATGCAACATGTATGTTAACAGTAAAATAATCATAATGAACGAACCTTATTTTAATAAATTCACATATTATTTTCATTTTTGTAACTATCATAATACGTTCTGAATTATCTACGTAACTCTTGCATCAACATAAAACTTTAAAGTCTGTCTTCAAGGATGGCAACAAAACATAAAGGAAAAAGCCTTTTCCTGTATGTTGTGCATATTTGCTTGCGAGTTTATAAAGCTAGCAAGATAAATTAATAAAAAAATATGACTATTTGAGTGATATTCGTTACTTATTACCTTCTTCCAGCAATCGGTACCTAATAAATAGGTATTCGTAAATTGAACTATAGACAACATAGCGTAGCATATCTGTAAGATTTGATATAAAAATTATTATTTTCATTAAAAATATTATTTTCACACATTATAAGAACACGCCAATGAAACGCATATTATTATGCGTTTTTACATAAGGCTGATTTTAGACTTTGAATCAATGGGATTATTTTATTTTATTCATAAAGCTCTTTGTATTTTCCATTAACAATATAAACTAGATCTAGCCGGCTCCAAATAGAGACAACCGTTAAACATAGGTGTATTGGATTAATGTTCATGCTTGAAGAAATAATAAGCCTAGTTTACCTGGACTTACTTAGAACTATCCAGGTTTTTGGGTAAAATACAAATAATTTATAAGTGATACAAATTCCGCGGATTAGCCGAACCTTAACCTTCTGTGTGCTACTGCTACTGTCTGCTAAATTACTTGATAGGTGCTTTCGTATTTTTGATAAAGTTAAAACAAGTCATAGTTTATATTAATTATTATTCGGACTTAACTAGACCTAGTTTAATCGAAATCAGTGGACACTTACTTAAGCTATGACTAAATCGTATACAAACAAATTTATCCAAAAGCAACCGGCTGCACTTTGTTGTAGTAGACTAAACCTAGTTTATATATTTAATTTAAAAAAAAAAAAACAAGTGACCGGATTAATTAATTCATCTTGTCACCGGATGATTAGTCACTTCTACATATCTCCTGTACTTCGATTGTTATGAATAATGAAAAAACTAGCCAAGTGCGTGTCGCGCCACGCACAATGTAGAGGTAAGGTTCCGTAGTTGCCCGTCACTATACGTGGCTTCCTTGATAATGAGCATAATAAGTGAATTCGCGGTTTGACGAATGAGTCGGCTCGTCCGGAATAGGACCACGCTCTCACATAATACCAGCATAAAATAGCAGCTTAATGCTGCTGTGTTTCGTACAGTGAGTTTAGAGAACCGGATACCTTTTTTATTAAAAACGAGGAATTCCATCTCAGTCCTCAGGGGTGACAACGCAACTGCAGTTTGATACTTAATTGAGGATAAATGTAGATGGTTATGGGCTACAGCATCCACTTACCCTCAGGTGGACTGTGTGCTCCTTTATCACCATTATTCTACAAAAAATTCAAATATAATAAAGCATCTGTAATCTCCTTTGTTTAAAGTTCGCCGTAGGTATCTATGGGCTACAATGGCCACTTACTAATATTAGGTGGGCTGTAATGGCTATTGTTACGTAGAGTTTATGATAAAGGTATATTCAATTTATATAGACTTTATATTAATTCATTATTAACAACGTTAAAAAAGAAAAAATGGATGCATCGTGCCGGCGACTACGTCCGCTCTGCCAGTGCACATGGCCAGAGATGAGTTCATTCGCATTTGATTGCGCCAGATCTCAAGAAGTTAAAAAAAATTACAAGTGTGTGCTTGGATACGCTTAAAGTGGGATTCCGCTGCTCAGATTATTTCAATTTTTTCTAGAATCTAAATGCTAAACAGTATTTTCTAGAATTTAAGTAAGTGTAAGAGCTATTTTTAACAGACTTCAAAGACAAGGTGATTCCATATTTTTTTATGTACGTTCATAGAGACCTCGGAAATAGCTGAACTGATTGAAATATTTTTTAATGTATATAGGTTATACTATAGGAGTGATCTAAAGTATAACTGAAAAAAAAATCCTACCCCTGGAGTGGAAAAATGGGGAATGAAATTTAACTGACGATTGCATTATAGTACCTTGAACTTGTAATATTACTTAGTCTACTTAAATGGGTAAATTAAAAACTTTTAGTAAAAAAAAACATTAAATATTTTATTATAAGCTTTTCTAAAAAAAATGGCAGTGAATGAATTATTTTAAAAGTAAAGGTATTATTATATGCTATGTAAACAACCTACCTACTTGGTATTTTGAAAATTGAGGCTAATTAAGAAAATTGGCTCATGGAACCATTTTCTTTTAAAACACGTACACATAATACTTTAAAAATACACAATTCGATTTATAAAAGTCAAAGAAATTATTGTTATTAGATATGCATAAAATATTTGTAATGTTTTCTCTCAAAATTTAAAACAATATCGAAATAGTATAACAAAGTTTTATGTGATTCGGTAATAAAATCTATAAGTTATGATAATGTGGCCCAGAAATGGCGGAAAGTATAAAATTCTTTATATTCTTCTTCTTTAACAACTCCACTGCTGGCCGTGAAGCTCTTCTATTGTAGAGAGAAATATAAAAGCATCAGGATGATTTAGACATATATATACTTTAAGGGAACCCTAATAAGCAATCAGGTCATTGTGATTACATGCTTTAAAGAGTTAACTTCACAAACAACCCTCTAAGAAACAATTCAAGAAATAAAAGGAGTTAAGTGCTTTGCAGTGGGACGTATATAGAATGTAACTTTATTTTGCTTGACGTTTTAATATTTAAAAATACTTTATATGTGATGCTAGGGGGTAATGGATATTCTTACACTGCCACTACACGATGGCAGTAACGGCTAAAAACTAAACTAAAACAGGAGATAGGCAACAGCATTTTCCTGATAACAACTCGAAATAATAACAAAAACTGGAGTTGCCAACCCGCTTGCCAAACGTGGCAACTATGGCAAAATCCCTCCTATGAGGTAATCTACGAGGAAGATTTATGTTCGGCATTAGACTTTATAAGCTGCAATGCATGGATGAAATATGTGATGCTTAACTTTTTCATATCTGCAGATACTGTAAGAATAATGAACTGAAGTAATTAAGAAATATGACTAGGTAACCCAAGATTAGGAGTACCCTTAACCGACGAGTGTGTATGCGTAGATGTATGGATGTAAAGGAGGCGAAAGAGGTGTGCTAGGATCGCGCCAAATGGAAGTCCGTCGTCTCTGCCTACCCCTCTGGGTGACAGGCGTGAGTGTTTGTGTGTGTGTGTTTATGTGTAACCCAAGAAACCTTTCCAAAGTAATATTTTACTTACTACTTGTTAGCGCATATCTACACAGAAGGGATTTAAACTTAGCACCCTAAGTACATTCCGATTCGCCGCCCCTATTGTTTTGTAAAGGTACCTATTAATGTTGAAGTCTAAAAAACACAATCAATACGGACTGATCATGAGCGATGATGATCCTAGTGAGAATACTGGGTCATAGTCATGGTATTTTTTTTTATAGGATAGGGTGACAAACGAGCACACAGTCAACCTGATGGTAAGTGGTAGCTGTGGTCCATAGACATCTACATCTATCCTCGTTTGCGAATCAAAATGCAGATGCGTTGTCACCCGTGAGGACTAAGGTGGAATGCCTCTTTTCCAGTAAAAAAGGCCTCCGGCCACCTGCACTCACCGAGCGAAATGCAGAGGTAAACCTCTACTTCACGCTGGTATTCTGTGAGGTCGTGGTACCACCCCGGTTTGAGCCGGCCCATCCGTGCGACAGCAAAAGCTGCCGCGTGGCTCTACCACTGTCTAAATTTATTGCATTATTGCAATTTTATTGCATTGTCCTATATCATCGTGTCATCATGTACGTGGTACAGCTATATTAGTAGTATAGTTGTAGCACGAATGGGTCGGCTCGACCGGGGAAGGATCACGCTCTCACAGAATACCAGCGTAAAACAGCAGCTTAACACTGCTGTGTTCCGTATGGTGAGTGTAGAGAACCGGAGACCCTTTTTACTGGATAAGAGGCATTCCATCTTAGTCCTCACGAGTCACATCTGCATTTTGATTCGCAAATGAGGATAGATGTAGATGTCTATATGGCACAGCAACCACTTACCATCAGGTGGACTGTGTGCTCATTTGTCACTCGATTCTATGTAAAAAAAAATCCTCGAGGTGTCGTTAGAGACGACAGAGAGAAACTGTAACAAGAGATGGGCAGCAACACCTTTCTGATGACAACTCAATAATAAAAAAATTATCGACTTGCCCACAACAAATGGCAACTATGGCAAATAATCCTGCTATGAGGCAATCTATGGGAAAGCCCATGTTTAGCGATAGACTTTTGATTTGCTGTAATAATACTAATGTCCTCCAGACCGAATTTTAAGCTAAAATTTATATTATATTATATGTGTTACAAGTACATTAAATTAAATTAAATATAATTTGTTTCCGTTCATACTTTTGCTGTCAAACACACAATTGCCGCTTGGATAAATTATACTATTTATTGAAAGTACATACTGCCGATGTCTCAGAGAAGTACAAGCATAATTATAAATTTTATTACTCTAAGGCTAATCTAAAACACTTATTAATCTGTAGTCAAACAGTCGCACAGACTACAGATTGTCACGAAAGAAATTTAAGATGTTGCCAACAAATAAATACTGACAGATTCTCTTTCTTTTTTAAAAAAAAATACTAGTAATGCTATTAAACATTACTAATATTCACTTAAACCACTTCTGGTAAGCTTAAAATGCTTGTGTTAGAAGTGGTTCACGCCAGTGGTTCGACAGTGGACAGCGCATTCGAACCCACGACCTTTCGAGTTCGCGTTCCACGCCCTGCCATTAAGCTACTGACGCCTCTAAGATTGACGGAATAAGCTGTGAGTTTTGTGTGATTTCAAGTGTTCCTTTTTCAATAGTGTGTAGAGTGTATGTCAAGACAAAAAAGCGTAAATTTTATATTTTGTATATTGAATATCTGCGTTTTATATATGTAGTAATGTGCAGTTAAAAGAAATACAGCTTGTCTAATATACAAACCTAAAAGTTTTATGAATTTCGAACACTAGGCAACCACAACTTAAGAATTAATAGTTTTATCTTTTACAGTTATTTATAATTGCGCGTAAATTATTTCAAGATTGTTCAAAAGACACCATTTTACTAAAAAAATAAATACTTATAATACCGAAATAATTTGTATAAACATAGGTATAAATAAATGACAAACAAGTAAATAATATATTAACTTCTTAATTAATGCAACAACAACAACAAGAACAAGTACAATACAAGTTGTATTAAAAGTATGCAATGTCTAATAGAAACGATTTTATTAAATTACACTTTAATCGACATCGAGTTTTCGGAAAGAGCCCTCAATACCAAATAGGCTGGAAGTGCTTTTCGGCTTGTCGGGTCTTTTAGACTCGTCTGATTTGACTGTTTCTTCTTGAAGGAACCAATTACGATAACTCTCGACTTTCGCCTGCCAATAATCTAAAAATAAGTTAATTTAGATCAGGTTATAATAAATTTAATCAAATTCCAAAAGCTCACATTATAAGTAAAATATATATCTACACGAAACAATGATGTCAGAAATTACATTCCATGAAAATTCAATTTTATTTGATGATCTATGATTCCATGTCTAGAAACCAAGAAACCTCTGCGAAGTACTGTTATTAACCGGAAAATTTATTAGTCAGATCGAAAATTTATGTAAATGGTTGTCACATGGATTATGTCTGATATATTACACAAATTTCAAGATTTGCTAAAGTTCATTGCAAACACTAAGCTTTCCAGGGACTGACTGCAATTAGGCACGATTTTAAAGTCACCTAAATCATCGATGATCCACCACGAGCCACCACCACTACCTTTTATTAAAATAATTCATGCGGTAACACACGATACCCCTTTTTTATTAAATACCTGTAAGTTCTTGCAATCCTCCATCTTCACCGTCATATTCTTTGGGCAGCACTCGTTTTGGTATTTCCTTATACAACGCAGCATAATTCTGATTATGAACTTTGATCTACAATGAAAGGTGACTATTTTTATAATCTTTTTTATACTATTTATTGAAATAATATAAATATAAAATATAAAGGATTAGGCTAATTAGAATATGGGATTATCTTTTAAATACTGCACGAATTAGTATATGATTCTGATTTGAGGTTACATATTTCTATTAAAAAAAAATCATATGTGATATTGAATGTTAAAATGTAATATTGAAAACTTATTTTATTCCTGCGTTTCATTGTAATACCTTACGTGGTTCTGATTTCGAAAATTATTTATAACAAGCGATTTTGAAATTCCTAGAACATTCATCGAAGCTATACAAAACATTACAATTTAAGATTACAAGTAGATAATAACGTAGATTAAATCAATACAAGAAATAACTGCTCTTGTGTTAGACGAATAAGGGGCAATGGGATTTTTCCCCTTACAGCGTTTACGGGTTAATGAAACCACACTCTCGTATTTGCATAAGTGAACACACAAGATTGCTTGACTAAGAACGACCTTGCTAATGTATTCTAAGTAATTTATTTTTTGCATTAACATGAATAATTATCCCCTTTTTATAGATATCATCATCACTACCGGCCTTTTTAAGTCCACTGCCACTCAACAGTCTGCAAAATTAAGGTTCAGCAATGGATATTTGTAAATTTCCTAATTTATTGATCTGCTGGACTGTATCACTATTCTTGTTTTGGGGACTATCCTCGCTACGATGTGGCAACGGGCCAGCCATATTGCTTAAGGATCGAAATGGGAGAAGAAAGGTTCTCGAGTAACTCCTCTTACTGATAAACGCAGTGTTAGGTGATCCCCACTAGATGGAGTGACGACCTGATGAGACACGTATAGGTAGTTGTTGTATGTTGGTTCAGGATTGTACTTCGTGGCAATCTATAGGGGAGGCTTATGTTCAAGTGGACTTTGATGGACTGTAGTGATAGTGAAAATGATAGAATGTCAGGTTCTCGTCCGTTAGTCAGCAGGACGGTCGTAAGCTTTTTAAGTTCCACGGAATTTCTAAAATTGGGCAGACAGACGCTTAGTTGCAACTCGAACATATGTGCAGCACCGAGACGAAGGATATCCCTATACCGTCACACATATATCACACATATATATATATATAATTTTCTGACATCAAAAGCGAGCGTACAATGAGGAGCCCCGGGATATGGGCCGGCCTGAAAACCAATGCTATCGCTGAGACCGGTCCACAGTTTCATCCTACAGCACAGGATGTTTTTTAAGTGTATTTTCTTAAATTTATAATGGTGGTAAATATTTCGTTTTATTTATCTTTTGCATAGGATTACTTTTTGCATGTTGTGCTGCATGCTTAAAATGGAATAAACGCATTTCTTTCTTTCAGTATTATTAAAACGTGCATTATTCAAATGTGGCGAAGGTCCATCATGGTCTGTATGATTAGCAATGGATATGGACACCATGGTATTCACTTATACTTATTAAACAAAGACATACTCTTTTTTTCAACTTCTCGCCGAGGAATGCCTTAAAAATTGAATATGCCGTGTCAAAGCCAATTGGTGTGTTCAAGATATGGTTACTCTTCAATCGCACAGGAAGCGCCTTCTCAAAGCAAGTGATCACCTTCTTAGCCAAGGCTGGGGTCCACTGGCTAAGCACGTTTACACCCACATTTTTCATATCAACAATTACCTCCTGCAGAGAAATAAAAAATATTACTTTATACATTTCACATTCATTTCACCAAACGTCTTTGTAAATGATTGTTTCAATGTGAATTGGTGTAGGTATATTTGATTGCAATTGCTTTAATAGTAACTTACTCTGTGCGGTACTAGCCTAAGGCAATCCATAACTCTCGTTTTTTTTTTTTCGAAATGCCTAGAAGATTTTGAAGTAAATAATTACGTATAACATGATAATACTTACGTAAATTTTAAAAGTAGTTTAATTAGACACAAGTTTTGACTAAAAAAACTAATAACTATATCCAATTTTCCGATAATTTTATGTCAAATTTCAATTTAAAAAAAAGCTTTAGCTTAAGCTACAATTTAAAAAATTACATGACTCATAAGATAGTGAAAAAATTAAAAACAATTGTAAATTGTAATTCTATTCGTCAAAGAGTTCCAGCAGCAGTCACCGATGTACACCTTCAAGTCACTCCATCAAGTCCGGAGGTAATGTATGTACATAACTAACAAAACAAGGCCAAACTCGACACACTTACTGCTACTCTTCGAGGAGTTCCAGTAGCATTCGCCGAAGTATACTTTCAGGTCACTCTATCAAGTCTGGAGGTAAGGTCTCATCATTACTAACAAAACGAGGCCAAACTCGGCACACCTAGTTCTACTCTTCGTGGAGTTCCAGTACCATTCAATGAAGTACACCTTCAGGGCACTCTATCAAGTCTGGAGGTAAGGTCTCATCATAACTAACAAAACGAGGCCAAACTCGGCACACCTAGTTCTACTCTTCGAGGAGCTCCAATAGCATTCAATGAAGTACACCTTCAGGGCACTCTATCGAGTCTGGAGGTAAGGTCTCATTATAACTAACAAAACGAGGCCAAACGCGGCACACCTAGTTCTACTCTTCGAGGAGTTCCAGTACCATTCAATGAAGTACACCTTCAAGGCACTCTATCAAGTCTGGCGGTAAGGTCTCATCATAACTAACAAAACGAGGCCAAACTCGGCACACCTAGTTCTAACTCTTTGAGGGGCTCCAGGAGCATTCACTGAAGTGAACCTTCAGGTAATTCTATCAAGTCTGGAGGTAAAGTCTCGTCATAACTAACAAAACGAGGTCAAACTCGGCATACCTAGTTCTAACTCTTCGAGGAGCTCCAGTAGCATTAAATGAAGTACACCTTCAGGGCACTCTATCGAGTCTGGAGGTAAGGTCTCATTATAACTAACAAAACGAGGCCAAACTCGGCACACCTAGTTCTACTCTTCGAGGAGTTCCAGTACCATTCAATGAAGTACACCTTCAGGGCACTCTATCAAGTCTGGAGGTAAGGTCTCATCATAAATAACAAAACGAGGCCAAACTAGGCATACCTAGTTCTACTCTTCGAGGATCTCCAATAGCATCCAATGAAGTACACCTTCAGGGCACTCTATCGAGTCTGGAGGTAAGGTCTCGTCGTGACTAACAAAACGAGGCCAAACTCGGCATACCTAGTTCTAACTTTTTGAGGAAATCCAGGAGCATTCACTGAAGTACACCTTCAGGTCACTCTATCAAGTCTGGCGGTAAGGTCTCATCATAACTAACAAAACGAGGCCAAACTCGGCACGCCTAGTTCTAACTCTTTGAGGGGCTCCAGGAGCATTCACTGAAGTGAACCTTCAGGTCATTCTATCAAGTCTGGAGGTAAGGTCTCGTCATAACTAACAAAACGAGGTCAAACTCGGCATACCTAGTTCTAACTCTTCGAGGAGCTCCAGTAGCATTCAATGAAGTACACCTTCAGGGCACTCTATCAAGTCTGGAGGTAAGGTCTCGTCATAACTAACAAAACGAGGCCAAACTCGGCATACCTAGTTCTAACTCTTTGAGGAAATCCAGGAGCATTCACTGAAGTACACCTTCAGAGCACTCTATCGAGTCTGGAGGTAAGGTCTCGTCGTAACTAACAAAACGAGGCCAAACTCGGCATACCTAGTTCTAACTCTTCGAGGAGCTCCAGGAGCATTCACTGAAGTACACCTTCAGGTCATTCTATCAAGTCTGGAGGTAAGGTCTCATCATAACTAACAAAACGAGGCCAAACTCGGCACACCTAGTTCTAACTCTTCAAGGAGCTCTAGGAGCATTCACTGAAGTACACCTTCAGGTCACTCTATCAAGTCCGAAGGAAAGGTCTCATCATATCTAACAAAACGAAACCAAACTCGTCACACCTAGTTCTACTCTTCGAGGAGTTCCAATAGCATTCACAGAAGTACACCTTCCGGTCACTCCGTTAAGTCTGGGAGTAAGGTCTCGTTATATATAACATAATGAGCACAATCTCGGCACACCTAGTTCTACTCGTCGAGGATTTCGAATAGCAGATACCGAAGAACACTTTGAGGTTACTCCATAAAGTCCAAGACGTATAAGTATATTTTATATAAATATACTTATACGTCTAGATAAACCCTAGTTACTTTTAGCCAAACAAAATATTACAATAAAATCTGTGATTATAAAAGTAATAACCTTGGTCAAGTATGTATCAAATTTGTTTTTTGGAATATTTTGTATTTCTACAGCAATCAATATTTTTGCTGCCTATTACCGCTGCTGTAAGCAAACGATACAGTAATCCACTCACGACGGCGGCCGAGCCCGAAGCGAAGTGCGAGTGAGCTGTGAGACAAAGTGTATTTAGTAAAATAAATTATTACAAGGCTGCTCAAAACACCGAAAATTTCGGCATTACTCAGCCGAAAAAAATTTATTATTACTAAACAAAACAAAATTAAACTGCCATTTACATTCCATATGATAGATGAAAAGATTAAAAAATAGATTGAGTTAAACAATTGATATTTTCAAAAGTTATCGTGTTTAGTCGAGGCGGACTTGATAAATCCACACCATAAGCCACTAAAACCCCTTTTTTATGTAAAAATAGCAAAAAAAAAATAGCAATTAATGAATTTAAAAAAAAATTATAATTCATTATCTTTCTGACAATGTGCTTTTTAAATCATTTACATAAATGTTGAATATGATTGTTAGATACGATTTCATGCGACAAAACGTTGGAATCTTGATCTTTAGGTGATAGTAGAACATACCTACGCGCTTTGCGCTAAAGGCATGCAATAGTTTTTTATATATTCAAGCAAAATATTTCTAAATTTCAGAGCCGCCTTTGCCCAAACCAAACCATCATACAAAATTGCATTTCACGATATCATAAACCCCTTTGTCGTATCTCCTCAGTTTCAAGGCACTCCCCTTCTTGCCTCAGCCAGTATCGGTATCCTCGAAGTCGACATATCGAGTGACGTGCAGTTTCGTGGTCACTTGGAAGAGAAGGCCAAATTGGCCTCTAAAAAGCTTGGCGTGCTCAGCAGAGCGGGACAGTATTTCATGCCGGCACACCGCCTGCAACTTTACAAGGCGCAGGTTCGGCCTCACATGGAATACTGTTCCCATCTCTGGGCAGGGGCTCCCCAGTGCCAGCTCCTTCCACTTGACCGCATCCAGCGCAGAGCGGCTCGAATCGTCGACAACCGAGTCCTTTCCGATCGGCTCGACTCATTGACACTGCGAAGAGATGTTGCATCTCTTTGCATTTTCTTTCGCATCTACCATGGGGAGTGCTCTGAGGAATTGTTCGGATTAATCCCAGCCGCCAAATTTCACAAACGCACATCGCGGCAGAACTCCCGATACCATCCACACCATCTGGATGATTGGCGGTCCACCACTGTGCGATTTAGAAGATGTTTTCTTCCTCGCACGACTTCCTTGTGGAATCGATTACCATCAGCGATTTTTCCGGACCGATACGACTTAGGGACCTTCAAGAAAAGAGCGTACTCCTTTTTAAAAGGCCGGCAACGCATCTGCAATTCCCTCCCTGGTGTTGCAGTTGTTCATGGGCGGCGGTAGTCACTTACCATCAGGTGAGCCGCATGCTCGTTTGCCGACTCTCCTATAAAAAAAAAATAATGAACTTTATATTGACATAACACAATGTTCATGATACATCATGTTACCACATTATCACATTAAATTATTTTGAGTAAGAAACATTATAGGGCCTCGAATAAAACTTCTAAGGTTATTATGAAATACTACTGATTGGTTTTTTCTTACAAAGATCACAACCACCGCACATAATGCTTATTCCTAACGATAAATCTACCTAGTCTTTTTTTTTTTACTTATTGTAAGCCAGTGCTTGACCACAATCCCACCTGGTGGTAAGTGGTGGTAAGAAAAAAAAAATTCAGTTTTTAATGGATATATTAATATTTATACAAATAAATACAAATGATCACACAGTGGACCTGATGGTAAGTAGATGCTACGACTCATAGACAATAGACACTTACATCTATCCTCGATTAGGAATCGAAATGCAGATGCATTGTCATTCCTGATGACGGAGATGGAATGATGCTGATGTTAAAATACTCTCACCATCCGAAACACAGCAACGGTATGTTGATTTTACGTTGGTATTCTGTTAGCATGGTCCTTCTCCGGTCGAGCCGACCCATTCTCGCTACAGTCATATACAGCAGCACTGTCCACCCCGTATATTAACACAGATATTACATATATAAAATTTAAATACCTCTCCGGAAACGGTGAAGTTATCATCCTCGAACATCATAATTTCGGTACCTAATCATGAATGCTACTTTGATAAGATCTGATAAGCTGTACTTGGTAGGGTCAAACGCACCCACGCGCACAATGCATATCCTTGGCGAATCTATCTCTGAACACTTTTGCAATGGCAAAAACACTCTGTGGATGAAATAAATAAATATATATACCAAGACCTTCTACTCTAATGAGAATATGGCATATCCCAATGAAATACAATAATGCTCGTTTACCCTAGTTTTAATATTCCTTGTATTCTTGGATTAAGTGGATCTCTGTTCGAAAGAAATTCTGGAACGATTGTCCTCAACGTGTAATACATGTCTAACTTTTCCTTACATCTTTCGAGACTAAACTTGCTTCCACGCAGAAATGCAACTAACCATTGGTCCGCTGTAAAAAAAAACCACTCATACTACTGAAGTAAGCGCTTGCCTAGCCGGCATCAAAGTAATTGTTGATTGTAATTTTAAGTGCTGATTTACCACGCGATTTATATGTCACTCTTATTCTATAAAAAATAGAAATGGAAGAACCATTTCTATTTTTTATAGAATAAGGGAAAGAGAAGTGGTACGATGTAAAACATTCTAATATACGTATCGTACATAATATATAGTTATATAGAAATATATATAATATTTCATATTTAAAGTTTTTGAATCATCTGTGTAATAATATTGTATATATAATATCATACATATTTGACGGCTTGATAGCGACACAGAACAAGTGTCGCTTCCTTCCGCTATATTCAAGCAAAATCAAAGATGTTTTAAAAATATTAAATTTCTAAATTTCGGAGCCGCCTTTGCCCAAACCAAACCATCATACGAAATTGCCTTTCGCGATATCATAAAATAATGAACTTTATATTGACATAACACAATGTTCATGATACATCATATTACCACATTATCACATTAAATTTTACAAATGCGACACGAGTTACGAATAGTGCCATCTGTATATTGAAGCACAAACTAGATCAAAACAAAGAGTTGATTTTATGTAAAATGTAAATACAGAACATTTGTCCAGATTTTAGTTAATAAAAAATAGTTTAGATGTCGCTACAGTGCATTGTATTTGTAAATAGGGTACACTAGATGTACCTATTTACAAAAACATATTAATCTTGGAGGTATGTCTGTACTGCGGGCAAAATTAGGGTGGAGATATCTTTCTACATCTATAAATATATTAGAATCTCGATTTTTATAAAAATGAAAATAGCTATAGAGATAAAAATCAATCTACGCACCTTTTGAGAGGATATAGCAATAAAATTGCATTGAACTGTCAGGACCAATAAAAATTAAATAAATAATTTAGTATCCTAAACATTTAAGTAAATTCAGATTCAAATTAAATGGATTAAAATTTTATAGTACCTACATTAAAATACAAATTATACCTATTTACTCTATTTGTTTTACCTACTTATCACAAAACTATATGCCATAAGTCTTACATGGATTTACAGAATGCAAGTGGGACTGTTTTTGAAGCCATGTCCTTATTGCTGAAATATCAGACATCACTCTCCGTGGATTTTCATTAATTTCTTTTTTAGCCTTTTCCTGAAGGATGGCAGGTAGTTCTCTTATTGTCATTATTTATGTATTGGATTGATCTGAAACAAAAAACAACTTAAGTACTCTTTTATACTAATATTTAAGTGCTTTAACAACCGAAGTCGCAGCTAGTAAGGAACCTCTAATGAAACTGTTATAATTTTTTTAACTATTCCAGGAACTAAAGCGAAATTATAATATAAAACATACCTCTTGATGTAATCCTATACTTTAATCGTAAACAATAACTACTTTACTACGGCCCGCCGAACGAGTCGACTATCACTGATAACATGTAGGTAAAGAATTACGCCAAAGGAAGGTCATGTCGACCGGGTAATTAAAAAGCATAGTAATTAAATTAAGCGATAGGAACGTATTGTATTTATCCACAATAATTGTAATGTTACTGTCAACTTTACCTATTTTAAAGCAATATAAAAATATAGTTTAAAATGTGACGCGAGAACGTAAAATTTTCTGTCTGTGAAACAGCGACGGTACGACAACTATTAGCATTGACTTTAGCAGTGTTGAGTATGCGACCTCGTTGTTATGATAATTCAAAGCCATTCACGATAATTTCCCACCTTTTTATAATCCGTCTGCTGATGAGATAATTGCTATCGTTGTATATAATAAGTATTTAATTGGAGCTCTTAATGTATAAGTAAGCATAATTTTAAGACGGTAGCGGTTAAATACTAAAAATGTTTCGAATAAAACTTTCGAATGAATCTTACATAATATACACTGTAACCACTGTAAGGTGTGACGTCAATTCAGTATATTGTGAAGTCAGGTAAGGTGTCGCTTATTTATCGTACGTTTCGATACTCGTACATGTATTCGATACGATGTTTTTTACATTATCATAAATAAATTATGCTATGACAATTACTCACACAAAGATATTGTAATCTATAGATATTGTGATAAAAATTGAATTGAAGATATTTTTATATTATATGCTTTAGTGACAAAATGATTGAGTGGGACTAAAATAAGTATAATAAAATAAATTTCTATCATTTTTAGAATTGTCTGTCGATCCGTCTGTCTGTCTGTCTGTTTATGAACTAAACAATCTAATTTAATATACTTAATATGTATTACTTGAGTGATACATTGTGTTTTCATACGATGGCCAAGTCAATCTATTTATTTATAATATAAAAGATTTTTAGTATTGATGTGGTCACTATAAGATGTTGTTAGGTTAGCTAATTACGTAATAACTTAAGATAGAAGGATCCTTAAGTAAGGACTGAATAAATTAACTGACTTGCTATTACATGGATCTCACAACTTTTTACGCTAGAACAACTGAGTTACGAGGCTTGGTTTTTTTTTTACAAGTTATGTTTTTGATCGCATCTAATTTCCTTTTGTAGATAGTTATTCCGTTATATTATACATATGTACATGTTGCTGTAACATGTAACGTTGTAATCCTATATATTTATATAGGATTAAAAAGATATTTATGCAGTCGGTGTATCTCGAAAACTGGATCGAAATTGCAAAATATTTTATTTTTTCCTCATTTATATACTAAACAATAATTGTATTCCAAAGGAGATGTATGAAATTGGGTTGTTGACATCGTTCGTAACAGTTATACAAAAATATGTAGGTAACATAACGATAAATTATAAGCATAAATAAATGGTTTTTATTTCTGTAGTCGTTGGGACAGTCATAAAAACATTTTTTAAAACTGAAATAGAAAGCCAATGCTTTTGCTTTAGCTAAAACGAAACGTTTTTAAATATTTTTCTGTTCTGTCTAGGGAAATAGATAATGAAGGCTATTTTTATAATAAAATAACCTTCTTACCAAAAAAAAATCATAATATTGAAACATTGACTCGAATCTTAGTTATTAATATTGAATAAAAAAATATATTTAGAAAACGATCGAATAGGCTATGTCATTAAATCAAAAATCATTTGAATATTATCCAACACGACTGAATGTAAGGTTATTGATCATTGCATATTCCGAAGGAGACTTAACTTGGTAACTTCAAGTTTCAGCTTGTCATGCGGCATGCGCACTTGGCATTGTAGCTGTTTTCTTTTTTATTTTTGTTTGCTTACAATTCGAATTTATTTAAAAAATCGACCTTTTTCGGAAAGAATCGACATCCCTACTGACGACAATGACATTATAAAATGGCGTCTTATTTATGGTAGGATTAGATATAAACAGATTCAGATCACTGTGGACAACTGGTTTCGTTACCTTATATGCACAAAAAACAGGTAAATGAGAAAATTGTGTTTGTTCCTATTAATACAAAACGCCTGGAGAGATTTAGAAGTAATATGTTAAAAATCCTTCCATCCCTTTCTTATAAGAACAATGCAGACTATTTATATAGAGAATTATTTACCTTTATAAACAATGAATTTAATAAAACATTCACTTCTAAAACATTCTCCAGAAACAGTCGCAAGGCATTTAATGAGTGGGCGACAGTAGGAATTCATAAAAGCAGACGAAGGTTATATGACCTTTACCATGAAAGATCGTATAATCTTTCCGATGCTTTTAAAGAATATGTAAAAAATTATTCTAAAATGTTTAAAAGAGTTTGCTCCACAGCCAAATCATTACATATTAGTAACAAAATTAAGACAGCTAAGAATAAAATTAAAATGACGTGGAGTATAATTAACAGCGAAACCGGTAAAGAGAAACCTCGTAATTCAAACTATCAATTAAAAATTAATAATAAATTGACTAAATCAAATCAAGAAGTTGCAGCGGTGTTTGAGAAATATTTTACTGATGTTCCTATCTTGACAACAGAGTCATTGAATGCTTCTCCAACTGTCGCCGAATCATTACTTAAACAGAATGTTAAAACCTGTTTAAAAGAATTTAGATTTGAAAAAGTATTACCGCATAATATTGTAAAATACTTCAAAACCATTGATGTAAAGAAAACCGCAGATTTGTGGGGGATTTCCGTTACAGTGATTGCGTCCATAATAGATTTAATTGCACCTCATCTTGCTATTATTTTTAATACTTGTATCGATTCTGGTGTGTTTCCTGATTTAATGAAGTATAGTAAAGTAATACCTTTATTTAAATCTGGTAGTACATTGGACCCCTCTAATTATAGACCTATTTCTGTACTACCAACTCTCAGTAAAATTTTTGAAAAAATAATTTTGGATCAATTGTTAATTTTTTTTAATACAAATAAATTACTTCATAAAAATCAATTTGGTTTTACAAGGGGTCGCTCGACGACTGACGCCGGTGTTGAGCTTATGAAATATATTTTTAATGCCTGGGAGAATTCACAAGATGCCTTAGGTATTTTCTGTGACCTTTCCAAGGCTTTCGATTGTGTTCATCATGATACATTAATCAGGAAACTACAACATTACGGTGTAAAAAATTTGGCGCTTAAACTTATTACTTCATATTTAAGTAACAGAACTCAAAAAGTCGTCATTAATGGTAAATGTTCCTCCGGATCAGTAGTATCAATGGGCATTCCTCAGGGCTCGATTCTTGGCCCATTCCTGTTCTTAATCTATATTAATGACTTACCTTATCTTGTAGGGGACAATCACGATATAGTATTATTTGCTGACGATACCTCTTTTATTTTCAAACTGAAACGGCAGTCAATTAAATATGACGATGTAAATAATGCTCTATCGAAACTAGTACATTGGTTTAACGTCAACAATTTGCTCTTAAACGGCAATAAGACAAAATGTATTAAATTTACAATACCTAATGTAAAACATTCGAAAACCAATGTGCTCTTAAATGGGGAGGAGTTGAGTCTTGTGGATACCACTGTTTTTCTCGGTATTACTATTGACGCGAAACTTCAATGGGGCCCCCATATATCTAAATTAGCAAGCAGACTTAGTTCTGCAGCATATGCTGTAAGAAAGATTAGAAGTCTCACAGATGTTGAGACAGCTAGGTTAGTGTATTTTAGTTACTTTCATAGCGTAATGTCTTATGGAATTTTGCTATGGGGTAATGCGACTGATATTGAAGCTATATTTGTTTTGCAAAAGAGAGCCGTACGGGCGATTTATAATCTAAATTGTAAATATTCCCTTAGAGAAAAATTTAAAGAAATAAACATATTAACTTTGGCATCGCAATATATTTATGAAAATGTAATCTATGTACATAAAAACATAAATAGCTTTAATAAGAATAAGGATGTTCATACCTTAAACACTAGGAACAAACATAAGCTTGTAATGCCACTTACAAGACTCCACAGAATTAGTAATTCATTTATGGGGCAATGTATACGCTTTTACAACAGAATCCCAGAACATGTTCAAAGTTTGTCAATAAACAAGTTTAAAAGTTTTATTAAAGAAAAACTGTACAAAAAGGGTTATTATAATATCAAGGAATACATGAATGAAAATAACCCCTGGGAATAAGGTGATCGCCACCATGCTGGTTCTATGAAAATTCGTTTAAAATTGTATAAACAAAATTATTGTTAAGTGAAATTATGTTTAAAAAAAAAGTCCCGCTGGGTTTCTTGCTGGTTCTTCCCAGGACAGAGGTATTTTCCGAACCAGTGGTAAATAAAATAATGACTTTCAATAAGTATTATGTAATAATCCATATTGAATAAAAATCATTCTATTCTATTCTATTCTATTCTAAACAATGCAAGAATAATTGATTTTCAATAACTTTTTTCTCAAAAATTACGCGTTTCCGCATGTTTTAACTTTGTGTGTGTGCTTATAATAGTGTAACTTTTCTGTAAAAATACGTATCAACCCCCAACTTGACGGGAGTCAATGGAAAGCTAAGCCAATGTACAGCCTCCGGCTGTTTTTTTTTTAGATGACATTTTATTGATAATTGCAGAAAATAGTTAAACAATTAAAAAAGGTTGAGTTTTATTTTACTTTATATAATAATAATAACTACAAAACTGCATTGTTTTGTGTTTTTTCAATTTATTCAAACAACTTATCACAAGAACGAATGATTTAACTACTTAACCTACAAATCATAAAACAATATAAAAACAAAAATCCCAGGCCCGGCAAAAATATGATTTTTGGATATAAGAAGCAAATATTTAAATTTTCAAACTAACACATATTTTATGTTTGTTCACGCCGGGCCCAAGCTTGTATGGAATCAAGTTCATCTCCTTTGAAGCTTCTATGTCTGCTAGAAGTGCCTTAGAGTTTTGATGATCGGTCAGTGAGTGAGTGACAAAATTAAGCAATTTTGACTAGTTATAATTCTTATACTACTGGTTCAAATTTAATGAAATTTGAAATATACCGAGTTTACACAATACTTGGTTACTGAATTCAGGCTTCTAGTTTTATCCACAACGAAGTTATAGGGTTTCGAAAATGGCCTGAACTGCTTCGAGAAAAGGATGGTACGGTCGTGCCGCTTTTTTGCTCGACTTGGCGGGGGCACTACCGTGCCCCTAGACTATGGAAATTTATATGAATAGTTATTGTTAATAGTTACTTATGTATTTTAATATTTAAAAGATTTTGGCGTTATTATGTTGCCATTATTAGGCTCACAGTGTTATTAAATTTCCTATATTTCTTATGAATTTGTATATTTAATCAGTACTATGAAACCCTCGTCAGTCCCCTAGCAGTCAAATTCACAAAAATCTAAATATCTCATAATATACTTAAAAAGTGACTCCCGATTTAGAACAATATATTCATTACATTATCTATCTTAAATATCCAAATTTATCGAAATTTGACTTGAAAAGTATGATAAACAAAATATCCCTGAAAGTTACCCAACTTTTGTCTCCCCCCCCCCCCCCACCACGTCTAGCGGGTATATGAGTAAGCGGGATAACTCATATACTTAGGCCGGCCACATACATACGGAATTCCGTTTCGAGATTCCGTTTCGATATTCCGATTCGGAATCCCGAACGCAGCAAGTCCATATAAAATCTATGACCCGCCACACACGTACGGTAGTTTTCCGTTCGATATTTTGCGGGCAAAACGGGATTCCGTTTGTGTTTTCGATGTTCCGATTCGGAATCCCGAACGCAGCAAGTCCATATAAAATCTATGGCCCGTCACACACGTAAGGTAGTTTTCCGTTCGAAATTTTGCGGACAAAACGGGATTCCGTATGTGTGTGGCCGATCCGTTCGGAATTCCGAAACGGAATCTCGAAACGGAATTCCGTATGTATATGGCGAGCCTTACTCTATACTCATGTATTTCTTAAAATATATGAATCAAAAAACATGGCCATATCTAGCTAGAATGACAATCAAATCAAAGATTTAAGTTCTATTTTTTTAAATGTCACCTATGAAGGGCAAAAGTAAGATGTTCAACTTCAATTAAAAAGTAACCTAACTGACTAACAACTTCAAGTAACCTAACTGACCTAACATCCTTATTACGCTATTTTCGCACGTGGTAGAGCCATGTTGCAGCTTTATTAGTAGTATAGTTATAGCACGAATGGGTCGGCTCGACCGGGGAAGGACCACGCTCTCACAGAATACCAGCGTAAAATAGCAGCTTAACAGTGCTGTGTTTCGTTTGGTGAGTGTAGAGAACCGGAGACCCTTTTTACTGGAAAAGAGGCATTCCATCTTAGTCCTCACGGGTGACAACGCATCTGCATTTTGATTCGCAAACGAGGATAAATGTAGATGTCTATGGGCCACAGCAACCACTTACCATCAGATGGACTGTGTGCTCGTTTGTCACCCTATCTTATAAAAAAAAGTCCTACTACTGGGCCTTAGATGCTGGGCACAGGCATCTTTATATTTGATGATAAGAGCGTCATCTTTTTTTAAACATAAATAAATGTGTTTTTTTTTTCGTTTAATTACTTTTTTTTTGGTATTCTGTGTGAGCGATTGTATATACGGTTGTAAATTAAATTTATAAGTAGTCCTATATCCGATAATTGAATGAACTCCTATTTTTAATGATATTTTTATATTGCATATGCCTTCATTACTTTCTATATGAACTGACTTTGATTATATAACCAAACATTTTTTTTATTTGTACACTTTCCGAACATTACTTATTTAAAGTAAATTATAACGAAATCGTACTTTATTAATGTAAATAATTATTTAGTAAGGTTAAAAGAAGACAAATGCTACATTTTTAACAAAAATGTCTTATATTTTTCTTTTAAAAATATCTCGTATGAAATTTCGTTTATATCGGACAGACTTAAATCTGTAAAAGTAATAGATAATTGCTAACATTATTACCATCGCATTGTTTAATCTTGTTGGCTGTAGATTTAGTTTCATTCATGAAGCAAATACAAAGAGGAGACGGTATAAGCAACTGTACACTGTGATTCTAAATAGGTCCTGACGTCATCATAGTGGGCGTGGCTTTAGTAAGTTTATTGTCAGCATTCGCCCGGTGCGCTTATGTGTTGAAGATCGCAAATCGGTATATTTTCGTAGTCGGTAGCGAAGCTACCATAGAAGCCAAGAAGTCCGGCTTGCCCTACCAAACTGCTCAATCAATAATATCAACTAATAAAATAACTCGTAAACTGTGTCAAATTATTTCAAATTTCCCGTACGCTCCTCTCTTCTACACACGTCATGACCTCGTAGCCTTATTATGTAACGTCAACACTTGGCAGATTACATTACTGCGCGATACTGCTTTCATAAAAAAGGAGTTGAGTTGAGCGATTAGTCGTCTCTCTTGGCTTTTTACCGGGCTCTCGAGAAGACGATCACTCTCTTTCTAACCTGTGTCAAAATATTCTATAATGAAATATAACTACGATTGTTTATATAGCAATTAGTATGGAGCGATTGCCTGGCTTTAGATATGAAGTTAGTCGAGCGCTGTGCAACTTCACTTCACATTTCAATGTTTACTCTGTGTGTTTACTTGAGCGAATGTATGGATTTAATATTGGGTAGGGAGTTGAAAATTCATCAATTTTTAAAGATTTTTAGTGAAAATGGAGGATAATAGTGTTCCTTGTGACGAATTGAAGTGTGTTAAAGTGCTAATCGGCGAGGAAAAGGTAAAATCTTTAAACTTTGTTGATACGACTTAGGGACCTTCAAAAAAAGAGCCTACTCCTTTTTAAAAGACCGGCAACGCATCTGCAATTCCCCTGGTGTTGCAGTTGTTTATGGGCGGCGGTAGTCACTTACCATCAGATGAGCCGCATGCTCGTTTGCCCCTTCTACTATAAAAAAAAGAAAAAACAGCGCATATCCACATAAACAGTTATTGGTACAATTAAAACGTTCACCAACATTTCACGCCGACGTAATTAAATCTTTCTTTATGAAAGAGAGACGATTCGATTTAGAATATAAATAATTTGTTTTTTAAATTTTCTACAATGTTTGTACTTTGTTCATGCTTTCCTTTTGTTCATGTATTGTATTGTATGTAAATATCTTTTTTTTTTTCGCTCAAGCAAACCCAAACGGCTTTTTTCAAAGCCACCGAAGGTATGCATATAGTCATACAATCTATCTGGCAGTAGTATGCCTTTTGTGTGCTTTGCTAAACACGTCCTCGACAGCACTGAATATGAAACTGAAGAGAAGAGACAGATTGAGATTGGTTTATTTTTATAAAACAGCTAATACAACAAAACCATATCTTGGGCTTGCCCTAGTTTGGAGCCCTAGCTTCGCCACTGTTCGTAGTATTAAGAAGAAAAGGATGAAGTGTTGTGTTTTATCGTAAAAAAACACACGGCTACACAGATAGACGCTCTGATGCTATGGAGGGCATCACATTTAATTTGTAAGTAATTTTACACCTAATTTATTAAATTAGTTCTAGAAAAATCTCTTTGCGTCGGCTTTCAAATATAATTAAACATATTCGACACTAGAAGGCGACACTTTGTGTCATGTGAACTAAAAATATAAAGATACGTAGAGCTCAGTATTGGTAAAATAATCATACGAAGGTACTGAAATTTGTTTTGCATTCAGACATAAAGAAATTTTAATCGCCAAAATATTATTTTTATAGTTTATAATCATTTTGTGAACAGGCCGCTTTATCGTTAAAGTAGCTAAACTACATTGCAACATCGATATGGAACCATTTGAGTAGTTTTACTACTTATCGGTAGAAGTAGATAGTGTAAAGCAGGCGGGGCTTAACAACCCCTCACTCCGCAAATTGTCATGCGTTGTTACATAGTGAAATCTAATTACAACACCTCTTTGTATTTGCTTCATAGTTTCATTAGTGCAGCGTCTCGCTGGAATCGTCCCGAGAGGAACTAACTCATTTTAGCCAGCTTGATTAACCGGCTTCCTCCGAGGTCTGCTGACCCCCTTAACGATTTAGTGGCGGTGTAAGAATATCTACTACCCGACATCGTTCCGTGGGTGCCGTAAGATGGGACAGATAGAAACTGATTCAGGAAATTAGTAGCAGCATATTCCTATTGTCAACTCAAAATTATAAAAACTGCGGTTGCCAACCCACCAGCCAAACGTGGCAACTATGGCCAAAACCCCCTAAATAATTATAAGTGAGCTCTATGTTAAGCAGTGAACTTTTAAAGGCTGTAATGAAGATTTAGTTTGTTTCACTGCTTTTCACTTGGTTTCTTTTAACATTTTCCGACAGGTGTTACTATTCACTTTTAATGTGTATCCTCCAAATCTTTACAATGGTTAATGAGTTAAATTAGTTCTTTCTTAAAAGAACGTAGTAGACACCGATATTGCCATCAGTTATGATATTAGTGAGTGGGTGTTTTATCCCAAGAACTCACTCAAAACGAAAGCTTGGAGGGGACTTTTGTCGCATTACTTAAAGAGGCAAAAACATCAAAAGAATTATGTATTCCTCTCCTTCATCATCAGCCCGTAAAATTCATGGACTTCCCCTACTGTAGGAGTGTTTTGCTATAATTGTCACGGTTCTCAGACAGACTGAAGATCGGAATACAATACGTCTCGCACCTTTCCGTAGCCAGTCTGGGTATTTTATGTCTGGCTCTGACGTAACCGATTTGGCTGTAGCGATACATATCTAAAGCCATTAGATTTTTCTGGCGTTTCCAATTGTCGCCTCTAACTACACCCTGCTGTACATAGATTAGTTATGGATTAATTTACGCCGTTACTACACGGCAGAGGAATTATCGTTCCCACCTTATATTTTCAAAAATTAACTCTATGTTTTATAAATTACAGTAATTGTTAACCTCTTATTTAGTTTATTTTTTATATTATCTTAGTGCATATCTACGAGACTTAGTTTTATTTAAATATAATATTGAACGGATAAGACATCCTCGGTGGTGAAATCGTCCATGCACTTGATATTATACTGTTACTGTTTGAGTTCGAACAGTTGTGTAGTTTATAAAATATAATCAAAAGTATCAAGAAATAAAACTTCAAAACAAATAAGTTACTAACAAACATTCTATGCGAACGAAGTCGCGGATACAGCTAGTAAGCTAATAAGAATTTATTCTTAGTAGTCAGCCTATACTGTATTTAAGGCTGTAGTATATTTCCGCTCTACCTCAGTTGATCGAACCCGTTCGTATTATTTTACAACCATAATATAGTTGCAGCATAGCTTTACCTCGTATAGATACAGCATCATTTGCATCGTTAAATGAGCTTACCCATATCACATTCAACACTAAAAAGTTATTGGTCCCAATATTGATCCTTGAGACACGCCCTTAATTAAGTCTGCTTCCAAAAGACTGACAAGTATTATTTTATAAGGTGCTGGATAATATTAACTATCCCAGCCTGGAGGAGGCTTTTGTAGAGAATATTATATTGGAGGGAATTTTTTATTATGATGGTAAAATTGGTGTGTTGGTTTTAATGTCCAACTGCTGATTTTTAGAGTTATTAAAGGGATGATTTTATATAGATTATGGACTCTATGGCGGTGAGAATATATTATTTCGCGATACTGCAAATATCCCCAATTTCGGGCTACAGAACGGACGCGAAAGAAGACATGTACACTCACCTACACTTCCGCTGATCTACCTCGTGTTAGGGTCTGCTTACACGTTGGTTGGATAACGGCTATTTTCACACATATAACTTTCACAGATTTTTGTGATATATAGTGTTATTTCAAATGTCTATACATTTTCTTTCTTGTATAGTTCAATATCTAAATTACACAGCGGCGAACGGTGATGACGCGAGATATAAGGGTGCGGTCAGTTGCGTGACTTGCGAACTTGGGTGAAACCCGTTTAACAGGCAAGTGCACATGCTGGGCATAAAAGGCGGTAGGTAAAATCTGGCAATGGACATTGCAGTACCCTTATTGGATAACAATTAACGAATCTCACAAGTGTTAGGACGGTAGTTGCAAAGTAGCGCGAACATAAGGTAAGCTGTGATAATTTAAGAACTGTGCAGTATGGATAATTCATAAACCCATTTCGACTCATGTGTATCGTGAGGGGTGACTATGAGAAATTCCAGAAAAGCCATCATGTGTACACAAAACGTAAAGTATTCTGACCGGTGACGAGTAGCAGCGTCGAAGGTGTAAGACATCTAATCCGCCTCTAAGACAAAACCTCTCTATAACGGAAGAGGTTCATGGCCAGCAGCGGTGTTTGGAAAATCTACCCAGTGCGTGGTGTATTTGGGTAACTTTAGCTCGCTTCGTTACGTCTCTTAATTATGATGACGTGTGGATTTGCGAAAAGCGATTTGCTACTGAGCTTACTCCAAAGTTTTCTGTACTCGTATATCCTACGCAATAAATAAATTCACATTTTACTGGAAAGTTTTCGCCATGATTCTCGTTAATTATAACTTTCCAATATTTAAATAAAACATTACATACCTATTTTGAAATATTTTATTTTCATTACGTAGTATAAAGATAGTTTCAGGTTATTAAAAATTCTAGAGACATTTATAATTATTTATTGTTTATTTGCTAATAAAATATTCATTTCTACACCAAGATCTTTGTAATTTTGTATCAAGAGTTTTTATATCTCGTACATGTAAAAATCTAACTTAAAATAATGTGAATTAGATATCTTTCACCTTATACATAATAGTTACAAAAATATTGTTAAACTTAATTTATAATTGGTAGTTTCGCTTTAGGTTGTATGTATAATATTACTTTTAACTGCTTATGTACTAAATGTTTAATTACAAATTCCATTAAGTTATTTTTCTTCTCTCATATATTTATATTTTTAATTTTTATATAACATATTGTGGTGGCAGGTTTTGACAATATATGTGAAAACTTCATTGGTTTTAGGATTACTTTTCTATGTTTTATAATGTAATTATTTATTGTACTGTATGTTTCCCTTAAAACGCAAATAAATAAATAAAAATTAGAAAGACTAGATTAATAATCTATGTGCATGTATCAATCTATATCCAGTTGCCTAAAAGAACCTTGATCTCCAATTTCATCAGAAGTAAGTCGTTTACCGGGTCGCTTAGACTCATCTGTTCCAAGTTCCTGCTCGGCCTCCATCCAGGACTTATACTCAGTAATCTTTCTAACCCAATACTCTGCAAATGTGATAAAGGTAATTACACTAAAGCTTGTCTACATACGCCCCACTGCTGGGCACAGGCCTTCTCGAAATTCTGAGGAGTAAAACAGTGAGTCTATCGTACTGCTCCAGTGCTTGTGGCAGACTTCATACGTGAGTCCAAAAAAATATTAAGGTAATACAACTAAATAATAAAAATCAGCGGCCGCGTGCCAAGCGTCACAACTATAACAAAATCTCCTCTACGATAAGGCAATCTATGGGGTAGACCTACGTTCACCAGTAGACTGTTATAGGTTGTGATGTACGAATTTCACCGTTTGGTACATAACATACATGACTCCCATACAAGGCGATTGCGGTAAATCCTTCCTTGGATATGAGAGAAATTTATTTATAGATGTGAACTTTTCATCGATTAGTGAAGTGATTAAAAAAAACTACTTACCAATAATTTCAGTGACTGTACCACCGGTTCCACCGTACTCAATAGGTATTACATCTTTCGGGATTATTTCGAATAATTCATCAACACTTTTATGTACCTTAAGCTAGATAAAATATAATAAATTAAATTGTTATTACTTATTTTTGTAAATTCCATATTTACATTACAGTAGAATTATGTTTAAATATTATATCCAAATATTACAGCACCTATCCAACCATTATACGTGGTAGACCCATGCTGCAGCTATATCAGTAGTACCTATAGTTGTAGCACGAATGGGTCGGCTCGACCGGAGAAGGACCACGCTCTCACAGAATACCAGCGTAAAATAGCAGCTTAACACTGATGTGTTTCGTATGGTGAGTGTAGAGAACCGGAGACCCTTTTTACTGGAAAAGAAGCATTCCATCTTAGTCCTTACGGGTGACAACGTATATGCATTTTGATTCGCAGGCGAGGATGTATGTAGATGTCTATGGGCCACAGTAACCACTTACTATCAGGTGGACTGTGTGCTCGTTTGTCACCCTATCCTATAAAAAAAAATTACAGCGCCTATCCAACCATTACAGTACATATGCCTCCTTCATCGATTTCTTCATAGGGGGGATATATACCATAGTTGCCACGCTTGGCAGGCTGGTCGGCAATCGCAGATTTTTACTATCTTGTGTCGATATGGGGAAGATCTGTCGCTGAGCTGATGCTTTTCTGTTTTATTTCCCGTGGATTACATATAATACAGTGGATTTCTTTTGCAGCCACTTCACGGCATTTAATATAATATATTAGCGGTTTGAATATATATAGACTTCCATCTCTCCATAATTACCGTGTGCGCACACCTATAACATTTTGGAAAGCGTGTGCAGACGTTACAAAACTTAATTCCTCCCTTTCAATTTCACCATCGGAAAATCTCAAAAACTCAACCACTCTCCGTCGCTTTGTTTTTGACGTAAGTAAGTTAGTGAAATAATTCACCAGCGTCTGTCTTTCATTCTGATCATAAAGGGCATATCTCTAAGGCAAGAGTGAATAAACAGGTGTCTTGATAACCTCCTAACCCAGTGAACTTTGCGATTGCCGGCTACATATTCATTTACAATCAGGTGAGATAATACTCAAGAAGTGGCTTATAATTGTTAACAAAAAAAAAACGGTTAACTTACTCTCTGTTTCGCTTTTTCGTTAACAACCGTGGAAATAAGTTTAAAAATGACCTCTATTCCCGATGGTACATTCAAATGATGACTGCCTTTTAGTCGAAGGGGTAGCGAGTCCTAAAAATAAATAAAATACAAGTGAAAAGTAAATAGACGACCAGTAGGGTTAAAGGCCTGTTCCATTTTTAAGAAAGAGGTTTATATAATCACACTTGCTTGCAGTAAATGTATCAAAATCATCAAAATAGTGTTGTGTTTTAACTAAGGAAAGGGCATATTATTATAAAACATAAGAATCTACATAAAATAAAAAATCTTTAGGGATACCCTAAGTAGGCGTGGAAAAGTTTTCTTACATCAAAAGTTCTCAAACATTATTGTAAAATTGTAAGAAAATATTAAATTCAAATTTAATCTAATAAAAATACTTAGCCCATTTAATTTTTTACCCAACTGCCTAGGAAGGGTTATTTTTTTCGCGCGTATCTTGTATATTTGTTTGTAAATTTCTTTAATACCTCCTATTTTCCAAACGGCTGGACGGATTTCGAAAGTTAAGGTATTCGTTTTAAAAACCCACGTGTTCTTAGATAACTGATTGAAAAAAAAGGCGTTAAGGTTCTGGGGAAGCCCCTCTACCCTCCCTCCTTGCGTAAATGTACAGTAATAATTTTTTAACAATTAGAAAAAATTACACTAAACACAAACAAATAAAATTCTAATTTGAGGTTGGGTGAACCAAAAGAGTCACCAACAGTAAACATTTTTTGGATAAACAATTACTAACTTGTGTAACAGCAATTATCTTTCGCAGTAAGCTTGGAGTGCCCTGCACCACATGATTCATAGTAACACCATTATAATCCACGAATATTTTTGTTCCTAATACTGAGGCAGCGTCGTCTTCGATAACCATAATCTGAAATCAATCAATTTATTAAAAATTGTATTCTACATAACAAACAAGCATTGAAGCGGTGTGATCGTGATCGTTGGATACACTAAATCCCTAAAACTCTCTCAAAATTGCGAGGCCTGTGCACAGCAGTGGTAACCACTGCTGTGCACAGGCCTCGCAATTTTGTTTTTATGTATTTAGGTAGTGTAGGTGCCACTTTATTTTCTTTTACTTAAAAGAAACTTACATAATTAAGTTATCTTTTTTTTAACGTTTGATAATTTTTTTAACGTTTTATTATTAAAGTTTTGATATCTGACAACATTGACTAATAGTGACTAGTAGGGTATTAAAACCAGTCATGTACGAGATACCACGTGCTCGACGGTGAAGGAAACCATCGTGAGGACATCTGCATGTCTTAGAAATAAGAAAAAAAAATCGAAGATATGTGAAGTTCGCCAACACGCATTGGGGCAGCGCGGCGGACATTTCCTTGGTACCTAAAGCCCTCTCAGAAACGAGGGGAGGCCTGTGCCCAGGAGTGGGACGTATATAGGCTGTAATTTTAACTTTTAACTTTTATGTACGAGATGGCTACTTCGCGAAATGTCGGAGGCAACTTACCTTGACTTACATACTCTATAATGATGTCATCAAACAAGCTTTAACTAATAACGCTTATTGATTTTTTTGTCAGTAAGTACGCATCAATATTTGTAAATAATACGCAACAATTATCAGGATAACATAAAAATTTGTACCTGAACTAAGTAGTATAGAATACACATCATGTCGGCCACACTGTTTTTTTCGGGGTCGTACCGTCCCGCTCTGATAAGAATCACCCGCGGGTGCAGGCCAGTCTTTGCTTTTGGTAATATGATGCATGTTCTGTAACGTCAACAATTCAAGGTTATAATAATATCGTCGGAAAAAAATTCTTATTTTTTTTTTTATTTTCACTCACTCACTCCACTATTTCAATCATTTATTGATTTATTAATTACGGCCTACTCAATTTAAAGTAAATATTAATAATAAATATGTATCAAACTTCCAGCAAGTCCAGCTGAACACAGGCGACGCCCATAAATTTCTTCATAATCAGAGGATCATGTCATAGTCGTCACACTACGAGCGGGTTGGTAGCAGTTTATTTTTATTTTCCGTTGTTATCAGGATGATGTTACGGCCCATCTTTATAATTTGTCTCTGTAGTCTCTTACGACACACACGAAATGTAAAGAGGTAGTTCTTTTGCTGTCAGTCATCACTACATAGTGCTTTTTTAATTAAATATATGTCTATAGTGCACAAGTGCACTCTATATTCCCTCACTCTCTTAGTACGACGGGACGGCGATCCTGCACGACGGCAGAGAGATCAGGCGCGGGACCAACGGCTGTACGTGCTTTTCGAAACTGCTACTGAGAATTTCTTGACAAAAGTACTCTATAACTGATTTTATTGACCCGACCAACCGCGAACCGACTCAAACAACGAATCCCATGGTCAACAGACACACCTACGACTACTTGACCAACGACAGTTATACAACGGCAGTCATAGGTAACAATCATTGCACAGTTTTCCTTAATATCATTATGGACTTTCGTCTACAATCTTAGAGTATTTGCATACTCTAAGTCTACAATAGATATTATTATATGATGTAGATTGACGGCTCCGTGGCGCAGTGACTTAGCAATAAGTTGCAGCACCAAGGGCCGCGGGTTCGAAACCCGCACGGAACAAGTATTTGTATGGCCTACAAATAATTGTTCCGGGTCTTCATGTTTGTCCTTGTATTTATGTAAATTTATTTGTGTTGTGGAAATCCGCAAGTGATAACTATCTACATTAGTCTGCACTAATAGATATTATAAAGAGGTTAAATTTGTGAGTTGCTGAGTTTGGACGTAGAAGGTAGAAGGTAATCTCTAAGACTAACGATAGGAATCCAAAAATTATTTCACGAGTATGTATAAAATAAGGCTTTAGTTTTAAATAACAATATTAATTTTGGAATAAAATCGAAACAAAAAGCACTACTCGGCTAATTTATTGGTGTACTGTGACACAATATAGCTTTTTTTTAATAGGATAGCGTGACAAACGAGCATACAGTCCACCTGATGGTAAGTGGTTGCTGTGGCCCATAGACATCTAGGAGTATATCTATCTTCGCTTGCGATTTAAAATGCAGATGCGTTGTCAGCCGTGAGGACTAAAATAGAATGCCTCTTTTCCAGTAAAAAGGGTATACGGTTCTCTATACTTACCATACGAAACACAGCAGTGCTAAGCTGCTATTTTACGCTGGTATTCTGTGAGAGCGTGGTCCTTCCCCGGCCTAGTCGACCCATTCATGCTACAACTATACTACTAATATAGCTACAACATGGCTCTACCACGTAAAAAAGCTAGCTTTAAAAATTTATTTATGTTGAAAGTAACTTTAAATTATAACGTGAGCGGTAAAATTTGTAAGTATGTATATGACTTTGGACGTGAGAGATAAATTCAGAATAATAGATCCGATTCTAAAAAAATATATTTCACGAGTTTTGGTGGTGGGACTCCTTTTCTAGGTGATAGGACTTACTTTCTGCCTGGGAATCTTTAGTTCGTTTCATACTTCAGTTTTTTTTTTTAAGTAGAAGGCTACATTTTCACGTTGAAACGCACTTGAAATTATAAGATTTTTACGTATCATTCATTTATTTACATATTTTACCCCAAGCGATAAACAGTGCCTCACTGAACCACTTTTCACTTTGTGCGTTGAACAAACCTACAAACGAGCAAGGAATAGACTACAAACATACTACATATGATCACGTGTTGCCTCATCATCATCATTATCATGATTAAAGCTCTTCACAAGTCCACTGATGAACATAGGCCTCCACCAAGGAATGCCACAAAGAACGGTCCGGAGCCACCTCCATCGTAACTACATCTAGTGGGGGAAGGCCCTACACTTCGCCTGCCGGTACGAGGCAATCACTCGAGAACCTTTCTTCCCCATCGGCTGTTGGTTTTTCGAGCTATATGGCTAACCCACTCCAGCTTACTAATCCGTTGGGCTATGTCGGTTACTCTGGTTCTACTGCGGATATCCTCGTTCTTAAGTTTATCACGTAGAAAAACTCTAAGCCCTCTCCATTGCTTCCTCATATAAAATTTTGAATTACTCACCCCAATTTTAAAAAATTAACGAATTCAGCCTCAGTAGGCTTTAAACGTAGGGTTACTTCAGGTGCAGTAGTACGTAAGGTGTAGAACAGGTCTAACTTCGTTTTCACTCGCTCCAAGCTAAACTTGCAACCTCTCAACATCGCCACCAGCCATTGGTCATCTGAAAACACATCATCATCATTATACATAATGTTATTCAACTTTATAAAAATAAAATTAATGTCATAATGAGAATTTCACTGCATTTTGATAGACGTGTCTATTACAAACACCTCGGACAAAGTATCATATTTTGTCTACGACTGACAAAACATTGTAGATAAATAAAAACATTGTAGATAAACTTTTGTAACAGTATTATAAACTGACCAAGCTGTGTTCAGTTACGTAAAAAGTTAGATCGCCTAATATATAATTTCTATTTCTTTTTGTGATAATCTGAGTCATTTTTAATCATATAAAAGTATCTTTAAATGTTAAAAATTATATGTTTGTGTAACCCACGTGTACTATTATTTATTCTATGCCCACGTATATTTCATATTACAGTTCATTAGTACCTATAACGTTAAAAGTAACAGACGAATTTGTTAATTAATAAATAAAGCCATTATTTGTGTATTAAAATTTTTACCGCATATACAATAACATTTTGTTTTTATCGCGAGCAAAATGATCGAAACCTTGTTTTTGAGTCAACATTACCGTATAGTTTATTACGGTAATAATAAAATATTTTAAATAGTTTTTCTTGTTATTTACTAAACGAATAAAGGCCATAAATATAAAATTATACCCAATGCATATAAATATAAAAAATACCTGTTCTAGCTTTCAGATGGGGCTGCTTAGAAATCCATTCCTTTAAATATTTGATATCGTCAGGCGTTTGTTTGGGATTCTCATTTAATTCATTTTTGGCAACTTTAGCCAACTCTGGACTAAGTTCTCGAATCATCGGTGTCTCTGAAAGTTACTGAAAATTAAGAAAAAGTAATACAAACCAGTCATTTAAATTTCAAATTAGATAATTTATTTTGTGAATGCAGCAAAATCATTTAAATAAATATAGTCTTCTTAAATTAATTTTACAATAACTTGAATGCATTGAAGATTTTTAGATTTTAAGTATATTTACCTAGACAAGGAGCACAAACCACGTTCGGTTGTACAATCAGCGATGTACGAACTGGTTATTTATCAAGAGCAATGTTCGTTATCGGTATCGCCCTTCGTGTTGCTGATCAGCCAATGCCGTGCTTAACAACGCAAAAGACATTTTATTAAAACATTTCCGATTAATTATTGAACAATACAAAAGAAAATAAACCTATACTTTGTGAGTAAATAACATACAAGTAATTGGTTTCTCGCTTTAACGAGTTGGATAAAACATTGTAATTACAAAATTTAATTATTTATTTATTCAGCCAAACTTGTCGAATATTTAAAATTCTCTGCCTGCCTGTCACATACGGCGAGTACTACACGAGAATTATCTATAATATGTATCTTTTATATTCTTAAATTTTCTTTTCAAGTGCTCTTGGGTTGCTATTTCGAATCCCAACTCAATTAATTAGTCAAACAATGAAGGCCTTTGCGATTTTTTAAATTACTGTTATTTGTGTCAAACAGCACCTAAAACAAATTATATCGTAATTTCCTCATATTAGAGAATTGTTTATCGGTTAACCCATTTGATTGACCTACACACACGTATCAGTTTGTGTAGTCTGGAGCGGAATGGCTACTCGCAGCGAGTACCCTGTCACACAGCGAATTCTCGCAGCGAGTGCTCATTCGCAGAGAGTAAAATTGAACATGTTCAATTCAATTCGCAGTGAATCCAACTCGCGGCGAATGAATCTAATCGCAGCGAATAGCTTGTCACACATAGCGAATTTTCGTTGCGAGTGCCTAGTTTCTGGTAAGGTGCTATGTCGGTTCACACCGCGTGCGTAATGACGCATCGAAGGTCGCCGTGGACTCACCATTGTGAGTCTCCCATCAAGTCAGCAAAACTGCCTCCTGGAAACAATGTTGAAATGTTGTGTGGGAATATGAGGCTGCCGCGTAGTCCGCCGTTTTGTAAGGGGGCATCCATAAAACACCTCCCCCCTTAGAACAACAACTATTTCTGAGTCTTGAGATGATGAAATATTGCTGTCTTTTGTGGTTCAGATTTTGTATGATTCCAGGTTTCGCGTAGATGTCTTCTTTGGATGGGGATTGCGACGCTTTTCTAGTGGACTGCAATAGTCCGTAACGTTTTAAAGTAACAAGGGTTGTAAGTACCAGTATACTTACAATCATTATAGTGTAAAGTGGGATGGTCGTATGGTATAGATATTTGGATGAAACTTGGTCTACTTGTAAAATCGGTTCATACATCAGATTATGTTGAATTTCATGTAATCTCTTTAAGTCAATAGATTTGAGATGTTTGAGAGACGAGTTAACCAAATGAGTAGCTGGGTTATAGGTAAGGTTCGTGATCTTCAAAGGCTGCCCTTTTACTCGGTCGTTGATGTTAGTGATTGTAAGCTCCGTAGTATACAGAAAGCAGTTTATTGGGAGAGTAATCAGGTGAGTTTTTTTTATAGAATAGGGGGCAAACGAGCATGCGGCTCACCTGTTGGTAAGTGGCTACCGCCACCCATGAACAACCGCAACACCAGGGGAATTGCAGATGCGTTGCCGGCCTTTTAGAAAGGTGTAAGCTCTTTTCTTGAAGGTTCCTAAGTCGTATCGGTCCGGAAAATTCGCTGGTGGTAATTGATTCCACAAGGAAGTTGTGCGAGGGAGAAAACTTCTTCTAAATCGCACAGTGGTGGACCGCCAATCATCCAGATGGTATGGATGGTAACGAGAGTTTTGTCGCGATGTGCGATGGTGAAATTGAGCGGCTGGAATTAGTCCGAACAGAGCACTCCCCGTGATAGATGCGATAAAATACGCAAAGAGATGCAACATCTCTACGCAGTGCCAGTGTATCGAGCCGATCAGAAAGATCTCGGTCGTCAACGATTCGAACCGCTCTGCGCTGGATGCGGTCAAGTGGAAGGAGCTGGCACTGGGGTGCCCCAGCCCAGAGATGAGAACAGTATTCCATGTGGGGCCGAACTTGCGCTTTGTAAAGTTGCAAGCGATGTGCCGGCATGAAATACTGTCTCGCTCTGCTGAGTACGCCAAGCTTTTTAGAGGCCAATTTGGCCTTCCCTTCCAAGTGACCACGAAACTGCACACTATTCGATATGTCGACGTCAAGGATCCCGATACTAGCTGAGGCAGCAAGGGGAGTGCCTTGAAACTGAGGAGATACGACAAAGGGATTCTTTTTAGCGGTAAACGCGCAAACTTGTGTCTTCTGGGGATTGAACTGGACTAGATTAAGTCGGCCCCAATCCGAGACTTTGTTAAGCAAAACTCGACTTCAGACACAAGTTTGTCCCGGTACTCAGCGACGTTTTCCCGAGAAATATTGGCACGGCCGGTATATAAGGCATCACCAGTGCTGTCGTTTGCATAGCAATGAATGCTACTAGTTAGCAACATATCATTGATATGCACGAGAAACAGCGTTGGTGATAGCACGCAGCCTTGTGGAACACCAGCGTTGATAGGCTTGAAATCAGAGCATGCACCGTCTACTACGACCTTGATGCTCCGATCAGCAAGGAAACGGATGATCCATTTGCACAATTTCTCGGGAAGCCCATAGGAAGGAAGCTTCGAAAGAAGCGCTTTGTGCCAGACCCGATCGAAGGCCTTCGCTATATCCAAACTAACGGCCAATGCCTCCTCCTTGGACTCTACTGCCTCCGCCCATCTATGAGTCAGATAGACTAGAAGATCACCAGCTGATCGACCTCGACGAAAACCGTACTGGCGGTCACTAATCAGCTGGTGATCCTCAAGGTACCTCATGAGCTGGCAGTTTATAATGGATTCCATTATTTCGGAGAACAAGGAGGTGATGGCAATAGGCCTGTAGTTGGACGGGTCTGAGCGGTCGCCTTTTTTAGGGATCGGGTGGAGCAAAGCTGTCTTCCATGAATTCGGGACTACGCCTGGGAAGTAGGAGTATCGGAAAAGACGCGTTAAAACCGGTGCCAACTCCGGAGCACACGTCTTCAGCACAATGGGAGGGACTCCATCGGGCCCACTCGACTTGCTGACGTCCAGGGAGAAGAGTGCTTTGCGAACCGAGCGCTGTGTAAACCGAACATCCGGCATGGAGCACTCACATCGCGGGATGGTCGGTGGTGTGTTCCCCCCGTCATCTAGAGTCGAGTTGGCTATTTTACAGCGTGATTTTTTTTAGCGTGATGCTATTTTACAGGAGCGACCAAACCATGGCTGGGATCTGCCTCCGATGGGCACCACAGAGGATGGAATAAAAAGTTCCATACCCTGAAGCACCACATCAGCAACAGAATCGGCAACAACGCTGGGATCTTCCGGCAAGAAGAAAACCCGCCCCCAAGGGTACGATGCAAAAAAAGACCGCATCCCGTCCCAATCAGCTGACCTATAGTGCCAAACACGGCGGCAAGCTGCAGATCGCAACTGCGATTGGAGCGTGAGTGGCACTGTACTCCGATTCAGACAATGGTCCGAAGAGCCCAGAGGGGCATCGACGGAGACCTGATATCCGTCCGGATGAGAGGTCAGCAGAAGGTCCAACAGGGAAGGTACATGGTCTTCCACATCTGGGATCCGCGTACGCGAAGTAACTAGTTGTGTTAGACCATATGCCAAAGCAAAGTCATAGACAGATCTACCCGCATGATCGGTTAAACGAGAACCAAGCCATTCAGCGTGGTGGGCGTTAAAATCACCGAGTATCACGATCTCTGCGGATGGGACCTGTTGTAGCACGGAGTCTGCAGCCATTTGGACGTGGTCGATGAGTCGGTCTGTGTCGGAATTACCGCTATGGGACCTATAGAGGCACCCGTAGACGCGGGGATGGTCGTCGCTGTCTACGCGCAGCCATAGGATGGACAGGTCCGTACCTTCAAGACTGCCGAGGCGTCGAAAACAGATGTCCTCTCTGACGTATACGCAAACTCCAGCCCGGGGCACAAAGGAGTGTTCCAATTTGTACCCCGGGTAGGAGAGATATGAAGTATCAGCCGGAGAGGACACCTGAGTCTCGGTTACAAAGAGCAAGGCCGGCTTCGCCGTCTCTAGATGGTAATGGACAGCGTTAATGTTGGAATGAAGTCCCCTGATGTTGCAAAAATTCACGGATAGCGTGACAGGGGTCGCCTTGGTTGTATTGCTCCGCAGGGGGGGGGGGGGGGGAATTAGGCCTCCGGCCTCCTGCACTCACCAAGCGCAACGCAGAGGTAAACCTCTACTTCACGCTGGTATTCTGTGAGATCGTGGTACCACCCCGGTTCGAGCTGGCCCATCCGTGCGACAGCAAAAGCTACCACTGTTAAATACCAGTGCGTACCATTTAAGATGCTGTAATCCTTTTTTTTGCGCCCAGAAGCAATTGAAAAGGGCTACCCCCGTAAATATTTGGCAGAAGTATGCCAGGGGACAGGGGTCCCTAGCATACGGATTGGTGGAGTGTTTTTAGGCAGCGTCGTTTATAATCGAAGTAAACGGCGGAGCTCTTCTCCGGGTTCACATCGATGCGCCATTTTTGGAACCAAGCTCCTAAGTCATCAACTGACTTTTGGATCTTGTGCCGTATGAAAGGTAGTGAGATACCTTTACAATAGAGGGTAGTGTCGTCTGGGAAGAGGGATAGCTGAACACCTTTCGACGGGATGGGAATGTCGTTGGTGAACAGGATATACAAGAGAGGAGCAAGTACCTGAGGGACACCAGCTTTGATTGGGCGCAGAGAGGACAGCGTGCCTTCGTGTCTAAAACGAAAGGTGCGATCCTTCAGGTAAGAGGCCGCGAGACGTACAAGACGATCGGGGAGGCCTATTTTATATAACTTGTAGATAAGGCCTTCGTGCCAGACTCTATCAAAAACTTTTGCTATGTCGAAAAAGACCGCGATTGTCTTATGACGACGAGGATAGAAACCGCTGAGGATATATTCCACAATACGGTGAACTTGTTGGGAACAAGGATGTTTCGCTCGGAAACCAAATTGGTGGCAGATGACAAGAGGGTCACCGTCTGTGGGAAACAGATGGAGCCTCATGCGAGTGAAGATGACTCTTTCGAAGAGTTTGCCCATGGCCTTGAGGAGGCTGATGAGACGATGACTGGAGGGGAGGTTGAGAGGCTTTCCTGGCTTGGGAATACCAATGACAGTTGCCTCTTTCCACGTAGTGGGAAAGTAACTAAGATTGAAGCAGGCGTTGAAGATAATAGATTAACACCTCCTCAAGAAAGTGTTTAAGGGCTTGGTTGGAGATGCCACCTGCGCCCGGAGCCTTTTTGGGCTTTAGTCCTTTGATGAGGGTTGAGATCTCATCATTGGACAGAGTGATAGGGTCAGAGGCTATGGGGGGTGAGTTCCAGCGGCGGGCCTCATCCTCCACTGTCTGGATGTGGGAGGGGTCGGTGGGTTAAGAGCTAGGAGAGCATTGTGCGGCAATGCTGTCTGCAAAGCACTCAACCTTTTCCTCGTCCTCGAAGGCAACCGTACCGTCAGGACAGGAGAGAGGGGGAGTGTGGGTGATAACGTCTATGCCGAGGGCTCTTGCCAGCTGATAGTGCGCTGTATGAGAGGGAGAGATATTCTCCATGAGCTTACTCTTTTCGAGGTCTCGAAGTTCGGAGAGGCGGAAACGGACTTCTTGCTGAAGACGATTGGTCGTACGCCTATATTCTAGGTTGGGATAGATTGCTGCTCTCCAGAAAGCAGCTCTCTTAGCTTTCAATATGTTGCTAATATGTAGGGGAAGACCATCTTTATTAGCAACCGGGACGACCCTTTCATTTTCTTTAAGGGAGGATTTTATAAGGGTGGAAGTTCCGAAGAAGAATCCTCTCGCCCGCACTGAGTATGTACATATCTTCGTGGCTTTAGGGAATGACAAGACGTAATGTTTCTCATCGAGTTCCTCTAAAGCTGTTCTGGACAGGGTGACGGTGGTCATCTGGCAGGTCTTGCTAAGGAATTGATTGATGAGGAGTTCTTGCGTGCATCTGGATGATGTCGAAGCTGGTGGTCCATTTCCTCACTACAGAGGTACCAGTGACTGTACTTCGAGTATTCAGCATCTATGTACACATATGTTACATATATGAATACCCCTTACAAAACCGCGAACTACGCGGCAACCTCATTTTCCCTCACAACACTTCAACATTGCTTCCACGAGGCAGTTTTGCTGACTTGATGGGAAACTCGGTCGCCGTGGACTCACAATGACGCACGCGATGTCAACCGACATAGCACTTTACCAGAAACCCAATGCAGCAAGGCAATTCTGCTAACCTGATGGGAAATGTAGCTGACGTGGATACACAATGACGCCCGCGGCGTCATCCGACAGCATTATATATACGAAACTCTACGATGCCACCTCACTTCGGGCGGCAACATCGGGTGCGGTGTAGGTTTAATTAGATTTAATTAATATTAGTTATTTTTAGTTTAATTATCTTTAAAATATATATTATAATATCTTTTAAATTAAATTTAATAAAAGTAATTTTAGCTTTTTTTTGGGTCCTCCGGTGGCGACATCCATAATTCATATCCTTTCTCATTTGTTGCTATCAGTGGATAAGGACACATAGTTTATATAAGTCGTAAGTATCTAGAGCGAATATAGGTAATTTAAATATAATTATTATTTTATTTCCCGAATAATAATAGCCAGGTTTTATTATATCATAATATTCTCTAGGTTCTAATTCTAATATATGTTCTTTACTGTATATAGAGACTAATTTATGAATCATGCTACTAAGAACCCCGACATTTAACATTGAGTGGTGAGTACTTAAGGAACGAATGAAAGCTAACATATTTTCGATCCAAGTCAGGTCGTCTAATATGTCGTCTATGTTTTCCGTTATAATACATAGGCTGCACTAAAAGTATCGGGAATGGAATATTTCCACTGTTCCTGTCATATTAAAATCTTTTTAATTGAAAACTTGTTGGTTTTAAAAATCGAATACCATTTATTTATTTAAAAAAAGATTCTCGGTCTTATCACAAGGTTTTGTCAAACTTGTTTAGTCGTTGAGAAAATGGAATTGACTCGAGAAAATTCAAGAGCAATGATTTATTATGACTTTCGAAGTGATTTAACACAAAAACTGTGTGTTGACCGGATGATTTCTGCATTTGATGATGAAGCCCCATCCAAAACCACAATTTATCGCTGGTTTGCTGAATTTCAACATGGACCCGTCAAGCTCAGTGATGATCCCCGTCAAGGTCGTCCAAAAACTGCAGTAACCCAAGAAAACGTTGATGCTGTGCGTAAGCTACGTGGTAGAACCATGCTGCAGCTATATTATGGTTGTAACACGAATGAGTCGGCTCGACCGGGGAAGGACCACGCTCTTACAGAAAACCAGCGTAAAATAGCAGCTCAACACTGCTGTGTTTCGTATGGTGAGTATAGAGAACCGGAGACCCTTTTTACTGGTAAAGAGGCATTTCATCTTAGTCCTCACAGGTGACAACGCATCTACATCTTGAGTTTTTATTGAAGATAGATGTAGATGTCTATGGGTCACAGTAACCACTTGCCATCAGGTGGACTGTGTGCTCGTTTGTCACCCGATCCTATAAAAAAAAGCTGATTGAGGAAGATCGACATGTGACATACCGCAAAATTCAGGCAACTTTAGACATTGGAATGAGTCAAATACAAATAATCTTGCATGAACAATTAGGTGTAAAAAAGTAGTTTTCCCGATGGATACCGCATTCGCTCTATGAAGAGCAAAAAGCGGCTCGCGTTACTTGGTGCGTCAGAACTCTCGAAAGATTCCACGCAGGATCCTCAAATGCTGTATACAACATCGTATCAGGTGACGAAAGCTGGATATATGCGTACGAACCCGAAACAAAAAACCAGTCACGAGTTTGGGTGTTCGAAAATGAGTTAAAAACAACAAAAATTGTTCGTTCACGGAGTGTTGCAAAAAAAATAGTGCCCAGGTTTGTCTCCAAAACCGCCCATGTTACGACTATTCCTCTTGAGGGACAAAGAACGGTTAATGCAAAATGGTATGCTAGCATTTGTTTGCCACAGGTCGTTTCTGAACTCCGTAAAGAGAACTGCAACCGCCGCATCATCCTCCATCACGACAATGCGAGTTCTCACACCGCACACAGAACAAAAGAGTTTTTAGAGCAAGAAAACATAGAATTATTAGACCATCCGCCGTACAGCCCCGACCTAAGCCCTAATGATTTCTATACATTCCCTAAAATAAAGAATAAATTGCGTGGACAGAGATTTTCATCACCTGAAGAAGCTGTGGACGCCTACAAAACGGCCATTTTGTAGAACCCAATTTCCGAATGGAATGGTTGCTTCAATGATTGGTTCCATTGTATGGAAAAATGTGTCAAATTTCGCGGAGAATACTTCGAAAAGCAATAAATACATTTTTAAATAGTAATGTTGTGTCACTTCCTTGATTCCCGAAATTTTCTAGCCCAATATTGGGCGAACTTAGCGAATTTTATGAGACTCGAATCTGTGTAAGCTAGCATCGGAATCTAAAATAATTTTTAAAGTTTCATTTATTTTTATTCCATTTTCAATTAATTTAGTCATTATTTTAGAATTCTGGTTCATCCACTCGTTATTTAAGCTTATATGGGCATTAAATTGACTGGTAAGTTTATTATTATTATCCTGAAGAATTTTGATAGCATTATCATACTTTATAGCGTCCGAGTTGTCTAAGTTTCCGGTGATAGTCTTAACAATTGAACCTAATCTATGAGACCTCTTTTTACGCGTGTTGGCTATAAAGTTTCTAGGTACTTTGTAACTTTTAGTAATTTAGAAGACAAATACTCTATTTGAAGTTCGTACAGTATGTAAGTATAATTTTTCAACTGAATATGTATTTATAATAATTCTATTTTATCGCTAATGTCTTTAAGTTGTATAAACTGCAGGAATTTATGGTAGTGCGTAATTAACCTTGTCGATCCAAGTCGAAATGGTAGTAATCCAGGACCATTATCAAGGCTCTCAAGTGTTACCCCTGAATGGTTTCCTCGGCCGTTATCAAAGGAGCAGTCAGGACCAAAAGCACCCTGCAACGATTGGGCACTTTTAAGGATTCTCTTTAACCTATTTTAGCGACAGGTCCGCGTTTTTTCGATGTATATATGGGCAAATCTGCGAGAACAGTTTACCCTGGGGCTAACTTTTTCTTGCTTGCTAAAGGGTTACTTACAAAGACGCGTTGTTGGGGCTGCTATTCAATTTCCGGTTCGCGAGTTTTATTCCGATTCTCTATCATATGAGTACGCTTATCTAGGCACAAATTGTAAATTACGTCATATACTAATTTCATTTCTCTTGATGATTTTGGACGTATTGTTGCTTTAAATGTTTAGCCATATCTACATCAAATGGATCTCCTGAATCGAAGTGTCCGGTTATAATGTCATACGGTCTACATTTTGTAAAGTTATGGATGAAACTATTGTACGCTAGAATTCTATAGGGGATGAGATTAATTATACTCTGATCTTTGTGATTTAATTTTAAAATGCGAAGATGTTCCAATAGTATGGAGTGGAACCTTTCTACAATGCCGTTATCATTAGCGCTGTGTGGCAATGTCCGGTGATGATGTATTTTGTGTAATTTAGTAAATTTGTTAAATAATTGGTTTGTAAATTCCGTGCCGTTATCTGAAATGACAGTTAAGGGAAGTTCGTACTGTGTGTAAAATTTGAGTAAAATTTGTAAAATTCTGATCACAGTTCCGTCGCGAATATGGTATACAACAGTGGTAGAGCCACGCGGCAGCCTTTGCTGTCGCACGGATGGGCCAGCTCGAACCGGGTTGGTACCACGACCTCACAGAATACCAGCGTGAAGTAGAGGTTTACCTCTGCGTTCCGCTTGGTGAGTGCAGGTGACCGGAGGCCACCTCCGGCCACCTCCTACCGGAGGTAGCGGAATTGAACAGAAGACTACCCCACGAGGGTACCAGCACCCCTGGAGAATCCCTAGCTGAGCATCCACGACCAAACTACTCCACTCCTGGGCGTGGGTGCTCAGGCTGCCCTGCGTATTCTGGGAGAGGGGGGGGGCAAAATTCCGCTGGCGCTAATACTGCTCGGCGCTGCGCAGCAATAAGACCAACGCGACCCCTTTCACGCTATCCGTGAATTTTTGCAAGATCAGGGGACTTCATTCCGACCTTAACGCTGTCCATTAGCATCTAGAGACGGCAAAGCCAGTCTTGCTCTTTTAACCGAGACTCAGGGGTCCTCTCCGGCTGATACTTCATATCTCTCCTACCCGGGGTACAAATTTGAACACTCCTTTGTGCCCCGAGCTGGAGTTTGCGTATACGTTAGAGAGGACATCTGTTTTCGACGCCTCGGCAGTCTTGAAGGTACGGACCTGTCCATCCTATGGCTGCGCGTAGACAGCGACGACCATCTCCGCGTCTACGGATGCCTCTATCATCATTAATCAACCACGTCAAAATGGCTATAGACTCCATGCTACAACAGGCCCCATCCGCAGAGATCGTGATACTCGGTGATTTTAACGCCCGCCACGCTGAATGGCTTGGTTCCCGTTTAACCGATCATGTGGGCAGATCTGTGTATGACTTTGCCTTGGCATATGGTCTAACACAACTGGTTACTTCGGCTACGCGGATCCCAGATGTGGAGGATCATGTACCTTCCCTGTTGGACCTTCTGCTGACCTCTCATCCGGACGGATATTAGGTCTCCGTCGATGCCCCTCTGGGCTCTTTGAACCATTGTCTGATCCGGAGTACGGTGCCACTCACGCTCACATCGCAGTTGCGATCTGCAGCTTGCCGCCGTGTTTGGCACTATAGGTCGGCCGATTGGGACGGCAAGCGGTCTTTTTTTGCATCCTACCCTTGGGGCGGGTATGCTCCTCGCCGGAAGATCCCAGCGTTGTTGCCGATTCTGTTGCTGATGTGGTACTTCAGGGTATGGAACTTTTTATTCCATCCTCTGTGGTGCCCATCGGAGGCAGATCCCAGCCATGGTTTGGTCGCTCCTGTAAAATAGCATCACGCTATAAGCAGGAGTGCTACCGGGCCTGGGCTGACGCATCAACGTCCCGCGATTTATACACCAGCGCTCTTAAAAAGAAGTATAATTCCGCCTCCAGATCCTTCAAAACTGTCATTACCAAGGCAAAGTCAGATTACATCGGCAGAACTGGCGAGGAACTAGTTCGCCTCCCTCCGGGAACACGTGCATTCTTGTCTCTCGCCAAGGCTGTCCAAGGGAATTTCTGTCAGCCATCTCTGACAGAAATGGCGGGGGAACACACCGCTGACCATCCCGCGGTGTGAGTACTCCATGCGGGAAGTGCTGTTTACACAGCGCTCGGTGCGTGAAGCACTCCTCTCCCTGGACGTCAACAAGTTAAGTGGGCCTGATGGAATCCCGCCTATTGTGCTGAAGACGTGTGCTCCGGAGTTGGCACCGGTTTTAACTCGTCTTTTGCGGTACTTCTACTCCCGAGGCGTAGTCCCGAACTCATGGAAGACAGCTTTGGTGCACACGATCCCGAAAAAAGGCGAACGCTCAGATCCGTCCAACTACAGGCCTATCGCTATCACCTTCTTGTTCTCCAAAGTAATGGAAACCATTACTAACAGCCAACTCATGCAGTACCTTGAGGATCACCAGCTGATTAGTGACCGCCAGTACGGTTTCCGTCGAGGTCGCTCAGCTGGTGATCTTCTAGGTTACCTAACTCATAGATGGGCAGAGGCAGTGGATTCCAAGGAGGAGGCGTTGGCCGTTAGTTTGGACATAGCGAAGGCTTTCGATCGGGTTTGGCACAAAGCGCTTCTTTCGAAGCTGCCTTCCCATGGGCTTCCCGAGACATTGTGCAATTGGATCACCAGTTTTCTTGCAGATCGGAGCATCAAGGTCGTAGTAGACGGTGCATGCTCTGATTTCAAGCCTATCAATGCTGGTGTTCTACAAGGCTGCGTGCTATCACCAACGCTATTTCTTCTGCATATCAATGATATGTTGCAAACCAGTAACATTCATTGCTATGCAGACGACAGCACTGGTGATGCTTTATACACCGGCCGTGCCAATAGTTTTTGGAAAAACGTCGCCGAGTACCGGAACAAACTTGTGTCTGAAGTCGAGATTTTGTTGAACAAAGTCTCAGACTGGGGTCGACTAAATCTACTCCAGTTCAATCCCCAGAAGAGACAAGTTTGCGCGTTTACCGCTAAAAATAATTCCTTTGTCGTATCTCCTCAGTTTCAAGACATTCCCCTTGTTGTCTCAGCCAGTATCGGTATCCTCGGTGTCGACATATCGAGTGACGTGCAGATTCGTGTGTGCAGTTTCGTTTGGCGTGCTCAGCAGAGCGGGACAGTATTTCATGCGGGCACACCGCTTGCCACTTTACAAGGCGCAGGTTCGGCCTCACATGGAATACTGTTCCCATCTCTAGGCAGGGGCTCCCCAGTGCCAGCTTCTTCCAATTGACCGCATCCAACGCAGAGCGATTCGAATCGTCGACGACCTAGTTCTCTCCGATCGGCTTGACTCACTGGCACTGCGTAAAGATGTTACATCTCTTTGCGTATTTTATCGCATCTACCACGGGGAGTGCTCTGAGGAATTGTTCGGACTAATTATAGCCGCTCAATTTCACCATCGCACATCGCGGCAAAACTCGCGATACCATCCATATCATCTGGATGATTGGCGGTCCACCACTGTGCGATTTAGAAGAAGTTTTCTCCCTAGCACAACTTCCTTGTGGAATCGATTACCACCAGGGATTTTTCCGGACCGATACGACTTAGGTACCTTCAAGAAAAGAACCTACTCCTTTTTAAAAGGTCGACAACACATTTGCGATTCCCCTGGCATTGCAGTTATTCATGGGCGGCGGTAGTCACTTACTATCAGGTGAGCCGCAAGCTCGTTTGCCCCTCTCCTGTAAAAAAAAATGCTTGCGCATACTTAGAAAATACATCAACGATTGTTTATTTTTTCACCTTGAATTGTAAGTAGGTATATATGAATGATTTCAAGAGGCGGAGAGTTGCCGGGGGAACTAAATTAAATTGTTGCCTAATGGGGTTTCGATCGTATTTCACTTGACCGCAGACAGTGCAGTTATTAATAAACTTTGTAATGTCAACCTTCATTTTTGACCAGTAAAAACGACGACTTAAAGTTAAATGACATTCATTTATGTCCCAGTGGTTCGTTTTACCCTCGTGGTAATGTTTTAATATCTCTTTTTGTCTACGATAGTCCTTCACGTTCTCCACTTCGAACTTAGCTAGTACTAAATTCATGGAAGAGTTCTTAAATTTTTCTTGGATGATAGGTATGATATCATACATAACCAGAGGAGGATTTATGAGCAACGCGGTTTTAATTTTTGGTTTTACGAACTTTTTAATTACGTCTATGACATCAGGTTCTATGTGTACAGATGTCCTTGTGGGAGTATCAAAGGGCTTAGAGGCCGTCGGACGCTTCTTAATATCGCCAACAACCGTTATACATAATTTAAGATTTATTTAATGGTTCCACAACGAACTTCTAAAATTGGATTCTCTAAGCTTGTGTGTGCCGAGGCAGTAGATGAGTTCTCTACTGAAGGTGAGTGTTCAAATGGATTTGCAATCATTGAACAAGTCTCCTCATTGTGAATTTCGATGCGAGACAGGACATTGGCATTTGAGTTACAACTGCTCTTTTTATAAGTGATATCACAGTGATATCATACTCCGAAAGTTTGAGCTTCCAACGACCTTCATAACCAACTGAAGTGGCTTATGATATGTCAATTTTGAATTTCCTTCCGAATAAATAAGGTCTAAAATATTTCTTTGCCCAGACTATAGCGAGGAGTTTTTTTTCTATGGTGCTGTAATTGATCTCGCTCTTGATTAGAGTACGAGAAGCATAGCACACTGGTTTGTCCGCGCCTATGGGTCCTTGCGACAGTATATCACCTATCGTTAAATTTGAAGCATCCGTTGTAAGCAAGAAATCTTTCTAAAAATTCGGGTATTGTAAAATTATATCATTAGTTAATAATAGTGTATCAAGCAATATATTCTAAATCTGCTACAATTTTCCTATCTTTCTTTAGACACTGTGTTAAAGGTTTTGTTATACGTGCAAAGTCTTGAATAAATTTTCGATAGTAACCGTAAGCCGTGGAACTGCTTGATTTCCTTAGGCGTTCTAGGAAGTGGGTATTTCTGAATGGCAGAAATTTTATTAGGATTCGATTTTATACCATCCTTACTGATCACGTGTCCGAGGTAAACAGTTTCTAGTTTAAAACCTAAAAGAGTCATGTAGGGTGTAGGGTGTAGGCTAACAGCACAAACATCATCAAAAACAGAAACCAGAAAAAAGATACGTACGCCTAAGCTAAACGTAGCAAAATGTCATGATGTTGTTTTATACCAAAAATCCATCTTCCTATCAGTTTCTAACTTTCCTTTCAGTTTTAAGCGTGTTCCGTTCCCACTTCCCAGTCAGCGTGTGTTATGCGATGACCGATGGCCGTAAATAAAGCGCAAGGTCAAACTTTACACGTTGCAGGAGTGGACCTCAGTACTGAATGTTTTGCACATGGCCAACTCTATGTTGCTTTTTCCCGCGTTAGTAGCTCCCGTAACATTTTTCTGTACGCCCCGGCTGTCTACTTCTAACGTCGTTTACACAGAAGTTCTATCACAAACGACTCAGAACTTTGAGCATAACGATTTATTTTGTTACCACTTATTCATACAGTAATGATATAAATCGTTTAATATTCTCTTACCTAAACGTCAAATTCTTTATGTAAAACCTATATACGTGAGCTACACCGCGGGCACAGCTAGTTTTAAATATAAAACAATCGCTCGTTTTATTTAAACATGCTCATTTACTTATTTTATTTTAACATGAAAGAGCCACGTTGCAGCTACGTTATAGTTATAGCACGAATGGGTCAACTAGACTGGAGAAGGACCACGCTCTCATAGAGTACAAGCGTAAAATACCTACTGAACGATGCTGTATTTCGTCTGATGAGTAAGGAGTACCGGAGACCCTTTTTACTGGAAACGAGGCATTTCTCAGAAGGAAGGGCAAAAATGGACAACGCATCTGAGTTTCAATTCTTAATCGAGTATAAATATATATGTCCATAGGTCACAGCATTTACTTACCATCAGGTAGACTGTGTGTTCGTTTGTTACTCTTAATACATATTATCAGTCACATAAAATAGCGGATGTGTTTAACAATTACTTTATAAATTTAACTAATGACATTAAAACATCAAATACAATAACAACCAATAATGACTATGCATCTAAATTGACATTTTATCCCAATTCTATCTATCTAGTTCCTATAAATAACACTGATACGAGTATTATAAAAATAATTAATTCCTTAAATAATAAAAATTCTACAGGTTACGATGATATTAGTACTAAAATCTTAAAACAATGCTCTAAATATTTATCTTTCCCACTGACCCATATTATTAATTTATCTTTTGTTCAAGGCATATTCCCAACTAGACTAAAATTTTCTATCGTTAAACCACTATACAAGAAAGGCGATAAAAGTGATATTAACAATTATCGTCCTATAACACTTATACCTGTTTTGTCTAAAGTATTTGAAAAGGCCATACATTCCAGAATCTATAACTTCTTTACCAAATATCAAATATTAAAACCAGAGCAATATGGGTTTACAAAAAACAAGTCAACGACTTTAGCATGTTTCACACTTAGTAAAACTTTTAACAACCAGTCTAAACAACAAAATACCTATAACATACATTTTCATCGATATGTCAAAGGCATTTAACTTTGTTAACCACGAATTATTGTTACACAAACTCAACAGATATGGTATAAGAGGTAATGCACTAAAATTAATAGAAGATTATTTAAGTCAACGGAAACAGTGCGTTGAGATATCAAGCTACTCTGGGCATCGTAAAAAAAATTATAGATCACCATATTGCGAAAATAAATGCGGAGTGCCGCAAGGAAGTATACTAGGACCTCTATTATTCATAATATACATAAACAATATTTAAAATATAACTACACATAAATGTGTGCTTTATGCTGATAACATTACCATTAATATTGAAAATAATAATAAAGCTTTTGACTACGAATACGAAATAAATAGTACTCTAGAAAAAATAATAGATTGGTTAAGGCATAATAACTTACAAGTTAACATCGGAAAAACTAAAATGATAAGATTTCAGACATATAATAGCAAACAAGCACCACTTAAAATCGAATATGGGAAAAACGTCATCGAAGAAGTTGACCATACGAACTTTTTAGGTATAACAATAGACAAGTTCTGTAATTGGAAGACACATATTGATAATCTATGTAGAAAGTTAGATAAATTTGTCTTTGTTCTATATCGTTTAAGACGAGTGGCTAACATAGAGGCCGCACTTTCTGCCTATCATGGATATGTTTCTTCGATTCTACGTTACGGCTTAATAATTTGGGGTAATTCTGTCGATTTAATTAGAGCTTTTCGCGGGCAAAAAAAATGTGTAACATCTTTGTGTGGAGCACACCAATTAGATAGTTGCATTCCCCTTTTTCATAAATATAAAATATTGCCACTTCCTGCATTATATATTTACGAAATTTGTATCTTTGTTCACAAAATTAGTAATTTATCCGAAAAACAGAACGACGTTATAATTAGGACTAATAGAAACATATATAAATTGTGTTTACCAAAGCAAAGAATACAACTTTACTCAAAAAATGTATATTGTATGGCATTACATGTTTATAACAAATTGCCTGTTTGTTTCAAAAAAATGAATATATAGGAATCTTTAAAAGTAGATTATATCAATTTCTTTTAAATAAATGCTATTACTCTATAAATGACTTCGTAAATGATAAATTTGACGTGAATTGTAATTATTGAAATTAATCTTGACTTAATTTATTGACATGTTTTGACTAAAAAATATTATGAATTAATTGATTGATTTTTTTGTTTTTATATAGATGCTACTTAGTTTCTTTAAGTATAGCTGTAAGTATATTTATATTCTATAAGAATTAATATCTTGGTTTTCTAATAAGTTCTAACATAATCTGTCTGAAAATATTTGTACGCAGGAAACTGCAGAATATTTAGGATCTGAATTATTCTGTAACAACTTAAATGTACCATATTCTAACAAATAAATCATCTTATCTTATAATCTTTTAAAAACAAGTTTACAATGGTAGAGCCACGCGGCATCTTTTGCTGTGGCACGGATGGGCCGGCTCGAACCGGGGTGGTACCACGACCTCACAGAAAACCAGCGTGAAGTAGAGGTTTACCTCTGCGTTTCGATTGGTGAGTGCAGGTGGCCGGAGGCCCTTTTTACTGGAAATGAGGCATTCCATCTTAGTCCTCACGGGTGACAACGCATCTATATTTTGATTTGTAATAGAGGATAGATGTAGATGTCTATGGGCCGCAGCAACCACTTACCATCAGGTGGACTGTGTGCTCGTTTGTCACCCTTATCCTATAAAAAAAAGCCACCTAATGATATTTGAGATGAATACAGACAATTTTTATGTTAGAATTATATTAGTCTATTAGTTAGCTAACACCAACATTTATAAATTACTGCATTGGTTGATTTTCTATTTTAAGTTAAATTAGATTCTTAGGACTTAAAAGTGTGGAAATAATATGATCATTTGACTTTGAAGACTATGACGTTATTCCGATTCTTTTCTCATAATATAGAAAAAAAACTATTAAATCCAATTGTGCATGCTCTAAGCGCATTGAAAAAATACGTATAACATGATTATACGGAATTTTTAAAGTAGTTTAAATACACACAAGTTTTAACTAATAACCTTATTAAACTTCCAATTTTCCAATAATTTTATATCAAACTTCAATTTATAAAAGTTTAAAAGTGCACGACTCATAATGCTCATATTATGATCATCATATCATCATTCAGACCACTCCATAAAGTCCAAGATGTATTTAAGTATAAATATATACATCCTACTTACTTTTAGTACGTACTACTGTTATTTATTCTGCTTTTTTAAAATATTGTAATAAAAATCTCTGATTATTATAATAATCAAGTATGTATGAAATTTAGTTTTTCTAATATTTTGTATTTGTACAGCGATCTCTTTGAGCCGCTGCAAACAACCGATACAGTATCCACTCATGACGGCAGTTGACGCCGGATTGAGTGAAGCAGTCTATTTAGTAAAATAAATTACATACAAGACTGCTAAAACACCGAAAATTTCGACATTTCGCAGCCATGACATGTCATAAACGTCATCACATGCTCACGCACCATTTCACGCCTATGACGTCATCAAGACAGCCAGACGGTTATAACAATCAAGACAAACATAACGGCGTTGAAGATCACCAAGCTTCTGCACAATCAGCCGAATCCAATGTCACACTTTCATCACATGTCGCTTCTAAGGTGTCCACTGCATTGCTGGCTACAGCACTCATACCAGTAAGAGGTTACGAATCGAAACAAGTGACAGTGTTGCGCGCGTTGATTGACCATTGCTCCCAGGCTACGTTCATTAGTGAAAGAGCAGCCCAGATGTTACGATTAAGTAGAACGCCTGTCGATGGCACTATCACTGGTGTTGGCTCTACTAAAACAAACGTTAAATATGCTGCAGAAATCAAACTTCTATCAAGACACGACCCAAACTTCAACATAAGGATCAAAACATATATAATGTCAACGCAACTGACTACCCAACTGCCGACTCAAACTATCTCCACCAGCACCTGGCCGCACCTACAAGGACTTGTTTTGGCTGACCCAAGCTATAATCAACCAGGACGAGTAGACCTATTAGTAGGTCGATGTGTGTGCTCAAATAATGAAAATCAAAGTTATCAAGGGACCCCCAGGAACATCTTTTGCTCAAAATGCGACCCTGGGTTGGATACTTTTTGGGAACGTGGAAGACAAACCAGCCGATAAATTGATTGTTATGCACCATAAACTTGACCTAAACGATATGCTTAAACGAATGTCTTAAGGAACAAGATGCATACAACAAAGTAATGCCTACAGCAGATGATCGAAGGTGCTAGGAAATCTACGAAAATACAACCATAAGAAATAATGACGGACGTTATATTGTGACTCTACCCAAGAAAACTAAAATGCAATTATCAACCCAAGGAAACACGCGAACAATAGCTCTGCTGAGACTTTATCAATTAGAACAAAGATTCAAGAAAAATCCAAAACTAAAAAACGATTATACTACGGTTATGAAACTAATTACATGGAAGAGGTACCCGGACACGAGATGACTAACCCATCGGTGTACCTACCACATCATGCTGTTATTAAGGAAGAAAAAGAAACTACAAACATAGTAACAGTTTTTAACGCATCACAAAGAGGAACCAACAACATCTCACTTAACGACGAGCTGTTGGTGGGACCACAGCTACAAGGAGACATGAAAAGTCTTATAACGAGATGGCGGATCAAAAGAATCTGCTTTGTAGCGGATATACAAAAAATGTATCTCCAAATCATGGTTACGAGAGAGGACAAAGACCTGCAACGAGTACTCTGGAGATATGATGATCAAGATCCTGTCAAAGACTACCGATTTACCAGGGTCACGTTCGGAACTGCTTCTGCTCCTTACTTGGCAGTAAAGACCTTGCACCAAGTAGCTCATGACGAAGGCCAAAACCATCCTGAGCAGCAGAAATAATAAAGAGGGATTTCTTCATGGATGATATGATGTCTGGGAAAGACAATCTCACCGATGCTGTCAGAATAGTCAAAGAAGTAGACGCCATACTGCAAAAGGGAGGCTTCAAATCAAAAAATGGTGTTCTAATGACGCCGACTTCCTAAAGGAATTAGAAGAGTCTGAAAGAAGTTTTCATGTAAAACTAGACATAACATTAGACAGGATTACACGAGCATTAGGACTACACTGGAATATTGGCAAAGATCTATTTCAATACAGCTTAAACCTACCTGCAACGACAAATATAATTACAAAGAGAACAATCCTGGGTGACCTACAAAGATTATTTGATCCACTGGGCTGGTTTGCACCTTCTGTCTTACCTGCCAAACTTCTAATTCAAAGATTATGGCTGCAAGGAGTAGCATGGGATGAAGAGGTGGACGAAACGATTGCTGCAGAATGGAACAATATACGAGATTCCTTTCATATGTACCTACCAGATATCGAAGTAAACTAAACTACATACTACTGAAGCCACAATAAATAATGTTACTATCCACGGATTCTGTGATGCATCATCTCGAGCTTACGCTGCAGTAGCCTACCTAAGAGTAAGAACAGAAAGAGGTGAAGTGAAGACATCAATCATCGCTGCTAAAATCAAGGTTGCACCTACAAAACCACAATCCCTACTTCGTCTGGAACTAAGTGGCGCTGTACTGCTTGCTGGTCTTTTAAACAGATAAGGGAATCAATGAACGTACCTGCCTGCCAGATATTTACTTGGACTGACTCAACCATTGTACTGTCCTGGCTGTTTGGTGATCCTACAAGATGGAGCACTTACGTAAGAAACAGAGTTGTTGAAATACTTGAAACCATCGGCAATCATAATTGGTACCATGTCAAATCACCAGAAAACCCAGCTGACTCCGCTTCACGAGGGCAATCATTGCAAAAGCTAAAAAATTATGAACGGTGGTGGAAAGGCCCAGAGTGGCTGAGAGTAGGGGAAATCCAATACAGCAGACCCAATACTACCTGGACAGACCTGGAAAGAAAGAAATCATTACATGTAAATTTGAAATTAGAAAAAGAGAAGAGTATTAGTACAAAATTTGAGGATTGTGACAAGTTGCGAGAATTGCTTAAGGTGATTATATACTCTAAAAGATTCTTAAAGGGAAAGAAAATGGAATACAAAGACTTACCTGTGACCACGACGGAACTTAATGATGCGCTGAAAACCTGCATAAAAATAACTCAGAAGGACAGCTTCGAAGAGGAAATACAGCACCTGAAATCAAAGGAACAAATTAAAAGAACCAGTAAACTAAAGAGCTGAAAGCCTTACCTGGACGATGATAACATTCTCAGGGTGGACGGCCGACTGCGTCACTCGGACCTAAATGAAGACAGCAAAAATCCAATTATTCTTGATCAAGACACTCATCTTACCTCTCTTCTGACGCACACTCTAAGACGCTACACGGTGGAGTTCAAGTAATGCTCTGCTTTCTGCGAACAAGATTCTGGATCCTAAGAGCTAGAATATTAGTAAAATCAAAGATCAGAAAATGTCTTATTTGTGGAAAACTTAACGCTATAGCAAGGTCACAACTAATGGGGGACTTACCTCGAGTTCGAGTCACACCAGCTAAACCCTTTTTAAATACCGGCATGGATTTTGCCGGCCCGTTCCATATCTTAATATCTAGAGGAAGAGAAGTAAGGACAAACAAAGCATACATTGCTCTCTTTCTCTGTATGTCGACGAAAGCGATCCACTTAGAATTAGTGGGAGATCTTACCTCAGATGCCTTCATCGGAGCCTTCAGAAGATTCGTAGTTAGACATGGAAGATGCGTTCACGTCTGGAGTAACCAAGGACGTAACTTTGTTGGGGCACACAGGATACTCGCTGCAGAATGGGCTGAAGTCAAACTTCAATTCTAGGGTCCAATTGCTGAGACGCTAGCAATGGATGGAACTGAATGGCATTTTATTCCCGCCTATAGCCCACACATGGGTGGACTGTGGGAGGTGGGAATCAAATCGATGAAAAACCATTTAAAACGGATAATGACCTCTCACGTAACGTACGAAGAGATGAGCACCTTGTTATGCCAGATTGAAGCTTGCCTCAACTCACGACCGCTTACCGTATTAATGGACACGGACACAGACAACATCCAGCCATTAACGCCTGACCATTTCCTGGACGGCGAGACGCCTATTACGGTTCCGACACCAGACTTCCAAAACATCCCAACAAGTCACTTATCAAGATGGCAATACCAATAAAGATTGTTGACGGACTTCTGGCGTCGATGGCAACAAGAATATCTGTTGAGAATGCAACAGTGTCCGAAATGGCAGAGGAAGGTCAAGGAATTTGACATAGGTCACATTGTCCTCATAAAATCAGATAGTTTGCCCCCAGCTAAATGGATGATGGGACGTATTGTGAGAAAACATCCGGGCGCTGACGATGTCACTCGTGTATACAGTGTAAAAAGTGGTGCTAGTGTCGTGCAAAGATCTGTAAATAAGCTATGTTATTTACCAATAGACATTGAATAATGATTTATTTTATTTATAACTAAGGTAAATTGTGTATATCCATATTCTATATGTACTGTTTAATTAATTGTGTACTGATCTTTAAATCTATTGTAACCAAAAACGATTATACTGTTTGATAATTAATTTGTTAAAGGGCTCATAGGCCCTTTGGTGGGCGGTATGTTCGGATAGAACGATCTATATAAGAGCGAGCGTAAGTGTGAATGCGTATGCATGTGTGAGTCCGTTTAATATTTAAAATCATAATTTGTTGAATCAGTTGCAAATAAATCACCAAGTAGTAAACACGTCTCTCTGTTAACAAATCCCTATAAATACTAAAGTGAACCTTAATACAAGAACAGTACTAATTAATCGATTTAAAAAATATTAATAAGTTCAACAATCATTTGTCTTTCTGACAATGTGTTTTTTGTATCATTTCTATATTCAATATGATTGTTAGATACGATGTTATGCGACAAAATGTTGGAATCTTGATTTTTAGGCGCTGTAGAACATACCTCCGCGCTTTGCGCTTAAGACATACAATATGTATGTTCTTGAGAACAATTTTATTTTGACAACCCTTAAAAAGTATTTCAGTTGATTACAGTCAAATGTCCAAAGAATAGGTGACTGAGAAGCTGAGAAATATAATATATAATAATTCACATTACAGCCCTTATTAGTACTAAGTAATAATGTGAAATCAGTCAGGATACTTCATCCCGTAGGTATCATAAAAGTTAATTCAGAGAAACACTATGAAAACATGAGACCAATTAAAAGCCATCAGATCTGAATGAAATTTATTTGAAACTACTATAGAAGATAAACGAATTACCCATTAAAAGAAATTTTTCCAAAAATGTTTACTAATCTTGAAGATATAGGCATGTATATATATATATATATATATATATATATGCCTAACCTAAAAAATATAAATAAAGCAATAGTTACCAACCTCCTCCTTATTAGACGTCAGTTGAAAGACTTGCTTCTTCAGTTATTTTAATCGTTATTAGAAAGACGTTGTTGCCCGTCTCTTGATATGTTTCCCTTGTCGCCTCTTACGAAACCCACGGGATAATAAGGGTTAGTGGATATTTGTAAATAATTAGCAATGCACCTGCTACTCAAAAAGGATGAATGATAATAAAAAAGTGAACAGTTTTAAATATTATATTGTATTTAATTTGCTTATTCAAAATTAAATATAATATGCACATATTATATTTTGTTTTGAAAAAGAAAGTTACATGTTTTGGAAGGCTTAATCAAACTCAAGTTGTCTGAAGGAACCCTCGACACCAAAAATATCTTCGGCAGTTTGAGGCTTCCCAGGTCGTTTAGATTCATCAGTTCTATATTGCCAATCTTCATCTAGCCATGTTTTGTACTCTAAGACTTTCTTTTTGGATAAATCTAAAATTAAAGATTTTTTTATGAATCAAATCATTCTGTCATTAATAAATAATAATTAAAATAACTGTAATGGATGTAACAGATACTTTTACCTATTTCCTTTTTTTTTTTTAGAAGAATAACGGAGTCTCATTCTTTGATTACGATTTTCATCAAATATTAATAATTGTTTTTTTTTATTATACGTACCTATAAGTTCCTGAATACTACCACCGTTTCCACCATATTCAGCGGGCAGTATTTCCTTAGGCACAAATTTGTACAAAGATTCGAAATCTGTGTTATGCACGTATAACTGCAAAATAATTAATTACTTATAAATAAATAAAATAAATTGGTTAACTTCAAAATCAACCAGTTTAATATTATACAAACCCTCTTTTTATTTTTCTCATTCAGGAAATTTTTCATGAAATTAAAAATAGTTTCAAAAAATGTGGGCGTATTCACATAATGGGCACCTTTCATTCGTACAGGAGATGCATCCTAAAAATACACAATATATACATATTATGTTAAACCTTTTCAAGTTACAATTAAGTTCCGTGTAAAAATGTAGGAAATGTTTTATTAAGTAATTAGTCTATGTTAAAAACAATGATTTATCATACTAAAATAATTAACAAATTAATAAATATGAGTAAGAATTTCTAAAACTCCATTTTGGCTTCATAATTAAAGTAAATGTGTAGCATCTACTTATCGACAGAAAGCAGAGTTATAAAAATGCTCTATTAGCACAGCCGAATAAGGCATTCCAATGAGCTTTGGTGGGAACTTAAGAGGTTAGAGGTAAGAGGAATTGCTGCTCCTGTATTAATGTTTAAATAATATTTTAAAGTAGATTTTGATATGTAAAAGTGGATGTAAAGGTAGTGCGATTTTGTGTATTAAATGTCTACGCATGTGAACTATTGGTGGAAACGGTGAAACAAGTGCTCTCGCAATGTGACTCATCAACATATTCTGAAGCAGTGTACTATAAAGCATTATTATCACTTAATGAAGCCATGGCTTAAAGGACAAGCATTCAACCCAAAAATCTTAATAAAAAAAGGTGTTCCAAATACAATAAAAAAGTTAAGTAAATTCAAAGCCTATATTACACGTCCTACGGCTTCCTACAGGTCTCCTTTTATATCTAAGAGGATTAGGAGTAATAAGACCGCCACGCTGCTCCAAAGCATGTTGGCAGACTTCATATGTACTCGAAATATTTGATTGCTTAGACAGGCAGGCTTCCTCACGATGTTTTCTTTCACCGCCGAGCACGTACTAAATCAATGCAATTAACAATTATTATCGGCATCAATGCAATTAACAATTGCATTGATGCCGATAGCCATACTGTAAAATTTACGAAAAAAGCCAAGCCCCTGAACAATGCACCAACGAAGAGCTATGTAGATGATTAGTATGTACATTTACCTGAAATGATACAGACATTTTCTTCATTAACATTGGATTGATTTGCGTGAAGTGGGCCGTGGTGGCACCTTGCAAATCCATTACACTCACACCACCAGCGACCACAAAATTATCATCTTCCATTAACATTATCTGAAATATTATTTTTGTTGTTCATTCACTACAGCCCATCGAAAGTTAACACATAGGCCTTCCTAAATCGTCTTATTTATTTATATTATTTATAGTATCCACGTTGGCAGGCAAACCTTAAAGTTATAGCCTATATACGTCCCACTGCTGCACATAGGCCTCCTCTCATTTATGCAAGGGTTTAAGAACAAGGAAATGTCCAGCGCGCTGCCCCACTGCGTGTTGGCGAACTTCACATGTCTTCGAAATATTTTTTTTTTATTTCTCAGACATAACCTGCATGTCTGAGAAAAAAAAATATTCTCACGATGTTTTCTTTCACCGCCGAGAACATGGCAAATCAGCACTTAAAGTTGTAACTAAAAATTTCAACAGTGCCGGCGGGGATCGAACCCGGGTTGCCTTGCGTACTGTGAAATTTATTGCGAGCGTTTAGTCCCTGAGCTACCACGGCTACTTTATGCTACGCAGTTTTTTATTATTATAAAATGTTTGTCAAGAAGATGTCTCCTGTTGCTCTTTGTAGCTTTTTACGACACCTAAGGGATGATGTGGGTAGGGGAATCCCTTAAGATGCACTTACTATACGCTATCTGAAATATTATATATCTGTAATAGTTTGTAATAGAATAATTTAAAATTTAAAATTTTGTACAGCCGACTTCAATATAAGTTATTTAAGAATAACTCAAAAACTATATTGGTCTGACCTTGATCTTGATTTATATGGGACCACACGAGAAGTATCAGCTTTCATATAAAAAAAGAATCATCGAAATCGGTCCACCCAGCACAAAGTTATGAGGTAACACACATAAAAAAAATACAGTCGAATTGAGTACCGTCTCCTTTTTGGAAGTCGGCAGATAATTTAGTTTAAGGTGGGTTATAAAATGTTTTTATATTTACATTATTTGCTAATATATAAGAAATTAAAATAACTATTTTTCTAAATAAAAAGTAATAAGTGTTGTCAGATATCTACCAAATTTTTACAGCCCTTACAGCAGGGGCCGTCCTACACTCTGCTTACCGGTACAAGGTTGCCACTCGGGAGACTTTCTTCCCATGGGAAGTCGATAGATACAGGTGGCTTTGTGGCACTCATTGGGGGAGGCCTATGTTTAGCAGTGGACGTATGTAGGCAACATTTGCCACAATCGCCACGCTTAGAAGGCGGATTGGTCAACGCAGTACTTACTGCTGACTCGCAACTTTGGGGCTGCTCGTCGTCGCCGGACTGGACATCTGGTATATATTAGACGGTCTACCGCCATTGAAGGTCATACGTTCTTGTATACTGCCCCTCCACAGCGTACATCATTCAAATAGAAATTAAACAAAACACAATGATCACGAGCTGTGATGAACCTAGATAGAATACTAGATCAGAATGCTGATATAAAGCTACTAAAATTATAATATTTTCGTTTTGTTTTTGATTATAAATTGTTAACTAATAGGTACAATAGTTAGCTTACCCACGAACCCACGATGCATGCCGTTGTGACTTATAATTAAGACAACAATTAGTTTTTAATCCTTAAATAGAAATATTGTAACCTAATAAAAAACATGATGGTTATCCCAAATAAAATAATACAAAACTAGTCTTGAAGTTATAATATTATTATCGATTTCTAATGCGTCTGTAAAATTTCAGATTATTCAGAGAAACATTTGTTAACAACAAATGGCTTATTTCATATATTAGACTTAATGACTTTAATGGCGTCGGCAATGGCTAGCAGGACTTAATATACGTTTCTAAGTACCTACCCGTTAAAATCAACTTGAAAGACTAACAAAGTATTCAACTATGACAAAATAATAAATGAAATTATTTCTGGGAATGATTCTTAGTCCTACGGCACATTGTTCGCGATTTGGTCGCCATGTATGACAATGAAGTTAATAATGTGAAGTAAAATAATGCAGGCTGCATTTCGTCCCACTGCACTGGTAAGTAGTTTATTCTTATTTATAAGGCCTTTTCTCATTATTAAGGTTCGCCGCACTACCCCAATGTGTCAATGTATGTTTTGGCCAACTGCATACTGAGAGCATGGTATATCACACCTATAATTGCAATTATGCTTTTTCCGCGCTATTATTAAATCTTGTAGATTTCAGGTGAGTGCTCAGAATCTGACCTAAATCCAAAAGGCGTGAAACTAAGCAATAATTACGAAATGAGACATTAATAAGTAAAACATTTTTATTATAAACCCAAAACTACATACCTGTTGAGTAACATAGTTGACGGACATAATTTCATTTATAGAATACTTGCTGGGGTCGTATGCACCAAGTCTTACGAGAATTACACGAGGATCGGTCGGATTCGAAGATTTTGGTAATACAACTCCAACACTAAAACGTGAGTATACAATAGAATAGAATAGAATCATGTTTATTCAATATTGCTTACATGTGATTTTTATTAAGTCATTTTTAACTTTTACCACTAGTTCGGGGAAAAAACACTGTCCTGGGAAGAAACCCAGCGGGACCTTTTTAGAGCATAACATACAATATAATATTTATACAATTGTTATGAAAACATTTAGAAACAGCATGGTAGCAATCACCTCATTCCCAGGGGTTATTTTCTCTTTATTATATCATGTACTCTTTACTAATAACCCTTACTAAACAATTTTTGCTTAGTAAATATTTTAAACCTTTTGAGAGATAAGGTCTGCATATTTTCTGGGACTTTGTTGTAAAAGCGTATACATTGCCCCATGAAGGAATAACTGACTCTTTGGAGTCGAGTAACTGGTATAACTAACTAGTGCTTGTTCCTAGTATTTACAGAATATACATTACCTTTATTAATAAAACTATTTTTGTTTCTGTGTACCTACATACATTAAATTATCGTAAATATATTGAGAGGCCAAAGTTAATATATTTATTTCTTTAAAATTTTCTCTGAAGCATTCATTCGGAACTAGGTTATAAATTGTTCTTATGACTCTCTTTTGTAAAACAAGACAGTTTCAATGTCAGTCGCATTACCCCATAGCAAGATTCCATAAGACATTATGCTATGGAAATAGTTAAAATAAACTAATCTAGCTGTTACAGCATATGCTGCAGAACTAAGTTTGCTAGCTAGTTTATATATATGAGGGCCATCAAAGTTGCGCGTCAACTGTAATTTCAAGAAAAACAGTGGATTCAACAAGGCTCAGCTGCTCCCCATTTAAAAGCACACTGGTATTCACCTGCTTAAGATTAGGTGTGGTGAATTTAATATATTTCGTTTTATTACCGTTCAAAAGAAATTTATTGACATTAAACCAGTGTACTACTTTTAATATAGCATTATTCACTTCGTCATATTTTAATAATTGCATTTTAAGTCGGAACATCAACGAAGTATAATCAGCAAATAAAACTATATTTTTTTTTATATTCTCGTAGCCAGCGCTTATCTGCGATCCCACCTGATGGTAAGTGGTGATGTAGCCTAAGATGGTGAAGTGCACTGACTTAACAAAAGCCTATTCACTCTTGCCTTGAAGACACCCACACTGTAATCGGATGGAAAGACAGATGCTGGCAACTTATTCCACTCCTTTGTTGTACGCATGATGAACGACGTGGCGAACCGTTTGGTTCGAATGCGTGGTAAGTCAACAACGAAAGGGTGGAGACTGGCCGAACGTCTGGTTGTACGATGGTGGAAGGGAGAGGGTGGAATTAAATTATGTAATTCCTGCGCACACTTCCGAAATGCATCCTGTCGAAATCCGAAAGGCTGGCTACTTTACGTCGGTGTTCGAGGCTGGTAAGATTGGTTTTAACCAAATTCGGGTCACCATAAGCCGCTTAGCACGCCTTTCCATTGAGTCCAAAGCTGCTAGGTGGCATTTTGCAATACCAGCCCATATATGGCAGCAATACTCCATACACGACCGGACTTGCGCTTTATATAAAGTAAGCAGCTATCCCGGCGTGAAGTATCGCCGCACCTTTGCAAGGACTCCCAGCTTTCTTGCAGCTGCTTTGGCCTTGGACTCAATGAACCGCCCGAAGTTCAAATTTGAGGATATTTCAAACCCTAACAACTGAAGGCGGTCGGTATATTTCAGTGATACATTGCGGAAAGAAGGAGCCAAGGTGAGCTGGCTCCTTTTTGCAGTGAAGAGACACGCTTGTGTTTTGGAGGCGTTGAACTTCACAAGATTGGCATCGCCCCAATCGGAGACTGCCTGTAATGTGAGATTCACACGCTCTACCATAGCTTCTCTTTCGGACTGGATTTGATCCCGACTGGCCCGAGGACTTGGTTGGTATCTCTTAACAACTGTGCTATCGTCTGCATACCCATAGATACCGGGCATAAGCAGATCATTAATATGCAGCAGGAAGAGAGTTGCGGAAAGAACGGACCCCTGAGGAACACCGGCGTTAGTCGCCATAGGATCGGGTGAGTAGCCATCGACGACGACCCGGAGAGATCGTTCACTCAGAAAGTTCTTTACCCATTCAATCAGACCAGGGGATAAGCCGTACGCTGGAAGCTTACCCAAAAGGCTAGTGTGCCAAAGTCTGTCAAAGGCCTTCGAGACATCAAGGGCAACAGCAAGTGCTTCCCCACTGTTCTCGAGTGCCTCGCCCCATACGTTTGTGGCATACGCTAGAAGATCCCCAGCTGACCGATTTCGGCGAAACCCATATTGCCGGTCACTAAGGAGGTCATTCTGTTCTAGGTATATCATTAAGCGGACATTCAATATACGCTCCATAATCTTGCAGAGTATGGAGGTAATTGAGATTGGACGATAATTGGCAAGGTCGGCGCGGCTGCCTTTTTTTGGAGGCTGCACGTTGGCCAGTTTCCAGGATTTTGGCACTATTCCAGTACTAAATGAGGCGGAACAAGCGTGTCAACACAGGAGACAACTCAGGTGCACAAGCCTTTAGGACTATAGCTGGTATACCATCTGGTCCACTAGCTTTATTCACGTCTAGACACCGCAAGGTTTTAAGAACTTCCTTATTCATTATACGAATCTCCGACATAGTGGTCCCGCAGTGAGGTAATTTTGGTGGAACGTTGTTGCCACTGTCCAGACGTGAATTGTAGGCAAAGAGAGACGCGAACAAGTCCGCTTTCTCCTTAGCCGTATGAGCCAGTGTGCCATCCGGTTTTACCAACGGAGGTAGTGTAGGCCGGCAGAAGTTTAGAGACCGCTTTGGCGAGAGACCAAAAAGCTCTAGTGCCGTATGGTCTGGCAGAGAGTTTTGCGCCAATATGTTTAATGCGATCGAGACTAGCTTTTCGTAATGGTTTTTTGTAGGACTTGGCGGTCTTGTTGAAAGTACTCTTCTTGGAGCTAATATCCGGAGCTTTGCGGTTTCGAGCGTCAACCCAGGATAGGTAAGCTAAATGCTTGCGCTTTTCAACTTGGGCGCATTCAGCGTTAAACCATGGGCGAGCTTTGCTACCGGTGGGAGCGTCAGAGAAGAGATAAAGTACTCCATAGCTTGACGCAACTCATCCGTTATCGCAACCGCGCAGCTCGAAGGACCCGCAGAAGAGAAACAAACCTACCGCCAAGGATAAGATGCAAAAAAGTGTCACATCTCATCCCAATCAGCTGACTTATACCGCCATATTCTTCGAACACCTTGGGACTCGTAATCAGGTGGAGAATATGATGATACAGATTTCACCAGACAGTGTTCAGATGTACCCAAAGGAGAATTAACCTGTACTTCATATCTGTCTGGTTTGGTAGTCAGCAGAAGGTCCAAGCAATTTGCTGTGTGACCATCTGCATCGGGTACCCTAGTCGCCACCTTTACCATCTGAGAAAGACCTAGCGTCAAAGCAAAATTCCACGCTTCTCTTCCAGCATGGTCGGTCTTTTTGTATGGGAACAGCCAGTCTTGGTGACAAGCGTTAAAGTCCCTCAGAAAGACCAACTGTGCAGTAGGATACCGATTTAGGGCCACGTCAGCAGCCTCACTAAGGTGATCAAATAATCGTGTTGTCTCCTGGTCACCGCTGTGCGATCGATAGATACAGGCATAAAGGATTTTATCCATACCTGTATCTACCATCACCCAGATTGTCGTAAAAGTGGGGTCTTCAAGGTGACAGAGACGCTGGAAGCAGATGTCATTGCGGACGTACACACATACTTCGGCACGTGGATGGAATTTGTGCTCCAGAGAGGATCCAGGATAGTCAAGGTACGCCGCACTCAATGGACATCCAATTTGCGTCTCTGTCAAGAAAAGTAGGTGCGGCTTTTCAGTCTCAAGATGGTGATGGACTGCGCTGAGATTAGAGTGCAATCCACGAATATTAGTGAGGTGTACTTTTAGTGAGAGGACGTGCAACCGCTGCTTAACACTACTTTTCTTTTTTATGTGCATATTAAGTATTGAGAGTGAATAAGGATGGAGAATGGCAGTTGAGCGAGGCGTTGCATTAGCAACCAAACGATACTATCAGAATTACTGTGCCCATGAGAGCTTGATCTGGAGACTGCGGGGACGCCCGAACCCCCTCAGAGATCGCCATCGGGTCCTCACGCCCGGTCGCTAACCGGCACGATGGGGCCACCCTGGGATTTTTCGCCAGTTGGCGGGGCAGCCTTTCATGAGTAGCTAATTCACTAACTGGGCCCCCAACTACCTGCGGTCGGCTAGCGGAACACCTTGCTTCGGATCCCGCTACTCTCCACGACCAAGCACCCGACACAGCAACAACTGACGCTTCGTACCCGGTTTACATACACAACGCTACTGTTCAGGCCCATTCTCCATATGGCTTCAAGAAGCATCATGGCGGAACACGACAAAGTCATTTGGCGGCAAGACTTTGCATTGGTGGGTGGTAACCAAAACGCCAGCGGCCGAAACCTACCACCGGAATTGGTGCTGCTCGTTTAGCACTACCCGGGGAGCACGTGTAGGGTGTCAGATTTCAAGTATTTCCTACGGACGCGAGCAGCCTCGCCCCCCAAAATATTATGGTTATTCCCTCACAAGTAAGGTAAGTCATTAATATTAACTAAGAAGAGGATTGGGCCAAGAATTGAGCCCTGAGGAACACACATAAATACTACCGATCCGCAAGAACTCCTCCCTGTTTGGTTGTGTTTTGACACCATAATGATACAGCCTCCTGATTAATGTCTCATGGTGAACGCAGTGGAAAGATCACAAAATATACCTAAAGCATCCTCTGAATTCTCCCATGCACAGAAAATACATTTAATCAGCTCAACATCGGCTTCAGGTGTAGAGCGTCCCCTTGTAAAACCAAACTAATATTTGTGGAGTAATTTATTTACATTAAAAAAAACTTTATTGATCTACAATAATTTAAAAAAAATGTTACAGTAAATAGAATAGGTAGTACAGAAATAGGTCTAGCATTAGTGAGGTTCAATGTACTACCAGATTTAAACAAAGCTATAACTTTACTATGTTTCATTAAATCAGGAAAGATGTCAGATTTGATACTAGTATTGAAAATAATAGCAAGTTAGGATACGATTGCATCTATTATAATCTTTAAAAAAATCTTTAACCTGCTGTTTTCTTAACATCAATTTCTATTGATATTATTAAAGGCATTCTTAATTTTGTTTGTTAAATGTAATGACTTGACTGTTGGAACACACTCTTTCAAATATATCGGAATATTTTTACATATTCTCTAAATGAAACACTATGATTATATGACCTTTCATTGTAAAGGTCATATAACTTTTGTCTACTCCTATGGATTCATACTGTCACCCACTCATTAAAAGATTTGCAATTGCATGTGTGATAAGTAACAGTTTATTGCGTAAAATATAGGTAGTAAATAATAATATTAAAATACATAATATTAAACAAGCAATAATCGATACATTGTTCAAAAATTATTTATAGTGAGCAGTCGCTAACAATGCTTAATGTTCTCTAAACTGAACAAAGGCCTCCCCATAAATTGCCTCATAAGGAGATATGTGGTATAGTTGCCATGCATCTATGGCAGGTGGATCGGCAACCGCGAATTTTAATTTTCTAGTTGTTATTAGTAGAACGCTGCTACCAATCTCCAAATCTCAAAAAATCTCTGAGAAGAGAAAACTTTGCCCCCCCCCCCCCCTTTAAAGCATATTGCGGGCGCACAGGAGTGTGTTTACAGAAGGAGTGCAAAAAGCCAAATTTTATATAAAATATGTGTTTGCCGATATAAAATGATATTTTTGTATTACAAAATTAAAAAAATATATATTATAATATGCATATTTATAAGTAACTGCTTTCTCGGAAACGGCTCTAACAATTAAAATGAAAGTTTGTACTGAAATAATATTTTGCTTTACAAATTTTCCTTGATAGGTTTTTGAGATTTAACTTTCTAACAATACTCGGTCGCCTATGTACTGACATACGTTTTTAAAACAACTTATCTTTCACTTATCTTAAGTAAATGGGAGACGTAAAGTGCAACGTCTGTTGCGATAACCAGTCCATCTGTCGTAGCGATTAACACAAATCTTCCCTGTATTAGAAGCAGCAATTGTCTAGCAACGGAATTGTTACGGGGTAAAGAAGAACATGACAACTAATATGGTTTCAGTCAATTTTCAAACCAAAAACATCTTAAACAGACGAAATATCTAAATATCTTATTGTTCCTGTTTTCTAATTAGGTACCGCACTCTTACTATTTATGCCATCAAGAAGCATTGCATCTCTCGCTATACTGGCTCTCTTTACGTTTACCATTACCGTTACAGCCTATCAGAAGACCACTGCAGATCATAAGCCTCCTCCACGGATCGCCTCATAGGTGCCACGCCTTTTAGTTGTTGTTATAAGGAAGGTGCTGCTGCCCATCTCCTGGTTTGGTTCTCTCTGTATTCTCTTATGACACCCAGGGGACAAGAGGGGATAGTGAATATTCTTACACCGCCCTTTACACGGTTACTCTTCGCCATTTTGAGTTGTGTGGCTTGCTTTACTTTCAAGGCTATTAAGGATGTAATTACATGCTATACAGCGTTACATCTCAGTCAACAGAGGCTATGGGCCTGTAGATTTACTAATTTGAAATTGATTAGGCGTATCTATTGTCTGCAGTAACTCACTGCAGACAATAGATACAGTGCTTACCGTCACGTAGACTATTATGTACATCGTTTTCACTCTAATTTTATCTTATAAAAGAAAACGCAGGCAGACTTTCAAAACATACCCTAAATCAATAATCTCCATGAACTTCGGGTCGGTATGTTTCAATGAACATAATTCGGGAGCTGTTGTTCTAAGAGAGTAATATAGATCAATTTTCTGTTTTGTTCGTTCCATGCTGAACTTACAACCACGTAAGAAGGCTGCAAGCCATTGATCATCTGTAATAAAACCATAATATATCGAGTTTCAATAATCATTTAAATAATTATATCAATTTTCTTTGAACAAACACAGTGCAGCTAAATTGCCTGCGACAGCAAAACTTCGCTTTGACCAGGAGAAGACCACGCTATTGCTGCTATATGTTTCGTGTGATAATGACGCAATTCAAGATCCCTTTTTAGTGATAATGAGACATTTCAACTTAGTAATCAGAGGTTTTTTTTTCATTTCAACTAGAACAAGCAAGCAACTATATCTTGATTCTTAATCTGAGGTAATATATAAAAATAACCTTAAGTAGAGAGACGATTACTTACCATCAGATGGACGACGTGCTCGTTTGCTACTCTCTTTTTAAAAACAAAATACACACATGGCACGTGGCGTAGGCCGTGCGGTCTAAGAGAAATCATCAAGTTGTTGTGGCAAAGTACAAGAAATGTATCTTAAATTTATTAATATTAAAGCAACCCGATCTTATAAATTTATTGATAATGTTATAACGAAAACTTAAAACGAAAACTGAGGTATAAATATATTTCTAGTACGTATAAAGTCTGCTAAACTGTGTTAGAACAAGGCAAGGGGCATTTTTGACCGTCTTTAAAGTCTAAGGCTAATATATTTTAGTTAGTTTTTTTTTTTTATATGATGATAAACCTTATATTTTTGTGTTATGTATATAAAAGAGAATGGGGATTTTGTGTCTGAAGTCAACAAACTGATTATCCGAACATTAGAGTATTTATAGCCTGATACTTTGAATGACTTATTTCATTTGTTTTAGTTTTCACACGTACCTGTACGCGCCCTCAAATGCGGTTGCTTAGATATCCATTCCTTCAAATGCTGCAAACTGTCCTCTAATTTCTGTGGATCTTCATTCAGTTCTTCACTTGCTTTTTTAGCCAACTCGGCAGATAACGGTCGCACTGGCATCTTGTGACTGGCGTATTTACAAAAAAATGTATGTAATTAACAATTCTATGAAAAAACGAAATCTTTTACAAAAAAAATATAATTACCAATGTCGTTTTAAAGTAATAATTTTAAATTACAACAACGATATCGCTACTTGTATGAAACGCCTAGTTGATTTAGATCTTTCTTAAAGTATAGACTGTAGATTAATACTGTAAGTATACTATAGATTAATAAATCCAACTTAGATATGATTACAACTAAAGTGATAATCCTTATATTACTTTATTTGTTCATATTGCATTAGTAGATAAATATTTCAGATAACAATTAATTTTAGTTCCGAATTTTGGTAAGCTAAGAAGATGCTACTGCTCGTTTAATAAAAGGTCGGAGAAAAGTTTCTTCGTATTTTATATACAAATTTAAGACAAAGGTTTATCAAAGTTTAAATACATTTAATTATAATATATATGTGCCATTTATATGAGTCAGGGCTTCAACTTTGTAGTGTCAATATGGTTTTATTCAATAAATAAATTTATTATTATTAGCTCCTGGTGTACAATCCTAGCTACTAGGTTGTGCCTATGTACTCAGAGTTAGAAAGCGCCGAACAACCGGAGATGACATGCCTAAGTGATTCACCGAGATTTTTTTTATTGGATAAGGGTGACAAACGAGCACACAGTCCACCTGATGGTAAGTGGTTGATGTGGCCCATAGACATCTACATCTATCTTCGATTACGAATCAAAATGCAGATGCGTTGTCACCCGTGAGGACTAAGATGGAATGCCTCGTTTCCAGTAAAAAGGGTCTCCGGTTCTCTACACTCACCATACGAAACACAGCAGCGCTAAGCTGCTATTTTACGCTGGTATTCTGTGAGATTGTGGTCCTTCCCCGGTCGAACCGATCCATTCGTGGTACAACCATAATATAGCTGCAGCATGGCTCTACCACGTATTATGGTGACAAGCTCGACAAATGTCGACGGTGCCATCCCTTAGGATGTATCTCCGATATTTGTTGGTCTTAATAAACTGATCCTGTATTGCACAGACAAAACCCTCGGTTTTCCCGAAGAGATCACCAAAACATAGCCAGTGGAGGGAAGCAGCTGTGTCTACGAAAGGCTCATGTAGAGCCTTGTAGAACCTCCCGTGGATCTCCTTCTCCTTCCATACGGTCTCCCGGTCGGAAGTGCTCTGTACTGCCAGCTCTTGCCATTGCTCGTTGGCTAAGGATAGAGGGGTAAGTTCTTTATGACAAAAAATAACGTCCCTATAGAATGCAACATCCGCTCTCGTCAGAAAGTATTATTATCATTTTGTTCCATAATCACAATCCCGTTGCTGTAGAAATCTTAGGCTTTTTTAATCAAAAATGCTACAAGTACTTTTGACAGTCATCTCTTGATGTTAACCTAACACTACACAAAGAATTCTGAACAGACCGAAACAGGTGAAAATCTGAGGATAAAACAAAGCTCTATCAATTTTTGCTGAGTGGCCAAATATGTGTGTAGTCTGGCGTAATCATGATGGAAGACTACTTCTTTTCTGTTGATCAATTCCGGCCGTTTTTTCTCAATTTCTTGCTTGAGTCTCATTATTATTGTTGGGAGTAGAGATCTGAATCGATGGTTTTGCCCGGCGAAAAAAGCTCATAATAAACAATGCCCTTCCAATCCCCCATATACACATCATCACCTTATTGCGTAATAATACAGTTTAGCTACAGTCTGTGGAGCTTGACTACCCTTTGACCATGATCATTTTCGCACTTTCTTGTCGTAGGTGATCCATTTTTATAATCTATCATCATCAGTTTCAATAGAGAATCGCAAATGAGTACACGATTCATTAGTTATCTTTCAGTGAGCTCGTGTGATACTAAAATATCGAGCTTTTTTGTATAGCCAGACTTTTTCAAATAGGTCAAAACTGTTTTGTAGTCCATCCTCAATTCCTTGGCTAGCCGATCTTGCTCCACTTTTTCAAAAATGGCTTAGACCGTATGACGGCGACCAGAGCGAGCTGCATCTTTAATATTAAAATTCCCGGACTGAAAACGCTTGAACTAAAATTGTTATACACTTACTAACACTGTATTAGTTCCATAAATGTCATGAAACGTCCACAAACCCATATTTTCCCGTGGGTGTCATAAGAGGCGACAGAGGAAAACAGAGGCGGAAAATGGGCAACAGCATCTTTCTGATAACAGCAAAAAATCTGCGGTAGGCAACCCGCTCACCAAGTGTGGCTACTATGTCAATATACCCCACCACCATGAAGAGTGCTACGAAGAGACGGCCCCCAGTCCATGGCGGCCCCGCTATTCCTGGCTACGGTGGCGACCATGACAACGGCGGGGCAGGGGTGCTAAGAACCTCTGGTGGATGTTCGGTTGCCACCTAAGACAACGCGACCTGGCAACATATAACGCACGCACCCTAAGAACAGACGAGAAGATCCTGGAGATGGAAGAAGAGATGCACTCGAATATTATAGTATTATCTGAGGTCGAAGGGACACGGTAATCCTCGAATCTGGCAACTTGTTCTATCACCGAGAGGGCAACCATCAGTCCCAAGCAGATGTTGGATTTATCGTCCACAAGTCTCTCGTTAACAAATTTTTAAATATTGACATTGTGTCAGCGAGGGATGCGTAACTTATGCTCAGAATCACCAAACGTAATTTGCTGAAGGTCATACAGGTTTACGTACCAACCTCGACACACTCTGATGAGAAGGTAGAGAAAATGTGTGGGGATATATCTTGAGCCATGCATTATTCCTAAACCCACTATGAGGTATTAATGGGAGACTTCAACGCTAAACTAGGCACAAGAGAGAACGGTGAATTGAAGGTACGGAAATTCGGGATAGGGCAACGGAACCCAAGAGGCTAGCAGTTGGGCCGACTTCGTGAAGAAAGAGGACTTTTTATGATGAACTATTTCTTGCGGAAGCGGCCCCACAGGAAGTGGACCTGGTCGAGCCCCGACGGTTCGACACAAAATGAGACTGACTTCATTATGACAACTAGACTGCTACTGTTTAGTGATGTCTCAGCGATTGCGAGGGTGAAAACTGACAGCAATCACCGAATGGTGAAAGGTACATTGAACTTAAACGTTAAGTTGGAGAGGTCACGTCTAATTAAGTCAACGCTCCGTCTCTCTTGTGCTCTAATCCAAAATCCCAAAAACTTTCAACTCAAGTTACAAAATCGTTTTCAGTGCCTAGAAGACTGCAATGCTGTGAACGATATAAATGACAAGCTCATGGAAACTGTCCATACGGTCGCAGCTAAGTTCTCCAAGACCCGCTGCAAAAGAGTACAAAAAATTTAAATCACATTTGTTGTTAGAAAGGCGATGAAGCTGCAGTCTTCAGCACCAGCAAATCAACTGAACAGACATATTTCCAAATGCATGCGGCATTGACTTACGTAACTTCAATACAGCTCATATTGAAGAAGCGATTGAGCAAAACAAGGCCTTCAAAGTCTTTGCCAGAGATCTGTTTGCCAGAAAGAGCAAACTGTCGAAACTGAAGACCGAATGTGACAGCATTGTTTCCGGAACTCCTGAAATTTTGAGTGAGATTGAGAGGTTCTATGGGCAGCTGTACACATCAACGTTGATGCCACACCCAAGTGTGAGTAATGATCTGAGAGCAAGTTTTATCCGGCACTATTCCGATAATATTCCGGACGGCAGTCTGAGCGAGATTAGAATGGCTCTCTAACACATTAAAAACGGCAAGTGCCTTGTGAAAACGGATGGGAAATCGAAACTAGAAGTCCTTCAGAAGTTCTTTAATTCCATTCTTCGTGGTAATACTAGTCCGGAGCCGTGGAGCAGAAGTGTGGGGGCCTTGTTCTTCAAGAAAGGCGATAATGCTCTCTTGAAGAACTACATACTAATTTCCCTTCTTAGTCGCGTCTACGTGCTGTTTTTGAGAGTCATTATGAATCGTGTCATACGCAGACTCGACGATTTCCAGTCTCCGAAAACATACCGGTTTCGGAAAAGGCTTTAGCCCCATGGACCACATACATACCCTTCGGCAAATTGTACAGAAGACTAAGGAGTACAATCTGCCACTATGTCTTGCGTGTGTCGGCTACGGGAAAGCTTTTTGAAATTTGGGCGGTGCTGCAGTCCCTCAGCGTTGCCAAGTTGACTGTCGGTATATATCGATGTGCTGAAGTGTTTGTACATTTGGGATATGATGGCTATCTGAGTACAGAACCAGAGTACGAAACCTATCCAATTGCAGAGAGGTGTAAGATAGGGTGACGTTATATCCCCGAAACTCTTCACCGCTGCATTGGAAAACGTTTTCAAGCTACTGAACTGTAAAGGACACGGTATTAACATTAATGGCGAGTACATCACTCACCTTCGATTTACCGACGATATTGTCCTTCTGGCAATAGTGCTTCCTAACGGATAGGTCTAAAGATGAACATGGACAAAACAAATACATGTGTAACTTCCATATCACAACTATGCTGGTAGTTGTTGGGAGCACTAAACTCCGATGGGGAACAAAGGTTCTCGAGTGGCAGCCTCATACCGGTAGGCGTAGTGTAGAACGAAACCACTAGATAGAGTAATGACTTGGTAAGACATGCAGGAAGTTGATGGAAGCAGATGACTCAGGACCGTGCTTTTTGGCATTCCTTAGGGGAGGCCCTTGTTCAGCAGTGGACTTGTGAAGTGCTGTAATGATGATGATAATCATGCTGTTATTTATTAAATGAGCGCTCTAAGTACATAGTTGCGATTCAAAATCATGCTTAATAGATTGAGTTATCTCAACAAGATCTTGAGTAGAAATGTAAATACTATATGACCTGTTCGTCTGGCATTTAGTTTAGTCCCGTTCGATGTCGCTGCCGGCTACGTGACGTCGGCTTCTTCGTTGTAGGCTCCTACTGCGTCGATCTCTGCTATGCCCGCTGTAAACTAACGGTAACCCAGAATAAAATCTGGGTGTCCGTTGCTTACTGCAGTTGTGAGATCGATATTGATCACGTTCCTGATGTAGTTCGTGCTCTAATTCCTGAATTCAGTCTAAACCATGGCTCCTCTTGAAGTCGCGCCTTAGCCGGCTACCACTTCGGGTTTCACTGTGACTGCTTAATTTCGCTTAGTTTTTTACATGATAGAGCCACGCTGCAGCTATATTATGGTTGTAGCACGTCGGCTCGACCGGGGTAGGACCACGCTCTCACAGAATACCAGCGTAAAATAGCAGCTTAATGTTGGTGTGTTTCGTATGGTGAGTATAGAGAACCAGAGACCCTTTTTACTGGAAACGAGGCATTCCATCTTAGGCCTCAGGGATGACAACGCATTTGCATTTTGAGTCTTAATCAAGGATAAATGTAGATATGGGCCACAGCATTCACTTACACTCAGGTGGACTTTGTGCTCGTTTGTCACCCTTATTCTATAAAAAAAAACCTGCTCTCGGTGGACTCCGAGTAGGCGTTATGAGTTTAGGTCGATTGAGATTTTCATCCATGTTCTGAATCTTGAGAACCTACCTGGCACTTACTATACAAAGAGGCCCAATAATATTATACAGTACTGGACCCTAGTAAGAAGGACACGGATTTAGCGTAAGTAAAATATGGTGGATAGAATATATGTCGCAACCACTGGCTAGGGGAAATAATACAGACAAATTGATGTGGGAAATGCCTGTTCAAACAGATATTACAATAACGCACAATAGGGCAGATATAATTTTCATCATCATTATCATTACAGCCCTTCACAGGTCCACTGCTGAACATAGGCCTCCCCCAAAGAATGCCACAAAGCACGGTCCTGAGCCACCTGCATCCATCGACTTCCTGCATATCTTACCAGGTCGTAACTCCATCTAGTGGGGGACGCCCTACACTTCGCCTGCCGGTACAAGGCTGCCACTCGAGAACCTTTTTTCCCCATCGGTTGTCGGTTCTTCGAGCTATATGGCCGGCCCATTGCCACTTCAGCTTACTAATCCGTTGGGCTATGTCGGTCACTCTGGTTCTACTGCGGATATCCTCATTTCTGAGTTTATCACGCAGAGAAACTCCGACCATAGCCCTCTCCATAGCTCGCTGAGCGATAATTTATAGATAGAGATATAATTTATAAAATTAAAATTGAAAATAAAACTTATCTTATCGATATTACCGTACCATCAGATTACAATATAGGAGTGAAGGAAATAGAGAAACTTAGCAAATACCATGCACTAAGAACTGCAATAACGCGGTTTTGGAAAACACCTATTGAAGTCATACCTATAGTAGTTGGTGCCACAGGCATAATCGCTAAAAACCTACACAAATACTGCAACAAATTAGACTCCCATATCAACATAAATGTTATACAGAAACAAGCAACAATTCATTCAGTAACAATATTGTCAAAAGTTTTAGGTAATTCTATATTTGTTGATCAGGACTCTGGTCTCTCCCGAAGGTTCATGGGCGGGGCTTGAAGAATACCGGATTTATCTTGAGAAGACAACCAAGAGAAAAGAAAATAATGTTGAATTATCATATATAAATGACGGCTCCGTGGCGCAGTGGCTTAGCAATGAGTTGTTGCGCTGGGGGCCGCGGGCTTGAATTCCGCACGGATCAAGTATTTGTATGGCCTACAAATAATTTTTCTGGGTCTGGATGTTTGTCCTCGTGCAATTCATGTTTGTAAACTGCCTCCACGATACATGAGAAAATCCTAGTGTGGGGGTAACGTTTTAAAACAAAAAAGATATATACATATGTACACAAAAAAGTAAAGAAAGTATATGAACATCCCGGCGAAAGTGAATCCACTTGAGTTGATTTTGAAATTGGGATGCATGGTCATATTTCCGTAAAGCAAATATGAACTGAATGGTTAAGATGTGCAAAATTCAGAAATAATTGCAAGCTCTCGATTTGTGCATAGCTGGGCATATAGAAGATTTTCAATACTTTTTCGAGATTATATTTGGAGATCGTATGCATAAAGATGCTAGAGAGAAGATTTATAAAGTGATTGAGCGTATTAAAATTGAGAAAAGGGGAGTAGAAAACACCCCACTCTGTGGTACGCCCGCATCCAGAGAACACCACGCGGAATAAGTGTCTAAATGAAATTAAAAGAATTTATCATATAGGTTACACAAAACATTTTTTGTGAATTAACTATTTGTTATATATTTGTAAGGGTAAGCCAGTTAACATCTACGAAATTAATAGAGTGAAATCGAACAGTAGGCCTTCCACGGTAATAATTTGCAAGAAAATGTTTCAACATAACTTTCCAAAAACTAAATCGTAGCTAAGTAAATTTTCTATAATGGATGTATAACATTTATTTTTTTGTAAGGACGGAATGCATGATAATTACAAAAGTAACCATTTTTTATTTTGATCATCATTTACGCGAATATTTGACATCACTTTAGTTTTAATTGTCAACGTCGTCCAGGAGGCATCGGCGTCGGCATCGAAGTTTTTTTATTCTCGCTTAAGGATATTATTAACTATTGTCTAAAGAATATAAGGAAAATATTTTTTTTATATTTAATTCTTTTCCTTTATTTATTTTTAATGGCTCAAAATTATACGAATTTGGGATTTTTCAAACCTTTAAAAATTCATAACTCCGAAAATATTAACTTTATCGTAAAAAGCCATACCTTTTTTTATTAATATTTTATCAAAAAATAAAAAATTCCCGTTTGAAAAATCGGCTTAAGCAATATGGCACCAAGATGCCCCATGCAACACGCATTTATATCATCAGTAGGACAATTTGAAGAGCCGCATAAAAAATTGAGGTGGAAGAGTTTGCGGTGCTCAAGTGCCGATTCCTCTTGGGCTAACGATGCAGCTTGTACCAATTTTATTTGTCTATCTCTGTCTGAGGGTGGGTACTTCAAGGATAAAATTAAAATATATTTCGATAGCTAAAATCTTACGGTAATAAAACAAATGTATAAGTATAATAATAATAATAATTTATAGACAAACAAAGAAAAGTTACACAAATCATTTACAATTTGTTTACTTTTGGTACAGAATACGAAATGTGTTTAATTTTAAAGTATAAGTTAATGTTTGGGCGTATACTTACGTAGATATGTGCTGATCTTTCCACATCTGAACTGTAGGCTTTTCTTTAATTCGGGATGCAAGATTGAAACGCAGATCACTTTTTTAATACTTTAATACTAGTTTATATTATAATACTACTCTCACAAAATTCTATCAGACAAGTAACTTCTACCAATGCTCTTCCGAGACTCACTAGTTTCCCTGTGTCATTTCCAGCCATTCTTATATACTCTCCGTTAACCAGTATTGCCAATATCATTTTTAAACTTACAAAAACTCCTCATTAACTTAACAAAACGTTACAGAAGTCACATTAAAGGCCTTAGGTACTAATACTAATTAATAATGTGAAATCCTTCGCAATCTTCATCCCGTAAGTATCATTAAAGTTAATTCAAAGAAACACTATGAAATCATGGCATCAAGTTGAAGTTATTACATTTGAATGAAATTTATTTGAAAATTTTCACAAAAATTTGTTATATACACGTAATTTTGCAAAAAACTTGAAGATATAGTGATATTTTTATACATGCTTCACTTAAAAAAAAATAAAGCTAAGAACCTACTCTTTATTAGAGAGAAATTTGTAAAGAGTTAGCAATGTCAAATGCTTCTCAAAATTGATGAATAATATTAAAAAAATAATAAATATTTTAATTTATACATATTTTAAGTTACACTTTGAAAAAGAAAATTTATGGAAGAATTTTAAATTAAATATTTTGAAAGGCTCTAATCAAACTCAAGTTTTCTGAAGGAACCCTCTACTCCAAAAATATCTTCGGCAGTTTGAGGTTTTCCAGGTCGTTTAGATTCATCGGTTCCATATTGCCGATCTTCGTCTAGCCATGCTTTGTACTCTAATATTTTCTTTTTGGACATATCTATAAAAATAAAGATTATTTTTATGAACCAGATCCTTCTTTCGTTGATAAATAATAATTAAAACAATTGTAATGAAATATAATTTATATAATACAATAATAACATTGTTGTTATGATAGTAGTTATTTATTTATTTTAATATTTTAAATGCAATATAATTTATAATTAGTTACTTAATTATGTTATACTTATTTGTAAGTATATATATATATATATATATATATATATATATATATACTTACAAATATATATCTAAAAACAGACAATAATACTACAAAAGTATCCGACATCAATAATTCAAATCTTAGATATGAATAAGGTGTACTTAAGCTACAAGCTTATTTTATTTTTGAAAAGAAAAGCTTGACTAAGAATAAATTGTTAATTTTTTTCTATTTTAGAGTGACTTTATTGTAAATCCATATTAAACAAAAACCTGCATCACACGGAGTAGAAGTGAAACTATCAAATGAAATTAAATATAAAATTAAAATATTTCGACAAATTATTTATTTAACATAATAACTTTAACCAAAATTGCAACATTAAAATATAAGATAAAGTTTATTTTTATAGCAAATAAAAGTTACAGTCCTTACTTTTAGACACATTGAGCCTAAATTTTAGCATAATAAATCAAAAGAATATTTTCTTCTGAGTAAAATTGCTTTGTAATAGCGCCATCTACTTTAATTTATAGGTAAAGTCATCTAATCGATTGCCTTTCAAGGTGTTAAGTAAAATAGACAATAGAGGACCTAAACGCGATCATTTTAATATGATATTCATTCATTCTTTTGCAGGCTTTTCACGTTGTAGAGCCATGCTATAGCTATATTATTGGTATAGTTGTAGCACGAATAGGTCGGCTCGACCAGGGAAGGACCACGCTCTCACAGAATACCAGCGTAAAATAGCAGCTTAACGCTGCTGTGTTTCGTATGGTGAGTGTAAAGAACCGGAGACCCTTTTTACTGGAAATGAGGCACTCCATCTTAGTCCTCATGGGTGACAACGCATCTGCATTTTGATTCGTAATTGAGGATAGATGTAGATGTCTATGGGCCACAGCAACCACTTACCATCAGGTGGACTGTGTGCTAGTTTGTCACCCATATCCTATAAAAAAATCCTATAAATGCATATGTTTATTTTTCGATTTATCGAGATGCAAATCACAACGATTCTAAACTTTTCCTGCTCGCAAAAACGTATTTGCGTAGATGTAGCATTACATTAAAATTAATTTCTTTAAATTGTTGGCTTGCTAAAGTAATAAAAAATGTCTATAAACATTTTCTTGTCTTTAAATATCAATCGATTAGGAAGTTCTTTCATCACGATTTTGATCAAAGAATATTAATAATTGCTATTATTATACATACCTATAAGTTCTTGAATACTCCCACCGTTTCCACCATATTCAGCGGGCAGTATTTCCTTAGGCACAAATTTGTACAAAGATTCGAAATCTGTGTTATGCACGTATAACTGCAAAATAATTAATTACTTATAAATAAATAAAACAAATTGGTTAACTTCAAAATCAACCAGTTTAATATTATACAAACCCTCTTTTTATTTTTCTCATTGAGGAAATTTTTCATAAAATTAAAAATAGTTTCAAAAAACGAAGGCGTATTCACATAATGAGTACCTTTCATTCGCACAGGAGATGCATCCTAAAAATATACAATATATATTATGTTAAACGCTAAGTAACTTTTAACTAAGTAATTAAGTAATTAGTCCATAACCAAAAATGATTCATCATACTGGAAAAACATTAACAAATTCAATAAATAAGATATATATTACATCTCTATATATAAAAATCAATTGCTGTCCGTTAGTCTCGCAAAAACTCGAAAGAGACTCGACCGATTTTGATGAATTTTTTTGTGTGTATTTGAGTGGGTCCCTGGATGGTTTAAAAACTCAGATCCAGAATCACGCGTGCAAAGCCGGGGCGGATCGCTAGTACATATATAAATATAAATAAAAATTCTAGTTTTTAAAAACTCCCTTTGTATTTAACTGTAATTAGTAAGTGTACTTCTACGAGTACTTTTCTACACTAAAGCAGAGTTATAAATACCTAATAAGAAATATTTAACAAGTGATTTTTTAAATTTACCGCGTTTTTATCATATTCTTGGATTATTGTGTCAATTTGAACCGTATTTAAAATTTCAATTTTCCAACTCATCGGGAAGTTAGTTTAAAATCAATCTATGGGCACAGCCGATTAAGGTGTTCCAAAAACAATAAAAAATCATTTACAGCCTATATACGTCTCTTGAGACATATATAGGCTGTAAATTAAAATAACAGGTATAATAAAAATCAATTAACAATTTCATTGGTGCCGACAGCCGCACTGTGAAATTTAAGAAAAGAGCCAAGCCCCTGAGCACTGCACCTACGAAGAGCTGTGTAGATGATTAGTATGGACATTTACCTGAAATGATACAGACATTTTCTTCATTAACATTGGATTGACTTGCGTGAAGTGGGCTGTTGTAACACCTTGCATATCCATAACACTCACACCACCAGCGACCACAAAGTTATCATCTTCCATTAATGTTATCTGAAATATTTTTTTTTGTTCATTCACTACAGGCTATCAAAAGTCTTAACAGGTAGGCCACGTTGGCAGGTGGGTTGGCAGCCGGATTTTTTTATTATTATTGAATTGTTATCTAGAAGATGCTGTTACATGTCGCCTGTCTCAGTTGCCCTTTATAGCTTTTTACGACACCCAGGGGATGATATGGGTAGGGGATTCTCTTAAGCCGTACTATATTATATCTGAAATACTATATATCTGTAATAGTTTATAATGGAATACTTTTGTTAAAGATAGGTTATAAAATGTTTTATATTAACATTTTTGTGCTAATGTATAAGAAATTAAAATAACTATTTATTTTCAACATAAAAAAAATTAAGCGGTTTATATACTGATATAATAAAGCGGAAGAGTTTTTATGTATTTTTGTTTGTTTTAAAACGCTAATCTCTGGAACTACCAGTCAGATTGGAAATTTATTTTTGTATATTATAGCCAGATTCATGAGTAATAGCTGTGGTAATAGTATAGGCCAGGGGTCACCAAATGGCGGACCGCCTTCCTGTCGTATATATTTTGTGTGGACTTAGAAGAATCTAACAATATCAATGTAAAAATTTGTGATAATTCAATTTTTTTCTGTTTAAAACTTCGGAAGTTCTATGCCAAGAATTTTGAATAGAGAAGAATTTGGTGTTTACCACACACTAATTTTATCCAATTTAAATAAAATTTTCTACAAAATTATAAATTTTTACTCCATCTAAAAAGTCTATAATACCATATGCCTATTTCTTATACATAAGGTACAAAAAACAAGGTACCAAAACAAGAATAAAACAAGGTACACAAGGTGACAAAAAATTATTGAAAATTAAAAAGTGATTTATAAGCGTTATAAATTAGGCAGATCATATTAATCCTTACAAATTAAGTTACTTCATCATCAAGATAATTTTATGAAGATAAACCTTGCTCTTTATAGCATGATATTTGGATGCATATTTTAAGACATAATGAAAAATTAATATATTTCAACACTAGACTCGGCGCGCGAACGACGCATAAACTCTAGCCACCCGATGAGAACTGAGAGAAACCAGCAGTGAATAATCGAGGTTAGTTCAATAATTTTAGTAATTTTATATATCATATATGAACTATGTAGAGTGAAGTTAAATTTTATCCACTCTCCTTCCCCATCCCGGTCGAGCATCACCTCCCCGCGCCCCAGTAAGTGTCCCGAATCGCAGTTTTATCCAGTTTAAAGAAAACGATACACGATACATGAAAAGCTTCTGTTCTGTTGTGTTAAGCGTGTAGGTACAAAATTTGCTAACAACCTCTTATACATACAAAAACGATATCACTTATAGTTTCCGCGCAATTTGCCACTAAATATGAACATTTTTATCATTTATAAATTTTTTTGCTCATATTTTAGTTTTCTCAAAAATTTTCCACTTTCCGCCAAGATATGTATGACTAAAGTACAGAATAGAATATGTTATTTAAATGTAAAAAAGTACGATTATAATATTATATACGAGGTAAAAGGTACGATTTATTTCTAAACTCTTTCATTTCACGTTGCTATAATATATTGTAAATTTTATTAATTCGGTCATTCAGCGAAATATAAATATTAGTATTTTAGCTAAAAAATGTGTTGATGAATGTGATGATGAATTTTATCAGCGACGATATTTTAGTTACGAGTCAGTCAATGCTACGAGGATCGTTCCATACGATAACCTGCAAGATCAATTGGCCTAAAGAGTAAAATGATACGTCAGAGGATAGCCTCACATAGGTGCAGAAAAAAAATACCATACAACAGTCGTCACTTTGGCATTATTATTGGAGGCGACGAAACAAGACGTCCTCGCTTCGGAGCGCGGTAGCGTGGACACTTCAGAGACAGGAGACATCATGCTTGTTAATAACTATGGAATTTAGGGATTTGGAGTACAATAAGTTGAGATGGGAAGAGTTGACAGGATAGTTCTACTGTCTAACTTGTAGGATTTATAGAAACTTTTGTTAACAACAAATGGCTTAATTGGGTAGGCAATGGCTAGCAGGACTTAATATACGTTTCGAAGTACCTGTTAAAGTTAACTTGAAAAACAGTCATATGGCCGACAAACCATTCAAGTAAGACAAAATAATAAATTAAATTATTTCTAGGAATGAATCTCAGTCCTACGGCACATGAAGTTAATAAAGTAAAGTAAAATAATGCAGGCTGCATTTCGTCCCACTGGTGAGTAGTGACGTTAGGCATATTCTCATTTATAAGGTTTTAGAAACAGGGAAAAGTTCATCGCACTACCTCAATGTATATTGGCTTTCATGAGCTCAAATAATTTTTAACTTCGCTGACACTCCATACTGACAGCATGATATTAAATCTCTGATTATTAAATCTCACAGATTTAAGGTGAGCGGCCAGGATCTGACCTAGATCAACAAGGAGTGCAATTAAGCAATAATTGTGAAATAACTCATTTATACATATATCACTCATTAAAACATTTTTATTAAAAACCGGAAAATACATACCTGTTGCATAACATAGGTGACGGAAATAATTTCATTTATAGAATACTTGCTGGGGTCGTATGCACCTAGTCTTAAGAGAATTACACGGGGATCGGTCGGATTCGAAGATTTTGGTAATACAATTGCAACACTAAAACGTGAGGTAATAAAGATTAACAGTTTATTACTTAAAATTTAAGATCCATAATATTAAACAAGCAATAATCGATACATTGCTAAAAAATTGTTTATAATGAGCAGTCACTAACAATGCTTAATGTTCTCTAAACTGAACATAGGCCTCCCCATAGATTGCCTCATAAGGAGATATTTGCTATAGTTGCCATGCATCTATGGCAGGTGGATCGGCAACCGCGAATTTCTATTTTACAGTTGTTATTAGTAAAACGCTGCTGCCTATCTCCTGTTTTGTTTCCCCCTGTTGCCTCTTACGACACCCACGGAACAATATTGTAGTGGATTGCCTACATGGCAAAACCGCCGCTACACTAATTTTTGAAGTTATATTTCTTTTGGTGCGTTGGGGAAAAATTATGAGAGTGAATTTTTTACGATACGCGCGCACACCGACAGCTAAAAACGACACCATGAAGTTGTTACGATGCGCGCGTACACTGACACCTCAAAGCGGCAACTTCATTGGGTAACGTTTCGTATGGTGAGTGTAAAATTGTTGTTTGCTCACAGTTGACAACGTATCTGCATTTTGATTCGTAGTTGAGGATAGATATAGATGTCTATGGGCCACAGCAAACACTTGCCATCAGTTGGAATGTAAGCTTGCTTGTCACCTTTATCCTATAAAAAATGTACTTAAAAACACTGTCAGACTTTCAAAACATACCCCAGATCGTGAATCTCCATGAACTTCGGGTCGGTGTGTTTCAACGGGCGTAATTCGGGAGCTGTTGTTCTAAGAGAGTAATATAGATCAATTTTCTGTTTTGTTCGTTCTATACTGAACTTACAACCACGTAAGAAGGCTGCAAGCCATTGATCATCTGTAATATAAACATATTATATTATGTAAAAATAAGGTTTTTTTTATATAAGTATATCAAGATGCAATGATTTCCGTGGAACAAATATGGTGCTAACAAATTGGCTGCAGCAGCAAAAGGTTGCCTTGACCAGGAGAAGACCACGCAATGACGAAAATGAGGAGCCCTATTTAGTGATAACGAGGAATTTCGATATATTGAAAATGGGCCAGATTAGGAGTACCCTTAACCGACGAGCGTGTATGCGTAGATATATGGATGTAAAGGAGGCGAGAGAGGTGTGTCAGGATCGCGCCAAATAGAAATCCGTAGTCTGTGCCTACCCCTCTGGGTGACAGGCGTCAATGTTTGTGTGTGTGTGAGAAATTTCAACTTAGAACCCAGAGGTGACTACAAGAAAGCAACTGTATCTTGATTCTTAATCGGGGGTATGTAATGATGTCTATAGGTCCCTGCGTCTACTTACTATCAGATGGACTAGGTGCTCGCTTGTTACTCTCTTTTGTAAAACAAAATACACACATGGCACGCGTGGCGTAGGCCGTGCGGCGACAGCCTAAGAGAAATTATCAAGTTTTGGTGGCAAAGGACAAGAAATATATCTTAAATGTATTAATATTAAAGTTACCCATCTTTGTTCTTACAAATGTATTGGTAATGTTGTCACATTTCTTATCAATTAAAATGAAAACTTTGAATTGATAAGAAATGTGCCAAAATCCTCATGTCTGATGTATGAAAATATTTCTAGTACGTATAAACTATGTAAAACAGGGCAGAGGACTCTTCTGACCGTCTTTAAAAACTGAGGCTAATACATTTTGGTAAGTTTTGTTTTTTAATTACCGCAATCTACCTAACAATTATACAAAATAATAAAAAATATATAACAAAAATTAAAAAAAAATACAATCATGTTACATTCCATAAGTGTCGTAAGAGGCGACTAAGGCAGAAAGATCTTATAGCCTCCGATAGATAGGTATATGAAACTATTTTTTTTTAGTTCTTTGCCTTTGTTTGGAAGACGACTTGGTTTTTACTTTTTGTTAAAAGTTATTTTTTCCCTGTTGAATGGATCAAGGAATGTCACAATAGCAATTTTATTTAAACAGTTGCATTAAAATCTGTATTCCCTATTATGGGTGCGATTCTTTATCAGAATTTATGTGTAAAGTATATACTATTAAAATCAAAAATAATCATCAAAATCGGTCCACAATTGATTATGATATCGCGTAATATACATACAAACGAAAACAGCGCAATAAAAATTTCCTCTTTTTCTGAAGTCGGATAAAAACTATTTAAACGAATGGAAATGACATATTATCTTTAGGAAAGTCACGTAATTGATATTGTTCTTTTTTAAGTTTACTATTTTGTTATAATTATTATTAGCGTTATTGATTTACCTCTCAGTTATACACCTACTTGTCAAAATCAGACTGAGAATATATTATATTTTTGCATTATACCTAGTAAGGTCATAAGTAATCCCAAACGTAAGCAGAAACTGTTGGCCCTTCAGAACCACGGTGAAAAGGGCGTTAAATGAAGACTTAGGGCATATCGAAGAAAAACAGGACATCGTTTGAATGCTCGTCTAATGGACCTGAGACTGAAGAGATGCCGCGCTTTGTTGAAGCGGTACGCGGGAAAAAAATATCGGGAAATTCTTTTTTCGGATGAAAAATTTTTACCGTAGAAGAGAGCTACGACAAACAAAATGATAATGTGTACGCACACAGTAGTGAAGAAGCGAGCAACCATATTCCGCGTGTCCAACGAGGTCATTTTCCATCCTGGCTCATGGTAGGGTTGGGAGTTTCTTTTTGGGGCTTAACAGAGGTACATTTTTGTGAGAAAGGTGTAAAAACGAATGCAGTTGTGTATCAAAATACAGTCCTGACGAACCTTGTGGAACCTATTTCTCATACCATGTTCAATAACAGGCACTGGGTATTCCAACAAGATTCGGCGCCAGCTCATAGAGCGAAGAGCATACAAGACTGGCTGTCGGCGCGTGAAATCGAATTCATCCGGCACGAAGACTGGCCCTCCTCCAGTCCAGATTTGAATACGTTAGATTACAAGATATGGCAACACTTGGAGGAAAAGGCGTGCTCAAAGCCTCATCCCAATTTGGAGTCACTCAAGACATCCTTGATGTCCCATTGCAGCCGCTGATATTGACATGAACCTCGTTCGTGCTGCGATAGAAGACTGGCCGCACAGATTGAAGGCCTGTATTCAAAATCACGGAAGTACATTTTTGTGAGATTTTGAATAAACTTTAGTGTCATAAGAATCTATGTTTTGTTAAGTTCATTTTGGTATATAAATGGTTACATAATGAATAAACTTGTTTCAATTATTTTATATTAAACATGTGACAGAATTTATGTATATACAGGGTTATTTTTCAAAGAGTAGCCAAATTTTAAAGTTATGTTGAAATATATAAATAATGATATGCCGTTATTGCAGTTTTTAAAAATATGAGTAAATTAGGCTTCTACTTTTATTTGAAATTATTCCAAATTTAATGTGATATAAGGGCAACAACGTTTTTGCCTACCAACCTCAGTAAAATCAGTCAAAATAATACATTACCACGCATTTAGAATTTAAATGATAAAAAAGAAGAGATTTTTTATCAATTTTCTAAACCATTTGACTATATTACTTCTTATTCTGAACCTTCTCTGCAAATTTGGTCGGTTATTGTAAAATAACCCTGTATAAAAGAGAATAAGACTTTTGTACCTGAAGTTAACAAATTGATTATCCGAACATTATAGTATTAATAGTCTGGTACTTTAAATGACTTATTTCATTTGTTTTAGTTTTCACACGTACCTGTACGCGCCCTCAAATGCGGTTGCTTAGATATCCATTCCTTCAAATGCTGCAAACTGTCCTCTAATTTCTGTGGATCTTCGTTCAGTTCTTCACTTGCTTTTTTAGCCAACTCGGCAGATAGAGGTCGAACTGGCATCTTGTTACTGACTAGCGTGTTTACAAACAAAAATGTATATTATTAACATGTCTTTGAAAAAACGAACACTTTAACAAACAAAATAAAATTACCAAAGGCGTTTTAAACTAATATATTTAGATTACAACAACGATATCGCTGCTTGTATGAAACCACTAGCTGATCAAGATTTCCTAAAGTAAAGACCATAGATTAATAAACACACCTTAGATATGATTACAACTAAAGTGATATTAATTATATTTCTTCATTTGCTCATATTCCATTCGTAGATAAGTATTTCAGATAACAATTAATTTTAGTTCCGAATTTTGGTAAGCTAAGCAAGATACAAGAGAAAGAAAAGAAGGAAAAATTTTATTAAATTTTTTCACTGATCACACTAACTAACTATCATATTAATGCCATTTTGTAAGTGAATTTGAAATTACTAGGAATTAAAGTAGCGATTAAATGAAATTTTTACCCGTAATTTTTTAATGCTGCCCGTAATGACGTATATTTGAACAATTCCTGTTGTCGATATAAAACTTTAATATTTATGTACTTGGCCGTTTCTTCACATTAATATTTTTGGTGGAATATCATTATTTTAATTTTTGAAAAAAAAGTTTTTTTTTTCTAATTAGTCTAAACAAATACTAGACCTCCAACGGCTTTTCTTCCGTTTACGCTTCACTGTTTTCTTTTTCTTTTTAAATGTCGGCTTGGTTAGTTTGTTGTTTCAGTTTTACAATAACTTACTTACAGATTTTTGGCGTCGAATACTGATAATTTAAGTTTCTGATTTTTTCCTTTGTATAAACCTTTTCAGACCTTAATAAACCTAACAAGCTAACAGCATAGCAAAGTGGCGAAGCAATCAGCTTTGTAGCGGTTTCTAACGGTTGCCGTTGAGCAATCAGTTTCAAAATAGGAGGTTCAGATGCCTGAGTGATCAGTAATCGATTGCTGAGAACAGAATTTGAAAATTCAAAACCGTTCTCGAGATAATCGTGGGACAGACGGACAGACGGACAGACATCGTGAAATCAATAAGTGAATTCGCAAGCTTCGCCACTTAATAACTCAAGAACTACAATGATAATGTCCTCCAAACCGAATTTTTGTCACGGCGCGGCGGCCAGCTTCAGCGGAGACTAGCCATTTGAGCAGGACGAGATTGTAGTGACCAAGTCTATACTCAAGCACAGGTTCACTCTCCATTCTCTCACTCTCATAGTCCGATGAAACGGTAAACCGACCAGACTGGAAAGAGATCAGGTGTAGAACCAACGCCTTTTCGTGCTTTCCGAGGCACGGGGAGTGAGACACCGCCAAGTTCTTTCTTGGCTCTGTGTACCTACTGAGAATTTCTTGACAGAAAAACTCGATAATTTTTATTATTAACTAAGTTGTAACGTATTGCAGCCGCAGAAGAAATTATTGGGGAAATATCGTTTTAAATATGAAAGAGATATTTTGTTTAATAAGGAATGATATATAACTTTCATATAAATTTGTCGGTACGATACGCGTGCCACCTGTTATAAGCTAGTTGTACTATGCCTATAATCCAACCAAGTGCAAGCAATAAGTTGACAAAATTTTTCCGCAATCTGTTGAACCGTATTACACCACATAAAGTACGAATATACAAACTAACATAATTTTTATATATTATATTATTATTATTATTAATTTCATTCCTATTTTAGACAAGTCTTAGATAATATAATAGATATTAAAAAGATAAATAGTAGGATTAAGATACTGGATAAATTCTTATCATAGTACATAGAAACTTATATACATATAAACAAAATTTAAATTGTTTATATGTATATAAGTTTTTATTTATTAATTTCAAAACATTTTCATGCTAAAGAAAGTCATTATGATATATTACAATTTAATCCTGCAGTTTCTACCAGACCTACTACAAAGGGAAAACTGAATACTGGATACACTATTGCAGTATTTGGAGAAAATTGCTAGCGATTTTTTTATTTTTATTGTTTTGAGAATGTTACATAAATTAGGTCGGGAAAAAAATTTCTTCGTATTTTTATACAAATTCAAGACATTTTTTTTTCAAAGTTTAATTATTTAATTGCAATATATATATATATATATATATATATATATATATATATATATATATTTACCCGTTGCTGTAGAAATCTAGGGATTTTTGAACAAAAAAATGCGATATATAGTTTTGACAGTCCTCTCTTGATGTTAACCTAACACTACCCAAAGAATTCTGAAGAGACCGAAACAGGACTTTCAAAACTTTGTGCCTCGGGTTGGAGCTTGCGTGAACGTCAGAGAGGACCTCTGTTCTCGACGCCTCTGCAGTCTTGAAGGTTCGGACCTGTCCATCCTTTGGCAGCGATGACCATCAGCGTGTTTATGGGTGCCTTTATAGGTCCCATAGCTGTAATGCCGAAACAGACCGACTGTCCAAATGGCTACAGATAACAGATCCTTGCTACAACAGATCCCATCCGCAGAGATAGTGATCCTTGGCGATTTTAGCGCCCACCACGCCGAATGGCTCGGTTCATGTTTAACCGATCATGCGAGGAGATCTGTTCATGATTTTGCCTTGGCATATCCATGCCATTCCCGCTGAAATCGCGGTTGCTTTCTGCAGACTGTCGCCGTGTTTGGCCTTTCTGGCTTTCTGGCTCCTTCTTTCGCCTTTCAGGCCGCGAGCTTATAAAAATGGGGAGAGGAGATATTTATTTGGGTGCAATGCTGCGTAAATCCAATAATCCCCAAAATCAATAATCTAGGGGTGGGATAAATTATATTCAGTGATCACATTATCGCTACATCAACATCAACATCAAATACTCCTTGATGCCGCCGAAAAATACATCATGACATGCGTGAGCTGTCTATCCGCCGTCCGAACAGGGGCTGGCGGACCCCGGCTCTGATAGCTAATTCGTATCGTTCGATGTTCTGGGCGGTGAGAACCGCCCAGGGACGCGATGTGGAGGGGTGTGCGGCGCGCCCGTCTGCGGACTCGATGCGTCCCATATCAGTGTTTGTGGCACTAGGTGAATGTGTAGTGTTTGGGTGTGACTGGCCGGCGACATTTTGGTCGTCGGCATCTAGCGGAACAGGGGGTTCGATTAGAACGTTGCGGGGCCTTCAGAGGGTTAACGTAACGTTCGGAGTCGGAGCGTAGGTGGCTGCGTTTACCACTAGCGGGTTTGGGTGCTTCTCGGCCCTCTCAAAATAGCGCCAAGACATTTCCTTAAAGTATTCAGAGATCGTCGGAAGTTGACAGTCCCTGTGTAAGTCAGAATACTATTACTTAGTAAAATCGCTGGGTGTCCCTCCTCGCGGCAATTGACGCAGCTCGGGGGTTCAACCGTCTCAGGCGTGCGGGGGCAGTCAGTGGTGTCGTGGTCACCTAGGCACTTGACGCACCTAGAACTGGTGTAACAATTTTTGGCCGAGTGGCCGTACATTGGCATTTGGCATCGGTAGCACTAGACAACGATGCCCTTATGTCTGGGGGCTTCAACTGCAATCCCCGTTAAGTTGCAGATGCGCCGAACGTTAAATATTTAATTTCCTTCCGGAGATAAGTCCAGAATGACCAGGCATAAATCTAAAAAGCGTTTCTTGTCGGTCTGGTGGTGCATTCTATGCACCTCCCGAACCAGGAGATTTTGGGCTTTCAGGTATTTTAATATGTGCTCAGTCTCGGGCTCTTTGGGGAGACTGCGGACGACCACACGAAACACTGGGAGGGCGTATGTGTGGAAGCTTATTTGCTGGGCACACAGGTAATTTATGACACTGCGAAATTCCTCGGTATACTTTACGAACATATGAATGTCTTGTCGAGCGTTTTGCACCTTAGGGCTATAGATTCTTTTGGAGTCCAACCAGTATGATAGTTTGCTCCATTTTGTTTTGTCTTGAATGATGATGGGAGGCGGCGGCTTTTCCCTACGTTTACCCATTTGCCGCGGGCTTGACCGCAAGCTTGGTGGCTGGGTTTTTGGCCGGAGTGCCGGTGGGGGACGAGAGGGCCGAGCTAGGCTCAGCTGCCTTTTTTGGGGCAGCGCGTTTGCGCTTTTTGACTTGGACGAGGATGAAGCCTTCGTCTTCGGGCTTGCGCGTTTCAGTCTCCATGTTGGAGTCTGATTCGGCATCCAAGAAGACCTGAAACAGGCCGCGGGTGGACATCGCGGAAGGCGCGGGGGACTCGGCGTCGTAGAGTGTGTCTATGGACACGGAAGTCGTAGGTCCGGTGCTTGGCGAAAAAGGGTCGTTAATCCGCACAATCTGACGGTCGGCAGGGGGCCACACATGCTGGGTAGAAAGGCCGGCTAGAAGGCGCGGATGTGGATTCGGGCGCTGGATGCGCGTTGCGCTATGCGAGAAACACAGCCCAAATATCGGGGCAGGCACGACTGAAAAAGTCGGCGAGTTCGTAGATCGTTATCGACGTCATCTTGTTTGTACTACTAGACAGCACGAGTGTGTGCCTAAAAATAACACCTATATACCTAGGGCGTAGGTACGTACGTACGTAGGGTGTTACCTAGCTCTTGCTTAATGCAACAAGCAACACAAAAATTAAAAACGATGGCCGCCTCTAAGGCGGCGGGTGTGTTCTCTACTAACGGTTGCCCAGGCCAGTACCAGGAAGCCAGGAAGGAGAGTTACGCACAAACACACTTTGCACCACAAGCTTCTGATACACTTCACTACAACACAGTGAGACTACTGTCTCCCGGGACAGCGTGCTTCGCGCACTACAGGGAGCACACCAAGGAATCAACCAAACACAGAGCACCAAGTCATATGGCGTATTTCGGTGAACAAAGAAAAAAAAAGATAATTCATGCGCACGGGCAATGAGAGTGGAGTGACGGGAGTGAACTCACCAACACGTCCAGAGTCTACCACTGAAACACTCTCTGAACCGTTAGTAGTAGTTAGACTGTGGTAGTTGTCGGGTCAGTGGTTGCCGGCGTTACCGTAACAACCGTCCCCAACCTACCCATGCTTGATATAATGCTTACTTATGTGATAAGATTAGGAGAGATTAGCTGAAACGCACACTCGACTACTGATAATGTATATATAACTTCGCTCATATATACTGATTCGAGTATTCGAAATTAATATAAATGACTACTGCACTGTATTAGATAAAGGACTAATAGTAAACGAACAATCAGAGTTCGACCTACTCCGATACCAATAAAATTGGTAATAGCAATTTACTACTATACCGGCGATGAAACAAAACATCATAATGATAGCTGTATGCTTTTGAAATAAAATATTTCCTGGTTGTTGTAAAGTTCTATCAACATGCACGGGAGCAGCTCGACGGAATTGTGCTCCATAACCTTGGCCCAAGGCCTGTGCTCGGCTGAGTAAAATAATAATAAATAGGCTGTAACTACTATTACTTTAGCTACCTATGCCTGAGGCCGCGTTTCTACCTGCAAGAAAACTTCTGCAAGAAGTGTCTGACAGTCTGTCATACAGTAGCTTGCAGATGTAAACTACGTAGCAAGCGCACTCGCGACATTTTGTCAAGCGTTTCCTGCGAGTAGTTGCTAGTGCAATTGATTGCAAGTCTAAAAATTTTCATCTTGACTCGCGACGCTGCTTATCGGTCTAGTTTCGTGTATCCACAAGAAATAAACTCGATTTAAAATGGGAATACAGAGTAATTCATTGTTGATGAGCATATCTGTCTCTATAAAATGCATTAAAGATATCCCATATTACAGGTCGATTATTTCATGATCCAAAGCGATGTTCATGTTGACTCGTGTTGGTCGATTATTTCATGATGTTCATGTTCCTAACATTTTGGTACCTCTTCTTTAAAGCGTCCCGTATTATGTCAACAATTGGCGCCAGGCAACCAATGCAAAACCGTTAGGGCTTTGCCCGATAGACTATCAAGTACTAAACTTTTTCCACGTTTGTCAAATTATTATTATTATAAATAAATGCATTCAAATTTTCATAGATTTTTACCCATAGACCCATTTTTTTTTTGGTGGTCCATCCAGAACTCATAAGTTGTAAAGTGGGAAGTATTCTACTCAAAATGTCAAAATTTTTATTTAAATTATTTGAAATTTGTGCTTGTTGTGTATTTTACTCAAGTTTACTAAGTTTCGACAAATTTTACATAGCAACGTCATATGAAGTAAAAAAAGGTAGATATATCACATAGAAAAACAAACTGTCACCTATTTTATAATTCTGTGTGAGTCAGAGAAGTGTTGCCACATAAACTCAATAAATTCTGAACGTACTTTTTCTAGTGATTCCGTGCGAATAAGAAATGTATTTTTCATTTTTTCGTCAGTAATATCCAAGGATAGGTTTATAATAATTGAAATAACCTTTCATGTTTAACGGTTAACATTAAAACTTCCATTTCCGAAGCAGTAAGTGATGGAGCTGGCGTTTCGTACTTTAGAAAAAGCAAACCACAATAAAATGAGGAATTCTTTGCCGACTGTCCACTTGGATAAAATTGATGATAAATGCGTGCGATAGCAATGTTAACAGTGTACACTTGTAATGTCTATAATAGGGTGTAAGCAACTCAAAATAACTTGCTAAACTGAACTGCCGTTTATAACAAGACGGTTTAAAGTGAATAAACATCACGATTAAATATATGTTTATATTAATGATAAAGAGAAATAAAATTATAAGGCATATAATTACGTATACATATGTAATGTGTACCTATGTCAATGATTGAGCGGCCGATGTTTCTCCGTGAACGTGAACTTTTTTTGTTTTTTTTTTTTAAGTAGTAGTAAAAGTACTAGTGTTTTAAATATAATTATATAAACGGGATTCAGGATCGAAGGACCAAAAATAGGTGGTGCAAAAGGTCGTGAATAGTCGGTGACTTACCCGGTCTCTCAGATCTCTTCTATGTGGCTGCTGGTCTTTACTCTTGTATACACACTACTCACTCGACAATAGTCTTCTAAATATCATTCACACAAACAGTTCACAATTGCGCGGAGCTTGATTATATTAACAGCGGGTTAATGAGGGCGGTGTCCAAAGTAACTCGTATTGAGATAAATTGAATCTTCTAGTTCCAGCGAATGCTATCTCTTTTCACCGACTATTTAGGATAAGGAGTGGGAAAGGGACGATAAATAATGAATATAATTATGATAAAACTCTTATGTTATTGATGTATTCATTCAATTTCACAGTATTTATGTATCCTAATCTGACGAGAACCCAAAACAAATAGCTAAATGTTTTAAATTATCACATATAAACGCCAACTTAAGAATTTAAAGAAATGCGATACTTATATGCATCACAAAACGTATCTCGATGCCAATGTTTGTGGGTCATTTAGAGCATTCTCACTTTAGTTACTGGTTCCTAAATATATTTTTAGAATGGTGATGGTCGAAACATTTGGCGGCATCATAGTGCCATCTCGTCATTGTTTTGACGACGTTACCCTAGATTGCATTATAGATGTGAATTATTTTTTTTTAAATGTAAAAATCAACTGATACCTGTAATTACATATATACGTATGCATAGACAGAACCTACAATTTTTTATTAATTGAGTCATATACTTGTTTCGCTTTTTTTATATCAATTTTCAAATAATTAATACGTGATAGAGCCATGCTGCAGCTATATTAGTAGGTTGTAGCACGAATGGGTCGGCTCGACCGGAGAAGGACCACGCTCTCACAGAATACCAGCGTAAATGGCAGCTTGACACTGCTGTATTTCGTATGGTGAGTGTAGAGAACCAGAGCCCTATTTTACTGGAAAAGAGGCATTCCATCATAGTCCTCACGGGTGACGACGCATCTGCATTTCGATTCTTTATTGAGGATTCTATGGGTTACAGCAACCATCAGGTGGACTGTGTACTCGTTTGTCACCCTTATTCTATAAAAAAATAAGGCAAAAAGAGACAAAGCTATTGAAAAATGTAGATGTCTATGGGTCACAGCAACCATCAGGTAGACTGTGTGCTCGTTTGTCACTCTTATTCTATAAAAAAATAAGGCAAAAGAGATAAAGCTATTGATGAAGATGTTGTAAGTAATTCATGCGTGGAAATAGAAATGTCAAGTGGTCATCTTTGGTCCCTTTATACTATGCCAAATACGACAGTAAGTACACTCGCATCGTCTGATTTACAAGATAAATGATATCCCTATTGTAGTAGTATCTGTGACGTTACTTTACAAGACATTTAAAAAACCTATTAAAAAGAATATATTTTGAGAATATATGTTTCAACGATGCTAATTACCCATACAAGTTGAACAACTCATTTCTACACGACCCCCAAATCCATATAGGAGGCTGGTGCTATCCCTTTCTAATATTTATAACTATCTTTGTGTAGTATATAATATCCAGTTCTTTCTAACATTTATTATCCAAATATTTAGGCGTCACCCTTGACACGAGGCTCACTTTCAGGTCCCACGTCAAAAGAGTAACCCGTCACGCACGTTTTTACCTGGGTAGGCTCAACAGTATGTTGGGCCGACACAGTAAAATGTCCCTCAGAAACAAGCGTACCCTTTATAAGGTCTGTATACGACCAGTCATATCCTACGCGGGCCCCATTTTTGCCCACGCTGACCCTAAAATTATTAATGAACTCCAAGTAGTTCAAAACCTCTTCTGTCGTCGAGCTACGAACGCACCTTGGTACGTCGGCTTCGCAGGTCGATGTAGTACTTGACAGATCGTGTAGATGGCGCTGTTACAAAATTATTTCATTTATAATATTTGTTTACCAGACTTTTCCCTTAAAGTTGTCAATTCATTTGAAAACCTCTAAAATGGGAGTATTCCTATACCTACTGATTTTAAAATACTATGTTGTTTTTTTTCCATAAAAATAATTCTGTAACAGCGCCATCTACACGGTTTGTCAAGTACTATATCAACCTGCGTAACCTACGTAGTTCTCCACGAGTTTAATGAAATGGCGCTGTTATTAATGCCGTATAGGTTCCATTCGAAAATCAAAGGGAAAAAATATTACTCACCTTGGCCTGACCACATAACTAAAGAAACTGTACAGAGGCAAAGCTTCTAAGGAGCTGTCAAATTTTTTACACATTTTGATAGGGTTGGCACAGGAGATTTTATTTATTTTATATAGAATCCTGTCCAGTCCACCTGATGGTAAGTGGTTGCTGTGGCCCATAGACATCTACATCTATCTTCGTTTGCGAATTAAAATGCAGATGCGTTGGCAGCTGTGAGGACTAAGATAGAATGCCTCTTTTTCAGTAAAATGGGTATCCGGTTCTCCGGCATTAAGCTGCTATTTTACGCTGGTATTCTGTGAGATATTTGCTCCATAACCTTTCAGAAGTAACAGAATAAGACGATGCCTGTACTCGGCAGGTTTACATCATAATAAATAGGCTGTAACTTACTTTACTTACCTATGCCTGGGGCCTCGTTTCCACCTACAATTAAACTTCTGCTAGAATTATCCGACAGTCTGTCAGATAGTAGCTTGCAGATATAAACTACTACAAGCGCAAGCGAACTCGCAACAGATTATCAAGCGTTTCCTGCGACTAGTTGTAACATGTTCACTTCGACTCGCGAGAAATCTCGCTGCTTATTGGTCTATATTGTTTATAAGATTCAGTAGTATTAGCAATTTAGTATAATTAATAAAATGATGACGTAAACTTATTAAAGAGGCTTTTTGCATGAATATAAAATATCATCATCATCATCCCTTTAGAAGTTCATTGCTTACTATAGGCCTCCCCAAATTGATTCATATTATTTGCCATAGTTACCTCGCTTTTCAAGCGGGTTCACGACCGTAGTTTTTTATTGTTTATGTATCAGGAAAGTACTACTGCCATCCTCTGGTTTAGTTACGCTCTGTCGCCTCTTACGACACGCATAGCGCGCTACGGGTAGTGAATATTCTTACGCTGTCATTACACGGTAAGCTTCATACATGTACTTACACTCACAACGAAAAAATATTTATGTTTAAAAGAACTAAAGTTGAACGCTTTCATTTATTGTTTTTTAATTAACACTACAATCGTGTTGTGTCAAATCATTTATTAACTTACATAAAATAGGGTTTGATATACTTAATTAAAAAAAAGTCATTTAGTTAGTTAAATACTAAAAAAGAAACATTTCAAGACAATTATTCAATAAATTGTGAACAAAAATTCGCAAAAGGCGAAAATTATTTTCAATCAAACTGCAATTGTCTGAAGGAGCCCTCAAGTCCATAGAGATCTTCGGCAGTTCTCGGCTTGCCAGGTCGTTTCGATTCGTCGGTCCCATATTGCAAATCTTCGTCTAGAAAATCTCTATATTCCTGTACCTTTTTCTTCCAGTACTCTATAAAACATTTTCATTTTAGAAATAAAATAGTTTGCTAGTTAAATATACCATTTAGGTAATTACAACAACTTTAACTGCGACAATTTATATTACCACAGAAATACGAGTATTACTTGAAGTTATGAGTACCTAATTAACTTATTGGTTGATAATAATTTAGTAGTAATAAGACATTTACTATTATTCAAATTGTTTAAAAACTGGAAAATAATCTTTATGAAAAGATATTGTACTACAAGACTACAACCTTAAGAGAGAGAGAGAAAACGACCTATTGCTGCCGCGAAATACCTAAACGACCGCGAGAAACTATTGCAGCACGGATTTATTTTGATTAGCGAAAGAAAAACAAATTGCGACATTGTTATCCCGTATTTCCCTGTTTCCTCCTCGAAAACTGGATCGAATATTTTTTTTTTCATAGATAATATAAGAAGGATTGTGGCTAAAAATTAAAGAAAGATACCGACATGGTATCTTTCTTTAATTTTTATATTCGTTTTAAATTGCTTAATGGATGTCTAAAAACGGTAAACCACCACTGGGCAGTTTTATTATGGTGTCTAATTATTAAATCGTTAATATATGGAAGAAAAACAAAATATAGTGACATGGCGGTGGGAGGTTTAGAGGGCATCGTAATAAAATATTTCCTCTGGTGTCATTATCCAGAGAACAACGGAGAAATAAACTTGAATAGATTAAACGCCGTCCGGATATCCTTTTAAAATACGGTCACAAACCATAATCCACTTACTAAACAACTTACGACTTCTATTATATTCGTTTTCAGAAATTAAGAACAAAACGGTTACCTGCTATCTCCTTAATTGAACCACCATCACCTCCGTACTCAGTAGGTAATATATCTTTAGGTATATATTTATAAATTTCTTCAAAGTTTTTGTTATAAACGTAAAGCTAGAACAAACACATAAGTATAAGATTAAAAATTGATATTATTTTTATTAAAGCTTTTTTTATTTATAGAACAAACATAAAATATATTTACTCTGGTCTGATTTTTCTCATTTAACAGATTTTTAATGGCATTGAAGATAGTTTCGAAGCCTTTTGGCGCGTTTATATAATGTGTTCCCTTCATACGCACTGGCATTGCATCCTGAAAATATATATTATAATCAGACTATGTACTCGTATGAGTATTTATAACCTCCCTCAAACTTACATTTGATTAACAGTTTATTATAATATTTATGGCGTCTTATATCGAGGTAGTCTTACCTAGTACCTAGTAGTAAGTAAGACTACTGAGAAAATTACCTAGAATGTCTGAATTTTTATTATTTTATAATTATAGATTAAGAATATGTAAGGTTTTACAATGTATTTTTGTTATCTTTTATTACTGTATCTCTTGTTAATCACCTATGTAAATTTTTTATATTATGTTAATTTTAGTACGTTTTATTTTTGTATATGCTTTACGTGCCACTAAATAACATGTTTTAATTAATTAGCTTAAAAGTTTATAAAATAGTTCGCTCTACTTTGACACACTTATTATACAATTTTATTTTATATACTTATATCTACGATAATCACTTTGCATTAATAATTTTAGAAAACACTCGTTTATATTACTTACAAAATGTTAAGCAAAACAGAAGAAAATTATGTAATCACCATATCCTTTTTAAAAGGCCGGCAACGCCTCTGCACTTCCTCTGGTGTTGCAGTAGTCACTTACCATCAGGTGAGCCGCATGCTCGTTTGCTTCCCTCCTATAAAAAAATGTATTTTTTTTAAAACAACTTTTAAATATAATTAGTAGTAATAGAGAGTGGAAGACATACATGTTTGACATCTCAGCGACTTTGAAGTATGAATCCAAAAATTATTTAAATGTATTTCCTATAAAATAACAAATTAATAGGTTACTGCTGGACATAGAAGATCTATTATTGGAAAGATAGGGCTGCTCGTTACCGTTTCGGGTTTCTATCATATACGAGATGGTACACCACAATTTATTAAGGGTAAGAGGTTTTTCTGGTCTAATATAGTCGTCTCTTATGACATCTTGGGAAGAAACTGGGCGGCTGATTCTCTTACTCTTCTCGACATCACAAATTTAAGGAATAATTTATTATTAAATTAAAATAAGAGAGAAAATCAAATAGAGTTATTCGTTGTTACATAATATATAAAAATAAATCCTACCTGCGTAAGAACCACCATTTTTTTCATTAGCATCGGGGTCATTTGTAAAAAATGCCCCATAGTCACGCCTTCAAGATCCAAAATGGTATGTAAGCCAGCTACAACCATGTTGTCGTCATCCATACACAAAATCTTAAAGTCAAATTAACTAAGTTATTCTTTATAAATTAACAGTAAATTAAAGAAAGAGACAGAAATAAAATACTTTATTTAATGGGAATACCTTTTGTAAAATATTATTTACGGCTATAACGTCGGAGATTGTATATTTTTCCGGATCGTAGCTTCCAGGTCTTATTATTGCAACGCGAGGAGATGTGGGACTGGATACTTTCGGTAATATTAAATAGGCACTAGAAAAAACATATTTTCAATAATACTGTACAAAAAACGCTTATATTATATATTGGAATCTTTCTCACGCGTATTTCTTACCCCATCTCTAAAATCTCATTAAAAGTTGGATCCGTATGCTTAATCCTGAAAAGTTCTTGAGAAGTATTACGAACTGTATAAAACAGGTCTAGCTTTTCTTTCGTTCTCTCTAAACTGAATTTGCATCCACGAAGAAATGCAACAAGCCACTGGTCGTCTGTAAAAGTAAATGTCATAATTTAAGGATTTAAACAGTGATTTCTATATCAATGAATTTAAATAATACAAATAAATAAATAATAACAGTTTTTTTACTAAATGCATATGAAATTACATACGGTACTTATAACAAAAAACCTTTTTTTTTATTTCTGTCTGTCTATTTGTTCCGGCTAATAACGGACGAACGAATTTACGAAGAAGCGATTTCCGACCTGTCAGATCAAGACTGGCAAAAGTGTTTTCAGAGTTGGTTTAGGCGAATGGAACTTTGTATAGAGCATGATGGAGAATATTTTGAAAAGATGTAAAATAAATATTAATAGTATCTAGAATACTTTTTGTATATCTCAAAACTTATTGAGTGACCTACGTATCTTAGTTCATCCATCACTGTTATCGAGTCTAGGCGATTTTTGCCTGTTATCTATACCAGTACACGAATGCAGTAAATTAACAAAGATAGTAATATCAATTTATATGATATTATAGCTCTGTATCAGCACAGAATAAATAATAGTAAATTCATAAATATATGTAAGGTTGCAGTGGAAAAATCTTTGCCATGGTCATTTTTTTACGTCGTAGAGCCATGCTGTAGCTATATTGGTAGTATAGTTGTAGCACGATTGGGTCGGCTCGACCGGGGAAAAACCACACTTTCCAAGAATACCAGCGTAAAATAGCAGCTTAACACTGCTGTATTTCGTATGGTGAGTGTAGAGAACCGGGGACCCTTTTTACTGGAAATGAGGCATTCTATCTTAGTCCTCAGCATTTTGATTCGTAATCGAGGATAGGTGTAGATGTTTATGGGCCGCAGCAACCACATACCATCAGGTGGACTGTGCGCTCGTTTGTTACCCTTTTCCTATAAAAAAAATAAAATTAAGGAGTCTATATTTTCATTTTGAGATATGGAACCATAAATAGGTATAACTAACTAACGTGATACAGTTATGATTACCAAATCACTAAAAATATACAGCTAACTTAGGCAACGCATCATACGTGGTAGAGCCATGATGCAGCTATATTTATAGTATAGTTATAGCACGAATGGTTCAGCTCGACCGGGGAAGGACCACGCTCTCACAGAATACCAGCGTCAAATAGCAGCTTAATGCTTCTGTGTTTCGTATGGTGAGTGTAGAGAACTGGAGATCCATTTTACTTGAAAAGAGGCATTCCATTTTAGTCCTCACGGGTGACAAGGTGACAACGCATCTGCATTTTGACTCGCAAACGAAGATAGATGTAGATGTCTATAGGCCACAGCAACCACTTACCATCAGGTGGACTGCGTGCTCGTTTTCCACCCTTATTCTATTTAAAAAAGATGTTAGATTACAAAAAAATCATTATGGAAGTGACTATTCATACGATAATCGTATGATTAACTTTTTCTTATTTATACGATTTTCGTTTGATTTATTTATTTTCATTCGTCCTGTATAATTTAAATTTAAAAAATAAATATAAAAGATATTTTTAATACTTATTATAGGCCATTCAATAAAATAACCGCAATATCAGTGACATCAGGTAAAAGGTGCGGCTGGAGTGGCCCTCGAGCGTACATTATAGTTAACCATAAAAAACATGCATGAGTGTCGTGGAACACTCGGTTGGAACAAAGTTCCTTTCGTAGTATATTATTATTGATAAGCGTATTATGCCGGGCCGTGTAGTGGTGGTTAAGAATATCCACTACCCCATATCTTCCCGTGGGTGTCGTAAAAGGCGACAAAGGGAAACAGGCAGAAGATGGGCAGCAGCATCTTCCTGATAACAGTAAAATTACAATAAAAAAACTACGGTTGCCATGATGACACATGATGAGAATAACAAACAGACGGCCCCCAATCCCCGGCAGCCCCGCTATTCCTGGCTACGGTGGCGACCATGGTAACGGCGGGGCAGGGCGTGCTAAGAATCTCCGGTGGAGGTTCGGTTGGCACCTAAGACGACTCGACCTGGCAACATACAACGCACGCACCCTGAGGACTGACGAGAAAATCGTGGAGCTGAAAGAAGGGATAGACAAGTTACGCTGGCATATTATAGGATTATCCGAGGTCCGAAGAGAGGGGTAGGACACGGTAATTCTCGAATCCGGCAACTTGCTCTATCACCGGGAGGGCGAACATCTGTCCCAAGGAGGTGTCGGATTTATCGTCCACAAGTCCCTCGTTAACAACGTTGTAAACATTGATAGTGTGTCTACGAGGGTTATACCTTATTATAGTATAAGGTATATAGTATTACCTTATACTCAGAATCACCAAACGGTATTCGCTGAAGGTCATACAGGTTTATGCACCAACTTCGGCACACCCCGATGAGGAGGTGGAGGAAATGTATGAGGATATCTCTAAAGCCATGCATTCCTCCAAAACCCACTAAACGGTGTTAATGGGAGACTTCAACGCAAAACTAGGCACAAGAGAGAACGGTGAGCTGAAATTAGGGAAATTTGGAATAGGGCAACGGAACCCAAGGAGCCAGTAGCTGGCCGAATTCATGGAGAAAGAGGGTCTCTTTATGATTAACTATTTCTTCCAGAAGCGGCCCCGCAGGAAGCGGACCTGGTCGAGCCTCGACGGTTCGACAAAAAATGAGATTGACTTCATTATGGCGACCAGACGACAACTGTTCAGTGATGTCTCCGTGATCGCGAGGGTGAAAACTGGTAGCGATCACCGAATGGTTAGAGGCACACTGAACCTAAACGTTAAGTTGGAGAGGTCTCGTTTAATGAAGTCAACGCTTCGTCCCCCTCGTGCTCAGTTCCAAAGTCCCGAAACCTTTCAGCTCGAGTTACAAAACCGTTTTCAGTGTCTAGAAGACTGTGTGGACTATTTGAATGACAAGCTCGTGGAAACTGGCCATGCGGTCGGAGCTAAGTTCTGCAAGAGCCGCCGCAGAAGATCACAATAACTCTCCGATCACACTCTTAATCTCATGGCTGTTAGACGGGAGATGAAGCTACATTCTCCAACAGATTTGACAGCATACAGGCAACTGAACAGATCGATCTCCAAATGCATGCGGCGAGACTTACGCAACTTTAACACAGCTTGTATTGAAGAAGCTATCAAGCGGAACCAAGGCTCCAAAGTCTTTGCCAGAGATCTGTCTGCCAGAAAGAACTAACTGTCAAAGCTGAAGACCGAATGTGACAGCATCGTTTCCGGGAAACCTGAGATTTTGAGTGAGATTGCGATGTTCTATGGGCAGGTGTACACGTCATTGTTGGAGCCACACGCAAGTGTGAGTAACGATCCAAGAGCGAGTCTTATCCGACACTATTCCGAAGATATCCCGGACGTCAGTCAATCTGAGCGAGATTAGAATGGCTCTCCAGCACATTAAAAACGGAAAGTCACCGGGCGAGGATGGAATTACAGCGGATATTTTGAAAGCGGGTGGAAAACCGGTACTTGAAGTCCTCCAGAAGCTCTTTAATTCCGTCCTCAGTGGTGACACTACTCCGGAGGCGTGGAGCAGAAGTGCGGTGGTCTTGTTCTTCAAGAAAGGCGATAACGCTCTCTTGAAGGACTATAGACCGATTTCCCTTCTGAGCCGCGTCTACGTGCTGTTTTCGAGAGTCATTACGAATCGTCTCTGACGCAGACTTGACGACTTCCAGCCCCCCAAACAAGCCGGTTTCTGAAAAGGCTTTAGTACCATGGACCACGTACACACCCTTGGGCAAATTATACAGAAGACAAAGGAGTATAATCTGCCACTTTGCCTTGCATATGTGGACTGTGAGAAAGCCTTAGATTCCGTCGAAAATTGGGCGGTGCTACAGTCCCTTCAGCGGTGTCAAGTTGACTGTCGGTATATCGAAGTGCTGACCCCCCCCCCCCCCCACGCGAATTAGTGACGACCTGGTAAGACATGCAGGAAGTCGATGGGTGCAGGTGGCTCTGGACCGTGCTTTGTGGCATTCCTTGGGGGAGGCCTATGTTCAGCAGTGGACTTATGAAAGGCTGTAATGATGATGATGATGATGATGAAGCGTATTATATTATTGATTAACAAATACAAATAAATTAATTACTAGCGTCTGTTAAAATGAAGCGTCATTTAAAATAAAATAATATTTCTTTCATGGCAAGATAAGATAAGAAAAAGTGCGAGGGAGATGGATATTATTCTATCTCGCGTCCTTATAGCCGCTAAGGTCGTATACGTCTACACTACGTCAGAAATGGTCGTGACGGAAAAATTTTACACGTTTTCTCGCCTAGCCCCCATCCGCCAAATTCGTACCGTCCGGTAAGGAACTTCGTTCCAATAAATTAAAAAATGTAATATTGAAAGAATTGAACTTTTAAATTTTAATAATAATAGAACAAATAAGTATTATTTATTTATACGATTATCGTATGAATAACTATTTTTAATGATACGATTATCGTATAATTAGCAACCGCCATAAGTATTTTTTATTCACACAATTATCGTATAAATAATTACTTTTTAATGATACGATTATCGTACGATTAACAACAGCCATCAATTATTTAGTATTTTCATCCATGGCTGAGGACCGTACTTTGTGGTATTCCTTTGTTCAGCAGTGGACTTATGATGAACTATAATGATGGTGAGAACGATCCACGTGTTCGACATACATGGTATTGCATCGTTTATTATTTTCTTATTGCCATGTAAAGCTGTATAAGGTGTTATTAAAATGATTAACTTGCATTTATAATTACGACTTATATTTACGACTGCCTCGTTGGTAAACGCAACTGTTGATCTTAAGGTACCGGGTTCGAATCCCTGGTCGGGCCAAAATTAGTTAATGGGTTTTTCTGTCAAGAAATTCTCGGTAGCAGGTCGGAGTCAAGAATTTGGTGGTGTTACACTTTCAACCCCGTGCCTCGGTGGATGAAAGTGGATGAAGCTTTCTCGGGTTGTTCCACGAGTTCGCGTAAATTGGACCGTTCTGTGAGATTTTTTTTATTAATTTTGGGTAGTTTTTTTATATGTAGCTTAAAAATTGCAAAAATATAAAATATCTGCATAAGGGAAAAGGTTATATTTAATAATTTTCAAGAAAATGATCACGGAATGTAATGATGCCATGACATGTAATGAAATAAGCCTGAAAGGTAATATCACTGACGCATAGTAATGAAACCGAGAGTTAATAATAGTTACAATTTATAACCGTATAACTAATGTAAATGCAAATGCTATTGAATCAACTGGATATCTGACTTTCTGATTGAACGGCCGATCATCGAATCATGGTAGTCATAGATGACTGCTCTCCTCACCTAATGCATATTAATGCCGTAGGTCCTCAGGGGTCTGTTCTCTCTGCGACTCTTTTCCTGCTGCAAATCAATGATCAACTTCTATCAGGTATTGTTGGGTATGTAGATGATATCACAGTCACAGAAATATTCATGTCCAGTGCAAAAGACCGGGAAGCAGTAATACGTTCACTCAGAGAAGTCATGGTGCAGCAGATAAATGCGACCTTGTCTCGTCTCCCAATGGGGTGATGTCAATCTGGTCACTTTCAACGCCGCTTAAACGCAGGCCTGTCTGTTCTCCGCAAAACGGAGTTCGTTTACTCTCCGAGGCACATCTGTAGAGGTTACTGATCATCTCGAGCTTCTCGGCATACAATTGAGTGCTAACCTCAAATTTGGCGCCAACATTGATTTGAAAGCACAAACTGTGGTCAAAAAAACTGACCATTTTAAACAAGGTGAAACGATACTTCACGCTTGGACAGCTTCTAACTTTATACAAAACTCAAGTCCGAACATGCATGGAGTATTGTGGTCACCTTTGGGATGGCTCTGTAAATTATCAACTTGCCGCACTCGACTCAGTGCAACGCAGAGCCAAGAGGCTTATCGGCGACAAAAAACTGGTAGAAACTAAACTGCTAAACTTCACAGTTTAGTTTCTAAGTTCACAAGTTGCTTGTTTGTTGGTCTTCTACAGATTGTACTTCGGAGAGTGTGTACATGAGCTTCATAAGCTTATACCGCCATCTCCATTCTCCTATCGGAATACCAGACGCACTACAGGTCCATCCACACTTGGTTGATATTACGAATATTCGCACTAACCGCTATAAGTCATTTGTCATAATGCGCACAGCCAAAGAGTGGAATGTCCTGCTGGCATCTGTTTTTTGTGCACATAGCCTTAACTTCTTCAAGGTTATTGAAATTAAAAAACATCCTGATTTCAATTGAGAAGATGGATGTGTACTACCATCTGCTTAGGATCCGATAATTAATAAAATTAAATCCAAACTCAAGCATACCACTGCAAGACTTCAAGATACTGTAAGCTCATTCGGTGTAGATCGGACCAAAAATTTATTGTAAAAACTGAAGGTAGCCGGACTAACTATGACATCGGAACGTCAAACACCTCAGTAACCATGAGTGCTGTAAAGCATGCGAAATGTCGAGAATTAAAAAGCTTAATTAATATCCGTAAAATTAGTTTCATTTCATTCAGCAGTGGACTTTAATATGCTGTAACAGTAACGGTAACAACTAGTTGATCTGTCGTCATCATCATCGTTGTTTACATTAATTGTTATTTAATTTTCTATAATGCATTCAAACGGGACGTCTCTTTTATAGTCACTATTTTCTTTGTTTTCTCCATCCCGTTGGTCTAGTGATCACTTGTGTAGTAGTTGTTATTTTCTACAAATCATCCTCCGGCGAATCCAACATGGCAAATTATGAGGCGCTCACCTTTTCCCACAGGCACGTGTCATCATCATTTCACGTTTGCGTCACAGTGTAGTTGGCGTTTAGCCATGTTTCAATGAACATAACGTTGTACCAATTGGTTATATCATTAATTTCTCGTAAAAATGTTATTCTTTGCAGTCATGTTTCCAAAATAATTATTTTGTGTTTGTAATTTTTTTTGTATCGGAAGCAAATTCCTTTTCAAATGATTGTCAATGACTCTGTTATCTTATTTTGTAAGCAATATTTATTAATCTCGTACTGTCTTATCTTGCTATGTCCAAAATACGAGTATAATAATTAATCTTTGGTGTTCAATCAGTTTTGTTTGCATTTATAAGGACACCGAAAAGTCATAGGATTCAGCAAAATTTTTACTTGGTTAGAACTAGCAACTAAATCATATGTGCTTGCCAGACATGTTTATTAGCTTTTAATTCCAATGAGCAATACTCCCAGATGCTTATTCATCTGCTTTTTTTGCCTGGATAACTTTATCATACTTTATAGCTTGTGACTAGAGCATTAACTCTCTTTTCTATTATACATATATTCGATGTGTGTCTGTTTTATGTGATGTCAACTTTTATTTTTTACACTTATTACCTATAATGCAGTTTCTCCTTCATCGTCAGCCTTTAAAAGTCTAATGCTTTACATGGGCCTCTCTCGTGCGAAAAAGGAATGTCTTATTCATCACGTCAGAGACAGACATATTGACAATCATAGAACCAGGAATGTCACACATTTGACGCTGCTCCTCGCCACCATTGTGGATATTTAGGTCTAGCGTAAAACCGGATCGTAAAACCACCATTAGACCGGGAAAAATTAGTTTTTAATGGCATTTTCATAGTAACTTCTTTTGGACCTTACACGACGAAATGGTGTAATGGATTATATTACCACTACTACACGTCGTGTGGTTACAGTTACAGTTTCAGGTCTACGAGTACTAATTTGTATTCTGAACGTACCTGTTCTTAGGTTTCTATATCTAATAGATCTTGGTTCGGCGGAGATACTATCTTCACTTACATAGTATTTTGTTTCACTATCAGATTGCAAGTTAGAATCTATAATTATTTCGATTCCCTGCTTCTTTTTTTATTTATATAGTTTTTGCTATTTCTTTTTTATCGAAATATTTCTCTGTTTTCTTTGTACTCATGCTCTCGTATCATTTCTACTAGAGAGATTTTCTGTGCTTTAGCAATAAATGTCTCAATCTTTCTTTTATATTTTGAATAACATAGACCATGTGGTCCCTTTGGATCTGTTTATATATTATTTTCTTTTGCGAAACCTATCCTTAATCAGTTTTCCTTTATTGTTTTTCTTAAAAAAAGGGAATGTTTTATCCGTGCTATAAAACACTGATATTCTTTTCGAACCTTACATAATGACTGGGCTTAAAAATGCTTTAAATTAAAAGATGAAATTGCCGTTCTGCAGTACTGGCCATTTCAAATCAAAATAATGTTTGTTTGGGTAAGAATTTTAATTTCAAATTAATTTTATTTTATTGATTAACCTTATGTTTTCATCGCATTTGAATCTTTTTCCTCATCTTGGATCTGTTAAAAATTCGAGAAATTATGGTGGAATACGAGTACCGTCGTGGCAGCAACGTGGCACAAGCGGCACGCAACAAACGCACCACCTATTGGTTTGCCCACTTCCCTTCTGGAAATTTCGGAAACCAAAAACCTGAAAAATGAACCCCGTCGTCATCCCAAAACATCATCAGAGTGATCGACAATGACGAATTAAAGGCGATTGAGGAAGCTTATGAAACTCAATCTACGGGTGAATCAGCAGCTTTCGCCGTCACCATCAAAACAATATTGGTTCATTTGCGTCCTTCCTAAAGGAACTGTGTCCGCGGCTGGTCGTTGCTGCTGGTGATGAGAGGGCTGGTTCTTTTCTCGCTCAAAGGCTAAGTATAGCTATTCAGCGGGGAAACGCAGCCAGCGTTCTTGGCACGATACCGCGGGGAGTAGGACTGTATGATAATTAAGTTACTAATTTTAGTTCTTTTCTATTATCGTTTTTAACATTGTGTGTAATAAGTATTATTTGTAATATTATCTCAATTAAATAAAACTGTAATGTCTGATAACATACATATAATTATTGTATATTTACTAACATTATTTTGTATGATAGTAAGTTTTTTAACAGATAAGAGAAAAGCATGCCTTAAAAACGACCAAAATCACCATCAAATCTTTATGGGTTTACTTTCATAAATCTTTATAAAAGCAATGCAAAAATAAATGTTGACAAAGTTAGAAGTTGGCCCACACACAAAATGTTTGGAGAGAAAACCCGAATATCATTTCAAACGGATATATCTCATAAGGTATAATAACGGTGGTAGAGCCACGCAGCAGTTTTTGCTGTTGCATGTATGGGCCGGCTCGAGCCGGGTTGGTACCACGACCTCACAGAATACCGGCGTGAAGTAGAAGCTCTGCTTCTGCGTTTCGTCTGGTGAGTGCAGGTGGCCGGAGGCCCAGTTCCTCCCCCCCCCCCCATCAACATGGTAGCGGAATTACACGATGAACTACCCCAGGAGGGTACCAGTACCCCTGGAGAATCCCTCGCTGAGCATCCACGAGCATGTTATTTCGATCCTGAGCGTGGGTGCTCAGGCTGCCCCGCGTATTCTGGGGGGGGGGCAAAATTCCGCTCAAAAGCATAACTGCTAGGGGCAAACTGAGCAAGAACACCAAGGCGACCCCTGCCACGCTATCCGTGAATTTCTGCAACATCAGGGGACTTCACTCTAACCTAAACGCCGTCCACTACCATCTCGAGACGGCGAAGCCGGCCTTGCTCTTTCTGACCGAGACGCAGGCTTCCTCTCCGGCTGATATTTCGTATCTCTCCTACCCGGGGTACAAATTGGAGCATTCCTTTGTGCCTCGGGCTGGAGTTTGCGTGTATGTCAGAGAGGACATCTGTTCTCGACGCCTCGGCAGTCTTGAAAGTTCGGACCTGTCCATCCTTTGGCTACGCGTAGACAGCGACGACCATCCGCGCGTCGGGTGCCTCTATAGGTCGCATAGCGGTAATGCCGAAACAGACCGACTCATCGACCACGTCCAAATGGCTACAGATTCCTTGCTACAATAGGTCCCATACGCAGAGATCGTGATCCTTGGCGATTTTAACGCCCAACATGCCGAATGGCTCGGTTCACGTCTAACCGATCATGTGGGGAGATCTGTTTATGACTTTGCCTTGGCATATGGTCTGACACAACTGGTTACTTCGCCTACGCGGATTCCAGATGTGGAGGATCATACACCTTCCCTGTTGGACCTTCTGCTGACCTCTCATCCGGACGGATATCAGGTTTCCGTCGTGTTTGGCATTACAGGTCGGCGGATTGGGACGGAATGCGGTCTTTCTTTGCATCCTACCCATGGGGGCGGGTTTGCTTCTCGCCGGACGATCCCAGCGCTGTTGCTGACTCTGTCACTGATGTGGTGCTACAGGGAATGGAACTATTTATTCCATCATCTGTGGTACCCATCGGAGGCAGATCTCAGCCTTGGTTTGGTCGCTCCTGTAAGACTGCATTACGCAGTAAGCAGGAGTGTTATCAAGCCTGGGCTGCGGCTTCGGCGACTCGGGATGTAAACACCAGCACACTTAAAAAGAAGTATAACTTCGCCTCCAGGTACTTCAAAAGAGTTATTGCCAAGGCAAAGTCAGAGCACATAGGCAGAATTGGCGAGAAACTAGTTCGCCTTCCTTCGGGAACCCGTGCATTCTGGTCTCTCGCCAAGGCTGTCCAAGGGAATTTCTGTAAGCCATCACTACCATCTCTGCACAGGGAGGATGACTCACTGGCCCATGACGCAAAAGACAAAGCCGACCTTTTAGGCTCCCTTTTTGCGTCCAACTCGACTCTTGATGACGGGGGGAAAACACCGCAGACCATCCCGCGGTGTGAGTGCTCCATGCCGGATGTGCTGTTCTCACAGCGCTCGGTTCGCAAAGCACTGCTCTCCCTGGACATCCAGAAGTCGAGTGGGCCTGACGGAATCCCCCCAATTGTGCTGAGGACGTGTGCTCCGAAGTTGGCACCGGTCCTAACGCGTCTTTTCCGGTACTCCTACTCCCAAGGCGTAGTCCCGAATTCATGGAAGACAGCTTTTGTCCACCCGATCCCTAAAAAAGGCGACCGCTCAGACCCATCCAACTATAGGCCTATCGCGATCACCTCCTTGTTCTCCAAAATAATGGAATCCATTATTAACTGCCAGCTCATCCGGTACCTTGAGGATCACCAGCTGATTAGTGACCGCCAATACGGTTTTCGTCGGGGTCGATCAGCTGGTGATCTTCTGGTCTACCTGACCCATAGATGGGCGGAGGCAGTAGAGTCCAAGGGGGAGGCGTTGGCCGTTAGTTTGGACATTGCGAAGGCCTTCGATCGGGTTTGGCACAAAGCGCTTCTTTCGAAGCTCCCTTCCTATAGGCTTCCCGAGAAATTGTGCAATTGGATCACCAGCTTCCTTGCAGATCGGAGCATCAAGGTCGTTGTAGACGGTGCATGCTCTGACTACAAGCCTATTAACGCTGGTGTTCCACAAGGCTTAGTGCTATCACCAACGCTGTTTCTTCTGCATATCAATGATATGTTGCTAACTGGTAACATTCATTGCTATGCGGATGACAGCACTGGTGATGCTCTATACACCGGCCGTGCCAATATTTCTCGGGAAAACGTCGCTGAGTACCGGAACAAACTTGTGTCTGAAGTCGAGTCTTTGCTGAGCAAAGTCTCGGATTGGGGGCGACTAAATCTAGTCCAGTTTAATCCTCAGAAGACACAAGTTTGCGCGTTTACCGCTAAAAAGAACCCCTTTGTCGTATCTCCTCAGTTTCAAGGCACTCCCCTTCTTGCCTCAGCCAGTATCGGTATCCTCGGAGTCGACATATCGAGTGACGTGCAGTTTCGTAGTCACTTGGAAGGGAAGGCCAAATTGGCCTCTCAAAAGCTTGGCGTGCTCAGCAGAGCGGGACAGTATTTTATGCCGGCACACCGCCTGCAACTTTACAAGGCGCAAGTTCGGCCTCACATGGAATACTGTTCCCATCTCTGGGCAGGGTCTCCCCAGTGCCAGCTCCTTCCACTTGACCGCATCCAACGCAGAGCTGCGCGAATCGTCGACGACCGAGCCCTTTCCGATCGGCTCGATTCATTGGCACTGCGAAGAGATGTTGCATCCCTTTGCATTTTCTTTCGCATCTACCATGGGGAGTGCTCTGAGGAATTGTTCGGATTAATCCCAGCCGCCAAATTTCACGAACGTACATCGCGGCAGAACTCCCGATACCATCCACACCATCTGGATGATTGGCGGTCCACCACTGTGCGATTTAGAAGATGTTTTCTTCCTCGCACGACCTCCTTGTGGAATCGATTACCATCAGCGATTTTTCCGGACCGATACGACTTAGGGACCTTCAAGAAAAGAGCGTACTCCTTTTTAAAAGGCCGGCAATGCATCTGCGATTCCCCTGGTGTTACAGCTGTTCATGGGCGGCGGTAGTCCCTTACCATCAGGTGAGCCGCATGCTCGTTTGCCCCTCTCCTATAAAAAAAAAATAAAAAAAAAGGTAGACTTCCATAACCAGCGCCCATCAGATTTTCTACCGACTTCAAAAAGGAATCAATCGGTAATCAATTCGACTATGTTTTTTTTATGTGTATTACCTCATGACTTTTTATTGCGTGAACCGATTTCGGTGATTTTTTTATTTGAAAGCTGGTGCTTCACATGTGGTCCCATATAAATTTGATCAAGGTCTGACCAATAGTTTTTGAGTTATATTTAATAATTTATATTGAAGTCGGTTGTACAAAATTTTTAATTTTAAATTATAGAAATCAAAATTTCATCATCAAAAGAGTGCTTGAAGAAAATCGTTCGAATTTATATCCTCAAATTATTAATATCATTAGATTATTCCGTGGCGATTTAGATTTACACTAATGTATAGATTTCGTATCGTACCCATAATGAGTAATTCTGAGGATAGTAACGGCCATGACCTGCCGTTGAATGTTTGTTACAAAATAATGTAATAGTGAAGACTATAGCTACATTTTATTCCAAATAGTCGTTTAAGGGTTTTAAAAATTATGAGAACGGATACTTTTTAATTAAATAACATTATTTTGATTTGTTTAACCATAGTACTAACTTCTAAAATAATTATAATTGAAAGTGTGATTAATATAATCATAATGGATAATTAATTCCTTAAGGTATTTGGTCAGTAAGTTAAGCATTTGTGATTTAGATTAATAGATAAAATATATAATAAAGTGTGGTAGTATACATATGGTAAAGAATGTTAATTATATTGTTTAAAATTTTACCAAAAGACTAAGTATATCAAAAAATTTCTAATTGTAAAACTATTAATGTTACAATTATTGTTCTAATACTCTATATTATTAATTTGTTTTATTGTTTTCATTAATACTTCATGCTGTTGATTAGATTAGTTTTTTTAATCGCTTTTTTGTTTTTTTTAATTAATAATATTTTGATTTATTTTATATCATTTGTATGTATTATATATATATATATATATATATATATATATATATATATATATATATATATATATATATATATATATAGAAATATGTAGTTATTTATTTTCGGGGTAAGTGATAAAACCGTATTAATCCATCTGTAAAGTAAAAAAACTTGAACGATGGGTACCTCATAAATTGAGTGAATCGAACTTGCAAACACGCGTCGACTGCAGTGTTACTTTGCTTAACCGACACAATAATGAAGGGATTTTAAATCGAATCATTACTTGTGATGAAAGGTGGATACTGTACGATAATAGGAAGCGCATGTCGTAATGGCTGAACCCTGGAGACCCAGCCAAATCCTGCCCTAAACGAAAATTGACTCAGAAAAAATTACTTGTGAGTATTTGGTGGACTAGCACCGGTGTCGTTCACTGCAGCTTTCTAAAATCTGGCCAAACGATTACGACAGATATCTATTGTCAGCAACTGCAAACCATGAAGGAAGAACTAGCTGCTAAACACCCGGGATTGATAAATCGCTCTAGGCCACTGCTGCTTCACGACAACGCAAGACCACACACTGCACAACAAACAACCACTAAGTTAGATGAGCTACAATTGGAATGTCAGCGACATCCACCGTACTCCCTGGACCTTGCATCAATAGATTACCATTTTTTCCGGAATTTGGACAACTTCTCACAAGGAAAAAAATTCAACTCAGATGCGGCAGTCCAAACCGCCTTCAAAGAGTTTATTGATTCTCGCCCCCATGGTTTTTTTTCTAAAGGGATGAATGAGCTACCTATGAGATGGCAAAAGTGCATAGATAACGACGGTACATACTTTGATTAATTAAATATATTTTACAAAAAAAAATTACTTTATATTCCTCCCGTACAAAACGCCAATTTCATCTGTAACGACCCAATACAAGCATCATCCATGTACCCAGAGTATAGATAATAATAATAATACTCATTATTAATTTCCAAATAATATACTAGAATATAGAATTACCTCCAGATCTATCAAACCGTAAGCAATTATTTACGATAGTGATTTAAGTTATTGACTTACTCAAAGGTTAATTTAAAAATATGATATTTATAAATTGGAATTCGGCTCACCTGTCCTTGCACGCAAATGCGGTTGCTTTGCCAACCAATCTTTAATATGCTGCAAATCATCTTTCACTCGTTTCGGATCCTCGTTTAGCTCAACTCGAGCTTTTTCTGCTAGTTCCTCAGGTAAAGACCGTATAGACATTTCAAACTAATAAAAGAAAACAAAAAAAAATTAAAAAAATTAAAAAAATTACACGTCTTCTCTTTCCACTAGGCACATGCGCGTACTGATAACATACCACATGATTGCTATTAACTTATCAACGATTAGTTATCTATTAAAGACATTAAAACAGTGTTCTTTTAGTTAGCAATAATTTAGCAACTTATAATTTATATACTTATGACGTGACTAGGTATATATATATATATAGGTATTACTACTTTTAACATTACGTAATTAAAATTAATTCCATATTAAACATGCTATGCAACTATAGACTTACGTTTTAGTTTAGATTTCAAGCTATTAAAATAGGATTTAATGCATTATTTTAATAAAATTATTTATTTTCAAACTCATATCACCCTGCGCTGAAACATAAACAAATAAATAAGAAAAAGAGAAACGAGTAACAAAAATCTGAACTATAAAAGTTAAACACTCAAAGAAATCTCGTCGATTAAGTTAACAAAAAAATTCACATTTAAATATTTTGGAGGAAAGTCATACTCTTAGAACGAACTTGTTTACCCTGCGAAAGCAGCAGCTTGTGTCAGTGCAATCGAGTCGTTCTTATTATGAATCAAATCTTACAAAGCAATATGTATTACTCTAAGAAAGCAATATTACGAATTAAACACGGACGTAAAATTAGTCAAATTAATAATCTATGATGTCAAATTAAAGGAGATGACTTTTTTATATTTCATTGTGGTTAATATTAATGTTTACTAATAAATTAAAAGTCGATGATACAATTAATGGCCGGTTGATAAAATAATCCTTTAAAGAGTTCTTTAAGCATTATTTTTCTATATTTCACTTTACGCACTTTGCAGCACAAAATCAACAATCGGCCTGAACTAACACGGCTTACTTATGGAGATAACTAGTGTCTTATCCTTTCTGTCAATATTTATCAAACAGGTGTCTATCAGTGTGCAAATAATGACATATTGCAAAGTTTATTCTTAAGCAAGTCAACACTACAGTTTAGTAGATAACAGGCGAATTAATTATTTAAAATAATAATGTTTTTTTTTTTATTTACAGACGCGAATTATATTTTTATGGGTATGATTTTAATCGAGAAACAAATTGATGAGTAAAATATATTAAAATGATGTAGTATGGTACAAGTTAAGCAATTGGACATGATCCTCTTCCCTTGTAAGTAGCTAGGTAAGGGGCCCATGTCAACATGCGAGTATGTATATGCAAAAAGTTAAAGGCTTTGACCTCGAAAAAAAAGGAAAGAAAACACCCTAAATTTATTCTTTAATCAAACCAATAGTATCATAAAAGAAAACTCAAAAAAATTTAAGAATGTGTTAAATTATAAGAAATACAAACTTATTATAAAAGCCATTCATTCTTCCAAAATCAGTGTTAATGAGAGACTTCAACGTAAAACTAGGCACTAGAGAGAACGGTGAACTGAAGGTAGGTAGGAAATTCGGAATAACGGCAACTAACCGAAGGGGCAACTAACCAGCAGCAGGCCGATTTCATGGATAAAAAGGGACTCTTTATGATGAATGCTTTCTTCGAGAAGCAGCCCCACAGAAAGTGGACCTGGCCGTCAGGGCTCGACAAAAAATGAGATTGACTTCATTATGACGACTAGACGGCATTGTTTGTGATGTCTCAGTAATCGCAAGGGTGAAATCTGGCAGCGATCACCGAATGGACAGGTCACGTCTAATGAAGTCTACGCCCCATCTCCCTCGTGCTTTAATCCAAAGCCCCTGAAAACTTTCAGATCGAGTTACAAAATCTTTTTCAGTGCCCAGAAGGTTGCAATGCAATAGACGATATGATAACAAGTTTGTGGAAACTATCCATGCGATCGGAGCTAAGTTCTGAAAGACCCGTCGCAGAAGAACAAAAAACTCTGATCTCACTTTTTATCTCATGGCTGTTTTTATTTTCTATTTTTTTTATAGGAGAGGGGGCAAACGAGCATGCGGCTCACCTGATGGTAAGGGACTACCGCCGCCCATGAACAGCTGTAACACCAGGGAGGGAATCGCAGATGCGTTGCCGGCCTTTTAAAAAGGAGTACGTTCTTTTCTTGAAGGTCCCTAAGTCGTATCGGTCCGGAAAAATCGCTGATGGTAATCGATTCCACAAGGAAGTCGTGCGAGGAAGAAAACATCTTCTAAATCGCACAGTGGTGGACCGCCAATCATCCAGATGGTGTGGATGGTATCGGGAGTTCTGCCGCGATGTGCGTTCGTGAAATTTGGCGGCTGGGATTAATACGAACAATTCCTCAGAGCACTCCCCATGGTAGATGCGAAAGAAAATGCAAAGGGATGCAACATCTCTTCGCAGTGCCAATGAATCGAGCCGATCGGAAAGGACTCGGTCGTCGATGATTCAAGCCGCTCTGCACTGGATGCGGTCAAGTGGAAGGAGCTGGCACTGGGGAGTCCCTGCCCAAAGATGGGAACAGTATTCCATGTGAGGCCGAACCTGTGCCTTGTAAAGTTGCAGGCGGTGTGCCGGCATGAAATACTGTCCCGCTCTGCTAAGCACGCCAAGCCTTTTAGACGCCAATTTGGCCTTCTCTTCCAAGTGACCACGAAACTGTTAGACGGGAAGGGAAGCTGCAGTCTTCAGCAGATTTTTTTTATAGAATAAGGGTGACAAGCTAGCACACAGTCAACCTGATGGTAAGTGGCAGTGGCTGTGGCCCATAGACATCTACATCTATACTCGATTACGAATTAAAATGCAAATGCATTTGTCACCCGTGAGGACTAAAATGGAATGCCTCGTTTCCCGTAAAAAGTTACTCCAGTTCTCTACACTCACCATACGAAACACAGCAACGCTGAGCTGCTGTTTTATGCTGGTATTTTGTGAGAGTTTGGTCCTTAATCGGTCGACTTGACCCATTTGTTTTAAAATTATACAACTAATATAGCTGCAGCATGGCTCTACCACGTAAAACACAGGCAACAACAGACAGATCTCCAAATATATGCGGCGGGACTTAGGCAACTTCAATAGAGCTCGTATCGTATTAGAAGAAGCGATCGGGTGGAACCAGGGCTCCAAAGTCTTTGCCAGAGATTTGCCTACCACAAAGAGTCAACTGTCGAAGCTGAAGACCGAATGTGGCAGCATCGTTTCCGGGATACCATAGATTTTGAATGTGATTGAGAGATTCTTTGGGCAGCTGTCCACGTCATCGTTGGAGCTATATCTAAGTGTGAGTAATAATCCAAGAGCAAGTCTTATCCGACACTGTTCCGATGATATCCCGGTCGTCAGTCTGAGTGAAATTAGAATGGTTCTCCAGCACCTTAAAAACAGCAAGGCCCTGGGTGAAGATGGAATTACAGCGGAGCTTCTAAAAGCAGATGAGAAACCAGTACTTGAAGTTCTACGGAAGCTCTTTAATTCCGTTCTCCATAATGACACTTCTCTGGAGGGTTGGAGCAGAAGTGCGGTGACCTTGCTCGCCAAGAGAGCTTTCTTGAAGAATAGGTACCGACTGATATATAAACTACAGACCGATTTTATCAATCAGTTGTTCAATCGTGATGTTTTCAAGAGTCATAAGGAATTGTCTCGCACGCAGACTCGCCGACGTCCAGCGCGAAGCTGCCAATTTTCGAAAAGGCTTTAGCACCATAGACATATAATATCCTTCGGCAAATTTGAAGTGGCAATGGGCCGGTCATATAGCCCGAATAACCGAGAACCAATAGGGAAGAAAGATTCTCGAGTGGCAGCCTCATACCAGGGCGGCAAAAACCAAGTCGTCACTCCATTAAGTAGAGTATCTACCAGATGGAGTGACGACTTGGTAATACCCGCAGGAAGTCGATGAATGCAGGTGGCTCAGGACCGTGCTTTGTGACAATCCTTGAGGGAGGTCTATGTTCAGCAGTGGACATGTGAAGAGTTGTTGATGATGGAATACTTATCTATATAATTGTACAAGTTTTGTAAGGATTAAGCGTTCCAATGTACGCGTAGTCGGTTACGCGTACAACAGGAACTCTAGTCCGACAACGCAACGCATATACAATTTGAGCACGCGTGTCGACGCGCGGCTGGTCGTTGCCAGTTGGCTTCTGGTTGCTCAAAGCGGATGTGAACTTTCAATTTGGACTGCAAACATGGCAAACACATTCCCTCCAAATTTTCTTTTTCTTATTTGTAATGTGTTGTACAATGAGGCGTTCCGCTGTGGCGGTGCACACGATGGCTGTGTGTAACATGGTGGATACTGGCTGGCCGACTCACGAATTGTCACCTCGCGTTCCCTGTACTAGTGCAATGTACGCGTATCCACCTCTATGCGTATTCAACATTCCTAAATTATGCGTAAATTGGAAGTTGAAATACTTAGTCCGTATAAGGCTTTATAATTCACCATAGATAAAAATAATTGTTCTATAGGTATCAAATTGAAAAATTCCGAAGTATAAACTTTGCAAGGTTCTAATAAAATACCGCAATTGGAAGATAAAATCGCTCATGTTTTTTTTTTATGATGATTCAAATTCGAAGTCTCAGATTCGAAGTCTTCAGCTATCCGGCGTTATATGACGGTCGTAGTACCAAGTAACAAGATGCTTTTTCTGGACAAGTCTAACCTATTTAGATAAATAAAATATTTAGAAGTTAGTCTTATAGAGTTAGTTAAATATAATATTAAAAATATTTAAGACGGCCTCACTTATAATCGTTTAATATCGCTTACATAATATGTATTAATTATAAAACCGTGTAGTAGCGGTGTAAGAATATCCTCTACCCCACATCGTCCCGTGGGTGTTGCAGGGTGGATGCCCCTATTACCAGTCTTTTAGTGCCAATTTCAACTTTGAAAATGCACACTACGAGTATTTTAATTAGAGTGCATTACTTTTAATCACTTGTTTTTATCGGTAGGTATCTAGATATGTAATGAGCATTCATTTATAATCATACAAGTGATCCGCCCCGGCTTCGCACAGGTGATTTCCGGATCTCGTCAATAGCACCACCTACTGGGTATATTGTGAATCTAAGCCGTCGAATCAACTTAATGATACACACAAAATTTCATCAAAATCTGTCTTTCGTCAATCGGTTTAGTTGGAGTTCAGTATATAAATTCTTCTGTTGTGAAGAATTATATACATAAAATTATACATTTATATATACCTTCCTCTTGAATCATTGTGTCTATTTATGAAAACTCCATCAAAATCGACAAAACGGCTTCATCCATCAATAAGACTGAGAGAAGCGTCATTAAAAGTTTTTTTAACACCCCCGCACTGCCCTACGTGGGTGGAATTTCGTAAGATCTTCTTACCTGACCTACTCCGCGAAAAGATATATGTAGCTATATAATATATAGATTATTTTAAGAACGATTTCAAAAGAGACTATAAACAAAATGAGACGATATCTGGCTCAAATTACAGCCACCCTATACCCAATGTCGTTCTTTTGTGTACTAGTGTACCCTTGTGCCAGTCTAGCATAGGGTTATGGCCTTTGAGTTTTTGGTAGGTACCTATTGTAGGTAAGTTTTAGAGGCTTCACATGGTGGAGCCATGCTGTAGCTATGTTATGGTTGTAGGACGAATGGTTCGGCTGCTGTGTTTCGTATGGTGAGTGTAGAGAACCAGAGACCCTCTTTACTGGAAACGATGCATTCCATCTTAGTCCTCAGGCATCTCCATTTTGATTTTTAATTGAGAAAAAATATAGATGTCTATGAGCGATAGCATGCACTTACCATCAGGTGGACTGTGTGCTCGTTTGTCACCCAAATTATATAAAAAAGGTGCGGTAATAAATTCGTAACAACGTAACAACTTCTTATTTTTAATCATGCACGTCACGAGCATGAAATATGAATACAATAACTATTTTATAAAATGTCTTACTAAGTACATTATACCTTACTGTACTTATGTGTTATGGTTTTAAAAAGTTCGATTTATTTAAACAATAAACAATAATTTACAAATAATTCTCATTAAAATATGTAGTGCTCCGATTTCTAATAGGTAGATACATCAAGTTTATGAAAATTCATTATTATTACAGTCCATCACAAGTCACTTCGCTTTCATGCATTTTTCGTATAAGCACAGAATAAATAATAGTACTACGTAGTATAAGTAGGTGCTAAGTAATCATAATAGTAATTATAATAAGCTCTACTAAGTAATTATTATTTTTGCTAGTTTTTGTATTTCTGAAAAAAATAATGAAAATGTAAGATGTTCTTTACAGCAAATTTAAGTCCAACCTTTGTATTCTTTTACATTAAGAAATGCAATAAAGAATAAATAAAAAATAAAAAATGATTGATATAAAAGGTACATCTTTTGCTAAACTTTTAAATAAAAACTAATTTTATAACATCAAATTCCTTAGCGTTGTCAAAAAGAGTACTTCTTACTAGGTAAGTCGAACCAAATAATAACATATTGGATAGGAAATGAGTAGGAGCGTCTTCTTAATAACAACTCAAAATAAAATAAAATAAACATGTGTGCAGTTCACACGCCGTAGAAGTGAAACCTTCAAATGAAATGAAAATACGTATAATAAAAATATTTCACGGCAAATTACTTATTTAATAATATTATGATCATTTCCAACCACAAGTGATGCATAAAATATAAGATAAAAGTTTAATTTTATAGCAAACAAATGTTACAATCCTTATGTTTAGACTAAATTTTAGTACAATAAATCAAAAGAATATTTTCTTTAGTAAGTTAAAATTGCTTTGTAATTTTATCGAACTTCAATTGATTGACTCTCAAGGTGGTATGTAAAATAGACACTAGATGAACTGAAGTTATGAAATTAATGATTGTTATGAATGGATTGTTAAGATAATTTTATTCCATTTGGTTAATTTTATTTATTTAATAATTTTGTTATTCTTTTTAAACTTATATAGTAACCATTTTGAAACCAAATTAAAGAAGAGACCGAGATAATAGCAAACACTGTATTTAAAAAAATACTAGCACATTTTATTTTAAATACAAAAAAGACAGTAGTTGAATGCTGGATTCGAAGATCCTTCTAAATCTAAGACCTAAATCTAGAGTTAGCGGTCTAGGTATACTCTATTGCATTCTCTCGCAGGTTAAATCCTACAGGTGTGTATTATGTTTATCTCTTTTAAGTGTCGCTTTTTCGTTTCGAACTTTAGACTTATTAGCGATGAGAAAAAAGTGGTTGAAAACACAACAACTAAAGAATAAATTATAACACAGTAAAGTAGTAAAAAAAGAACATGGTATTTTAAAATCAATAGGTAGATACAAAATCAATGTGATGTAAAAAGTGAATAGTCCCATTTTACAGGTTTTCAAATAACTTGGCAGCTGAAGGTAGAAATCTGGTAAAACAAATCTTACAAATGAAATAATTCTGTAGCGGCGCCATCTGTACGGTTTATCAAGTACTACATCGACCTGCAAAGCCGACGTAGTTCTAATAGTAAAGTAGCGTAATGGCGAAGACTGGATAGATGAGACGAGACTAATTATAATACAATTTTTAGGATTTTAGTTGTATATTTCTTATAAATAACATTTAAAAAAGAATTGTTCTGAAAGGTCTATAGAGGTGGAACATGCGAGACCAATGTAAATTACTGGGACTATACAGGTTAAAAGTTCTTCCTTGTTAGATAATCTGCACAGAGTATTGTAGTTATGAATACTTACCTTATTTATGACGCTACACGCACTTAAAAATTAATTTAATTACGAATTTGATACTGAATGAAGTGTAATGTAGACAAAATCTATTGTTAATTTTAAAACAATTTGTCAAAACAGTATAACAGAAAAAACACGTTTAATTTTTTTATAGGATAAGGGTGACAAACGAGCATACAGTCCACCTGATGGTAAGTAGTTGCTGTAGCCCATAGACATCTACATCAAAATGCAGATACGTTGTCATCCGTGATGACAACGTATCTGCATTTACTAAGATGGAATGCCTTCGTTCCAGTAAAAAGGGTCTCAGTTTCTCTACACTCACCATACGAAACACAGCAGCGTTAAGCTGCTATTTTACGCTGGTATTCTTTTTTCCTTTTTATTAAAACGTTTTCTGTGAGAGCGTGGTCCTTTCCCGGTCGAGCCGACCCATTCGTGCTACAGCTATACCACTAATATAGCTGCAGCATGGCTTTACCACGTCCGAAATATGTGGCTTTATTCTAAAACCTTTTTGTATATAAAGTGAAGTGACAAACTAACCTACAGTCAACTTGATGGTAAATGACTATTGCATTTCCTGGACCCGTCCAGCCAACTTCAAATAAAAAAGGCTACAGAAGCGTAATCACCTCTGAGTACTAAGATGGAATGCCTCACAGCCTGGCTCGTTGATCTAGTCTAGCGTGAATGCTGATCATGAATGCTCGGGTTCGAATCCTCCAAAGTGATTGGGTTTTTTCTGTCAAGAAATTCTTAATAGCTGCCCGGTGTCAGGAAGTAGGCGGTGTTTTACGACCGTTCCTCGGAAAGCACGACCGGAGAGAGATTAGGCGCAGGACCAACATAAACCGTTTGTCCTGCGCCTAATCTCTCTCCGGTCGTGTCGGATTGCCGTCCCATCGGACTATAAGAGGGATAGACAGTGTAGACCTCCCTGCGCAGATGGCTAATCTCTATTTGAGACTGGTCGCCGTGACTGAAATGTGATCGCCGTGATAAAGTACATTACTAGTATACTGTCTCTCTATACTGTTCAAACTGGAACTGGAACATAGCAGTACTGCCTGCTATTTGGCGGCATAAAGAGATAAGAGGATGATACAGTCGAATTGAGTACCTACCTCCTCCTTTTTCAAGTCGCTAGAAAACTACAGTACCCTTGCTCTGCTCTGATGGATGTGTTATCCATAAAGATAATGTTTTACTCCCAAATTTCCTAAAATAAATCTAAATACAAAATTTCATCCAGATCTCCATTTATCAATGATGCTTTTAAATACGCAGCTGAGTACTATTAAAGATCTACGTTGTACGTTTTTTAAAGTAGTGATTATATTTTCTTTGTAATATCTTGCACGTTTATAGAATGTCTTTAAATGCATAAATTTGGATCTTTATTATTTTTTTCTGTCGATAATGGCGCCATATATCCAAATGAAACAGTCTGAGTTAAAGTATTCGCTTACCCATACGGACTTTTAAGTGGAAAAGAAGTCCTACCTAATCCTACACCTTAATCAAGTAACAATTTTCTTAGGAAACTGTTATTAAAATAATGACAATAGTACGTAAATAACAAACAAATTTAAAACTTTAACAATACACCTGCAATGTCTGGTTCATACAAAATGTAAGATGCATAAAATTTGCGGCGGCGCGCTGTCTGCTCGGATACAATCTAAATAAACAAAGACCTGCTTGCAAAATCCCTAACAGACGTGCTCCGTTTAATCAAAACAAAATTAATACATGGAAGCAACTAACTGGAACATCTACTGAACATATTTTCAAGCGCTTGCATCCACGTCGAGTTTAAAATACCAAAGTTTACATTATAAAGACATAAATCAAAATGCCCCGTTCCCGATTCTTTACCGCTGCAATCCACGACGGGTTCTGTTATCTCCGATAGTATATGCTTTCTTTGTTCTTATTCATATCCGAGAAAAACGATTTTTTCAACATTTTAAATGATTCGAATCTCATTAGTTCTAAACGAAAATCTAAAAATGATGCTATCAGTAAAACAATTGGTTTCTTTTTCAAACAATACATTTAATTTGTGAATATTTACAACTGTTTAATCTAATTTTTACTCTTTACACCCTGTTATATTTATATTTAATATAAAAATAATTTAATTGCCAAAATAACTGCAAATCTTTTTTCCCAATGTATATCGCAAAGTTGATGACTTAAAAGATCACAGTGGATTAATATGGCCAGGTATACAAGTAAACATAAGATATTATACACAAATATTAGTAATAAACCTGAACGTGAATTGATTTATATGAGTGAATTGATTATTTGGTTTGGATCTCGCTCCAAAAATTGAATCTGTGCTATTTTGGAGCGTTTACATTGCCTTGAAAAGATCGCGAATCTAAAGGTTACAGTGTAGCTTATAGCTTGACATTATGAAAACTTAACATGGAATTACCTAAAAGTCTACTTAAGTGAATAAAGCCTTTGTCACACAGCAATAAATAAATACTTAAAACTACAAGCCTAAAGCTACTTAAGTAAAACTAATTTTATAATCACAAACGTAGGATTCAAATCCTAATAAATCATAAATTTAAATAATATTTAATACTTTTTATAAATGTTTACATACAAAGCCTTGGAATTATATTTATTTAATAAACATCTGCGTGAATTCATTGACATTAAATTTTAAATGGAAGTATGTAGTAATTGTGTCGGCGCGATTAGCAGACTGTCAGACTGGCTTTGCATTGCAACTCGGAGCACAGTCGTAAAAAAATTCAAGCTAATGGAATAAGAACTTATATATGATGTGCTTGTACTTACTCTGAGGTACGTACGTAAATATATTACAGACATAATGATACATTGCTACTCGGAGCACAGTCGTAAAAAATACAGACGTAATGTTACACTGAAAATGTGTGAAACACGCTAGGCCCTACAATTTTGTTTTTCATGCGCGAGACACACGCATAAGGCTGTAACGTTGCATGCTGATGCTGATTGTCGGATCTTGATGTATTTGTGTGCGTCTACAAAACAAAATTGTTGGACCTAGGGTGCTTCACACATTTTCAGTGTAACATTACGTCCGTATTTCTTACGACTGTGCTCAGAGTTACAATGGAACATTACGTCTATAATATTTTCACGTCCGTACTTCACAGTAAGCACAAGCACATAATATGTAAGTTCTTTCTCCATTAGTAGTGCATTGCACATTAACTTAAAGTGCGTTGTGTATTTTTTTAATTTTAATGGTTGTGAATGCATATTTTTTTAATTTTAATGATTATTAACTTTACAATGATCGTTATATTTCCCTTAAATCGACGAATAATCTGGAAATATGTCATATCGTTATCATAAAAATTGTTGTTGAAATAGTAAAGTTGTTAATAAACACATTTCTATTGTTATCCTGCGTGCAAATTTTCCGAATATCTGATATAGCCTAAAATCAATAAGCTGAGGTGGCAATGGGCCGACCGCATAGTGGTAGCCTCGTACTGGTAAGCAAAGTGTGGTGAGGCCCCCCACTAGATGTCAATGAACCAGGTGGATTGAGATCGTGTTTTGTGGTATTGCTTGTAGGAGGCCTATGTTCAACAGTAGACTTATGACGAGCAGTAGTGATGATGATGATACTTTTACTTAAAACTTGACCGAAATATATACATTGGCACTGTAATATGGCCTCCGCAGTTGATAATATGTCTCATGCTTTCAAATTGTTCTTCGCCATCTTATTAGTTGACCGTGGTAGTAATGAAGAAGAGATTACCATACTATTTTTTTTAATTTGATAAGTTAATTTCAATATCCTTTTAAATGCAGCTTCTGATAAATTAAATATATTTCGATCAATTAAAACGACATCAATTAAAAAACATACGTAAATGTTTCATAAGTCTGAGTAAGACTTACTTAATTGTACGAGTCCATAACCAAAGATAAAAAACTAAGTAGATGTATGTGAAATCTCAGATCAACACATAAAGAAAGACGGAGCGCCGCGTACATTTCAAGGACAACAAAAACATGCTAAGTTTATTGTAAGAATAACTACCCTCGTACACATATGCATCTAAAATAATTTACAAGCAACAACATGCTTTTGCATATGTTTGCATCCAGTAGTGAACTTTTACAAGCAGTTAAAGAAAAAGAAGAGGGATATGTGCATGAGTGGATGTCAAGAAGTTGAGCAAGGTTCCTTGACATGTACGCAGCGCTCTGCCTATCTTTCTTCCTTGGTTTTAGTCTAAAAATTAAATATTATTTTCAACAGATTTGAGGTCTACACAAAAATGTTCGCAAAACAAATTTTAGTAGTAACGGTCCCTAACATTTAATTATCAAGATAATATAAAATAAATAACAAAATACATCTACAAAAAAAGGAACATAAGTAAATGTATATTATAATAGGTTAACCCGGATATGGTTCTTATTTTATTTAATTATAAACGTATTTAGATTCGCTAAATTACCATATAGATTACCATCACTTCAAAGATCTATTACCTAATGTATTGCAGGTAGTGCCTACAGATAAACACCTAATTATTTGAAATCAATATGAATAATCTAAGTACATCAAAAGTTGGAGAACAATTTGAGTTCATCAGGGTCGAGGGCTCGCGCTGCCTTCCAGTCCGTCTCAGGATACTCATCGAAGTTCGAAGTATCCCCTTCAAATGACACAGTTGGCATTATGGGAGGCTGTGAACAAAATGAAAAGAGATTTTACATAAAACTGAAAACTTTGTCCACTGTTGAACATCCCTATCTGTAGACATGAATGATGATTTTCCCATTTTTAATATAATTGGCACAACTTTTGGTAAACATAGGGACGGAATTATTTTTGCATAGAAGTGACATTATTTGTTGTAATTTGCACGAATGGAAAACATTTCCTCTGATAAGGTTTATATTTCTGAAGGTATCGTCTTTATTCTATTTCAATCGATTAGTTCACTGCCCTCAACACATTTTCTCTGTAACGCATTTCAGAGAATTTCACTCAATACTCCATCAAAATAAAGCGATTGTAAAGCATTAGGTATTTACAAAATATTAATGCTTTACGACCGCAACCGGTCTACCGCGGATGCAGGACCGGGATCTTACCAATCCCGATTGAAGCCAACATTTGTAAAAAAAAAAGAACACAAATTGTTTGTATTATTCGTATATATGGTTTGGTTGTGATATTATTATATATAATTGTCTCTTACAACCTCTGTTTAAATATCTAGTCACTTATTACATAAGGCACAAGTAGAATAAGACAAATATCTAGCACGAATGGGTTCGCTCGACCGGGGAAGGACCACGCTCTCACAGAATACCAACGTAAAATAGCAGCTTAACGCTGCTGTGTTTCGTATGGTGAGTGTAGAGAACCGGAGACCCTTTTTACTGGAAACGAGGCATTCCATCTTAGTCCTCACGGGTGACAACGCATCTGCATTTTGATTCGTAATCGATGATAGATGTAGATGTCTATGGGCAACAGTAACCACTTACCATCAGGTGGACTGTGTGCTCGTTTGTCACCCATATCCCATAAAAACATGCCTTTTTGTTTCCGCATTGACACTACATCATGTTTTAAGCAATCATTGTTTAAAACCTAATTTTCATCGACCTTGGTAACAACTTGGAAAAGGCTGCATCCAACAGTAGGCGTTATGCCACAGGCTCTTGCCAACCACGTAGTTGGTTGGTTGGTTTCAGAGGTTGGCCGTTGTTTCAAGTTACTTACAAGGTTAATGAGTATTTTTATAATATATTTGAGGTCACGGAAAGTACTTGTCATGGGTTGCCAGCGCAAGAGTTGCCTAATTTAACACCTCATTTCATTCTGTGGGTGCCGTAAAGTCGTAAGCGGAAACGAATGCTAGTAACATTTAATGTACACCGATAGCTGGCAGTATAAACCAAAATGGCATGTCATAAAAACGAGTAGCAGGTGTAAAATACCCAGATCGGGAACGATAAAAATAAAGTCTATGATGCGGGACACAAGGTACTGCGATTTCCAAACTGACTTCAAAATGTGAGCGAGCCATTGGGTGCGTCAAAACCTCTCAGACTATCTATGGCTGGTGGTGATAATGATTGATGATAGAAAAAAATTATGATTAAATTACATGAAACCGTGTAGTGGCGGGGTAAGAATATCGACTACCCTATTTCGTCGCGTGGATGGGTGCCATAAGAGGCGACAGAGGGAAATTTAAACAGATGATGGGCAGCAGCATCTTTCTGATGATAACAACTCAAAGTTATAAAAATTGTTCAATTCTCGAATAAATTAATAATTAAAGTTGGTAAAAATTACCTTGCGTACATCCGCTCGATAAAATAAAATGATGTGTCTTACCTAGTTTGAAGAGCACATCCCGCCCTCCCTCAATTGCGTGCACTATCCCCGTCACCACTAATCCTAGCACCACTACTCCCAACACCATTACACTAGGAAAGACACACCACTGACGACAATACGACACGTGTTTCGCCTCTACACGAGGCATCTTCAGGTGATGTAGACTCTGCGGTGGCAGACCGCTAAGTGAGCGGCGTTGCGAAACACGTGTCGTATCGTAGTATTAGTAAGCAGTTGTTTTGGCTCACCGCTCACTTAGCGGTCTGCCACCGCAGAGTCTACATCACCTGAAGATGCCTCGTGTAGAGGCGAAACACGTGTCGTATTGTCGTCAGTGGTGTGTCAAGTGAATTTTACTGTGTGATTACCAGATGGAATGCCACATCATTTGTTATTCTATTGAAATAAAAAGTTTATTCAAGTTATAAAAACCAACAGAGTTTGAGTTACCTGCAACTTTTTCATAAACACATCGGCCCAATCCAAATGCTTAAACCACCTGTGCCTTTTAACATCTTCAGATCCGCACTGTAACATAAATAAAAAGAGGTGGTGTTTAATACTGTAATTACAAACAGCTGTAAAAGTTTCAAATGAATCCATCTGCAACAATCGCTGTAACAAGTCAATGCATTGCCGTAAATCTTAACTTTAGTAGTCACTTCGTTGGATTTAGATTTAGAGCGAATTTTGTTATTATTGGCTTAAGCGACGTTCATTCGCAGTTAGACGTCGTAAATTGTAACGTTAAATTTTAACTTTACATTTCTGAGTCAGCTGATTGCGTAAGCAGACATTTTACATTATTTATTTCAGAGAGAATTGATTGATCGATACTTCAGTTCACTTCGGCGGTTTTATAAATTGAAGACTTGTACACTATTGGTGAATTATTTTTTTCTTTTATATTGGCCACAAACATTCATATTTCACTTATATAGTTTACTTTTATATATGAGATAAGACCAAATAGTGCCAATAAATCTACATTAACTAACCATATTATTTACATTCTGAGACATCAATGTCTCACTATAATTAATGTAGGTAATCATAGTTAGTTGATAAATATATTTTCTTTAATCTCTAAGTAAACTATATGTTAACTCATATTAGATAATATGTAAAAATTGTGTGAATGTTTGTTACTTAATCACGTTTAGAATGGCTGGATAAAATTTACACAGATACAAGGCATACAGATAGATTATATCCCGGATTAAAACATGAGATAATTTATAACAAAAAAAAGTTACAAGGTGTGAGTTGAAATGAAGAAGTTTCTGTGTCTACGCAGGCGGAGCCACGGGAAAAAAGTATTAGCTAATTAATGAACAAATAATTAATAACATCTGATGAATAAGAAGTTATGAGTACAGTCACTTAAGTTACTTAAGTTGGCTTTTGTTTTTCTTCATATATGTTGGAATGTATGGTATATTTAGTCATATATATATATATATATATATATATATATATATATATATATATATATATATATATATAGCGGCTTGTCCAATGTTGGATAAGCCTTTTAAGAATACATCAAGTGGTATGCATAATAAAAAGTAGACTGTTTATTAAAGATTTTCTTTATTAAAGAAATGATGATTACTTTCGAAGTTCCTAAAAATGATTTCATTTGCCTTTGGAATAACATTTCGTATTTTATTTATTTTTATTTATTATTTACACTTTCATGCGTAAAGTAGTACATATGGCGGACTTAATGCTATAATAGGGCATTTTCTACCAGTCAACCATTAGGCTAAACATAGATAGACATATAAGAGGTGGTTGTATGGTGTTAGAAATATTTTAAATACTAGCTGGCAAGGCAGACGTTGTTCTGCGCTTTCCGAAGACCCTTCCTATAGAAAATTCATAAATTCGTAATAAAAAATATTGAGGGTCACTTATAGGGATAAAAACTATCCTATCTCTCAAGTTGGACCAAACTGCACACAGTGTGCAAAATTTCATTGCAATCAGTTCAGTAGTTGAGTTCATCGCGGACAAACAATGTGACACGTATTTTTTATATATAAATATAAATGATTTAACTATCTACCATAAAACTAATCATATAATTTAACGAAAGTAAATCTATCAATCATATCTTAGCTTATAGCTTAAAGCAATAATCAACTAACGATTTTATTTATGCCGCTTCTAGAATAAATATCAAAGCAGCAAACTATTATTGGAGAATAAGGTTTAATGTACATTAAGTATCATTAGAAGTGCATAAATCCCCAGTATGTGAGAGCTGCCTCACTACGAATCCAGTTTTCCAAGCACGTTAAAAAATAAGTAGTGTTACCAATAAATAAAGAAAATAGGGATATGTAACTGAATATAACTATGAATACAGTTTATTTTGAAAGAGAAAATAGCCTATGTTCGAAGTTACGGACTGTGAAACCAAAAAGTCATGTTAAGTTCAAATCCGTCATTTCACTACTGTTGTGATCCGCTCCTAATTCAAGCTTTTACATCTTATTAGAGTAGGTAATAGCTATGTTAGTATTGTAACTATTATTTTCATTAAATAATGTTACGTCATTATGTCAATAATAAGTTTATAAGGTAGATGAAAATATACATACATAAATACACTTAAAAGTCACATATAAATAAATAGTGTGTTTCATTTTTTGATTATGTATGCATTATATAAGTAAAATTAGTAAAATCTGGTTCAAAGATTCTAGATTATAAGCAACAATAAGAATATTACTTTGGTGTGTAGTAATAAAGAAAATATGTAGAAATATACCATATTTCAATACCAATAAAATTTTTCGGCATTTGAAAATCTGACTTCAAGTATTAGGCACAGACCGGTGACAAATACAGAACTAAAAAAATGCGTGTTGGGACAGTAGTGTTCCTCTTGGTAGGTTATTTTTATATCTATGTTATTTTGAAAATTAACCATAAATTTAAAAGTAATTTACCAATGTAACGTGGTGAGATGGTAGCCTAGGAGAATCCATCATCCTATTTCATTCCGTGGGTGCACTAAGAAGTGACTACAGGAAACGTAAGAAACATTCTAATGTCTTATTCTAGACTAGAAACCATCTCGTAAAACCCAGGCAAATAGCAGGGAGTAGTATTGTAAGTTCAAGGCCACTACATACCAAGATTAACATCCGCCTGCCAAATTTAGCAATTACGGCATATATTTAAAAAGCCGTAAAATCGTCATTGAACAGAAGTAGGTTAAAGGAAGAAAATATAGATACAATTATTTTCTTTATTTTTTAAAGTAAATCCACTATCTTCGAAACGAATGGAGACCCTAGTATACCTTAGCATCGTATATTTCCATCGCGATCTTGGTCAACATTCGTGGACGGTGGCTTTTGATGTCACTACCGTCCACCCGACTGATGGCTTTCTAAACACCTACGTGACATCGTAATGGCGGCAAAAAGCTCAGTGAAAACATCCAATCACTAGAAACTGCGCTCGTTAACGACACACATTCCCCGGTGAAAAACTCTCTATCCCATACCTACCCAGAAATGCAATGTTTGCACTTACTTGTAAACGTTATGAAAACAAATAATCTTTATAATCAGTTTATCAAAAAATGAAAGACACTATTTAAATAAAAAATAAAATCACCACCTGGTTGAAAATGAAATGTGTAAATATTTCAAAGTAATATAATTATAATATACGTAATGAATGCAAAACGCTTTTTTGTGCCCACTCTACTGAGCGTAGTTTAATATTCATTTAAAAACAAACTAACCAAAATGATTACTTAATATAATAAAATCCTATTTAAGATAGTAGTACGGCTTAGTGTTTATATGTTTATAATCACTAAGGTAAGTGTATATAAGTATATATATTTTATAGTATAAGGGTGACAAGCGAGCACACAGTCCACCTGATGGTAAGTGGTTGCTGTAGCCATCTACATCTATCCTCGTTTGCGAATCAAAATGCAAATGCGTTGTCAGCCGTGAGGACTAAGATGGAATGCCTCTTTTCCAGTAAAAAGGGTCTCCAGTTCTGTACACTCACCATACGAAACACATCGTCATATCAGCTGTACCAGGCGCCACTCCTTGGTGACAATACTCTTTTTACGCCTAGTAAATACGTCTGGGTTGGTACCAACTTCATACGTGTTTTACCGCCAAGCGGTAGTGTATTCTTAATTGTGTTCCGGGAGCCAATATAATAGGTTATTTTCAAAAAGTGTTTTAAATGAATCCTAGAGTGATAATGAACCTCTGTAATTTTTATATAAATTTTTAAAACCGAATCATCATCATCATCATTACAGCCCTTCACAAGTCCACTGCTGAACATAGGCCTCCCCCAAAGAATGCCACAAAGCACGGTCCTGAGCCACCTGCATCCATCGACTTCCTGCATGTCTTACCAGGTCGTCACTCCATCTCGTGGGGGGACGCCCTACACTTCGCCTACCGGTACGAGGCTGCCACTCGAGAACCTTTCTTCCCCATCGGTTGTCGGTTCTTCGAGCTATATGGCCGGCCCATTGCCACTTCAGCTTACTAATCCGTTGGGCTATGTCGGTTACTCTGGTTCTACTGCGAATATCCTCATTCCTAAGTTTATCACGCAGAGAAACTCCGAGCATAGCCCTCTCCATAGCTCGCTGAGCGACCTTGAGCTTCCTCATCCGGCCAGCAGTGAAGGACCACGTCTCAGTTCCGTATGTCATCACTGGCAACACGCACTGGGTGTACAGTCTCGTTTTCATGGTTTGAGGTATACCTGACGAGAAGATGTGCCGTAATTTCCCGAACGCTGCCCAACCGAGTTGAATCCGTCGATTGACCTCTCGGTCGAAGTTGGACTTACCTAGTCGGACTATTTGTCCCAGGTAAATATACTCGTCAACAACTTCGAGCTTAGTGTTCCCAACAACTACCGGCATAGGTGTGACATGGACATTAAACATGATCTTAGTTTTGTCCATGTTCATCTTAAGACCTATCCGTTGGGAAACACTATTGAGGTCATTGAGCATAGTGCTTAGGTCCTGCAGCGATTTTGTCATAAGGACTATATCGTCGGCAAATCGAAGGTGAGTGATGTACTCGCCATTGATGTTGATACCGTATCCTTTCCAGTCCAGAAGCTTGAAAACGTCTTCCAATGCAGCGGTGAAGAGTTTCGGGGATATGACGTCACCCTGTCTTACACCTCTCTGCAATTGGATAGGTTTCGTACTCTGGTTCTGTACTCGGATAGCCATCGTAGCCCTACTGTACAAGCACTTCAACACTTCGTTATACCAACAGTCAACTTGGCACCGCTGAAGGGACTGCAGCACCGCCCAAATTTCGACGGAATCAAAGGCTTTCTCATAGTCCACATACGCCAGACATAGTGGCAAATTGTACTCTTCCGACTTCTCTACAATTTGCCGAAGGGTATGTATGTGGTCTATGGTGCTAAAGTCCTTTCGGAAACCGGCTTGTTCGGGAGGCTGGAAGTCGTCAAGTCTGCGCGCGAGACGATTCGTAATGACTCTCGAAAACAGCACGTAGACGCGGCTCAGGAGGGAAATCGGTCTGTAGTTCTTCAAGAGAGCGTTGTCACCTTTCTTGAAGAACAAGACCACCGCACTTCTGCTCCACGCCTCCGGTGTAATGTCACCATGGAGGACGGAATTAAAGAGCTTCTGAAGGACTTCAAGTACCGGTTTTCCACCCGCTTTCAGAAGCTCCGCTGTAATTCCATCCTCGCCTGGGGCCTTGCCGTTTTTAAGGTGCTGGAGAGCCATTCTAATCTCGCTCAGACTGACGTCCGGGATATCTTCGGAATAGTGTCGGATGAGACTCGCTCTTGGATCGTTACTCACACTTGCGTGTGGCTCCAACGATGACGTGTACAACTGCCCATAGAACCTCTCAAAATCACTCAAAATCTCAGGTGTCCCGGAAACGATGAAAACCGAATAGTGCCATAAAAATTACTTTTAATCTATCGTTTTAAATTTTCGCGTGAAAACGATAGCCGCCATGTTGTTTAACTCGTGACGTCACTGTCCTAGAATTTTGCCGATTTTGCAAAGGAATAAGATACTTTTGGATGTTTAATAATGAGTTATCAATCATCATCTATATCATTGTTGTGTTGTGTCTGAATTTAAAAATACGAGCATATGAACGCCGGGGAAGTTATGGATTCATGTGGCAACTGATTTAAATATGAGAAATACTTGATTAAAACTAGCAAGAAGAGACCCGAAGGCATTGTCTACAAAATCTAAACTATACTTCTGTGAAGATCACTTTGATGTAAGTATGACTTATATTTAACTATCGTTTACACAAAACAAAACATCATGACATGATAGGTGCATGACCTATTGCAAGTCAAATTTTGTAATAGATTAGGTTAATCGCTCGTCTGTCCCGCCCTTTGTGGGCCATTTTGACAGCCCTTGCAGGTGCAGTGCATTGTTTTACTTAATTCGTGTTTTCTTCTATCATATGGGAATAATGACATGGTTTGTACAAAAAAATATAACAAAAAGTTTTTCTCACTAAGCTTATAATATAATATCTATAACATTAGTACTAAAAGCGAAGTAATAAACTCGCTTTCGCTAAAAATTTCAAATATCATAAAGATTAGTGCATGTTTTAGCTGGAAAATGATATGGAAAATTAAGCACAATATAAGATTATGCTTTTAGTTAAATGAATTCGGATTAAATTCGAAATAAAACTCAATAATCGTAATGATAACTTGAAAATTTTCGAAATAACACAGCACATTAGCTAGTTCTCATAATCAGTGACGTCACGACGGTATCTAATATGGCGGACAGTGTATTGCGGATTTGAGGCAAAGATAAAAAAAATATTCTTAAAATTGAAATATAAAATTTATAATGTATTTTTATAAACAGAAGTCAATATTTCTCGTTTACTTTTTACATGTTTCATTAGACACCATAGTATTTGATAAAAGTCAATACTCAACAGATTGAAATGTAGTTGAATAAAGTCTTTCGATTAGAATGACACATTTTAGGTGGTAGAGCTATGCTGCAACTAGCGAGGTTGCACCACACTCTCACAGAATACCAGCGTAAAATAGCAGCTTAATGCTGCTATTGCGTATAATGAGTGTAGAGAAACAGACACCCTTTTTACTGCAAACGAGGCATTCCATCTCAATCCTCAGGGGTGACAACGCATCTGTATTTTGTTTCTTAATTGAAGACAAATTTAAATTTCTATGGTACACCGCATCCACTTACCCTCAGGTGGACTGTGGGCCCGTTTGTCATCATTATTCTATTAAAAAAACACATGGCCCTTCTGGGTATCGCGATTTGGTAATCAGAAAATCGATTGTGACAAACGATTTTCCGATTATTAAATGCATAATTTAAGGAGCGAAAGTAAACAAGAACAAGATCATAAAATCATGCGTGTGATGTGGCACGTGAGGAGTACACTCTTATAAACGCACAAGTGTTTATAACTCGCACGTTGCAATTGCGAATCAAATGATATTTTAATAAGGAAGTTGTCAAGCGCAAGATTAGAAGTTAAATATGGATCTGCTGGAGAACAGCCAACAACTACGAAAAATTCAGAATTTTCATGCTACGTATACTAAATTTGAAAATTTCGAATACGCTTTCAATGTACCGTTTCAGGGGCATCGATCCGTGGTGCACGAGAAATATTTAGATTATTCTTTTAATATTACATTCATATCAAATTATACACTTAAAAAAGCATTTGCGTGCACTGAAAATGCTTTTTCTTTCTACACCAAGATGACACAAAGTAAATGCATTTTGTGTGCATTTTTCATTGTTGTGTGTGAACAAAAATAACAGTGTATGTGGCGTTCTTGTGATTCTAAGTTGCTCAAAAATAAATCCAATAAATTATAGAGCGTGTTTTTCTGATTTCAGTTAATAATTTTTTTACGCGGTTGGGTGTTTGTTTTTAATAATTGCGTTTACTTCGAAGTTTTGAATTTAGAACAAGTTGTTCAGTTAAGTACTTTTAAGTAAATAAATCCTATAGTAAGACCGTGGGTATCGTAAAAGGCGACAGAGAGAAACAAATCAGAAGATGGGCAGCAACGTCTTCCTTATAACGACTAAAAATAAAAAACTGCGGTTGCCAACCCGCTTGCCAAATGTGGCAACTATGGCAAATATCCCCCCTATGAGGCAATCTATAAGGGATGCCGATGTTCAGCAGTGAACTTTAACCATAGATATATTAACAGACTGTAACAGTAACGTTAAGTTGTATGGTGATGGCAGGTTACCAAGATATGATTTTAGAAAATAAGGAATGTCTGTAGCTAGACAAGTAGATTCCATTTTCGGTAAGATTTATTCTATCAAGTAAGTGTTATCAAAGTTTGCACTCACCTTCATATTACCGAGCCTTTTTGTCCGGTCTTGCACTAAAAGCTTCTTAATAAGGTCCTTGGCGATGGGGTCGAGGTGTCGAGGCCAGTCAACTCTCCCGTTAAGTATTTTCTCATATATTCCGAATGGGTTATCGTCGTAAAATGGCGGATAACCAACTAACATTTCATAAATAAGCACACCTGGAAAAGATACATCTCACAATAATAAAAAACAATTTGTATGTATATATATAGATATTTATGATCAGTCATTGCAGTTATAGTCTTTTCAAGTACATTGTGCAACACTTCCCAATACTATTCCTTCGGTTGGGTCACAGCAAGAAGTGGAGAAGTTACATACTTTAGGGTTCCCACTCTAGGGTGTAGGCTGTCTCTCAGAAAAAAAACTTAGCTGAGTATATGCTTAGCATAACTTCATTCCACGCATTACGTTTTTGACTACACTGTATAAAATTAAAAAGTATATATGTATATATTTTAAATCGAAAACAGTCCAAATTGTATTTCATAAATAACTGTTATTATTACATGAAATAGAAAACGTGCGTATGAGAACGGGAACGGATGAGATGAGTGCAAAATCAAAAAAAAAAAGAAAACAAAATTGATTTTAAGAAATTCGAAATAAGATTGAAATTACGTAAAAGAATATGGATTAATGCTATTTAAAACTAGATGACGGCCTAAACTTACCTATTTATTGTTATAATTAATTGGAGTAACAAAAACAACAATTTAAAGTTAATACAGTGGTTTTGAATAATATACTCAGTTTTACGTAAGTCGTCGATATCGTTGACTTAGGCTTTGCTAAGCGCACACTCAACACGACTTCGAAGTTAGCTCTATAAATACCGACATTGTCTTAGCTCGAAAGTAAAGCCTGAGCAAAGTCAAAGTACGGTCTATAGATCTCAGCTTAAGAAGTAGAGAAAAGAATGACGAAAATCAAATGCCACTGACAAACAAACACGCGAAATTTGCCTTTCTCGTTTGCAACAAAACTTATTTTCAGCTGGTGTGTGTGTTTTGCTGAACAAAAAATGCGAAGCAGGTGTGTAGCATTACCAATATGTTACTTCAATGCCAAGGGGCACAAGAAGTAACCGCGTCACGCAAATCTTCTGCCCGTAAATTATATCTAAGCACACTTATAAGTTTGGCACGGGCAAGCTATTTTGTTCTATGAACTAGAACATAAATCAGCGGAGAATTTAATAAGTATTGCGTAAACATAACATTTAAATGTCTGCACGTTCACTAGCCACGTGCCGACTGATAGATCTACAAACAATGCACGACAAATCCCTTCACAAACAGTTGTTATGAAAGCGTTGTTAAAGTTGTTAAACTAAATTTAAGATAGAAGGAGAACAAACCTCCGCTTTATTTGTCTGTTATTCTAAAATAAATAATTTCTTTACTATAAACATAAAAAATCTAAAGGACTTAATTTTAGTTTTATCTTTATGAAGCAAGTGTTATATAAAACAAGTCGTATTAAAATAGGTATTCATCATCTTAATACCTTTGTAATTTAATTTTTAAATCGTTTAGGTATCAAAATACATATCGAAAGTACCTACATATATTTTATCATTTATAATTAGTACATTAAATGTATTATACCGATGTCCAGAATAGAACAGACAAGAAACCCGAGAAAGGATTTTTATATAAAAATAGGTGGTACTGTGAAGTTTGTACAAGATACGAGTACCTATATACATTTGTATTACATTCCACACAAAGTCAATAAGGGCTCACTAATGATTATTTGTGCGTTGTAACAACAAGAATAAATTAACTTTTGTGAATTTGAACAAAATTCACTGTAACAAAAAATATATAACAGTTTAACGGAACATAAGAAAAAACTTTGCAGAGTAAATTAGGTAGTAAAATTGACTTTGACCTTCAATTTAAAAATGAAAGTCACGTGGCTTACCTCAAGCCAGCTTTAAAATAAATCGACAATGAAAACGTCCTCCAAAAGCTCCATTGCATAAAATTTGTTTTTCATATAAGTACTAGCATATTCTAACTCTCCTCCTTTCTTGTACGTGGTACACGTACCGCCACTAAGTAATTAAGGGTCAACTTACTTAAAGTACCGTACGTTACCGTAAAGGGTCAATAAGTATTCTCGAATATAAACCATATAAAATTGAAAAACGGAAAATACCAACTGCCGTTAAGGATAAAAAGAAAGATTTTCCAGTATAGAACTAAAAAAGGCTAATAATCACATCTTTTCACCTTTGACCGGTGCTATAATGTTTGGCATTCAGTACTACACATTTTGTTGCCAAATGGGTCAGGTGGAAGAGTTAAAATTAAAAAAGGATAATTTCTTTTTCCTGGAAAGAAGTTCAGTACATGTATAAGTCGATAAAATGTCATTCACATTAACATTAACATACCTACAAACACCTTTCAAAAAGATCCTTAATCGATACTTTCAACTACTAAAAATTCACTAGAAAATAAACGAGTATTAAAAATAAACGATATTTCATGCATTCTTTTCTCGTTTCAAAGCTGTTGAAAGTAGTTGGTTAGCAACATTTACATATAAAGTTGCATAAAATCTAACTTATCTATAAAAAATTATACCACTGCAGTGTATTAATTTAAAAAAAAACGAACAGTTTAGAAGTAATCTCGCACTCGCAAGTCATGTTAAACAATTTAAAACATGATGTTCCCACAGAAATATGAATTAATTTAGACATGTACTACAAGTATTTTACAAACTATCATGTATTTCTAAAATTCATAACAGTAGGAGTTATTTTTATTATCACAATACTTTTGTATTATTGTATGCGTAAAAGAAAGAGCTGATCTCAGAGGGTTTTAGCGCAAAGAAGTGTCCACCGCGCTGGCCCTATGCGTGTTGGCGGACTTCAGAAATATTTTTTTTAATTTCTCAGATATGCAGATCACGTGACAAACCAGCACTTAACATTGCAATTAACAATTTCATTGGTGCCGGCGGGCATCAAACCCGGGTTGTTCGCGTACTGTACAATTTGCAGCGGGTGCTTAGCCTCCTAAGCTACCATGGCTCTTTTGTATGCATATCATTTTTAAAATACAGATGTAATGGACGACTTACCTAATGCCCACCAATCAACAGCTTTATTGTGTCCTTTGCTCTGTATAATTTCGGGCGCAAGGTACTCCGGTGTTCCACATAGGGTCCATGTGCGATCTGTCAATTTTTTCGCAAATCCAAAATCAGTGATCTTTAAATGGCCATCTTTCGCTAGTAGCAGGTTCTCCGGTTTAAGGTCTCTGTACACAATGTTCCTTGCATGAAGGTACTCGAGCGCTGAGACTATCTCTGCCGCATAAAAATTTCCTATAAGAAAAAAAATTTAATATAATATCTGTCTTTACCAAAACTTTCACTAAAATACATTTAAATTATGCATGTTGTAGATGGTTTATGATAATGCAGTGATGTATGAGAAGATCCACATAAAACAACTCACCGATCACTTTCTACAAAAGTTTATGGTCAACAGAACAGTAAATTAATCCGTAAAAAGTTTATACAAGTTTATCAAAATCTAAATCTCATTTTAAGTATGCTAATTACATTAACATAAATTTTATTATTTATTGTGCTATTTATTAACATAAACAAAAACATTCCTACAATCAAAGAACATTCCTTTTATATTTAAGAAAATATTTTTTATAGAATTAGGGTGACAAACGAGCACACTGTCCATCTGATGGTAATTGGTAAAACGTAATAATTATATACTCTTATGCTACTAATTTAAGATGGTATTTTGTGAGAGCATTTTTTATAGCATAGGATGACAAACGAGCACACAGTCCACCTGATGTTAAGTGAATACTGTAGCCCTTAGACATCTACATTTATGCTCAATTAAGAATCAAAATACAGATGCGTTGCCACCCCTGAGGACTAAGATGGAATGCCTTGTTTCCAGTAAAAAGACTCTCCGGTTCTTTACACTCACCATACGAAACACAGCAGCATTAAGCTGCTATTTTACGCTGGGATTCTGTGAGAGCGTGGCCCTTCCCTGGTTAAGCCGATTCATTCGTATTACAACCATCATATATATGTACACAAAAAATATTTTTTGTATAACCAAGTATTGCCACGTAGGGGCGACGTAAGAGAATCCACTACCTCATATCATCTCGGGGGTATTTAAGAGGCCACAAAGGGAAATTGAAACAGGAGATGGGCGTAAGCATTTCTCGTAACAACCTAATATTAAAATCATCTGCGGTAGCCAAAAAAAAACTATGACGAATATCCCGCCTAGAAGGCATGGGGAAAGATATGTTGAAGGTCTATGCTCAGCAGTGGACTTTTGATAGGAAGTAATAATAATAATATCCTCCAGATCGATTCGGTCACGGAACTCAGGCTAGCCATCTACGCAGTACAGGATTGTAGTGCCCAAGTGTATGACACCGGGCAGCTACTAAGAATTTCTTGATGGAAAAACTCAATAACTGACTTTTGGCCCGACCCGGGATTCGAACCCGGGTGCTCATGATCAGCAGTCGCACTACTACAACCACTAGACCAACGACGTAGTCAAGGTTGGAAGCAATGAATGAATGAAAGTATAACCAATTGCCTCATGTTCTTGTTTAAATATTTTTCGGTCATTATTTAGCTGATGTATTATTAATAAGTATAATAAAATGAATAACATTTTTTAAACAAAAAATAACATTATTCGGTCTGAATATTAGTTTTAATAATTTTGTTATGTTAGTAAAATTGCTGCTGTTGAGTTAAGAAAGTTTTTCTTCCCCATTAAAGATAAGCACAGGCCCACACAGTACTACTCGAAATTAACGCAAATTTAACTCAAACAAAAAAAACGGCGGTAAACAAGTCATTTAACAAATTACAATATTTTCAGCAGCATGTTTTATCTTTAATTTGCCATGGTCATGACAAAAGAAACTACAAATCCAAAAATTACTCTTGTTATCCATTATGCACTGTTTAACTACAACACAGTTTCTAACATTTCTTTTACAATACCTACTTTATTACTACGAGTAGTATGGATTTTTCCACAAATTCACCTTAAGAACGTACACATATTTCCATATTATGTCTAATCACATGGAAAATGCCTCTGACCACTCTTCTTTCGACACCCCTGATGTGCATGCCTTCAGTGTACAACGCAGACACAGTAAGCTTTAAGTTCATTCTCCTTGTTACGTATTTTAAATAAATTAAAAATATCAACATTTTTATTATTAACTTTTAAAATAAACTGCTAAGAAAATACGTTTATTTTGGACATGACCAATCAACGAAAAAGATTTTTATAAGTTGTTTACCAAAATTTTTCTTAACCTTTACAACATCTTTGTTCACGCATATAAATAAGGAAAACTAAAAATATTCACACGTTATTTGCTTTTTCAAGCAATAAAAGTTGTCAAATTGCGACATGGATGTGTCCATTCCACCATTGATAATATTACTTAGTCAGGTCGTGTCAAAAAGTTTATATAAAATTAATGATACACTTTTCGATAATTATATAGAAATTATATATGAAATGAAAGGTTATTTAATTTAGAATACAATTTTATTTACATTATTCAAAATGCCCTCTCCTATTTTGAATACATGCCCTTAATCGACGCGGCCAATCATCCATCGCAGCATGCACCACATTCATATTTATTTCTGCCGCTGCTTTAGCCAAAGACGCTCGGAGAGATTCCAAATTCTGATGAGGTTTAGCGCAGACTTTCTCCTCCAAATGTTGCCACATCTTGTAATCCAGTGGGTTTAAATCTGGACTAGAAGAAGGCCAGTATTAATGTCCGATAAAGTCCATTCCACGGACGGTCAACCAGTTTTGCATGCTTCGTGCCCTATGAGCTGGTGCAGAGTCCTGGTGGAATATCCAACGTCTGTTTTTGAGCATTGTTTGAGAAAGAGGTTTCACTATGTTTTTAGGACGGTATTTTAGTACACCTCCGCACTGGTTTTTACACCTTTTTCACAGAAAAATACCTCAGTCAAGCCTGAACATGAGACTCCAAGCCAAACCATGAGTGACGAAGGATAATGTCCTCGTTAGACCCTCGGAATACGCGTGCTGGCTTCTTCACTGCTGTGGGCACACACCTTATCATTTTGTTTATTATAACTTTCTTTGATGTTAAACATTTTTTCATCCAAAAACAAAATTTCGCGGCATTTTTTCCCGCGTACCGCCGTAACAAAGCGCGGGATCTATCCAGCCTAAATTTTTCAAACGATCGTTCAAAAAATGTACGGTCTTCTTACGATAAGCTCGTAGTCCTAGGCCTTCACTGATCACTCTTTTGACCGTGGTTCTGCTTAGGTCCTGAAGAGCTAAGATTTTTTGTTTACGAAAGGTTTCGTTGGATTCGCGCCTTCACTACTTTGACGATCGTCCTACGAGGTCGGCCGGTCCTCTTACGATCTTCGAAGCTTAAATCTTCAGTGAATCGTCTGAAAGTGCGATAAACAAATCGTAGGGTTATTTTAAATTTTTGTAGAATATTGAAAACCTCTTTTGGCGCATGACCACAGGGGTGCATGTTGCTGGAGCAGGTTTATTCTATCTTATTTCTTCAACCACTCCATATTTGAAAATGAATGAAAATTAATGTTGTTTTTTATTTTCCACGCACAAAAGTTATATATTTAAAATTGGTGAAGTTCATCTGGCCAGTATTCAAAAAATTTAAATAATAAGGTTTTGACAGAACTTATGACCCGACTAAGTACATAGCGTTACGTTTGTAATCGTCGAGATGGTAGGCAGAGTACATCGGACCACTTTTAGCCAAAAAACAATATAAGTTTATATGGAAAAGTACGGTGGTCTCTGGTACAGCTTTACAAAAGTAAAGCTGTAATGACTCCCCTGTATTTTTATGTTCGAGGAGTGAGGATATTATCTGACATTATTTGTGTGAAGTGATATTATTACAGTATTATTTTTTTAAGTGCGCTTTCAATTGGTAGCAATCAAGAAATCAATTTCATTTTTGCGTTCATAAATTCGAAGCCAATTACCAGGCGTAAGCTCTAACGTCACTTTTCGTCTCTTTTATTAGTAGGTATAGTTTGTCGGGGACGGCGTTACGAGAAAGCTCCGATATAAAATTGCACAATTAAATTTACCAAAGACTGTATTCAATTACTCACGCTGAAAGCAATCAACGTTCACTTGTGTATAAAATAATTCTGCTCGAAATTTGAAGGGTGTTTTTGCCATATTACTTTTGCGCGTGTTGAAATTGATTGAATATTGGAAATAAAACACTTAGGTAATAAAGTATTCAAAATCAATCATTTTCATTCTTATGATTTCGTTTTGTCGTCATTAGCCTATATTGATGCATGCTAAGCAATTTGACTTACACTTCTCAAACATTAAGATGATTTTCAATATTCCAGACGCTCGAAGGAATTGGCAAATCGCGAATTACTCTATTTCAAGATATTCATATTCGTTGGTATTAGTATAGCTTTTGAAAACTCTTCTTTAAAAATTTTGAAAGGTTTCAAATTTGATATCACATGATACATAATCTCATCACATCATACAGTCATCAAACAATTTATTGCTTACTCGTATCTCTCTTAAACTTGAGTTTACAACGTTCTAACATCGCTTGAATCTAAAATTAAACACTTTTATTCAGAATATGAAGGTTTAGAAGTATACATGTTCTCAATGATTCAACAGCAGTGGGCGTCGTAACCTCATCGGCTATGGAATCGTCGCATGACATCATTTTTATTAACGAAGTGATGTCTAGGATACCCTTAAATGCCGACAATGTCCTCCAGAACGAATTTCGGTCACGGGGACAGCTCAACGGAGACTAGACAACTGAACAGGACAAGATTATATAGATGTGTTCTCTATTCAAAGTTTAAGAGTCTATTCAGTTTCAGTCTCAAAGTCCGATGGGGCGACAAACCGACGCAACTGGAGAGAGACCAGGCGAATGGCCAACGGCTTTACGTGCTTTCTGAGGCACGGGGGTGATATATCACCAGCTTCCTGAATCCAGCCTGCTACTGAAATTTTCTTGACAGATAACCCAATAACTTATTTTTCTCCCGAACCTATTACACATACTAAACTATGGACGAATATCAATTTAACAACAGCGTAATTGACTTTTTTTTTCAAACACTTTATCCCAATTCTATGATTTTTCCCAGTGTTGTTGAGGTAGTTTGCATACATAAAATTCACAAGGACAAACATTTAGACCCGGAACAAATATTACAAACAAAGACTTGTTCCGTGCAGGATTCGAAGTCACGGCCATCAGCGCCGTAACTCATTGCTAAACCACTGAGTCACGGAGCCGACGTAACCAAATTGATTGCATGTCGATTTTAGATTACTTTTATGACTAGAATCGAATCAGTGGCATAAATATAATATAGTAAATATATTTGTCTTGTTAAAATAATTTGCTTCATGAATATTATTTTTCCTTCGTTGCAAGTTCTTATTCACACACGGACACGAACTCCTACTGTTATAATGAAGATTTGTCATAACCGCCAAACTTGGTATCGAAAACAGACGAACGAAAACTACAAGACAATGCGGATTATTTTACGCTACCGCCACACGAAGTGTTCCAACCAACTCACGTGATATTTTTTTTCACAATTAATTTACGCTTATATAAATTTTATACTGACAATGTTAGCATACATATATTACAATGTCAAGCAGCTCGAGCATCTTGTCATTCATGTCATCTCAGCCTTTCCAATTTAACAGTATAATATTATGTAAATGTGTGTGTACGTTTTTGTATTTTTATCTTGGTTGTTCCAAGCGGAATACGTTCATTAAAATGGATGATATTTTTGTATATTCGTCTGTAAAGTATCACGTCATTTTACATCAAGGCCATATGATTCTTGATCCTATTTTCGCAATTTAATATTAAGTAGTCTGTTTCCAATATTATACTAAAACATTTCAAATTCAAATAGCCCCGGAACGATCACAGTATTTTTCTAACAAAAACATTTAAGGTCAGACAAATAATAATTTCTATTATACATATTTAAACGGTACGATATGTCTATTGCATCTATTGACTTATATATTACATCGCATTCGCATTAGCATGAATATAATTTTTTATAGGATATAGGATAAGCGAGCACTCAGTCCACCTGATAGTAAGAGGTTGCTGTGGTCTATAGACATCTACATCTATAATCGTTTGCGAAACAAAATGCAGATGCGTTGTCAGTCGTGAGGACTGTAATAGAATGCCTCTTTTCCAGTAAAAAGGTTATCTATACTCACCATATGAAACACAGCGTCATTGAGTAACGCTGGTATTCTGTGAGACCGAGGTCCGTGCCCGGTCGAGCCGACCCATCCGTGCTACAACTATACAATTAATATAGCTGCATCATACCACGTCAGATAAAAACGTAAATACTTAAACAAGACCATGTTATTACAAGAAAACATGGCTTATTGATACTCGTAGTCTCGGGCTTAGGCTATGCTTAAGAATAGTTCTTCTAACTAACGAAATTCCTCAGTAGCGGCGCCACAGACTGCGAGATTTGACATTTACTGTTAATTTCCATTACATTTTGGTGCGTATGGATGGTGCGCAGGACAACAGTTTTAATTTAAGCCTGAGACTACATATAAACTATTTTATGCAATAAGACCGAGACAGCTTAGAAACTAAAGTACTAGCAGTAACAAAACTTCTTTATTATCAACCCGTAAGTCTGCTGGTGGATATAAGCCTATCTTTTAGTAAGGAGGATTTGCCACAAACAACACCCTTGGTAGGCGAATTGTCAATCGGAGTACTAGATATATTTCACCATTAATGCTGTTTCTCTGGCCGGTCTGTATGTTTGATATCTGACTAACATAAGATCGTGATATCACCATATTCGAAAACCATGAGATTTTGTTGGCATTAGTACGCCTAATCTAAATTTATCGTAGCAGCCTATATATCTTGCCACCTGGATTTAAACCAATCGTTATCAGTCATCTTGCTCGGTGCAATGTACTGCGCGCGTAGCCTTGTGCCACGGATGATGTAACCGAATTCTATAAAATATTTAATAATTGTCAATCCTATACAAATGAAACATTTGTACATCTAAAGAGTGACAAACTGTGTAAAGTGGCGTAAAGCCTGTCTTTTTTATGATTGGTAAATTAATTTATCAACATCTTTATTATCACGAGCCCGTGACTAACGTAATAATGAATATGGTCCTCGCAGAAAGAAAAGCTTGACTTATTGCTGACGCGATTTAGGCGCCATAAGATCTCAAGTATCATAGTATCTGTTACGACACTCGTGATATTAGATCGAGATGTAGTAATGAAGGCTTGTACCGCCACCACACAGCAATAAATTATCATTAAATGGATAAATTTTTAAATATAAAACGAATAAAAAAATATAAATACAAAGTAAAAAATTTGACTGTATTTTACCCCCGTGAAACCGTCGGATTTTGCACCTGATATTTCTCCGGTTGTATCCGATTGCCGCCCCATCGAATTTTGAGAGTAAGGGAATAATGAGTGCACCTGTACTTGCGCATACACTTGTGCACTTTAATTCTGTCCTACGCGGATAGATAGTTTCCAGTGATACAGGCCGCCGAGATCGTAATTCGGTGTAGAGGACGTTATATTATATTTTTTTATGTCACATACTCCTAAAAGAGTTTTTCTTTCAATAAAACACTTCATTCATATGCGGGACGTTAGCTTAAGGCATTTCATACAAGCAAAAGCATACCGCATCCTTTATCAATGTCAACTCAACGCCTACACGTTGAACATGACAAAATATTAAGACTCATCTTTATGTGGGTTTATAATTACCGGGTTTATATTAGAAAGGAATAGTCTGATTCACATATCGTTATATTCATAATACAAATTTTATATATGTGTCACATGAGAAAATAGAACTATAGTCAAAATGATGTTTACTGCGTGCGAAAAGAACTCGGTAGAGATTTTCAAAAATAATAATTAAGTTTAATAAATTAAAGCCAGTAGACAAAATTATTAGACTTAATTTCACTGTACTATCTTAAAAGCATCTAATGAATTCTAAAACACAGTTCCGGTTAGTGATACTATTTTCTTTTAGATTTTCGTAATACATAATATTTGTACTTATAAGAACTTTAAACATACATTTTATTTCTTCATCACTTTTGAATCCTAAGGGATAAAGAAATCCTAAAATAATATTATGTTCTACAAGAAATATCACCTTAAAAAATTATATCTGAAAAAAATAAAACGTCCTTTACGAGAAAATAAATTCTCTTTCGCCGTGCTTAATCTTAGGAATTAGGAAATGAAGAAGGCCTGCGACCTACAGATAAACAGACAGATTATACCATAACGGCTGTTTAATTAGGTTTCTACAGCGTCAAAAAATCGAAATGGATGTACACTATGGCGACATAATTCCATTTCAATATTTTTTCTACTTATTATGTTTACACGATACACATATTAATGAATTTCGCTTCGAATTTCATTTCGAAGCAAAATTCATCGAAATCCTATTCGCCAGAGTCAACACCTAAATCCATAGGAAGTACATCCTTACCAAGCCGGAACGATCATGGTGTGAACTAGTTTTACCTGGGTGGAAAACAGATTTCATTTGGATACAAGCCAATTCAAATGCGAAATAATACCGTGACGAAATTGTTCAACACATGGTCATCCTTCACAGACAGCAGCTAGGAAAAGATTTCATGTGCATGATGATGATAATGAATATGTTTAGTAAGTACAATATAACGGACTAACAGGGACCTGTTCAGACCGCCAATCTCAATCCCATTGAATATACGTTGGATCAGTTCGAGAGCAGAACTGTCAGTGACTTCCCCAAAATTTGAATACGTAAGTAGAGCTGTTCCCAACTTTCAAAAGTATAAAGCCTTATTCCAGAAGAGACAGTTGATAACCTAATATCCAATGTACCACTCCAATGTAGAGCCATTGGAAAGTCCAATAAAATATTGAGAAGTTGCGAGAAGTAAACATTAAACATTCTTTGAAGAGTTTAATCATAAGTAATAATCTCCTGGTAATATTTTAGAACTTCAAATGACGGAAAATGCTTATAATAAAAAATCGACACGATGTTATAAGATAATTTGTTCTAAGACGCTTAATGTGTTCATTAAATTCTGTTTTGTCTGGGAATAATTTCAAACTACAAACGTTATGTTAACAGGACGTAGTTACGTAAAAAGTATTTATGTTAGCTCAACTATCCTTATGATCTATACTATTACTTACCGTGTGCTATATGAAATTAATTTGCCTTGTAGTGGTGGCCTAAGGGAATAAACTGCTCCATATCATCCCGTGGACGAAGCCCAAGAGTCGACAGAAGGAAACAGAAAACAGGAAATATGCAACTACAACCTCGTCATAACAACTTAATTAGAATAATAGTATCAAAAAAACTGCGGTTGGCGCTTTTTTTTTAAGTTTTTTTTAAAAGCGTGGCAAACATGACAAATTACTCCCCTATATACTATATATTATATAATAAATACTTTCATATATTAAAAACAATACGACCAGAAAAAGTCGCAATAGACAAAGCAAGCTATTTTCAAATGGGTCAAAAATAGCATTTGCGGATTCTTTTTGTTTAACTACGTCATTGTAATACGAAAATGTTGCTCAAGAATAGACCTAATATAAGATTTATTATACAATGTGATATTCGATATTCGCCAATCCGCCTGCCAAAACTCCTACAACAAGAAGGCCCATTCCCAGGGCCGGATTAACCATTAGGCAGATTAGACAACTGATAGGGGCCCCCCGCGCACACAAAAGTAATTCAAAATTTTTCATACAGTAGAAATTTTATTAGAAAATTTGTACCATCGATGACAATAGGTATTATTGCGTTTTTGCGACGTATACTGGGAGGAACTGGCCGCTACAATTTTACATTTTTTAAATCAATATATCATTGATACAAAAAAATGCGAGAGCTCAGACTTACGATAATGCGTCAAATATGTCTGGGAGTCAAGTATGTATAGACAATAGACAATGGTTTTCAGGCCTATATTAAGAAAATAACTAATCTTGCAAACTACGTTCCATGTGCAGCGCACTCACTCAATTTTTTTGGACTGGTTGGAATACGTGCTGCGGAGAGCAGCGTTGGAGCAATCTTATTCTTCGGATTTGTACAGAAACTATACAACTTTTTTTCAGCGTCAACTCATTGCTGGGCAATTAAACAAAAACATCTCGAAAAAGGTTAAGTGTTAAAAAAGTGACTGAGACAAGGTGGTGTGCAAGGGTCGATGCGACTAAGGCTTTGTCAGAAGATTCCACTGGCTGAGGCAACAAGAGGAGTGCCCTGATACTGAGGAGATACGAAAAAGGGGTTTCTTTTAGCGGTAAACGCGCAAACTTGTGTCTTCTGGGTATTGAACTGACCTAGATTTAGTCGCCCCCAATCCGAGACAACAAAGTCTTGACTTCAGACACAAGTTTGTTTCGGTACTCGGCGACGTTTTCCTGAGAAATACTGACACGGCCGATGTATAAAGAATCACCTTTTCTTTCGTTTATTTTTTTTATTGCATTTAACAACAATCAATTTAAAATTAAAATACCCGCGTCAAAATGTTTTCTTTCGTTTATTATATTTTATTGCATTTAACAAGAATAAAATTAAAATTAAAGCACCCGCATCTTATTTTTCGAGACGGTCTTATCTCTTACACTATACCTAATGAGACCTGGATCATCACTTATCTATAACCTATTCATTAAGACCATTTCAATGAGCCCAAATACAAATCTGTTACTGTAAGTTCCTGAGGAGTAAAACATAAGTTTGGGGATGCTGCTGATGCTATTATATTCCTTTATCAACTTGAAAAGAGCTGATGATCTTCAAATGGCTGAAAAGGGGGGGGGGCGAGAATTGCACTGCCTAGGGGCCCCGACATGGTTAATCCGGCCCTCCCTATGCTAGGCAATGGAATTTTACGGGGTGATACTCGTAATATAGATGATATACATGTAGCTTTGTTTTCATGATATAAGTCATAGAGTATAGATATACGGATAAATATACGGATCCAACCCCGTATTCAATAGTCACAACAACGAGTTTCTTATTATAGATACCTTTTTCGAGAAAAAACTTTTCGAAAAAGGTATCTATAATTTAATTTTTAATTTTGTAATTTTTTTAAACATTCCCTTTTGCGACTTCATCTTAAATATTTGCTCTTTAATAATAGATGACCAGAAAACCAAACAATGCAACGTTTCTACTACAAACAAAAATATCAATGAAAAAGTCCATAAACATTTAATGAGTCGCGTAAATTCATTTCGCAGTAAAACTAGTTGGAATGAAGTATAGTAGGTTATAACTGAAAAATAGCGTAAATCGTCTTTTGAACTAGTGGCGTCACGTTGTCTGGCACAAGCGCCGTGATCTACGATTTTCGCAGCCATTTTTCTAAATGTATAAAAGTGAAGAGGTAATGCCGACACATGAACGCTATCAAAATCTCGACACCGAAAACCAAGCTACGACCGCTCGCGTCATTGACCGTTTATTTCGGTCCACTCCATGTCTCTTCTCCAGGAATATCATCTCAAGTAGATGTGTAACTACGCAAAAATTAATAGTTTTTGCTTACTTAAAACTCTATGCTTATTATCATACCACAATTCAAACTTGAATTGTAAATTTTAGTTTTATAGTAATTACTTATTAAGGGCCCTTATTCATATTTTGATTAAAATATTTTTTTAAACAAGAGAGGGAGATGTGGAGGTCCCACATCATCCCTCTCCTTGTTTAGCCTTAGTTTTTTCACCCCTGGAAAATGAGCCCTCGCTGAGCATCCACGACCAAGCTACTCTACTCCTGAGCGTGGGTGCTCAGGGTGCCCAGCATTTTCGGGGGGGGGGGGGGGGACCATCCACGCGTCTACGTGTGCCTCTATAGATCCCATAGCGGTAATGCCAAAACAGCCCGACTCACCGACCACGTCCAAATGGCTACAGATTGCTTGTTATAACAGGTCCCATCCGCAGAGATCGTGTCTGACACAACCGACGCATCATCGTCCCGGGATGTAAACACCAGCGCCCTTAAAAAGAAGTATCATTCCACCTTCAAGTCCTTCAAAAGAGTTACTGCTAAGGTAAAGTCAGAGCACATAGGCAGAATTGGCAAGAAACTAGTTCGCCTTCCTTCGGAAACCCGTGCATTCTGGTCTCTCGCCAAGGCTGTCCAAGGGAACTTCTGTCAGCCATCTCTTCCATCTCTACACAGGGAGGACGACTCACTAGCTCATGCCAACCGCTCAGACCCGTCCAACTACAGGCCTATCGCCATCACCTCCTTGTTCTCCAAAATAATGGAATCCATTATAAACTGCCAGCTCATCCGGTACCTTGAAGATCACCAGCTGATTAGTGACCGCCAATACGGTTTTCGTCGCGGTCGATCAGCTGGTGATCTTCTGGTCTAACTGACGCATAGATGGGCGGAGGCAGTAGAGTCCAAGGGGAAGGTATTTTTTATGGATAAGGGTGACAAACGAGCACACTGTCCACCTGATGGTAGGTGGTTGCTGTGGCCCATATACATCTACATCTATCTTCGATTACGAATCAAAATGCAGATGCGTTGTCACTCGTGAGGACTAAGATGTAATGCCTCGTTTCCAGAAAAAAGGGTGTCCGGTTCTCTACACTCACCATACGAAACACAGCAGCGTTAAGCTGCTATTTTACGCTGGTATTCTTTGAGAGCGTGGTCCTTCCCCGGTTGAGCCGACCCATACGTGCTACAACCATTATATAGCTGCAGCATGGCTCTACCACGTATAAAAATTGGCCGTTAGTTTGGACATTGCAAAGGCCTTCGATCGGGTCTGGCAGAAAGCACTTCCTTCGAAGCTTTCTTTCTATAAGCTTCCAGAGAAATTATGCAATTGGATCACCAGCTATATTACAGATCGGAGCATCAAGGTCGTTGTAGACGATGCATGCTCCGACTACAAGCCTATTAATGCTGGTGGTCCACAAGGCTGCGTGCTATCACCAACGCTGTTTCTTCTGCATATCTATATGATATGTTGCTAACCGGTAACATTCATTGCTATGCGGATGACAGCACTGGTGATGCTCTATACACCGGCCGTGCAAATATTTCTCGGGAAAACGTCGCCGAGTACCGGAACAAACATGTGTCTGAAGTCGAGTCTTTGCTGAACAAAGTCTCGGATTGGGGGCCACTAAATCTAGTCCATTTTAATCCTCAGAAGATACAAGTTTGCGCATTTACCGCTAAAAAAACCCCTTTGTCGTATTTCCTCAGTTTCAAGGCACTCCCCTTGTTGTCTTAGCCAGTATCAAAATCCTCGGCGTTGACATATCGAGTGACGTGCAGTTTCGTGGTCACTTGGAAGAGAAGGCCAAATTGGCCTCTAAAAATCTTGGCGTGCTCAGCAAAGGGGGACAGTATTTCAAGCCGACACACCGCCTGCAACTTTACAATGTGCAGGTTCGGCCTCACATGGAATACTGTTCCCATATCTGGGCTGGGGCTCCCTAGTGCCAGCTCCTTCTACTTGACCGCATCCAGCGGCGCGAATCGTCGATGACCGAGTGTTTTCCAATCGGCTCGATCCAATGGTGCTGCGAAGAGATGTTGCATCCCTTTGCATTTTTTTCGGATTTACCACGGGGAGTGCTCCGAGGAATTGTTCGGATTAATCCCAGCCGCCAAATTACACGAACGCACAGCGCGGCAAAACTCCCAAAACACACCATCTGGATGCTTGGCGGTCCACCACTGTATGTTTTACTAGGAGCTTTCTTCCGCGCTTGAACTCTTTGTGGAATAGTTTACCACCGGCGATTTTGTCGGACAGATACGAATAACGACCTCAAAGAAAAGAGCTTACTCCTTTTAAAAGGCCGGCAACGCACCTACAATTGCCCTGGTGTTGCAGTTGTTCATGGGCGGCGGTAGTCACTTACCATCAGGTGAGCCGTATGCTCGTTTGCCCCCTCTCCTATAAAAAAAGTTCACCTAAGAGCAAATTTCTGTCTGCTGATAACATATATATAAAATTATGAGATATTTTCTTAACTTTAAATGCTACGATAATTTTATTTTAAATTATACAAGTTTTTAGATTTTATCAAAATTTTTAGTTGCATTGCAAAAAAAATTAACTAATACAAAAATTAAGACTAATACTTATTTTAAAATAATAACCCTGAAATACATTTTTAAAGTTGAGATCTATATTGAAAAATATTCTCTTAAGTTTTTTTCTACATCGGTGAAAATATCTTTAAAATATTTTAGTTTTGATTTTTATGTCATGCATTACGACAGACGGATTGGAAACTTATAAATAAGTCAAAGAACTGTGTAATACGAGTATAGTATTTTCATACTCGTAACAAGACTTATTTTTTTTTTATAACCAAAGTAAATTGGATCCATACCAAAAGAACAATAAGTAATTATTTATCAAAAATATATAAAAATACGTATACTTCTGTTAATGTTGTTTTGCGTCTAATTTTAAATGGTTCTAACAATTATTTGATGTGAAAACACCAACTCGAGCCAAATGCATGTAAACTAATGTTACCAGAATAAAGTGTTCGCTGGACAAATCGCACTGAACTTGGCACGGGTTGAAAACTATGATGTCGCAAACTAAATCAACGTGTGCAGAGAAATTGTACACGGCCGTGATTTATTCTATAGGTAATGTTTAAAAATATCTTGATATAAACAATAACACCTTTAAATATTATTCAAGTTTTTGGTTGAGTTAAGAAATATAAAAAATAAGGTAATTAATATGGTATAGAAAGAAATTAAACTAATGTTATGAATATTTACGAGCGAAAGTGACAAAATAAAAGTAAAGTTTTTGTACAGATAACCACGAATTCATGTCTTTATCAATCAATCAATATATTTTTTATTGTACACCAATACACATACAAAATAAAAACAAAATTAAATAAATTATATAAGAGGGTACAATACGCGCTGCAATAGGTACAATAGCTACAAAGGTCTTACCTATCTGGAAGCGATTTCTTCCAGACAACCTATTTGCGCAAAGAACTGTTTTAACAACGAATGGCAATTTAGGAAGGCGTAAATAAATTAAACAATTAGGTAAAAGAAAAAAGAATAAAATAAATATAAAACACAAGATGATGACAGTTGAAGATAGTTGTGATAGAAACAAATAAGGACGTGAAGTATGATAGAGAAGCTCTAATATTTCCCATCATATCAGTAGTAGCTTTGAGTAGATTTTTGAATTAAAAAAGAGACTGAGCACGTCGAATATATAAAGGCAAGGAGTTCCACAAGCGTACAGCTGTAACCGAAATTGACTTATTTAAGGAGGAAGATGGTGCTGGAATGCAATGCGAAAAATTGTTAATGGATCGTAGATGACGATTGTGAGAGGAGGAGATGACCTTAAAGCGGTCTTTTAGGTAACGTGGAGTGAGGGGATTAAACAGTATAAAGCAGAAAGGATGTGAGTATTCCTGGGAAATATCCGCAGAGAGCTTAGCACTGCAAACAATTTCCTACTTACTTCATAAACCTGCAGTGACCATATTAGACAGGAGTCGATATATTTTCCTAAATTCTTAACTTTATCACTAAAGGGGATGTGAATGCCATTGAGAAGAATAGGTGGCATGAAAGACAAGTCAACACTAGTAACTAATTTAAAACTACCAATAATTATTGCTTGAGTTTTGTAGGATTAATGGATGTTCCATAAGATTTACACCAGTCTAAAATACAAGTAAGATCTGCGTTAGTTCTATCAATAGCTTTCGGTAAATTTTCCAGAAAAGACAACGCGAAATTGGAGGTCGTCAGCGTACAAATGGTAAGAAGAAGATAGTTGATAACTTATAGAATTTATGAAAATTGCAAACAGGAGACAATACGGCACCTTGTGAGACGCCGGCGACAGTAGCAGTCCAAGAGGAATAGACAGACTGCACCTAAATACGCTATCGGCACCCCATTATGTAACTACGAAACCAGTCAAGTACAGCCGGAGGTATGATGAGAGAGCGCGATATATTTTATAAGATTTCAAAATGGACCGTACTAAACGCATTACTGAAATCTACGAGTAACAAAGTAAGTATTGTTAATTATTGATTTTCCATACCATAACGAATGTCATTAGTAGCTGGCATAAATGCTGTAGTCGTACATGACCAGGGTTGAAACCGGATGGCAAGGGATTAAAAAGCTTATGTTCTCGTAGATAATGAGTGATGTGTTGTTGTTGTAGGTTGACCCCTAAGGGTTTACAGTTCTCTACACTCACCATACGAAACACAGCAGCATTAAGCTGCTATTTTACGCTAGTATTTTGTGAGAGCGTGGTCCTGCCCCGGTCAAGCCGATCCATTCGTGTCACAACCATAATAGAGCTGCAACGTGGTTCTACCACATAAAGGTAAGGAGATCCAGGAGAAGAAAGATCATTTTAAGACTAATAGTCACCACCTTCTGAATCCGAATGGATGGAGAGAATGGCACTCTCAACATCACAACTGTGAAATTTACTAAAATAAAAAGCAGAAGATTCTGGAGTGGTAATATCACAGAAGAAATCCAAAGTATTTTGCTTTGCTTTCTAATCAACGCAAGATGCAGAGGAGAAGTGCTGATTAAGCTGATTGAGGTTAATATTATGGTTTGAAAGGATTTCGCTTGTTTTCCCAACTCCCTAAGGACTTAAGGAATTATCAGACTCTAGCAGGGTCAGAGTCACGAACTGATTCGTAAAAATGGTGTCATTGTGCATTTCTACACAAGTTGTTGCAACGATTCCGGATTTTTGGTTCTATATTTCTCTTTTTTTGCAATAAACTTGTATTTTGCTTAGACTCGATTTCTTTTTCAATTATTTGTTTAATTTCGGCATTCAACCATGTAGATAGAGGGTGTTTAAGGTGCACTGATCGAACAGGAGCATTAATGTCATATAGCTGAATTAAAAAAGGAATTGAATAATGCTACCTGTTCGTCGACAGCAGGAGCATTCACAACCAAACTCCAATTAATTTTTAAAGCATCACGGCGAAGTAATTCAAGGTTCAATTCACTAGAGTAAAGTGCTCGATTTAGCTTTAGGAGATCCAATATTATAAGACAAGAAGATAAGGTCGTAATAGGAGAAGGCATTAACTGCACATCATAAACATTAAGTCGAGAAAGGAAGGGGCACAATTAGGAATATAATGTGTCGCGGAAGTAGAAAGATATTTTTAGTTTTCTGCCTCAATAACATATTTAAGTTTAATGGATCTGGTGTTACGTTCGAGTAGACATATATTAAAATAACCCATTATTATGGTATGACTAAAAACAGGTGTATGACTTACTAAGAAATTATCTAAAACAGAAAAGTAGCCCATTGTGAGAGAGGGACTGTAAAAAACTCTAAGTAGTAATTTTGTGTGGCAGAGAAGGATTTCGTTGAAGGAGAATTCTGCTACGCTTCCAATTTAGGATATTGATGACGCTTAAATAATAGAATAAGGTATATGTGTATCGTAAATAAATAGCAACACCACCCCCGCCCCGCTCGATGCTGTCACTGCGAACTAAAGTGAAGCCTAGAAGCGAGTAGAAAGTAGATGGTTAAAACCATGACTCCAAAAGAAGGACAGCATGTATGCTTTTGCTATCAAAACTTCATCGGAACAACACATCGGAGTAATGATCAGGAATACTTTGAGCATTAATGTGAACAATCTTGAAATTTTTATGAACATCTCCAGAATAAGAGTCTAGAAATAGATTTAAAGGAGATATGCTTTCGAAACTGTCGTTACTGCTTAACCCGCCGGGAATCGTATAAGAGTTGAAATCACTATTAACAGCGCCATCGCATCGCCTTTTAATAACATAAAACTTAGACTAAATATAATAATAAGATAAAAAAAGCATTGGTAAACCACCTACCAGCAGTTTTGAAGGAAATATATACTAACTTGAACTACACATAATGTTGGATATTAAGTAACCAGCATAATAATTGTAAAGAATAATTGCAAAAAACAAACAATAGTCAAACTCTAATAAGTCTGTAAAAGGTATCTCATTCAATAAGAAACACAAATTTTATGTAACACGTAAGTATAGAAAAGTAATAGTTACCGATACTGTTACTGAAGCGTCCAGCATTTCTCAAGTAAGAGAATAGTTCGCCACCGCAGACGTATTCGAACAGCATGTAGAGGCAAGAGTCGTCATGAGTCCACCATCGCCTGTAATATGCCAACAACTTAAAATGAAAGTAATAACAGTTTATATTTACGTTCCACTACTGGGTAACTGGGTATAGGCGTCCTTACAGATAGATAGATAGATAGATAGATGTTTCAAAACCTCCACGCACGCGGTAAAGCAACGCTCAAGATAACGATTACCAATTTCAGTATTGGAGGCATTTATTCTTTATTATACACAAAATAAGATGTTAACAATGTTAAACAATTAAATTAGATGTACAAAGCAAGCATAATCCAAATCCCGCAAATCCTTGGGGGAAGAGAAATAGTTTTATATGTTGAGCAAGTAGGTAGCAGCACATTCTACTAACTAGTTTTAGGCTGTGGTAGCAGCGTGTAATTTTGTCAAACTAGTTACCACAGTTCTTACTCTAAGGGCCGGTTTTTCAAGCAAAATATCTAATAATAAGTAAATGAATAAAATTATTTGGCTGATTAACTGTCGAATAATTATTTTTTTTAATTATATACAATATTAAAAACTATAATAATAAAATAAAACTAAAACTAGAAACTTAATTATCATATAGTCCTACTCCCCGCCGTATCGTGCCAAGAACGCTGGCTGCATTTCCCCGCTGAATGGCTATACTAAGCCTTTGAGCGAGAAAAGAACCAGCCCTCTTATCACCAGCACCAACGACCAGCCGCGGATGGAGTTCCTTTACGAACTTCACCGCACGTGGACCCCACGGACCGATAGTCTCTACAGCAAATGGCACTAAATATGTAGTCATCTCTCAGACTCATATTTGCGCCACTTACGCAGTTCAGCTGCCTCTGATGCCGTCCCGACTCTAAACAATTTTAATTGTCTATTTTACAATTGTGATTTATATAACGAATAGCTTTGGAAGCTATTTATCCATTTCCCGTTATTATCATCATCATCATCATTACAGCCTTTCACAAGTCCACTGCTGAACATAGGCCTCCCCCAAGGAATGCCACAAAGCACGGTCCTGAGCCACTTGCATCCATCAACTTCCTGCATGTCTTACCAGGTCGTCACTCCATCTCGTGGGGGGTCGCCCTACACTTCGCCTACCGGTACGAGGCAGCTACTCAAGAACCTTTCTTCCTCACCGGTTGTCGGTTCTTCGAGCTATATGGCCGGCTCACTGCCACTTCAGCTTACTAATCCGTTGGGCTATGTCGGTTACTCTGGTTCTACTGCGGATATCCTCATTTCTAAGTTTATCACGCAGAGAAACCCCAAGCATAGCGCTCTCCATAGTTCGCTGAGCGACCTTGAGCTTCCTCATACGGCCAGCAGTGTAGGACCACGTCTCAAATCCGTAAGTCATCACTGGCAACACGCACTGGTTGTACAATTTCGTTTTAAAGTTTTGAGGTATGTCTGAGATGTGTCGTAGTTTCCCGAACGCTGCCCAGCCGAGTTGAATCCGTCGATTGACCTCTCGGTCGAAGTTGGACTTACCTAGTCGGACTATTTGTCCCAGGTAAACGTACTCGTCAACAACTTCGAGCTTAGTGCTCCCAACAACTACCGGCATAGGTGTGACATGGACATTAAACATGATCTTTGTTTTGTCCATGTTCATCCCTAGACCTATTCGTTGGGAGACACTATTGAGGTCATTGAGTATGGTGCTTAGGTCCTCCAGCGATTCTGCCATAAGGACTATATCGTCGGCAAATCGAAGGTGAGTGATGTACTCGCCATTGATGTTAATACCGTATCCTTTCCAGTCCAGAAGCTTGAAAACGTCTTCCAATGCAGCGGTGAAGAGTCTCGGGGATATAACATCACCCTGTCTTACACCTCTCTGCAATTGGATAGGTTTCATACTCTGGTTCTGTACTCGGATAGCCATCGTAGCCCTACTGTACAAGCACTTCAGCACTTCGATATACCGACAGTCAACTTGGCACCGCTGAAGGGACTGCAGCACCGCCCAAATTTCGACGGAATCAAAGGCTTTCTCATAGTCTACATACGCCAGATATAGTGGCCAATTGTACTCCTCGGACTTCTGTACAATTCGCCGAAGGGTATGTATGTGGTCTATGGTGCTAAAGCCCTTTCAGAAACCGGCTTGTTCTGGAGGCTGGAAGTCGTCAAGTCTGCGCGCGAGACGATTCGTAATGACTCTCGAAAACAGCACGTAGACGCGGCTCAGAAGGGAAATCAGTCTGTAGTTTTTCAAGAGAGCGTTGTCACCTTTCTTGAAGAACAAGACCATCGTACTTCTGCTCCACGCCTCCGGTGTAATGCCACCAAGGAGGACGGAATTAAAGAGCTTCTGAAGGACTTCAAGTACCGGTTTTCCACCCGCTTTCAGAAACTCCACTGTAATTCCATCCTCGCCTGGGGACTTGCCGTTTTTAAGGTGCTGGAGAGCCATTCTAATCTCGCTCAGACTGACGTCCAGGATATCTTCGGAATAGTGTCGGATACGACTCGCTCTTGGATCGTTACTCACACTTGCGTGTGGCTCCAACGATGACGTGTACAGCTGCCCATAGAACCTCCCAATCTCACTCAAAATCTCAGGTGCCCCGGAAACGATGTTGCCACACTCGGTCTTCAGCTTTGACAGTTGGCTCTTTCTGGCAGACAGATCTCTAGCAAAGACTTTGGAGCCTTGGTTCTGCTCGATCGCTTCTTCAATACAAGCTGTATTGAAGTTGCGTAAGTCCCGCCGCATGCATTCGGAGATCTGTCTGTTCAGTTGCCTGTATGCTGTCAAATCTATTGAAGAATGTAGCGTCATCTCCCGTCTAACAGCCATGAGATTAAGAGTGTGATCGGAGAGTTTTTGTGTTCTTCTGCGGCGGGTCTTGCAGAACTTAGCTCCAACCGCATGGACAGTTTCCACGAGCTTGTCATTCATATCGTCCACTTTATTACAGTCTCCTAGGCACTGAAAACGGTTTTGTAACTCGAGCTGAAAGGTTTCGGGACTTTGGAACAGAGCACGAGGGGGACGGAGCGTTGACTTCATTAGACGAGACCTCTCCAACTTAACGTTTAGGTTCAGTGTGCCTCTAACCATTCCGAGATCGCTATCAGTTTTCACCCTCGCGATCACGGAGACATCACTGAACAGTTGTCGTCTGGTCGCCATAATGATGTCAATCTCATTTTTTGTCGAACCGTCGGGGCTCGACCAGGTCCACTTCCTGTGGGGCCGCTTCTGGTAGAAAGAGTTCATCAAAAAGAGTCCCTCTTTCTTCATGAAGTCGGCCAGCTGCTGGCCCCTTGGGTTCCGTGGCCCTATTCCAAATTTCCCTACTTTCAGCTCTCCGATTTCTCATGTGCCTAGTTTTGCATTGAAGTCTCCCATTAACACCGTATATTGGGTTTTGGAGGTATGCATGGTTCTAGAGATATCCTTATACATTTCCTCCACCTCCTCATTGGGGTGCACCGAGGTTGGTGCGTAATCCCGTATGACCTTCAGCGAATACCCTTTGGTGATTCTGAGTATAATAATCCTATAATTTGCCAGCGTAACTTGTCTATCTCTTCTTCCAGCTCCACGATCTTCTCGTCAGTCCTCAGGGTGCGTGCGTAGTATGTTGCCAGGTTGAGTCGTCTTAGGTGACAACCGAACCTCCACCGGAGATTCTTAGCACCCCCTGCGCCGCCGTTACCATGGTCGCCACCGTAGCCAGGAATAGCGGGGCCACCGGGGACTGGGGGCTCTCTCTTTGTTACTATCATCATAGGGGGGTATTTGCCACAGTTGCCACGCTTGGCAAGCGGGTTGGCAACCGCAGTTTTTTTATTGTAAGTTTGATGCTATCAGGAAGATGCTGCTGCCCATCTCCTGCCTGTTTCCCTTTGTCGCCTTTTACGACACCCACGGGAAGATATGGGGTAGTGGATATTCTTAACCGCCACTACACGGCACAATGTCCGTAAATATCTGAAATTTACACAGCAGCTGCCTTTTATGACGTAGGCATCCACTCATAAAGGATTTTGATGAATTCAACCCCTATTAGGGTGAAATAAGGTGTTACAGTTTGAATGGAACTTTTTATTTTATGAAATGATTGACATCACTCTGAAAATACTCAGTTAATAAAATAAATAAATAATCTTTATATATAAAAAGTTCGGGTCACGTTGTTTGTCCGCGATGGACTCCTAAGCTACTGAACTGATTTCAATGAAATTTTGCACACTGTGTGCATTTTGGTCCAACTTGATAGTTTTTATCCCGTTAAATGACCGTCAAAATTTTTTATTGTTATTTTAATATACTAAAATATTCGCCGGAATTCATTGCAATGATGAAATAACGTGCATGTCAATTTAAGCCCAGATGGTTTACCGATAATATGAAGTCTGTTGGCTGATTATCAGGGTGCGTCAATCCTGCGTCCGTATACTGGACGCAACAAGTCGGTCGGACGCAACATCTTCGGTAATTTCACCCATGTGGGACGCAAGATTACTCATGGATTGTAAATATATATTAGGGGCAGAAGGTGTTCTAATTTGTACGAGTAAATCGAGAATTCTTCGTTTGATTAGCTTTCGATTAGAAACTAAGTAACACGTGTTGTGTAGCAAGGTTTTTGGATACACCATCCCAAAAGGGAAAAATACGGAAAGAAAGCTATTATGTATAAAATTGTAAACTATTTTGATGACGTCGTTAGTCAGTCAATCAATCAATATAAGAATATATTACACCAAAATACATTGATATAAAGACAAAATTAAATAAATAAAGTAGGTACAATAGGCGGTCTTATCGTTCTGAAAGCGATTTCTTCCAGACAACCTCATTACGCAAAGAATTGTTCATAACGAATGGTTGCAAGGGAGATGATAGAATTAAATTAAGTCACAAGATGATGACAGTTGAGGAAAGTAGAATAAGTACAAGAAAGGTCGGGAAGTATAATGGGGAAATATAATGAATTCCAAGTAATATACGCTTTGAACGGCGAATATGTAGAGGAAAGGATTTCCACGTACTCTGTAAGAGTAGTAGCTATAGCTGTAACAGATTTTTTTGAAGAATTTATTTATTGAAGAAGGATGATGAATGTAGTGGAGTACGAAGAGAAACAACGGAAAAGTGGTTTTCACTATTGGAAAGGTCTTAGTCTAACTTAAAATCTGCGACCATTATCATATTTATCATTACGAAATATGAGACATTTTCCATGTGATACCTAGAGCTCTTCGTATATATATATAATTTATTACAGTATAATGACATTTAACTTTATAATAAACACAAAATCAAGACATATCATATATTCCTTAAAGTAAAATGTTGTGTTTACGATAATTTGTCATCGAATGAGAATCTCTCAAATAAATGGTGGTCGTTAAAAGGACAGAGATATTTATTCCTCAGGTAGTCGAATTACTGCCTATCGAACGATAGAGAAATAAAATTGTTTGCTATCTATCGAATAAACGTTATCTATATGTTTATCTGATGATTTGAAAAATCGGCCCATAGTGTACTATCACTTGACAGGCAGTGGCATTAATGAAATACGCGAGACAATCACTAATCCAGTTATTATTTATTTTAAATAACATATGTACTTAATAACAATAAAACATTATGATTCAATATTTACAGAAATTCTCAAGTATTACATTCATAATATGATTGACGATAGAAATACTGTCAATTAGCCATTAAGCTGTCTGTACTATTAGATTATAATCACGGTTGCCAGAATGCTGTCAGCGACACTTGACAGTGCTTGGCTGCTTGGCCGTTGACATAATAGTATTAGCATGCCTTTGGTTGCGGCGCTGTATGGCCACAGGTTCGAATGCCGCACGGAACAAGCGTTTGCGCGGCCTACAATCCTACGTATAATAATTCTTAACGGAAATAAAATTATCATATTAATTTCACTGAAATAATCAAAATGACAATGACATAAATAAATTAATATTTATTTTAAATCAATAAATCAGATTGTTAATTTTTTTTTAATTTCGAATGCTCATATACATATACTCGTAAATAGCTTTAACTTTAACTAACATAATATTCAAAAGCATAAGATCTCAGAAGACCGACAGAGACATATGTATAGTTGTATAAACTATACATATGTCTCGGGCAATCTAGGAACAATAAATATTTTTATTACAAGCACCGTAATTAATTTGTAAAACAATCTATTATCGACTCTGCGCCGATGTTTTTCGCGTCGAAAATTGACACGCGACATATGCAACAGTGCGCATTTGATTATACGTTTTCTATCAACAACAAATATCGATGCAAAGCTATTAACATATACTACCCTACTACTCCATAATATAGTCCCATAGGTGTCGTTAAAGGCGACAGAGCGAAACAAACCAGTGGATGGATAGCAGATTTCGCGACCTCATTGCGCATGTGGTTTCTTTTGCGTTCTTACATTTGAAAAGTGTGTGTAGACAAAAAAATAAATATTCTAAAAAATATAAAATTATGTATAATATATAGACTAAAAACTAAAAATGAAAAACATCAACAAATAAAAGTGCCAATAAAATATAACTTACTGCAAATATTCGAAATCCTTGTATATTATATTTACAATCAAATTAACTTAATACGCATGCATTACTCCATCTAGTGACGACAGGATAAGACGTGCAAGGAAGTCGATGGATGCAGGTGGCTCAGGACCGTGCTTTGTGGCATTCCTTGGGAGAGGCCTATGTTCAACAGTGGACTTGTGAAGGGCTGTAATGATGATGATAATGATGATGCATGCATGCATTACTATTCATTATCATTATTCGTAGCATGTTTTGATTTTATAATAAAGAAGACAGTTTTTTAGTTAGTTTTGCGTTTATAATGTAACCGTAAAACTACAAAAACGTAAAGATTGTGATAACTAATTTGGTCATCCATATTTTTGCTTCGTAAAAAACTGTAGCAGTCCGGTAGAATCGTAAATCACCTTGCGCAGAAACTGTCATGTATTTAGAAAAACCAGTTTCTAAATCACTAGTTTTTAAAACCAATGGCGTATTATTCGTCATTAGTTTTATTCCATTATCACGTAACAACCTACGTCTCCTTAACACCATAATAATAATTAGAAAATAAAGAAACTACGGTTGCCAAACCACCTGCAACGCATGGCAACTATGGCAATTGGTAAAATACAGGATTATAGTTAGACACTGGCTTATAACAAATTAAAAAAAGGAATACCACAAAAAATCATATACTTACAAATTTACAATAAAGGGATGATTTATTTCAGCGAGTATGTTTTTCTCGTTCATGACGTGGTCGACTTGTTTTAGTCGAATCACGTCGGCCATGGAAAGGATTTTCATCGCCAAATATTCATCGGCTGCTTTATCTCGGCACAAACAGACGCGGCCAAATGTGCCGGTTCCTGGAACAAACGAAATTCGATAAGAAAATATTGCACATTTGGCGACCCATAAATCGTAGACAAAGCGCTACTCTCATTAAAAAAGAAGAGCAAATAAAGATATTTTTAACATTTGCTCTATTTTCGTAGCCTAGATAGATTTTGAATACATTTTGAGCTTTAAGGAAAATAATTAACAGTTGGATCGGTAACTATTTAGACAAAATTGATATATTAGATTATTATAGAATAAGGGTGACAAACGAGCGCACAGTCCACTTGATGGTAAGTGGTTGCTGTGGCCCATAGACATCTACATCTATCTTCGTTTGCAAAATACAGATGCGTTGTCAGCCGTGAGAACTAAGATAGAATGCCTCTTTTCCAGTAAAAAGTGTCTCCAGTTCTCTACACTCACCATACGAAACACTGTGAGAGCGTGGTTCTTCCCCGGTCGAGCCGACCCATTCGTGCTACAACTATTCTATTAATATAGCTGCAGCATGGCTCTACCACGTATAAAAACTTTCTGTAGGAGAAGCAATAATCAATGGGAGCTTCATAATGATTTATCAACTAAAGAAGTGCGAATCACACATGATTCCACGATTACCCCGACTGTTGCGATTTTCATTAGGAGAGATACTGCTGTGAGAAAACAACCAATAAAAAGGAAAAGAACCGAAGAGTAATAGAAGAAATAGTTTAAAAGGTATATTGGAGTATACTATTAATATAGCTGCAGCATGGCTCTACCACGTAAAAGATATTAAATATAAAAGATATAATTTTTAGTTTTATTTTTTATTCAACAATACGCAAATACTTATATTTTGGTAATGGATATATTTTATTATCATATTATTATTTTTGATACATTACGTAAACAAAACCAGAATGATTTTCACAAAATAAAAACTAATTCCAATATATTGTCATTTTTCATTGAAACAATATATTTTCATGTTTAATAGCAAAGATTTTCAAACAGAATTCTTATAAAGAAAATCTATACTATACTAATATAATAAATCGGAAGAGTTTTTTTTTTTTTTTTGTTTAAACGCGCTAATCTCTGGTACTACTAGTGCGATTTGAAAAATTATTTTTGTATATTACAGTCAAATTCATCATTAAACTATATCACTCAGCTAGCCTTCAATATGGATATTTGTTAAGCAAGTCAGAAGAAAAAGCACTCCCGAAATTATTTACCCGCGTACGCTGGTGTTATCGTTAGGGATACGTAAATACAATGTTCTAGAAAAATATAGATCTTTACTCCGTCTAAAAAAAAGTCCGCGATACCATATGTCTATTTCTTATACATAAGCCATAATTAGGTATTTTGTGACAAAAAATATTGAAAATTAAGAAGTGATTTATGAGCGTTATTATTTGGCATGGCCTATTTATCCTTACGAACGAAAGTTACTTCATCATCAAGACAATTTTATGACGATAAACTTTGTTCTTTATACCATGTTATAAAGAACAAAGTTTAAGAGATAATGTAAAATTAAAATAATTCAAACTTGGCTGGGCGCGCGAACGACGCATAAAGCCTAGCCGCCCGGTGAGAACTGCGAGAACCCAGTATTGAAAGCTTCTAAAAGTAATCCATTAATTATGCCAATTTTTCCATACATTGCTATCAAATAAAATATTTAATTGCAATTATAAAATGCTTGAACTAGGTCAAATCGCGCACCTCCGACACGTGATGACGCGGGTGAAACCGCGGGGCACAGCTAGTATAGTATATTAGGTAGCATGTAAATAGGTAATACAACGTATTATTAAACATTTTCTGTAGCGAAAAAGTGTTCATAACAAACATTGTTTGTTTAAATCGAAAATATTACCGAGAAAGAGAAATTTTAGCCCAGTAAATATTGTTGCTTTAACATGCGGCTTTCCTTACAATGTTTTCCTTCACCGTCGAGCACGTGGTAAATTATAATAGCACTTCAACAATTGCAATTCACAACGGGGATCGAACCCGGACCGCTCACGTACTGTGAAATTTAGGGCCAGCTCTTAGCCCCTGAACGACCATCTTCTCTTTATGTGACGCAGCGGACACTTTCTTTCCCTAAAGACTCCTTCAGAAATAAGAGGAGTCTGTGCTCAGCTGTGGAACGTTATAAGCTGTGACTTTAACGTCATAGTATATTACACTGGACTGAACTGGTAGCAACTTTTCAATTGCATCAAGTAGTCATTTTCTTTTTGCAGGTAATAATAGTAATGTCCTCCAGACCGAATTTCTGTCACGGCGGTCAGCCTCAACGAAGACTAGTCATCGGCGCAGGACAGGATTATAGTGCGCAAGTATATGCACAAGCACAGCTGCACTCTCTTTCTCTCACTCTCATAGTCCGATGGGACGGTAAACCGACACGACCGGAGAGAGATCAGGCGCAGGACCAACGACCTTACGTGTTTTCCGAGGCACGGGGGTGAGACGCCGACTTTTTGCAGGTACTTAAGGTAGGATCATTGATTGGAAGCATTTTAAAATTAAATAGCAAAGTAACTATTTGAAAATTTTGTTTTTAGGTGGAAGTCATGACGATCAACGAAACACTGAGGAGTAATAAGTCAAAATTGAATGTTTCATAAATAGTAGGTTTAAGTATAAAACAGTTGTCACACTGTTAGAACTTTTGACTCTTTGTATAGTAGTGCTGTGGTATAGTGATATGGTAGGTAAGAAGACACCTTCAATATTGATTCTAATCCATCTAGTGGTCTTACCACATGAAAGTTATATCTGATCTATAGAGGTGATGACCAATAAAAGTTCTATTGCTATACCAATACTTATCCCCTAGGTACGATTAACATTATCTAATTGTAATCGATTTTATAATATTTAATTTTAACAGAATTTAAATTGCTTTTAATTTGTGAGCAGTTTAATTCTAAACTTGTTTTAAACAGTTTTTAAATTTTCTAACGCCTGTGATACAAATATAGGTCTCTTGACCTAAACCCAATTATCATGTTTGTAGTCGCAGCAACACTTGTTAATCCGAGGTAGCCCGTGACGCGCGAGTCTTTCGTAAGTTTCAACATGTGAAGTTATTTTGACTATCACTTGCGCAAAGCAGGTGGCCCAGCGTGTTCGCATCGCTAACATCGTACTTACGCGAAAGTACACAGTTGAAAATGACATATTAATTTAATAAAAGGTGAACGAGTACATACATTATATTTTTTATTTGAAAATAAATTTTATAATACCTTAGAATATAATACTTACTTAATTATTGTTTTGTTAAATTAAGAATTAAATTTTGTTAATACCAACAATGTAATTGTAATATTGTTTAAATGCCTACAACGAATTCAGTGGTTGGCTCCAATGAAGACGATGATAGTAAATTACCAAAATGTATAAAAAAAGATTACAACCGTAAAAATAAAATTATTGGATGTATTCTCATCGTATAATAAATCAACAAGAGTATTTAAATAATAAAAATCTAATTAAGTACTTTTTGGCTTCAAATAACTTCAAAAGCAACACTTCAACAACTAAGCATACATCATAATAAATGTTCGCTACATATGTTCCTATCATCGTTAAAAAAGTAGAATATCCAATATTTATATCACACAGTATTTTATTCAGCGATACAATAATATGCGCGCGAACTGTTGGATCGTCCATAAAGCCTTCATTCAGAGCCAAAAATATTATATAAGCGTGGGTTATCCGTTCATTGACCGATGGCCACTTGTAACAAACGAACAATAGTTGAGCACAATTTGCTCATCAAATAAAGATTTTATAAAAATTTCAACGTAAGTTTCTTGCATTTACACTAGACGCAAAGCTTTAATGGGGGCCACACATATCTATACAAACTAGCAAACAGACTTAGTTCTGCAGCATATGCCGTAAAAAAGATTAGAAATCATACCTGTGTGAAACAGCTAGACAAGTTTACTTTAGCTATTTTCATAGCATATTATCGTATGGTATTTTGCTATAGGGACACGCGACTGACACTGAAATTATATTTGTCTTACAAAAGAAAATAAAAGTAGTTTTAAAAATTTAATGATACTTATTCATTCTGTAAATACTAGGAACAGACATAAGCTAATAGTATCAGTTACTCGACTCTACCAAGTCAATTATTCATTCTTGGGGCAACAAAATCGCAGAAAATATATAAAATTTGACTTCCTCAAAATTTAATCGAAGGTTTAAAGGAAGGAAAAAAATTGTTTTTGTAGTTTTAGACAATAAGACAAACTAAAGGAAGCCAGTAACCTAAATAACTTACGACAACTGGAATCATATATAAGCAGCATTATTTCATCAGCTTAAAGCTAGAGACTAGAGAGTACGTACATAGTTCTGAAGGCTTATCAAGTTAGAACCACAATACGAAATGATTTTAAACCAGAAATGAAATGAGTTCTAACTTTTTAATTGTTTCTTTTTCTTTTTCAATTCGTAGATTGTACGACTAGTTTGTGATTAAACCATTTCTCTATTTTATAGACTATCAACCAATGGACAATTTACCACTGATGATGAAGAATTTGTTTGTTTAATAAAATTGCCACATTATAAATTCATCAATTCATAAACATTACAGTCCATCAAAGTGCATTGCTGAATATAACCTGCATCCATCGATTTCCTGCATGACTTCCATATTATTATAATCTGTTAACGTACATATATTTTAAAAATATCCCATTATATTTTACTATTTTGGTATACAATGTGTAAAAGACATATTTAATGAAAGTAATTACACACGGCACTATCAAGTGACTGTAAAAGTCTAAATAACGTTACTGTTTCATATAAGCTGTGACTAAAAGCAAAGTCGCAGCGGTCACCCGTTCGACCACTTTCACTGTTGTAAACATAACGCACTCCAACTGGTTTGTGCCAACGTTTACGTCACGTTTGTACTTGGGTTACGCATAAACGAAATAACTACTCCACGTTATTATTCATGCTCTAGAAACGAAATATGAATATTATCCGTTCTTTGTTTCTATGGTTTTAAGGTAGCCACGTTTTCAACTCGAAATAATTTTAAATCGCTATCACTAAAAAGATGCTGATAATTTATTGATAAGAGTTTTCCGTAATTGCATTTTCATCAAAATAAACTGACATACAAGCTAAGAATTCACAGGATTGTAAGGGGCGCCTGCAACTCATGGACACCCGCAACTAACTTTAAACGACGAAGTTTACATGTGCGTTGTGACGACTGAGGACTAAGACGCCTCACTACTCACGCTTGACAGCAGAAAGAAGTTGTTGTTAGAAACATTCTTACCATAAGTTAGTTCCAGTCCATTTGATCATAAAACTTCTAAATACTTACCTCGTTTTATAAAAACCTTTTCATGTTTGTATTTTTTAGAGTTTTTAATTTGTGTTTTTGTGACATTTGTCTGTAATTGAAATTAGTAATATTTCTTTAAATAAATCTAATTCAAATATTTCGTTTAATTGCCCTTTGTTTTGCTCTTACCACCAACTTTCCGTTCTTTAAAAAAATGGAATCAAAATCTCACTCTCCTGCTTTCAATCTTCGAATCAAGCACTAGTGACGTCATGTTAATTGATGTTTAATTTTTTGGTAATATTGATAGTCTTTTTTTACTGACATTGAAAGCAACAAATCACAAAAAAGGACCGCTTTGAAAAAACTATTGATCGACAAAAGAAAATAAAACAGCGTATCAAGAAATGTAACAGAAGCATCAACAGAAACAGAAACTTTTTTATTCAATAGGTAGATATAGATTATAAATAATATTTATTGAAAGTCAGTCTTTTCTTTAATTACCACTGGTTCGGAAAAAAAACCTCTGTCCTGGGAAGAACCAGCAAGAAACCCAGCGGGAGTTTAAAAAAATAACAGCTTACAATCATGTATGTTACAAAATTAACCACACAAAACAAATGAGAAATAGCTTGGTAGCGATCACCTTATTCCCAGGGGTTGTTATCTTCCATAAGTTCCATAATATTATAGTAACCCTTTTTATACAAACTTAGTTTAATAAAGTTTTTGAACTTTGAGCAGGTATGTGTGAATATTTTATTATACTTATATTTTTAGTCCATGCTGTAACGTTTGAATATGAACAATGAACAATTTAACGAGTATAATAAACCCAAATATTTTAAAACATAAGTCATGTGTAAAGTACTCAAACAATTTATTTTGGTTTCATTTAATACTAAAAGCTCTTTTCAACCCGAGCCTTGTTCTACATTCGTACTGGGCTGCATTGTTGCAAATTGCAATTATCTAGGCATACCTGTGTGGCATTGAGGTGCTATTGGACCGAAGTAGTAGGTTAATAAATATTAAGAGATTTGTGATGTTGTTGCGGTCACGGCCCCTTGTCCAATCAAGTATGACACAAGCCTAATTAAACAATGCTCTGAATGATGTCACAGTTAAAAGGTTAAGTAATACGTTTTAATGTAAACTACTTTGTTCAGACCGCTTCTGATTGTTTATAACATTACCTACACTTGCCATAAACTCCACAGATGTTTTTTTTAAACAGTATAAATTATAAGTTTCCGATCAATGTGTTTATAATAAAAATATCATACTGAATTCAAATTTTTACATCTGTATCAATAATGCTCTTTTTTTAACTATCAGAAATTCATACGTGACGTATTAAGGTTATTTGCCAAACAAATGCTACACCACAAATTTCCAATTCGAAATATTTCCAGTGTTAAACCAGAACATTGTTGTTACAATAATAAATCATTCAATACATTGGAGCTTTACCTCCTAAATATATTATAGATGTGTTTCTACATCTTTTTCTTTGTCTTTTTAGGCACCTTCTGTGATTTGAATAAAGATATATAAACAAATTGAACTATGGATAACATATATAACATACATATATTATGAAAAATAAAAAATGGAATAACTAATATATAGAATATGTACAAAGTACATTTGGAGCCATCAAAATATCTTTTAATAAATATTTTTAGATAGATTATGAAACATCCTGATTTTTCAATCCTATTGTTTTCACAATAGGTTTAAATAGAATTTTACACAAATTTGAGTTTGAATGATATTCTAAACCCGAACTCGCTACCCAAAATCCGAGTATACTTAGGTATCACTAAATCGTCTTAAAATTAATACTATCTTCATAGCAATCCGCCGTAAATCCAAAGCCGAAGATCTCTTGGTGCTTAGATCCATCTAATCTAGCTTTACGAGTACTCCTCACGTGACTGTTTCATTGGTCTAGTGCAGGGGTCGACATCCTTTTGAGTGGTAAGAATCAAAAATTACAATTTACAAAATAAAAGAGCCACAATTTTATTTCTTGCCAAACATAAATAGTACTTGCATAAATAAACTTTTTTGATAAAAAAATACTAATCTATTTATTCATAAGAATTATTATTTAAGTAAAAAATTGAAAGAATTTTGTTAGTTGGCTTCTTACTTTATATTTAATTAAATTCATGCAAGAAAACGCTTGCTAGCACGTATATGTCGATCTGAATATAGTCAGCACTCCAAATGCCAACTTCTTCATCTCACTGTAGCAATCTGGAAGACTATTCCATGCGTCGAATATAAGTCTCAACTCGCGGCATTTCTTTTAAAGCTGTTCATTTTTGTTGCATTACGTACATATATTTCTGGACTTCCAACTCTTTCAACTTGCTTTTCAAATCTGTAAATTTTCAACTCCACAAAGCTTTACTTTTTAAATTGATCAATTGCATTTCTAGAGATCCAGTATCAACTTCAAATGGCTCAATGTGGATTGATTTTTAAATGTTTTTTTTATGAATATAAATAATATTTGCGTATGAAACTAAAGAGCCGCAGCTTCACATCGAAAGAGCCGCGTGTGGCTCGCGAGCCGCAGGTTGCCGACCCCTGGTCTAGTGGTCATAAGTGCGACTGCAAATAATGAGATCCCCATATCGATTCACGGGTCGGGCTAAAATCAGTTATTGAATTTTTCTGCCCACGTAATTCACGGTAGCAGCTTGGTGTCAATGAAGTTGACGGTATTTCACCCACATGCCTCGGAAAGCCGTTGGTCCGGCGCCTGGTCTCTTAGCGATCGTGTCGAATTGCCGGCATATCAAATTATAAGAGTGAAGGAATAGGGAGTGCACCACTGCTTGTGCAACTACTTGTGCAATATAATCCTATACAGGCTATTCTGCCTACCATGGCTAGTCTCTGTTGAGACTAGCCATCGTAACCGAAATTTGGTCTGGAGGACAACATTACTAATCAAATATCAATAATGCATTCTAGATGTAATCTAATTATGTTCTAAATCCATTTCGTTTTCATAACTAATTTCGAACAGATTCAAGTGGAGTACATATTATATCAACAACGCATTTTATTAGCAGTGGTCACGATTGTTTATTTATGTTTTACAGTCATAATATTATGTTTGTTGATGTAGATTCGTAACTTAATTATGAAATTTGTAAATAAATTTTATATCATATCGGCAGTGTCCAGAAAGTTATTAAAAATATCTAGGACAACAAACACTCTACACCCGGTACAGTCTGCAAATTAATGGACGAGGTTCTGGTGACTGGAAATTGCCAATAATTTCACAAGCTGGCGATAGGGAATAACATTATCAGTTCGGCAAAAAAAAGGCTTTATGAAATCACAAACAATCGACATGTGCATATATACATTTCGAAAGTATATATCATGTAAGCTAGAATATCGCTGGAATATATCTATAACAGAAACATTACATTTGCTAAGTCTTAATTTCATTTAAAATTTATATATACAAAAGCAAAAAAGAAGCTAATAACTATTAAATCTTATAAACCTTTTACACGAGATAATTAGCATTAAATAATTGTTGAGTAAACATTAAAATTCATGGATAAGAGTATTCTTCACCTATACTGTCATGTCTTGAAAATAAAGATACTGCATTTATTTATGTAGTTATATTAATGTTATTTTTATGCACTAGAATATTTTCACTACGCAGATAATGCAACTTGTATAAACCTAAAAAGAAAACGAGATTTTAGGCTAGTGAATTAGTAGGTATTTTATAATCCAGAGTTCGTGTCAAGGATTATAGTAAAATTTTGCAATCTTTGGATGACATCCAATGAATGCATCTTCCATCTCTATCAAACATTGCCAACGGTATGAACTGCTAGATATTGCGTATTCATGTAGAATATCCCCAAAACAAATAAATTTCACTTGTTTAAATTTTATTTTACGTTTCTCTGTTGAATGTTTATCATGTAAAAGAGCGTCCCGCCAAGAGACCGTGGTGAGAATATATAATCGAACTCGCAAACAAGATGATCTTATTTGGTACGTGTTATATTAAACTAACTGAAATTTTAGGATTTTACTTTAAAATTATAAAACAGAAGTGTTTTAAAGGGTAAATTATTCATTTTAAAGTTTCAATCCTAAAAATAGATAAAATATATAAAATCAATTAAATTGTAACCTGATTAAATATAAAAGTGAAGCAATTGATTTAATTTTTTTATGAAACTAAGTTTATATTGTATGTATTTTATCCTGAATAACATTTGTCTTAAGATTGAAATTTCAGCCCTGTTTTGAAATTTCAAACTGTTAAAAATTATTACTCAGTATAATCTACTGTTGATTTGATGCCATGTGATAAATGTCATAATGAAATCATTCATTATGACATTATCACATTATCACAACTAAAATATGTTAGTATTTATTTTTAATGGCCTTTATAACAGTCACGCAATAAAAAATTCAATTATCTTCCCATATATTGCTGCAATTTTATTACAGGGTTACGTGGTTACGAACAGCTCGTATGCGCTTAAAATTGCTACTACACAATCGTTCATAGTCAATGAAAACGTGGCTGTAACCTATGAATAATAATAAAACTTGTGCTAAAAATAACAGTCACCATGGAAAAATTAATATAAAGACTTTTTCTTTGTCCCCCGAGCCCACCCTTGTGCAGCGCTACCGGTTTAAACAGTAAAAAATCAAGTTTTATTATTATTAAAATAATATATTTTATCTTGTTCCTCAGCAACATACATCATCCGTGACCTTGTTTAAAATTGGTTGCATAGGCTTTACCATTAGTTTTTTTATTCGACATTAGTCACTTACCAATAATTTTTACTATTTGTCACTCTAATAGTTAAAATAAAGTTTAAAATATGCATAGTAAAAAAGAAGTGTATAAAATTGCAAACATTTTTAGTCTATTTCACGTGGTAGAGCCATGCTGCGGCTAGATTATGGTCGTAGCACGAATGTGTCGGTTCGACCGAGGAAGAACCACGTTCTCACAGAATACCAGCGTAAAATAGCAGCTCAATGCTGCTGTTTCGTATGGTGAGTGTAGAAAACCGTCCTCAAGTCCTCAGGTGAGGCAACGCATCTGCATTTTGATTTCATCGGGGATAGATGTAGATATCTATGGGCCACAGCATCCACTTACCAACAGGTGACCTGGTTGCTCGTTTGTCACCATATTTCTATTAAAAAAAGTCTTTGAACATGTCCCACTATCGTCCCCGCCATTACTTCCGATTCGATATACCAATGTTCGAGAGAGATCACCGATGACTATCAAGAATGATTCGTGAAGTTATTAAAATTAGAATCAGCACAATTTAATAGAGAAGGAAGCTATATTGAAAAATCTGCATTCACCATGTAGTGGAGGGCGGTGTAGTAATGTTTTTTTTTTATAGGATAGGCTGACAAACGAGCACACAGTCCACCTGATGGTAAGTGGATGCTGTGGCCCATAGACATCTACATTTATCCTCGTTTGCGAATCAAAAAGCAAATGCGTTGTCACCCGTGAAGACTAAGATGGAATGCCTCTTTTCCAGTAAAAATGGTCTTCGTTTCTCTACACTCACCATACGAAACACAGCAGCATTAAGCTGCTATTTTAGGCTGGTATTCTGTGAGAGCGTGGTCCTTGCCCGGTCGCGCCGACCCATTCGTGCTACAACTATACTACTAATATAGGTGCAGCATGGCTCTATCACGTATGAAAGCCATTTAATACCGTGGGTGTCGTAAAAGGCATCTTCCTAATAACAATTCAAAATAATGAAAAACTGTGGTTGCCGACGTGCCGACGACTCACATGCCATGCGTGGCAACTATAGCAAATATCACCCCCACCCCGTGAGGCAATCTATGGCGGAGGTCTATATTCAGCAGTGGTCTTTTGATAAGCTGTTAAATGATGTTAATGATTAAAATTTGCTTGGAATCTTATTATAATATTATATATACAAATAAATAAAATTGAAGTGTCTGTTTGTAATTTCAAAATAACAGCCTTTTACTATGTTTATATGTTATGCTGTTATGAAAGTATTTACGGTACTTATAACAAAAAAACAATTTTTAACATTTTTGTCTGTCTGTCTGTCTGTTTGTTCCGGCTAATCTCCGAAACGACTGGACCGATTCTGACAGGATTTTCACTGGCAGATAGCTGATATTATACGGAGTAACTTAGGCTACTTTTATTTAAGTAAAAGAATTAGGGTTCCGCGCAAAAAAATTTAAACCCATGAAATCCAAACGTAACGCGGGCAAAGTCGCGGGGAACAGCTAGTAATTGATAAAATGAAATCAAAACTCAAGCCAACCACTTCTAAATCCTGTAACATCGTTTGATGTAGATTTTTTAATAGGTTGAGTTGTTTTAAGGAAGGTGTTGCTGTCGATCTTCTGTTCCAGTTTTGTTCTGGCTCGTCATACGACACCCACGCGATGACTTGAGATGGTAAGATTCTCTTACGCAGTCAGTACACTGTGATATAACTGATTTTTATTACTTTAATAAAATATTATTTCCGAGTACACTATAAGTGAATAAATTTAGTTTCACCAAACCGTTTTACAGTTTGGCAAATTTTGTGTTTTATTTATTACTAGCTGTTCCCGGCGACTTCGCTCGCGTGTTAGGGTTTTTATGTTTTTGTGCGGAACCCTAATTATTTTTCTAAAATAAAAGTAGCCTAAGTTACTCCTTATGAAATCAGCTATCTGCCAGTGAAAGTCCCGTCAAAATCGGTCCAGCTGTTTCGGAGATTACCCGGAACAAACAGACAGACAGACAAAAATTTTAAAAATTGTATCTTTCATATGCATTTAGTAAAAACTGTAATTTTTACATTACAAACAGACACTTCAATTTTATTTATTTTTATAGATTAGCTTTATAAATAAATAAAGCAAAATACATAAAACAAATCGTTCTTGGAGCACACTCCTCGCAATCTGCGAGTTAAGATGAATATTTTTAGTAAGATGTTGGTAATGTTCCTGCGAAGAGGTCTAACAAAAAAATTTATATATGTTTTTTTGTTTGTTCGTTTTCAATATTTTCCTTCCTATTCCAATTTCCAATTTCACAACCGTGTACGATGAAACCTTCGTGAGTTGATGTGCGCCCGCCTTCGAATGTTTCTGACAAAAGGGATACCACTGTATGCCGGGCGCAACTAGTTAATTATAAAGGTAATTATTAAGAGAGAATATGAACAGTGAATAACACAAATTTTACAGATTTTATCATATTCAATTTTAACTTACTTTTAATTCCCAAAGTTTTAGACGTTTTTTATTCAATGTGTAGTACATAAAATTGTGTAGTAAATAAAAGAAATCCTTATAGAAGAACAGTGACTGCAGATTAGATAACAAGTTAGTTCTGTACTGTAGTAATGCATGATCTAGATTATTCTAGCTAAATCTTTCAAAAGTTATTACGCTTATGACGAAATTCCGCGCAGAAGGCACGTGTTGGCAGCCGGCGTATTCTAATATTTCTAAACAATGTTAATTATTCTCTCATTCAAACAATCGTCTACATCAAAACAATTCATTGAGATGATATTGAATTATCAATGATGCCTCTAAAAGACAATATTTAAAACAAAAAAAACCGGCCAAGTGCGAGTCGGACTCGCGCACTGAGGGTTCCGAACAAATCCGTAGGTATATAAGTTTAAAATTATAAAAATATTTTTAATATATGATGTAACTAAAAATTTATGCTTTTCACAATTTTTCCTTTATCTGTGTTATAATACGTTGCTTCGTGCCAAATTTTAAGATTCTGAGTTCACGGGAAGTACCCTTTAGGTTTTGATTCCCTTGCGAATGGCGAAAATTTGCTGCATAAACGGCTGTACCTTTTGATTGCGTTCGCTTAGAATTTTGATTTTTCACAGCTCCAAGGGACAGTAGACTTGAATATTTGATATGAATTTCAGCTTGATACCTCCACGCGTTCCTGAGAAAAAGGGTATTGACAGACAGACAGACGGACAACAAAGTGATCCTATAAGGGTTCCGTTTTCTTCTTTTAAGGTACGGAACCCTAAAAATTACAATTCGTATTAGAGAAATCGAAAACAATGAAAGTAACAAATTTAAACTTACAACCCTTTTTCGGACTATGTGACGAATTTTGTAAATCTAGTGAGCAATTCTTATATTTATATGTTTATATCGCAGGTTTGTGGTAAAATCAGATTTTTGATCAAATATCCAAGCTTTTGATCAGGAACCGGAGAAAGACAAATTAATAATAATTTTAATCACGTTAAGCTGAAAAAATCCTGTTTTTTGATGAAAAATCGGAACCTGTTTAAGTTTATGATAAAATTTAAGCTTAGGTTAGGTTAAGTTATCTAATTGTTTTATTTATTTAGAGAAATAGCACCCGACATTGATATTGTCATAAAAATAAATCAGTCCAGGCGTTTGATCCAAAAACTGGATTTTCTCTGGTTTATCACAACATAGAATAGTAATTTTCTTCTTCTAGTTCTCGATCAATCACATAGTTTTTTATTAAAAACCCGGTTTTGTGATAAACCTGCGACATATACGTATATATATATATATATATATATATATATATATATATATATATATATATACACACACATATATATATGTAACCCGAAGTGGGTGGTTATATTATATAAGTTAAGCAATATTTATTAACTTCCGGCTAATGTTATTTTATTTAAAATGTTTGGCGTATCTTCTTCTCAAACAATAGTTCACATTTCAACATGGGCCTCTCTCCTAGCCTTACACAAAAATAAAATGCCGCATCACAGGATAACCTAATTCAAACGTTTAATATAGGTAATTCTCAGCGGCGAATAAAGCAGGTTTCCAATCTATGCCATCATCTTATCATGAGTTTGTGAAAAGATCGTCGATTTATTGATGTATGTCCATAACAACAGATACCCACGCTAAGCGCTATAGCAACATCAAAAGCTTTCTCAGAAAAATAATATTATAACATCTCCATTTTATGGCGTCATAAACCAAAGTACTATTTGACGTTTGTTTGTTTTCACTTTATAATGTTCCAAGCGAAATAATAAATATAGATATAATCACTTTCTATTGCGCATTGTTTGTATTTTATAACAACACGCATTACATTAAATCTAAAATGAATATTTCTCGTCGTTCAATCTTAGATATTTACGGAGTACAGTTAATTATATTCCCCTTTATTTTTATAAAGTGTTTGTGATAAACACACTTCTAAAATATAAATGTTTTATATATATTCTACAAATAATACGAGATGGCCGGTATTAGTCAACGTAACGTGAAAACAAAAGTCGGTAGTGTTTATTTTTTGTTTTTAACATAATACTGAACATTTATCTCACATCAAATTAAACGCACGTGATTTAGAATATTTAAATGTTTAAAGATACTATATACATTTATTACGTGAATTATCAAAAGTCAAAGTATTATTTCCTAGAAGCGTAGGAGTTCTCTAATGAGACTGAAATGTAGGTCACAACGGAATTGAAAAATTTAGTGTAAATAAATTATTTCAGTTATTTTTGTTTATTTGCGGTCAATAAGGAGTAGATCGTTGATTCTACCTTTATATTTATTTCAGTAATATTTAGATCGATCAACAATATACAAACATTTACGTTATCCTTCACTGTTGGCTATATCAACAAGACCAAGATCACAAATCACGAAAATCACGAAAGCTTCACGAATGGCAACCTCGTAACGGTAAGCGAAGTGTAGGGCGCCCCCCGCCCCACACTAAATGGAATGACAACTGACGACCTATAAAGAGACAGGAAATCGATGGATGCAGATGGCTCAGGACCGTGTTTTGTTGTATTCTTTGGGAGAGGCCGATGTGCAGCTGTGGACTTGTGATGGATTGAATTTTTATTTGCTCTAATATTAATTATCAGCAACGTTGTTTAAGATCCAGTGATTTTGGATTATTTAAAAAAATAACAAAGTAAAGATTCAAAAAGTACTCGTACTAATCTGCAGTTTCGTACTGATTACTGACTAATCACTATGTGTCACTGATGAGACATAGTGGGCTAGGTACTAAAATTTGTCAACTAGTTCCATTGAAACCCTCGTAAAGTCCTGACTGACGTAAATACGCTTTCGGGCTTTCATTTATCTTATTTACATCTCTCAACAAAACCCATTGAACTGTCGAAATCGTCTTCCATCGCCACCGCACAGTTGCGTAAGCAAAGTGTCGACTGCCTTTTTTAAACTATGGTACAGAATTATAAGATTTAGTTTAAAGATGTTTTGGTTTATTTTCCTTTCTAAAATTAGAATACTATACAACAATGAAAATTACAGTATTAATCTACCTACAACCAATTTATCCAATTTATCCGCCTCAAAAATGTGAAAGTATTAAACGATTAAATTAAATAAACAACCTTGAAGATTTTTGGTACAAGCATTTCCTGTAATTAACGATCACATAATCGTTAATTGACAAAGTTCACAGTGGCGAAAAAGAAAAACACACGAATTTTAATTTACATTGTAATAGCGGCATAGACACGATGTGTGCTAAAATAAATGCCGAAATTCTGTTATGTATACCGACAAACATCCAATGTCACGGCTGCACTACGCGTAGGAGAAAGTCCCTGCATCGTAATTCGTATCTTGTAAATCGGCGCCACAGCTGCCGGTTACATAATTATCGCAGCGACGTGAACGATACAAGTGTATGTTTGTTTAGTGGTGCTTCTGAATTTTCACTTATTATTATAGATAGTAAAATTAAATAGTCTTAAGAACAATACTCTTATTTCAATATGTGAGTGTCGTAGAAGCTGACTGTGGAAAATTTAATGGTTTTCACTAGAAATTTGGAATAATTATTTCAAATACGACATGACAATAGTATCTAAATATAGCACGGCAATTATGACCATTCCTCTAGCTTTAGAGAAGTTGTTGACTATCAGACGTAATACTGATCAATACCGTTTGTTTACCCAAATGTATTACGACACCTTGCTCTAGAATGGAACAATTTAATCCGCTTACTGCAATGACATTGCCAGACATTTAATTGTATTACAGTTAACTGATAAATTATTCTACGTTACAGTATCAATTTAAATCCAATAATTCGAACTGAATGTGTACCAGGATATGCGTAAATAAGCATTGTTCATTGTTAATGGCCCTCACCGCCCGCATTCGTGTTCTATATTAATAATAATAATAAAGTAAAGCGAATAGCAGATTGTGGAAAACGGCCAAGGGCTTTGCATCTACGGCAGACGTTGCTGTGCCGTCAAGGCAAAGTCATGGCTTTTTCAACAAAAAAATAACGAGCTACCCACGCTGCCCGCTTCACCGATTTATTATTTGTACAAATAATATGAACTAAATTGTGTTGTATAGTTGTGTTATACTATAGTAGACTTTTTAACGACTTTGTTTATGTTTACAACCTTTTCCAAGACATCATCAGAATTGAAACTCTAATTTTTAAATTTAAAAATGTCAGCGTTTTATAAATTAATTGAATCTTAGTATCACTGCTTGTTTTGATATTTTGGGGTATGAAACCTTCCATTTTCAACGTTTACAAAGCTTTAAATCATTTTTGCACAATTATCACGTACTTGGCAAAAATTAAATAGAAAGATCAAAATGTTAAATAGCGTTGTTAGGATATGTTCCAAGCCTCGTTTTTATGAATGTCAGACATATATTTCAACAAAACATTTAAAAAGTAAAATTGTAAATCTCTAAATTAATCGGTCGTGATTTTAGACTCGGATAGCTAGAATACCACTGAATGAAGACTCTTAATTCATAATTAGTATCATCAATAGCCTCGCACTTCTCGGGGCAGGCTAACGTTGATAGTAAATATGGCAGAAGAAATGATACTCTATTCATCATTTCGAAAAACGAAAACTAATACACTGCATACAGTCTCCAAATGTTAACAGAATAAGAGCCAAGACCACATTACTTATGATGTCCTCCTGGCTGATTCTCACCACGGCACAAGTTCCAAACAGTTAGTTAGTTACATTACTAGGCGATGAATGCCGCCGCCCCAGTGGACCGTGTCACAAACACATACATTAAAAGGAAGGCTCTGACGAACGCCTTGTCTACGTCATCTCAACAGCCTCCTTCTGAACCATTACGGATTCATAGAAAGATGGCTCTCCACGGCGAAACCTCGTTCATTGTCGCCGACACAACTACTGACAGGGAAAGAGTCCGACCGATCCGGCTCACCTGGACCGTCCATTCCCGTTCTCACGCTGGACATATTGCGAGCGTATAGGAGACGGAGTCCTGAACCCGCCCACCGCAGTGAAATTTTACACAGATGATGACCGAAGCATCCATGTTTGGTAATTCTCACTTACTTGGCCCAACCTACTCATGCGTGACGTAACGCTTATGCAATCAGATTTGATTAAGATTTTGATTTGACTTATTTGTATGAGACACTGAGCAGTCACTGTATTATATTTTTTGAAAATATGATTATTTTCATACAAATGTTCCAATTTCAAACCTTTCTCTACATTTTTTTAGAGTCTAATTATTCTTTAAAGCTTTTACCACCTTTAACACTTGAAAAATATTTATTTACTAGTTAAATAACTATATTATCTATATTGAATAAAAACTATTTTTACGGATTTTATCGCGTTTAATTAACTTATTTTATATTCCCGACGTTTATAAAATAAGTTAATTAAACGCGATAAAATCCGTAAAAATAGTTTTTATTCAATGTGTAGTGTTCGCGTAAATATAAGAAATCATTATATTATCTATAGTTAGAAATCGACTGTTACCATGTAGGTAAAATATAACCTCACTTTCACTTAATCTTAAATAACTCAGCTCCTGGATTGACAAATCTTGCCAAACTTTCATGTTGTTAACACCTGGGCCCAAGAATGTATGGAAACGTATCCGTCTCCTTTGTACCTTTCATCAAAAATAGTACGTTTTTTTATTATAAAAAGAAGAAAATTAAACCTATATAATTCAAAAGGTACTGTGGCATGAAGTGCACCAAAATACATGCGTGTGTCTGTGTTTGTGCGTGTGCGTGTGTGCGTGCGCGTTCGCGTGCTTTTGCGTGTGCGTGTGTGTATATGTGTGAAAGTTGCTCTTTGGGCTTAGTTGCTGTCTATTTCAGACCTAGTCCTAATTAGGTATGTCAGCCATCTAAGGTTATCCTAAAATTTAGTTAAACACGTGCCAAATATCGTAATATGACAGAATTTGATTTGAAACTTTCCATGTTCCTAATAAGACAATGAAATATTGTAACAAGAATCAACAGACACTTTTCATTTAACAAATTTGTTTATATTTTAATACAATGCATCTTACGAAAATAATCCAATAAATATTATTATTTTGCATAATTTTTAATGAAGAATGTTATCTCTACTATATTAATATGTACCTAGGTATACACTCAATTGGTATATTCACTATACTACTAAATATAATAATTACGCTTGTAGTACCTACTCATACACTTACACAGTATAGTTCTCATGTAACATAAATATTCTAAAACTACATAAAATTTTAGATCCATCATAAGCATCTGACAAAGGCGCTCGGTGTTTAGTTTCCGTCAGGGTGACCGCTTTTTGCCGCCGCATCGCAGGCGCCGCTCTTAGCTAACGCAACACATTGTTTTTCCCGGCTTTCTTTTCTATGTCCGCACATAATAAGTATGGTAATTCTATCTCCAAACAACATTGTTGGCTCAATAATTAATAATTAGCAACGTTCAGTTTGCTTATTTCACTATCAGGATAGAAATATTGTAAGTGAAAGCACTGGTTTTTAAGTCTATAATTTGCATTTAAATATTTTTCTGTTATCTTTCTTCCCTATTTATTTCTAGTAGAATCGAATCCGGGGCGCCACGCCACGCCACGGAGCTGTCAATTTAGCCGTTTATCTATGTTCTGATTAATTTTATTCGCCATTTATTCTATCCCGAGTCGCAACCCACCAAACTCGAGCTTACATTGTTAATAAAGTTAATAAAGTTTTTTAAAATTAAAATTTCCGAGAAGGTAGTACTAGGAAATGTCCGCCGCACTTGCTCGATAAGTGTTGGCAGAATTCACTTCTTCGATTTTTTTTAATTCTTTAGGCACGAAGTTTTCTATTCTAACGTTTCGTTCGCCGCCGAGCACGGCGTAAATCAACACTCGAAATTGCAATTAAAATGTTCATTTGTGCCGTATAGGATTGAACGGGTACTGTGATATTTGCGGCGGGCCCTTATCCCCTGATCTACCACGGCTCCAATATAGCCAATCTAATCTAATGTTCTTGTCAGTACACGCAAGCAATAATTAAGATCGCGTGAGCAAAACAAAACGCAACTTAATTTAATATCACCCATTGTACTCAGTCTTTACACAAACCTCGGAGTATTTTTATGTTTGGCAGAAATTATAACGGCATGCTACGGTCGTTACCGCTGTAAGTAGAGCACCGAGATAATAATAATATGTAAACCTAGAACCTGTGAGCACAAAATACTTTGTGCTTTAAGACTGTGAGACCATGTTATTTATATAATATGATATTTGCCGTTAATTACTTTTATACGTATTTTTTAAAAGTAAAATAAAATATTTTTATTTCTTATTAAATGAAACTAATTTTTACTGATTATATCGCGTTTAATTTTAACATAATTTTTATATCTTATACTTTTTTCAATAAAATTTATCTATTTTCTTTTATTAGCATTGGTATCACGAACAGAGCATCTTACCTACATTGTAGCGAAAGATATTATGTAGGTGTATTTCCACTCGTCCAGAATTTAGAAGAAACATTAATATCCTTCAAATATTCATTGATTCTAAACTTTTCCCTTATCTTGTACATTTGACATTTTATTATAATGTAATGTGCATTACGTCTATGATTAAAATAAACAAACCTAGGTGATATATTTGATATTGAAGAAGTACATTGATCTCTATGATATTTTGCTGGTTCGAGAAACAGTAAGTAGGAAATGCGACCGGATTAGCTGAGAGATACGGTGCGTTCGATCGTCCTTGGCCTATATTTTACTACGCTACTAGGTCAAAGGGTGCGCACACATTACCTACCTTGTTAATCACTGACATCTAAACAAACTTCTATTATAAACTGATATTTAAAAAAAATTAAATCGGTCAAGTGCAATCTTAACATGCAGAATAATTAGTGTTTCGTACTGTGGGCAACACAACTAAGTTGATAGAATTTTTTTTATACTAGTAAAGCTTACAAACAAGCAGTAAGGGTACATTTATACTGGATTAAGAATGAATATTTCAGATACGTTATTATCCCTGTGGACTAACATAGACTCTTAAGTATCGTAAGGAATACAAGCGAACGTGGTATTTTCTTGGTCGACATTCGTGGCAGCCGTAGATAATAATGATGCGCCGTAGTAATGGTCGGAGAAAAAGTTTCTTCGTATTTTGTTTGTACCAAATTGAAGAAAAATCTCTTTGGTTGTACTTTTTTGTATCTGGCTGGTTTTAATATCAATATATATAGGTCATTAAGAAAAATAAAAATAAAAATAAAAAGTAAATATAACACTCATGCCATTTATCAATTGTTTTACTGTCCGCCAAAATTAGTGAATCTAACAAATTCGATACATTCTGAAGTATATTACAAAAAGGGACAAATGCGATTCCAGTCGCGAAAAAAATTTGTGACGTTTATGGACTTAATGCAGTGTCAGTAAGAGTTGCACAAAGTCGATTGGTCAAACGGTTTCAGTCTGGGAATTTTGATGTGAAAGATACAGCTCGCTCTGGTCGCCCTTATACGAATAAAGTCGATGATATTTTTAAAAAAGTGGAGCAAGATCGGCATATTAGTAGTTACGAAATAGCCTAAGAATTGAGGATTGACCACCAAACAGTTTTAACCCATTTGAAAAAGTCTGGCTATACAAAAAAGCTCAATATTTGGGTACCACACGAGCTCACTGAAAGAAACCTAATGAATCGTGTACTCACAGATTGATCACTGGTAATGAAAAGTGGATCACCTACGACAAGAACGTGCGAAAAAGATCATGGTCAAAGGGTAGTCAAGCTCCACAGACAGTAGCGAAACTGTATTAACACGCAATAAGGTGATGATGTGTGTATGGTGGGATTGGAAGGGCATCGTTTTTTTTTTTGAGCGTTTACCGAACAAAATCATCGATTCAGACTCAAGCAAGAAATTGAAAAAAAACTACCGGAATTGATCAACAGAAAAGGAGTGGTTATTCATCATGATAACGCCAGACCACACACATCTTTGGCTTGTCAGCAAAATATAGAGAGTGCTTGGTTGGGAAGTGTTAATGTATCCACCATATAGTCCTGACCTTGCACAATAGATTTTCACCTGTTTTGGTCTCTTCAGAATTCTTTGCCTGTCAAAATTACTTGTCGCATTTTTTTTAAATCAAAATTTCTAAGATTTCTACAGCAACGAGATTATGTCCCTACCTACAAGATGGCAACAAGTTATCGAACAAAATGGCATATATAATATATTATAATTAAATGTAATTAAACTTTCTGTAACACGAACGGGTCGGCTCGACCGGAAAAGCACCACGCTCTCACAGAATACCAGCGTAAAATATTGCTGTGTTTCGTATAGTGAGTGTCACATACAAACTCTGAACTGTGAGCTGGAGACCCGTTTTACTGGATACTAGGCATTCCACGTCAGTCTTCGGGGGTGACAAAGCATCTCAATTTAGATTTTTAATGGAGTATAAATGTAGATGTCTAATGGCCACAGTATCTACTTACCATCAGGTGGACTTTTTGCTTGTTTGTCCACGCTCTCACAGAATACCAGCGTAAAATAGCAGCTCAACGCTGCTGTTTTTCGTATATTGATAAGTTATTGTATGGTGATAGATGTCTATGGGCCACAGCATACACTTACCATCAGGTGGACTGTGTGCTAGTTTGTCACCTTTATTCTATAAACAAATCAGCAATAGTTTCTCAGAAAAATGTCAGTGATAGACAGACAAACACCGAGGTAACTCAAGGTGTTCTGTTCTACTAATTTTACGGATGAGTTTTTAACAGACCGCTAAATTTACCGATATCTAATAATTCTGTAATAATTTAGTTTCCCTATAGACAACAAGTTTTCTTTTATTGTTATATGTATCTATTATTTATTTTATCATTCACTTTGAAATTTTAAAAAGAGAGGCAACTGCGCTATATCATCATGCCCACATAATTTTTTTATCAAATTGTCATTCTATAAAAATACAAAATTATCATGGCAAAACTTTATATTACAACGGTACCTGCGCTTATATTAATGCTAATGTTGGATTACATTAATATGCAGCTTTATGTCTGAACGCCACAGATATTAACATAGACTTAGAATATACTGGCGAAAGTATATTCTAAGTCTATGGATGTTAATGACATGCGATGAAATCCTAACGACGCTACAATATCACATGAGTAAAGAAAACGTACGGTACGGTTCCTTTACCGCATGTTAAACTGATGATGTCAAACTGCTAAAAATTTTAACTGCCTAAAAAGTGTTTTGCATGGTCTTGAAAGTAAATTAGATGCATATTTTAATTCACTTCAATAAAATTATTTGACAGGTGCGAATAACCCGAATAACCCTCAATGTGCATAATATGCTTCAAAGATGTCGTAAATTAACTTTCTCTCCCATTAGAACATAATTTCACATTTCGGTAATAAATTTCTTTAGATTTAATTTTCATAAAGAACTTCATAAAGTGTAGCGATTACAATGATAAATAGGAAGATAATGATTGTCTAAAACATTATACTACGATTACCGCCTAGTACAAAAATGGTATATTTTGCGTAAAACATGTACCTAGTCAGGTCATAAGTTCTGTCAAAAACTTTTTATAAAATTAATGATACACTTTTTGATAATTATATAGAAATTATATATGAAATGAAAGGTAATTTAATTTTGAATACATGCCCTTTATCGACGCGGCCAATCATCAATCGCAGCACGCACCACACTCATTTCTGCCGCTGCTTTAGCCAAAGATGCTCGGAGAGATTCCAAATTCTGATGAGGTTTAGCGCAGACCTTCTCCTCCAAATGTTGCCATATCTTATAATCCAGTGGGCTTAAATCTGGACTAGAAGAGGGCCAGTCTTCATGTCTGATAAAGTTAATTCCATGGGCGGTCAACCAGTTTTGCGTGCTTCGTGCCCTATGAGCTGGTGCAGAGTCCTCTTGGAATATCCAACGTCTGTTTATGAACATTGTTTGAGAAAGAGGTTCCACTATGTTTGTTAGGGCGGTATTTTGGTACACCTCGGCACAGGTTTTTCACAGAAAAACACCTCAGTTAAGCCTGAATGTGAGACTCCAAGCCCAACCATGAGTGGCGAAGGATAATGAGCCTCGTTGAACCCTCGGAATACCGTGCTCGCTTCTTCACTGCTGTAGACGTACATCCTATCATTTTATTTATTATAACTTTCTTCGATGTTAAAAAGTTTTTCATTCGAAAACAAAATTTCGCGGTATTTTCTCCAGCGTACCGCCGTAACAATGCGCAGGATCTATCCAGGCTAATATTTTTCAAACGCTCGTTCAAAAAATGTCCGGTCTTCTTACGATAAGCTCGTAGTCCTAGGTCTTCATTGATCACTCTTTTGACTGTGGTTCTGCTTAGGCCCATCTGAAGAGCTAAGATTTTTTGTTTACGAACAGGATTTGGTTTGATGATCGCGGGTGTCCTAACTGTACGAGTTCCGCCCGTCCTCTTACGATCTTCGAAGCTTGAATCTTCAGTGAATCGTTTGATAGTGCGATAAACAAATCGTAGGGTTATTTTCAATTTTTGTAGAATATTGAAAATCTCTTGTGGCGCGTAACCCCAGCGGTGCAACGCGATAACCGCAACTCTATCTTCTTTCTTCGACCACTCCATATTTGAAAACTAATGAAAATTAAAGTCTTTTTTATTTTCGGCAAGCGCAAATGTTATATTTTTAAAATTGGTGAAGTTCATCTAGCCAGTATTCAATAATTTTAAATAATAAGGTTTTGACAGAAGTTATGACCTGACTAAGCAATATCGACTAAGTAAGTACCTAATAAGATAAATCTTAATTGAACCAGGAATTAGATTTTGGTTTAAAAGGGTAGGGAGCTAGTACATAAGCGGAAAAACATTTAATCTTAGTCTTCAGGGAATGGCAAGACAAGGCATATTATGTAGTCTTCGTTATATGGAGGAAGCCGATGTCCATTGGCTTGAGTAGCCACTTACAATCAAATGGACTGTTAACTCGTTTATTGCTCTATTATTACAAAAAAATCAAAGCGTCTAAAACTGCCCATCACAGTCATCATCAATACATTAATAGGTCGTTTACCAGAACAAGATATGTTAACCATAATTGAGAGAATTTGCCGCAGGCTTGGCAGGCGAAATAGCAAACACAGACATCCCGCAAGCTTGACGCTGTTCCGCATCATCCATCTCTATTGTTTACGTGGTAGAGGCATGCTGTAGCCATATTATGGTTCTAGCACGAATGGGTCGGCTCGGCCGGGGAAATTCCGCGCTCTCACAGAATACCAGCGTGAAATAGCAGCTTAATGCTGCTGAGTTTCGTATGGTGAATAATAGAGAAACTTCGACACTATTTACTGGAAACGAGGCAATCCATCTTTCCTCAGGGTTGGAATGCATCTGCATTTCGATTCTTAATCGAGGATAGATGTAGATGTCTATGGACCACAGCATCCACTTAGCATTTCAGGTGGACTGTGTGCTCGTTTGTCAGCCTTATTCTATAAATAATCCAACTCGAGACAAGACGACGGTTCTCTTCTCTTATGCTAAATCACACGTTATAAAATATTAATCTTTACATTTTATCCAGAATATTTTAAACCAAATTCCTTACCTATAGTTTTTAAAATTTGCAAATCATCTAATTCATATTCCTTTTCCTCCTCTGAATAGTCAGATTCCGTCGCAGTGGTGGACTCTTGCTCTTCCGAGGATGAAACCACCGACAGGGACCGGATATCAGAGCCCAGATCTGAACTACAATCTCGTACTAATTTCGCACTGGCCATCATCATACTTATAGTTTTCTTCACTTATAGAAAATCCAAATAAATAATTTAAACACAAGGATTAAAACATTTTTTTTAAATATTATAACTTATATTATTATGAATAGAGCTAAATTTGTTATACTAATATTTATTTACACAAATGATGATCCCCGATATTAATGTAAAAGAAATTTAAAATATTAAAAATTTTAAGGTATTTTAAGAACGAGAGCAAAAACGCGAGTCGTAATTTATGAGGAAAATACATTCGCTCTGTACCGCGGCTCGATTCTCACTGGCAGGGCAGCTCTACCAATATAGAGAATAGAGATCGGATCGTAAATAAAAATACGTATGCGTGTATGTAACAAACGCATTATTTTGTTGTTTCCGTCGTCTTTATAACAAGTTGAAATAACCAAAACATTTTCACATACAAATATGTTATTTATAAGAGAGCTTATATAGATATATGAGAGCCGTGGTAGCTCAGAGGCTAAACGCTCGCCGTAATTGTAAATACCAATGAAATAAAAAGTTAGTTGCAATTTTAACTGTGCTTGGCAGAGAAACGTGAAAAACCCTACATGTGGAGGAAATAAAATATTCGATAAAATATTTCGAGGATAAGTTAAATCCGCTAACACGCACTGAAGCAGTGCGGCGAACTAATTGCTTTATAACCATTTATAACATTCTCAGTAATGAAAGGAGGAACTTTAATTTTTAACGCTGTATATTTTAAAAATAAAAACCAAAAGAAATATAAACATAATTAACAAATTAATTTCTTAAAAATACAAATATAGCATGTATTAAGCGTCTCCCACACACAAGCGGCTTGCGGTGGCGGCTAACCGCGGGCCGCGGCTCCAGCCGCTGCAACAACATACCACCGCGGCCGGAATGGCGGCCTGAAGCGCCATTCGTTGTGGTGTCTGTGCTACGATTGGACGTCAGTAAACATGACAAATCGTGGCGAAGTTTTATTATATTCAGCAATATTATCATATATTTTGTTTTTAATCCTAATGCTTTTGTGATCACGATGCGAATTATCATAAAGTACAGGATAGTTTGGCACTGTTTCTATTAAAACCTCTGAATTTAGCACCATTTTTCACGCGGTACACGCGGCCTGTTGTAAAAATTTACAACTGACCGCGCTGCGGCCATTGACTGACCGCGTACTCGCTAACACACACGCGTTAGCAAATGGGGCGGAGCATGCGGCCGCGGCCAGCCGCTGGCAGGCCGCGCGATGGCCGCACGAGTTTACAGACTCACTTACATTGCAAGCGAATACAACTGGCCGCCACCGCGGCCGCTACCGCAAGCCGCGGCTGTGTGGGAGACGCTTTAGATATACAGTATTTGAATTTTTTGTTTTTCCAGTAATACTGAAAAATGTCACACTACATACCTCTTTTGTCATTTAAGGTTAAATAACATCTTATATAAAAATCTATTGCTGTCCGTTAGTCTTGCTAAAACTCGAAACTGGCTCGAGCGATTCAAATGAAATTTTTTGTGTGTTTAATTGGATCTCTGGATGGTTTAGATTCACTATTGGACCCGGTAGGTGGCGCTGTCGTCGAGATCAAAAAATTACCCGTGCAAAGCCGGAGCAAACCGCTAGTAATATTATAAAAATGCAATATTCATATTAAAAGCCGAAAACAAAAATATATTTATTCTTTATTAACGATATTTGAATTAAGCTCTTATTTAAAAAAAAAAACGTGTGTGTATACTTATGTGGGCCATTCTCATTTTTTCAATTTTTTTTGTGCAATTGTATTAAAAATTAAATTCTTTTATTATTTCTAAAATTCCTATCTACAATTAATCTAAATAGGTTATATTAACAGGATTTTTATTAAAACTTAATTAACATAATTTTTTTAATCATCATTAAGAAAATGACGAAAATGTCGTGTGCAACATATATATATATGTATATATGTATATAAATATATATATATATATATATATATATATATATATATATATATATATATATATATATATATATATATCAAGCCTAATAGAGGACCTAAGCACTATGCTCAATGACCTCAGTAGTGTTTCCCAACGGATAGGTCTTAAGATGAACATGGACAAAACAAAGATCATGTTTAATGTCCATGTCACACCTATGCCGGTAGTTGTTGGGAACAGTAAGCTCGAAGTTGTTGACGAGTATGTTTACCTGGAACAAATAGTCCGACTAGGTAAGTCCAACTTCGACCGAGAGGTCAATCGACGGATTCAACTCGGTTGGGCAGCGTTCGGGAAATTACGGCACATCTTCTCGTCAGATATACCTCAAAACTTAAAAACGAGACTGTACACCCAGTGCGTGTTGCCAGTGATGACATGCGGAACTGAGACGTGGTCCTTCACTGCTGGCCGGATGAGGAAGCTCAAGGTCGCTCAGCGAGCTATGGAGAGGGCTATGCTCGGAGTTTCTCTGCGTGATAAACTCAGAAATGAGGATATCCGCAGTAGAACCAGAGTGACCGACATAGCCCAACGGATTAGTAAGCTGAAGTGGCAATGGGCCGGCCATATAGCTCGAAGAACCGACAACCGATGGGGAAGAAAGGTTCTCGAGTGGCAGCCTCGTACCGGCAGGCGAAGTGTAGGGCGTCCCCCCACTAGATGGAGTGACGACCTGGTGAGATATGCAGGAGGTCGATGGATGCAGGTGGCTCAGGACCGTGCTTTATGGCATTCTTTGGGGGAGGCCTATGTTCAGCAGTGGACTTGTGAAGGGCTGTAATGATGATGATGATGATATATATCAATAATAAATTATTATTTTTTATATTTATTTTACAATAAAACATGGAAAAATCTTTCTAAAAAACATAAAATAATTAAAACACAAATTAAATAAATCATTCCAAATATTTCATAACTTTTGTGCATGGAAAAATTATCACCTCCTTGGATAAACTTACTGAACGCAGCCATAATTCATCGTTGAAGAATCTCTTCCTGGCTCAAGTCTTGACATTCCACATAGAGTGCCAGAAAATACTGTGATAGTAACTGAAGAATCTCTTCCTAGCCCTAATCATGATATCTCACATGAACTGCCAGAAAATACTATGATACTAACTGAAGAACCCAACACATTTGACAGAATTCAAATAACAGCTGTAACTTCTTTTCGGGAATTGATCGAAGGCAACTGATTAAATTGGTCTGCAAAAAGACAGAAATATTTTACATTGGTTAAATTGTCACTGTACTGGATTATAATTCTCTAATCTTTTACGTGGTAGACCCACGCTGCAGCTATGTTTTGGTTGTAGCGTGAATGGGTCAGCTCGACTGGGGCGTACAGGGACAACGTAAAATAGCAGCTTAATGCTGATGTGTTTCGTATGGTGAGTGTAGAAAACCGGAGACCCTTTTTACTGGAAAAAAAGGCATTCCATCTTAGTCCTCAGGGGTGATATCGCATCTCTATTTTGATTCGTAATCGAGGATAGATGTAGAAGTCTATGGGCCACAACAACCACTTTCCATCAGGTGAATTGGATGCTCTTTTGTCACCCTAATTCTGTAAACAAAAATTTTAGTATTATATCAAGTATGATTTCAGTTGACAAGTGTGATGAAGAATACACGGAGTTTATTTGGCCACAGTGTAAAGATATTTCGGATTGTAGTTATTACTGTTACTTTATCACAATCACATTGCGGTCAAAGAAATGTTAAAAAAATAATATTCCGTTCATTCCCTCATCTTCGCTAAGATTATTCTAATGAATAAGATTCTTTGCTTGGTTTCATGTTTTTTTTTTCTAAAAATGATTAAGTTGTTACTACTTTTTATTATTTTATTATGGTTTCTCATTCATAATAATTTAAATAGTCTCAGTTACTTTATCTCGTAAGAGTTTTGCAAGTTATATGCTAACTAAATAATGTTGATTAATAAAAATTTAATTACTATTAAAAGATTGCTTATGTGACCAGATAGAACCGAATAAAAGTTTTATTAACCAACTTGTGTTCCTATAAAACTTATTAGTAATAGGTATAATTAACATAATATTAATTAAGCGTAAATACGTACTTAATTAAAGACTTAAAATTAATTTGCAAGTTATATACTAACTAAATAATGTTGATTAATAACAATTTAATTACTAGGTATTAAAAGATTGCTTATGTGACCAGATAGAACCGAATAAAAGTTTTATTAACCAACTTGTGTTCCTATAAAACTTATTAGTAATATATATACTATACTACTATAAACTTATTAGTATAATTAACATAATATTAATTAAGCGTAAATACGGACTTAATTAAAGACTTAAAATTAATAAATACCAAACTGATTAGTCATATACAGATAATAATTAAAAAAATATCGTTTAATTCATCCATAAAACATTTAAAAAATGTTTTTTATAGGATAGGGTGACAAACGAGCACACAGTCCACCTGATGGTAAGTGGTTGCTGTGGCCCATAGACATCTACATTTATCCTCGTTTGCGAATCAAAATGCAGATGCGTTATCATCGGTGAGGACTAAGATAGAAAGCCTCTTTTCCAGTAAAAAGGGTCTCCGGTTCTCTACACTCACAATACGAAACACAGCAGCATGAAGCTGCTATTTGACGCTGGTATTCTGTGAGAGCGTGGTCCTTCCCCGGTCGAGCCGACCCATTCGTGCTACAACTATACTACTAATATAGCTCCAGCATGGCTCTACCACGTAAAAAATTATATAATTTGTATATTAAAATTATATAAATAAGTCACTACTACTTTTGTGAACACTACAGTGAAAATAGCTAAGCTTTTATGTGCTCCATTTTGCAAGATAAGATACCTTTCATTTGAGACTACTTTGAATCATATCAAAATAAAAAATAAAAAATTAGAATTTTAAGTCCGTTTTTGAGAATGGCCAATGTACGCACGTAGGAAGTTATACATCTTTAGCGTAAAAAAAAACAATTATAACTAAAAATAACTACCTTAAATATAGTTATCAATTCCCTCGAAAACTTGAGAGACAGTTACCCAATGAAGTTGTCAATTTGAGGTGTCAGTGTGCGCACGCATCGTAACAACGTCATGGTATCGTTTTTAGCAGTCGGTGTGCATATGATTCTGTTTTATGATCAACGTCGTTATTTCAATTTGTGACCTTAAAATAGCTCTTAATGTTTTAAAAAAATATTATACAATAATACATTATCCAAATTAATTATGTTCGTTTTATAATTTATTTATAGCATTAAAAAACCCAAAATTTGTTTATTCCGTTAAAAATAATATACCAAATAGCCTGCAGATAGACTCCGGGAGTGAATTATAGCTTCGGAAAGGAGGTGGTACAAAAGTGACTTACCTATTAGAATGGACCTGGGGACGGATAAGTGTGCGGCCCTCCATGTTGAAAGGGATAGGGTTGCTAACTCTGATGGCATTAGACTTATCTATGCCATCAATATAAGGATCTTTTCAGAGGCTGAAACATACCGATACTTGTGTATGTCACAAAACATAGGAATCGATGAAGCGGACTTGAAATAGTTTGCGATCTGTTTTTTGCGCGCTTGACAGATGCTTTAAGAGCCTCTTGTCAGGCGTAAATAATGCCGACGCATATAACTGTTGGGTCATACCCGTTCTCTTGTATACCTTTGGCATACTCAGGTGGACTCAGACAGAAGTCAACAACCTGCATAGAAAAGTCCGCACTGTTATGACGTTCCATTCAATGCATCACCCGAGATCGTCGGTAATGAAGCTGTACTTGCCGCGGAAACATGGTGGGCGGGGCTCTTTAAGCGCTTTCACCATGCATAATTGCGAAGTGTGCAGTCTCCGTAATTACTTCCTGGCAAGATCGGATGAGCCATTCTACACGGACGTCGTTTTGTGTGATAAAGGGCTTTTGACGTTTTCGTTTCATTTTCGTTTTCGAAAGCATTTCCGAAAGGAAGACGATATGGAAAGAGAAAGAGCTCCATGGGAGGTTCAAAAGCTCTAATTGCACACGTCTAACGTGCAGCTGTTAACGTGCGTTCAGAGTCGAGGATTTAGAATAGAAGGAAGTATTATAGGGCGGAATTTTTAAGCTGAGATTGTTATTAGATCGAAAAGGGCGTCAGTGAGTGTCACAAGAAACTCAAACCACTCTTTAAAGTAAGCCCAGGACTATATTTTGCTCTTTACGAAGTTTAGTGTTTATAAAAACTACCTACTATAAAAAAATTTACAAACACTTTTTATCATCGCTGGTATCCGGAGCCATAAAACCTGAAATAGAGCTTCTATTAAATTATTAAAAAATGAGCTCTTCATTTACTTTGATTTCGAACTAAATTGTGGAGAGACTTACAAATATTTTAAAAATGGTAATAAATTGTTAAATTGTACAAGAAAACTTAAAACTCTAAAAATTTAAAAGTAAAGTAAAGAAAGTAATTACTGAGAGGGTTTAGGGCTTTAGGGCAAGGAAACGTCCGCCGCACCAATGCGTGCTGGTGAACTTCACATGTCTCCGAAATAAATATTTTCTTATTTCTCAGATATGTAGGTTTCCTCACGATGTTTTCCTTCACCGCCAAGCACGTGGTAAATCAGCACTTAAAATTGCAATTAACAATTTCATTGGTACCGGTGGGCATCGAAATCGGGTCGCTCGCGTACTGTGAAATTTACAGCGAGTGCTTTTAGCCCTGAGCTACCACGACTCATAAAAAATTAAAAAGATGTCATGTTAAATTAAAATGTTCAATCGATACAAAAATAAAAAAAAGAGAAATTAATTGAAATTGACTTGACTTGAATTAATTTCATTGATTAAATTGAAAATTAAATTAAAATAATACTAATTAATAAATAATAGTCACTAGCCACGTGATATATTATTATACGCCAATATCTTCCGGCGGCACTTTAAGGTGGACACTGAGGCCGATGCGGCGGAAGTTTGATGCTGAGGTATGCAGTACATACGTATCTTAATATGAAATTCATCGCGCAAGAAGTAGCGAAAATAATTAAAAGCATGGTGCGGGGCAGGGGCGTAGCTACCGCCGTATCAGCCGTATCAATGATACGGGGCCCCCGGGCTACAGGGGCCCCAAACGTGTGTGAGCAAAAATTCCAAGGACTTCTATGGGACAGGAAAGGCTATCACTATTATCTATAGAAGTAAAAAATTTAGTAAAACTGAAATCGTCTTCAGCTATCAATGCAGCCGAATCTTCTTCAGCTGTGTTTGCCGAACAAAAGGCACGAAAAGTGTATATTTGATTTGAATTGTTTGGCTAGCTTAGTTCCTAGGAGTATTAATTGTAACTGATAACTCAAAAATCTGTGTAGTGGCACGGGTGGCAGTGGAGAAAACTCACTACCCTATATCTTCTCGTGGGTGTCGTAAAAGGCGACAGAGGGAAACTGAGGCAGAGGATGGGCAGCAGCATCTTTCTGATAACAGCAAAACAACAATAAACAAATTCCGGTTGCCTACCCGCTCGCCAAGCGTGGCAACTATGGCAATATCCCCCCCATGAAATTAACGAAGGCCCCGCTATTCCTGGCTACGGTGGCGACCATGGTAACGGCGGGGCAGGAGGTGCTAAGAATCTCCGGGGGATGTTCTGTTGCCACCTACAACGACTCGACCTGGCAACTTATAACGCACGCACACTGAGGACTGACGAGAAGATCGTGGAGCTGGAAGAAGAGATAGACAAGAAGAGCGCTGGAATGTCATAGGATTATTCGAAGTACGAAGAGAGGGGGAGGACACGGTAATCCTCGAATCCGACAATTTGTTCTATCACCAGGAGGGCGACCATCTGTCCCAATGAGGTGTCGGATTTATCGTCCACAAGTCTCTTGTTAACAACGTTGTAAAGATTGGGAGTGTGTCGACGAGGGTTGCGTATCTTATACTCAGAATCACCAAACGGTATTTGCTGAAGGTCATACAGGTTTACGCACCAACCTCGGAACACCCTCGATGAGGAGGTGGAGAACATGTATGAGGATATCTCTAGAGCCATGCATTCCTCCAACCTACTATACGGTGTTAATGGGAGACTTCAACGCAAAACTAGGCACAAGAGAGAACGGTGAGCTGAAAGTAGGGAATTTCCGGAATAGAGCAACGGAACCCAAGGGGCCAGCAGCTGGCCGACTTCAAGGTGAAAGAGGGACTCTTTATGATGAACTCTTTCGTCCAGAAGCAGCCCCACAGGAAGTGGACCTGGTCGAGCCCCGACGGTTCGACAAAAAATGAGATTGACTTCATTATGACGACCATACGACAACTGTTCAGTGACTGAAACCGGTAGCGATCACCGAATGGTGAGAGGCAAACTCAACGTGGAGAGGTCACGTCTAATGAAGTCAACGCTTCGTCCCTCGTGCTCTAATCCAAAGTCCCGAAACCTTTCAGTTCGAGCTACGAAACAGTTTTCAGTGCCTAGAAGATTGCAATGCAGTGGACGATATGAATGACAAGCTCGTGGAAACTGTCCATGCGGTCGGAGCTAAGTTTTGCAAGACCCGCCGCAGAAGAACACAAAAAATCTCCGATTACACTCTTGATCTCATGGCTGTTAGACGGGATATGAAGCTGCAGTCTTCAGTAGATTTGACAGCATACAGGCAACTGAACAGGCAGATCTCCAAATGCATGCGCCGGGACTTACGCAACTTTAATACTACTCGTATTAAAGAAGCGATCGAGCGGAACCAGGGCTCCCAAAGTCTTTGCTAGAGATCTGTCTGCCAGAAAGAGCCAACTGTCGAAGCTGAAGACCGAGTGTGGCAGCGTCGTTTCCGGGACACCTGAGATTTTGAGTGAGATTGAGAGGTTCTATGGGTAGCTGTACATATCATCCTTGGAGCCACACGTAAGTGTGAGTAACGATCCAAGAGCGAGTTTTATCCGACAATATTCCGATGATATACCGGATGTCAGTCTGAGCGAGATTAGAATGGCTCTCCAGCACCTTAAAAAAGCCAAGGCCCCAGGCGAGGATGGAATTGCAGCGGAGCTTCTGAAAGCGGGTGGAAAACCGGTACTTAAAGTCCTCCATGGTGGCATTACACCGGAGGCGTGGAGCAGAAGTACGGTGGTCTTGTTCTTCAAGAAAGGTAACAATGCTCTCTTGAAGAACTACAGACCGATTTCCTTTCTGAGCCGCGTCTACGTGCTGTTTTCGAGAGTCATTACGAATTGTCTCGCGCGCAGACTTGACGACTTCCACCCTCCCGAATAAGCCGGTTTCCGAAAAGGCTTTAGCACCATAGACCACATACACACCCTTCGGCAAGTTGTACAGAAATCCGAGGAGTACAATTTGCCACTACGTCTGGCGTATGTGGACTATGAGAAAGCCTTTGATTACGTCGAAATTTGGGCGGTGCTGCGGCGGTCCCTTCAGCGATGCCAAGTTGACTGTCGGTATATCGAAGTGCTGAAGTGCTTGTGCAGTAGGGCTACGATGGCTATCCGAGTACAGAACCAGAGTACGAAACCTATCCAATTTCAGAGAGATGTAAGACAGTTTAATGACGTTATATCCCCGAAACTCTTCACCGCTGCATTGGAAGACGTTTTCAAGCTTCTGGACTGGAAAGTATACGGTATTAACATCAATGACGAGTACATCACTCACCTTCGATTTGCCGACGATATAGTCCTTATGGCAGAATCGCTGGAGGACCTAAGCACTATGCTTAATGACCTGAATAGTGTTTCCCAACGGATAGGTCTTAAGATGAACATGGACAAAACAAAGATCATGTTTAATGTCCATGTCACACCTATGTCGGTATTTGTTGGGAGCACTGAGCTCGAAGTTGTTGACGAGTATGTTTACCTGGGACAAATAGTCCGACTAGGTAAGTCCAACTTTGACTGAGAGGTCAATCGACGGATTCAACTCGGCTGGGCAGCGTTCGGGAAATTACGGCACATCTTCTCGTCAGGTGTACCTCAAAACTTGATAACGAGACTGTACAACCAGTGCGTGTTGCCAGTGATGGTCTATGGTATTGTGACGTGGTCCTTCACTGCTGGCCGGATGAGGAAGCTCAAGGTCGCTCAGCGAGCTATGGAGAGGGCTCGGAGTTTCTCTGCGTGATAAACTTAGAAATGAGGATATCTGCAGTAGAACCATGATTGACATAGCCCAACGGATTATTAAGCTGAAGTGGCAATGGGCCGGCCACATAGCTCGAAGAACCGACAATCGATGGGGAAAAAAGGTTCTCGTGTGGTGGCCTCGTACAGGCGGACGAAGTGTAGGGCGTCCCCCCACTATATGGAGTGACGACCTGGTAAGATATGCAGGAAGTCGATGGATGCAGGTGGCTCAGGACATTCCTTGGGGGAGGCCTATGTTCAGCAGTGGACTTGTGAAGGACTGTAATGATGATGATGAATAACTTAAAATCAATATATAATAATTAGAATTCAATGCAAGCGTTTTTGTTCCTTTTATGAAATCTTTACTCTTCATTGGGGCCCCCCAACAAATTTTGATACAGGGCCCATCTTAGGCACGCTACGCCACTGGTGCGGGGCAAATCTCCCGGATATTGCAGCCTCAGCATCGAGCACCTAAAGCCTACAGCGGACAGGAGTACACTTATCACGTGTATTATCTCTGTTTTTTAATCTTTGTGTACGAGGGTGACACTGAAAGTACTTAGAAAATCAAAAACTGAACAAACTAGCAAGTTATTAGTTTTATTACATCTTTTCAAAATAGTGTCCATTTACATCAATACATCGCTGCATCCGATGGAACCACTGAGAAAAGCACTTTGCCCACTCGTCCTTAGGTGTCTTTTCGACGGCATTTTGAAACACAGCCACTGCTTCCTCAGCGTCCATAAAACGTTTTCCTCGAAGTTTTCCTTTTATTTTCGGAAATAAATAAAAATCGCAAGGTGTGGGGTCGGGGCTATAGGGCGGATAACCCAGTAATTCCACGTCTGACGTCGCCAAGTAGTCGATTGTTTGCTTGGCGGTGCGCGACGAGGCGTTGTCGTGGTGAAGGAGGATCCTACTGCGAGGTCATTTCTCCCAAACTTTTTCCAAGACAAGTGGCAAACAGTTGTTAGTGTATCACTCTGCAGTAACTGGTTTTCGATCCTCTAAAACAATTGTTGTGTAATAACCTGTCCTTCCGAAAAACTAGTAGGCCACCATCTTTTTTTCCACGCTTCGACCTCTCTTCACTTTAGTTGGCAACTCCTCGGAAGGAAACACCCAGACAGACTGTCTGTTAGTTTCAGGATCATAACAATAAATCCAGCTTTCGTCACCCGTAAGTATGTCGAACACAGCATTTGAGTCACCTCCGTTAAATCTTTGAACCATTTCACGATACCAATTTATGAGGTATCCACCGGGCACAAAGCTTCCTGACCTCTAAATGTTCATGGAGGTTTTTGTGCACTTGACTCATACCGATGCCTAAGCTTGTCCGAATCTGCTGATAAGTCAGTCTTTTGTCAGTTTCTATCTTCAGATGTTATCTTCAGTTGTCGCAGTACAAGGCCGTCCCTCACGCAGATCATCGATGAGATTAGTGCGACCACGCTTAAACTCATTAAACTAGTTGTAAACAGTGGCAAGAAATGGGGGCTTCATCTTGAAAGGCCAATCGAAGTCTATCCTAACTTTTTTGTTGATTTAAATGACATCGAAAGTCATAAAAAATCATTGTACGAAAATTTTATTATTTTATAATATACCAATGTCACGGAAAAATACTAAAATTCTTTAAACAAAGAGAAACCATTTTCTTTATGACGTGAAAGCGCGCAAGGGCTCGTGACCCCTCTATCTTTCATATTTTAGGGTTAGTTATCAATTCTTAAAAAGGCATGCAGGAGAAAATGGGAGACAGAAAATTTTCTGTCACCATCTCCCAGTCTAATAGTTGTACATATTGTAAAAAACAAAACCGAAAATTCTGACTCGTCAGATTAGATTTTTTATAGGATATGATATGGTGATAAACGAGCACACAGTCCACCTGATGATAAGTGTTTGCTGTGGCCCATAGACATCTACATCTATCCTCGTTTGCGAATCAAAATGCAGATGCGTTGTCACCCCTGAGGACTAAGATGGAATACATTTTTTCCAGTAAAAAGGGTCTCCGGTTCTCTACACTCACCATACGAAACACAACACAAGCTGCTATTTTACGCTGGTATTCAGTGAGAACGTGGTCCTTCCCCGGTCGAGCCGACCCATTCGTGCTACAACTATACTAATATAGCTGCAGCAGGGCTCTACCACGAATTAAATAATTATACTATACTAATAATGACACACAGTTCGGTTTCAGACGTGGCCTTTCTACCAATAGTGCTATTTTGTGCCTCAAGCGGACTGTCCAGTACTGCACCATAAGAAAGAGAACAGTATGCTTAGTGCATACACTAGTGTCTGTGACTCTGCTATTTAGATTTGTCGAAGGTTTCTGAGCTCGTGTTGATGTTAAGAAAACTGCAGACTTATGGGGGATTTCCGTTAAAGTTATTGCATCTGTAATAGATGCTGTAGCACCTTATCTAGCCACAATTTTTAATACAAGTGTCGAATCTGGTGTGTTTCCTGATCTAATGAAACATAGTAGTCATACATTTATTTATGTCTGGTAGTATACGAGTATTAGACCCCGCCAATTTTAGACCAATTTCTGTACTACCAGCATTTTTGAAAAAATTATTTTAGATTAGATGTTAAGTTTTTTTAATATAAATAAATTGCTTCATAAAAATCTATTTGGTTTTACAAGGGATCGCCCGACTACCGATGCCGGAGTCGAACTTATGAAACATATTTTTTGTGCATGGGAGAATTCAGAGGATGCTTTGGGTGTATTTTGTGACCTTTCCAAGGCCTTCGACTGTGTTCACCATGAAACATTAATCAGGAAGCTACAGTACTATGGTGTCAAGAACACATCTTAAACTTATTATTTCATATTTAAGTAATAGAATTCAGAAAGTTATTATCAATGGTAAAAGTTCTTCCGGGTCGTCCGTAAACATGGGTGTCCCTCAGGGCTCTAGGCTCTCTATTTTTAGTGTATATTAATGACTTACCTTCCATTGTAGGGGATAATCATAGTATTATTTGCTGATGATACTTCCTTGATTTTTAAACTTAAACGTCTATCATTTAAATGTGACGAAGTGAATAATGCTAAATCAAAATTAGTGCATTGGTTTAACGTTGATAATCTGCATTTAAACGGCAATAAAACTAAATGTATTAAAACAACAACGAATGTTAAAAACTGTAAACCAATATGTTTTTAAATGGGGAAGTACTGAGCCCTGTTGAATCCTCTGTTTTTCTTAGCATCACTCTCGACGCGAAGCTTCAGTGGGGCCATCATATATCCAAACTAGCAAGCAGACTAAGCTCTGCAGCTTATGCTGTAAAAAAGATTAGAGATCTCACTAGTTTCGAGACAGCTAGATTAGTTTATTTCAGTTATTTCCATAGCATAATGTTATATGGAATTTTGCTATGGGGAAACGCGGCTGATTTAGAAACTATTTTTGTGTTGCAGAAGAGGGCCATAAGAGCTATTTACAACCTTATACCGAGTCTCTCAGAGAAAAATTTAAATAAATAAATATATTAAATTTGGCTTCTCAATATAATTACGAAAATTTAATATATGTTCACAAAAACAATGATAGTATTAGTAAAAAAAAAATGATTTACACTCTATAAACACTAGGAACAAACACAAGCTAGTGATACCAGTCTCTCGACTCCATAGAGTCAGTAAATCATTACAACAAAGTCCCAGAATATATACAAGGTTTAAATATTTATTTAAACAAAAACTGTATAAAAAGGGTTTTTTACGTGGTAGAGCCATGCTGCAGCTATAATAGTAGTATAGTTGTAGCACGAATGGGTTGCCTCGACCGGGGAAGGGCCACGCTCGCACAGAATACCAGCGTATAGCAGCTTAACGCTGCTGTGTATCGTATGGTGACTGTAGAGAACCAGAGACTCTTTTTACTGGAAAAGGGGCATTCCATCTTAGTCCTCACGGGTGACAACATATCTGCATTTTGATTTATAATAGAGGATAGATGTAGATGTCTCTGGGCCGTAGCAACCACTTACCATCAGGTGGACTGTGTGCTCGTTTGCCACCCTTATCCTATAAAAAAATGAATACATGGTTGATAATAACCCCTGGGAATGAGGTGGTCGCTTCTAAGCTGTTGCTAAAATAAATTTTGTAAATAGTTTGTAATCATTTATAACTTATATTGTAAAATTTATTTAAAAAAAAGTCCCGCTGGGTTTCTTGCTGGTTCATCCCAGGACAGAGGATTTTTTTCCGAACCAATGGTAATGTAAAAAATGACTTTCAATAAGAATTATTTGTAATCAATATTGAATAAAAATTATTCTATTCTATTCTCCGGTGAGGCTAGCCGCCGTGACCGAAATTCGGTCTGGAAGACATATTACAATAATTTCATAAATGGACCACTCGTTATATAGCATGGATATTGGTATATCTGCCAACATAAGTCTATTTGATGACTTTTTTTAATAGTTCCATGTGTTTCCAAAGACGCAAATTTCAAAAATAAAAAGAGTCTGAAGTGTTAGCAATCTCTTAAAAAGTGCTTACATGATTATTTAGGTGGAGCACTGCATGTGGCTATTACATACTTCTTTTGTGCGATAAAAGCTCTTTTTATTTCCCCATATTATAAGCAGCGATATAACTTATGCACGGTAGACCTTGCGTGCAGTATTAACATCAGTCATCAGTCACATTATTACCTCTGATTGCAATTAATTCTACTGCAAATAATTATCTGATAAACACAATCGAATGCTTCGATAAGTCTAATAATAATGCTGTCGCCATATATTTTTTTTGTTCTTTATAAGATATTTCTTCAACAATAACATGGACTATAAAATTAAAGCCTCCGTATTTTAAACACTTTATTAACCAACAAGCTTATGACAAACAAGATATACATAAATACAATGATGAAGTTTAAATAATATTAATATCACTGATATCCGATATATTTGTTTCTTATCTTTAAATCTAAAAATAAATAAATTTACAATTACACCGCATAAATTATTTTTAGTATTGGGATGTCTAGTACTAACTTACATAAGCTTTAAGAACTTATATATTTCATGTAAAATGTCTAGTAACTACAATATATTATTTCGTGTAATATAACAAGAAATAAAAAATTGGTCAAGGTCACGAACGCATCCATCATTCCTGTAATGTAATAACTATATAAAGCACATAAATAGGTATCAATTAATTAGCTTCACTTATGTTATTACTTCTTACTTCTCAGAAATTGTTTTATGCTGTTATTAAAAAGCATAGGTTCATAAAATAATGATACAATGATTAAAAAAACCTTTCTACGCTGAAATATTTAGATGTAGAGTAGTTCTAAATGTGATGATGAGAATAACCTTTATTCTAACAACCTTTTATTTCAATTAAAAAAAATCATTACACAGATATAAATAATACAGGTTGAATTCATAAACATTTTAACTCATAATAGTTATTTAAGAGTTATAAATGGCATTTAATGACTTATAGTTTAAAACACCAACCTAAAATTGAAGCATGCTGGCTCTACACTGATCGTTAAGCCATCCAACGACGGCGATGAACTTTCCACGGGGTAGGGTGGTACCACGGAGCAAATACAAAAAGGTGACGGCCTAAGCAACTGTGATTCTAACTAGGTCCTGATGTCATCACAGTGGGCGTGGTTTTAGTTAGTATACTGTCAGCGTTCGTCTTATGCGCTTTTGTGTCGAAAATCACAAATCAGTGTATTTTCGTAGTACTAAGAAGAAAAGGATTGAAGTGTTGTGTTTTGTCGTGTAAAAACTACTCAGATAGACGCTCTTATGCTATGCATGGCATCACATTTCATTTGTAAGAATTTTATACCTAATTTATGAAAATAGTTCTAGAAAAATCTCTTCGTCGGCTTTCAAATGTAATTAAGTATATTAGACACTAGATGGCGACACTTTGTGTCATGGGAACTAAAAATATAAAGGTACGTAGAGCTCAGTATTGGTAAAATAATCATACGAAGTATTGAAATTTGTTTGGCATTCCGTCTAAAGAACTTTTAGTCGCCAAAATGTTATATTTATAGTTTTTATAATAATTTTGTGAACAGGCTGCCATCTACCGTCAAGGTAGCTCAACTACATTGCAACACCGATATGGAACGATGAAAATAGTTTTACTATTTATTGATAGATGGAAAAAAGTTAAGTGGGTGAGACTTAACATCACCATTTTTACTTGTGATGAAATTATCTTGTGTGGTTATAAGTATTGAGTGTTTTTTAGAATTTATTTTCGGAATTGTTTGACAAATATTGTTATTTCACATTAAAAAAATATTATTAACCATAATCAAATATAGCTTATGTCACTCAGGAATATTGTAGCTTTCTACTGTTGAAATAATTTTTAAAATCAGTTCAGTTGTTCCAGACATTACTTCCTACAAACAAACTTACAAACTTTACCTCTTTATAATATGATATAATTATTAAAAGAATTATAGTGCCAGCATCACAAACATAACTGAACACTTTTTAATAATTTGCAAAATTGTTGACAACACATGACACGAGATCTTTTTCGTCAACTTAACAATTTTAAATAAATAATCAATTTAGAGTAGAATTAAATTGATATTACAACGGTTGAGTCGCCCTCCCTTCTAGATACATACCAAAACAAATATTTACATATTTTGAAAAACTACAATACTGTACATTTTATACATATTATGTTACAAAGGAAATCACTAAAGTGATATTTTATTTTTATATATAAAATATAAATATTATATACATGCTATTACGGTCCGCGCGTTCTATCTTGGCCGGGCTGTTTGGTTTTCTAAGACATTCACGCATGTACAAACGCTAGTCAATAAAGATGTGCTACTTCATATTCGCTCCTAAGATTGCTTAGGGAAACACGAAATCGTTTGTTTTTTCTATATATTAAAAAAAAACAATAGAATTACGATAAAGTTTGAATATATAGAATTAGGCGATATTAGCGGGGACAAAAAAATTCCTTCAGTAACCCAAAATAATAATATAACTTTAAATTTTGCAATATTTTTTTTAATCCACGTCATCATAATCGCTATATTTAAAACGCCATGTTCCATTAACAAGCCAAGGAACCATAATGAAAATAAAATAAAATCGAGTATTTACGTATAGTATTACGTAAAGCGCACGAAGTGTACCTACACTCTGAGCTTGAGCACTGGCCGAGCCAGTATAAATTATAAAGTATAAACGGCTTTCTCTCTATATGTGACGACTGAGACGAGCCATCATAGTACAGCTTCATGAAGCTTTGTCTCTGGTCGGTTTCTTTACTCATTTACTATTGCCCTACTAGTTGAAAATTTCTATTTTCCTAATTGTCATTAATAAAATCTTGGTGGTGTTTGAAAAGTTAAGAAAGGCCGGTTAGAATCCCGCACGGAACAAGTATTTGTATGGCCTACAAATAATTGTACCGGGTCTGAATGTTTGTCCTAGTACAATTTATGTTTGTAAATTGCCTCCACGACACAGGAGAAAATCCTAGTGTGGGGGTAAAGTTTATTATAAAAAAAGTGTTTTTTCCTAATAATTTATTATTTAAAAAAATAATTTGCTATTTTCTATAAGACAAACACGACACGGTCCGCAAATTTAGATTGGACGTCACTCAAGACGAATATAAAAATTACGAATACAATTTCATCATGAAATAAAAGTGCTTACGAATGGCAAATTTTATTTTGAGCGGAAAGGACTTTAGCAAAATGGAAAACATGGCACAAAATATTTTTTGAATTATTTTAGGATTGTTATATTACTTTCTTCAGTTCTTCATCGGCCCGTAAAATTTCAGTGCTGGACATGGGTCTCTCTCATCTCGCGTTGTAGGGACGATTTGTAGGAATCGTCAAGTTTTTCATCACCAGACGTCTCATATCTGTGACGCCCCCGTCGTCGATTTGGATTAGTTGCGTGTGGTATAAACGAGATGGTAATACCGCTATTTTATTCATGGGAATTTCGTTAGATAAGAGGATACCTAGAAAATTAATCGTAGCTTTGGGGGCGTGACTTAGCCCGTCGTCGATGAAGTTCACGTATGACTGAGGGAGTGTCAAAATGAAAATGGTGCAATTATTTCATGTACGCAAATTATGAGATAGCTATACCGAACACACGCTCGGAAATAACATACGTAAGGGCCAAACAAGTTTCTTTTTACATAACTACGTTATGGATTAAGAAAATGGTATATGTAAACTTAGATATAATTATTTATTAACTAATTCGTAAAAATATTGTAGTGGCTACTGTATTTAATTAGAGCCTAACTTTACATTTATTTTCTATCGAGAGAATTTCATGTTATCGTGTTTAAATTATTCGCGTTAAGCTGCTATTTTACGCTGGTTTTCTAAAATGGTTAAAAAAACGTATTTTTGATTGATTATAAATCCTTCATTCGACTACTGTCATGAGCCACTCCTAACACAAGCATTTAAAAGTATACTTGGTACTAGTATGTTTCATATATTAACTGTTTAGGTAAATTATTTCTATACATGTGATAGTATTAGCTAAACATGGCTGTAACGCTACATGCATGGTTTTAGTTGCGGTTAGTGCGGAACACTGAACAAATATTTGTATGGCTCTAAAATAATTGTTTATATTTTAATTTTGTTCATGTACAATTAGAAAAAAAGAAATGTTTTAATGAGCCGTCTGATTGGGCATAGGAGAATCCTGTACTCATTCGTAAGAAGTTATTTAGAGAAATTGGCCATAACCAAGTCTCTTTTTCATTTTCATTTATTCATACTACATTTTGTAAAATACATTGGTGACAGGATGCAGCATAAATGGTGCGGAAGATTATCACAACAATAACAAATTAAATAATTAAAGCACTTACTGCAAATACTACCTGCAACGGGAGATTCATATCCAGCACTAGATAGTTTACGAGCTGATAATAAGAAGAATGATTTAATTCAAATTGTGTATAATTTGGAAAACAGTTGTTATTTATTCGGATGTAAGCTATTAGATCGTTTTAAATCCATTTATTATTATTATTGGAATTAATGATTTTGCAATGTGTGTACGTAACACCAAACAACCTTTAATGAACTGTTAATTAACTCAATAATTACCATGATTTTTGCTGGCATGTTAAAATTTAATTTCTAACGGAAAACATCCATCTATAATTTGATGTTTCCGTCAAAAATAATGAAATACTTATAGAATATTATACAATTGTAAATTCCTTACGTCGTTTGTATACTGTCATAATTCCTATGTTCGACAAAAACTAGAAGGTATTAATTACATTTTATATGTAATTTAAATTGATAAAAAAGTGATTTTATAAGAGACTAAACAAAAAAATTTAAAGAGATGAATCCATATAGATAAAAATACAATTATATATATGCAACATCTCGACATGATAATACAGCACGTTTGGAAGATGGGTGCAAAGCCTGAAGGGGATGATACCTTAAACCATTTAGAACATATTAAGCTAAACTTGTCTTAGACGAAGTCTGCTCCTTTTTTTTTAATTGAATTTATAAGGTTTTTAACAATAAAACCCATTTTTTTAATTATTTGGTAATTAGTGTCCAGTAAAAATTGTTGATATTATTTTTTATAATCTCCAAGTATCTTCATCATCAGAAAAACATTCCACGTATATTTAAGTTTGAGAATAAAAAAAAAAGTAAATGTTGTGTTTATGCCATTATAAAAAAAATGCCTTTGTTTTTCAAACCGTTTTAAAACATGCTGGGTTATTGCCCTTTCTTTTGAGGTATTATTTACGCAGATGTCTCATGAACTCTTGGAATTAGCGTGTAGAAAGCAAATTGCGGACGAATATTTTTATTTTTATAAAATGTTCATTTTGAATTGAGTCTAGCCCTAGCAGTGTGTTCTTTCACTGTTCTTCGACTTCTTTTACTAATGAAGGATATTTATTGATATCGTCTTCATGTAAGACAGAGCTGACGGTAATAGATCTTTGGCACGGCGGATGTACCAAAAGCTATATCCGAATCGAAAATTACCAAATGTCAGTGTTTTAGAGCACATTTCGTTGGCTTTCTAAAGCTGGAATCCTTCACGCGAAACCCGGAGTCAATCTGGGAAGATATAGCCCAAATGTCAAGGAAGACATTATTGTAGCTTTCGATGCAGATCCTACTACGAGCGTCAGAGCAGTAGTTCAAAACCTCAACATTTCGGTATGGAAGGTATAGAATACGATGCACCGAGAAAACAAGTATCCTTTTTACGTCATGGGTGTACAAGGTTTGAAAAATGAAATAATCCGGTCCTGTCGCTTTTTGCTAAATAGCGACATTGAAGATGAATGGTTTCTAAAATCCATCTTGTGGACGGATGAGTCAGTTTTCGAAAAAGGAATTTATAAAAGGAATTTATAATGCTTTCATAACCTCCATCGACGTGCTGGCAAGGGCAGCAATCCACACTGGAAGAAGCAAGTGTCGTTCAAAGGAAATTTTCAGTAAACTTGTGGGCAAGAGTAATCGGCCGAACGTTGATTGTATAACAATTGTTATGTGTTAACATATCAACTTTTACTGGACACTATTATAACTAATAATAAGGCAACTAATTGAAAAAAATAAGTTTATTGTTAAAAATCTTAAAAATTAAATTTAAAAAAAGGAGCAAACTTTGTCTAAGACAAGTTGAACATAATATGTTCTAAATGGTTTAAGCTATCATCCCCTTCAGGCTTTGGACGCATCTTCAAAATATCCTGTATAATATACAAAGTTAAATAAGTAGTTATAGTTAAGTAAGTCTACATAATCCACATAACAGTTAACTATACAGGCGACTATGCTCTGCAGCCAGAGCACTAATTTTGAATGTTTATTTCGTTTATCAATAGATTATTAATTTCAGGTACTTTTAAAACAATTTATCAACCAAATGTGGGATAGTGAGTGCCAGATAGGTAACTTGAACGAAAAAGATTGTGACGTTGCAGACGTCTTGCATTCGCATTAAAATAAGAAATAATCGTGGTATATAAGTTCATCGGCTCGCGCCGACTTGTATAACAAAACTTGCATTTGCTATATTTTTGCGGATTCCGTATCAAAGGCAGATGTAAAAATGATGCGGATGCCTAATGATTTTTGAATTGCCCATGCGTATACAGATATTTGCAATAAGCCTATGGAACCGATAAATGTCACGGTGTCCGAAGTCCTGCAGGTGTACACTGCGAATGCACTGTTATAATTTGTGATGCAGTAATATTATATGTATTATATGTAGGTAGATATTTATAAGATGGTGCGTGTGTAGGTGTGCTACGGTACAGAATCAGGTGACGTGGAGCAGGAGCAGCAGGCCGGCGTGCGTGGCGAGCGCGAGCGCGGCGTGGCGGTGGCGCGCCGGGCAGAAGGCGAGCGCCGCCACGTCCGCCAGCGGGAAGCGCTCCGGGTTGTGCTGCTTTGACTCCTCGAATATCACCTTCTGGTCGCACTACGTACGCAAATCAAAAACGATTACTACACAATATATACAATTATTGAATAACAGCTCAAAATAGCAGCCTAATGCTATGTTTCGTATATATACTAGACACCATTTCTACTCAAATACGAATCCACAAAATGCAATTTTTTATTTATTTAATCAATCTTACCTTAGTAATTTCATTTTTAAGTTTGAATTCTATCCCATAGTGTTTCACTGCATCTTCATAAGTCAATGGTTCCACCTTCATCGATAGTTCGTCATTAACGTGTTTACTTCTCTTTTTTGCCAACGGCGCCATACGCAACATACCCACGATCTGTAAAGTTGGAAAAAGAACAGCTTTTATACCAGTTACAAAATAGAAGAAAGGTGTGTCATTTAACGATTAAGAGGATATAATAATAAGTACACAATCCTGTAATTAATTAAAATGGGAAAAAAAAACTAAATTTAAATTTAAAATTATAAAATTTTATTGGTGGTAAAAGGCTAGCTCTAAAGCAAATAATGTTTGTTTGATTGTATGTAAAAAAAAGATTCGTTATGTTTTTCTTGTTTGACGTCCTATATTACAGAAAGTGCATGAAAAATGATTTATATAATAAAATAGTGACTCACCTACGTCCAATCCATCACCTTAATATCCTAATTTATATTAAGTTGCCGCACCAATAGATTGCCAATATACAGGGAGGCTTACGTATACAAGTGGACTTTTGAAATAAATAAATAAACCAACCATCTTCTCCAAAAAAGTCGGTCCACGTCAGGTGCCATAAGGTTGAAAAGCATCGGTGTAGAGGGCAGTGAGTACGTACGTCTCTGCGCGGGTCCGCGTAGGCCGGGTGCGTGCGCAGGGCGCGCAGCGCGGGCGGCGCGTAGGCGGCGGCGAGCCCGCAGCGCGCGCACGTGGCCAGCGCGCGCGCCGCGCCCAGCCGCCGCCCGCCGCCCAGCCACTCCAGCTCGTTCAGCGTGTGGTGCGCTGCGCTCACAGACACATACATTGCTATATACATACCACACAACTATGAAAACTGTATCGATGACGAGTCTTAACAGGAATTGCTGTTATATCGTTTACGGTTTAAAGTGGATTTTGATGTGTAAAAGAGGTGTGATAAGTTGCGACGTTCATGTTTACTATTAGTGGAAACGAAGCAGCCAGGTGCTGCGATACGAGATATAAATCTCAGGTTTTTTATCAGCTTAAGGGCCTAAAGATATTATCCTCATCAACTGTCCACTGAATTAAGCTATCATCAACATCTCCCAATAACATTGAAATGTGACGCATCAGCATCAAGAGCTTTGTGAAGAAAATACTAATTAGACTAGGCTGTATAGTGTAAGACCTTTGCCTGCCTTAATTAGCGGATCATAATATAGTATGATTTAAAATAATTATTAATAATGAAATTTAGAAATAAAATTGACTCTATGTTAAGTATATTTTATGTCTACGAGCCATTTCTTATTTTTGATGCTCCCAAATATTCATGAGATACAATAATGGCTCACTGTCAGATAGACATGCAAACTCAATAATTTTATTATAATCTTAAATATTATCTTAAAATACTAAACCCACAAAATATTTCCAAATAGAGATGATTAAATTATTAAAAACAAGGTATACTACTGCAGTGTATTTAAAAAATAAAATGTCAAGTTCTCAGAATGCTCCTAAATAAAGCACTATTACAGTTTAAAGACCTTGCAGTTGGGAAATGAATGTACTTGTGCAGAGCAACAGTGAGGGTACTGCGAGACAGAGGGCGGGCCGACCTTGTGACAGACAATATATGCGGTTGACGCGAGGGTGTTTTATAATAGTTATTTAACTGATTGTAAGTGCCGCTTTCGAAAAATATAATATCTATAATAGTGAATTACTGTTGTCAAATGACGGCCATGCATATGTTTTCCTCATTTTTTTTTGTTGATAAATTTTATCCGAATGCGAATACACTACATATAATTAAATTTAATAATCGAAACTGAAAACATTTATAAAAAGAAAGTGCCACGAAAATATTGGATTGAATATTTCACAGTGCAAAACTGGTTAATTTGTTTTTCTTGTAGTAATAAAAATTATCTTTTTCAATAAATGTGTTTTTAACTTATAAGTATGTACATAATGTTAATAAATGATAATGAGTATTATAATATCCAAAATCATTTTATTTTCATTTTCGTGACAATCCCTGGCATACACGTTGGCTGCGTAAATACCTACGCGGGCGGCGGCATCGCTGTAAATCAAAGGCATATCACAAATGTAAGGTCTTACAATTGTGCTGTGTACTATATTAAATTTTTTTAATTTCGTATTGATATAATTTTAATAAAATGTAGTCTATAATACGTTGGGGATTGTGGGAAGCGGCAACAAAAATGCGAGACTTCTTGCGTTTGTGATACTACAGTCAGCAATCCATCAACAGGCAGGAAAGCTGGTTATCAATTAAGCCCATTTCCAACAGCGGGCATTTTCCGGCCGATGATAAAGAACCATTTTTTTTTTCATTTATTTTACTTCTTTATCAGCCTTTAAAAGTTTACAAGTGACCGCGCCCATTGTGAGAAAGTTTTGCCATGATCGTCACGCTAGGCAGGCCGTTTGGCGATTGCAGTCACAGGTTAAAATATTTCAAGTCTGGATAGTTTAATAGGTTGGTTATACCGCTATCTACTTATCGTAAGCGATAAGATCTTCCTTAGATTTCTCAAAATCGCCACTTAATACGCATGGGATCAAATAGGGTGATGGATGCATTTTCTTACCACCATACTTGAATATTTTTTTTATTTTATTACCATGCTTTAAAAGTGATAGATTGAAGTGGATACCTAATTAAAAAATCAAAAAATAAATAAATTGGTAAATAGTAAATACAAAAGAACAAATGAAAAGGAATTGAAGGTAGGTTATTACAGATGGCCTCGTCGGTGGAGATGAGCACGGAGGGCCAGTGAGGTGTGAAGGTGGCGTGTGCGGTGGCGAGCGGCGCGTGCAGCAGCGAGGCGGGCGCGTGCAGCGCGGCGCGCACGCCCGTGCTGGACGCGCTGCACACCGCGCCCCACGCCGCGCCCCGCGACGCGCTGCCGCTCGGGAACACTCCCACGTCTGACAACACCACAACACACTTATTTATATTCAAACTAATTATGATCTCACCGTGTGGTGGCGGTGTAAGAATATCCACTACTCAGAAAGAGACAAAGAACAACAAATCAGAAGATGGACATCAGCGAAAGCTAAAAACGACTAAATAAAAAAAACTGCGATTGCCAACCCCCTTGCCAAACATGACAACTATGGCAAACATCCCCTCTATAAGGATATCTATGGGGAAGGCCTATGTTCAGCAGTGGACTTTAATAAACAGTTACAGTAAGTTACGGTAATGTATGATCATTGATTATGTATTTGCTTATCAGTAACAAGATCACGTTGAAAATTTGTTCGCAAGAATATACATAATTATGCAGTTCATAAAATGAGTCGAGGACAATAGTTATTCGTCAGTAATTGGTAACATAAATCAGGTTATCAGTGCAAAAATTAATAACTTCACAGGACTGTTTCTAATTCATCACTTAAAATGTAAGCATAACAACCAAAAACCCCACTGTTAAGCACAGCCCCACTCTCATTTCTGAGGGGATATTAAACCAGGAAAAAATCCGCTACGTTGCCCCGTTCGAGATGGGGCTCTTCACATTTTATAATACAGGTTTCATTATAATATTGCCGTTCACTTTAATTGCGATTTGGGAATATCTGAGATATTAACAAAAATATTAAAAACGTGAGTCTTCAACACGCATTGAGGTAACGCGGTGTACTCTTCCCTGCTATAGAACCCTCATAATTATGAAAGGTTTACGCCCAGCTGTGGGACGTATGTAATGCCGTCGGCTGTTATTTTACTTTTATACGCGAGTTCCATTTCCAGCACTATATTATTTCCGGCTTAGTAAGAAGACATTTTTATTTCTATACATAGGCTGCACTAAAAGTATCGGAAATGGAATATTTCCACTGTTCCTGTCATATTAAAATCTTTTTAATTGAAAACTCCTTGGTTTTTTAAAATTGAATACCATTTATTTATTTAAAAAAAGATTCTCGGTCTTGTCACAAGGTTTTGTCAAACTTGTTTAGTCGTTGAGAAAATGGAAATGACTCGAGAAAATTCAAGAGCGATGATTTATTATGACTTTCGAAGTGGTTTAACACAAAAACAGTGTGTTGACCGGATGATTTCTGCATTTGGTGATGAAGCCCCATCCAAAACCGCAATTTATCGCTGGTTTGCTGAATTTCAACGTGGACGTGTCAAGCTCAGTGATGATCCCCGTCAAGGTCGTCCAAAAACTGCAGTCACCCAAGAAAACGATGTTGTGCGTAAGCTGATTGAGGAAGATCGACATGTGACATACCGCGAAATTCAGGCAACTTTAGACATTGGCATGAATCAAATACAAATAATCTTGCATGAACAATTAGGTGTAAAAAAGTTGTTTTCCCAATGAATACCGCATTCGCTCTGTGAAGAGCAAAAAGCGGCTCGCGTTTCTTGGTGCGTCAGAACTCTCGAAAGATTCCACGCAGGATTCTCAATCCTCAAATGCTGTATACAACATCGTATCAGGTGACGAATTCTGGATATACGCGTACGAACCCGAAACAGAAAACCAGTCACGAGTTTGGGTGTTCGAAAATGAGTTAAAGCCAACAAAAATTGTTCGTTCACGGAGTGTTACAAAAAAAATGGTGGCCACGTTTGTCTCCAAAACCGGCCATGTTACGACTATTCCTCTTGAGGGACAAAGAACGGTTAATGCAGAATGGTATGCTAGCATTTGTTTGCCACAGGTCGTTTCTGAACTCCGTAAAGAGAACTGCAACCGCCGCATCATCCTCCATCACGACAATGCGAGTTCTCACACCGCACATAGAACAAAAGAGTTTTTAGAGCAAGAAAACATAGAATTATTAGACCATCCGCCGTACAGCCCCAACCTAAGCCCTGATGATTTCTATACTTTCCCTAAAATAAAGAATAAATTGCGTGGACAGAGATTTTCATCACCTGAAGAAGCTGTGGACGCCTACAAAACGGCCATTTTTGAGACCCCAACTTCGGAATGGAATTGTTGCTTCAATGGTTGGTTCCATCGTATGGAAAAATGTGTCAAATTTCGCGGAGAATAATTCGAAAAGCAATAAATACATTTTTAAACAGTAATGTTGTGTCACTTCCTTGATTCCCGAAATTTTCAGTACCGCCCTCGTATTTTCATTTTAACTGGTCTAAGCCAAAATCACAGTGCATTAAAATCGAATAACAATTTATACTCAATATACGTTATAACGTATATTTATGGTCAATATTGCTGTCAAAGTAGAAACGAACATACTTTTCGGACTCTATTTCTCAGTAAGGAATGGACTAAAAATTCTGAAAGAAATAAATGTGAAACTCCCGTCCTTCCCCTACTTTAACTTATTTATAGTCTTTAAGTTTTAGTGGAAATAAAACGATAGCAAACATCGTGAGCTTAGGTATTTGCTATAATAGTAAAAATTAGCGTGAAGATTAAGGCAAATCCTCCATAAAACAGAGAGGTCCATGTAGCTAGACCAGACGCCTACGGTCACTGGCAGCTGTTTTTTTCTTATATTATTCTAAGTAAGAGCTTAGAATAATATAAAATTATATATATATATATATATATATGGGAGAGGTGGTATACTTGATCCCCGAGGATACATGATCCCCCATTTAAAACTAGCGCCAAAAAGTGTTTTAAGGTGTTCTGTTGGCTGCATTGGGACGCCGCCATGATGGCAAGTACAAATAGTAAACATTAAACCGAAACAACAGCTCGTTGCCAAAATAATTGGAATTTACCGGATCTTACTTGTTTTGTTTAGTGTACGACAATTCGAAAAACTTCAGGTACGTGTACTTTACAATTTTACTGTTTTTTTTTTTCATTTTAAATAAAGTTACTGCTTCGGGATAGTTGATCCCTTTTGCTAGGGGGATGCTTGATCCCGGAGTCAAGTATCCCACCTATAATTCTTTTGTTTGGGTCAAGAAGTAAATCTCATAACTTCCGTTCTTTTAGATGCCGCGGAAGTACGTATCGAAGCAAGGAGCCATGAAGAGGGTACCTTACGACCCGGAGGCCTTGAAAAATGCGGTCCAAGCAGTTAAAGATGGAGCTGCTTACAAAACCGTCGCAAGAGAATTTAAAATTAATGTCATGACACTTAAAAGGCTATGCCGTCGAGACTCTTATGTTCAACCTGGTTTTACCAATAGACAAATTTTGTCCAAACGTCACGAGGATGAGCTAGGAGCGTATCTTGTTCATATGTCTAAAATGTATTATGGACTTACCGTTGTACAATTGCGTAAGGTAGCTTACCAATTCGCCAAAGCAAATAAGATGAAATACCCCTCTTCATGGGATCACTCGCAACAGGCGGGTCGCGATTGGTATCGTGGATTTTTGGAGAGACAGCAAACTCTATCCTTAAGAACTCCAGAGCCTACCAGCTTGGCGCGAGCGACAGCGTTTAATAAACACACCGTGGCGGAATTTTTTGGAAATTTGACTGCAGTTTTTAATAAGCACGAATTTACTGCCGAAAGGGTGTGGAATATTGACGAAACAGGGGTAACAACTGTCCATAAACCCAGCAAAATTATTGCAGTTAAGGGTTCCAAACAAGTAGGAAAAATGACATCGACCGAACGAGGTGAGCTGGTTACCGTTTGTGCCTGTATCAACGCTGCCGGGGGCCACATCCCGCCATACATGATATTCCCCCGAAAAAACTGGCAGGATAGGTTCCTCAATCATGCCCCTCCTAGCAGCGATGCAACTACTCATTCTAGTGGATGGATGACGGGCGACAGTTTTATAAAATTCCTCAAGCATTTTGTTCGTCATGTTCAACCCAACGCTGATAGGAAACACCTCATCATCATGGACAATCACGAGAGTCATTGTTCTTTCGACGCCCTCAACTACGCAAAAGACAACGGAATCGTTCTTCTCACAATTCCACCACACACATCCCACAAGCTGCAGCCATTAGACAGGACTGTTTTTGGCCCCTTAAAAACCTTTTATTCTCAGGCAGCATCAAATTTTATGCTGAGACACCCCGGGAGAACAATCACAATCTACGACGTTTCGGAACTATTAGGGGAAGCTTTCCCAAGGGCTATGGTGCCTACCAATATATTTAGTGGCTTCAGGGCGGCTGGAATATGGCCCATAAATGCCGACATTTTCACGGAGAGTGAGTTCATGACCAGTTTAGTTACGGACCGCCCTCCCCCTTCTCAACTTGAAGAACCAACACAGAGAAGTGTGATAGCGTCGGACTGCCCTCTCCCTTCTCCACTTGAGGAGCCCGTACAAAGCAGCAGTGTGAGTGAACGCGCTTCCCCATCCTCACTTGGAGGATCAGTGCCGATGCACTTTTCACCACAGGACATCATGCCCTACCCCAAGGCAGGTCCACGCTCGCAGTCGTCGCGCGGGAGAAAGCGAGGACGTACTCGCATCCTAACCGATACTCCGGAAAAAGCAACCATCGAAGAACAATCAAATAAAAAGTTGGCGAAGATAGCAGAGATAGAAATGAAAAGGAAGATTAAAGAAAATAGGCCTACCAAGAAAACAGTGAGACAAATCTTTTCACTAAAAAAAATTGACGATGACACCTCATCTGATTCTGATGAATGTCCTCCACTTCCATCATCGTCAGGGGGGAAGAAGAGTTATGCAGTGATGGCGAGGGTCATAGAGCTTTTGAGCCCATCAGAAAAGAAGTAGGGGAATTTGTAGTTGCAATTTACAATGGTTTGTCATACCCAGGAAAAATTACAAAAATACATGAAAACGGGGCTACAATAAAAGCAATGCAAAAAAGTGGAAGGCTTTGGAAGTGGCCAGCAAGGGAAGACGAAATATTTTATGTGTGGGGTGACATTTTGGGACACTTGCCGGAGCCGACGAAATTTTCAAAAACACGTGACATTTATTCCGTGCCACTTCTCGAATAATTTTCCCATTTATTTTTTGTCTGTGTTTTCAATTTTTTTATGTTGTTTTCATTTTGTACCTACTCATCTTTCGAATCGTTAATTACAACTTATTAAAAGTAGACCTAAGTTTATTTAATTTCCATATTTAGGTAGGCCTATGGCTGAAACTTTGACGGGTGGGATGATTGATCCTCCGGGATCATACAACCCACTCACCGGGATCAAGTATCCCCATAGGGAGGGTTACTTGATCCTTGTGTCGGACTTTAAAAAAACCCTTTTTGTCGGTTTTTTTAATAAATAAGAAGGTCTGTATTGGTGCTAAATCAGTAGTATTGAACGGAAATACACGTGTGATTTAAAAGAAAACTAAAAGAAAACCAAAACAGGGATCAAGTATACCACCTCTCCCCTATATATATATATATATATATATATATATATATATATATATATATATAAATTAAGTCCCCGCGTTATGGCGGGTAAGAATACTCACTACCCCACATCTTCTGGTGGGTGTCGTAAAGGGCGACAGAGGGAAACTGAGGAAGAGGATGGGCAGCAGCATCTTTCTGATAACAGCAAAACAACAATAAAAAACTGCGGTTTCCAACTCGCTCGCCAAGCGTGGCAAGTATGGCAATATACCCCCCATGAAAGTAACGAAGAGACGGCCCCCAGTCCCCGGCGGCCCCACTATTCCTGGCTACGGTGGCGACCATGGTAACAGCGGGGCAGGGGATGCAAGAATCTCCGGTGGAGGTTCGGTTGCCACCTACGACGACTCGACCTGGCAACGTACAACGCACGCACCCTGAGGACTGACAAGAAGATCCTGGAGCTGGAAGAAGAGATAGACAAGTTGCGCTGGAATGTCATAGGATTATCCGAAGTCCGAAGAGAGGGGGAGGACACGGTAATCCTCGAATCAGGCAATTTTTTCTATCACCGGGACGGCGACCATCTGTCCCAAGGTGGCGCCGGATTTATCCTCCACAAGTCTCTCGTTAACAACGTTGTAAAGATTGAGAGTGTGTCGACGAGGGTTGCGTACCTTATACTCAGAATCACCAAACGGTATTCGCTGAAGGTCATACAGGTTTACGCACCAACCTCGGCACACCCCCATGAGGAGGTGAAGGAAATGTATGAGGATATCTCTAGAGCCATGCATTCCTCCAAGACCCACTATACGGTGTTAATGGGAGACTTCAACGCAAAACTAGGCACGAGAGAGAACGGTGAGCTGAAAGTAGGGAATTTCGGAATAGGGCAACGGAACCCAAGGGGCCAGCAGCTGGCCGACTTCATGGAGAAAGAGCGACTCTTTATGATGAACTCTTTCTTCCAGAAGCGGCCCGACAGGAAGTGGACCTGGTCGAACCCCGACGGTTCGACAAAAAATGAGATTGACTTCATTATGACGACCAGACGACAACTGTTCAGTGATGTCTCAGTGATCGCGAGGGTGAAAACCGGCAGCGATCACCGAATGGTGAGAGGCACACTGAACCTAAACGTTAAGTTGGAGAGGTCACGTCTAATGAAGTCAACGTTCCGTCCGCCTCGTGCTCTAATCCAAAGTCCCGAAACCTTTCAGCTCGAGCTACGAAACCGTTTTCAGTGCTTAAAAGATTGCAATGCAGTGGACGATATTAATGACAAGCTTGTGGAAACTGTCCATGTGGTCGGAGCTAATTTTTGCAAGACCCGCCGCAGAAGAACACAAAAACTCTCCGATCACACTCTTAATCCCATGGCTGTTAGATGGGATATAAAGCTGCAGTCTTCAGTAGATTTGACAGCATACAGGCAACTGAACAGACAGATCTCCAAATGCATGCGGCGGGACTTGCGCAACTTTAATACTGCTCATATTAAAAAAGCAGAACCAGGGCTCCAAAGTCTTTGCTAGAGATCTGTCTGCCAGAAAGAGCCAATTGTCGAAGCTGAAGACCGAGTGTGGCAGCGTCGTTTCCGGGACACTTGAGATTTTGAGTGCGATTGGGAGGTTCTATGGGCAGCTGTACACATCATCGTTGGAGCCACACGTAAGTAACAATCCAAGAACGAGTCTTATCCGACACTATTCCGATGATATGCCGGACGTCAGTCTGAGCGAGATTAGAATGGCTCTCCAGCACCTTAAAAACGGCAAGTCCCCAGGCGAGGATGGAATTACAGCGAAGCTTCTAAAAGCGGGTGGAAAACCGGTACTTGAAGTCCTTCAGAAGCTCTTTAATTCCTTCCTCCATGGTGGCACTACACCGGAGGCGTGGAGCAGAAGTGCGGTGGTCTTATTCTTCAAGAAAGGTGACAACGCTCTCTTGAAGAACTACAGACCGATTTCCCTTCTGAGCCGCGTCTACGTGCTGTTTTCGAGAGTCATTACGAATCGTCTCGCGCGCAGACTTGACGACTTTCAGCCTGCCGATCAAGCCGGTTTCCGAAAAGGCTTTGGCACCATAGACCACATACATACCCTTCGGAAAATTGTACAGAAGTCCGAGGAGTACAATTTGCCACTATGTCCGGCGTATGTGGACTATGAGAAAGCCTTTGATTCCGTCGAAATTTGAGCGGTGCTGCAGTCCCTTCAGCGGTGCCAAGTTGACTGTCGGTATATCGAAGTGTTGAAGTGCTTGTATAGTAGGGCTACGATGGCTATCCGAGTACAGAATAAGAGTACGAAACCTATCCAATTGCAGAGAGGTGTAAGACAGGGTGACGTTATATCCCCGAAACTCTTCACCGCTGCATTGGAAGACGTTTTCAAGCGTCTGGACTGGAAAGGATGCGGTATAAACATCAATGGCGAGTACATCACTCACCTTCGATTTGCCGACGATATAGTCCTTATGGCAGAATCGCTGGAGGACCTAAGCACTATGCTCAATGACCTCAATAGTGTTTCCCAAAGAATAGGTCTTAAGATGAACATGGACAAAACAAAGATCATGTTTAATGTCCATGTCACACATAGGTGTAGGCCGGTAGTTGTTGGGAGCACTAAGCTCGAAGTTGTTGACGAGTATGTTTACCTAGGACAAATAGTCCGACTAGGTAAGTCCACCTTCGACCGAGAGGTCAATCGTCGAATTCAACTCGATTGGGCAACGTTCGGGAAATTACGGCACATCTTCTCGTCAGGTATACCTCAAAACTTGAAAAAGAGACTGTACAACTAGTGCGTGTTGCCAGTGATGGCCTTTGGAACTGAGACGTGGTCCTTCACTGCTGGCCGTATGAGAAAGCTTAAAGTCGCTCAGCGAGCTATGGTGAGGGCTATGCTCGGCGTTTCTCTGCGTGATAGACTTAAAAACTAGGATATCCGCAGTAGAACCATAGTAACCGACATATCCCAAAGAATTAGTATGCTGAAGTGGCAATAGGCCGGCCATATAGCTCGAAGAACCGACAACCGATGGGGAAAAATGATTCTCGAGTGGCGGCCTCGTACCGGCGGACGAAGTGTAGGGCGTCCCCCCACTAGATGGAGTGACGACCTGGTAAGATATGCAGGAAGTCGATGGATGCAGGTGACTCAGGACCGTGCTTTGTGGCATTCCTTGGGGGAGGCCTGTGAATGATGATGAAGCCAGAGCTTAACTACAATCCCACCTGATGGTTGGTTAGTGGTGATGTAGTGTGTGAACTAAAGTGGTGAAGCGCACTGATTTAACAAAAGCATATTCACTCTTGCCTTGAAGACACCCACATTGTTATCGGATGGAAACACAGTTTTCACCTTAAATGATTAGTATAACTAACTATAATATATCCCTAAGGGATTTTTTATATGAGATGGTAAGTGACTACCGCCGCCCATGAACAACTGCAACACCAGCGGAATTGCAGATGCGTTGCCGACCTTTTAAAAAAGAGTAGTCTCTTTTCTTGAAGGTACCTAAGTCGTATCGGTCCGGAAAAATCGCTGATGGTAAACTATTCCACAAGGAAGTCGTGCGAGGAAGAAAACATCTTCTAAATCGCACAGTGGTGGATCGCCAATCATCCAGATGATGTGGATGGTATCGGGAGTTCTGCCGCGATGTGCGTTCATGAAATTTGGCGGCTGGGATTAATCCGAACAATTCCTCAGAGCACTCCCCATGGTAGATGCGAAAGAAAATGCAAAGAGATGCAACATCTCTTCGCAGTGCCAATGAATCGAGCCGATCGGAAAGGGCTCGGTCGTCGACGATTCGAGCCGCTCTGCGCTGGATGCGGTCAAGTGGAAGGAGCTGGCACTGGGGAGCCCCTGCCCAGAGATGGGAACAGTATTCCATGTCAGGCCGAACCTGCGCCTTGTAAAGTTGCAGGCGGTGTGCCGGCATGAAATACTGTCCCGCTCTGCTGAGTACGCCAAGCTTTTTAGAGGAAAATTTGGCCTTCTCTTCCAAGTGACCACGAAACTGCACGTCACTCGATATGTCGACTCCGAGGATACCGATACTGGCTGAGGCAAGAAGGAGAGTGCCTTGAAACTGAGGAGATACGACAAAGGGGTTCTTTTTAGCGGTAAACGCGCAAACTTGTGTCTTCTGAGGATTAAACTGGACTAGATTTAGTCGCCCCCAATCCGAGACTTTGTCCAGCAAAGACTCGACTTCAGACACAAGTTTGTTCCGGTACTCGGCGACGTTTTCCCGAGAAATATTGGCCCGGCCGGTGTATAGAGCATCACCAGTGCTGTCATCCGCATAGCAATGAATGTTACAAGTTAGCAACATATCATTGATATGCAGAAGAAACAGCGTCGGTGATAGCACACAGCATAAATCGCATCGGACCGGAAAAAATGCGGGTGGTGTTCGATTCCACAAGAAGTTGTGCGAGGAAGAAAACCTCTTGTAAATTGCACAGTAGTGGACCGCCAATCATTCAGATGATATGGATGGTATCTCGAGTTCTGCCGTGATGTGCGATGGTGAAATAGAGCGGCTGGAATTAGTCCGAACAGTTTCTCTGAGCAGTCCCCATGGTAGATACGATAGATTACATAGAGAGATGCAACTTCTCTTCGCAGCGCCAGTGAGTCAAGCCCATCAGAAAGAGCTCGGTCGCCGATGATTCAGACCGCTCTGCGCTGGATGCGATCAAATGGAATGAGCTGGCACTGGCCCCAGCCCAGAGATAGGAACAGTAAGTATTCCATGTGCGGTCAAACCCGCGCCTTGTAAAGTTGCAAACACTCTACTGAGCACGTCAAACTTTTTAGAGGAAAATTTGGCCTTCTCTTCCAAATAACTACGAAACTTCACGTCACTCGATATGTCGACGCCGAGGATTCCGATACTGGCTAAGGCAACAAGTGGAGTGCCTTGAAACTGAGGAGATACGACAAAGGGGTTCTTTTAAGCGGTAAACGCGCATACTTGTGTCTTCTAGAGGTTGAACTGGACTAGGTTTAGTCACCCCAATCCAAGACTTTGTTCAACAAAGTCTCGACTCCAGACACAAGTTTGTTCCGGTACTCGTCGACGTTTTCCCGAGAAATATTTGCACGGCCGGTGTATAAAGCATCACCAGTGCTGTCGTCTGTATAGCAATTAATGTTACCGGTTTGCAAGATATCATTGATATGCAGAAGAAACAGTGTTGGTTATAGCACGCAGCCTTGTGGAACACCAGCCTATTAGCTTGTAATCGGAGCACGTATCGTCTACTACGGCCTTGATGCACCGATCAACCAGAAACTGGTGATCCAATTGCACAATTTCTCGGGAAACCCATAGGAAGGAAGCTTTGAAAGAAGCGCTTTGTGCCAAACCCGATCGAAGGCCTTCGCTATGTCCGAACTAACCGCCAAAGCCTCTGATAGCTGAAGCCAAAGATACTGCATGAGCTGGCAGTTAATAATGGACTCCATTATTTTCCAGAACAAGGAGGTGATGGCGATAGGCCTGTACTTGGACGGATCAGAGCATACGCCAAGGCAAAGCCATACACAGATCTCCCCGCATGATCGGTTAAACGTGAACTGAGCTATTCGGCGTGGTGGGCGTTAAAATCGCCAAGTATCATGATCTCTACAGATGGGTTTCTTGCTGGTTCTTCCCAGGACAGAGATATTTTCCGAACCAATGGTAAATTAAACAAAAAAAAGTATTTTTCTGTGACTAGTTTAAATGTAATTGTAAATGCACATACCTAACACACAAGTGTTATGTGGCCGTTCATCTTGGTAAGGATACAAAATTGTAACGCCATCTTCTATGGTTCTCAATAGGGGAGAATCGCAAGCCAAGTCATAGAAAGCAGTAGTACCATCCGCGTAAGCCACCAGAATCACTGTATGACCCTTTTGCTGAAATATGAAAAATAACCAATCAATACAAAAATATATAAAACGATGATTTTAATGTTATAGAAAATTAAGCATGTCTCTCACCTGCGACCAAGAAATAGCAGTTGCTTGGTATTTTTTCCTGTCTTTGCTACTGCACAACCTAAGCTCCGCTACAGGTTTAATTCTAATAATTTGCGCTTCCCTTTAAAGCAAAAAAATATTTTTACATTATTTTTTATAATAATAAAGTAATCAATAATTAGAATGCAATCAAGTAGTTTTTGGTAGAACTAAGAAATTATATATTATATATAAAGTTCATCTGTCTCCATCCGGCCCCATGCGCTTGCAAAAATGCGGCGGTACTTCATCACACTGGGACGGGTGCTTACTCTATATAAAACACGCAAGTCCCATCACGCAAGGAGTATTGCTGCTATATATGAACAACAGACTCGCATCTTTAGACTCAATGGCAAGGTGTGCAAAGAGCTTTATTGGTGACCTCAATCTGGTTAAAGACAATCTTGCAAGTCCCGAGAACAGGCGCAAAATGGCCTGCCTCTCGATGTTCTACAAGATTCATTTCAGAGAGTGTGTACAGAAATTGCATAACCTAATTCCTTCCCCCTCTCTTTCCATCGGACAAGAAATCAAACGCCAGTCTTCAACTCTTTTGTCGCTATACTAGATTTTAGAACCAAACACCTTCGTCTTTCCTAATGCATATATACATATATATAGCAATGGAGCGGAATAATTTGCCAGCATCTGTCTTTCATTCAGAATACAATGTGGGCTTTTATTAATCTAAAAGCTTAACCATTTAAATTTCAATATTGTATGTTATCACCAAAATTATTGTTTAGCATTTATGTGATCTTATTACGTAAATTTGAATACTCACTCTGTGTTTTCATTGGTTGGATATGGAACAACGAGTATATATGCAGAACCATTTGAACAGGCTATAGCCAACAAGCCTAATCTCGCAGAATTCTTTGCTTGACCGTCGATGCTAGGTGATAAATCGCGCGCTCCAGATGGACACCAGTCCATTGCCCACACTGTGCCATAATCATGAACTACGCCAAGCACAAACTTAGGTAATCTGAAAATAAACATACATCTTCTTGCTTATTTATAAATTACAATAAGAAGAATTAAAATATATAAATTATTAATTTTTATATAAAAAATATTTGAACATTATATTATCACATATGAAAAATTTCACACACACAAACATTTTAATTCGCAAGTGCATAACTGCATAAGTCGGATTAATCCATCAAGAAGGTCATTTGATTATAAAAGCTTTCACCTCCAGGCCCGGGTTTGCCCTAGTCGACAGCTCCAGTGTTTTCTTTGAAGGAACACAGAAACGGCCTTAAGCTTAAGCTTATATTTTATCATGCAGAGTTTCACCATCAATGTTGAGTCTTGTTCTCATTTTATTCTGCCTGCAGCGGTCAGTATTTTGGGTGTGTCGTAAGTGTTTTCAACTTTTATATCTTGTCATGACACAGGCATTGTATTTATATGCGGTACCTCCTTCGATGACTTTTACCTGAAGGCTTGGTGTCTTCAGGATGTGGGACTAGAGAAGTGGTAGTGACATAATTTTAAGTAACGGATTTTTCTAAGCTTGATTTGCGCTTAATACACGTGATGACAACATAATAACTAGAGTGTGTTGAACAAAAATAGTATTTTGTTCAACTCACTCTAGTTTTTAAATTGGATAGAAAAATATAACAAATAATAACATATAAAAGCAAATAAACAAAAGGTGCTATGACAGTAATATAGAAGAATTAAAGCTCCTACTAAAACTATTCTGTGATAATTATTTTATTTTTCTGAAGTCGGCTTTATTTTTCATTAGAAGTTTGATTATTTACCTTTTTGAGTGGACTAACATCAAGAAAACTAGAATTTGGACTAAATAATTACATTAAAAACTTCATCCCTTATTTTCCACCCAAAAGAGTGAAATTTTTCTTTATGGAATCCCCCCAGAAGTAAAGTATTTTATGAAAAGCTAATTATTAAAATTGGTTAACAATTGAGGAAGATATCGCGTAACATACATACAAAAAAACATATTACAGTTAAATTTAGAACCTCTTCCTTTTTAAAGTCGGCTAAAAACAATGAAGAAGTAAGTGTTTTAACACTACAAAAATATAAATAAATTTAAATAATAATTAAAAAAATTACACTATATAATTTATATAACTGTACGTGGTATGTCATTATTTATAAAAGAAGGATAAAAAAAACCGGAATGATGACAAATATTAGCAATTATGTACTACGTTTAGGAAATATGGCCAGTACAGAAGAAGCCCATGTCCAGTAGTTGGCAAGGTATGCAGGAAAAAGAGAACGTAGCAAGTGATTGAGTTACCGTGTGAAATCTGCGAAGTTCCAGATCTGCAGCATACCGGCGTGGTGCGCGACGTGTGCGGCGTTGAGCCTGGGCGCGTCGGGCCCGCGGTGGCAGCCCAGCGCCAGGTAGTCGCCGCGCTCGTCCGCCGCGCCCGCCGCACCCGCCCCCTCCGCCCGCACCGGCGCCCACGCCACGCAACGTATGCTCGCGCCCACGAACACGCTGCAAACTGACACAACAAACCTCCACATAATGGACTTATACATATACTCAAGTAGTAAGCGCCTCGCATTGCCCTATTTACACACTAAAATACTACTTCAAAAGACAATATTTACATTATCACTGTCTACGTAAAATTCGGATATTGAGTGGCAAACTTAGAATTTGATATCGAATGCACTCAATTGGAAAAAAGTAAAGTGATTATAAACTGTAACTGCTCTCTTCACAAGTCAAATACTGCACAAACATAGGCCTACGTTTGCAACAAAACACGGTTCGAATTCGACAATTAGAGACCGCCCTATAATTCCCTTACTGGTACGAGGTTGCATACTCGAAACTATTCATCCCCGTCGGTTGTCGGTTCTTCGAACAATAGGGCCGGCCCAGTAAATATGAATTTTATCACGCAGAAAAACTTTGAGCAAACCCCTCTATAGAATAACCACGTGTCATCACTGGCAGCACGCACTGGTCATGCACTGATTGTATACTCTTGTTTTTAAATTATGAGGTATAAATTTTCCCTTTACTTCCGCAGAAATAGCCAGAGAAGTAAGCAGTGAAATAAGTAGCGTAAATATGCAAAAAAAATCGCTACCAATGCCACTTCGATTCCCTTTGCCCAAACACAACCCAAAACTGGAGGATTTTTGCATTACGTTACACATCTTATACTGCTCTCTATTATTTATACAACTATATAATATTTTGATATAATTTTGCTTAAATTGGACAACTTTTTGCGACACAAATAAGTTAATGTTCGTTCTGAATTCATGAAAACATGTACCAACATCATGGGGAAGTATGATGACAAACTGTAGCGAAAATGCTCCTCAGTCTTTAATACTATTTTAACGTACACTGCGCGGAGGACAAAAATGAGATTGGGTTTACTAACAACCGCACTCTATTTAAAGTGTAATAACACGCCACCAATTATATAAATGTAATAAAATTATATAATCATTTGACCTATTTTAAGAAAAATATAACAAAATGCTGTCACAACATTAGTAACTTAACATGAATAAATAATTTTAAATTTTTTTAAGTACATTAGTTTGATTTTTCTACCGACTTCAAAAAGGAGACTGTACTCAATTCGACTGTATGCTTTTTTTTAAGTGTACAGCGTGAACCAATTTCGATTATTCTTTTTTTTTATTTGAAAGCTGGTGCTTCACATGTGGTCCCATATAAATTTGATCAAGATCTGACCAACAATTTATAAGTTATTCTTAATAATTTATATTGAAGTCGGTTGTACAAAGTTGTAAGTAATAATCTTATATAATATATTTATTGTTTCCACATCTGGTTGGATATATACTATATTTCTTCTTATATATTATATTATGTCGATTTTATTTTATTAATAATATAATTTGTACCTTTTCCTTTTCTTGCTTCAAATCGTTTGTATATTGTCCAACCTTCATTTGCAACATTCACTTGACACGACTGCTCTAAAGGCGGCAAATATTTTGGTAAATCTTCTGAAGGTACTTCGTTATATTCACTGACTTTCCATTCAGGAAATAGTACTTCATGTGTGAAGTGTGTATTAAAACTGCAAAGTATTCAAAAAAAAAACTAAATTAAGTGATAGTCTAAATACAGTGGCGGTATTTTAGCGGGATATCTTACTAAAATACTGAAAATTTAAATAGAAACTTAATGCAAACAACAAAATAGACATTTAAATGTTCGCTTCTAGAATAAATAATAGATGTACTGCATAGAATATCTGTGACTAAAGGTTAACTTTTTTAAGCGCCAAGGCTCGAGGTTATAAAACATTGTCAGCTATCTCGCTCGCACTTGATGGCTTACGGTATTGCTTCGTCTTGGCGTATACGCACCCTTCTACCCTACGCCAAATGCTAAATTAAACAACAGAAGTATTGTTTATATAGCAATTAGTATGGAAATAGAAGCACGGATTTTACTGTAGTTTGCTACTGATTCCAGAACTCATTAAATAAATGTCAACTTCACATATTATTATATTTATTTTAACGACTTTATCTATACAAATAAATAAAATCGAAGTGTCTGTTCATAATGTTAAAATAATAGCTTTTTACTAAATGCATATGAAAGTATATACGGTACTAATAACAAAAAAACATAACAAAAAATTTTGTCTGTCTGTAGTAAGTTCCACGCGGACGAAGTCTCGAGGGTCTAGTACATAATATAAGTATAGACTGAGTAGATGAATTCTGAACAAAACAGATATAATTTTATGCGAGATTTTAGTTCATATCTATTAAATAAAAATGTTTACAAATCGTGTAAAGTCAGATAACACGAAAAAATGACCTGCAGTTGAGCAGCATGGCAGACAACTCAGTTACTTTAAGAGAAAAGAAGGAAGATATGCTCCGAGCTACATTTAAATAGTACATATTCATAACGTATGCCAATGAGGTTTATAATATTACAAAAATGATACTGTCTTACTGTATTATCTAAACTTGGGCATGCCACCCGCCTACATACTTGGCTGCTAAGCACAGGCTTGCTTTTTCAGAGGGCGAACTTTAAAGCAATATTTTTTTCAAGCAAATTTTACATACACTCGTAGTATTTTCGTTTTTCAGACATGCAGATATTCTCATGATGTTTACCTTCACCGCTGAGTACGTAATTAGAAACTTATAGCTGCGATTTTTTCAATTATGGCAATGATGATCGAACTGTTGTTGCTCGTCAACTATGAATAAACCCTAAAATTATCTAGTAAATTATGACGATTTTAGCAAAACTTCCCTACTATGGCAGTGCCCGTTAATTGAAAATAATAAAATTAACTTACACGTCCAAAGCTGCTTCAGTAACATAACGAGATGCGCTGTTAACTTTGAAAGGCAGTCGTTGAACTTTTATTGCTGAAAAAAGAAATGGAAAACCGTTAACTATACCCGTTATAATAAACGATTCAATCACATTAAATCACTATAGCAGAGTTTACACCACTACACGTGAAACATTGTCACAAGATGAAGTTAATTAGAATTTGGCGGCCTCATTGCTGTTTGCTGCACAGTAATCTCTTTCAGGCAGCCAAAGGCGTAAAAAGAGCTACATGGTAGGTAGTGCAATATAAGCATACATACTATACAACTAAAACTAATACATACCATAAACTGTAATAAATAAATATTAATTAATATAATTAATAAGTATATACATAGACGTATACTTATATATACACACATACTCGTATTTACACAACTTATAGAAATAAATTTCTCATACACAATATAAAAATATATAGTAGTAATTTATGCTAACGATGCCTGAGAGATTGAGTAGCACACTTATCAGTGTTGCCAAGACACCTTTAACTTATCCGCGATCTCGTGCATCTGCGAGATTAGGTTTGTTGAGGCTAGGTCTAAGGCTGTTAGGATTAAAAGGAACTAGGTTCGCACATGTATAGTCAACTAGCTTTTGCACCCGACACGCCAATACTACCCAGTGACACTTTAATAGGCACCCAACTTTAATACCCACACAACGCATTTATCATACCAACACACTTCGATAGCTAGTTGACTCTATATATGTTTTATTTAAAGTAAAGTAAAATTACAGTCTATATGTACGTCCATCATCGTTATTTCTGAGGGGGTTTTAGTGCAAGCAAAATATCTGCCGCGCTGCCCTAGTGCGTGTTGGCAGACTTTACATGCCTTCGAAATATTGTTTTTAATTTCAAGGACATGCCGGTTTTTTCATAATGTTTTTCTTCACCGCCGAGCACGTGGTAAATCAGCACTTAAAATTGCAATTGACAATTTCATTGGTGCCAGCGGGGATCACACCCAGGGTGCTCGCGTACTGTAAAACTTGTAGCGATGTAAATAAAAGTGCTTAACAGTTCTCATTTAGATTTCGGTTCTAGTTCTTGTAGTACAGAAGCACAGAATCGCAGCGTTACCCGTAGGTCGACGCGGCAATTCAGTACTCTGTGTACAAACTTCACCCGCACGCGATGTACGTGGTTTATCGTGTGATTTTACATGGGAGAGCCGTGCTGCAGGTATATTGTACTGTGACAACGCATCTACATTTTGATTCTTAAATGAGGATAAATGTAGATGTGTATGAGCCACAGCATCCACTTAACATCAGGTAGACTATGTGCTCGTTTGTCACCCTTAAAACTCTGACCCTTCATGTAATGCTTGCCTGCCACCTGACTCATTCTTAATACAAATACAAATAATTTTATTTCCTTGGATGCACACCTTCATGGTAAAATTTTACAGAATTTTTTATTAATAGAGAAAAAAAAAACAGCAGTATACACTGTTGTTACGGCTTACTTTATTATTTAACTAATGACCCCACACTAGGTCAGGCCTGTCCTGTGGCGGTCTTATTCTTGAGACCTATATCCAGCTGTGGACTTTGAAGGGTTTTTGATGTGACGTGGTGATTATCATGTTGCTCACTTTCATAAAATTACTTACGTGGATCATAGCAACGCTTCTTTTTATTGTCATTCCCTTGTTGTACTTCCTCCTCCTCTCGGGATATATTAGAGTCAATATCGCTATCCTCAGATTCATCGTCGGAATGAGCATCATATTGAACTGAACAATCAGAATCGGAATTGTGATAGGGCTCACTGTAAGTTTCACAGCTATGTTCTTCCAACTCCTTCTCAATATCCGTGCCGAAACCACACGTGGTACATGTGTGACTATACTGAAAATATAAAATTAAAAAATTATAAAACTAATGTATACTTAATTTCGTTTGATGTGTAATGGAGCCACTAAGCGTGACTATTACATCATTCTCTCAATTCCGAAGAGACGCCAATAATTAACATTTTTCCACCGCTTTTTCTATTTCTTCTTTATATAGGTTTCCATAATCGTCACACTTGGCTCGCGTATTAACATAATGAATAGTCTACAAATTATTATTCAACGTCTAATTTTAATTCAAGTGCAATTTAAGAATGTGAAACTCTTCCATGATACAGTAGAAAATTTTACTCTAGGCGTAAGTTTTTTAAAAGGCTAAAATAAATAATGATCATTATTACTAAAAAGTTACAAAACTACACGAGCCTTTTTGCTTTTAGCCAAAAGTGTTAATTTCATTTTTTCCATAAATTTCTTATAACTAGAAAGATTTTGTGTGGTTAACAAAGACAATCGAATATATAACATAATCTCGATAACTAGACTTATACCTAATAAACCACATTGAAGTAGCATAGCGTCTTTTTTGCTCCACAACACACTGATACTAGAGTAAGTTTGTGATACCAGAGTGTGACCGACTCGGAAATGAGACGAGTGTGTTTTTCTTTTCTTTTGAAATCTTTAAAAATAATATGATTATTAGACTTACCTGGCTTGCATTCGCTTTATAATTTTCTATCACATTTTTTGCTCTGAAACAAAAAATATTTTTTATTTTTTCTTAAATATGTTAGATTTGCAACAACTCTCTCTCGGATAGCAATCTCTCAAATTTGGATTGTCTATGCGCTAAACAAAGAAAATCATAGCAATATAGTGTATTCCTCGTATATTCTTCTGTATGAGCTCGTTCAAAAGTCCACTGCTTGCAAAAGTACCTGGGCTTCCTTCCTGCTTCTAAGTCCTGCTCAGACTCTTTATACATAGGCTGCACTAAAAGTATCGGGAATGGAATATTTCCACTGTTCCTGTCATATTAAAATCTTTTTAATTGAAAACTCTTTGGTTTTAAAAATCGAATACCATTTATTTATTTAAAAAAAGATTCTCGGTCTTGTCACAAGGTTTTGTCAAACTTGTTTAGTTGTTGAGAAAATGGAATTGACTCGAGAAAATTCAAGAGCGATGATTTATTATGACTTTCGAAGTGGTTTAACACAAAAACAGTGTGTTGACCGGATGATTTCTGCATTTGGTGATGAAGCCCCATCCAAAACCACAATTTATCGCTGGTTTGCTGAATTTCAACGTGGACGTGTCAAGCTCAGTGATGATCCCCGTCAAGGTCGTCCAAAAACTGCAGTCACCCAAGAAAACGTTGATGCTGTGCGTAAGCTGATTGAGGAAGACCGACATGTGACATACCGCGAAATTCAGGCAACTTTAGACATTGGCATGAGCCAAATACAAATAATCTTGCATGAACAATTAGGTGTAAAAAAGTTGTTTTCCCGATGGATACCGCATTCGCTCTGTGAAGAGCAAAAAGCGGCTCGCGTTACTTGGTGCGTCAGAACTCTCGAAAGATTCCACGCAGGATCCTCAAATGCTGTATACAACATCGTATCAGGTGATGAATCTTGGATATACGCGTACGAACCCGAAACAAAAAACCAGTCACGAGTTTGGGTGTTCGAAAATGAGTTAAAGTCAACAAAAATTGTTCGTTCACGGAGTGTTGCAAAAAAAATGGTGGCCACGTTTGTCTCCAAAACCGGCCATGTTACGACTATTCCTCTTGAGGGACAAAGAACGGTTAATGCAGAATGGTATGCTAGCATTTGTTTGCCACAGGTCGTTTCTGAACTCCGTAAAGAGAACTGCAACCGCCGTATCATCCTCCATCACGACAATGCGAGTTCTCACACCGCACACAGAACAAAAGAGTTTTTAGAGCAAGAAAACATAGAATTATTAGACCATCCGCCGTACAGCCCCGACCTAAGGCCATTATGATTTCTATACTTTCCCTAAAACAAAGAATAAATTGCGTGGACAGAGATTTTCATCACCTGAAGAAGCTGTGGACGCCTACAAAACGGCCATTTTGGAGACCCCAACTTCCGAATGGAATGGTTGCTTCAATGATTGGTTCCATCGTATGGACAAATGTGTCAAATTTCGCGAAGAATACTTCGAAAAGCAATAAATACATTTTTAAATAGTAATGTTGTGTCACTTCCTTGATTCCCGAAAATTTCAGTGCCGCCCTCGTATTAATTTTGTTAAGATTTTACTTTCGAAAAGTAAAAGTTATGTAATGACTCATGAATCCACAATTGTTTTTCCTGCCACCAGGGCGGCACCACTTTGGAATGAGGTGAAATATTTGACAGATTTCATGGACGGAAATATAATTGTAAAAAACATATTATGTGCAGACACGCGGTAGAAGTGAAAGCTTCAGAAAATTAAACTTCGAGAGGATGAGACAAATGGAGAGTATAAGGAGTAGGATATTTCAGTTTCAATAGCGTAATAACAAAGTACGTTAAATTAAAATAGGTCATAGAAAGTAACTGCATCAAGTGTATGTATGGTACAGATTTTCCAAGTTAATGTAATATTAATTACTTTGATTATCACTAGATGGCGGAATTTAAAAAATGAATCAGAGATCCATTTTACGCATTATATTTCAATTACAGTTTAGGAACTTCTAAAAAGTTAGAGCCTATATGCACGTCCCACTGCTGGGCACAGGCCTCCTCTCATTTCTGAGAGGGTTTTAGGGCAAAAAAAAAAGTTCCGCCGCGCTGCACCAATGCGTGTTGGTGAACTTCACATGTCTTCGAAATATATTTTTTTTTCTTATTTGTCAGACATGCAGGTTTACTCACGATGTTTAACTTCACCGCCGAGCACGTGGTAAATCAGCACTTAAAATTGCAATTAACAATTTTATTGGTGCCGGCGGGGATCGAACCCTGGTTTCTCGGGTACTGTGAAACTTACAATATGCGCTAACCATCTGAGCTACCACGGCTACACTTTTATTTTTGCATTTTAATATCTTGATTATTTGCACAGTAAAATTCTTTTTATGTATCCTATAAATTATAGACTATATATTTTATAACATAAATAGGTAACAAAAGTTGTTTAACCTATGATTTTTAAAGTATAAATTACACGTTCCGATTTCATTTATGTTCGATTGAAATTAGTCTACAGCGGAAAATAAATAAAATGTATCTAATGATTTCGTACATTTAAGCGAACACTACACATTTAAATAAAACTAATTTTACGGATTTTATCGCGTACATTAACTTATTTTAAAGGTTTTCAGTAATTCGGAATCCTGATAACACCTTGAACTACACTGTGTATAGAAAAAAGACCCATACAGATAGATATTTAAACTATGATTCTCATCACCATCCTTCACAGTTAGCTACCGTGGGTAAATCTTTGTTTCAGAGAGCACGAGGGATCTGTGACAGTAAACACCTGGCCACCGAGCTTCAACACGTCAAGCAATTTTGCACGACAATAAGCTTCCGGTCCCGCGCCTACGCACAGTGAACGAGTGAAGCCGGTCACAGTCGAACGAGTGCCTGATCATGGAGTATAGAGTAGAAGGAGGGCCATCTCTGTACATGAAAAAGTGTCCGTAAAAACGCATCCAAGAAGGGTGGCGCAGCGGTAGCATAGGATAAATTAAAAAAAAGCGCCAATAGTAATTAGAATAAGATGGAGAAATAAACAAGGACCGACCAATCCGCCTGGTTTTGTACTACGTAAATAGTTGAGGTTTTATATACTGACATTTTACTAACTACTCTAGTCATGAAAATTTTTAAATATTTGAATTCAACTGACTTCACTCCGTCTACAACAGCTATATTCATTTCGTAGTTTTTCAGATGCCAGCGCTATTGTGGTAGGTTTTGGAACCTCTATTTTCAGTATACAGTTGGACACTTTTTCAACTGTCCCCCTATATGAGATGGTTCTCCTTCTACTCTATACTCCATGTACCTGCTGTATTGCCATATGTCAGAAGTGTCACTGACAAGATTGGCTGATCTTGAAGCGTGATTAATTTCTTATGGTAAAATAAAAATAGCGTTTCAAAAGATTTCTCGGCAAATAATGTATTTATTATAATAATTTTCAATCACAAGTGCTTCATAAAATATGAGATAAAAGTTTAATTTTATGGCAAATAAATATTGCAACCCTTATTTTTAAACATGTATAGCCATTTTAGTGTAATATATCAAAAAATATTTTCATTTGAGAAAAATACATTATAAAAGCGCCATCTACCTCATTCTATAGGAAAAATCATTTTATTGAACAAAAATTGATTAGACTCTCAAGGCAGTACGTAAAATATACGCTAGATGGCCTGAAGTAATGAAACTATGGATTGTCATATGAATGGATTGGATATGACAATTTTATTCGCTAATGGTATTATTTAATTTAATAAACTTATTATTTTTTAATTGTTTATTTTTACAGATAAAATTTAAATTAACCATCTTTAAAGCACCGCACAAAGAGGAGACCGAGATAAAAGGAGACACTATATTAAAATAAAATATTAGCAATGCTATTAAGATTACTAATATTACCTCACGACAGTAGTCGAATGGCGGATTCGAACCCACAACCTTTTGAGTTCGCGGTTCCTACCCTGCTATTAGGCTACTGTCACTTACTACATTGTACTCTATATCATTCCCTCGCAGGCTAAATCCTATACCGGGTTTAGACTATCACCTCGCGCCTCGCCTCGTTGCGAGGTAACGAGTGGCTGTTTACACTCGCGCGATGCGTTTAGTTTGCGTTGATCCAGCAACGATAAAATACGTCGAAATAATAGCGCCATCAACTCTTGCCTTAATAAGTATTTATCGATGCTTGACCATATTAAAGAGATGAAAATTAAAAACATACGTCGTTGAGGAAGAATATGGTGGATGATATCTATTCATCAAAACTGAACCTTTCCAGTTTCATAATTTTATATAAATTGCTAGTACCTATTGTTCAAGATTAAATAATATTATTTTGTTAAAATTGTAATTTTAAAACAAAAGCAATTCGAATGTTACTATGGAAGGGCGCCGTAAACAAACTGAAACGAGAGCGCGAGTGTAAACAGCACGCTCGCGTCTCTCGCGAGGCCCTTTGCCTCGTGCCCAAAAAACCGCATCTGACGCGAGCGTTGCGAGTGGCGAGGCGAGCTGCGAGGCGAGCCACGAGCTAGCGTTTACACTCGCCCCTCGTGGCTCACCTCGCGACTCGCTTCGCCGCTCGCGCAAGAGTGTAAACGGGGTACTATAGATGTATATGTTTGTCTCATTTTAGTGTCGCTTTTCGTTTTATCGAGTTTCAAATAAGAACGATTCTAAAGAAGTTTTCACTTCAAAAATTATGTCTCTCTAAAATAATGTTATATTTTATATTAATTAGATAAAAATGAATAAGTCAACCTATGGATATTCCCAAAAAGTAAAAAACGATTAAAAGAGAGATATGAATACATACAAACACTTGAAACCAAAAACTTTAATTTAAAACGCAACTTTCCACTTATGCTGACACTGTAACAAACACCTTCACCTCAGGTAGCGACATCCGATGAGCGGAAAGTTATTAACCTTCATTGACTTGCATATAATAAAAATTCAGTAGAAGTTATATTAATATCATGACAACTTTTGGAAATATTGAAGATGGAAGTTTTGTTTTCATTTTATCATCAACAATTATATTCAGTGCAATTGTATACGTAATATAGTAAGCATATACTTGCTTTTTATCCTGTAAAAATGTGTAATAAAAAAAAATATAAGAAAACAGATGTTATATATTATGAATTTTATGATAATTACTGATGTGATAGTAACTCTAGCAGTAAATTTTACTAGTTTTGTAATGTATAGAGTTTTAGGATCTATTTATTTTTTTATAATGAAGGCTATAACAAAGTCTTAAAAAAACTAAATGTAATTTACAAATTTTACGCAATTACAATAAAATTGTATTATATTCAACTGCTGGTCATGCTGGCCATGGGCAGGGATTTGCTCCAAATGTCAAACGCTTGGCTTGCGGACCGACGATCATCGCACCTTTTTCGCAGTTACCCCTCGTGGTCTGATTGCATCGCCCTCTATCGGAAGCCGTAAGATTCTTCTGGCATTTCCTTTAGTCTCCTTTTACGAAACCAAAAAAAAGAAATAGAGTTGTGGATTCTCTTACGCTGCCGTCATACTTACATGCCAGTATATTAAAATCATAATGAAAAAAAGGCAAAAAATTTAATTATACATAAATGTTGAGTGTGAAATTTTAATACTTCTATCATAATTTGTCATCCTTAATATACCATGTTTAGCGAATAAATGATATTATTATTATTATGAGTGTCTGTATAGTTTTATCTGTATGGTTTATTATTATTAGAGAATAGAAAATTTTGTAAACCCAACACTTCTTTGAAAAATCCCATTTTCTCAATACTCACTTTTGTGCAGCTTTTCTTCGACCTTGTGTATTTTCATAGTCTTCGCCATCCATAGGTCTTTTCGTTTTCTCCTCTGCTGCTTGCAACTTCCTTTCTTTGGCAAGCTCTTGATCCCTATGCATTTTTAAATGCTGACTTTTATAAATGCATAAATACTTACAATTGCAAATGTCGCAATAGGATTTAAAATATTCTGTTTCCTGCGTGAGAAAAAAAAATATGATCAGATTATTTAAACTTCAAATATTTGTAAATATTTGTTAAGTAAAAATATTAAATTTACTTCTTCTGTCTTGCCACATGTTATTATATGTGCATAAAATCCGGCGGACGAGGCTCTGCTTGTCTTACAAATTTTGCATATTAAATTCTTGTATACTTGTTTATAATCTTTTAGATATTTTTCCACTGCGTACGAGTTCCGTAAATCCTAAAATTTAGATAGTTTTTATTATAAATGCATAATATGCTATAATAAACCAAATTAAAAAAAAGTAATAAAACTTACGATCGGTTCCATGCCGACAGCCCAAGCAATATTGTAATGATTTTTCATTGCGTGAGATTTCCAATCTTGTGGTGGTACTTTTTCGGAACAAACAGCACATTCCAATAAATTATCTGGGAAACAAACATATCACAGCTATTATTTTTAACACATAAAAATTATATTAAATTGACTATAAATCACACATACCTTCATTAAGGATGCCAATATTTGTATGCTCAGTACAAGTATCTATATGCTGCAAAAATGATTTTACATATTTACGCTTAAGTCCGCAAGTTTTGCAGATTAGACCGTTAATTTTTTTGGAGAGTGTATACAAGAATGCATGTACTTCTTCGGAATTATCCATATTCTGTAAATTCGTATTGATATAAAATTAACACGCTAAATTGAAAAATGTTTAACGAAAATGCTAAAATGTTTATTTATAAGTAAATATTAACACTTTCACTGTCCGGTTTTCAGACACAATAGTAAGACAATAGCAATGACCTATATGTAGTGCACGGGACAGCGAAAGGGTTAAATAACTTTTTCAATTTATTTACTAAGTATACTTACTAGAGGTGGTTTTCCTTCTACTCGAGCTAAATAATTGTGTTCCCTTTGTATGTGATCAAGCCATTGCTCGCCATCCACTTCCTTTTGGCAAACTCCACATTTAACGGTGCCTTTTTGAATAAACTCACTATCGAATATATTTTGTTCATCTACAGTATTATCAGCATTATCAGACGCACATGAATCATTAAACTGATCTTCAGAGTCAATACTCAATCCCTAAAACAAAAATGTATAATGTTCAATTCTGAAAGGCGTAAGGCGTAGGCCTATAAACGCAATTGATTTTGAGTTTCACATCGCATAATACTTAAAATAAAAAAACGACAAGTAAAAGTCGGAGGCAAAACGTGCGTGATAATAGAGCCCCAAAAAGAAACTCTTGAAACGCAGGAGAGATCTCCTTTCACCCCCTCTCTTGCGTTCTCTCCTCTTCCTCCTGGAAACAGCTTAGACAGATTTTCGTAGGAAAATCCTCATGGATACCGTCTACTGCGGGAGTGACGGTAAAGTTATGCAGGGCTCTTACTGGCTAAATGCCCACAGTGGTCACCATCAACGTATACAAGGGGTGCCGGGATCTCCGTTCGAACGCAACTAGGGCTCATCCACTTCTCGATTAGAAGCATGTTCCGGGTGCAATATTTAATGCCCCTAGTACCTTTGCACTGCTATCACGTTGTCTCAAGACCAGCAAATGCAACCTTGCTCAACAACAAGGTAAGCAATCAGTATTCATGCCACACATATGTCCCAGCAATCGTATTCGCCTAAGCTTTATTATGACGGATATACCTGCAAGCTGCGCAATATGAAACACCTTTGTTCGGCAAAAGTCAATCAGATCTTGTATACTTACAAAAGTGTGGTTTTAATAGTTATATGGTAGTTGCTCCACACAATTTTACTAAGTTTCTTAAACATCGTGCCAGCCTAGCCGAGACGATTTTAGATCTCATCATCAAGCGAGAGTTTACTCGTTACGACTTGTAGCAGCATACAAGTCTCCTTGATGTAATTTTTTTATAAATTAATAACAGCCTTTTAGCATATTGACTATCCATAGCCCCTCGGCCATCAAGGTTGCGTGCAATTCTAGTGTGCACCAGCTCCTAACTGCTCATCACTAGGGCAGTCCTCTTCTCACACGGTGCTAGGTGTAGTACTACTCATGAAGCAAATACAAAGAGGAGGTTTTGTAATTAGATTTCACTATGTAACCACGGGTCACAATTTGCGGGGTGAGGGGATGTTAACCCCGCCCACTTTACGCTATCCACATCCACCGATAAATAGTAAAACTACTCGAATAGTGCCATATCGATGTTGCAATGTAGTTTAGCTATCTTGACGATAGATGGCGGCCTGCTCACAAAATGATTATAAACTATAAAAATAATACCGGGTGTTTGTGAAACGCTCCCGAAAACGAAGATAGATGATAGTAGGTACTACACCTTAGCACATGGGTCACAAATAAACTTGATCCCGAGGAAAAAAAGATCATCTAGTCACAACATTTTATTAACTTTATTCACGCTTCATCATGTTAGTACAGCTAAATGAAACGATAGTTTCATTTAAAAAAATCATGAAAATACTTAAACAAAAAACCGGTAATGAAACTTAAAAATAACATCAGCTAACAGCAGCAAGACAATAGGGTCAATATCCTCGCGGGCGCCAAACTATTATAGGCCCCGCCACGTAAAAACGCTGGCCTTGAACCTGGGCACTGAGCAATATATCCATCAAATTTGTGTTACGAAGTTTCATTTTTTAGTTTTATTTTTCATTTCTATTTTCTTATACAAAATCAAAAATAACGATGAAATAGTGTTTGTAATTGTGTGAGTACTGAGTATCCAATTAGGTACGTTTATTAATTTCAATAATTTTTGTAGTAAAGAACTGCTTGTTGCGTCAGGGTACAATTGATTGTGTAATTGTATTAAAAATGACAACCATAACTTTTAAATTCCATATGAAGAATAGTCGTGGGGATAAAACTTATAAATTAAACAAACATTGGCGATGTTTTAACATACATAACGCTTAAACGGTGTGTAGATGGTTCCAGTGCTTCACAAAGACTTTACATTGTGCGCATTTGTTTTAGCATGTTTGATTATTAATTTTAGTTTTTGAGACAGTTCCGTGTTGACTATCACAAGAGACAGTTCAATTGTTTTGTTTATTAAATTATTGTCGTTATTACTTGTTATTTATTACTTAATGATATTATTCTTGTTGTTACGTTTTAAGTTTCTTGTTTTGTTTTTATATTGCCTAACGTGTACGTTTATAGTGCTCGTGAATACGGCAACATGTTAATGTGCCTTGGACAAGCTCGCGGGAATGCTTCGCATGCATTGCGAATTTACCGAGAGAAATTTCCGACCGCTCGACATCCAGCTGACCCTCGTCTGATAACAGCAGCATTTCAGCGAGTGTTGGGAAATCAGCCCATTGCTCTGGTGGCGGCAAGAGGTGGAATTCAAGTGGCTGTTCACTCAGAGGAGCGCATTTTAGATGTCGCTCGCCGGAATCCGAACCTAGGGACACGAAGTATCGCTAAATTGTTAAGGCGTCGGGATGGAACAAGTGTGTCATACTGTACAGTTCACAAGTGTTAAAGTGTAACCGAATGCGCCCATACAAAGTGTACAAAGTGCAAGCTTTAGTTCCCGGCGATCACGACCGCCGGCGAGTTTTCTGCCGTTGGTTATTAGACCAGCAACAACGTGTGCCTGGTTTCATTGAGCACGTCGTCACCACGGAGGATTTAGAGCGGTAAGCTGTTTCATACCTAATTTTTTTAAGTAACTTAGTACTGAACTGATCTGAATAGGTACAAACTGAATACATTAAATAATAGACATACCTACATGATAAATAAAAACGCATGACCTAGGTTACATATCATTTAAGTATTTTTTTCATTAGCGGAGATTCGAACCAGTTATTTGGGTTATTTAACCTGTGAATTCGAATTGGCTACGTGGAGACAAGCACAGTGGCAAAATAGTAGGTTAAGTAGATAACTTAGGTATTTAGACAAGTGTGATAAATTATTAGGTATTGTGGTATGACCCACTAGGCTAGTGGGCGCGAATTCGGCCTTCGCACGTACAATGACCCCTAGTCAGCTGATTGTAATTCAGTAATTAATAAATTGAACTAATTAAAAATTCCACTGCTGGTTTTATGTTTAAGTATTTTCATGATTTTTTTAAATAAAATTATCGTTTCATTTAGCTGTACTAACATGATAGAGAATGAATAAAGCTAATAAAACGTTGTGGAAAAGATGATTTTTTTTTCATCAGGATCGATTTTATATTTCACCCATCATCAAAGGTATAGTTGGTACTGTTGAGGAGGTCTACTGTCTGTCTTCGTTTTCGGGGGCGTTTCAAAAATACCCTGTATTTTGGCGATTAAAATTTCTTTATGTCTGAATGCAAAACAAATTTCAGCACCTTCGTATGATTATTTTACCAATAGTGAGCTCTACATACATAAATTACTTACAAATGAAATGTGAAGCCACCCATAGCATCAGAGCGTCTATCTGAGTAGTTTTTACACTATAAAACACAACACTTCATCCTTTTCTTCTTAATACTACGAAAATACACCGATTTGATATTTTCAACACAGCGCACAGGACGAATGTTGACAGTATACTAACTATAGCCACATCTACTATGATGACGTCAGGACCTACTTAAAATCACAGTGTACAGTTACTTATGGCGTCTTATATTTGTAATTGCTTCATGCTACTACTACTCTTAAGATTAAATTATAAAAAATATTCACTCACCGCACTATCGTCGCACTTTCTAATATGATGTAAATACGATTTAAGATGTTTACGTTTAATTCCACACTTAGCACAGGTCAGACATCCGATTTGTTTGATTATTGATAGCAAATGATTTTTGACTTGCTTTTTATTCTTTAAATCCTAAAAAGAAGAAATAAATTACTTTCTATTATATAGACCTATTTTATATAGATTTTAATGTATTAGATTTAACCTCAAAATATAACCAACTTTGTCACAGAAGCAAAATAAAATTAACACTATCAGCATAAACTCACTAAAGGCGTCTTCCCTTCTATCCATGCTAAGTAATTGTGTTCTGTTTTTATATGATTTAGCCATTGCTTCCCTTCTATTTCCTTTTGGCAAACTCCACATTTGACGATACTCGTAGCAATTACATTATTCTCATCAAAAATAAAATCTGAAGTTATTTCGGAATTTTGTGTGTCGTTTAACACTTCGTCCACTTGCTGCGAAAAGAACAGAAGTTTGCGGTTAATGGACACAATATTTTTATTCGCTAAAGCCATAAAAATTAGGAGTCTACTAAAATTATAATAACGATCGTTTTTTGCACAATGGTGATAACTTTCAAATACACAACAACTGCATCCGAGCCGCATACAATACAATTGTTTTTTTGTCAAAAAAGACACCGTTAACGATGATTTTTGAGTGTATGAAGTTGTGCACGAGCAGCACCAATGCATGAGTCCGGTATATGGTCTGAAGAGGAACCCATAAAATTACAACTTTTACGCGATACGCTTTTGTCATTTGAACGATGAAGGGCCAAAGACCTTTTTTTCTTGTTGTTTGGCTATATAACTTCACCGGTACCGCAATGCAGACGTCAGACACAAGCATTTGTTATGCTCTGGCTTTAAACTGGACACCGATTTTCATCATCTTCAACCATTGCTTGCAGTACTATATAATTCACTACTCTTTATTGCACATCAAAGAGAAAACAGATACATAAAGAGAAGTAAAAGGCGGTGTTATTGCTACACAGAAATTGCTTCCAGAAAAGATACAAAAAGGAAATAAAAAAGCAAGAAAAGATTATGAACAGGGTGCATCATGAAATAATTATAAGGATACATTAATTTATTCTTCAACGCACGCAGGAAGTGTACAATCGCTTCGTACAAAATCGCTACATCGCAAACGATGCGACACGCATCTGACTGTCGTAACAAAATACTCAAAACAACAGATCCAATGACCATAGAAGGATAGTGAAAAATGAAAAACATAGGAAAAAATTAGATAAAGTGCTTACCACAGTTCCATCGCACTTCTTAATATGTTGCAAATACGCCTTGACATATTTACGAACCAACCCACATTTGGCACAAACCAAGCCATCAACATGTTTTGACACGCAATTTAGATATTGCCTTACTTGTTCTTCATTACCCATATCCTGCAATTTATAAAGCATCTAATTAATTGCGAAACGTATCTGTTGTTTTTTGCGATACTGGCCCTATAATTTTTAAAGCTTCACCTATTTAGGTATGCTTGCAGTATGCACCTAAAAATTGTTAGCACTGAAAAACTTGTAAGATAATAATATATTGTTAGCTAAGATGTTTTTAAAGTATAGATACGTCATACTCGCTCTAAAATGGCAATACGAAAGTCAGGTAATTGCCCGACTCGCATTCAGTCGGGCACGCTCTCACGTCGCGGTTATACCTTCGCTACAGCGCGTAAATCTTCTAGTTATTCGTGGTAAATATGCCTTCCTGTGTTTTTAGGTGTTGCATAAATTACACGGCAACTGTTAGAGACAAGAAAAACGTCTCATTAATATTTTGAATATCATCTATATTTATATTTTGTTCATAATTGGTTTTATTATTTCAACACTAACCGCTAGTGTAAACTTTGACGCTAGCTAGTGTGTTCATTTCCATATCGGTATGTCACGCGCTTGCACCAATGAGCGCTCAGCAGCAATCAATACGCAACTAATGATGTATATTCATCTTTTTCTAACGATAGGTATGCCGTATCATTTGTCTCTTTTTGTTAGCGCAACGTGTCATAATAAATAACTGTACGTAGATATAGTACTACCTGCGCCACTTTAAAATACAAATGTTAGTGTGCAACCTGTCTATCTTTTTAATACGTCTTTGATTGTTAGGAGTTAAAGTATGAAATTATCATTTATATTGAAAAGTTTAAACACCTTTTTGCGATAGAATTCTGGGGATCTGAACTCTACAATCATTAATAGCATTTTCTACCACTTCCCCAGAACAAAATGTTTTGCAGGAAAGTGACCCCATTGCGGATAAAACGTCAATCAGTTGGTGCTAGATCTAGCAAGTAAGAGAGATCCTGGTCCAGATCTTGTAATATTAATACGGTTTGATGGAAGTATGTGGTCTTGCGTTATCATGGCGCGATAATGAAGAAGATCAATTGACGAGTCGGGTTGTTTCTCTGAGAGTTTTGCTACCGTTGTGCGAAATACTTTAAAATATTAAGCTATAGTGAATTATACCATGAATTGACCACAAAACGGTTGCCATTAGTTTTCTATGGGTGAGCTTCACTTTAGGGCTCGGTTTCGGTATAAGACTGTCGTTATAATTCTGTTCAAAAATCTTCATTTCTTTGCCTACTTATCAAGCAAGGCAAGTTCCTTTATGCACATCAGCAAATTCATGAGGAACCCATTTCTCACACATTTTGTGATACCAATTTCAAACCTTGACACTAATTCCTTCGTAGTTGCTTAGTTTTGTACAACTATATTAATTGTATATAGTTGTAGCACAAATGGGTCGGCTCAACCAGGAAAGGTCCTCGCTCTCACAGAATACCAGCGTAAAATAGCGGCTTAATGCTGCTGTGTTTCGTATGGTGAGTATACAGAACCGGAGACTCTTTTTACTAGAAAAAAGGCATTCCATCTTAGTCTTCACGGCTGACAACGCATCTGTATTTTGATTCGATAACTTATCGTATAAAAAATATTAATAAGGATCAGCTTCCAAGAGGACTTTTAATTCTTCGTTATTAATCCTTAGTGTCTGGTCTTCCTCGTGGCTCATTCCTTATTCGAAGTTTTTACCACGAAAGCAATTAACTCAATAACACAGTGCGTTCATTAGTCGTGTCCTCTCTCAAAGTAGCATTGATATTGCGAGCTGTCTTACTGCGTTAGAATAATTTCGGGGCTTATATTGGAAAATAATTCAAATTTTTGAGGTTCTCATGTCAGATCCCCCACACAAATACTAAATTTAAAAACAATTGAAAGTCAAACAACAGAACGTCATATAATTAGTGAATTTTGGTTTATTTGTGTCAAATAAGTTTTAATCGATAATCGTGGATCATGCAGATTTAATTTGAAATTAAAAGTGGCCACTTAATTAAAATGGCAAATCAATACTTTCACCCCTATTTATAAAATAATTATAATTAACATCAATATCCACCATAGATATGGTATACATTAGATTGGCGACGGCGTGATTAGGATGAGACTAAAAACTAAATGTACCGGTGTGAATGAAATGTACATGTGTGCGACAAGAATAGTGCTGCGCCATGTATCAACTTCAATTATCGAATATCGATACAGAACGCTATGTCTGTGTCATAAAATGACACAGACATAGCGTTCTGTATCGATATTCATTATGTTTGAGGACATAAAACTAAAACTACAAACAAATGTTTGTGATTTTTTTTTTCACCAAAATAACTAATTTATTGTAAAAATGTATATACTTCAATCTAATAATCAAATAAGCTTCGATTATTAATTTAATAATTAAGTGTTTATTTAGAGGTTCTTTTAGTAATTAAGGGTTTGATATTGCGTACGAATCGTACATATGTATGTCAAGTGTGTTAAAAACTTTTTTGCAGGACGCAAGGCATTCGTTTACTAATTTTCGAAACATATTTTCGTTTACAATTTTTCCTTTCACATGTTTTCGGAAAACTTAATCCGAACGAATACCTATCTCCTAAACGTCTTGAGAGGGATAAACGTACGTCTTTCATGTTTATAAGTGAACCTTCCTTAACATCACCGTGGAGTACATTTACACAGGATTCGCATTTAATTTTATTTGCGATTTTTTCACCATGTAACCACATATGTATTGAACAATAGACTTAACTACAGATTGTATACCTTCAGGTATCCATGGCATAGATGATACGAAATCAGAATCTTCATTATCAATTTGACTTGGACCAATAGCCACATCGTCGTTTCTCATCGTCATTGCGCTAAGGCGAATTGTAGTATTTATTGTATCTATGGTACACGATCTTCGTATATTGAGCATACTAATATTCTCCAAAGGCAAGCAATTGGCTTTATCGCTGATTTAGTTGTTATATTTTAAATTTTTAATATATTCATACACTTTGTCACATTTAGCTACAATATTTTCAACATTGCTTTAGAAGTGTTGCTTTATGTAAAGCAGTAAATCCTCTTCCAAAAAAAGAAGCAATTGGAATTTTCAAAAAAGAATTCATTGCCACTGCTATGATTACCAACACCTCTTTAGCCTTGTCTACTTGATCTCCATGTATACCACTACTCACATCTACATAGCCATGATCATTACGACCGTCAAATTTAATGTGATCAGGGATAGACATTTCGTCGAACATAAGGGCGATGACCAAATCTTTTTTTTTCTTTACTTATATATATATATATATATATATTATTTATATAGCTTTCATGGTTTCTACGGGTTCTTTAGTGATGCCTGGTTTACAGCCTACATTTTGGTACCAGCCTCGTAGTTTTCGAGGATGTGGTAGGCACAGGTCAAATTTCGTTCTCATGTAACTGTAAGCCCGAGGGCTATAAAAGTGTAAATTTAGGGCAAATGTCTTTATTTGCGTATCATACTCTTGTTTAATATTTTTATTTTGTTTTTTCTTAATCACAATTTCGATGAGATGCTGCAACAAATCGTTTGAACAAGATTGTATTACAGCACTAATGTTATTTTGAAGTGAGGGAAGCCTTTCTAGGTTTTTATCACTTGAGACAATATTTCCACTTTACTAGCCCGTTTTTTGTGCTCTTAAATTTTTCAGTTTTTTTTTTCATATATAGTCTTCTCCGAAGAATATCAATAGTTTTCTTCATTTTTTCTTTCTCGGGAAATTGTTTATAACAGAAACGTTTGCAGTTGAGCTACTGGGTACTGGCAATATATCTCTGTAGACATATGACGATGCTTTGCGTACCGGCTTCAATATTTACAGTAAAATATATGATTAAGAAAATACGCATGGGCATAAATAATGTGGGTATTGATCCAGAACGCGGCTTTACTCATTGTGCACTTCTATGAGAAAAACATTTTTGTTGAGTGCTTGCTACATGTGCCTTTGCCTATTATAAACATGTTATCGATAGGATGATATTGATAGTGTCAATCCCTACAAAAATTTGATCAGAAATAGCGGGAATTCACGTATTTGTTATTATTTTTAATATAATTCTCACGCATTTAGAGCATTATCGTAATAAAATGCTATATTTTTCCATATCCATTTGTGAATAAAACATTTGTACTAGTTCTGAAATATTGCATTTAGAGTGCTAAACCTTTTAATTGTACTTGATGTGCAATTTTGTCGATTTTCTTTTCTCGATGAACTGCATTCAGGTACGACACACTTCACCATATTTAATCGCACCTTTTAAATACTTATTAATACTTCAAAATCTAAGATATCGCGAAAATAAGCGGGATTTGTTTCGTTAACGATTGACGTCAGCCTGATACAGGCTTATAGCGTGTACGTGTATGGTCTAGCCATTCTATCTCGTTCTAACGTAAGCATGTGCTATGCCCTTTCTCTTTTATATTGCCAATCTAAGTATATACTAAATCTATGATATCCACGATAATACATAAAATTCTTAAAACCGCCAAAATCATTTTGAGATTCTCACCCATAAGTAAGCAAGTCAAAAAATATTAAATAATAGCAATTGATATAAAAATAAATGTCTATCAAATGTATTATTGATCTATTTTAAATTTTTTGTATATGTTACGGCTAAAAGCCGAAATTCGGTTACAGCTAGTTCTAACCGGCTAGAACTGGGTGCGGCCAGCAGTAGTTGGTTAAATTTAGGTGTACTGCTAAAGTTGTAAAAATACGGAAAAACGTATGAAGTAATATCAGCGACAGTACTGCCGTCCTTACGATAAGTGCAATAACTCGGGTTTTTCGGCTTACTGACTTAAGTACATATCCGTAATCAGAAAAATGAGCTCTACATTTTCTCCTTAGACATCTTTTTTGTATTTCCAGTAGATTCGGTTCTTTTGATAAACATAACTGCAATATTTAATTTTACCATATGTATGTTGCATATCATTAACGAAATAACTTGAGTTATGGCATGGTTAGCTATAATATTTTGTAATATTACTTTAGATTACTACAATAAGTCCAGTTAATGCACTTATGATTAGCGCGTTTTTTTCAATTAAGGGGAACATTTACTAATCATTAGCGTAACAAATAACGGTTATTGCAGATATGTTAAGGAATCTTATTATTTAAAATTTTAAACTTATAAAATCTAATAATAATAAGTAAAGTTAGTATAATTATTGGGTTGTTCGGAAAGTCATTTCGTTTTTTCCCGACAGAGGATTGAAGCTGATAAAGACGCTATAAAGGCATTAGTTGATGTGAACCGGCGAATAATAACACGTGAGATCGGATTGAGCTTAAATTTATCAAATTCAACAGTTTATGACCACTTGAAAGGCCTGGGATTATCCTCGAAGCTCGATGTACACAGAGAGAAATCTGTGTCGCCGCATTATGTCTGCGATTCGCTTCTCAAACGTCACGAAAATGATCCGTTTTTGAAGCGCATCATCACTGGGGACGAAAAATGGATTGTATACAACAATGTCAAACGCAAGAGGTCTTGGAGCAAAAAAGATGAACCGGCTCAAACCATTTCCAAAGCCGATATTCACCAAAAAAAAGGTGATGCTGTCTGTTTGGTGGGATTTTAAAGGAATCGTTTTTTTATCTTTTACCGGATAACACAACGATTAATTCGGAAGTCTACTGTCATCAGCTGGACAAACTGAATGATGCACTTCAACAGAAAAGGTCAGAACTAATCAACAGGAAAGGTGTAGTGTTTCACCAAGACAACGCGAGACCTCACATAAGTTTGGTCACTCGCCAAAAGCTTTTACAGCTTGAATGGGATGCAATGCTACACCCACCATATTCTCCAGACCTGGCACCATCGGATTATTATTTGTTCCGGTCACTCCAAAATTTTTTAGATGGTAAAACCTTCACCTCAAATGAAGAGGTCAAAAACCTTCTCGATCAGTTTTTATAAAGACCAAAAAGAAAGACCAAAAATTTTATCAGCGTGGAATTATGCTACTACCAGAAAGATGGCAAAAGGTGATGGACCAGAACGGTCAATATATAATTTAATAAAGTATTCGTTTATTATACGAAAACTGTCTTTCATTTCCACAAAAAAAAAACGAAATGACTTTCCGAACAACCTATTATTTGAAGGAAAAACAGACAAGATTTGAATGGCTATACGTACTAAATGGCACTTTGTCTTCGAGTTATTGTGGTTATGATTAGTAAAGAGCGCGAAGGGTGTGACTTGAGGAGAAGTGATATTGTTTCGCACGTAAGAGGTTCGTCGCGGCGCACTAAGCTAGCGGTATCCCATCGAACAATAGCATTTCATTCATCACCAGTTAAATCTTCAATCTCAATTCAAGATTCTGACGCTGATATGGTGACGTTGCATGCTATTCAAAAAGAATCAATTTCTGTAGATTTAAATCAATTCTGGTCAGGTCCTCCAGATTACAACGATTTTAAAACAGTTTTTAAAATCGTTGTAATCTGGTTATTTTAATATTGTTCGAAATGTTGATCTTAATATTCTTGTCTCTAAAACAGCCTGTTACTCCTTCCTTCATTCATCCTTCCATGACAATCAAATCATCTTTGTCGAACGATGGAAGGTCATTGTCTGACAAAGATGATTGTGACAATAGTAAAGTTAACATGTTTGAGGATTCCGACGATAGCGTTAAAGAACTTACCAAACGCGAGAATGTACCAAACAGAAGAAAAAAGCGCTGATGCAAAGTTAGCATTAAAACCACCATATGATGATAAACGTAGAAAAAAGTGTATGACAAAATTTACAGAAGAAATTTGAACAGGTATCCATGATCAGTACGTAAATTTAAGTTGGGAGTCCATAGGGTTGTTTATAAAAGCTATATACAGTAAAAAAACGAACAAAAAACATGCGAGTGTTATGGAACACTCGGTTGGAAGGAAGTTCCTTTCGCAGTATATTATTATTGATAAACGTATTATATTATTGATTAACAAATACAAATAAATGAATTACTAGCGTCTATTAAAATGAAGACTCATTTAAAATAAAATAATATTTTTTTCATGGCAAGATAGGAAAAAGTGCGAGGGAGATTTCATTATTAAATTAGACAAAAACATAATTAAAGAACATATTCAAAGTTTAAATCCAACAGTATATCACATCATCACCGTGAACATGCCCTCAATTAGTTTTATTTACCCGGTGACTTAAATATTACGATGATCCACCAATATTTTACAGAGAAATATACTGGGGGATGAGTCGCTCGCGTCCGTAGGCTTCGACCACCTAATCCTAGGCCCACCCTACACGTGTCCCCCGGGTGGTGCTAAACGAGCGACAAAGCCGAAACGACAGCCTCGGCTCCTCGCCGTATGGTAGCGGCATAAAATCTACCACCCCTTAGTTCGCACCATGAGCCAAGAAGGAAAAGAAATGGCCCCGAGTTCCCGGCGCCCCTTTAATGGGGCAGGGGTGCGAAGAATCTCCGGGAGAAAAACCGGCGACGAGGTTCGCCACCCGTCACGTCCTGTCTCCCGGGGGGGCGAAAAGTGGATTGCGGAGGCCCGTCTGGCCACGCTGAATGTATGTGGAGCAATGAATGATAAGATGGATGAAATATGCGAAATGATGAATGATAGAGGAATAGATGTGTTATGTGTAAACGAGACGAAACGAAAGGGAAGAGATGTCACTGCACATGGCATGTATACCGCTTACTGGTCTGGAGTAGACGAGACCGAGCGGGCATGTCAGGGAGTCGGTGTCATCCTTTCAGAAAGAATGGGTCAATGTGTGAAAGAGTATGAATGTGTTAGCCCAAGGCTGCTGTGGATACGAATGAAAGTGGGCTTAAAGAAGTTGTTTGTGCTAGGGGTGTACGCCCCAGATATGTCTAAGCCCACTTATATCCGAGAGCAGTTTTGGGACATGGTAAGGCTGGTGTTGATGAAATGTAAGGAAAATGAAAATATTATTATGTTAGGAGATTTTAATGGAAGGGTTGGGGTGAAGAGGTCTGGTTATGAAAGGATATTAGGAACGTTTGGCGATGAAAGAATAAATGAGAATGGTGAAGACCTCCTCACCGTATGTGTGGAAAAGAATCTTTTTGTGGCGAACACTTTCTTTCGCCATAAGAGGATTCACATGTATACATGGGAAAGAGGGGATGATAGAAGCATGATAGATTTTATAATTGTGGATGAAAGAATGAGGAGCGCAGTGGTAGATACAAGGGTTTACCGGGGGTCCAACGTAGGGACGGATCATTACTTGGTCTTATGCCGAATTAATGGTCTATTCAGACGTTGGCGGCATCGGACATCGGTGTCTACCACTGCGTTACAGCGTATAAGAATAGAGAGGTTACAAGATGAAGGTGTGAAAGAGAAGTATAAATGCAGATTGAGGGAAAATATAAGTGGGTTGAATGAATTATGTATGAATGATTTAGAATTGAAGAATGTATGGAATAATATTAAGAAAGTTTTGGTGGATGCAGCCACCGAAATATGCGGTGTAAGTAAGAGAACGAATGAAAGGAAAAGTAATACGTTGTGGTGGGATGATGAGGTACGGATGGAAGTTGAAGCAAAGAAGAGAGCATGGCTAGATTTACTAGCAACTAAAGCTGGTAATTCTGGCGGTATGAATGATGAGATTGAAAGAAAAAAGGCAGACTTTAGACGTATAAATAAGAGAGTAAAAGAAGTTGTTGAAAGGAAAAAGCAAGAAAGGATAGATAAGAATGATAGAAGGATATCTGATAACTTTCAGGCAAATATTAAAATGTTCTGGAAGCTCGTAAGAACTGCCAGGGGAAATTCAAAACAGCCTAGAATAAATGCTATACGAGACGAGAATGGCTGCATGCTGAATGATGAAGTTTCGAATTTAAAGAGATGGAAGGAATACTTTGAAAGCGTGTTTAAGAGTGAAGAGTCGTCTGGAATAAGTGAAATAGAAATTCCGGAAGAAGTGGAGAGAGGTAGGGAGATAAGTGTAGATGAAATAATGAAAGCAATGAAAAGCATGAAAGCAGGTAAGGCAGCCGGATATGATAGAATATCACTCGAAATGCTAAGGGCTGGTGAGGGTGTGGTTGCAGGCCTGCTGCACACCTTGTTTAATTTATGTTGGGAACTGAAACGGGTACCGGAAGACTGGTGCAAAGCCGTTATAGTCCCAATATATAAGGGAAAGGGGTCGCAGCAGAACTGTAAAAACTACCGTGGTATCAGCTTGCTTAGCATTGTGGGTAAACTGTATGCTAAGGTGTTAATTGAAAGAGTTATGGAAGAAACTGATGGAAAAATTTGGGATGTGCAAGCTGGATTTAGAAAGGGGATGGGGTGTACGGATCAAGTCTTTTCCATGCGCATGATAGCGGAGAAGTTTTTGGCTAAAAACCAGAAAGTTTTTTGTGCGTTCATGGACTTGGAAAAGGCTTATGACAGAGTGGACAGGAATGTGTTATGGCAAACACTGAACTCATTTGGGTTGAGCGCTGGCTTGATACAGGCATTAAGATCTCTTTATAGGGACTCTAGTGCTTGTGTCAGGATCAACGGGGTCTACTCGGACTGGTTTGGCATTCATAAAGGTGTCAGACAGGGATGTGTGGCTTCCCCGTGGCTGTTTAACTTATTTATGGACAGTTGTTTGCAAACTTTGAAAGTTGAAGAATGTGGGTTGAGAATGGGTGAGTCAACCGTCAAATGCCTTTTGTACGCCGATGATCAAGTCATATTTGCATCGTCGGCGGCCGAGTTGCAAATGATGGTTACTTTAATGAATTGGTCATTAAAAGAAAGGGGTATGAAAGTGAACGGAAGTAAGACGAAAGTGATGGTTTTTGAAAGAGAAGAAAGTAAAACTTTATGTGAAATAAGAATAGAAGGGGAGTTGATTGAGCAAGTGGATGAGTTTGTATATTTGGGATGTTTATTTAGCAGGGATGGTAGATATGATAAGGATATAGAACGACGAGTGAACGCAGGAAATAGAGTGAATGGGGCTCTACACGCTATTATGAGGAGTCAGAATGTGTCAACTAAGGCACGTATGGCAATTCATAATGCTGTGTTAGTCCCTACTTTAATGTATGGTAGTGAAAGTTGGGTCTGGCAGAAGAAGCATGAGAGTAGAATAAATGCTGTAGAAATGCGTTCCTTAAGGAGTATGCTAGGGCTGAATCTGAATGACAGGGTGAGAAATAGTGTGATAAGAGAAAAGTGTGGTTTGCAAGATGACGTTGTGACAAGGATTAAGAAAGGAATGCTTCGGTGGTTTGGTCATGTAGAAAGAATGAACGAGGAAAGAGTGACAAAGCAAATTTATGTTGCGGAAGTGAACGGCAGGGTCGGGAAGGGACGCCCTAGACGAAGGTTTATCGACCAAATCGGCGATACATTAAAAATGGGCCAGATTAGGAGTACCCATAACCGACGGGCGTGTATGCGTAGATATATGGATGTAAAAGAGGCGAGAGAGGTGTGTCAGGATCGCGCCAAATGGAAGTCCGTAGTCTCTGCCTACCCCTCTGGGTGACAGGCGTGAGTGTTTATATGTTATACTAATAAGCAGAAATCTCTCAAGACATATCGCAAGGTTGTAAACGAAATAAACGTTTCCTTTGGTCATCTCGGTTATGAGGAATGCGAGTAGTGTGCTCTACATAATTCTCGTAATGAATGGTGTCAAGAAAGTTGTGAACTGTGTATTCAATATGAAAAACCAAGTTGCGCTACACTCAAACTAGAGAAAAATACCAAAACGACAAGGAAGCATTTTCTACCGACAACGATTATATTTACTTTCCTAAAGCTATGATATTTCAAGCACTTCAAGTGGTCCGAAAAGATTAATTTTTTATTTTTAGGGAGTAAAGTGATGTTTTTGTAATATTTTTCTCAACAGTTTCTTTTATAAATCAATATTTTCATATGTAGTAATTTTGTTTCAATCATTTTTCATATAAATTTATAATATTCTTGCAATTAACTACCGTTGCATTGTGTATGATTAAAATATTTTACTAATGAAAACCGCAATAACTAAGACATTTATTGCATTTATGGTTGGAAGAAACTAGAGGACATACAGTTTATGCCCTAATCTAAAGAGCAATTTTTCGGTTTACTAACGATAACTGCAATAAGCTGTCTACTTATTGCGGTTACGATTAGTCACGCTCTATCAAAACAATTAACAGTCCTAAATATAAATACATTATTGTGTTTTTAATGCATAAATAAATGTGTATAAAAAATATAATATACTACATAGAATTCTGCATCATTTTATCTGTCGTATAGTAAAAGTTTCAAGTCACTAGCTGTCATCATAGTTACGAAGATACACAAAACAAAAATAAAATCTTTAGCTGCGATTATCTCGAAAGTAGCCAAAACCTAGTTATTGCACTCTTCGTAAGAACGGCAGAGTAGATTAAGGTGCATTTATAACTTATGTATGATTCATCAACCGCAATCGACTACACCTTGTATTAGCCGGCTACACTTCGGCTTTTAGCTGTAACATGTACACTATACAGCACAAGTGCAGTTAGTGTTGTTAAGCGTTATATATATATGACAATCTGATTAGTGTAGTGTGCGCGTAGCATATTAAGTAACCGTTTACTTAATTTGTCCCACAAACAGGGCACATCTCTTGTTTCTGGGAGGGTTATGGAGCCAGAAAGAGTACCGCAGCGCTACTCCACTACGAATTGGAGAACTACACATCCGCGTGATATTTATTATATTATAGACCCGAAAGTTTCTTTATAGTGTTTTTCAAGCACATAGCTAATTAATAAAAAAAACATAACGGTCGGCTGGGGCTCAAACTCAGGTTTGCTCGCATTCTCGAAATACATTTTTTTTTTTGGAGTTTATGGCCTGGTATCTAGTATCCACCTGGTATCTACCTTTAGGCCAAGTCTTAAGTATTTTTATTCGGTTTATTATAATTTCCCCAAATGTATAATTATCCTTCATAGTTCACTGCTTCACAATATGTTGATGCGTCACATTGTGCAGCCCTTGGGCGATTTTGACGGCAACTTGAGCCAGCAGACAGCTGACAGTTGGCGATGTTATCTAAAGGCGCATATGTAGACAAACAGCTTATCTTGAGAATCCATCACCATCAGAGCACTTGTTTCACCGTTTCCACTAATAGTTCACATGCGTAGACAGTTAATACACAAAATCGCACCACTTTTACATATCAAAGTCCACTTCAAACCATTATTTAAACAATAACACAGGAGCAGCAAACCGACGCCGGTCAAGTTCCCGCCAAAACTCCCCGAAATACATTTTTTTCTTTGGAGTTTATGGCCTGGTATCTAGACCTTTAGGCCAAGTCTTAAGTATTTTTATTCGGTTTATTATAATTTCCCCAAATGTATAATTATCCTTCATAGTTCACTGCTTCACAATATGTTGATGCGTCACATTGTGCAGCCATTGGGAGATTTTGACGGCAACTTGAGCCAGCAGACAGCTGACAGTTAGCGATGGTATCTAAAGGCGCATATGTAGACAAACAGCTCATCTTGAGAATCCATCACCATCAGAGCACTTGTTTCACCGTTTCCACTAATAGTTCACATGCGTAGACAGTTAATACACAAAATCGCACCACTTTTACATATCAAAGTCCACTTCAAACCATTATTTAAACAATAACACAGGAGCAGCAAACCGACGCCGGTCAAGTTCCCGCCAAAACTCGAAATACATATTATGTAGTGAGCACCATGAAGCAAATACAAAGAGGAGAAGGCATAAGCAACTGTGCACTGTGATTCTAAGTAGGTCCTGACGTCATCATAGTGGGCGTGGCTTTAGTTAGTATACTGTCAGCATTCGTCCTGTGTTTATGTGTTGAAAATCGCAAATCGGTGTATTTAAATATATTCGACACTAGATGGCGATTGTGTCATGTGAACTAAAAATATAATATAAGGTACGTAGAGCTCAGTATTGGTAAAATAATCGTACGGACGTGCTGAAATTTGTTTTGCATGCATCCTGAAGAATTTTTAATCGCCAAAATATTATTTTTATAGTTTTTATAATCATTTTCGAACAGGTCACCATCTATCGTCAAGGTAGTTAAACTACATTGCAACAACGATATGGAACGATTCGAATAGTTTTACTATTTATCGGTAGATGTAGATAGTGTAAAGTGGGCGGGGCTTAACATCCCCTCACCCCGCAAATTGTCACGCGTTGTTAAATAGTGAAATCCAATTACAACACCTCCTCTTTGTATTTGCTTCATGATGAGCACCAAGCCCACACGCTACTAAAACTCTACTGCAATATAATTTATTTAACTTAGAATCACTAAAACAATTCTCACAAACATCCATGAAAAGAAGTAATGTGATGGATACTCACTAATTTTAGTTTAAAAAAAAGTTGCATACTTACTAAAGGCTGTTTCCCTTTAACTCGTGCTAAATAGCCATGGTCTTTTTGAATATGTTGTATCCACTGCCCTCCGTCGACTTCTTGATCACAAACTCCACATTCAACCATCCCTGTGTGGATAAATTCGTTTTCACCTTCATTGAAAAAATCTTCACATATAATCGAATCATTTACATTAGCCTGCAAAAAAAAATTTGGTCTTTCACCATAACAAGAAAATTAATTTGTCAGGTTTTAAGTTTTTGGCTACGACTTTAGAGTGGGTCTGCTTATACAAAAGTGGACAGAGAAGCCTTGACGATTAATCGATAACAGGTTGTCACCAACCACATTCACTTAAAAACTTAATATGTTCAAGTAGTCGAAACCCCTATTCGAGAAAACCAAGGAATTATACATAGAACTTGAGCGAGAATTGAATATAAGATCAGCAGCAATGCCCATCATAATACCGAAATTCGACACCAGCAGAAAAAAGACGTTTACTTTGTACTGTAAGTTGTGTAAACGAAAATAAACATTATTTAATTAAAATAAAACTATTTACGTCTGAGCATCGAGATACATGTACTACGCACTAGATTTCGCATTCCGAACATTCACTTTGTTCAACTGAACTGTACTGCAATCCACACACTTTAGTGTCATTTAGTGTGGCTTCTATATTCATGCGCTGTTGAGCGGCGCTAATAATACGAGATTTCAAATTAAAGTTGAAACCTGGACGTAAATAACAATTCAGTAGTCAAGTAAGTAAAATTATTTGTTGCTCAAGTGAATAAATAGGTATATTGTAATATTACAATAGAAAAAAAATAAATTCCTCATTTAAATGCCACACTATCTACAATCATAGACTAAAACATGGAGATGTTCCTCTACATATGTGTATGTACTTGTATAAAATATCATTTCTTATTTTATTTTTATTTGTTGAGCTGGAATAAACGCATAACAATTCATTTTCTTTTATTTTCCTACAATGTTTCCTTAGAAGTAATTCATAAGGCACAAAACCCGCTCCGACTAACGAACGACGAACGAAACCTTATTATTATGTCACAATTACATTTTAATAATATTTTATTTGAATATTATAAAAAATACGATTTAAGAACTATGTAAAATATAAAAACATACATTTGATATCAAAGATAATTATTATTACATTTTATTTACAAATATGTTTGCTTAGATTAAAATAAGAGTATTTTATATTAAATTAGCACATGTGCAAAATAAATGACAATTTAAAAAAAGTTGTACTCGATATAATTAACCATATAATCTAAATAAACAATTCTTACATACTGATCATTCTACCTACGTACCTAATCTATGATACCAAAAACTGACCGCGTAGGCGCAACGCGCTTATATCAACGGCGCATGCGCGACGCTACTATCTCCCGCTTCTTCTTAATAACTGGCTTTTCGGCTCTGGGATCTAGCCCTTCTGAGCCTGAAGTTACAATATTATATTATAATAATTATTCTTCATAGTATACTGCTTCACAATATGTTGATGCGTCACATTGTGCAGCCCTTGGGAGATTTTGACGGTAACTTGAGCCAGCAGACAGCTGACGGTTGGCGATGGTATCTCAAGGCGCCTAAGCAGACAGGCACCTTATTTTGAGAATCACATCACTATCAGAGCACTTGTTTCACAGTTTCCACTAATAGTTCAGATGCGCAGACACTTAATACACAAAATCGCACCACTTTTACATATCAAAGTCCACTTCAAACCATTATTTAAACAATAAAACAGGAGCAGCAAACCGACGCCGGTCAAGTTCCCGCCAAAACTCCCTATCTCCCGCGCATGCGCGAAGACATAGAGTAGGTCACATTTTTTGTTTGGAATAGCTTCTCTAGTACGTAGTACATATAACTCAATGCGTCTAAGTCATATTAACGGTCCAATATCACGATAAAATACCAAATTGAACTACTAACCACACTGCCATTACAGTTCTTTACATGTTTCATATACCACTTGACATTTTTACGAGTGAGCCCGCATTTAGCGCAAATTAGCTCTTCAACACATTTTCTTAAAATACTTAGATGTTTTTGGATTTCGTCATCATCATTTATATCCTGTAAAGGATTATGAAATGTATGAGTAAGCTGGAAAGTAAATTGCATATTATGTTGTTTCCATTATCATTATAAACCTATCACAGCTCAATGCTGAACATAGATGCAGAACTTCCCACGAAGAGTTGCTTCTCTTCACCACTAGTCGAAACATTTTGACATTGGACAATTTTTAAGGTGGCTAATTTTGCATTTCAACGTCGCCAAATGACTTGTATGGCAAAAAAAAATATTATTTTTATAATCATCATCATAACAGCCCTTCACAAGTTTTTTTTTTAAAAAGAAATAAAAAAAGTCCACTGCTGAACATAGGCCTCCCCTAAGGAATACCACAAAGCACGGTCCTGAGCCACGATGTACTTGCTGCATGTCTTACCAGAACGTCACGTCACCTCCCGGTACGAGGCTGCCACTCCAGAACCTTTCTTCCCCATCGCTTGTCGGTTCTTCGAGCTATATGGCCGGGCCATTGCCAGTTCAGCTTACTAATCTGTCGGGCTATTTCGGATGCTCTATTTCAACTGCGGATATACTCATTTTTAAGTCTATCACGCAGGAAAACCCCGAGCATAGCGCTCTCCATAGCTTGCTGATCTACCTTGAGCTTTCTCATACGGCCGGCAGTGAAGAACCACGTGTCAATTCCATAGGTCATCACTGGCAACACGCACTGGTTAGACAATCTCAGCAAAACTAAGTAGGTACTAAATAAAAATCTGCGGTTGCCAACCTGCTTTCAAGGCGTGACAACTATGGCAAACATTCCCTCGTGAGCAAGGACATTCTTTTGTTTAGTCTAATTATATATATTATATACACGTATGGTATATATAATTAGCACAACCAGGGTTTTAACTTAAACCCAGCTCAACTTTTTATGTAGAATTTCCCATGCTGTCCTGGGTATTTTATAATACCGCCATCTACCGGAAGCCATAAGAACTTCTTAGAATTTCTTATAGACGTTTTCTAGGATACAATTTACTTTAAAAAGTGTAGGTATATAAACCGCTACATTTATTACTTAGTGATTACTAATTATAACATCTGAAGAGAGATCTGAAGATGCCGAATTGTTTTTTATTGCTAACAAGTATTTTTAAATTTAGCATGTTAGAGCTTTAGAGCTTTTGTGTAAAAAAACGTTTTAATCACGAATCTTGGCCACTCCATTAAACAGCAACTTCATAATTTAACCCCTATTAGTAAAATAATTATAATTACCGAATAGATACCCACGTCCACGATATTAAATTATTTGCAACATCGCAAAAATCATGACATGACGTGACACTATTTACAGAATATCACTTTGAAGAATACGTCATAGTGCATGTATATTAAATGTATTATTGTTATATTGTAAATTTTTGTATACCAAATACCAATTGTAGTTAGTGCTGTTGTTAAGCGTTATATTTATATGATAATCTCATTGGTATCGTGTGCGCATAGCATATTAAGTAACCGCTTGCTTAATTTGTCCCACAAACAGGGGACATCTCTTTTTTCTGAGAGGGTTAAGGAGCCAGAAATAGTACCGCAGCGTTATTCCAGAACGAATTGGAGAACTTCACTTGTCCTTGTGATTTATTCATTTTCATACATGAAAGTTTCTTTACGGTGTTTTCCAAGCACTATGTGCTTATTACTAACAAAATTCCAACGGTTTGGTGGGGACCGAACTCGGGTTTGCTCGCATGCATATATAGTGAGCGTCAAGTCCACACGCTACTAAAGCTCTACTGCAATATAGTTTATTTAACTAACATTCACTAAGACAATTCTTACAAACATCCACGAAAAAATGTAATGTGATGGATACTCACTAATTTTAGTTTAAAAAAAGTTGCATACTTACTAAAGGCTGTTTCCCTTTAACTCGTGCTAAATAGCCATGATTTTTTTGAATGTGTTGTATCCACTGCCCTCCGTCGACTTCTTGATCACAAACTCCACATTCAACCATCCCTGTGTGGATAAATTCGTTTTCACCTTCATTAAAAGAATCTTCACATATAACCGATTCATTTACATTAGCCTGCAAAAAATATATATTTGGTCTATCACGATAACAAGAAAATTGAACAGTTAGCTTTTAAACTTTTTGTTACGCCTCTAGTTTAGGGCGAGTCTATTTGTTCATGAGCAACATTTTAAACTGGCTTGGTGAATAAAGTAGAATTAAAGAATATGTAAAAGCCTGCAATTGCGAAACCAGTAGAAGCATTAAAGATTAAGCGAAAACTAAAAAAACTCAAAATGTTCAAGCAGTCGAAAATGTTATTCGATATAACCAAAGTATTATACACAGAGCTTGAGCGAGAACTTATGTTTCGATCAGGGATTAGGTCCTTAGGAAAGACAAAGCATCTGTAGCCCTTTTTGTACAAAATTGGCTAAATTATACATGGTAGAGCCATGCTGCAGCTATACTATTAGTATAGTTGTATAACAAATGGGTCAGCTCGACCAGTGAAGGACGCTCTCACAGAATATGAGCGTAAAATAGCAACTTAACGCTGCTTTGTTTCGTATGGTGAGTGTAGACAACTTGAGACACTTTTTATTAAAATGAGGCATTCCATCTTAGTCCTCACAGCTGACAACGCATCTGTATTTTATAACATCAAGTGTACTGTGTGCTCGCTTGTCATCCTTTTCATTAAAAAAGGGTATTCATGAACTGTACTAAACAGCTGTAATCACTTACCATTAGGTGAACTGTAAGTATGTTTGATACTTCACTTTTATAACAAAAATGTACTTGACTTGTCTTGTATTGCACATTAATTACGAATACTTAAAACGTCTTGAAAAATCTGTCTCCATTAAAGTTCTAACAAAGTAACATGATTATCATAACATAAATATAACCATCTATCATATAAATATAGCCATCTATAATATATACGTGGTAGAGCCGTGCTGCAGCTATTATTAGTATAGTTGTAGCACGAATGGGTCGGCTAGACCAGGGAAGGACCACGCTCTCGCAGAAAACCAGCGTAAAATAACAGCTTAATGCTGCTATGTTTCGTATGCTGAGTGTAGAGAACTGGAGACCCTTTTTACTGGAAACGAGGCATTCCATCTTGGTCCTAACGGGTGACGACGCATCTGCAATTTGATTCATAATCGAGGATAGATGTAGAGGTCTATGGGCCACAGCAACCTTTTACTATCAGGTGGAGTGCTCGCTTGTCATCCTTATCTTATTAAAAAAAAACATTTTCAAATGTGCTTACCACAGTTCCATCGCACTTCTTAATATGTTGCAAATACGCCTTGACATATTTACGAACCAACCCACATTTGGCACAAACCAAGCCATCAACATGTTTTGACACGCAATTTAGATATTGCCTTACTTGTTCTTCATTATCCACATCCTGCAATTTATAACACATCTAATTAATTGATAAACGTAGCTGTTGAAATTTTTTTTTTACGTATTGCTACTAGCCCTATGATTTTTAAAGCTTCACCTATATAGGTTTCCTTGCAGCGTCCGCCTATAAATTGTTAGCAGTGAAAAACTTGTAAGATAATAATATATTGTTAGGAGTTAAAGAATGAAATTATCATTTTATTTTGAGAAGTAAACATCTTTTTTCTTAAAAAATATATTAATTTAATCGAAAGTGACAACAAAACAGTTGGCATTAGTTTTCTATGGCTGAGCTTCATTTTAGGGCTTGGTTTCGTATAAGACTGTCGGTATAATTCTGTTCAAAAACCTTCATTTCAGTACCTGTCCTTAGTTATCAATCAAGCCGAGTTCCTTTATGCACATCAGCAAATTCATGAGGAACCCATTTCTCAAACATTTTATGGTACCAATTTCTAACCATGACGCTAATTCCTTGCTAGTTGCTTAGTTTTACGCGGTAGAGCCATGGTGCAGCTATAGTGTATAGAACCGGAGACTTTTTACTGGAAAAGAGGCAATCCATCTTAGTCCTCACGGCTGACAACGTATCTGCATTTTGATTCGAAAACGATGATAGATGTAGATGTCTATGGGCCACAGCAACCACTTACCATCAGGTGGACTGTGTGCTCACTTGTCACCAGGGACTGTAATACCGATATTTTGCAAGTATCGATATTTGATTTCAGTACAATAATATCGATACTTGGAATCACAATATCGGTATTGATACTGCTACCAATATATCGATACAATAAAAATAAATTCCTCGTTCTCGCGTCTTATTTACTCTCTCTAACATCAACGGTCATAGGTAAGGTACGCGCTCATACGTAATGTTCGCGTGTTTTCAAATTGTTCAACGCGTATTTCGATGAAATATGGCATCTATACAAAGCAAGCGTATATTTATTTTTAGCCATATACTAGCTGTACCCCGCGACTTCGCCCGCGTGTAGTTTAGGGTTTTAATTATGTTGCGCGGAACCCTAATTATTTTTGTAAAATATAGGTAGATTAAGTTACTCCCTACAACATCAGTTTTCTGCCAGTGAAAGTCCCGTCGAAATCAGTCCAGCTGTTTCGAAGATTAGCCTGAACAAACAGACATACAAAATTTTTAAAAATGTCGGTTTTGTTATAAGTACCGTATATACTTTCCTATGCATTACGTAAAATTTTGATATTATAAGCAGACGCTTTAATTTTATTTATTTGTATAGATTAAATCTTTGATGTGGTTCATGTTCAAGCAAATGATTATTCTTCAAGTAAGATGTCTGGTTTGTATCTTTAATTTATCTTTAACTTGCTTTTCGCCTGTAGCTTCGTCCGCGTTAATTACGGTTACATCGCGTAACTTTTATCATCTCAAAGAACCATTTTTTTTTCAGGTTAAAAAGTAAGCCATGTCTTTCTCTGTATCCCTGAATATACTGCAGGCGGATGAAACTGCCCTACTAATTTACAAGAATAAAAAATGCATTGAAAGTTCTTCCCTCTAGTGAACAAGGTACATAAACTTGTATAGATGGCGTTAATTTAGCCAAAACCTCAGAATCCAAAGCCAAAAAAACCTAAATTTATGGCAGTTTTGGTCTATGGTTATGGTTAACACACTCGGTTGACAGTTCTTCTTTCTAATAAATTGATACGATAATTCAGAAAACGAAAATATTTTGCAACTATTCGTTTCTCTCGTGTGAATATTATAATTTAGGCTTTATGATTATTTACTAATTTTAACAATAAATGTGGTTGTTCACAGTTTATGCACCAATGTTAACAGGCTGCTAAATGGAAACTTATTAACTACTGATTTGTGATTGTGAAAATGATAATGTCAACACTCAAGCTATTAAATATTATAACATTCATAAAAGAAAATAAATACATAATTAAAATTCTGTTCAGTTAATCTATACAAATAAATAAAATTGAAATGTCTGTTTGTAATGTCAAAATTACAGTTTTTTACTAAATGCATATGAAAGTAAATACGATACCTATAACTAAAATACAATTTTTAAAATTTTTGTCTGTCTGTCTGTCTGTCTGTTTGTTCCGGGTAATCTCCGAAACGGCTGGACCGATTTTGACGGGACTTTCACTGGCAGATAGCTGATGTCATAAGGCGTAACTTAGGGTACTTTTATTTTAGAAAAATAATTAGGTTTCCGGACAAAAAAATAAAAACCCTAACCACGCGAGCGAAGTCGCGGGGAACAGCTAGTTCTAAAATAATTTCGATCACCCATATACATAAATTGTCTGGTCACGTGGCCAATTACGACATAATCCTCAATAAATCAATTAGGATCTTTAAATAACATCGAATGTCATAAATAATCATTGTAAGAAAATTTTGTCGCGATAAATTCATGCTGACGTGACACAGACACTTCTCAATTTGCCGCCAAATCGTAAACAAATGACAAATTAATAAAATACATACACAATAATATTGGCAAAGAGTTCCATTTTCAAAATTTGAACTTATTTTTTTATTATATCGTTTACACGTGGCCAGTTCCAAAATCTTTCAGTGTCGCACTCGTAAAAATACTAAAATAATTCTTATTTTTGTTACATTTTTTTTCTTATTTTTTTTAATTATATGATTAGCAAAACTATCTGTTAATAAATAATAGAAATTTTCTGAAAATTATTTGCCTTCTTTTGTTAATTATTTTTGTTATCTATTTTATTATTATAAAAATAATAACTTCGATTAAATTGCTTTTTAAATTAAAACGGTACTTCGAAACTACGAATTTCAAAGAAGAAAATAGCCGCCTTACGCTGATTTGAGTAGCTGGACAAGCTAAAAGAATACATTCCAATTTGTAGAGACGACGATAAGTGGTATTTTTTCGACCACCAGTGATTTAATATGTTTTCTGTAGACTTAAGAAGAGGTTCCTTAAGAAATATTATATCAAACTTATAAGGTTCTGTTTATCACTTTGAGCCTCCACATATTTTGTGCTAAGAAAATCTTCTAACTCAGCTCGAGCACTATCTGGTCTTGTTTGTGAATCAGACGAACAAGGAGGCAATTTTTTTAAACCTTAATTTATTTTTCATACTAATAGTTAATGGGGCTTGAAATCCCCACCAGTGCCTGTGGGGATTTCCGAAATAACCGTTGTTCGACTGTGTATTTCTTAAATAAAATATTTTTGAATACTTTTTCAACAATAATAAACCAAACGTTGCATGGTACGTTTGGTTTTTAACTTTAATTACTTAAAATTTTACATTTTAAAATTTCAAATATTCCAAACATTAATTTTAGGTACTACAATGTTTTTATAAAAAATAGACATTTCTTAAAAGTATTTCATACACACAATATGGGCGAACAATTATGCCAAAGAGTCAGTGAACCAGTCAGTGAGTATCATGCGATAATTTTATAGTATAGTGCAATAAATTTTTCTGAAGATTAGTGTATTTTCAATATAAACCTACAAGAAATATTACTAAGTAAGGCCAGTAGATAGGTATCAAAATTTTTAAATAATCTTATTAAAAAAACAACAACTAGATAAGCACTGATGCATTTTTTAAATTTTTTAACGTTACCCCTACAATACACTACGTTCTCCTGTATCGCAGAGGCAGTTTACAACCACAAATTGCACAAGGACAAACATCAAGGCCCGGAACAATATATGTAAGGCGCCACCTACTGTAAGAACGTAGTATTTTTTCAACATCAATAAACTATTTTATGGAAATACACACAGCGTACAACGATAAATGTATCTCAAATTTTTTATTCGGTATATTAGTTGCATTATATTAGAGTTATGTATTCTCATATAATATTATCTAATTATGAAATTTTATAATTAATTATATATTAAAAATGAAGCATTGAAAATTGTGAGTTTAAAAGATATCTACTCACTATAGGTAAATAGATAGATAGCTCGCCTTTTGTACAAATATTTGGTGCAATAAAGAATAAATAAATAAATAGGATGTTTCGCAGAGTGAGAGTAATATAGAATGAGTCGTGGAGGCAGTTTACAAACATAAATTGCACAAGGACAAACATCCAGACCCGGAACAATTATTTGTAGGCCATACAAATACTTGTTCCGTGCAGGATTCAAACCCGCGGCCCCCAGCGCAGCAACTCATTGCTAAACCACTGCGCCACGGAGCCGTCAAAATAAAAATTTACAACTCCGTCTTTGGTTTTCGTTTGTGCATCGACCACTCGCTCACTTGACGCAGCGTTGCCGCTACGCGTGACACGTGGCGCGAAATCTGGCAACGTCGCGCAGCCATCACAAGTATCGATACCCGATATCGATAAAGGTTCCAGTATTTTTATACCGGTATAACACATATCAGTACCAAATACTGATAATTAATTGAGTTATCAATACTAATATCGATATTAATAGAAAAGTATCGGTATTTTCAAAATTTCGATATCAGTGCCTGCTTGTCACCCATATCATATAAAAAAAAAGTTTAATAAGGATCAGCTTCCAACAGGATTTTTAATTCTTCGTTATGAATCCTTAGTGTCTGGTCTTCCTCGTGGTTCATTTTTTAGTCGAAGTTTCTACCACGAAAGCAATTAACTCAATAAAGCACAGTGCGTTCATTAGTTGTATCCTCTCTCAAAGTAGCATTGATATTGCGAGCTGTCTTACTGCGTTAGAATAATTTCGGAGCTTATATTGGAAAATAATTCAAATTTTTGAGGTTCTCATGTCAGGTCCCCCACACAAATACTAAATTTAAAAACAATTGAAAGTCAAACAACAGAACGTCATATAATTAGTGAATTTTGGTTTATTTGTGTCAATTAAGTTTTAATCGATAATTGTGGACCATGCAGGTTTAATTTTTTTTTAATAAATACTATTAATGCTGTTAACATTACTAATATTCCCTTTAACCACTCCGTGGTAAGCTAAAATGCTTGTGTTAGAAGTGGTTCACGACAGTAATCGAATGGCAGATTCGAACCCACGACCTTTCTTCGAGCTCGCAGTCCGCCATTAGGCTACTGACGCATTTGAAATTAAAGTGGCCACTCCATTGAAACGGCAAATCAATACTTTCAACCTATTCATAAAATAATTATACTTAACATCAATATCCACGATAATACATAAAATTCTTAAAACCGCGAAAATCATTTTGAGATTCTCACCCATAAACCATAAAGGAAGCAAGTCAAAAAACATTAAATAATAGCAATTGATATGAAAATAAATATTTATCAAATGTATTATTGTTCAATTTTAATTTTTTGTACATGTTACGGCTAAAAGCCGAAGTGTGGTTACAACTAGTTTCTTAGCTAGAACTGGGTGCGGTCAGCAGTAGTTGGTTAAATTTAGGTGTTCTGTTAAAGCTGTAAAAATACGGAAAAACGTATCAAGTAATATCAGCGACAGTAGGTTAAGGTGCATTTATAACTTATGTATGATACATCAACCGCAATCGACTACACCTTGTATTAGCCGGCTACACTTCGTATTTTAGCCGTAACATGTACACTATACAGCACAAGTGCAGTTAGTGTTGTTAAGCGTTATATATATATGACAATCTGATTAGTGTAGTGTGCGCGTAGCATATTAAGTAACCGTTTACTTAATTTGTCCCACAAACAGGGCACATCTCTTGTTTCTGGGAGGGTTATGGAGCCAGAAAGAGTACCGCAGCGCTGCTTCACTACGAATTGGAGAACTACACATCCTCGTGATATTTATTATATTGTAGACCCGAAAGTTTCTTTACGGTGTTTTTCAAGCACATAGCTAATTAATAGAAAAAAATATAACGGTCGGCTGGGGATCGAACTCAGGTTTGCTCGCATACTTGAAATACATATTATGTAGTGAACACCAAGTCCACACGCTACTAAAGCTCTACTGCAATATAATTTATTTAACTAACAATCACTAAGACAATTCTCACAAACATCCATGAAAAGAAGTAATGTGATGGATACTCGCTAATTTTAGTTTAAAAAAAAGTTGCATACTTACTAAAGGCTGTTTCCCTTTAACTCGTGCTAAATAGCCATGATCTTTTTGAATGTGTTGTATCCACTGCCCTCCGTCGACTTCTTGATCACAAACTCCACATTCAACCATCCCTGCGTGGATAAATTCGTTTTCACCTTCATTGAAAAAATCTTCACATATAACCGAATCATTTACAGCCTGCAAATAAAATATTTGGTGTTTAACCATAACAAGAAAATTCAATTGTCAGGTTTTAAGTTTTTGGCTACGACTTTAGAGTGGGTCTGCTTATTCATGAGCAACAGTTTTAATTAAACTACAAAAGTGGACAGAGACGCCTTGACGATTAATCGATAACAGGTTGTCACCAACCACATTCACTTAAAAACTTAATATGTTCAAGTAGTCGAAAACGGTATTCGAGAAAACCAAGGAATTATACACAGAGCTTGAGCGAGAATTGAATATAAGATCAGCAGCATTGTCCACCTTGATACCGAAATTCTACACCAGCAGAGAAAAAACGTTTACTTTGTACTGACTGACGATACGATAAAAAACGCATAATTATAACACCGAAACAAATCAACAGTTGGTGATCATACTTAGATAAGCCAACTTCACACAGAAACAATGTTCGCCTCGTCTTTTATAAAACCAGTCACCAGAAGTATTGCCACTGTGGTGCTAGAGGATTGAAGATGTTTTAACTCTGATTGATATCATAGTTTGTGCCCTTAAAGTACTATCAGCTTGATGTCTCAACTACAAAGTCAGAAATACGGTACCTTCCCTGGCATCACGACATCGACGCGCCTGACAAGTCTATTGTCTCAGTTAACACTTTCACTGTCCGATTTTTAGACACAATATTAAGACAATAGTAATGAACTATATGCAGTACACAGGACAGTGAATGAGTCAAAATTATAGTAAAGTAATATGAAAATCATTCAATAAATAACCGGTGACGTAGCTAGGTGTGGGGGAAGTGGGCACTTAAAGGGGCAAAGGGGCCTCGCGAGGCCCCTTTAAGCCTTAAGTTTTAATGCTCCCATACTTTACTACAGATGACTAACTAATTTAATCACTTTTACGATTTATACAAATTTAAAAACGTGTTTGTTTGGGACCTCGCAAGAAGCCCCTCTTAAGGGGCTACTCCATGCGAACGACCTTGAGCATTTGGTGTGCCACGCCGACTCGCTACAATATAATATCACGTAAGAAATATGTAAGGCGCCACCTACTGTAAGAACGTAGTATTTTTTCAACATCAATAAACTATTTTATGGAAATACACACAGCGTACAACGATAAATGTATCTCAAATTTTTTATTCGGTATATTAGTTGCATTATATTAGAGTTATGTATTCTCATATAATATTATCTAATTATGAAATTTTATAATTAATTATATATTAAAAATGAAGCATTGAAAATTGTGAGTTTAAAAGATATCTACTCACTATAGGTAAATAGATAGATAGCTCGCCTTTTGTACAAATATTTGGTGCAATAAAGAATAAATAAATAAATAGGATGTTTCGCAGAGTGAGAGTAATATAGAATGAGTCGTGGAGGCAGTTTACAAACATAAATTGCACAAGGACAAACATCCAGACCCGGAACAATTATTTGTAGGCCATACAAATACTTGTTCCGTGCGGGATTCGAACCCGCGGCCCCCAGTGCAGCAACTGATTGCTAAGCCAGTGCGCCACGGAGCCGTCGCCGGTTTATAGCTAAAGTGACCATACGTCCCGTTTTGAACGGGACTGTCCCTTTTCTCAGTCACCTGTCCCATTGTCTCCAAACAAAGCCCCGGGACACAAAATTGTCCCGTAACTCGTTGGATGGAAGTATTCAAAGTCAACAATCTTCAACATAATTTTTTTTAATCGAATATATTTTATGTCTCCCTGGTACAAATGCTCCAGTAGAAAGAATATTTTTTTTATTTTGAACAAATTGTGGACGTCTGAAAGAAACACTTACGGTTCCAGTTCTAAAGGCGATGTTGTTAACAAAGGTAACAATAAAAAAACTTAAACAGAATTTTATTCTTATTTAAAATTATCACCAACTTTATTAAAGCAAATTTAATCCACTGACAAATGTAATTAATAATTAAAAAAAATATGTTGCATTTAATAATTACCGTCTATACCGAATATAATTTTATATTGAACACTAATTGTGTAAAGTTATAGTTTTAGAGTGTAAATAAACCCATGTCCTGTTTTGAGTTAAAAAATAAATGGTCACTTTAGTTTTTTTTAGTTAAATTTAGTTTAAAAAAAATTTAGTTTATAGTAAAAAGTAGGTATATTAATACCTACTTAGATACTTTTTACCGAATTAAGGTAGAAGCCCCTAATACCAGTCATGCCCCTAATTGCAGTCTTTTCGCCTTTTTACTCCATAAATAAGATTTCTAGTAGTCTTAACTACAAATATTTTCATCTAAAAAATTCTTTGTACCTAGAGGAAACTATATTTATTCAAATATTACCTCGCAGTTTTAAACCTAACAGTGTTAAAATCAAAACAGGTACGCAATGAAAAACGATCATTTTCCTAATTATTTGACAAGTTATGATCCCGGTAAAATTATGCTTACTTTACATTATCTCATATATAGGCTTTTTGATTTGTATGAATATGACTATAGACATAGTAATGCAGTTATTTTTGTTTGAATTTACAACTTATTTATTTTCTTTTAGTGGAAATTAATGGGACTGTAATTAGATAATATAAGAAATGTATGGAGTGCATAATGTCAGCCGCCCGGCTGTTATTTGGTTTGACGTACCTAATAAGATGTACCTAATTTCAGCCACGTAATATAAATCAGAGCTGCCATAAACTGGAATAAATACCATTAATTAGATCATAACTTATTTTATAAGGGAGTTATGATCAATTCGTCTGTTTTAAAATTGGTTTTAGATTTTAAAGTTTAGCAAAAGATGTACTAGCTTTTCTCTCTGACATTCGGCGTATAGAACATCTTATGTACTCAATTTTTTTTTTGAAAAAGAAGAAAAAACAAGCAATAAATAAAAACAAAAACGGGCCAAAAACTCATAACTGACTTTTTGACAAGACCCGGGATTCGAAACCGAGACCTCATGATCAGCACTCGCACTACTACAACCACTAGACCAACGAGGCGGTACTATACCTAATAAGATATTGTGGTTGGGTAATAATATTGAATTAGCCTTTTATAGTGTAAATTATAATATTTGTCGAAATTTTAATTATGGATTCGAACCTTACATGCTAATGGTGCTTCATTTTTTTATTTGCATTTACTTCAAAGAAAATACACGCAAAAAGCTTCATCGCGCAGTAAAAAACACAACAAATATATGTATAACTAATACGAAAAATTATACCCAAAACAAACAAATAATACTACCTATAAATAACCTAATAAGTAATATTATTATCGACTAATATGACGTGAGTGTATGTGCTGGTCGACGCTCTAACGACACGGGCTTCGCGTCGAAGAGCTCAGGGCTCACTGACTTCAGTAAGCCCGTGAGCAGTGAATATGCCCAGATTTTAAAATAAATTCTTAATAAAATCAAATTTTGGTCTTTTGAAAAAAAATTTACTATAGAAATGTTCATTAATAAATTGCCTATCCATTGGTGTAAATCGCAAAATAAAATAATACTTACTTTACGAGGAGATGCATGTTATCAATAATAATTTCACATTTATGTGGTTTCGTTGTAAGGAGATTATATTAATATTTATTCCTTTAAAAAAAATTGGATATAGCTTTTATGGAATCAAGATTATATAGAAATATAATGTGTTTTTTATTTGTTGATATATCTTTTAAATAAAAAGTAGATAGCTCCTAAAAACAGCACAAATAACGACTAGCGCGACATTTTGCTCAACCTGCGCCTTAAGTGCGACTGCGAGGCTGTTGTAACTACCCTCAAATACCGCGAACGTTAGATTGCCGGAATACGAGACTTGTCAGGAATTAATAGCAATGTCGTATCAAAGCATGTTTGGAGGATAGATCTATTGGGTAGATCTTGCGAACTAAAACAAAAGGGACCTCGCTGATGCGACTTCGCCCACGTCTATATTAGTTATAACACTACGCCTCTGTAAATAAAACCAATTATCATTTTCAAAAAATAAAAGTGCTTACCACAGTTCCATCGCACTTCTTAACATGTTGCAAATACGCCTTGACATATTTACGAACCAACCCACATTTGGCACAAACCAAGCCATCAACATGTTTTGACACGCAATTTAGATATTGTCTTACTTGTTCTTCATTATCCACATCCTGCAATTTATAAAACATCTAATTAATTGCGAAACGTAGCTGTTTAAATGTTTTTAAGTATTGCTACAGGTTTGCTTGCAGTGTGCGCCTAAACATTTTTGTATGGCAACACTTTTAAGATATATTAATAAGAGTTAAATTAAGAAATTACCGTCTTGTATTGAAACATTCAAGCACTTTCTTTTCAGAAATATAAACCCTCATTATTATCTATATATTTCTGCCATCTCGAGATTTATGCCTTTGCGATAGAACTCTGGGGATCTGAAGTCTTATTGTATTTTTTTCTAAAAACAAACCTGTTTGCAGGAAGTTGTCCAAATTGTCCAGGCAATTGGTTGGGGCCTGCCAAGTACGGAGCATGTTGAATGGTTTCTAACTGCAGGTCTTGTAATGTTAAAACTGTTTCTCGGGCAGTGTGAGGACTTAAGTTATCATGGAGCTATAACGGTGAAGATGAATTAACGAGTCAGGGTTGTTTCTCTTAGTTTTGCCATCGTTGTTCGAAATTATTCGTAATAGACTCGTGTATTGATCACTGGATTTCAATATGCTATAGTGAATTACAAAACTACACTACAAAGTGACCACCAAACAGTTACCATTACTTTTTGAGCTTCACTTTAGAGGTTTGTTTCGGTATAAGACTGGGGTTTAGCCATTACGTTTTCCGCTTATGATTATCGTAAAGAATCTACTTTTCATTGCACATCACAATTCTGTTAAAAACACCTTAATTTCTGTACCTACTCATCAATCAAGACGAATTCCTTTATGCACATCGGTTAATTCATGAGGAACCCATTTCTCAAACATTTTATGGTACCAATTTCAAACCAAGACGGTAAATCCTTACTTGTTTAATAAGGGTCGGCTTCAAGCAGTACTTTTAGTTCTTCATTATTAATCCTTAGTGTTAATGATATTCCTCGTGGTTCATTCTTTATTCGAAGTTTCCACCACAAAAACAATTAACTCAAAAACGCACAGTGCTCTCGTTAGTCGTCTCTCTCAATGTAACATTGATATTGAGAGCTGACTTACTGCGTTAGAATCACTTCGGAGCTTATATTGGAAAATAATACTAATTTTTGAGGTTCTCATGTCACACAAATACTAAATTTAAAAACGTCCGTACGCGTATATCCAGGATTCGTCACCTGATACGATGTTGTATACAGCATTTGAGGATCCTGCGTGGAATCTTTCGAGAGTTCTGACGCACCAAGTAACGCGAGCCGCTTTTTGCTCTTCACAGAGCGAATGCGGTATCCATCGGGAAAACAACTTTTTTACACCTAATTGTTCATGCAAGATTATTTGTATTTGACTCATGCCAATGTCTTAAATTGCTTGAATTTCGCGGTATGTCACATGTCTATCTTCCTCAATCAGCTTACGCACAGCATCAACGTTTTCTTGGGTGACTGCAGTTTTTGGACGACCTTGACGGGGATCATCAATGAGCTTGACACGTCCACGTTGAAATTCAGCAAACCAGCGATAAATTGTGGTTCTGGATGGGGCTTCATCACCAAATGCAGAAATCATCTGGTCAACACACTGTTTTTGTGTTAAACCACTTCGAAAGTCATAATAAATCATCGCTCTTGAATTTTCTCGAGTCAATTCCATTTTCTCAACGACTAAACAAGTTTGACAAAACCTTGTGACAAGACCGAGAATCTTTTTTTAAATAAATAAATGGTATTCAATTTTAAAAAACCAAGGAGTTTTCAATTAAAAAGATTTTAATAAGACAGGAACAGTGGAAATATTCCATTCCCGATACTTTTAGTGCAGCCTATGTATTACGTAACCGCTTACTTAATTTGTCCCACAAACAGGGCATCTCCCTGTTTCTGAGAGGGTTATGGAGCCAGAAATATTACCGCAGCGCTTCTCCAGTACGAATTGGATGACTCCACTCTCGTTATATTTATTACAGTGCAGACCCGAATATTTCTTCACGGTGTTTTCCAAGCACATAGCTAATTAATAACAAAATTACAACGGTCGGCTGGGGATCGAACTCAGGTTTGTTCGCATACTCGAAATAGATATTATGTAGTGAGCACCAAGCCCACACGCTACTAAAGCTCTAGTGCAATATAGTTTATTTAACTAACAATAAACAAACATCCACGAAAAGAAGTAATGTAATGGATACTCACTAATTTTAGTTTTAAAAGAAGCTGATTACTTACTAAAGGCTGTTTCCCTTTAACTCGTGCTAAATAGCCATGATCTTTTTGAATGTGTTGTATCCACTGCTCTCCGTCAACTTCTTGATCACAAACTCCACATTCAACCATCCCTGTGTGGATAAATTCGTTTTCACCTTCGTTGATAAAATCTTCACATATAATCGAATCATTTACATTAGCCTGCAAAAGAAATATTTGGTCTTTCAGCATAATAAAAAACTTGAATTGTCAGGTTTTAAGTTTTTGGCTACGAATTTTTAGAGGGTCTGCTTTTTTATGAGCAACAGTTTTAATTAAATTACAATAGTGGACAGAGAAGCCGTCACGATTTAGCGATAACAAGTTGTCACAAACCGCGGTCACTTAAAAATTAAAATATTCAAGTAGTCGAAAACCCTATTCGAGAAAACCAAGGAATGATACAGAGAGCTTGAGCGAGAATTGAATATAAGATCAGCATCAATGCCCATCATAATAACGAAATTCGACGCCAGCAGTAACAAAACGTTTACGTTGTACTGACTTACGATACGATGAAACACGGCTACATAATTGTAACACAGTAGCAAATGTTCGCCTCGTGTGTTATAAAACCAGTCACCAGAAATATTGCTACTGTGGTGCTAGAGGATGGAAGATGTTTTAGTCATGAATGATATAATAGTTTTTGTCCTAAAAGTATTATCAACTCTTGATGTGACAAGCTATAAAGTTAGAAATATGGTACCTTCCCTGGCATCACGACAACGCAGTCTATTGTCTCAGTTAACAATTTCACTTTCCGATTTTTAGACACAATAGTAAGACAATATTAATGAACTATATGTAGTTATAGGGGTGTCTGGGATCTACCTCCGAGCGGTCCACCCCGGGCAACGGTATCACTAGCTACTTTAACGTTGCCCCGCCAAATCCCGAAATGCCCCACTGTGTCAGTTGGCAACTGGATCGCAGGAGCCGGTGGCTATTCCGGAGAGGGGGGGGGGGGGGGGGCTCGGGCGTCCGAGAAGCCGCGCCTATTAAATGTGGCTTTTGGTGGACACCGGTGTAGAGAAAACCCTCTATGCTTGTTGTATCTATCGATCGCATGGTGGAGACCAGGAGATGACTAGGCCGACTGAACATCTGACAGGGATGGCAGATAAAGCCCAACAACGGTATCCATCAGCAGAGCTAGTTTTTCTCGCGTATTTTAACGCCCACCACAAAAAGTGATTGTACCCATACGAAAAAACCGACCATGCTGGGAGAGAGGCGCGCAAACTTCCATTATCACTAGATCTCACTTAGCTGATTCTAGTAGCGACGCGGGTACCAGATGTAGCTGGACTTACACCCAATTGCTTGGACCTTCTGCTGACAACAGACCTAGACGGGCACTCGATATCTGTCTCAGCTCCTCAGGTATCATCCGATCACTATCTGGTGAAATTCGTATCGATTTCTCCCCCGGATGACTGTCCAGCGAGCACGAGGAGAGTATGGTGATACGAATCAGCAGGCTGGGATAAAATGCGGCACTTTTTTGCATCCTATCCATGGCGGCAAGTGTGCTTCTCTTCGGATGAACCTTCCTGCTCTGCCGATGCGGTTGCGAATGTGATACGGCAGGGAATATATGTTTTACTCCGGTCTCCGTCAATTCGCTCGGTCACAAGGCTATCCCATGTACGCATTATGCCCTGGTATAATGCGAACTGCGCTCGTGTTGAGGCCTGCAAGGATTCCGCCTATGGGGTCCGGGTTCTAGCTCGCGATCACAAAGTTAGGGCTCGGAGGGTTCGTGCGAAGAAGAGAGCTTTTAATAATGCTGCCAAGTCCTGCAAGCAGGTTCTCCAAAGGGCACGATTCGATCATGTAAGTCGTATAGGAGCCAGACTTGCTTCCTACCTACCTCCTGGTAGTAATAAATTTTGGTCCCTGTCGAAGGCTGTCAAATCCAACTTCTGCCGTTCCTCATTGCCTACCATGCAGAAACCTGATGGAACACTAGCTCACTCCGCGACTGGGAAAGCAAATTTATTTGCATCTCTGTTTACGAGAAATTATCGTCTAGACGCTGGCTCTAAACAACCGCCAACCCTACCTCGCTGTGATTCTTCGATGCCTAAGGTCACAATCTATACGAAAGAGGTACGTAGAGCTTTGCAAAACCTAGACATGAACAAGGCCAGTGGACCTAATAGTATTCCTGCAAGGGTACTAAAGCATTGTACGCCTGAGTTGTCTCCTGTTCTGACGCGCCTGTACTGCCTCTCTCTTAAAACTTGAATGGTGCCCAAATCTTGGAAGCTTGCCAATGTCCAACCAATATCCAAGAAGAGTAGTTGTGCCGATCCCTGTAATTATCGCTCAATCGCCATCATCTCCAATACTCTGTAAAGTTATGGAAAGGGTATTGAAAATGAGGCTGCTGACATATCTTGAAACAATAGACCTCCTCAGTAACCATCAATATGGCTTCCGCCGGGGACGGTCCACGGGCAATCTTCTTGTATATGTCACGCACTTCTGTGGCAAGGCCATTGAGAGAAACGGTGAAGCTTCACTCGACATCTCGAAGGCTTTTGACAGGGTTTGGCACGCAAGTCTGCTGAGTAAGCTTCCTGCTTACTGCATCCCCGCCAAACTTTGCAACTGTATATCTTACTTTCTGAAAGAGCCGTCGATCAAGGTAGTCTTCGGCTTCATTCATTCAGGCTGCTCTGCGGACCTAATGTATATATTAATACTGTAGTTCCTCAGGGTTTTGTTCTCTCTGCGACTCTTGCTGCACATCAATGACCTACTTCTACCAGGTATTGTTAGGTATGCAGGTGACAGCACAGTCACAGTGAGATTCATGATCAGTGCAAAAAAGGGAGGGGCAGTAATACGTTCACTCAGAGAGGCCATGGTGGAGCGGATAAATGCGACCTTAAGTCTCGTCTCCCAATGGGGTGATGTCAATCTGGTAACTTTCAACGCTGCCAAAGCGCAGGCCTGTCTTTTCTCCGCAAAACGGAGTCCTTTTACTCTGACTCCTACTTTCCGAGGTACATCTGTAGAGGTTACTGATCATCTCGAGCTTCTCGGCATACAGTTGAGTTCTAACTTCAACTTTGGCGCCTACATTGAGTCGAAAGCACAAACTGCGGCCAAAACTGGGTATTTTAAACAAGGTGAAGCGATACTTCACGCCTGGACAGCTTCTGACTTTATAAAAAGCTCAACTCCGAACATGCATGGAATATTGTAGTCACCTTTGGGATGGCTCAACAAATTATCAACTTGCCGCACTCGACTCAGTGCAACGCAGAGCCAAGCGGCTTATTGACGACAAAAAGCTGGTGAAAAATAAGCTCCACAGCTTAGCTCACCGCCGTCAAGTTGATTGCTTGTCGGTCTTCTACAGATTGTAATTCGGAGTGTACCCATGAGCTTCATAAGCTCACACCGCCATCTCCATTCTACTATTGGAATACCAGTAATACTGCCGGTTACCATCCACACTTGGTTGATATTCCGAATATTCGCACTAACTGCTATAAGTCATCTTTCATAATGCGCACAGCCAAGGAGTGGAATGCCCTGCCGGCGTCTGTTTTTCCGAGTGCATATAACCTGAACCTCTTCAAGTTGCGTGTTAACAGGCTTCTCCTGGGTAAACTCGGTCCATCGTAGACCTTATCTTTGCCCTCGGGCCAGATGGAGGTCAAGCGTGAGCCTAGTTTAATAATAATAAAAAAAGTAACAACACGGGACAGCGAATGAGTTAAAGCACGGAGCAAATACAAAGAGGAGACGGCCTAAGCACTGCACTGTGATTTTAACTAGGTTCTGACGTCATCGCAGTGGGCGTGGCTTTAGCTAGTATACTGTAAGCGTTCATCCTGTGCGCTTATATGTCGAAAGACGTAAATCGGTGTATTTTCATAGTATTTAGAAGAAAAGGATGAAGTGTGGTTTTATCGTGTAAAAACTACTCAGAAAGTTTCTCTAATGCTATGGATGGCATCATATTTCATTTGTAAGTAATTTTATGCCTAATTTATTAAAATAATTCTAGAAAAATCTCTGCGTCGGCTTTCAAATATAATTAAATATATTCGACACTAGATGGCGATACTTTGTGTCATATGAACTAAAATAAAAGGTACGTAGAGCTCAGTATTGGTAAAATAATCATACGGAGGTGCTGAAATTTGTTTTGTATTGAGTCCTAAAGAATTTTTTATTGGCAAAATATTATAGGCAATCTATCGTCAAGGCAGCTAAACTGCATTTCAACATCGATATGGAACGATGCGAGTAGTTTTACTATTTATCGGTAGATGGAAGATAGTCAAATGACCAGGGCTAACACCCCCATACCCCGCAAATTGTCACGCGTTGTTACGTAGTGAAATCTAATTACAACACTTCCTCTTTGTATTTGCTCCATGGGTTAAAGTGACAGTAAATTCATATAAAAATCATTCAATAAATAACACCATTTACCACATTCAAAAAATAAAAGTGCTTACCACAGTTCCATCGCACTTCTTAATATGTTGCAAATACGCCTTGACATATTTACGAACCAACCCACATTTGGCACAAACTAAGCCATCAACATGTTTTGACACGCTATTTAGATATTGCCTTACTTGTTCTTCATCATCCACATCCTGCAATTTATAAAACATCTAATTAATTGCGAAACGTAGCTGTTTAATTTTTTTTTTTGCGTATTGTTATAGGTTTACTTGCAGTGTGCACCTAAAAATCTTTAGTACAGCAAAACTTTTAAGATATATTATTAGGAGTTAAAGTATAAAATTACTGTTTTGTAAAACATTCAAGCACTTTCTTTTGAGAAATATAAACCCTCATTATTTATATATTTCTGCCATCTCGAGGTTTATGCCTTTGGGATAGAACTCTGTTTTATTGTCTTTTTTCCTAAAAACAAACCTGTTTGCAGGAAATTATCCAAATTGCGGAAAAAACGGCAATTAGTTGGGGCCGGCTCGTACGGAGGATGTTGAATGATTCATAAATTCATGATTACATAAAGGTCTCGCCTTATTTGTTGTTGGTGCATGCAAAATTCATAACCTCTCGCTTCTTACGTGTGTAAAAGCAATGTGAAATACCAAAAAATTTCAAAAAAGCTACATTTATTGTTATACTGCCTAAAGTTCGAGACAGGTCGTACAGCGGTTGCAGAATCCTAAGCTAACTATTTCGGCAAGTTCAATCAACTTGAAAATAGTCTTTGAAATTGGTCACTTAGGGCTCAGGCTTTGTTTTAAAAGTAGCATACTCACTAAAGGTGCATTTCCTTGTACCCATGCTAAATAATCATGTTCTTTTTGTATGTGATCGACCCACTGCCCTCCATCCACTTGTTTTTCACAAACCGCACATATTACTGTGCCAGTATGTTTCAATATAAATTCATCGAAACTTGTGTCCAAAGTACTTTCCAAAACTAACTTTTCATTTGAATGTGAAATGTCAACAGGTGTCTGCAAAAAATATTTATTGTAAGTACAGGCATTATAAAAACAGCAACACTTATTAATAGACCGGCTACTTTAATCTATATAGTAAATTTGAAAATTTCACATCATCATCACCATCATCAGCCTGTAGAAGCCACAGTTGGCGAGGGCCACACCCGTTTTTGATTGAATTTGCCTTAATTGACGACACGTTTGGCAGCCAGCTTGACAGATAGACGTAAAATGTCTCTTGCTCGATGCTTACCGTCGCCGATCTGAGTATTTTGCACCTGGCGTAAACGAGATGGTTATCTGCCGTCTATCAGTAGCTATAAGATCTTATTCATGCCCCATCCTCAATCTTACAACATTTTTGTTAAAAGTTAAAGTTACAGTCTATATACGTCCCACTGCTGGGCACAGGCCTCCTCTCATTTCTGAGAGGGTTTTAGCTGCGCCAATGCTTGTTGGTGAACTTCACATGTCAGGTATCAGTGTCACATACACATACAGGTTTTCTCATGATATTTTCCTTCACCGCCAAGTACGTGATAAATCAGCACTTAAAATTGCAATTAACATTTTAATTGGTGCAGGTGGGAGTCGAACCCGGGTACCTCGCGTAATGTGAAATTTATATTTAGATAGGCCCTAGACTACCACAGCTTACACATTTTTGTACATCGATATAAAAACAACAAATATTATTATTTATAATTATAATGTACTTTTCTAATGATCCTTTTGTAATAAAGCAAAATGTCATGTTAGTTATCTATCAACTATATAGCCGTATCAAATTATATAGCATTCTTGAGATAAAAAAAAACTATTTTATTTATTAAAATGTAGAGAATATATGTATATATATATATATATAAAATAGAATATATGCAAAAGTGATTTAAAGTTAGGCAACAACTATTAATCTGTGAAGAGTGTGCTATTCTAATTTTTTATTATTAGTGATTTGAAATAAGAGACCAAAAATGAGAAAAGGAAATGAAAGTATATTTACTTTCTTTTCCTATAATATACCTAAAAATTAACAAAAATAGAAATACTAACTTTTTCTAAAATGCCGTCGCAATTTTTAACATGCTGCAGGTATGCCTTGATATGTTTTCGTTTAAGCCCACATTTAGCACAGACAAGGGCTCTCAAATACGTCCTTATATGATGCAAATGATTCCGCACTTCCTCCTCATCATTTAAATCCTGTAATTTTTTTATTTGTTTAAAATTATGTTTAAAATTGTAATTTTTTAACAGTGGTAGAGCCACGTGGCAGCTTTTGCTGTCGCACGGATGGGCCGGCTCGAACCGGGGTGGTACCACGACCTCACAGAATACCAGCGTGAAGTAGAGGTTTACCTCTACGTTTCGCTTGGTGAGTGCAGGTGGCCGGAGGCCCTTTTTACTAGAAATGAGGCATTCCATCTTAGTCCTCACGGGTGACAACGCATCTGCATTTTGATTCGCAAACGAGGATAGATGTAGATGTCTATGGGCCGCAGCAACCACTTACCATCAGGTGGACTGTGTGCTCGTTTGTCACCCTTATCCTATAAAAAAAAATGCACGTATTGGCAAAAACAAAAAATATCTAATAAAAAAAGTAACCAGTAGAAGTCATAACTTCGAACGTGGCAAAATAGTTCCTTTGCCGTTTGTTGTAATGCCTATGGATTACCCGATTCGCGGTAGCAAGGAGGACGAGTGTTCTATTTACTTCGTGTTTTACCTTTATCGCAAGTCGGCAGGGCCAGGGAAATACTCATGTGCTCATAGTAGGCCAACAGCACCGACCAGCCTTGGTAACCCTACGAATTTTTCCGTAGATCTACGGAATTTTGTCATCATCTACGGAACTAAGGAATACGAGGTTGAAATCTACGGAATATTTAAAAACTTAACAAGAAAAATATTTTTTATCATGAGTGTGAAATTAGCCGACAATGTCATTCTGTCTCTCTTCTTCTATACTTGTCTCTATATTAAAAAAAAATTGCTTGTAAATATATAATTTTTTGGTGAGGTTAATCGATTTCAAATTTCAATAGCGTAAACATTTTAGATTAAATTACGTTTATTTCGAATATCGAACACTTCTTCAAAAATGAGAAGTTATATATTATAAACGCTCATAACATTTTCATAGATGATTGAATTGTCTCAAATTTTTCCAGTTTTCCCAAACATTTTCACAATTATTTAAAAAATTCTCGTGAATAATTCTTCTCTTTTCCTCGATCTTTTTAATTATCTATGTTAATTTTAGTGAAGATGGTCCGTTGTTTATCATTCGTCTTATTATTGCTTCAAAGTTTTTCAGCATCAAGTTTGAAACGTAATTTTCTTAATATAATGTTGTTAATTATTTTATTTGTTTTTTAATAAAAATAATTTAATTAAAAGAAAACAATTAATTTTTAATCAGTTTTTATATGGTACTTTTTTCTTATATGTGCAGCTTGATTCGATGTTATAACTACAATTGAACTTGTAACAAGAATTTTATATGTCAGAAAGAATTTCTCCAAAAAATTGATCTATTCTATGACAAAAACAAAAATTTTCGGTCCTCTTTAGAAGTCTGCAGATCTACGGATGTTTTGAAATAACATCTACGGAATTTTTTGATTGGAAAGATTTGGAAAAATTTGAGATGGCAACACTGTCACCGACCGTTCACTTACAGCCCCTCTTCTGAGCTAAATGTTGCTTTCCCCTTCCCTCCTAACAAGACGCCACAGAATACAAAAACAGCGTTGCCTATTTGCGGACTTTATAAACCTTTGTCAGATAAAGTGGGGAATTACTATAACTTCAGAAGTTTTAGAATATTTAAGACCTTTAATTTATTTATTGAATGCAGTATATATTTAAATAATTCACTTTTTATTCGTATCAACACTCATAAGGTGACTCTCTCGTTTAAGGCGACCCACAAAAGAAGCAAAGCGGATGTCTATTTTTAAAGTATGTTTGTTCTCCTCTCAAGCTGCATCCATCATGCTAGTGATATCGACGTTTTCTAAACACGGAAGTCAGTACTTTTTATAAAGATACTGTCTCCGAATATAGTCTTAAATCAGCCTTTAGTGGTTGTTCTTCTAGTATTATAGCATGGTAAGAAGTGTAATAGCGTAATAACGACACCCCTATCCCTTCCAGCACCGCACCATTAGTGGTGCGCCACCACCACAATCCCGGAAGGTAGGCAGAGTGACCTTTTTTTAGGATAGGATAAAAAATGAGCACACAGTCCACCTGATGGTAAGAGGTTGTTGTAACCCATAGACATCTACATCTATCCTCAGTATAGAATCAAAATGTGTTCGAGAAGCTTTAGACGTGTTGTCACCCATGAGGACTAAGATGGAATGCCTTTTTTCCAGTAAAAAGGGTCTCCGGTTCTCTACACTCACCATACGAAAGACAGCAGCATTAAGCTGCTATTTTACGCTGGTATACTGTGATAGCGTGGTTCTTTCCCAGTCAAGCCGACCCATTCGTACTACAAATATACTACTAATGTAGCTGCAGCATGGCTTTACCACGTATAACCTGTTGTAATGATATTGTATGACCTATTGTAATGATAATTATCTCCAACTTCGCCTTAACTGCGGAGGGCAAGATGAATAATGTTTTGCGACACCGCTATTGAGCTTCCCATATTCACACAGAGCTGCCACCTCAGGCAGATCCTGCAGCTAAGTCAAGCCATGTGGAACAATCAACTTTACCATGACAAGATAAGAACTAATTGAGGGGTTTTTAAAATTACCTTTAAGTAAAAAATGTCTATAAATTGTTTTAGTAAACTTACTAAAGGTGGTTTTCCCTCAATTCTTGCTAAGTAGTTATGTTCTTTTTGTATGTGATCTATCCACTGCTCTCCTTTTACTTCTTTTTGACAAACTCCGCATTTTACAAGACCAGTATATAATATTTCGCTGTCATCCGTATTTGGTTCATGCAATGTTTCATTATTCACATCTGATTTGGTAATTTCACAAGATGGATCGCTAAGCATAGTATCATTATTGAATGCCTATAAACATAATGATTAGGAAATTTACAAAAATAAGAAAATCATCATCAGAAGCTCTTCCTTGGGAAAATGCAAAATGTTAAATATATATATATATATATATATACAAATTAAATATTATTAATAAGATTATTAAAGTGGATTTGATGACTCTGCCACTCACTTCTTCAGCATAAATTTGCTTTGTCACTATTTTTTCATTCATTCCTTTCCTGGTCACAGTGTTGTCTTACAAACCATACTTTTCTATATTACTTTTACTCTCATGCTTCTTCTGTCATACCCAACTTTCATTAGGTACTATACATTAACGTAGGACTAACACAAGATTGTAAATTGTCATGCGTGCCTATTTTGACAATATCATCCTTGATATTTTTATCACTGTTTAGTATACCTACCTCAATTACCCAAGTTATTTTAAGTATATATGAATTTTTATAAATACCCACTTCAGGCAAATTTTGATGCTTATATCGCCATCTATATTTGCACCAAGATAAATACAGGCTATTAAAAACGATAAAGAATAAAACATGGGTAAAACTGTAAAAATACTCACTTTACTGCCATCGCAACTTTTAATGTGCTGCATGTATGATTTGGCATATTTACGAACCATTCCACATTTAGCACAAACCAGCCCGTTTATTTCTTTTGTTATATTATGAAGATGTTTTCGAGTTTCCTCTTCGTCATTGACATCCTGCGAATGACAATCAAAATCAATTTTTGTACAAGTTTCTTAATTTACATAAATCAATCAACATCCTCGATCTGTATCAACATTTTTTTTTAATATTACAAAGCTATCTTAACAAAATGTGCCAGCTGATGCTTCAATAAATTTAATCATAACATGAAATATATCACATTTTTTTCTTACTGAGATCATTTATAGTTAGAAATTTGTATATAATAATAAAGTTCTTTAAGTTCGTCATGGAAATAATTTTCTTATAAACAAATTACAGCCAATATTAAACAAATTTTGATGGTACAGTAAACTATTTCTCCTTTGTTTTCTATTTAACAGTTTGAAGATACATTTAATTTATTTTTCAATAAATGGTTAATGTGACATAATATAAATACATATATTCTCATACTTACTAAGGCCGTGTCGCCATCTTTCCAAGCTAAATAATTATGTTCCTGTCCAATATGGTCCATCCAATGTAAAACATCCACATCTAAATGACAGACACCACATTTTATAGGTTCATCTTTAAGCTGAAGTTTCTTTAAAAAAGTGTTTTTGTCATCATCAGGTGTTTCCTATAACAAAGTGATGCTGGTCATATCAATCAAATTATGAAAATTCGCCACCATTGGCAGGCGGATTTGTGATCAAAAGACCAATAAATAAGCTAATGTTTGATTATGATATGATCTGATGGGTGACGGTAGTTGGCGATTGCAATGCCGTCTTATATACTATCATTCATCATCATTACAGCCTTTCATAAGTCCACTGCTGAACATAGGCCTCCCCCAAGGGATGCCACAAAGCACGGTCCTGAGCCACCTGCATCCATCGACTTCCTGCATGTCTTACCAGGTCGTCACTCCATCTCGTGGGTGGTCGACCTACACTTCGCCTACCGGTACGAGGCTGCCACTCAAGAACCTTTCTTCCCCATCGGTTGTCGGTTCTTCGAGCTATGTGGCCGGCCCACTGCCACTTCAGCTTACTAATCCGTTGGGCTATGTCGGTTACTCTGGTTCTACTGCGATATACTCATTTCTAAGTTTATCACGCAGAGAAACCCCGAGCATAGCCCTCTCCATAGCTCGCTGAGCGACCTTGAGCTTCCTCATACGGCCAGCAGTGAAGGACCACGTCTCAGATCCGTAAGTCATCACTGGCAACACGCACTGGTTGTACAATTTCGTCTTAAGGTTTTGAGGTATGTCTGACGAGAAGATGTGTCGTAGTTTCCCCGAACGCTGCTATATATACTAAGATAATATATAATATAATATAATATATATACTAATAACAGTACAAATTCAATTTATGACAGTTTTACGTCCGAACAGAATATTGGAGAAATTACGAGCATATTCGGATGTAAAAACTGTTGTAGGTAAATAATTTGATTTATATCCTTATACACATTATAAATGTCGAAGCAAAACCATTCATCCCAATACTATGGATATCACAACAAATGGATCTGCAATTGTCCGATATGGATCACTGTGCATCTGTGTAGTTGGCCGATAATAGAAAGGAACATACTACATACACCAATGTATCTCCGCCTATTCGCTAGTTCTCACCGCTGTAAATTTATTTTTGTCAAAAAGCGTAGTTATATTCGCACTACAATAGCTCCCACTTGTGTTAAATAGCATAGCTACTATTATATTTTTAAAAACAAAGCAAAAGAAATAATATGTCAAGTGCTGGTATTTTCGTAGACACCAGACGGCAAAATATATATTGTACTAACTATATTTTTGTTCTATCAAAGCATAATAGGTACTGTTTGATATGTATCAAATACGAAACAAAATAATAGAAACTTACATTTTCAATAAAACGACCACAACTTTCTACATGTTGTAAATACGATGTTACGTTTTTGAGAGTAATGCCGCATTTACAACAAATTAATCCTGTTGACTGTTTTGAATATTCCTCCAGGTGATTAAATAAAACATTTTTATCTTGAAAGTCCTTAAATATTAAAAAAAAATACACTTTTAAATAATCAATAAAAGCATTCAATTAATTTGAACACAAATATGTAATAAAATCAGGGGTGTCACTTCCACTATGGAAGGTATGGAGCACTCCATACCTCAAGTTTTTCAAGGTATGGAATTCCATAGCTGAAATTAGGAAATAAATCGCATATTACTACAAACCCCATATAAATAAATCGCAAGCCCTTAAACCTCAATACCCCACATCTTATAGTTCAATAAATAAGTTGAGTATATACACTGCAAACTCTTAAACCTTAATACCCCACGAGTAATGCGAACAAATTTGAAAATCGCGCCACCATTTTCCATACCTCAGATTTTTACAAAGTGACACGCCTGAATAAAATAGTTTTTGATAAAAAATATTGCCTCAAGTTTAAAAATTCATAATACGAATGTATGATGAAAGTATAAATTACTGCTTAGCATGAAAGAATGTGATATACTATGTTATACTTTAAAGCCTATATATATACACTAGAGGACATTTTTGCCGTGCAACCTGACGCGGAACACTCAATCTACGTGACGATACAACGTTGCACAGTGACCCGCAATATTTTACGTGACGCGGAACATGTTGCTTGTTCCCACTCCGTGAGCGAGGGCACGTGTCCCGCGTCAGTGTCAACATGTCAGTAGTGTGGGAAAATGAAACCGTGCTTTTACTTCTTAAGTTTTCCCAGAGTCATATTTTGTTGTGGGATACTTCAAACCACAAACTTCTGATACTATTCTGCCGATCAGTTATTTCGACACTCGAAGTGTACGACAAGGAAGCATAAGAACCTCCAGTCGACAAGTATTTTAATGCAATGGTAAGTGTGATATGATTGCTAACATACTAACTAGCTAACAAGTATATCCAAGGCTTTATGTGCAACACGTGTTAGAGTGCATGGGCTCTAATTTAATTAGTCTGTGTTAGGTGCTTGCCGCAACGTAAAATGTTTAAGGGCTACGACAGAGCCAAATAAGTAAATAATATGCCTTCATGAAGACTGAGGTGCAATGAAAACCACTCAAGAAAAAATGATTAGAGGTCAAGAAGTAACTTTTTGCACTAAGCTGCCATGTCTTATCGATATAACACACAAATTTTAATTACATTTATAAAATGTCATTCGTGGCGACACTTCGTCGCGCTCGCGGCCATGTTTCAGTAAAATTATAGAATAACAAATTTTCTATTCAGATGTGACACTATTGACGTTGTATTATAAAAAAAAACCAATATGTTTTAGTAACAGTTGTGATGTAAAATAGATTACGATATATTTATACCATTGGAATGCACACTATTTTAATGTTCAAAGTTAATTATTGTATTGCATATTAATTTAATACATTATTTTTCCTATACACTACATCAAGTAAAATTAACCATACAGTCTAAATAAACTAAAACTACAATAATTACATAAGAACAATCATTCTACTTACGCAGAATGATTAATATGTCCTCTGCTGATCGCTATGGTTAATCTATGATGGTAAAAAGTAACGCATGCGCATGAGCGATGATATACGAGTGGCGCACATTTTTTGTATGAAATAGCTATTCTAGTACGAAAGTACATTGTTCTTCAATGTAAATAAATTGGTTATTGTAAAATGCTAAAAAACATATTAATAAAACAATAATATTATATTATAATTTACCAATGGATTCTCGCCTAATTTCCATGCTTGATAATTGTGTTCTGTAGCGATATGGTCCACCCAAAGAGTTGTAAGAACTTCTTGTGCACATACTCCACACTGATGGAATTTATCTTCTATGGATGACAAAGGGAGGGTGTCGAGTTTATTATTTTTCATTTTGTCGACATCATGTTTAATATTTAAATTGTGAAAAAAGTTCTGAAATAACATGAACAAGAAATTGATAGACCATTCTTTTATTTATGTATAATACAACAAGTTGAAGATTAAAAATTACCTTCATACAGTTTTGTGCATGTATCACAAACATTTTCGGGCATTGTTTCTCTATGCCACAAAAAGTACATTTTAAACTTTGTACTTCTTTTAATCTTTGGCATATTTTCTTTAACAAATTTTCATTCCCAAAATCCTAAAAAAAATCAAGTTGTTATGTAAAACCATACAGTTGTCAAAAGCAAGTAAAAAGTTGGAAGATATAGATACGCTGCCGGAAGAAATGGGATATAATAGTTATTTAACTTTTGCAAAGCCAAGCGAACTAATTTTATAAGATGTGTCGATTTCCGACTATACTACATTTCCGAGTTTCGGAAGCTTATAGGTTAGAGAGGAGAGTAGACAGGATGGCTTGAAATCTACCACACTTCTCAACATATTATAAACGATCTCATAAATCATGTAGTAGCGGTGTAAGAATATCTACTACCTCATACTACTGTCCCGTAGGTGTCGTAGGAGGCAACTAATGGAAACAAACAAGGAGAAGGGCAGCAGCATCTTAGATAGGCAGTAAGGGTTGATGAATGAATAATCTCATCATGGGAACATGCAAGTGAAAAGTGTAATGAATGGAAGTGTAGAAGGATTGGCACTGGCACATACACTGGGACAATTTTAGAGACAACGAAATCATTATAGATCAGAACAATAATGAATGTAACCTTTTCCAATCTGATTTAAAATAATGTTTTGAATGCTATAATGTGGATATTTATTTAAATTCCTAGAACAAATGACGAAAAATCGATTCATTTGAGGAAATCGAAAATGTGATTGAAAATTAAATAACTGAATTTATTCAGAGAAGATACAATTTTTTCTCATAGATGAATTTTGAAAGCTGAAATACGAAACAAGCTAGATTTATAAAAGTATGTCTTCCACAATAGTCACTTACTAAAGAAAGACCATCTCTCCAAGCGATGTAACAATGCTCTTCAGAAATATGGTTTTCCCAGTCTACTTCTGAGAACTCTTTTGAACATACCCCACATTTAATACTTGAAATGTATTTTTTGCATTGTGAAACAGTATCATAGATTTCTTCAGTGTTTATCTGCGATGTCTGAACAGATCTCCTGCGTTTCTAAAGATAAGAAGTTTAAATTACATATTTTAATTAATTTTTACAGTAACTTTTTTCTGAGGATACTTAAAAATAAGCCTGATCTTAATCATATGCTTTATTGCAATAACATAGATTTCTAGCGAATTAACAGAACAAGAATAAAATTTCAGAACATATTATATTTATATAATTTATTTGGACAACATTGGCATGTTTCATAATCATTGTCAAATTCAATGTTGCAGTTTGTTCTTAGGTTGGTTGTCCTCCCAAGTTCAGACCTCATTTTGAAAAAAATATCAGATTAAAAAAAAATAGGTTTGACGGAATTTTACTTTCTTGCATCAAAAACTGAAGATATTTCATTTCATTTGATAATCGCAACGTTTTGCAAGTGGGTATTTATTGGCATAATACATAATTATAAGTTCACTGCTTTTATTAGTCAAATATAAACATTTACAATTTTGCCCATTCTTAACATTTATATCATTAAATTGATTAATACATTAGACTAATTTCGTAAGATCTAACATTTTGTACAAGAGAACCTGTTATAGACCTGTTATAAATACCTTGTAGCATTACCTTTGCTTTGGAATTTATTACAGAGTAGTCAGTACTTTTGTCAATGTCTTTATGCACACTAAGCATAGAGCTTTTTGAAGATTTATTTGCTGCGGTCTGAAAAATAGTAAAATTATTTTTAATTTTAATTTTGTATATAGGTATAACGACACACTTTATCCTTATATAAATTCAAAACATTAGGTATTAAAACCTACACTGTTGATTTTATATTTATATTAAAAATGTATGAAAATATAAGTAGGTACAGAGAATTAAGTTTGGGGTGGTTCTTTCCATTGATGGTAATGCACTGATCGTTCATCGTTCCTTACGTTAAAAGTATGATCAACGCATGCGGCGTAAGAAGAACGCGTGTAAACAAAAATGTAGTCGTTAGACCGTACATTCATTTAGAGAAGAGAAAGTTATCAAATAAAGTTAAGACCCGGACCCATAATTAATATTGAAAATATGTATATTTTCAAGTAAAATTACTAATATTCCCATTTCAAATTATTCTGTCCATTTTTTACGAGCTCAATAGAAATATCGTGTTTCATTGAAAAATGGATATACGGAAATATTTTCGCGCAATGATTTTTTATAATTTTAAAAATGTCCCCTAAAATCAGACAAATCGTTTGATAGACCTTAAATAACATTTAGGGAAAATACCTTTCTAAGACAAACGTATACTGCTGCTATAACAAAATTTAATAGTCGACTAAATTTGACAGATGACTAAATGTTACGGAAGGAAAAATGCTAGCAGTAAAAATTTAATTGAAGAGAATTCTCGAATTTGATTTCGAGTTTTCCATTTGGCAATTCACACATACTGCAGAATGGAAGTAATCACAATATTTTAAACGAACACTTTCGCGAGAGAAGGATAGTTTTACGATAGTTTCGCTCAGAAACATGCCCGCGTGGAATGGTGCCGTGACTTGATAATGAAGCAGTCTAGACTGGCGTGTTTACGACATTCTTACGGTTCGTCCGTCTGTCTGGGTAAGTACAACTCTTTTACCTAATTCTGCCACCAAACGCAGTGCTTTCTGGTATGAAGGGTATAGAGAACCAGTATGATTACAGGCTGTGACGAATTCCATCTTAGTCCTTAGAGGTGACAGACAACATATCTGTAGCCTTATTTTTTAAAGTTGGTTTCAAATCACCATAGGCTGCAGAAAACACTCACCATCAACAGGACTGTATGTTCGTTTGTCACTTCAATTTTATAAAAAAAAACTATCTAAATACGAAACGCTTGTCGACAGTTAGGCTGTTTCAAAATAACTAACGCTTATCAAAGTGAAGCAATCGAGAAGCGCAGGGAAGATTATGATCGTGGTTTTTTTTTATTTTACTTTGCACTCGCACACACTGCTTCTAACCCTAATTTTGCACCATGTGAATTTTTTATACATTATACTCGTACTCGTAGTCTTAATTGCCGAAAGATGCGCTAGGCGCTTTCGAGCAGGGGTAAATAAATAGATAATATATTAAAATGTTTGTAAAACAAAAGTCACTTATCAGTTAGCTGGAAAGTAGTACAATGATGATGCCAGAAAATCCATATCCATACAAGTAAACTATGAACTATCAAAAACAGTTTCTGACAAATGGTGATATTATGGACATTATGGATGTGGATACCCCATAATGAACAGCAGTGCGATTGTGCAATTTTGGTTATAGAACTGACAACAAACAAGGAAATAAAAATCAGTTTCAAAAATGGCTACTGTAGTGTTTGCATATATATATATAAGTCACTGTCCCGAGCGCACCGCGTCAATTACACGAGAGCCTCGGGCGAGAGTGGACGTGTTTAGTTAAGTGCGTGCCGTAGCTGTGTTACACTACAGTGATTAGAGAAGATAGCAGACAATACAAGTGGCGACGAGAAAAAAAGGTAAATACCTGTTTAGTATAAAGATATATCAACAAAAATAGGTTAGCAATGTGCAACTATTAGCATTGCAATTGGAAATTGTAAACTAAATCCTAGAGTACCCGCGGAAAAAAAACTTTGGATTATGAATTATGATTTATTGTTTTTAACCCTGTTATGATCATTATAATAATTTATATAAATTATATGTTCGCATATGAGACCACGCTTATGGTGTGCAAAATTTATTTTCTTTATGTAGCAATGATAAAATAATGTTTTATTTTAACATAATATGTCTATTAGCACAACTTTTATTTACAAAAGACTTTTGATGGAAAAATAGTAGATGTAACTAATCACTCCTCTCGATTCGAACCGAAATACAATGTCGTTAGCTAAACTTTAGTTGCATTTTACATGTAGGTGTGATATTTATCGCCTTTAATGAAAATACTATTTTACTTATTTTACTTATTTATAAACAGTGGTAGAGCCACGCGGCAACTTTTGCTGTCGCACGGATGGGCCGGCTCGAACCGGGGTGGTACCACGACCTCACAGAATACCAGCGTGAAGTAGAGGTTTACCTTTGTGTTTCGCTTGGTGAGTGCAGGTGGCCGGAGGCCCTTTTTACTGGAAATGAGGCATTCCATCTTAGTCCTCACGGGTGGCAACGCATATGCATTTTGATTCGCAAACGAGGATAGATGTAGATGTCTATGGGCCGCAGCAACCACTTACCATCAGGTGGACTGTGTGCTCGTTTGTCACCCTTATCTTATAAAAAAAAAAAACCGCTTTCATGGCATATATAAGTCTTACAAAAAATTGTGGACACTTCCCGACTTCTGTAAATTGCATAGTAGGTAACTAGTAATACTGTAAATGCGCATTATAGGTATTGAATTCACCCAAAGCCTAAATGGCACAGCAATGGAAGTAGTCGGTATAACAAATAAACCGAAAGAGAAGGGGTGTTATGGAACATATTACTATCATGAAATTGAGTTTGGGTACCAAGATACCAACCATTAAATTGGTGTTGGGTACTAAGATACCATCATTAAATTGAGTTTGGGTATTAAGATACCATCATTAAATTGAGTTAGGGTACTAAGATACCATTATTAAATTGAGTTTGGGTACTAAGATCCCACCATTAAATTGGAGTTTGGGTACTAAGATACCACCGTTAAATTGGAGTTTGGGTACTAAGATACCACCATTAAATTGGAGTTTGGGTACTAAGATACCACCATTAAATTGGAGTTTGGGTACTAAGATACTACCATTAAATTGGAGTTTGGGTACTAAGGTAGGCACCACCATTAAATTGGACTTTGGGTACTAAGTTACTACCATTAAATTGGACTTTGGGTGCTAAGTACTACCATTAAATTGGACTTTAGGTACTAAGTTACTACCATTAAATTGGACTTTGGGTATTAAAATACCAGCATTAAATTGGAAATAAATATATAAGAAACTTTTCAGTTTGCCCCTAAAATAATAATAATAATGATACCGTTATCAACTTTAATGTGATAGCACATCTATGGCTATAAGGTGTGTAAAATGGAAAAGGTCTCTACTAATCTATCTGGACGCAGCTGAAGTTATATCAGCACTCAAGAAACGAGCTACGCTATTGCATTTTGGTGGCTCTGGGATACAAGAAATATTCTACAATTTACCGGGTGCCAATGTCGAATCATCAGAAACCGTTGATGTATTTAAAGTAGCCATAAAAAAAACTCTACGAGTATTTTCATCCTAAACAGAGTAAAGTTTATGAGTGGCATGTTTTTCGATTGCTAAAACAGGAAAAAGGAGAAAAATTTGAGAAGTTATTGATAAGATTGCGTCAACAGCCCGATCATCTCATAGATCAAATTGCGGAAAAGTGTAATTCGAAATTGCGCAAGAACCTTATATCTTACAAAACGTGGGAAGAGTTAAAAAGGCAAAAAAGTATATGCTTTTAATCAAATGTAAAGACCACACGAGACATTATTAGCATATGGTAGTAACTCTTCTTTGGCAATAGAGGGTTTATTTGAAACTATACTCGAAGTCGATGGACGAAAGGAACATACAACTATTAACCTGATTTCGGGGGGTACTAGAGACCTGTTGGGTAAGAACACAGCAGTTCGTCTGGGTGTCTTAAAACTTGGTATCGGGATAAATCAAGTGGAGAGTACCTATCCCCATTAAAGAGAAGGTTGCAATCAAAATTAAGGAATCACTAAACAGTGATATAATTGAAGAAGTGCAAGGCCCGTCTAAATGGGTTTCACCAATGTTCCAATCATGAAAGAAAATGGTGAATTACGTTTGTGCGTAGATATGGGATGTACGAACGCCGCTATATTGCAAGAAAACCACCCCCTGCCTACTATGGACCAATTTTGCCTAAAATGAAGAAAGCTAAATATTTTAACAAATTAGACATAAAAAAATGCCTTCCATCAAGTGGAAATTCACTCTGAATCCAGACACATAACGACTTTCATAACCCCCAAAAGATTATTTAGATATAAAAGAATAATGCTTGGAATTACCTGCGCTTCCGAGATTTTTCAGAAGATCATTGAAAGGATGCTGATAAACTGTGAAGGGGTCGTCAATTTTATTGATGATATCCTGGTATTCGGGAACAGTGAAGAACATGACGCATGACTAAAGAAAGTTCTACAGGTACTTAGTAAAAACAACGCCATGCTGAATAGCAATAAATGCATATATAAAACGCAGGATGTGAATTTTCTGGGACACAGGCTTACACATGAAGGAGTAAACCCTTCAACAAGTACGTTGAGAGCATTATGAAATTTAGGGTCCCAAAAACCATAGAAGAACTCCAAAGTTTTTTAGGACTCTTAAACTACATAAACAAATGGATACCTAACTTGGCCGCCATGACAGAATTTCTAAAGCACCTGCTAAGACAGAAGATGAGCAAAAGGAAGAGCTTGGAAAAACAATGGTCTGAGGAACAAGATAAAGCATTCCAAAAACTCAAACGGATGCTCAAGGAAATACAGATTTTAGGGTATTATGACGTCAAAGATGCAAGACAGGTGATAGCAGATGCTAGCCCTGTCGGACTTGGTGCTGTCCTTGTACAAAATGATACAAATGGCCCTAGAATTATTGCCTATGGTAATCGAACTTTGACAGACTGCGAGCGCAGGTATAGCCAAACGGAAAAAGAGGCACTAGCATTAGTTTGGGGGGTCGAACATTTAATTATTTTTTATTTGGAAATGCTTTTGATTTAGTCACTGACCACAAGCCGCTAGAGATATTGTTCGGGTCTAAATCAAAACCATGTGCGAGGATTGAACGATGGGTACTGAGGATACAGTCTTATTCATTCAAGGTTGTATACAAGCCAGGAAAAACAAATATAGCTGATCCCTTGTCACGATTATGTAACTATCCTGATAACCCACCAAAAGGAAAAGACCAGCATGTGTACCAAATATTCGAAAATTCTAGACCACTTGCTATACCAATGAGTACCATTGTAGCATATTCAGAAAAAGACCAAGAGATTTACAAAGTGAAAAAGGGTGTCTATCAGAACGACTGGGACGATTCGATTAAGAGTTACAAATTTTTTGAAAACGAGTTGTTTCCATGATATCATTCTACTTCGTGGAAATAAAATTGTAATACCACAGCAACTCTGCAAAAGTGTATTAGATGCTGCATACGAGGGTCATCCAGGTATCGTAGCGATGAAGGGACGCTTGAGATCAAAGGTATGGTGGCCCCGTATCGATAAAGACGTAGAATAATTAGTGAAGCCCTGTAAAGGTTGTACGTTAGTGGTTTTGCCAAACCCACCTGCACCAATGAAGAGACGAGAGTTGCCTGCAGCTCCATGGATAGATGTCACAATGGATCTAATGGGACCATTGCCAAGTAACGAGTATCTGTTAGTAGTGGTCGACTACTATAGTCGATACAAAGGAGTAAAAATTACAAAAACATCACAAGCTTACAGATTATTAAAATGGTAAAAGAAATGTTCAGTAGACTTGGCTATCCTATTTCTATCACCGCAGACAATGGCAAGCAGTTGGTTAGTGAAGAGTTTCGATCTTTCTTCAAAGAATGTAACATTAAGTTATTTAGTACTGTACCATATTGGCCTCAAATGATCGGCGAAGTTGAAAGACAAAACGGAGATATTTTGAAACGTCTTCGTATCAGCCAGATCGAGAGGAAGGATTTAAACGAATGTTTGTGGGAGTATATTCTAATGTATAACAGCACCCCTCCTTACAGTTACCGGGAGGTTACCGTCTAAACTGTTTTTTCAACGAAAAAGTAGGGATAAAATTCCATCAATAGGTGAAATAAATTACAGACAATCATTTAGATTCAGATATCAGGGATAGAGACAAAATACAAAAAGAAAAAGGAAAAGAGTATGTAGATAGGAAACGCAGAGCAACTCACTCAGATATAATACAGGTAAATAAGGTTTACGTAAAAGCAGTCGAAAAATCGAATAATCTTACAACAAATTTTAAACCGACGCCACACGTCGTAGAGATTGCACGAGACGGTGACTGCACAGTACACAATAGTGAAACGAACCAAAGGTTTAGGAGAAATGTGATACATTTGAAGAAAGTAGGAGGCGATTGGACGGCTATTCCACCCGAACAGAATTAAAAAGAACAAAATCTAGAACAGGATAAAGAAGATGAAAATATGTAATAATTAATACAGACAATACAAGCTGCTTGTGATTGTTATGAGTTATAATAAAAAAAAAAGAAAAAATCTTGATAAGAAAGAGATGTAGTGTTTGTATATATATAAGTCACTGTCTCGAGCGCACCGCGTCAGTTACACGAGAGCCTCTGGCGAGAGTGGATCCGTGTTTAGTTAAGTGCGTGCCGAGCCTGTGTTACACTACAGTGTTTAGAGAAGATAGCAGACAATACAGCTACCAAGAACTTTGGCTACAAAAGTCAATCCCGCAGTTGTACACTGGATTGTGGTCAATCATTTAACGATTTTTGATAGCATTCCCATCGTCATATCTGTGTGAACGTGGATTTAGCGCTGTGACAACCCTGCTTACTAAAAAAAGAAATCGTTTGCATGTTACCGAACGCGGCGAATTAAGACTGTTTTTGAGTAAAATTGAACCTGATTGAGGTTGTTAAAAATCATCAAATACACCTTTAAAAAAATAAATCGATTGAAACTAAAATTGATTACCTATCTATATTGTTTCTTTCAATTTTATTAAAATATATTCTTAATATTATAAAGTTGCGTTTTAATTGCTCTCACTGGTAATAATGTCTAGTTTAGAATGTATGTTTAAACACTAGAACCGACTACTAAAGAACAACATAACTAAATCGATTAAAGTAATGAAATTGTGGTTTTTAAATTTTAGGCTTATAAAAAATTGGGGGCGCTGAAAAATAATTGATTTTCAAAGGGGGCGCTAAAAGAAATAAGTTTGATAATCTCTGCTCTAGCGGCTGACAAATGACGCCATATCCATTCGAAAATAGCAAACCTAAAATACCTCCGACTGGTAAAACAGCATCTTTACCAGATTTAAGTTATCAGTAACTGCACTCACCTCTACAATGTGTCATTAGACACATTTAAAAAAAGTCTATATCCAGTAGTTGATTCAAAAGGTTTATTAGGCTGCTGGAGTTGATTAAATAGTTATATTAGGTAGTAGGTAGATGATAGTATGTATTGACATTTTCATTTCCACTCAACACCAATTAAGTATCAATGTTTTGTTCGATACAACTAGCAAGTAATTATCTAGCCTACTAAACCCAAATCATACTAGTAACACAAAAAATTTAACTATAAATGAAATTACTTCTTAACTATGGAAATGTATATGGTTTTTATTGCTAAGCTAAGCAGTATAAATCAACTCTCTACTAGATGAAATATGACTTGATAACGCATACAATAAATACATGGGGACCTATTTTTAGTAATAGACTTAGAATGGACTGTGATAACAATGATGATAAGTTGTAAAAGATTACTTTACTTACTTTTTCGTATAAACTATTTTCAAAAGTGACATCATTAACATTGGTATTACTTTTAGATATTTGGTCAGTCAGATAGTTGGTTGAATCCTTATAAATATCTTCTATCTTTGTATGCTCACAACTATTTGGAAATATTGTATCAGATTCATAGGTTTTTAATGTGTGATTTTTCAACAGTGTTATATTATTTTCGCTTGTTTCAGAGACTGGATAATTATCCTCTGTCAGATGACAGCAAATTCTACCAAATGTATCATACTCATGGAAATCTCTTTTAACATAATCAGTGATAAAACCATCGTTAAGTTCTTCCTTATAAGTGGAACAGGAGTCATCATTGTAAATTTCGAATATTGTCATTGGAAAACTTTGGCTCTTTTGCTCCCAAAAATGAATATGCTGATAGTCCTTCTCATAGCCATAAAATTGCAATCTACCAAAATCCTTACAATTACAAAATTCTTCTTTTGAACAATAAAGGAAAGGATCACTTTCATGATCTTCTATGGAAATATTTTCTTCATAGATCTTATTTTTTATTTCACCAGAATATGTGGTATACTTCTGTGATTTAACAATTTTGCTCTTTGGATTATTATATGTTTTAATAGGTCTAGATATTAATTTGTAATCAAATTTTTTAGAAAATCCACCTGGTTTTTCAACACCTTGTATGCATAATTTAGATTTCAAATAACGCTTTGATCCAATTTTTTTCTTATCAGGTAAAAGACACTGGCTCAGGTAACTTGCTATTTCTTTTACCTTATCTACAGCAATTTGGGAACCATGATGATCCTGTATTGAAACTTTGTGTGATTCTAAGCTACTGTTTTTTGGATCTTTTTCACTCATTCTCCTTTCTGAAAAATTATTATTTTTTTCTATATATTTTCCACATTTGTCATTCAGTATAACTTTTTTAACTTCTACTTGAATATTTTCCCCTACTTTAGGATTTCCTTCTTCAATTTTTACAAATTCAGTTGCTGTAGGTCTCTTTTCTGTATATGATGAAGATTCAGAAATAGCCAGTTCAGTTTTTGAAGAATTATCAATTGTCTTTAGTTCAGTTACCATGAGATCATCTGGACAACAGAATGATTTTACATCATCTTTTTCTAATGACTTTTTAATTTCTAATTCAGTGTTTTTAACCAATTCAATTTCATTATTGATAATTTCATTTTCACTTGTGAGAAAGACAGTACTACTCAGGCTCGAGTGACTATTATGTAATTTGTTTGTATTATCTTTATTTTTATCAATATTTAAAATGTTTGTGTTTTCTAAATCTGCTGTAATTAAATTATTTACATTGCATGTTAATAAATTATTACATTTTTCCAAATCCACATTAACAGAAACACAATCAAAACCATTGGTACGTAATGTTTCAGTATTCTTAACTTTGTTGTTTAAGTATATGTCATCATGGTGATGCAATCTTTTGGTACACAGCTCTGGTTTTCCATTTGGAATATCAGTATTATTTTTTTTGCCTTCTGGTTTAAGCTTTGTATCTTCTTTAGACATTTCTTTAATCTCTGTATCTTTATCAATTTTTGTCTTTATATTAATACTATCACTAGAATTATCGAAACTATTGAAAGATGATATTTTACCACACTGAGAAAAATTATTTATTTGACTTTTAGTAATAGGAGCATGTATTGTAGACGAAATTAGAGAAAATTTTGATTTATCAAGTTTTAATTTGTTAAATTTTTCGACATCAATAATCTCTTGAGATATTATATTGATTTTGTTTTTAGATTCAGTGTTTTTAGGAATAGAAGATAAATCTGAAGTTTCATGAGGAAGCTTGCCACTTTCTAAAACTTCACTGTTCCTTTTGATAGAAATGCTGCTAATGCTTTTATCATTCTGGATGGTATTGTCATATTGTGTCTCATCCCAATGTGGAAAGTTTCTTTTAATTTTATTTAAATCAGTAATATCATCAGATTTATAAGTGTCTGAATTTTTTACAACACAGTTAGTAGACTTATATTCTTGAACAGTATTTTCGATACTTTTATTTTCTTGGTGTACATCTAAATTGGTTGGTAGAAAAGATGGACTTAACAAAACAGATTTTTTCATTAATTTTGCTGTTTCTGTAATTGATGTTTCTTTCTCTTGCGCTGTATTTGAATAAGTAGTGTTGAAGACTTCATTATCTGCAAAATATTGTGTATAGTTTGTTATTTTTTTTTTGTAACTCTTTTTAGGAGTAAGAATAACAATAAAAATAATGTAGAAAAGTATTATATTTTATTATAATCGCCGTATCGTGGCGCCGTAAGAGAATCCACTACCCCATATCATCTCATGGATATTATAACAGGCAACAGAGGCAGCAGCATCTTCCTGATAACTTCTCAAAATAATAAGGAAAATGTGTTTGCCAGCCTGCCTGCATGTGTGGCAACTATGGCAAAATCTTCCCTATGAAGCAATTTATGTGGGAGACTAATGTTCTGTGGTGGACTTTGATAAGCTGTAATGATGATCTCTACTTAATCAGAAATATTTTACTGCTCTAAAAATATTTTAATGATGCATCATGGATTTTTTTATGATAATACAGTGGTAGATAAAAACAAAAGATTATTGATTCATAATAGTTTACATTATAAATCAACCAATTAAATGTATACCTTTAATCACAGAACATTCTTGAGAATTACGAATATTTCCCAAATGAATTCCTAATTGCTGCAGAAGATTTGGTGGTAAAACAAGTATCTCAGAATTGTTGCTCTCTGCTTTAGAATTTTTACTGTTATCTGAGCATTTAAATTTTTTATTCTTCTTTGAATTCATCCTGATCATAGATTAAAGATTATAATATATATAATAGGTATTTGAATACATAATACTCTTTAACAGCAAACTGAAAATATAAAAAAAAACATTTAAATAAAGAGAAATATTCACTAGACTAAAAGCATAATGCAAACAGCTACAATATAAATTGCGTAAATGAAATTTTAGTACATTAAAAGCAAGTTTGTGATAAAATTATAGATGTTGATAAATTGATATTAATTATGTACCTCGTTTTTTTTTTAGTTTATTTATCAGATCAAAAGAAGAGAATACATGTATAGGTGTAATTAAATATTTTCCTAAAATTAATGTAGTAAATTAAAAATTTATAAATATTTGCATTAATTTAAGAAGAAAATTATTTAAAAAAAAATACATTCAAAAATAATTATGAGTACGTGATACGAACCTTAGTCTAAATAAGTTACAATTGGCACGTGGTACCAAAAAAGCTAAACAAACTTTTCACACGCTTGTGAAATATCAAATATGTACTGCAATTTAGGAAACATAAAATAAAAAATATATATTATTATTGAACGAGGAAAGGAAAACTAAGAAATACATTTGAAATACGAAACAACATATGTTGTAGGGATTGTACTTACAACTTATTTCTGTAGAACTTTTTCAAGCGAAAACACAATAATCCAAAAACTATCAACCTGTACAATACTAAAAATTAAATTCTAAATTGTCAAGAGCACATAAACGATTTCATCCACACCATTAAACTATAGCAGTTAGCAGTAAGAACATAAAACGCAGCAAATATTAGGTTATGATTGATGTATGTAGCTTTATTATTTTTTTCCTATTCCTAACTTTATTTTTCTTTTATCCCAAAGGGGAAAGGCAAAGGGTAACGAATTCTTACAGCCTAGTTTTTATTTTTTCTTTTCCCTAATCCTCTCATAGGTAAAGATCTTCCAATGTCATCATTTTATTTCATACTAGCGATCCGCCCCGGCTTTGCACGGGTGATGTCAGGATCCCGACAACAGCGTCACGTACTATATTGTTACTCTAAACCATTCAGGGACCCAAACAAACACACACAAGAAATTTCATCAAAATCAGTGGAGTCATTTTCGAGTTTTAGCGAGGGTAACGGACAGCAATTGATTTTTATATATAAAGATAATACAATGTAGCTTTTCAGTAAATGTAGTAACTCAAGTAAATAAGATTCCATCTTACTGAGTACCCAACGCTGCTAATCGATCCACGATCCGTGATCCACTCCGGATTCGTACAGATGGTTTCTGGACCTCGACAACAGTGTTACCTACGGCGGAGCGAGACCTAAATTTGATGTGGGCAAAATGAATTTTGCATGGCCCCTGGCAACTTATTATTTTTAATAATTGTATTTGGTATCCATTACAACACATCATCATCAAGTCCACCGCAGAAAGTAGGCAAAATAAATTTCGCATGGCCTCTGGCGACTTATTATTTTTAATAATTGTATTTGGCTTTCCATTACAACACGTCATCATCAAGTCCACCGCAGAAAGTAGGCAAAATGATTTTGGCATGGCCCCTGGCGACTTATTATTTTTAATAATTATATTTGGCTTTCCATTACAACACATCATCATTAAGTCCACCGCAGAACTTAAGCCTCCCAACGACTGACTTGAGCTTGGCGGCCATAACCATGACCATGACCAATTAACATTCTACATGTTTTACGTAGTCGTTTGGTCTCTATTATGGAGTATAGAGTACAAGGAGGACCATCTTCTTATATGAAAAGTGTCCCTAAAAACGCGTCCAATAAGGGTGGCGCTGCAGTAGCATAGGATAAATTAAAAAAAAGCGCCAAAATTAATTAGAATAAGATGGAGAAATAAACAAGGACCGACCAATCCGCTTGGTTTTGTACTACGTAAATGGTTGAAGTTTTGTATACTGGCATTTTACTAACTACTCTAGTCATGAAATTTTTCAAATATTTGAATTCAGCTGACTTCACTCCGTCTAGAACAGCTATATTCACATCGTAGTTTTTCAGACGCCAGCGCTATTGTCACATGAGTAAAGAAACCGACCAGAGGGGAAGCTACATACAAACGACTCGCTTCGGGTACACCCACAGATAGCGCAGCGATGTGTGCGTGAGCTCTCACCAACAGGTTCACCGACGCTCCGTCAGGGTACAAACCGGTTTGCGTCGGCTCAGTCAGAGTGTGAATGAAAGGGCTGTTGGTCACGCGAATTGAAATAAATAGACGAATAATATTTCGTGATTTTATAGATCAATAAATCTATAATTTTTTTTTACAATTAGAGTTAAGTTTAGAGATTGTGTACTATAAAATAAGACATTATAGATTTATAAGTATATATTTATATTAGATAATTATTGTTCGTATAAGCTAAATGCCTAAGTTGTACAGTATGTATGAAAAATTCGAGAGAAAATAATACAATAGCCAGACAGTGGTGCAGTTAGTGTTAGTGGTAGTAGTGCTGGTGATGGTGATGGTGGACGGTGGTGCTGATCGTGTGGTGTTGGTAGCGGTGGATGGTGGTGCTGCACGTGCTGGTAATGGTGTCTGTGATTGTGGTGGTGCTGGTAGTATCATTGGTGGTGGTGGTGGACAGTGGATCACCACTGGCACTACCACCGTTCATCTAGTTGGATAGAGTGACACTCTTAAATTTTTCGACATTAATTTCTTCGTGGTACTATTTTGCACTTTTTGATTCAAATGCCAACAAACAATTTTTTATAAAAACTTCCCCGGCAGATCCAGCATGACAAATAATGAGGCGTCCACCATTTTCCGTTGGAACTTTTGAGCTGGTTGCTTGCGTGTCATCCGTCCAAGACTGTGACACAGTATGGTTAGCATTTAACCATGTCTCATCAATAAATATTACCTTGTACCTTGTTGGTTACTTTATTAACTTCTCTTAAGAAGGATATTCTTTGTAATATTATGTCATACCTTTCTATCAATATTTTCCGTTTGTCGGTTTTTTTGTATGAAAACTCAATATATTTTAGAATTGTTTTAATAGATGTTACACTGCCATCATATACGTTTGCAGATTTAAGGGACACAAGTAATTTACTTTCCGTTTGTCGGTTTTTTTGTATGAAAACTCAATATATTTTAGAATTGTTTTAATAGATGTTACACTGCCATCATATACGTTCGCAGATTTAAGGGACACAAGTAATTTACTTACGGTGGAGTATTCTTGTCTTGTGTAGTAGCCGTAAACATGGGATCTAATAGCATCAGCTTCAAAATTATCGATACTGTTACAGGTTTTTTTTTTCGCTTTTGGGTGTGTGCAGTACATTATCTTTACAGCCAGAAAGTTCGTACTTTTCCTTATAATATTTCGGACAGTTTTTATCCCAATTCCAAGCGCTTTTGTGCGACTTGTTCTTGTACTTGGGTAAATTCTATTTGCTGACTCTCGTTCAAAGTACTCGTGCAACTTCAAAACCACTGGACTGGCTGTTAAGAGTACGTCCTTTTTTATACATGTTGTCTAGTTCACACGACAACACCAAAATCAGGTAATGCGTAATCAACGTCCGGAATTAGCAAGCAAAGGTCAACGAATATAGCAGAACCAGTCCAAGAGTGATAGCCGAGTCAGAAAATATAATAATAACCAATAACACAAAAACTTCCAAGATAGCGAGAGACCGCGCGAAGCATTCACGAATCAATGACAATAGTGTTTAAAATTCATTTTTTCAAAATCAAATTATGGACTCCGGCCTTTTTAGCAAAACTATTTCCTATATTAACATATTAAACATCAAAATAAAGCTAGAAATATATGTGGTCAGATTTTGTTTTTATATGTTTAAAGATTAAATAATACGTTTCTCTCTTTTCTAAATGAAAAGTATCGATTTTTCAGAACATCGATTTTATTTTTTCAAAAAACGGTTTATAACAGTTCTAACAACACTACGGCAACGAACCCAAATACATAACAGACATGTCATTGTAACAACGTCATGTCGAAATATTAATCAACGATTAATTCGTGTTTTTGAGTACATTTTTCCAATATAAAGCGAAACTTGGTGCTTACGAATGATACTCCTTGTTATACTGTATGGATAACATAGTAATTATTTAGGATTATGAATTTGATTTTTAGATATCTTACGTAGACGTTCATGCAAAGTTATCACGGCATGTGTAATGAAAAACGTCAAATCGGGCTTTTTAGATTGTCGCGAGTATAGCGGGGGCAAAGTCTATGAGCGGGGGTCACCTCGTTCCGCTTACCAGGAGGCTGCAAGAAAACCTTTCTTCTGCATGGGTTGTCGGTTCTAGGAACTATGGACGGCCCATTGCGCATTCTTTATTGTGATACATTAAAGGATATCGGTAACTCTGGTTCTGCTGCGGAGATCTTTGATACGGAATTTATTACCCAAAGTAACTCCGAGCATAGCCCTCTACATACCTTGCAGAACGACTCTAAAAGGTTTATCATGTGTTCAAAAATAAAGGACCATGTCTCGGTTCCATAGGTCATCGCTAGCAACACGCACTGGTTATACACTCGTTGTGAGAATTTAAGGTTTATTGGACTTTTGACTTTTGAAAAGGTAAAATTTAAATAGCTCCTGTAGGACAGTAAGTACCGATGTCTACTCACTTGCAAAAGCTTTGTTGTAATTCTATTCTCCCTAGGTACCTTGACGTTTTAAAGATGCTCGGGAGTCACTTTAACTCTGGATTGACGTCCGGGACAATATGAGGATAGTGTCAAACGAGATTTGCACTATTTAATCTCACTTGTAGTAGTATCTTGTCGCTGATGTTATTGGTTTTCAAGTTAGTCAACAACCAGTTCTAATTTATTTAACCTAGGTTGATTAATAAGTTTTTGGAATAGGATACTAATTATCAATGAGTTATAGAAATGCGTTCTATTTTTTTCCAATCTTAAATTCGTTGGTAGCCAAGACCAAAAAAAAATTAAATTACAAACTATATCCAATTTTTCGTAGTCACATTTGGCAGGAATTTGATTATGTATGCAAAATGGAGAAACTCGAACTTCGTGCCTAGGTGGGCCCCGTGGTTTCACCCGCGAAAATTACGCGTCTGAGCCGCGCGACTAATGTTGCCAACTTAGTGGAGTTTCCACTAAAACTGGTGGTTTTCCCACCCTTTTAGTGGATGAAAATTGCTATTAGTGGCGGGTGGTTTTTTTCTGGTGGTTCAGTAGAATTCAGTTTCAATTAGTGGAAAGATGATCACTCAATTATAAAGCCACTTACACGTTTCGAAATATATTCCTACTTTATTTAAGGGCACTTTACTTTTGCTGTGTAGGCAGCACTGATTCGTCAGACATGACATGACATTAGATGATCCATCCCGGTGGCAGGTGGTGGTGATGGTATTGTATTCGCTAGGATTCCTCGTAGAATATTTTAGTAGTAGATAACTAAACTCAATGTCATATTATTTCACGAGTTCATACGTCACAATGTCGAAACCACAATATAAAAGATTGGTTCCAAGTGATTGAAAGAACTACTGATCAAGTAGCGAAATGTAAATTTTATCGTACAATGGAATGAAACCGAGGATGATGGTGCTAATAAAAATAATTCAACTGAAGAAGACGATTTCATTTAAAATAGCAGTTAATTCAATAATATGTACTTGACGTTGACTTGTTGATTTACTGATTGTATGTTGATTTATTGATCATTTACATAAAAAATAATGTTTTGTTAAAATTTAAAGTTACAGCCTTTATACGTCCCACTGCTAGGCACAGGCCTCCTTTCATTTCTGTGATGGCTTTTAGGGCAAGGAAATGTCCGACGCGCTGCCCCAATGCGTGTTGACGAATTCCATGTCTTCGAAATATTTTTTTCTTATTTCTCTGACAAACAGGTTTCTTCACGATGTTTTCCTTCACCACCGAGCACGTGGTAAATCTGCACTTAAAATTGCAATGAACAATTCCATTAGTACTGGTGGCGATCGAACCTGGGTAACTTGCGTACTTTGAAATTTACAGCAAGCGCTTAGCCCCAGTATGCAATAATTAAGGTAAACACAATTACCAATATAACTATTTTTTTTATTATTTAAGCTTATTTGCAATGAATTTAATAATACTTTTACTTCTAAAACATTCTCCTTGAACAGTCTGAAGTCATTCAATGAATGGGCGACAGTAGGAGTCCATAAGAGCAGACATAGGTCATATGATCTTTACCATGAAAGGTCATATAATCATAGCGTCGAATTTAGGGAATATGTAAAAAAATATTCAAAAATATTTAAAAGAGTGTGGTCCACAGCCAAGTCTTTGCATTTGAGCAACGAAATTAAAACGGCTTCTAATAAAATTAAAATTAAAATGACATGGAGTATAATTAATAGCGAAACTGGTAAAATCAACTCTCGCAATTCAAACTACCAGTTAAGTGTTAACAACAAATTAACTTAATCAGATCAGGACGTTGCAATGGTTTTTGAGAAATATTTTACTGATATTCCGATATTAACCACTAAGTCACTGAATTATTTTCCTGCCGTCGCCGAATCACTCAAAGAAAATGTAAATGCGTGTACAAAGAATTTTACATTTCATAAAGTATCATCAAAAGATATAGTAAAATATTTTAAAACTATTGATGTTAAGAAAACTGCGGATCTGTGGGGGATTTCTGTTAAAGTTATTGCGTCTATAATAGTGTTGCGCGCCACTATTAATGTTTTGTACATGGCAACACTAGTTATACTAGCGCCCCCTAGTGTCGAGTAAATGAAAGTATTGCGCGCCACTATTAATGTCTTGTACATGGCAACACTAGTTACACTAGCGCCCTCTAGTGTCGAGTAGCAGAACTAGGAGAGTCGAGATCCTTCCAAAAATTTCGGGACGGATATGTACTCGAACATTATAGATGTCGCTACAGTAGAAGGTTCTGGAAACTATCTGAGGCCCTATATAAGGCCGGTATAGACCACGACCGGGGCAGTATTGAATTGGCGATACAAGAGAATACTTCGAAGCGAAATAACGGCGAACTGTGTTTTATTATTAGTGTGATTTTAGATTGTAATTAGTGTTGTGTAATTAAAGTGTCAATTTTGGTAATTCAATCGGCAGTTTTTAATTGTCTCGAACCTCAAGCACGTAACAATTGGTGTCAGAAGTGGGATCAAATATGCCGATTTTACCTAAAGACGACACGGAGAGTATCCGTACCCGAAGTCAACGCCAACAGGAGACGGACCAGAGACGATTTGGTAATGCAACGCCGCAAACGTCGGAGGGCCAGCTGCTAACCACGGAGGCCGGCCCGTCAGCAGCTCCTGCATCTGTAGCACCTGACTTAGGTGCTCTGATGATGATGCTGCAGGATCAAGCTCGCCGACAGGAGGAACAGGCCCGCCGACAGGAGGAATAGGCCCGCCGACAGGAGGAACAGACCCGTCGGTTGGAAGAGCAGTTGCAGCGCGGTATGGAAGAACAGATGCTCCTCAGGAAGGACCTTCACGCTACCTTCGGGAAAGAGATAAAGGAGGTGAAGGATAGGGTTGCTCAACATGACAACCGCCTGTCGGAAGCCATGACTGCTCTCACCCTAGGCCTACGCGACCAGGCATTAACTGTTCTGGAAGCTCTCGGTAAGGAAGTGACTTACGAGCAGCTCCTTGAGGCATTGGAGGCGAGATATGGCGATGCTCACCTGGAACACGTCTTTCGTGTGCAGCTCAAAGATCGCGTGCAACGCAGTAACGAAAACCTGCAGCAGTGGGCCCTTGAGGTGGAGAAGCTGGTTCGAAAAGCGTACCAGTCTGTACCTGCGCTCATTGTAGGGAACCTGGTGCAGACATTCATCGACGGCATCCGCGATCTTAAAGTCAGAGCTGCTCTGAGGCTCGGGCACCACGAGACGCTTAAGGACGCCTCGGCCCATGCACTGGAGGTGGAAGCCGTGCGGCAGGATCATCGTTCCCACCGCGTCAGAGAAGATGCAGCAGCTACAGTTCAGGACCACAATAAGGGCTACAGCCCTAGGTGCTACGGCTGTGGGGAAAGGGGCCATCTTCGATCCAGCTGCCCTAAACGAACTGTAGAAAGGGAAGGTGATCGATATCGAGAGGGTAGTGTGGCTGACAGCACCGCCCAGCAGCAGCAGGGAAACTGGCGGGTGCTGGCTGATGTTAAAAGAGCCCCAAGGATTTCGATCTCACAAACCCGTGATGGAAACAGCCTGATCATCAAGGGCGAGGTCAACGGAAAGCCGTGTAAACTGACCATAGACACTGAAGCCTCTCGCACGGTTGTCAGTTCCCAACTTATAAATAGTTTCTTGGGGACTCCGCATACAACCGCGAACGCATTAATTTGGTGACAGCCACCGGTCAGCGCATACCCGTCCGTGGAGAGAAGGAGATGGAGTTGAAGCTAGGCAACATGATCTGCCTGCATAATGTCATCGTGGCTGATATAATGGACGACTGCATCCTGGGCCTAGACTTTATGAGGAAGAATTGTTGTGAGATCGACGTTAAGCAAGGTGTTTTGAAATGTGGACAAGAGGAACTTTTCGTGGAAGGGGCGTTACCAGGAAATGTGTACAGCCTTAAGAAGATTGTTCTTCCGCCGAGATCGGAAACGATTGTGCCGGTTAGTCTTCCTCGGAGTCCTGGGCAAGCTCATCGTTGTGTACTCGTGGAAAGGGTAGACAATGACCTTCCATGGAAAGTGGCTCGAACCTTGGTCAGAACCACCGACATCTCAGGAGTACGTGTGTTGAACCTTTGTGATCAGGAACAGATTATAGAAAAAGGCACATTGGTTGGTACTAGTGAGGAAGTGGATTGGTTGCGTCGGTGCGAATATCTATCGACCGGGACCCCCAGCAAGGATGGACATACGAGAGTGACCACACTTTTAGAAGACTGTCGCAGCGTTCTTTCCCCGAATGAAATGGTCAAGGCGAAGAAGTTGTTACTCAAGTACACCAATGTTTTCTCGTCAAACGAAGCTGACATAGGAAAGACTGGCTTAGTTCAACACAAAATAAACACAGGAAAAGAATTGCCTATTCGTCAGCGGCCAAGAAGATTGCCTGTAGCACGTGAAAAGGAAGTGGAAACCATGATTGAGGGAATGGTGAAGGATGGTGTTATTGAACCTTCATCTAGTCCATGGTGTTCACCTGTGGTGCTGGTAAAGAAGAAGGACGGCAGCATGCGGTTTTGTGTTGACTACCGCCGCCTGAACGACGTTACAAAGAAGGACAGCTATCCCTTGCCAAGAATTGATGACACGCTGGACATGCTTACAGGCGTAAAGTGGTTTAGTACGCTGGATCAAAAAAGTGGCTACTGGCAGGTTGAAATTGACCCTAAGGACAAGGAGAAAACTGCATTTTCCACAGGAAAGGGCCTGTGGCAATTTAAAGACATGCCGTTTGGATTGTGCAATGCTCCAGCAACGTTTGAAAGGTTGATGGAGCTCGTACTTACCGGGCTAATTGGAGATGCCTGTCTGGTCTATTTGGATGACATCATCATCGTAGGCCGTACGTTTGAGGAACACCTTCAAAACCTGGAACGCGTGCTCATGAAGATCCAGAGTGCCAACCTCAAGTTGAGTCCAAAGAAGTGCTCACTATTCAAACGGCAAGTTAGTTTTTTGGGGTATGTAGTGTCGGAAGAAGGTATCCGCACGGATCCAGAGAAAATTGCTGCTGTCAAGGAGTGGCCGGTCCCAAAAGACAAGACACAGGTTAGAGCATTTTTGGGTTTGTGCTCTTATTATCGGCGATTTGTGAAGAACTTTGCAGATATAGCCAAACCTCTGCACAAGCTAACCGAGGCGAAGCGACATTTCGGCTGGGATGATAGTTGCGATATTGCATTCCAGGAGCTCAAGAACCGTCTGTGCAAAACACCTATTTTGGGGTACCCTGATGCGGGCAAGGAATTCATAGTTGACACAGACGCAAGTGATATAGGACTTGGCGGTGTGTTGTCTCAACGGAATGGTAATCAAGAGATTGTGATAGCGTACTTCAGCAAGTCGTTGTCAAAGCCGGAAAGGAACTATTGTGTCACAAGACGGGAATTGCTTGCTGTGGTAAAGTCCTTGCAACATTTTAGCAAATATCTCCTGGGGCGGAAATTCTACTTACGAACTGACCATGCTGCACTGAAATGGCTATTGCAGTTCAAAAATCCGGAAGGACAAGTTGCGAGATGGATTGAACTACTACAGTAATACGACTTTGTGATCGAACATCGCAGCGGGAAATCTCATGGCAATGCAGATGCATTATCAAGAAGACCTTGCCCTGAAGATTGCAAACATTGTACTATGTAAGAGGGTAAAGAAGTGGTATCTGCAAGGATATTCAGGACAGACCAGCTTAGCAATGAATGGAAGGACAGCCTACAACATGCACAGCAGGAAGATTCGGACATTAAGCCGATTCTGGAATGGATGAAGGCCAGTGCTCCTAAGCCCAAGTGGAGCGACGTCTCAGCGATGAGTTCGACCACGAAAAGCTATTGGGCTCAATGGGACAGCTTGCTGATTCAGGATGGAATCCTGTGCCGTAAATGGGAAAATGGTCGGGGAGACAGGTGTTATTTGCAAATGGTTGTCCCTAAGGCTAAAGTGCCGAATGTTCTACAGCTGTACCATAGTGGTTGTTCAAGAGGCCACCTGGGAGTTAAACGAACTCTACTGAAGATCCGAGAACGGTTTTACTGGGTCCACTGTCGTGACGATGTCGAGGACTGGTGCCGCAAATGTAAAAGTTGCGCGGCCGTAAAGGGACCTCAAATTCGTAGTAGAGGCGCATTGAAATTGTACAATGTTGGTGCACCATGGGAGAGGATAGCCGTTGACGTTGCGGGGCCGTTTCCTGAAAGTGAAAGTGGTAACAAGTATTTCATGGTTGTGATGGATTACTTCAATAAGTGGCCAGAAGTCTTCGCCATTCCAAATCAAGAAGCTTCAACAGTTGCAGATAAACTAGTTCATGAAGTCTTCTGTCGTTTTGGAGTACCCTTAGAGATTCACAGCGATCAAGGAAGGAATTTCGAGTCTCAAATATTCCAGGAAACTTGCAGAGTTATGGGTACTCATAAAACACGAACAACTTCTTACCACCCACAATCTGATGGAATGGTAGAACGATTTAATCAGACATTGGAAAGGTGCCTGGCAAAAGTTGTGGAAAAACGGCAACGACACTGGGACAGGCACATTCAACCGTTTTTGTTGTCATATCGAAGCGCTGTTCACGAAAGTACATCAGTGACGCCAGCTTTCGCAAACTTTGGGAGAGAATTACGGCTGCCTGCAGACCTGATCACCGGACTACCACCTGATGCCCCACGCAGTATAACCGATTATGCAAATGACTTGCGGAACAAAATGAATGACATTTATGAGCACGTCAGACAGACGGGCCAGCAAACGTCTGAGAAGATGAAAACACGCTATGACCGCAAAATGAACAACAAGGGGTTTGATGAAGGTTCACTAATGTGGTTACACAATCCAGTTCGCAGCAAAGGGAAACCTCCTAAGCTTCAAGTTAAATGGGACGAACCGTACCGGATTGTGACAAGGATCAATGATGTAACCTACCGGATACAGAAAGGTGCCAGAGGTACTCCTAAGATTGTCCATGTGGATCGACTGGCGCGTTATTATGGGGCCAATAATGCTCGGAACGAGCATGTCTTAGGAGGGGGCAGTGTTGCGCGCCACTATTAATGTCTTGTACATGGCAACACTAGTTACACTAGCGCCCTCTAGTGTCGAGTAGCAAAACTAGGAGAGTCGAGATCCTTCCAGTAATTTCGGGACCGATATGTACTCGAACATTCTAGATGTCGCTACAGTAGAAGGTTCTGGAAACTATCTGAGGCCCTATATAAGGCCGGTATAGACCACGACCGGGGCAGTATTGAATTGGCGATACAAGAGAATACTTCTTAACTTAACTTAACTTATCTTCACGCACAATCCCTGACGGGGTAGCCAGAGAGAACAGATCGCCAAGTGTCACGATCCTTACAAACCTCTTTCGCTTCTTTCAGATTCATTATCTTCTTCATGCATGCACGTCTAAGTATCCGAGTACTTTTGACCCTACCCTCTTCGAGCAATTTGCTCACATGGTCTTCGAAAGTTAGTCTCGGTCTACCTCGACACCTTTTAATATTAACTTTCGCGCTATATATTTTCTTCACCATACGGTCTTCACTCATTCGCTCAACGTGCCCAAACCACCGAAGCACGCCCTTATCAATTTTTGTGATAAGGTCATCTTTCAAACCTGCTATATTGCGAATCTCTTCGTTTCGCTTTCGGTCGGCCATGGTAACGCCGCACATTTTACGAAGAGATCGCATCACCACTGCATTCAACTTACTTTTATGCTTCTTCTGGCATACCCAGGTTTCGCTGCCATATAACAAAGTCGGTACCAACACTGCGTTATGTATTGCAAGGCGTACACTCTTCGCTACGCCTTGCCTTTTCACTAACGCAGTCAGGGCACCATTGACTTTGTTCCCGGCAGCGACACGCCTGTCCACATCTAAATCACATCTTCCATCCCGGCTAAAAGCACTCCCCAAGTATACAATTTCATTTACCTGTTCTAGACATTCCTGATTTACCCATATTTCACACTTCGTTCTCTCTTCGTCCCTTTCAAATACCAGAACCTTAGTTTTATTAGCATTCAAACGGAGACCTTTAATTTCACATTCCTCTTTCATACACGTGACTAATGCCTGCAGTTCTGCCTCTGATGGTGCAATAAGCACTGCATCATCAGCATACAGCAGACAATTTACTTTTATGTCACCCAATTTCACACCCAAACAACTATCTTTCAGCTTCTGTAAACAGCTGTCGAGATACAGTATGAACAGCCAGGAAGACATGACACAACCCTGCTTTACGCCTGTTTGGACGTTAAACATGGGTGACAGGTCATGCCCTACCCGCACACAGGCTTTACAGTCACAGTAAAGAGACTGCACAGCCCTTAGCAATTGACCATCCACACCATACCCCGGCAACAGTTCCCACATTTTCTTCCTTACAACCTTATCAAATGCTTTCTCAAGATCCACAAAAGCACAGAAAATCTTCTGGTTAGCAGCCAGAAGCTTCTCCGTGATCACGCGGAGAGAAAACATTTGATCCGTGCATCCTCTTCCAGGTCTAAATCCGCATTGTGCCTCCCATAGAAATCTTTCCGATTTCTCTTGCATCCTACGTGTCAAAACCTTCGAGTAAACTTTACTTGCTAAACTGGTCAAGCTGATCGCCCGATAGCACCCGCAGTCAAAATGTGAACTTTTACCTTTATATAAAGGCACAATGACTGCGGATCGCCAATCATCCGGGACATCCCCCGTCCGCCAGCACAAATTGCACAGCAGATGAAAGCTGTCCCAGACGCGAGGCCCACCATACTTGACCATTTCAGCAGTAACTCTGTCTAGTCCCGCAGCCTTACCACATTTCAAACTTCGAATCGCACGTTCAATCTCTTTCATACTGATGACCTCAGTGTCATCGAGGTCCGGGTCTGGCGTACCAGTCACGGCGTCATCCCCGGATCCCTCACTAATATCATCACACGCATACATTTCTCTATAAAATTCGCTCCATCGCTCCATGACGTCCGATTTTTCTGAGAGGACGTCATTAGTTCTTGAAAGCACTTTGTTCATTCTTAAGGCCGTCGCACCACTTCGGGCCCTTCCAACCTCTTTCCAGAAGAGTTTGGAGTTCTCCTTAAAGTTGTGCGACAACCTTTCGTCCGCTTCCATTCTACACCTTTCACGCACTTCCTCAATCAGTGCTTTCGTGTGAACTTTCTGCAGCCTATATCTTTCTTTCATCTTCTCTCTCATATCCTTATCATTACTAGAGGCCAAGTAGTCTAACCATGCTTTCTTCTTCTTCTTTACAGCTTCTTTTACTTCATCATTCCACCATGCATCGCTTCTTTTACTACTGCCTCTTTTTATTGTTCCACACACTTCTACCGCTGCACTTACCATTCCATCCCTAAGGTTCTGCCATGTTCTTTCTACACATTCGTTTCTGCCATTGATGGTGTCAAGCTTTTCGGCTACCCTCGCATGATATTTGTCCCTAGTATCCGCTTCCTGAAGCTTCCAGCTTCGGATGCGACAGACCGACTGTGGTTCTGTTACTGCCGTCCGGTAGCGCCAACCCGCGAACAGACCCCTAAATCTAGTAATCACTAGATAGTGATCCGTTCCCAGGTCAGCACCCCTGAACACTCGCGTATCCATCACCTGTTTTCGCAGTCGGTCATCCACCAGGAACAAATCGATCATACTTCTCTCATTCTTTCGTTCTCTAGTATACATATGGATTTTCTTGTGATTAAACATAGTGTTTGTCACAAGAAGACCCTTTTCCTTGCACACCGCCAGTATAAGCTTGCCAGCATCATTAACCCTTTTATCGCCAAACTTTCCAAGTACCGACTCGTACCCTGGTCGAGCGGTACCAACCCATCCATTCAAATCACCACATACAACAATTCTTTCGTTTCCCCTAGCCAAATCTAGAACTTCTCTTACATTCTCCCAAAACTCCTCCAGCTCAGCCCTGGACGACGAAGCTACCGGCGCATAAACAGCCAAAAGGAATAACTTCGTCAGTCCCAATTTAAAGCGAACCCAGAGAAGTCTTGAGTTCACAACCTTATATTCAGTCATAACATCGACCAACCGAGAAGACAGCAGCACCCCCACTCCCTGGCAGGCGTTCTCGCTCTCCGGGACTCCGGACCATAGAGCTAACGCCCCGCCAGGGAGCTCTTCAGTACCACTGCCCTTCCGTTTGGTCTCCGACATACACACGACATCTAATTCTCTTTCTTTCATTATCTCGATCAACTCATTCGTCTTATCTTTCATGCCTCCTCTAACATTCCACGTGCCAACTCTGCACTCTGTCCTCCACCTTCCGCCGTGTCGGGCTGTGCGTGACGGGTGGCGGTCCCCATCGCCGCTTTGCGCGCTGCATTCCACACCGACGGGGACGAGCTGGTGTGCGTCGCCTTGGGGGGACGCCCTAACCCTCGTTGGCATGGGTGCGCAGCTAGTAGAATTGCAGCCCTGAAAAGGGCTGGCAGGGGTCGCGACGAGCACGCTTCTACAATGACTGAGAATACTTCGAAGCGAAATAACGGCGAACTGTGTTTTATTATTAGTGTGATTTTAGATTGTAATTAGTGTTGTGTAATTAAAGTGTCAATTTTGGTAATTCAATCGGCAGTTTTTAATTGTCTCGAACCTCAAGCTCGTAACAATAGATACAATCACACATCATTTAGCTATTATTTTTAATACTAGTATCGAATCTGGTGTGTTTCCTGATTTAATGAAGCATAGTAAAGTAATACCTTTATTTAAATCTGGTAGTACATTAGACCCCTCCAATTTTAGACCTATTTCTGTACTACCAACACTAAAAGATTTTTGAAAAAAATATTCTTGATCAAATGTTAAATTTCTTTAATATATGTCGGAGATTTTAACAGAGGATCCCAATTTTGATCTCGGGAATACATCAGGATAGCATTAATTATTAAAATAATAAAGGTGTGAGAGCAGATGTTCAACTTGCTCACTTGCTTACGCATATAATCATTATCAGTAATAAGACAACGTAACGCACTATACATTCAGTATAGTAACCACACCGTAATGTCTCCGCCACAATCACACACCAGTGTAACGTGAGGTACGTAATTACATGATAACACCAAAATATGTAAACCAACAGCAACACTACTTATCTCAATGTAATATAGGGCAGCCTCTCAGCAACACCAATCCTCGTTGCCTGCACTAGAAGAATTACAACAACGAACAGAACCACGACACTATCTTAGCACTAGTAGAATGACCACACTCGTTGAATGACTTAAGAAGAATCTCTCGCGCACGGCACATACAGTGAACTTTATACTGCACAAACAAGCGGGGGTTTCTCGATATACCCTCCATTCCACCTCGATCCAACCGGGTATTTTATAGACGCTCCGACATATAAATAATTTACTTCATAAAAATCAATTTGGTTTCATAAGGGGTCGCTCGACAACTGATGTCGGTGTTGAGCTGATTAAATATATCTTTAATGCATGGGAGAATTCACAGGATGCGTTGGGTATATTTTGTGACCTATCCAAGACCTTCGATTGTGTTCACCATGAAACATTAAATCAGGAAACTTCAACACTACGGTGTAAGAAGTGATGCTCTTAAATGAATAATTTCATATTTAAGTAAGAGAACTCCAAAAGTTGTCATTAACAGGATGAGCTCTTCCGGGTCGATGGTACAAATGGGCGTGCCTCAAGGCTCAATTCTCGGCCCCTTTCTATTTCTTGTATACATTAATGCCTTACATAGTAGGGGATAACCATGATATAGTATTATTTGCAGATGACACTTTTTTAATTTTCAAATTAAGTCGACAATTACTAAAATATGACGAAGTAAATAATGCTATATCTAAATTAGTAAATTGGTTCAATGTTAATAATTTGCATTTAAATGACACTAAAACGAAATGTATAAAATTTATGACTCCAAATGTCAAACAATTAAATACTAATGTAGTTTTAAATGGGGAGAAAGTGAGTCTTGTTAATACCATAATTTTTATTGGAATCATACTAGACGCGAAGCTTCAATGGAGCCCCCATATACCAAAACTAGCAAGCAGACATAGTTCTACAGCATATGCTGTAAAAAAAATTAGAAGTCTTACCAGTGTTGAAACAGCTAGACTAGTTTACTTTAGCTATTTCCATAGCCTAATGTCGTATTGTATTTTGCTATGGGGACCCGCAGCTGACACTGAAATTATATTTGTTTTACAGAAGAGTCATAAGAGCAATTTATGATTTAAAGCCTAAAGAGTCACTGCGACAAAAAATTAAGGAAATTAATATATTAACTTTGGCCTCTCAATACAATTATGAAAATGTTATACGTACTCCTAATATACGTACACAAAAATAAAAGTAGTTTTACTAAAATAAGTGATATTCATTCTGTAAATATTAGGAACAGACACAAGCTAGTAGTACTAGTTATTCGACTCCATCGAGTCAGTAATTCATTCTTTGGGCGATGTATACGCTTTTACAACAAAATTCCAGAAAATATACAAAATTTGATCTGCTCAAAGTTCAAAATCTTTATTAAACTAAGTTTATATAAAAGGGTTATTAAAATATTAAGGAATTTATGGATGGTAATAACACCTGTAAATGAGGTGAGCGCTACCAAGCTATTTCTAATTTGTTGTGTTGTTAATTTGGGTAACATACATGATTGTAAGCTGTTATTTTAAAAAAAAGTCCCGCTGGGTTTCTTGCTGGTTCTTCCCAGGACAGAGGGTTTTTTTTCGAACCAGTGGCAATTAAACAAAAGAGTGAAGAAATGCAGATTCTTTTTGCGCTCGTTTCGTAACCGTGTATAAAATGTGGTTATACCATTTTGACTTGGAGATGAAAAACCAAAGCAAGGTGTGGAAAGGACCAAAGCAATGTCTTACCCGCCAGCCAAGAGATTTAAGGAGTCAGCGTTAGCTGGAAAAATAATGGCCTCTATCTTCTGGGACGCAGAAGGTTTGATTATAATGGTCGACTATTTAAATAAAGGAGAAAATAAAGGTCGAGGAAAATTGCGTGCTGGAGTGCTTCTTCATCATGACAATGCCCTTGTCTATCAATCTGATGTTGCAGGCGCGGCCATCCGAATTGCTGGGTTTCAGTTTTTGCAGCATCAACCATATTCTCCGGACCTGGCTCTGAGTGATTTTCACCCTTTTACTCACCTGAAAAAGCACCTGCGTGGTTTTAAAATTCGACGGCGGAGCGTTAGAGCGTTGTATTTAAAGAGAATATAATCCCTACGGTTGTATTGGTGATTTTAATGATAATAATTCTGTAAGCACATACTCGTTACGGTCGCGAATCATGTTTTGTTAAACATACAACCTGACTGTGACCTGCAAATTCCAAAAAAAACCTAAGAAACTGAATTTCGCGGGCCTGGCGCTTTTACCTTAACAGTTTCTTAGGCACAAACTAGTAAGAAGTGCTAGTCTTAGGTCATTGAATAGTAGAATAGTACTCACAGACTGCAAGAGGAAAGGATACCATAGATAAAGAAATATGTAGCATGCACTCATGGCATGTACGTCGACGTAGACATTTCTCTGTCTGCGCGCGTGTAGCAAGGACATAGACTTAGTATCTATATAGATAGATATAGATATGTATATCATAGTATAGATATTTTGTTGTGGTATCTTTATAAATAAAATGTCTATTTCTTTTCATGCTTAGTAATATAGTTTTTTAAATTATAAATAATTTAAACCACAATTGCATGTAATCTAATAAGTATTGATATTTTTAATATAAAGTGATCATATTATAACTGTAAATTATCCCTACTAATATTGAAAATGCGAAAATGTGTGTTTGTTGGTGTGCCCTTTCACGCAGCAATGCAGCAACGGATCGACATATTTTTCGCATAGCGATATTTCATGGGTATTTATTTAGGGTAACATTCATTATAACATATAAACCATAGCCTATGTAACCCCCTGTGAGTTACAAAGGCTACTTTTTATCTCGAAAACATTCTCGGTTCCTGTGGATGTTAACAGCGTAATTCTATAATTACGTTCTTAAGGGATTTTGATGAAGGTGTCTTAGGACTTGGACCCACGGATACTTTATACAGGCTGAAAGCTCCATAGGAGTTCCATAAATCATAAGTTCTACAACTTTATGATTTGTTGTATTTAAACGAATACCTGACATGGAATAAAACTAATTTAAGGGATTTTATCGTGTTTAATTTTACTTATTTTTCATTCCCGACGTCGCAGGCGCTTCATTACATTAATATATAATCACGGTGATTATATTAATATATAATCACGATAGGAAATGTTAATGCATTAAAATTCATAGTTTTTATTATTATTTGGATATAAAGGTTTCCTGAATCAAAAAAAAAGAAAGAGAATCATGGATCGAATTTGTTCAGAAGAATCGCAGCGAAGAAACGTGGTTACCGTCAGATTATTCACGCATATGTTCCGTGCATTTCAAAGAAAACGTCTTATAATTCACTAAAACAGGAAGAATATACTTAAAGAAATCTGCAGTACCATGCGATAGCGTAATTATATTATTATATAATATTGCTGGGATTTTTGTTTTATTTTGTGATTAGATGACGAACGAATTTTTGTAAGGTGTAAATTCAGTATATTTACGGGACTTAAGAGAGGCGGTACCCTCGGCGCGTGAGTCGTACTAGTATATGGCGGGTTTTTAATAGTGTAACGCTAGAATTTTTACAGGCTTCCCAGATATCTAGTATTTTTTTTCAGCCAACAAAATGTGGTGAACAAGAAGTATTAGAACCGTTGTCTGAATCAGTAAGCAGTTTAAATTCAATTTTCGATAGTCCGACAAAAATTGTACTTAAAAATAAATTACGCAAGCTGCAGCTAGAAAGAAAATTACTGAGAAATTTAAGAAAATACAAAGAGAAAATATTTATTTACAGAAAAATTTGATTCTTACGAATATAAAAATAAATAATATAATATAATATAAATTTATATTTTTATATTTTACATGTTTACCTTTTAAAATATCTTTAAAATATAATTGTGACATAATATTATGTAATATTATTTAAATTAGCACATATGCAAAATAAATATAACAATAAAAGAATTGTACTCGATATAATTAACAATACAATATAAATAAACAATTATTACATACTGATCGTTCTACCTTTGTATACCTAATCTATGATGACAAAAACTGACCGCGCAGGCGCAACGCGCTTATATCAACTGAGCATGCGTGACTCTACTATCTCCCGCGCATGCGCGAAGACACAGAGTAGCGCACATTTTTGGCTTGGAATAGCTTCTCTAGTGCGTAGTACATATAACTCAATGTTATGGTTATATACTTACCGTTACCATTAGTCAGTATCAAAAGTCAAAAGTTATATGTTTTGTGATAGTTGCCTAGCTTGGCAGAAGAACATGAAGTTATAGATAAAGATGGAGGCCACACTTGGAACAACAGCTTGAGTCAAATACTTACGTATCTTTATCTCACTCTCTGTGGTCTGACTTCTCCTTTTAGTGTGGAACACAATATTGCTATGTTTTTATTTGAATCTCCCGGTAAATTCTTAGAAATAATTTCCACACTAACTAAATCAGAAGTTAAGCTTTGTAAAATAATGTACCAATTAATAAATAGTTGATCTACGATTAGTTACATTAAAAATTCCAAAATTGAAGGTCTCGTATGCATTATTGGGTTCACGAATCAGTGAATTAAAATCCCATTTCCTAAGGGTTTGGTAATGTGGCAACATTAGCCCTATATGTCAACATAAATTAGACAAATATGGCGGTTGTTTACTTAGCAGTTCACAGCGTCATTTGAGATATTTAAAGTTAATTATTGTTATAATTCAAGAAATGGTGCAAACTTGTGTAGTACGTGGTTGCGGCAGTAGTTGGTGTCCAGGAGGTGATATAAGATTTCACACGTAAGTGTTTAAATAGTGACTTCTGACATTGAATACTTGTAAACATACTTTTTGTATTTTCACTTAATTTTTTGCTGAAATGTTTTATCAGTGTTAAACATATTAGTATATTATAACTTTGTCGAAATCAAATAGTTTTACATTGAATTTAATTAAGTTTGAACAATTTTATTGTTTTTGTTTAAAAGAAATCGCACTGAAGTAGTGTGACCATATTGACGATGTATCTGAGACTTTCCGTGTGACCTTAACTAATTATATGTACATGTTTCTTATTATGTTACCGGAAATACATGAAATTTAGGAATTATGTACACTTCCTATATATTCTATATAATGACGGATTTCATAGATTTCATAATATTAAATTAAAAATTAGTAACATAATATATTCTTTTGGTAGACAATTTATTTTTATTTAGTTTTTGTTTCTCATTATTCTGATAGTTTAATAACGTTTATAATAATTAGGTATTTAGAAATGTAGTAGTTTAGATGTATGATATAAAGCAACATTTTGTAAAATATGTTATTATTTGCAGACAACAAGTGCATTACATGAAGAGTCTATTGTGCAAATAGCTGCTCTGGCTGTACCAAGCACTAGTTCTGGCATTTATGAAAGTAGTTCTGCACTTAAGGAAACAGAAGTGAAATGTACTAGCTGTAATATTGAAGACCAAACTAGTAAAAAACAATGTCGAAAAATTCTTGAAAATGTATGCAATCTTAAGAAATTACCTGTAAGTTTCCTTTTCCTTTATTACTAAATACATACCTTTTATTTGTATTTATTATGACTTTAATATTACATTACATAATGTATTATATAACTTAAAACACATACATATTTAAACTCTTTAGTGCCAATCGCAGTGTGGTAACCGTCACTACGACACTAAGCATAAAGCTTCTTGTTTTATGCTTCATTTATGCGTGCTCTTGAAGGCGCGCTCCGGTGTATTATGTCTTACCTATTAAATGATGTAAATTTGTACTGACATTATGATGTAGAAGAGTTATTTGTTTCTTTTTTTTTGTTAGAGTTCTCCAATCTCTGGAACTATACCAGTCTGATTTGAAAATAATTTTTTGCATTTTTAAAACCTATTCTTCAGGAAGTCTATCTAACATCACGCTACGACCCTTATAAGCGGAGCAATACGATGTACGATGCTAAAAATACTGATTTCATAAAGTTTTCTTGTTTTCTTAGGTCAGCAGTGAATACGATGATCCCGCGAAGATTGATAGGAGCGTGCAAGTGAAAATAAAGTGTACTAAAGAAGAAATACTTGTGACGAAAACTAAGATTCTTAAGCAAAAAGTGGCGTGCCAAACTAAAAAATTCAGGATAGGTGTTCTTTAATGGACATATTAAAAAGTATACGGGTCAGTCAGAAATTGAAAATATTATTCAAGGGCGCTTTGTTCATATCTGTAAGGACTTCAAAAAGCCACAGAGTAATCCAAATGGTGTGAAAAATTTCAATAAATAATTTTAATATGGAAAGTGTTTTTATTTATTTTTTTAAGGTTTTTAACAAACCATGTAGTGGCGGTGTGAGAATATCCACTACCCCATATCGTTCCGAGGGTGTTGTAAGAGGTGTCAGAGGCAAAATGAAACAGGAGATGGGCAGCGGCATCTTCCTGATAACAACTCAAAATAATAATATATTATCGTTCCTATTATAGTACATATGTTACTTGAAATCTATGAAATCCGTTATTATATAGAATTCCTAGGAATTGTAGATAATTCTTAAAATGAACTGGATGTGTGGAATATAGTATTATACACATTTCAGCTCAGAGCAGCCTGACTCGGATGGGTTAGGTCAGAAGGCTAAGGCAGGAGCTCCGCTACGCTGCTTTAGTCCTCGTGATATTTTTTTTAAATAATTGTCCAGAAATAGATTTAGTCTGTCTGAACAATAAATCAGGTATATTTTGCCCAATTCATTGATCACCCGGGGTTATAATAAATTTTAATTTTATATGTCGTTGGTACCGTTTAGGAATTGTATACAATAACCAGAAAATACATTATCGAAATGGTAGTTATAACATATTCTCTGATATATTTATTTTCCACATTTTCTAAATAGGCTCGGCATTATATGGGTTGTGACGGAAATGCGTGGTCATATTTTAATACCGGTTCTGCCCATGGAAATGAAAACCTTTCTTCATAAAACTAGTCAATTCCCAAAAAAAATTGTACAAAAATATATAATCTATATAGGCTAGGTCTTGGTAGTAAACAGAGATATAGATATTTATAAATAAAACAATATAACTCAACTACTTATAGCGATATCCTGGGAAAAATAAAATAAAGGTTACCTACTTAGAAAGGGAGGGTCTGCCCACACAGAGCGAGATAGTAATACATAGGTTAAGCTTCAAGTAGGTATTCGGAGTGTGGTCTCCATCTTTATCTATAACTTCATGCCATAGACATAGTACCTTATAGACTAAACATTCAGTGACGTCATCTGCGTGTGAAAGGAATGCACGTATATAGTTAGACATAAGAGTAAGGGAGAAGCAAAACAATATTTCTTGTCTTTTTCTAAGTATACGTTTTTGATTGTTTTCCCTCCTTTATGTGACATTAACGATGTCAAGCGTTTGTGATTATCATTAATATTATAAGCAAACAGGTAATTGAATTCAGTGTTTTTCGTGGGTTTTAGTTATAAAGTAAGGTGAAAAAGATGGTAAGTTGTATGTGTCAATGTGTCAATCCTCTATCTACGCTTCATGCAGAAGAATTGGCAGCAGTGTGACCATCTTTAAAATACAGATTCTGCCTTACTTTGGTTAAAAACCTGCCAAATCCTGCCAAAGTCTTTAGTGAAAAATACCTAAATACTGCCAACTTTATTTACCATTGTCTAATTGTATTAAAGTAAGAAAAGTAAAAATACACATTTAAATGCTATATTTTTATTAAATTAAGATTAAACATCTTTCGTTGGTTTGAATGCAATGCAATCGCCATGCTCACCAATGCCTTGTTTAACGTGCAAGATAGACGCTATATGTTTGTTTATATCTAAATCTGTTTCGTGTTTTTGTTTTAATTAGATTTATTTGACAGAATATTCTTTCGCATGTTGAATATAAACATATTTTTGGAACAAAGTTTCTTATCGGACAGTACGAATTTGGCGGATGGGGGCTAGGCGAGAAAAAGTGTAAGATCTTTTCAGTCACGACCCCTTCTGACGTGTGTAGACGGCCTTGCGAGAAAGGGCGATGAAATAATATCCATCTCCCTCGCACTTTTTATTATTTTGCCATGAAAGAATATTAAATATAATTTTATTTAAAATGGCGCTTCATTTTTAGACGCTAATAATTCATTTATTTGTATTTGTTAATCAATAATATAATACGTTTATCAATAATAATACACTACGACAGGAACTTCGTTCCAATCGAGTTTTCCATGACACTCGCGGATGTTTTTTTTTATGTTTACTAGCAGCGGCATGCTCCTTTAAAGCAGATAGCCGGGATGCCAATTTGGATCTGATTATCTTTAGTTTTGAAGATCCACGATGAAAGTAAAGGACCTTACTCCACTCCGCTATATATGGCCTTTCATATTTTCGCTTTATCATCGCCACCAATAATTACTATCGTCCACGAAACGTCACCACGAAATCTAATACGATAACAAACTAAAGTACGTCTGTTCTATGACTGATGGAAATATTGACCATTAACTCGTGTTTACGAATACTCGTTTTAAGATTATCAACTTTACACCCATTCTTTTAAAATTTGTGAAACTTTTAAAAATTGAATGTGTTACAAACATAACTACAGAGTACTTTTTATATACTGAAAAACATAACACTAGAAGTACAGGAATATCCCCCACATGCTGGTGAAGTACATAGGGTTGCCATTTTCGGCATTTTAAGTTGCCATATTGAAATCTATTTTTAATACCCGAATACTGCCAAATACTGCCAGGTTTTATAAAATGTCAACCGATCATGCTAGAGGCTAAAATAAGAGGCCAATCCTGCCAAAATAGCAGGAACCTGCCACATATGATCACACTGAACTGCAGTTATTTTGTTAATCCTCTATCTACATAGACTTAGTATTTTTCTTAAAAATGATTATATTATATATTTTTTTAACAATGATTATACACTCAATATATCATATATTTTTCATAACATCCGCCTTCCTTTTAGAAATTCATGCCCATTTTTATAGTTAATTCCAGAAGTCGTATTTTGTATGAAGGTTTTGTTAATATATATCAGCAAGCTGGTTTTTTGTACGTTTTCAGCACCTATAAATTTCTTTGCTCAACACATTCTCTTATAAACGAATTTGTTTCGTTCGATGGTGCATTTCAAATGGAGCTAGCTATAAAGCCGACTCATTATTAAGATGTAGTCTGGGAATACTTTCACAACTATCTACTAAAAATCTTATTATTTTATCCATCCAAATGATTTCTCTTGCTGCTTCACTAGTGGCAACTAGTTCAGCTTCTGTAAATGTTATAGTTTTTATGACATCAGTTAGAACAGTGATTCCCAACCAGTGGTCCGCAAGAGATTAAATATGGATTTAATATTTTACCTACCTATTCGTTTTAAATAATATATTTATTATTTTCTCGTCACGCGGGCAGTACAACACGCGTTACGTTATTAAGTACCTGTTCGCGCCAAACGCTAATTTCAAGAATTAACGCGAGAGGGCGCTCGGCGCGGTGCATTCGTACCGGTTTGACGTTCGCGCGAGAGAGTTATTTCCAACCGGCGGCGGGGTCGAGTCGAACAGTTGCTATAATACTGTGCGATCGAGAGCACGTTTAAGGACGCCCGGGAAACCTCCATTTTGGAGTTGGTTTTGTTAGCAGACGTTGCCACGACGAAGGTTTCTTTGTTAAGTCTAGAATTCGACGCCGGGCTGACAAATTGTTAGGAAGTTAACATTGACTGCGATCAAAGTCGGAATGCTTCTTTTCAGTTTTTATATAGTTATGTTAAACATTGTGATCTTTCACCTTGCTATCTTCGAAAAAATCAAAGTAGTCCCTGGTCAAAAAAAGTTTACGAAACCCTGAATTAAAAGGTTATGTGACTTATCTATTAAAGGTACTTTTTGGAAAGTAACGTCCCTTGAGCGAATACGTTTATGATCTATTTTATTCCAAATTCGATAACCAATGTGTCCTTCATAATCTAAAAGGATTCCTTTTTGAACTTTTTTGTCAAGTTTCATTCTATTTTGTTTAGGAATATGAATATAGCACTGATAACCTATAATTATCAGATATTTAATAGCTGGTTTTTTGCCATACCACAATTCATGAGGAGACTTTTCTGCAATCTTCGTTGGCCTTGTCCGATTTAAAATGTAAACAGTGGTATTTACAATTTTAGCCCTTAGTCCTTTTGGCATTTCTTCATGAGTATACATCATCGAATGTGCAGCCTCTACAACTGTCCTATTACCCCTTTCGCACACCCCATTTAGTTCAAGAGTATATGGCATAGTCAATCTTTGAGTATTGCCATTAATGCGTAAAATGCCATTGACCTTCTGGTTATCAAATTCTCCCTCATTATCAGAAATAATTTCTCTTATTTTGTACCCAAATGCAATTATTTGCACGGAGAGTAACGATGCCAACAACCTCGATACTTTGTCCATTAGCCCCTGTGAGAACTAATAAAATATTCAAAATGCTAAAAAATCCCCTCTATTGGTTATCACTCAAACGTCCATGGATACTACGGTATCCAAAATAAAAGTAGCGTTGTACGTCCTGGCCGACCAATCATATACTATTATTATAACGTTTAATAGACCTAGTGACGTCATCCAAGATGCCACCAATGTGATTGCTATTTGAATTGATTCTTAGCTATTAGAAATTAAATATTTTATTTCACGACATTTAATTTCATTCATTACGTTATTCATGACTTAAAAATTTTATATTATATATTTACAAAGTCTCGGATTGTGGGCGACTAAATCTAGTCCAGTTTAATCCTCAAAAGACACAAGTTTGCGCGTCTACCGCTAAAAAGAACCCCTTCGTTGCATCTCCTCAATTTCAAGGCACTCCCTTTGTTGCCTCAGCGAGTATCGGAGTCCTCAGAGTCGACATATCGAGTGACGTGCAGTTTCGTGGTCACTTGGAAGAGAAGGCCAAATTGGCCTCTAAAAAGCTTGGCGTGCTCAGCAGAGCGGGACAGTATTTCATGCCGGCACACCGCCTGCAACTTTACAAGGCGCAGGTTCGGCCTCACATGGAATACTGTTCCCATCTCTGGGCAGGGGCTCCCCAGTGCCAGCTCCTTCCACTTGACCGCATCCAGCGCAGAGCAGTGCCAATGAGTCGATCAGCTCGACTGATTGGCACTGCGAAGAGATGTTGCATCTCTTAGCATTTTCTTTCGCATTTACCATGGGGAGTGCTCTGATGAATTGTTCGGATTAATCCCAGCCGCCAAATTTCACGAACGCACATCGCGGCAGAACTCCCGATACCATCCACACCATCTGGATGATTGGCGGTCCACCACTGTGCGATTTAGAAGATGTTTTCTTCCTCGCACGACTTCCTTGTGGAATCGATTACCATCAGCGATTTTTCCGGACCGATACGACTTAGGGACCTTCAAGAAAAGAGCCTACTTCTTTTTAAAAGGCCGGTAACGCATCTGCGATTCCCCTGGTGTTGCAGTTGTTCATGGGCGGTGGTAGTCACTTACCATCAGGTGAGCCGCATGCTCATTGCCCCCTCTCCTATAAAATAAATGACTTTTTTGGTATGATGGGAGTCATAATAAATAGATTTATACAATAAAAAAGCATGCATATTCCCTTTTATTATATCGTAAAGCATTACGAACTTAGTATCCTTCAACAACATTATCGATACTTTGATGTTGAAACGGTAACATTCCTAAAACGGGTTTTTACCTAACATTTATTAGCGTCACCTGCTGGGGAATAGCTGAAATGTTTTCGTAATAAAAATTTGTCACACACGCGCGAGCTCAAAGTTTATGTATGCATTTGTTCCCTATGTCCGCTCTATAGTATACCTATATATCTCTTTTTTTAGGAGGTTCATTGAAAAATCCATTCAATCAAGAATTTTTTGATGACAACTTCAAAATTATTACCAATAAAAAGAAAAGGAAACATAATAAGAAAGAAAGGAAGAAAGAAGAACATGCTAATAGGGTTGACTTAAATAGACGAATTTCAGTTGTGGAAAAAACTGAAATTCATTAATTCCTCATTTTTAGAATCGGACTACGATACTGGTTATATTTCAACGTCTAAAATTAAAAGGGTTCTAACTCTAACCACGGCAACATTACAGGACAAAGTGTTTATGAATCTACCATGTCTTTATCAACCAATATTGCTTGTACTCAATCATCTGAAATCCCTCTTTCATAATCATCTGACATTCTTCTACCACAAACATTAAATGCTGCCTATAGTCATATCTCTTCTAAATCTCTTAACACTCCTATAAATAGCGATAGAAATTTTATAGTATTATTATTATTAGTATTATTTTATATTTATAGTATTATTTTTATAGTAAAAAAATAGATTCACAAAGATTTCAATCTCTTCGCCCTTATAATTCTACAGATTCAGATCCTTTTATGATCCATGTGCAAGTAAAAGAAGATTCTCCTAATTCTGGTAAAACTTTAAACGCTATTTCATTAAGCCACTTTTTGAAAAAAAAATGATTAAAATATAGTTAATAGAGGCCTAAAACGTATCGGGAGAAATAGAATAACGATTGAGTTCTCTAAATTTATTGATGCAAATCTATTTTTAGAACATCCATCTGTAAATGATAAATACAAAACGTTTATTCCATCCTTCCACTTATATCGTATGGGTGTTATAAAAGGTGTAACAAAAGATTGGACACCAAAAGAGATTATTTCCGAATTATCTAAGTATCTGAACATCATACCTGTATTAAAAGTAAGAAGATTAAATTACAGAGTACGTAATGAAAACAAAGTCAGATATGAAAGCTCTGAAAGTATCGTAATCACATTTGACGATCAAATTCTTCCCTCGAAGGTTTATTTTTGCTATTCTTCCATCACTTGAAATTTATAAGCTTCCAACGATTCACTGTTTTCAGTGCTGCAGTTTTGGATTTGGAAATGACAGATCTGATGGTTATGCTGGATGTGCTTTGCTTATAAAGAATAATGTAGCTTATTCCATTATAGATATTTGTGATGAAATATTTGACTTTAATATTGTAGCAGTAAGAATTAAAAATATTACTTTCGTTTCTATTTATGTCCCCTCCGCTTTTATCCATACGTTTCGTAGAATAAAATCTTTAATAGCATCCTTCCCCAAAGCATTTTTAATTCTTGGTGACTAATTGCCATCATATGGTGTGGGTGATAATTCTGATAGATACGGCAGTTTATTAGTTGAAATAATTGACGAACTTAACATTGGCGTCCATAATACTGGTAAAATCACCAAACGCTCTCGTCCCAATGAATAGGAGTGCTGTAGATTTATCACTTTGTACTCCTGATTTAACCTCTCTTTTAAATTGGACAATTTTAGACAGCTTGAGAGTTATCTAAAACTGTCCAATGTGAATGTGTCTAAAAAATCATTTTCCTATTCTGATTTCCTTTCCAAAGACAAAATCGGCAGTAAATACCAAAAAACCATGTATTAAATACAAATTATACAGAGCACACTTCAAATTAATATTCAAAAACTGAAGGTAGCCACGCTAACTATGACATCGGGACGTGAAACACTCATGCCCCCCGTAACCATGGGTGCTGTAAAGCACCCGAAACGTCGGGAATTAAAAAGTTAAATTAAACGCGATAAAATCCGTAAAAATTAGTTTCATTTAATCCCAGGGAAACTGTACATAGCATTATATTTTTCTTCCAAGGCTCGAAAATACAATTTTCCAATCTGATTCTTGGGAAAAATTGTTTATGTTTATCGGTAGACTCACTCAGAGATTAGTGCAACTTTGTACACTTATAATTAAAATCTAACAATAGGCAGGTAGTGGCGGTGAAAGAATATCCACTACTACATATCGTCTCATGAGTATTGGAAGAGGCGACAGAGGGAAATTCATACAGAGGCGACAGAGTGAAATTGTAACAGGTGATGGGCAGCAGCAGCATCTTACTGATAAACAACTCAAAATAATAAAAAATCGCGGTTAACAACCCGCTCGCCATATTATTTAAATATAATAGGTAAAACTTCAGTTACTTTTTAATAAAATAGTGTAGTGGATGAAAGTTATTCAGTTTTGTCCACTTAACTATTTTTTAAAGCGTTTTACCGCTTCTTTAAAAAGCATTTTTCGATAGTCCTTTTAAGGAAAATGTACATCACAAGCTAACGCCCACAAAATTAAATTTTTGTCACGCGTTTTCGGGCTGACAGGTCGTCTATACGCCAGTGTATTCCATGTCTAAATCACAAACTATATAGAAACACTCACGGTCCAAATCAATCTGAAAAATCGATTATTTTACTCTAAATAATCGATTGTATGCGTAAACATTAGAGATGGGTCGTACTAGGTAAATTATGTACTAGGTGCACTTAGTCCCATTCCGTACAAATACCTGTTCCACCTAGTCCATGAAGTACGCATAGACTTTGGTATTGTTGGAAGAGTATACACTTTAAAGTACGCTTAGTCTTTATGTACAGCCGATTCCGATACGTGAAGGAGTTTTGGCGGGAACTTGACCGACGGCGGTTACTGCTCCTGTATTATTGTTTAAATAATGGTTTAAAGTGAACTTTGATATGTAAAAGTGGTGCGATTTTGTGTATTAAGTGTCTGCGCATGTGAACTATTAGTGGAAATTGTGAAACAAGTTCTCTGATGGTGATGTGATTTTCAAAATAAGGTGTCTGTCTGCTTAGGCGCCTTGAGATACCATCGCCAACCGTCAGCTATCTGCTTTTATTTTATTAATTAAGATTGCTTTTAATTTTGCTATAGGAGCCGTTGTTCATTTACAGAATTGTTAAGAAATTAAATATGCATTATAAAACTTTCCAATTAAATGGTGCAATAAGCGGAAAAAATTATAACAAGAAAAGGCTATTCGTAACAACATTTCCCTTAGACGATGAAAGGTATGTGGTGATTTCAACTTTAATAGTAATATTTATTTAACTCGAGTATATTTTTGGACTACCCATCTATGTAGGACATGTTTTTATAGTGTACGATTGTGTGCACAAATACAAACACACTATTTCCTAAATCTGATAGTTCGATGGTTTGGCAATCCGAAACGAACTATATTTAGAAACTACAAGTCAATTCTGACTGCTAACATTCTATTTGTTCAATAATAATGTGATTTTATTTATATTATTTTTTCAGATGCAAGCAATGGGTGAAATAGCTAGCACATGCACCAATTGAAAAGATTCACATGTTAAGACATATTTGTGACAAACATTGCATATGAACCCAACTAAAACGAACTGTTATTTCTTTAGTGGACTTACTTTAAACTTCCACAATTTATGTGTATGTTAATTAGGTTTCATTTACATGTAGCAAAAGATAATATCCCTCTAAAGTCACATTTTGGCAAGAATTAGATTATATAACCAAATCATTATTTTATTCATCAATAAACATTAGCTATAATGAGCACTTATTTTGAAAGCGACAATTAGTAAACGATCTCTGCGAATAGTATGTACATAGGTGCCTCTGTGAAGAAGCCTAGCGATTTGTACATAGTATTTGTTACACATAAAAGCAATTTAATCCAATCAGCATTAAAAACCCAATATTTTTACCCTTAAAAAAACTAACGTTGAAAACGAGCATCCAGATGCAGACTATTTATTTTACAGCATAGCAACAATTGTTTAGTGCGGGAAGAAAGCCTCGATCCTGCAATGCCGCAGCCAAACGCTTAGCCACTGCGCTACGGAGTCGTCATTTATTTTTTACTTAATTATTTACTAGTATAAAAGTGCGTTTTTAATTTAATATTTTCTTTATACATACTTTTGTGCCTAATTGTAGAGATATAAATACAAATTGCTGTATGTAAAATACATTGATTTCTTATCCTCATCGGCATTTTTACTCAATCCACACGTTAAAAATTTTATTTCTCATAAATAATTCAGTATAGAGATCTAACTTTTCTTATGTAAAAATATCGATAAACAATATATCGATAAAGGTTATATCGATAAAATTATTCGAGGATAGACATTTACAGCACTATTGTAATTCGTCAATGTTGTCAGCACTGTTTCTCAAAACTAAATGTCATATCTTGATGTTGATAAAGTAACTTGACGTAATTTAATGCAATTATTTTCACTATGGAAGTCCCGCCTCTTAAACGTAGTGATTATATTCTCTTTGGTAATGAATAGTAATCAATCGTCCATTCATACCGTAGACTATGTCTATGATTCAGTCAATCCTCTATCTACGTTCATACCCATTCCTGTATAGGATAGTTACTATACTCTTTGATTCATACTTTACAGAGGATTATGACAGGTCAACGTTAAGATTTATCTACATGCTAGATTGTTGGCGTATTTAAGATTTCTATTCATTTTTTATTTAAGAGTTATCCGATTTTTTTCTTTGTTTTCGTTTTTTTAATTACCTATCTACAATTATTATTCTTAAATACGCGCAAAAACCAGTCTTAAGAGTTTTTAAAAACTAAATTATATTTGACAAATGTTACACTCAGTCATTTTTGGCATTTGTCCGTAAAATAGTCCCAAGCGACATTGCTGCATTTTTTAAAACAATAAACACTTTAATGTCTAATAAAAAAACTGAAAGTTCTTTAACCACATAACAAAACTTCGTTACGAAAACCTATTACTAAATAAGTCGAGTACGTATCATTCAATACGGTGCCGACATCATATTCGCATGAGTCCGTACTAGACACTCGACTGAAACATATGGTCTCAATTCGCATCGAGTATTTACTAGTTAGTACCTACTACCTAGTCTATAAAATCTGCCTAGTTTTCGGTTGAAGTTCCCGGGACTAGACCCGACTAGTCTCGAGTATTGACAGACAAAGATAGAAAGACTGCGGAATAGTATAGTTAAAAAAGGACAGAACTTTTATACACATTGAAATATAGGTAGTTCAAATCTTTATGTATAAAAATTACGTGTCACATTGTTTGTCCGCGATGGATTCCTAAACTACTAAACTGATTTCAGTGAAATTTTGCACACTGTGTAGATTTTGGTCCAACTTGAGAAATAGGATAGTTTTTATCCCGAAAAGTGACCCTCAATTTTTTTTATTGCTAATCTTAGGAGTTTTTTTTTTAGAAAAGCAAATGGTCGTTGGAAAGGGCAGAACGACGTCTGATTAGTCAGCTAGTAATTAATGAAATCAGGCGTTACTTTGCGAAAATCCATTATATTCGCTAAGTGAGTGGACAACCTCCGCAGAGTCTACTTCACCTGAGGATGCCTCGTGTAGAGGCGAAACACGTGTCGTATTTTCGAGAGTGGTGTGCCGTGCCTAGTGTGGTGTTGCTGGGTATGGTAGTGCTGAGATTGACGGCGACGGGTATAGTTTTTTTTTTTTTTTTTTTATAGGAGAGGGGGCAAACGAGCATGCGGCTCACCTGATGGTAAGTGACTACCGCCGCCCATGAACAACCGCAACACCAGGGGAATTGCAGATGCGTTGCCGGCCTTTTAAAAAGGAGTAGGCTCTTTTCTTGAAGGTCCCTAAGTCGTATCGGTCCGGAAAAATCGCTGGTGGTAAACTATTCCACAAGGAAGTTGTGCGAGGAAGAAAACATCTTCTAAATCGCACAGTGGTGGACCGCCAATCATCCGGATGGTGTGGATGGTATCGGGAGTTCTGCCGCGATGTGCGTTCGTGAAATTTGGCGGCTGGGATTAATCCGAACAATTCATCAGAGCACTCCCCATGGTAAATGCGAAAGAAAATGCTAAGAGATGCAACATCTCTTCGCAGTGCCAATGAGTCGAGCCGATCGGAAAGGACTCGGTCGTCGACGATTCGAGCCGCTCTGCGCTGGATGCGGTCAAGTGGAAGAAGCTGGCACTGGGGAGCCCCAGCCCAGAGATGGGAACAGTATTCCATGTGAGGCCGAACCTACGCCTTGTAAAGTTGCAGGCGTTGACCCGGCATGAAATACTGTCCCGCTCTGCTGAGCACGCCAAGCTTTTTAGAGGCCAATTTGGCCTTCTCTTCCAAGTGACCACGAAACTGCACGCTACTCGATATGTCGACGCCGAGGATTCCGATACTGGCTGAGGCAACAAGGGGAGTACCTTGAAACTGAGGAGATACGACAAAGGGGTTCTTTTTAGCGGTAAACGCGCAAACTTGTGTCTTCTGAGGATTAAACTGGACTAGATTTAGTCGCCCCCAATCCGAGACTTTGTCCAGCAAAGACTCGACTTCAGACACAAGTTTGTTCCGGTACTCGGTGACGTTTTCCCGAGAAATATTGGCACGGCCGGTGTATAGAGCATCACCAGTGCTGTCATCTGCATAGCAATGAATGCTGCCGGCTTGCAACATATCATTGATATGCAGAAGAAACAGCGTTGGTGATAGCACGCAGCCTTGTGGAACACCAGCGTTAATAGGCTTGTAGTCGGAGCATGCACCGTCTACAACGACCTTGATGCTCCGATCTGCAAGAAAGCTGGTGATCCAATTGCATAATTTCTCGGGAAGCCCATAGGAAGGGAGCTTCGAAAGAAGCGCTTTGTGCCAAACCCGATCGAAGGCCTTCGCAATGTCTAAACTAACGGCCAATGCCTCCCCCTTGGACTCTACTGCCAACGCCCATCTATGAGTTAAGTAGACCAGAAGATCACCAGCTGATCGACCCCGACGAAAACCGTACTGGCGGTCACTAATCAGCTGGTGATCCTCAAGGTACCGCATGAGGTGGCAGTTTACAACGGATTCCATTATTTTGGAGAACAAGGGGGTGATGGCGATAGGCCTGTAGTTGGACGGATCTGAGCGGTCGCCTTTTTTAGGGATCGGGTGGACAAAAGCTGTCTTCCATGATTTGGGGACTACGCCTAGGGAGTAGGAGTACCGGAAAAGACGCGTTAGAACCGGTGCCAACTCCGGAGCACACGTCCTCAGTACAATTGGGGGGATTCCGTCAGGCCCACTCGACTTGTGGATGTCAAGGGAGAGGAGTGCTCTGCGAACCGAGCGCTGTGAGAATCGCACATCCGGCATGGAGCACTCACACCGCGGGATGGTCGGCGGTGTGTTCCCCCCGTCATCAACAGTCGAGTTGGACGCAAAAAGGGAGCCCAAAAGGTCGGCCTTCTCTTTTGCGTCGTGGGCCAGTGAGTCGTCCTCCCTGTGCAGAGATGGTAGTGATGGCTTACAGAAATTCCCTTGGACAGCCTTGGCGAGAGACCAGAATGCACGGGTTCCCGAAGGAAGGCGAACTAGTTTCTCGCCAATTCTGCCTATGTGCTCTGACTTTGCCTTGGCAATAACTCTTTTGAAGGACCTGGAGGCGAAGTTATACTTCTTTTTGAGTGTGCTGGTGTTTACATCCCGAGTCACCGAAGCCGCAGCCCAGGCTTGATAACACACCTGCTTACTGCGTAATGCAGTCTTACAGGAGCGACCAAACCAAGGCTGAGATCTGCCTCCGATGGGTACCACAGATGATGGAATAAATAGTTCCATTCCCTGTAGCACTACATCAGTGACAGAGTCAGCAACAGCGCTGGGATCATCCGGCGAGAAGCAAACCCGCCCCCATGGGTAGGAAGCAAAGAAAGACCGCATTCCGTCCCAATCCGCCGACCTGTAATGCCAAACACGGCGGCAACCTGCAGAACGCAACCGCGAGGGGAGCGTGAGTGGCACCACACTCCGGATCAGACAATGGTCCGAAGAGCCAAGAGGGGCATCGACGGAAACCTGATATCCGTCCGGATGAGAGGTCAGCAGAAGGTCCAACAGGGAAGGTGTATGATCCTCAACATCTGGAATCCGCGTAGGCAATGTAACCAGTTGTGTCAGACCATATGCCAAGGCAAAGTCATAAACAGATCTCCCCGCATGATCGGTTAAACGTGAACCGAGCCATTCGGCGTGGTGGGCGTTAAAATCGCCAAGGATCACGATCTCTGCGGATGGGACCTGTTGTAGCAAGGAATCTGTAGCCATTTGGACGTGGTCGATGAGTCGGTCTGTTTCGGCATTACCGCTATGGGACCTATAGAGGCACACGTAGACGCGCGGGTGGTCGTCGCTGTCTACGCGTAGCCAAAGGATGGACAGGTCCGAACCTTCAAGACTGCCGAGGCGTCGAGAACAGATGTCCTCTCTGACATACACGCAAACTCCAGCCCGAGGCACAAAGGAGTGCTCCAATTTGTACCCCGGGTAGGAGAGATACGAAGTATCAGCCGGAGAGGACACCTGCGTCTCGGTCAGAAAGAGCAAGGCCGGCTTCGCCGTCTCAAGATGGTAGTGGACGGCGTTTAGGTTCGAGTGAAGTCCCCTGATGTTGCAGAAATTCACGGATAGCGTGGCAGGGGTCGCCTTGGTCTTGTTGCTCAGTTTGCCCCGAGCAGTTATTGTGTTGAGCGGAATTTTGCCCCCCCCCAGAATACGCGGGGCAGCCTGAGCACCCACGCTCAGGAGTGGAATAGCATGGTCGTGGATGCTCAGCGAGGGATTCTCCAGGGGTACTGGTACCCTCCTGGGGTAGTTTATGACGTAATTCCGCTACCATGTTGATGGGGGGGGGGGGGGGGGAATTGGGCATTCGGTCACCTGCACTCACCAGACGAAACGCGGAAGCAGAGCTTCCACTTCACGCCGGTATTCTGTGAGGTCGTGGTACTAACCCGGCTCGAGCCGGCCCATACGTGCAACAGCAAAAGCTGCTGCAAGGCTCTACCACCGTTAAAATATATATAGTGCGTTAAAATATAAATAGTGCGCGCGATTGAGGGAAGATGGGAGGTCCCCTCAAAACTGGGCAGGACACATCATTTTCTTTCTTTACGCGGAATTAAACAAATTAATTTGTAACAACCCCATTATATAGTTCAAATTCAAATGACTGATACACGAATGATTTAGGCAAGCACGAGTGAGCGGCATAGCATACTAATAACTATGGCAACAAAATGCTATCTCACTTTGCCGCATCTGTACTTCTACTTCTTCGATTCGAGTGGGCCGCCGCGTTGTGCCGTGCGACGCGTAGACACAGTGATACTAGGTGGATCAAGTATTTTAAAAGCTGGAACAGGTGCCACCTAGTCTCGTTTAATACCTAGTGCCTAGATCTGTTCTAGTATATACGCTTCATCTCTGATAAGCATCATATTATATTATAGTCTGTGATAATCACTACGCTTACTATTAGGCCAGATACATACATTTGGAATTCCGAAATTAAATGTAATAACATACATAAACACACCAACTCGCTTCGGTCGTGTGACGAATACTGACACTGAGCGCGTTCCGTACGGAATTTACGACTGTGTTGTTGTTGTGTGTGTTGCGACTCTTACCAAATTTATGGAAGACTTGCGTTTGGAGCAGCTTTTTCCTGTTCGGGATTCTGAACGCACAGGCGGTTATACAGAATCTCGAATCGGAGGAAACGGTGGTACGGTGGTTTCCGTACGGAAAACCACCGTACGTGTGTGACGAGTCATAGATTTTATATGAACTTGCTGCATTCGGAATCTCAAATCAGAATTCCTAAAACCAAATTCCGTATGTGTGTAAGGTCTAAGTAGGTATCATAAACTAAGAATATACTAAGTATATTCTAAGTCTATGGTAGGTATGGTGTCGCTGTATCTTATAGGTGTGCCAACTTGGAAAAATTTCGACTCGAGTTGAAATTCAGACAACTTGAGTTTAAGCTTGAGTTACGCAACTCGAGTTAGCAGTACGTTAGTGATGGGTCAACTCGAGTTACTAACTCGAGTTAACTCGAGTTGCGCCTAACTCGAGTTAACTCGAATTGGATCTCCCTAACTCCAGTTTGGGCTGCTGTACATAAACGGATCAAGTGAGCCAGCAAAAGATTAAGCGCACGATTCGTTCGATGTGTGTGCGCTTTGTGTATCAAAGAATATTTAGCTACAACTAAAACAATTTGTTATTAAGAACTTTATAATAGCTATGTTATGTATTATAATTTCTTTTATAAATTCACGAAAAATTCAATAAGAATATAAATTCAATAAGAATTAAGTTATAAGATACACAATATTTTAAATTAACGCTAAATGTAACATTTAACTTACAATAAATATTTTGAATTACGTAGTAGAGAGAATGGGTCGGCTAGACCAGGGTAGGACCACGCTCTCACAGAATACCAACGTAAAATAGCAGCTTAATGCTGCTGTGTTTCATACGTGATACTATATATAGCTTTTTATTTCAATCCAACATAATTGTTGTTGGAGGCTGCACCAAAATTACTTGAATATACTTTAGATTAGTATGTGGGATAAAATAAAACTATAAATAAGTATAGTTATGTAATTTTATTTTCTGGAAGACATTGTTTTATAAATTATATATTATTATTGATGTTTTTTTATTGCTTTTGCACATAATACTTCCACACTTGTTATTGATGTATAACACATGTTATTGACAGAGAGTTATTCTTCACAGAACATTAACAATTTAAATCAGCAAAATTCCCATTATGAAAACTTAACTCAGCCCAAATACGTGATCTGAAACAGATACAATTCGAGTCAATATAGTAATAATCCCATAGATTAATGATAAGTCATCGCGCGCTCTGACTAAATACCGCGCTCCCTGCAAGTAACAATTTGCATGATGCTAGTGTGCGTGAAAAATTGTATATGCCAGCAGCTTAACTATTACCCGATTAACGGGAAAATTTATTTTATGCTATGGCTTAGTAGTTAAGTTCATAGTTATGAATGTATTCCAGAAATACTTAAAAATGAATAGTTTATTAATAACGAATGTATCAATATATTTGTGTATATTATGTGTAGGTTTTTCTTCTGAATAAATGACATATAAATGATAAGGCCTCCTTTTTATCAGTTTAATTTTTTATTTATATGTCTAACTAATATTCACAAATTATTTAAAAAAATAGTAATATATATAATATGGTGTTATCAAAATAGTGCATTCTATTCTACGCGTCAATATGAACAACTTTTGCTATAGATCTATCTTCCAAATCGCAAGAAAAATCAGGTCTTCCATACATTTTAAGCAAGTTTGTACGAAATTTTGTATGGAATAACTGATAAAATGCTAATGCGTTGCAACCCCTGAGGACTAAGATGGAATGCCTCGTTTCCAGTAAAAAGGGTCTCCGGTTCTCTACACTCACCATAGGAAACACAGCAGCGTTAAGCTCCTATTTTACACTGGTATTCTGTGAGAGCGTGGTCCTTCCCGGGTCGAGCTGAACCATTCGTGCTACAACTATACCAGTAATATAGCTGCAGTATGGGTCTATCACCTATAAATTGAAAATTTCGAAGATGATCTCATAATAAAAATATTCATGTTGACGGGCAGAATCATTCCCAAGGTTATTAAGTACTATTTTGTTACACCTTTAGTTAGTATATAAGACCGGAGAAAAAGTTTTTTCCTATATTGTATACAAATTCAAGACTTTTTTGTTTTAAAGTTTTATTACATTTAATTATAATATATATGGGTCCATTCTGTTCGATAATTTGTTACCATCTTGTAAGTAGTGACATAACAAAAAATAAACGTTGCTGTATAAATCTTGGGATTTTGGTTAAAAAATGCGACAAGTAGTTTTATTTGATATATTCAATACCAGAGATTTGAAGGAACATGGATTTAGTCATCCCATTTATAATGGAAAAAAAATAAACTTAAACATTAAAACCTCCAGAAAGCTTTCTTTTAAAGAACACAAGCACTAAAAGAAAATAATGACTAAAACTTTTAAACCAGTTTTAAGTTCTCAAGCAAATACTGGATTTTTAGGAATGTTAGTGTGTATTGAAAGTCTCAAACAGATAACTAATCTTGTGATCTGGCGTTATCATGATGTAAAACCATTCCTTTTCTGATTATCAATGCCAGCCGTTTTTTTTTCTATTTCTTGCTTGTCCATTATTTATTGGTAGTAAAGATCCGAATCGATGGTTTTACCCGGCGGTAAAAGCTCATGATAAACTTTCAATCCCACCATACACACAGCATCATTTTATTGCGTGTTAATCCAGGTTTCGCTTTAGTCTGTAAACAAAACATATCAATACAGAAAAAAATCACGTTTCGTGTATGATCTTCATACAAGAAACGTGATTTTTTTGAGTCTTTTAATATTTTACTTCTTTTATTTTTTATTTTATGTTGTTATAGCAGCAATATAAATACACATTCTGTGAAAATTCTACATATTACAGTTCATAAGATACAGCCTACTGACAGACAGACGGAACGATAGTGGAGACTTGGGTCCCGTGATACTCTTTGGGTACGGAACCCTAATAAACGGCAATTATGTCATTTGAGCAAGACTACAGAAATAAACATTAAATAATATAGAATTAGTTTATATTATAATAAGTTAAATATATTATATTCTAAAATATAGTAACAATAAATTCACATATAAAAATCTCAGCCACGGGCCCACGGGGAACTTTATTTTTGCATTCGCGGCAGCACTGAATAGCGTCATTGATATTTTGTGACTTATTTATGGCTCGTGTTATTTTATGTTAAAATTTCGAAATTGTATGATATTTAATGATAGTATGTGATACCAGTGTCTTTCTTATTTCTTGTAGTATTATTTTTACACAGTTTCAATACGTAAACTGGTATTTTACTTCGGATTATGATCAAAATTTAATAAAACATTCGGTACGTTCACCTCACACGTTGCCTGCAACGCGACTGGCTCGGGTACGCCGATTTCGGCGTAGTATTTGTTGCCGCATTTTACATGAGCGCCGGCGGTATCTAGTCAGAGCGCGCGATGACTTATCATTAATCTATGTAATAATCCCTACTAATAACGGTCAATAAATTCAAAATATTTATAGATTTCCCATATAATATTGTCATAAGTTTTACTTTTCCTATCATAGGAATCCTGCAGAAAGTGATCAGATGATTTTGTGCTTTTTATTTGCACAACAATTAACTTACTTTCGATGATGATCACAATTCGTGCATACAATTTTGAAATAATGAATTCATTTATAGTCAATATCTTATACAGACTTAACATCTCACAAAAAATCTTTACTAAAAATTCACGAAGATATTATGACTTTGTATTCACCTACATACGAAAATGAACTCCATAATAACTGAATTTAAGCAAAAATCAATAATAAATATTAAAAACTAAACTATGAAATAAATTTTCATAAATTTCAGAAAATATTTTCAATATGAAAAACGTTGACAAAGAAATGTCATTTTTTTATTCGTTTATTTATTATATACAATATTACAAACTATAATAATAAAAAAAAACTAAAACTACAAACTTAATTATCATATAGTCCTACTCCCCGCGGTTTCGTGCCAAAAACGCTGGCTGCGTTTCCCCGCTGAATGGCTATACTAAGCCTTTGAGCGAGAAAAGAAGCAGCCCTCTTATCATCAGCAGCAACGACCAGCCGCGGATGGAATTCCTTTAAGAACTTCACCGCACGTGAACCCCACGGGCCGATAGTCTCTACAGCAAATGGCACAAATATGTACTCATCTCTCAGAGACTGATATTTGCGCTACTTACTCAAATAAGCTGCCTCTGATGCCGCCCCGGCTCTCAACGAAGTACCCCTGAGATGAGAGGCCGCCAGAGTGTCTACGCTAGTAGACACTAGGGCTAATTTAATTTACATCAATTAATAGGTAAATTAATTCAGCAAATCTCAGAGTAATATGTATGTAATTATATTTTAACAATCGAACCAAAAAAAGTTTAACACAGAATGACCGTTTTTAGTTTCTTCCTATATAATATGAATTTGTGTATCTAATTTTTAAAATGGCAATCTAAAACAACATGAAGGAAAGAAACAGCGATATTTTTTTCTCGCTTTATTTTTACAAGCCCAACACATGCATTGACAAAATCATGATTGTGTGCAGATATTTCTGCTTTCATACAAAGTTGCATCAGCCTGGTTTCGGGTGTTTTATACAGCATCCATGGTTACGGGGGGGACTTACGGGATTCTGACGTCAAACATCTCATATTTGACGTCAAAATGTCATAGTTAGCCCGGCTATCTTCAGTTTTTGAATATTATTTTTTTTTGCGTAGATGGCTGATCTACATAACTTGTCCTGTCTGTGACTTACATAACTTTATTGATAATAATTAATAAAAATTATAAAATAAATTACATACTATTATAAAATTCTAAATAACAAATTGTTTTGTGTTAGCTAAATACTCTTTGAAACACATAGCGCGCACACAACAAACGAATCGCGTTCTTACTCTTTTGCTAGCTAACTTGATCCGTTTATAATTATTATACAATTTATATTATATACAGCAGCCCAAACTCGAGTTTTGGAAATCCAACTCGAATTGACTCATCACTACTGTATTCAACTTATAGATGTGCCAACTTCGAAAAATTACAACTCGAGTTGAAATTCGCGCAACTCGAGTTAGCAGTACCAAACAGAGTAAGAATTTTAATTTTAATATATAATTTTAAGAAATAGAAAAAGATTTGTTATGTTCCCCACTCACGGTCAGTTAAACTGATCAGTTTAACTGACGTACATCCAAAAATTGACCGTGAATGTGAAATCTTAAGCTGAAATTTTTAACTGAAGGCAACACAAAGATTTTATTCGGGCGTGCTGGCATTTAAACTGCTCCGTTGAACTGACGTACATCCAAAAACTGATCGTGAATGTGAAATCTTAAGTTAAAATTTTTAACTGACGGCAACCCACGTATTTTTCCGGGCGCACCGTAATCCGCTGGCTTCATTTCATTTCCATTATTAGTAAGTACATAGGGGGCGTTCAAGTATTACGTAACGCTATTTGGGGGGAGGGGGGGTATTGTAAAACGTTACGATGCGTTACAGGGGCGGGAGGGGGGTTCGACCAACGCGTTACGTAACATTTTTTTATTTTAAATAAAAAACGAGGGAATTAAAATCTTCCAAGTTAGCAACCCTTTTCGTTTAGGTTGACGCCGAGGATTCCGATGCTAGCTGAGGTAGCAAGGGGAGTGCCTTGAAACTGAGGAGATACGACAAAGGGGTTCTTTTTAGCGGTAAACGCGCAAACTTGTGTCTTCTGGGGAATGAACTGGACTAGATTTAGTCGCCCCCAATCCGAGACTTCAAAGAATCGACTTCAGACACAAGTTTTTGTTTGTTTTTTACATTGCATTGCCAAAGGTAAAAATAAATATGTTATTTTATTTTAAGAGTTTATTTAATAAAATGTATGTAAGGAAAAGGCCAAGTTAAAAATACGGCGTAATTAAATGTAAGGTTAGTAGTAAAAGTTTATTAGGACTGATTTGAGCCCATTTTAACATATTTTAAACTTAAGCAAAAGTTTATTACATTGTGTGATTGTTTATTAAATAACAATATGAATAAATAAAATACACAATCAAAACAATGTATTGCGAGGAAGAAATCTCGTTTTATTTATTACTAGCTGATCCGTCGAACTTCGTACCGCAATGTTACCATCGTAGAAATATTGACAAATATTTATACGATACGATACGATATTATATTTATTTATTTACCTTCACGCACAATCCCTGACGGGGTAGCCAGAGAGAACAGATTGCCAAGTGTCACGATCCTTACATACCTCTTTCGCTTCTTTCAGATTCATTATCTTCTTCATACATGCACGTCTAGGTATCCGAGTACTCTTGACCCTACCCTCTTCGAGCAGTTTGCTCACATGGTCTTCGAAAGTTAGTCTCGGTCTACCTCGACACCTTTTAATATTAACTTTCGCGCTATATATTTTCTTCACCATTCGGTCTTCACTCATTCGCTCAACGTGCCCAAACCACCGAAGCACGCCCTTATCAATTTTTGTGATAAGGTCATCTTTCAAACCTGCCATATTGCGAATCTCTTCGTTTCGCTTTCGGTCGGCCATGGTAACGCCGCACATTTTACGAAGAGATCGCATCTCCACTGCATTCAACTTGCTTTTATGCTTCTTCTGGCATACCCAGGTTTCGCTGCCATATAACAAATATTATATTTATACGATAATAACGTCACTCAATTGTTTTGCCTTCCCAGAACCCCTCCACTAACACTTAAACTTTATTGGTATGATGTTAAAGTTCAAATTGCCTTTTAAGTATTGTTACGAATCTTTTGTTTGGGAATATAGAAAAGTGATGTTTTTATACTTTTTCAGGAAATTTTTTAAACTTTTCTCTCCGTAAGAACCATATTAGTACTTCAGGAAATATTATAAAAAGAGAATTAGCGAAATCGGTCCAGCTGCTCTCGAGATTTGCGCTTAGCAAAACATTCAGCGATTCATTTTTATATTATAGATTACCGCAAACGCGATTAAAACAATAACAAAGTTATTTTAGCGACTTTCCGGTAATTTGCGCAAAGTAATTGTGACTTTTAGGTAAAAATGGTCACTTGGGTGTTACGTAACGTTTAGAGAGGGGGAGGGGGGGTCTATATAAAAGTTACGGCGCGTTACATAGGGGGGTGGGAGGGTCAAAAACCTTCAAAAATTGCGTTACGTAATACTTGAACGGTCCCATACATGCTTTCTTAGTAGCTTTTATATATATTTTATAATTTTTTATAACATGTCTTAAGATTTTATATATTTTTTTAATTAAAAAAAACGTTACCCCCACACTAGGATTTTCTCCTGTATCGTGCAGGCAGTTTACAAACACAAATTGCACAAGGACAAACATCCAGACCCGGAACAATCATTTGTAGGCCATACAAATACTTGTTCCGTGCGGTATTCGAACCCGCGCCGCAATTCATTGCTAAGCCACTGCGCCACGGAGCAATCATATATATTTAGAGAAGTTGGTTTGACAGAGGATGGAGACCAAGGTGATGGTAATGATGTCACCTTCCTTATGGTGGACTCAGAAGGTTGGTAAAGGATTTCAGTGATGCTACTACGTAGAACCACCGTGTTTGGACTCATTTTCAAATAGGTAAATGGAGACCTAGGTGACTGTGATGATATCACCTTTATGTTGGTGCAATCCGAAGGTGGGTATAGGATCTCAGAGACGACACTAGATAGAAAGACCGTGTTTAAACTCATTTGAATGGGCTCATAAAAACCTAGGTGACTGTTATGACCTCACCTTTTTGATGGTGCAATCCGAAGGTGGGTATAGGATTTCAGTGGCAGCACTAGATAGAACGGTCGTGTTTGAACTCATTTGAAAGGGTTCATAAAGACTTAGGTCACTGTTATGACCTCACATTTCTGATGGTGTAATCCTAAGGTGGATATAGAATCTCAGTGGCGGCACTAGATAGAACGACCGTGTTTGAGATCATTTGAAAGGGCTCATAAAAACCTAGGTGACTGCTGTGACCTCACCTTTCTGATGGTGCAATCCGAAGGTGGATATAGGATCTCAGTGGCGGCACTAGATAGAACGGTCGTGTTTGAACTCATTTAAAAGGGCTCATAAAGACTTAGGTGACTGTTATGCTCTCACCATTGTGATGGTGCAATTCGAAGGTGGATATAGGACCTCAGTGGCGGAACTAGATAGAACGGTCTTGTTTGAACTCATTTGAAAGGGCTCATAAAGACTTAGATGACTGTTATGACCTCACCTTTCCGATGGTGTAATCCGAAGGTGGGTATAGGATCTCAGTGGCGGTACTAGATAGAACGGTCGTGTTTGAACTCATTTGAAAGGGCTCATAAAGACTTAGGTTACTGTTATGATCTCACCTTTCTGATGGTGCAATCCGAAGGTGGGTATAGGATCTCAGTGGCGGCACTATGTAGAACGATCGTGTTTGAACTCATTTGAAAGGGTTTATAAAGACCTAGTTTAATGTGATTATATTACCTTCATGATGGTGAACAAAGAAGGTGGGGTAAAAGATCTCAGTTATGCCACTACGAAACACCATCGTGTTTGGGCTCATTTGGAAGGGCTCAAGAAGTAACAACAGAAATAATATAAATATAATAAATAGTACAAACAGTTACCAAACTTATTATGTAGGATTGAAATAAAAAGGTATATTTAGTATGTATCACATACGAGTACTCATGTATATTTGATTTTAATCTTAGTCATAGTAAGTATTACTTTTATTTAACAACAAAACTAGCTATGTAGCAGTCTTCACGAAACAATATTAGTCTAGCTTTAAGATATAGGTACATAAACTATTAATATTTTAACTGTAACAGAGTCAAAATATTCTTAAATAAATTCAATTTTTTTTTTTAAATTCAAATATTTATAGTAAGTTAAGTTTTACAATTGACGTTAATTTAAAATATGGTGTATCTTACAACTGAACCACCCCTTTCGGGTATTACAATAATAGATCTGTGACATGCATAACTATATTGATCATAAACCCTTCAAAATTATAAAAGAAATTAAATTACATATGTAACTTAGCTATTATAAAATTCTAAATAACAAATTGTTTTGGTTGTAGCTAAATATTCTTTAAAATACATAGCGCGCACACAACGAACAAATCGCGCTTTTACTCTTTTGCTGGCTCACTTGATCCGTTCATGTACAGCAGCCCAAACTCACACTGTATCTGTACTGTAGTGCTTAGGGATGATCGATGTTGTAGAAACATCGATGATGACATCGATGTTGGCCATCATCGATGTTTTTTTTTCACATGTATTTAATAAGTTAGAATTAGATGAATAAAGAAATAAAAGAAATTAACAAACAATGTAGTATAAAACAGTTATTAAAAAAATTGGAAGAAATTCACAAATATCTAATTCATTTGTTATATTTTCCAATATTTTTGCCGATTGATTGAAGAAATAGTAATTTTGACAAAGGAGTACCTTTCAATCTGTTACTTTGTTGATAAAGAGTTGAGCCAGATATTGAAAATAATTTAAAAATAAAATTTTGTACAACTGACTTAAGCATAACTCAAAAACTATTGGTCAGACATATGGGTTTAATTTATATGGGACCACATGTGAAGCACCAAATTTTAAATAAAAAAGAATAATCGAAATCAGTTCACCCAGAAAAAAGTTATGAGGTAACACACATTAAAAAAAAAGAACATGCAGTGGAGTTGAGTACCTCCTCCTTTTTGAAGTCGGTAGATAACGCGCTGATGTAGCAATTGTGGTCAAATATCTCACCGCAAGTTTTCTTTTTAATTTTAGATAGGTAGAACCGACGACAAACGGAAATCAGTGACAACTGCGACATTACAGTGGATACTTGACAGTTAAATTTGATACCCCATAATGATATATTTTTAGGTTATCGATGCGTTTAAGCATTCTGAATTATTCAAAATTTTAAATATTTTAGAGGAAATGCAAGATCTAGTTGATACTGAGGCTTAGCTTTCCATTGACGTCAGTGGAGTTTGGTGTTGATACGTATTTTTACAGAAAGATTACACTATTATAAGCACACACACAAAGTCTCAATATACGGAAACGCGTAATTTTTGAGAAAAGAATAATTGAAAATCAATTATTCTTGCAATGTTTATGTCTAATCTGCTAATAAACTGGCGCCATTTTGTAATGTCATTGTCGACGTCAATAGGGATGTCGATTCTTTCCGAAAAAGGTCGATTTTTAAATCGATTCAAATCGTAAGCTGATGTATCGGTTCACAAAAAATCGATTTCTAAAATATCTATATTTTTTTAATGTTTCTATTTATAATGTAAATATAAATCCATTTTATGAAAAACAAGAAAGATACCATGATAAATGATCTCTTATTGAAATTTGTTTTATTTAACAGTACCTATTAGGGCAGATAACAAATAAAATAGGTTAGGTTCAACTTATGTCAAAGAACCGAATTGATTGACCCCGACTCCACCTGTTACGAGTCTGTCCTACCCCTAGAGTGGTTTTATAGAGCCGGAGGCGCGTAACAAATCGTAGGCATTGGACGAGCCGAAGCAGCTGAGGCTGGTCGCCGAAGGCGACCAACAAGCCGAAGCTGCGGAGGCGAGGAGGGATGCCTGCGATTTGTTACGCTAAGGCGTAGAGGTTGCTCTTCCCGCAGCGCCGGAGACGTAGCAGTCTCAAAATAGATACAGAAATCCTTATGAATCAGTCCCCTTATTTTTTTATGATGAAGGGGATTTTTTCTCATAAAATGGATTTATATTTACATTATAAATGCAAACATGAAAAAAAATCAACATTTTAGAAATCGATTTTTTGGAAATCGATACATCAGCTTACAATTCGAATCTATTTAAAAAATCAATCTTTTTCGGAAAGAATCGACATCCCTATTGACGTCGACAATGACATTACAAAATGGCGCCAGTTTATTTGCAGATTAGACATAAACATTGCAAGAATAATTGATTTTCAATTATTCTTTTCTCAAAAATTACGCGTTTCCGTATATTGAGACTTTGTGTGTGTGCTTATAATAGTGTAATCTTTCTGTAAAAATACGTATCAACACCAAACTCCACTGACGTCAATGGAAAGTCGTACCGATACTGATTTCGCGGATTCGCAAGTACCCAATAATCGATTATGGGTTTATTGACATCGATGTTTGACATGTGGCAACATCGATGTTTTCATTCTTGACATCGATGATCATCGAACATCCCTAGTAGTGCTATAGTGTATCTCTGACTAGTATACAGTTATCTGTGCTAGTGTATCTGAGTGTATATAATGTACTCTGTGTCTGAGTGTATCTCTCGACTAGACTAAAGAAATAGACCCAACAAATGTAAATATTAAATTCAAAGAATCTAATAACTATAAATATAATACAACTGTAACAAATATAAATGTGGATTGTTTCTAATCCCAATATTAATAATAGGACCTCAAAATTTGAATACACAAAGACCAAAGTATCAAAGTAAACATGGTATTTTATTTTACAAGTAACGTAGTTTCGCCACCGGTAACATTGTTCATGGGTGCGGATAAACATGAAAGTAAGTGCTACTGATTTTTATAACGTTTTCCCATATAAAAATGTTTTTATAATTGTAAGGGGTTATGTCTACTTTTTCTGTGAATGTCAACCTCAATTGCATGCTGGTCTATATCTGGGGCTCTGATGATCGAGTGACGAAATAGCCAGCCATTCCACACGCACACTCACAGAGATATATAAATAGTTATTATATACACCTTACTAATTCACTATGCAGGCTGAGTATGGTAAAATCTTCCAAGTAATGTAACCAGAAAGTAAATTCTTTGTAGTCTATTTTGCATTTCTTCTTTTTTCTTAATAACTGGCTTTACGGCTCTGGGATCTAGCCCTTCTGAGCCTAAGGTTACAATATATTACAATAATTATCCTTCATAGTATACTGCTTCACAATATCTTGATGTGTCACATTGTGTAGCCCTTGGGAGATTTTAACGGCAATTTGAGCCAGCAGGCAGCTGACGGTTGGCGATGGTATCTCAAGGCGCTTAAGCAGACAGACACCTTATTTTTAGAATCACATCACCATCAGAGCATTTGTTTCACAGTTTTCACTAATAGTTCACATGCGCAGACACTTAATACACAAAATTGCATCACTTTTACATATCAAAGTCCACTTCAAACCATTATTTAAACAATAATACAGGAGCAGCAAACCGCCGCCGGTCAAGTTTCCGCCCAGTCAGTCTATTTTGCAGTTGTCAATAAAATATTGAATATATTATTTTTCTGATTGCCTAATAACTGATATTTCAGTACAACTATAGACATCCGGTACTTGCATATGGGGTAGGTTCAGGGGAAGTCCCCTACTCTTCCCCTCTTGTGGAAAAGTATAGTTTATGAGTAATTATTATTTTTGTAATATCATAACCTCACTTTTACACATGAAAATTGACCTAAAGTTACTTCTGCAATTGCTTCGACGCTGCAGTAAGTGCAGTTCCTTTGCCCTTGTGTAGCAAATCGCAGGCAACTCATGCTCACCTCCACAGCTTTGTTTATATGGTTCAAGCTTAACTCCAACATAAACTGAAAATATAATTAAAATCAAGTTCTGGACTTCTACTTCATAATACTAGACCTAATTCAAATATTTGTGTTTCGTTATAAGAAATTTTTAGTCAAATTTATTTTTACCTTAATTAATTTAAAACACATTTCCAACATTCAAAAACAGTGTAAAAGGTTCAAGCTTAACCCTGAAAAGCCTTCTAAACTGAAAACATAATTAAAATCAAGTACCGGGCGTCTACTCTATAATATTAGACCAAATTGACATATTTGCATTTTGTTATTAATTTAAAACGCATTTCCGATATCCAAAAACAGTGTAAAAGATTCCAGCTTAACCCTGACAAGCCTCTTAAAACTGAAAACGTAATTAGAATCAAGTACTGGATGACTACAGCCAACCCGATATTTCTACTTTTTTACTGTTAATGTTTTACTGACATTGATGTAACCTTGCTTATGATATGTATGTAAATTAAATATTAAAAAAAATTGCTTTAGATGAAGATTTGATTAAATGGGGATGGCCAGAAGATGTTTGGTTCCATGTGGATAAAGTATCATCTGCTCATGTTTACCTTCGCTTAGCACCTGTAAGTAAATCTTTGAAATATAAAAATAGACAAACCTTTAAATATTGTATTTAGTAAATTTAGAGGCATATATTGAGACATGTAGGTTTCCTCAAATAGAGGCAAAAAATAATTTCATTCCTAACTAACAGCTGAATTGCACCTAATGTTTGTAAGTCCATATACGCAAAGTGTGTGCATTGCATCAACATTTATATAAAATTGTACAAAAGACAATTCCACGTGCAATTATTTAATGCACTCAGACTTTTTAAGACTACATTTTGGGCAATGATTAGTGAATTGAGATTAATCGTATTATGTGTATTCATTTATATACATAATACATTTATTATTCATTTATTTGACTACTGTATGTTTCAGGGACAAACCATAGATGATATACCAAATTTAGTTTTGGATGATGCATGTCAATTGGTTAAGGCTAATTCTATATTAGGCAATAAAATGAATGACATAGATATTGTATATACTATGTGGTCAAACCTGAAAAAAACTCCTAGCATGGAGGTACATACTGTTTTAATTAACTAACAATTTAATTATGAATTTATATTATAATTGATTAATACTGATTAGTTTAATATTTGTGTTTTCAGGCTGGGCAAGTGGCATTTCATAAAGATAAGGATGTAAGAAAAGTTAGAGTTGCTAAAAGATGTAATGAAATTGTAAATAGACTGCAAAAGACTAAAAAAGAAGCATTTCCTGATCTAAGACAAGAAAGAGAAAATAGAGATAGATTAGAAAGAGAGGATAAAAAGAAATTACTTAGAGAGAAAAAAGAAAAGGAAAAAGAAGAAGAAAAACGTAAAAAGGAAGAGGCAGAACTAAGAAGTTATGCTACTTTGATGAAAGCAGAAAATATGACAACTAACTATGATGGCAATGATTCTGATGAATTTATGTAAAGTGATAATAGATTACTTAAACTATACTTTGTAGTTTTATTACACCATCATAAATTAAAAAGAACAATAATTTTCACATAGGTTTATTCCAACAGATTTTAAAGAATTTATAATCCAAGTAGGGTAATTATAATTGGGAAAAACTTCACTCATAAAATTCTTTACAAATTGGACAAATGTACCATTGATGATATTTTCCCGCATTGTTCTCATGAGATGCATCTGTAACAAAATCTGTTTGTGAAAAATGAATTTACTTAATAAACCATTAAATTCCCTTCAGATTTATAATGACCACTTTCCAAAATTACTTCATTAAAAAATATATTAAATAATTTTCTCAAAAGAAGCTATATCTACAATTTATAACATTGTTAGGTATGAAAACCACTTATTGTCAATCGAAATAAGTTTAGTGTAACAAAAAAAACGGTTAGAAAAATGGAAAAGAAAGGAGACTGCCCATTTTCCATGGACATTTGCCCCACAGCAAAAGTGCAGGAGACTCGACCAAAATTGGATCATTGTATAGGATTTTTAATATCTATTAAGGAACCGTTAATGTTTTTATTCTGCATAGCAGGGTTTAAAATATAACAACTAAAACGTTGAAAAAAAAATACCACCCCAAGTAGGTAATCAAGAACGTGATTATTTACTTACTACTAAAAGAAGGTAGTAAATTCATTACTTGGCGACTTACTGTGCTCATTTTGAGATGAATTTAAGTGTTTGCAAAAGGGGAACCAGAGTTTCTATGAAACTGGAAAAATCAAACCAAGTCTCATTTTAACAAGTCGTAAGTACCTATTTCAATCATTTAGTGATATTTCCTTTATTTTTCTAATCTTTCTTGGAATGATGGTTATTAAATTATTAATACAAAAATAAAAAATGCAATGTTGTTTACCAATATTGTTTATTACACATCAATAATTAAATTATCTAAAAACGGCGCGGGCGGATGAATTGTTTAAATAACCGTGACCCGTCGTTCCGGTTACCAAAAATCATCACGACTTTGTCACGTTGATAAATGTTTGGAACATTAGAACGACTTAAAATGTGACTTTATATATGCATTTTAGATTTAGTATTAGGTTTTATTTCAATATTAGATTTTTTATTACCTTCCTTACTTAAGCTACGTGGCTATGTTATGAGTTGTATGTTATTAATTATTTATACCGTTTTAATCAGTTTTTCTTTTTCTATCGAACTGCGAACTGCAAAGTAGCGAGTCGAGTTCCCACTAACCCTGTATAATATGGTTTTTAACGGGAGAGTAAATTAATTAGATTTTTGTGTTTGATTAATAAACATCGTTTCATAAATTCGTACCTATGTTTTATTGAGCTAAAACATAACTTATAATTATCACTTACCTAATATTTGCAAATACTTACACAATCAAATTAATAACTTAAGTACAATAACGCATAGGCGTCAATTTTACGCTTGGCATAATAGGCATTGAGCGATACGCGCGCTCTATACCTTGCTTATTTGTACTCTAAGTTCTGAATACTCTTTATCTATTGTTCTAAGGGGTCCCTTCTAATTATTATATACTCTTTGGAGGGGTTTATAACTTTGACAAGTAATGATCCAATGACACAAGCACATTCACTTTACGTAAACTTCAACAGAAGAAAAAAAAAAAGAGAAAAAACATGGCTGACTTTAAGTACAGTCATTAAAGTACTTTTTAATCCTAAGCCAATTTGCAATCCCCGCTTCGCACGTTAGTATCGAATGTACAGTTTGCATTATTTAATTATATGTTATTTTAATTAAATTACTTTTTTAGGTCTCCGGGGCTAATTAAGTACATAAACTTGAAACGACTTGGGGCAGAAATGAGCCGTCTCCTTTATCAAAGTTGTAATTAAATCCTCAAACCTAGCCATATAAATATAGATAATCATACAATTTGATTATATAGAAAATTTTGGTGATTCAAATGACCATGACTTTGTTTATAAAATAAAATGATATACAAATTTACTGTCCACTTGATATTTTTCACAAGTGAAAGGAGACCTGTGCTGTAGTTTACAGGCTGCAACTTTTTTAGCTGTCATAAATTTTGCATGGCATCTTTTTGGATCCTTATAATTTTTTTCTGTTTTAAGGTTTGCATAACAATGGTTTCCTACACCACAAAGTAAAAATGACAGTGCTATCAGCAAGGGTTGCACTCTAGCAGCACTTAGTTATTGAGCTACTACGGCTTATAAAACCACATAGATTTTGCCATTTTTTTGTTATAATAACCAGAAGTAATGACCTCGAAGTGGTTATTCACAGAAAGGAGCCCTTTGGGGGAGGTGACATTATGAATCTGAAGGAATAATTGTAAGCATACAATGTATATACACTAGTAAAGATTAAATTAGAAAATATTTAAACAAAATAAAATTTTCTACTTTTTTGCAATTCATTTTACTAGCTAAAATTATTAATTGTAATACCTGGAATGCAATATTATGAACAGATATTAAATGACAAGCCACTGTTTCAACGGATACAATACAATGTATATATGCTCTTGTATAAGTTTTACAAGTTGAACATGAACAATCCTTGTCTATTGGGGTTAGGTCAGTTTCATACTGTTTCTGTTTTAAATTCAGTTGTCCCTTTTTAACAAGAGCACATCCAAATCTCTGTAAAATTAATTAATCAATGACAAATGTTTTATTTATTATAGCCTATCAAAAGTCCACAGCTGAATATATGCCCCATGGATTGCCTCATTAATTTTGGTGGGGATATTTGCCATTGTTGCCAAGCTTTGCTACTCAAAAACGAAATAAAAAGTAACAAAAAAAGAAAGATAATTTTTTCTGCCATGACAATTAATAAATAAATAAAAGCCAGTTAATACTTATTTTGAAAATGTAAACTTATTATGTAAAATTAGAAATGTGTTCCAATTTAAAATCTTGCTCTAGTTTTTCACAAGCTTAATTGAAATATCGTGTTTCATTAAACATAATGATATATAAACTTGATGTTACATTGAAAAATGGATGTGACTTTGTGCAATGATTTTTTATGATATCATATGTCTGATAAAAATTCTTTGAAGAGAATAGGCAAATTACTTATGAAGTGATTCAGCACATATATAACAGATTGGATCTTGAAGTGTTCACAAGATTTTATACGAAAACCTTTGCGAGGAAGATGGTCTTGAAATGGGTGCCGCTAAAGATCTCCGATGCTCAGAATCAAGGCCTTTGTGGAATGGCAACATATTTACTCTCTCTGGCTCCTCCTCCCGGGAAGGACCACACTATCACAGAATACCAGTGTAATTTTTTTTATAGAAGAGGGGGCAAATGAGCATGCGGCTCTCTTGATGGTAAGTAACTACCATCGCCCATGAACAACCGTAACACCAGGGGAATCACAGATGCGTTGCCGGCCTTTTAGAAAGGTGTAAGTTCTTTTCTTGAAGGTCCCTAAGTTGTATCGGTCTAGAAAAATCGCCGGTGGTAAACAATTCCACAGAGAAGTTGTATGAGGAAGTAAACTCCTAGTAAAACGCACAGTCGTGGACATTAAATAGCAACTTAATGCTGCAGTGCTCATGTAGTGAGTGTAGAGAACTGGAGACCCTTTGTACTTGAAATGAGGGACAACATCATAGTCCTGACTAGTGACAACACATCTGCATTTTAATTTGCAATCGAAGATAGATGTAGACCACAGTAAAAACTTACCATCAGGAGGATTGTGTACTCGTTTGTCACCCTTATGGTATAAAACAATGATACATTTATAATACTTACAGCAGTGCGTGTTGGATAAACGCAATCAAACATATCAACACCAAGAGCGACACACACTACAAGATCAACAGCCACTCCAACTCCCATCAAATAACGAGGACGTCTTGTATCTAAAACTTCTGTGCCCAAACTGACCATAGGCCAAAAATCATCTTTGGCCTCACCACCACTGTAAAAAATTAAACTAATGAATTTACATATAAAAAGTGAATTTAAATATCAATAATTACAACAAAAACCTTAAACCGCCTATTGCAAAACCGTTTACATTTTTTCTCATATGTTCTTCTGCACTTTGACGTCTCAACTCACTATTTAATAAGCCTTGTACAATAGGAAATATACTTTGTTCTAAAGGTCTGCTATGTGCTTTCAAACATCTATCAAGCCAACGACTTGTCCGTTCTGTGGCTTCTTTTATACGATCATTATCTTGAAATGTTGTTTGAACCACATCATCCAGCTGCATTATGATATCTGCACCTGTACAGACAAAACCTCATAAAATAGATAGTAAAACGTACATCAGATTGATATCAGCCTTCATGTCCGCCTCCAAATAGCAGTGTGTACTCTGCTGCTCAAGTATGAAGTCTAAAAAAGCCACCATAATTACAAGCTGTGAGGCATCCTATCATAGTTTAGAGGTGACAATGCATCTTTAGTATTTGTTAGTTCATAGACTTTAGTAGCCATTTACCATCTGGTGGGCAAAAGTTAGTTTGACACTTGGCTTATAAAAAAAAACAGTTACCTATACAATTCTGAATTTCAATGGATTTTTCTGGAGTCAACATAATTTCAGATCCATCGTATGGGGATTTAAACTTAACACCTTCTTCTGTAATCTCAGCTAATTTTAAAAGAGAAACCATTTGGAAACCTCCTGAATCTGTCAGAAGTGCTCTATTCCAAGCCATAAACTTGTGTAAGCCTCCGACTTTTTTTAGGACGTCTGTGCCAGGCCGATTTCCCAAATGATATGTATTGCCAAGAATGATTTCACAATCCAGATCCTCAAGTTGTTCCGGTAGTAACCCTTTCATTGTACCCTAAAATGTTTGCATACTTTGAAATATAGAAAAATAATTTAAGTTGAATCTAAATTCAGCAATGTTAAAAATAAACACATAAAACATAACAAACCTGTGTGCCGACTGGCATAAATACTGGTGTTTTAACATCATAGTGCGGCAATGTCATGAGCCCTGCACGAGCTCTTGTTACTCCACATTCAGCTTGTACACTAAAGGTTAAAGCCATTTTTCTGTGAAAAATATTTTGTTTAAAAATTTCTTTTTATTTAGCTTCGTAAAACACGGCAAAGACACAGCATCAGACTAACTTTGGACTAACTAGTAGATTCTACACGAATCCATACACTCTTATCTATGCACGAATCAGATTGACATCTCACGAACTAAACTTACTCGACTTAGCTTCTGCATCCTGATTGGTTGTAGCAAAACGATATATGACATTTCTTTTTTTTTAATTTGAAGCAACTATACCAGGCAAAGGACGTCCCAAATAAGTTCATGTATTAATTACTTGCAAAATTTATTTTAAAATATTGAAAATAATATAAGGTAAATAAAAATGAAACAATGATGAAATTTAATATTTTTTATTAGTTATTAATTTTTACTTTACAATAATTTTGTTTACAAATTTAATAATTTATTAATATATACAATATTAAAAATATATTAAAAAAAAAAATTAATTACTTAATTATCATACAGTCCTCATTTTAACTTTACAATAATTTTGTTCACAAATTTAATAATTTATTAATATATACAATATTAAAAAATTATAATCTAAACAGATCTCTACAGCACTTAAGTTTTTATATTACATAGCTTCATATTAACTTGGAATGTGCTGTGCCCCGCATCCTTACCTGCACCTTACCTGCACTGTACCTGACTTAATAAAAGCATTTTGCTCCATTTATTCATAATCAAGATTTGTTCCATATTGTTAAAAATTGTATGTAACTACATAAAAATTAAAAATTGTACGTAGTTATTAAGCTTTGGCAGCTGAAAACGGCTGATCAAAACTATTTTCCTGTAGAAATGAGTATGTATTGTCTGAAATCAAAAAATTATAGCATCAAAAACATAACTTGTAAAAAAAACCAAGTCTCGCAACTCCATTCCTCTACCGTAAAAAGTTGAGAGATCCATGTATAATACCAAGTCGGTTAATTTATTCAGTCCCTACTTAAGGGTCCTTCTGTCTTAAGTTATTACGTAGTTAGCTAACCTAACAACATCTTATAGTGACCACATCAAAACTAAAAATCTTTTATATTTTCAATAAATAGATTAACTTAGCAATCGCATGAAAACACAATGTATCTTTCAAGTAATACATATTATATTAACAGATTCGTTGCGGTACCAATTTTCGACAACTTTTAGCTGTGGCGGCAAACAAATATTTCATGACACGCTTGTCGTGTCATGCACCACAGACACACCTATTGTGCCATCTGCTATGTGTAAAAGTAATGTTCCTTTTTATGGTTTTTTTACTTGTTTAGACCTAATTAAGTTCATTTGACATCAAACATCAGTTACAAACGGAAGGATACTTGTTTTTAGTGGGTAACTACGTGTTTTTATATGTGTTTTCTTAGAAATTGAGAGTAAGTGACTTTTTTTATGCAGAGATTACAAACCTTTTGTACTATTTTTTTGTTTTATAAAAAAATCATTTGTATAAGTAGGTACAGCTAAATCACCCTGGAAAACCTTGGTCCTTATTAAATTAAATTTTCACCTACTAGTAACATTTGTAAATATGAAACAATCAAGGTCCTCAATTTGGAAAAAAATAAGGTTCATGATTCATTGATATTTACAAATGTTAAAAATTATTTAATGTTATACAAATGTAAAAGTAAAGTCGATCTGAAAACGTCTAATTAGTAAGAATAGCAAAACAAATGTTTTCAAAAGGAAACAAACGCCGGCGCTATACGGCATTTGTTTCCTTCAAAAAGTAGGCATAATCAAGCCATCTACATATAATCATTTACTCAATAGGGCGGCAGCTGATTTCAATCTGATAATCTCCCAACTAGCTAGCCCTTTTAGACGTGTAGTCCTATGCTCATATTTCAACCAAGTTTCAAAAGCATCAATGTTCAACTACTGAATTAATTCAAATAAATTAATTTACCGATGCGCATAGATCAAACTGACAAATTAAACAAAACAATAAACGTAAGAGACAGCCCTATTTCTCTTTCCAAGTAAATATCTTATACAGTGCCAACAAAAATGTGAAAACAAAGAGAGGATTGATTTTTATTCCCTTCGGCACAAATAGGGTTATTCAATTTCAATTTTCTTTTCAACAAACCAAACACAATGATCAAATACAATTACAAAAAATATGTACAAGTATTCAAAGAGCACATTAAATTCGCCTTCTTAATCACAACCGCCACAAATATGAAACATTTCGCGAAAAACCCAAGCATTTTTATTTCTAATTTAAAGCATCATTAATTAAGTGCTCGACCAAAACCAAATCTAATAATCCTTAACAGCGCGATTCAACGCTCCCGGGGAGCCATAGTCTTCCCAACAACCAAGCGGAGGCCACACCGTGTTGTCAACCCGAATCCAATAAAGCACGTACCGTTAAACAATCGACACTCTGGTTGTACACCCTCACTGAGGCCGTCGGCAATAGAACAGTTTGACAAGTGAGCTGTTGACGGCTCACAGAATTAGTGGAGCCGGCCGTGGTGGGAGCTAGGGCGGCAGCTACTTAGCTGGGGCTGCCTGCATCAAAGGGGGGGACGGTAGTACCCCAGCCGCGGCCATTCAGCTGACGGGGGTGAGAAGGGTCTAGCTGACCGCTGAGCGACTGTGAAGTCCCTCTCAACACACTGAGGGGCGGGCGGCAACCCCCCCGCCCCTTGGGGAACAAACCCCCGAAAGGGGACGCGGCTGAGCGCCCCCGCCCGTGGGAGTCGAGGGCTCGGAAGAGCCCTGAGAGAAAACGCTGTTCGCACCCAGACACAAAACGGCATGGTGATTGCCCTCGAAGCGCGATGGCATCACTTGTAAATACAAATTACTACGCGGCTCAAATACAAATTAATTAACAAATAACAATACAGTTCCTATCAAATCAAGTTAAATACAAATTACACAAATACAAATTACTTTTTGTTAAATTAAATACAAATTACACTACAAATAAAGGTACACACCACAGTCGATCAGCAAAAATGCCTCGCTCAGACAACCGACCCTTCGACAATTAATCTACTATAATTATACGACAACGAAAATTATCCGATTACGTGATAAGAATTATCCACCTACCCGACGCATACCTAGCCCTAACAAACTCCTGCTTGCGCAACCTAACGGGCGTGGCTTTTAATTCTACCCGCTAACAAACAAAAAAAGCAAGCAACAAAGAAAATAATTTTATTATTACGTATTACGGCCGGGCGTGATTGTAGACACAAAATTAAACCAATCCACCACGCTCTTGCTACCAAAAATGTTACGGCCCACAGCTGCCCTTGCAAAGGTCGCCTTGGCTAGGGCCCATAGTAGCCTCCTCGACGGGCAGCCGAGGGTTCGGGCCCAAATGGCCTTATGGAAAAATGACCTATCATACTATACAATAAGGAGAAGGCTAGAATAATTGGTACGTACCTGGATCCGAATCTAAGACCACCCCAAGGCTTGGTCAGGCCGGAGGTAGAGTAGATGCATGTAAAGTAGTGTTTAATGGTGTGTATATGTGGGTGACCTGGCCCAGCTGAGGTGACCTGGCAGCGGCCGGTTTCCATGCTGCCCCACAATGCTGCTTCACTCCAGCAGGCGTCCACAATGGACAGTTTCTTTCTTCATTGTCACTATTTCAGTCTATTAACTTTATTGTACATTTAACTAACTTCAACTCGCGCGATCTCTTCATGAGTCACACGGTTCAGCGTTACAAACACAACTAAGCTCCTTCGTTCGATATTAAACACCACGCCGCAATAAGAATTCAAAATCAACCTAGCTGACACGTAAACTAGCTACCGAGTCAACCCATAAAAGGCTCTTAACGCGACGGTATAATTAAACGATGATTCCCAAACAATCAACCGGGAGACGCCCTCGAAAATGAATGCGCGGTTCGAATTCTAGACCATATATCTACACGGCGCGCGCGCGAAATTCCACGTCACACGAGCAAGTAATTTGCGCAATTATTTTCAAACGAAATTACTTTAATCAGTCAAATACAATACAAGCCTTTTGTCACGAACTTAAAACCTAAACAACTAAATCGAGGCGGTTTTCACGAAACCACAATTACGTAGCGAAGTAACACGCACTAATTCTAAAAATCTAGACCATAAACCGGTCGTGCGAAACTTCTGCAGCGGTAACCGAGATACGCTAATTAACTGCACCGCTGCCCGCGAGCCACTGCCTCTCGCCCGACAGCGCCAAAACGCTGGGAGGCTGCCTTCCGCTGCCCCATCCCCGCGACATACGTGACACCTGGTACCATCGGGCGATTTGCTAAGTCGAACGTGATTGGATGCCGTCTCAAAATTACCATTTTTGGCCTAAACAGTATCTGTGTTTTTATTTTCTCGTATTCCAACTGATCTAGTTTTATCTTGCAGTAGTATAAGAGCAGATCTGGATGTAGCCCCATGATCTGAGACTACTGTTAGTGAAATAAGTCCTGTATACGTCCTGTAGATGTTGATACACACACATACGCACACACACACACACATATATATATATATATATATATATATATATATATATATATATATATATATAACAAGATAAGTATTTTATAAAAATATTACGTTATTAAACTGCTTTCTATTGCTAACAAAAATTTTAAATTATTTATTTTCCTACTCCATTTACCCATCCATTACATTCTCAACTTCATTGCTGTACCTAGGTCTCTACTATAGATTGCCTCATAGGGCATTTTGCCACGCTACCACGCTTGGCAGGCGGTTTAGCATCCGCAGATTTTTATTATTTGTCGTGTCTACTTCACTTGGTCTTTCTAGAAATCACACATGCTAAGCCGGGGTGGATATAAAATAAAAAATATTTCACGGCAAATAATTTATTTGATATGATAATTTGTAACCACAAGTGCATCGTAAAGTATAATAATATTCAAATCACAGCGATTCTAAAGTAGTTTTTACTTCAAAAGAACTTAGCTTAACCGGCCACACGAAACTGGTGCACATGCCAAAATTGTAAAATAAAATGGTGGGGGTGCTACTATCTCAAAAAGAGAACTCCATCCTGTTTAACCATCCTGGCTTTAGATAGTAACTTATTAGCCCAGAAGTAAAGCTTATTCTGTATAATATGAAGTCAGAGCAACTAGCTTGCTAACTTATAACTTACAAGCACGAGTTGCTATCCGTGCATTAAGTATCAAAATCGTCTTCAAACTATTATTTAAACGATAAAACTGGAGCAGAAATCATCTGGCGGTGGACGCGAAATTCCTCTAGCCTCCCTAATCGTTAGAGAAAATATAATTTTGCATATTTAAAAATAAATAAAGTACATATAGGTGTTACTAAATTTTAAAAGTTGATTGACTTCACATCACTAAAAATTGGGCGGAGCCTCGGCGGGGCTTACAGCGTCCGCAATTTATTGTTTTAATTTGACACGATTTTTTTGTAGGCTTGCCATCTCCTCTATTTTATATTCTCAAAGGATATTACTGATTTACTGATAGATTTTCGTTTGGTTGCGTTGATTTATTTCCGCCCTATCTTTGCATTTTTTTTTGCATTTACTTGTATCAACCGATTGCTTTATACTATTGTGAAGGATCAACATCTACAGGACGTATACAGGACTTATTTCACTAACAGTAGTCTCAGATCAAGAGGCTACATTCAGATCTGCTCTTAAACTACTGCAAGATAAAACTAGATCAGTTGAAATACGAGAAAATAAAAACACAGGTACAATTAATCAAAATTTTACCGCTATGTTTACTTTTAATAGAATTGCCTTATTATTAATATGTTTTATATTTTTAGATGACCTGATAGCATGTAAGTGGTATTTATATGCTTGTCATATTTGACCCACCACATTTAATCAAAGGAAAGCGAAAAAATTTTTTAACAAAAAATATACAATACCAAGAAAAGATGTCTACATGGACAGATAAGAAAGACTATGAACATGCAGAAGCACACAGACATAACGTCGAACATGTTATTTCTGGAAAAAATTAAGGTATAAAATAATTGTTATTTTATTTCTATTACATGTAATTTAATTTTTGTATGTGTAATACACGTTTTCCTAATCAAATTCTTATGGATTATTTGCAGGTTAAGAATTTTGTTTGTGTATCTAGTAAAACCGTGGCAGGACCCTTAAATTATACTAGGCACGGATGGGCTAACATATACAGTAAATAACTAAACAATATATAGGTAATAAAGTCAAGTAATAATGTCCATAGTCTCTGAAGTATTTGCATGTTTGCCTACAAAGAGAGATAATTTACAGGCGCTAGATTGTACTTTATATAATCTTTGTTCCTTTGCTTCACTTTTATTATGTAGGTACCATAGATCATACCTAACATCGATGTAACTCCGTTTCCGTATAATTTAGTTAATCATTTATGCTCACTGTTCAGACCTACATATATATTTATCTATGGTTCAGACCCATGACACCGAAATAATACAATGCATAACGCAAAACTTTTTCACATAATACGACAGAATAAATCAAGAAAAGCCTTAATAAAGTATGTCCTTCAAACAATTTATTGTTAGCAATGTAACATCACTATTTACGAACAACAAAATTTTATAGATACGCAACGAATGATAAGAAGTAATTAAATAATATGAATTAAAGGTTTAGGGTAAATAATTACATCCATCTTCCGTCCGATTTACTGTCACAAAAGATATAAACGTTTTTACATTATATTTACAGCAAAAACTAAATCACTCACATATGAAATGATAGTCCGCGTGATTATTGACTATATTTTGAGGCACAGCCTCTTACACAACACTTAGTCATCTTCGTACTTTATAATGAATTGTAAAATTCACTATAAACTGTTTAAAAATTCGCAAAATTTTCAAATTAAGAAATATCAAACGACTTTTTATAACAGCAAATCTGAAACAATAAATGGCGGAATCGGCTACAAGGCGGGGTTAAATGACGTCATCATAAAAATGTTTACCAGAATACGAAACAATGTCTATTATCTGTTTCATTTATAAATGACACATAGCCAATCACACGTCCATAGATACTACGGTATCCAAAAAAAAAGTAGCGTTGTACGTCTTGGATACTATAGTATCCATAGCGTCAAATTTTATAAAACTGACATCTAGGGGCCATCTGCGGTTCTTTTTGTGAGTTTTGTTTATGGAATCGATAGCTGACGAACTATTTTACGTACTAAATACGAGATGGCAGTGTTACAAGCCTTGACGAATGAACAAATAATTATCTAACTTCAGTGCTTCAGTCTCCTTTACACTCGGTGTTTTGTGTTTTTGTAGTGTCGTAAGTCATTTAGTTTTATTTAATATTTATTAGATTATTATACATCATAGTAAACTAGATGATTTGGGCTTTATAATTACATATACATATCACAGGTCTAAGTGTAAAATCGATTCATATTTTAAATAAAACTATAACTGTTTAAAAAAAATGGCCATTCTGAAGTCATCAGCCCAATTTTAATTTTGTTTACTTTGTTTTTCAGTATAATTATATTTAATCAACGAGTGATAGTTCGTAATAAATATAATGATGCACTTTAAAAACAGAATTAAACTGTATTCACTGAAGATTCCTTAAAAATGTTATTGTGTTCCTCGGGTCTTTTGTTGTGGATAGTTTGGTATCCATGAACGTAACCAGAATGGTTCTAAATAAGGGTCGGTATAAACAGCAAAATATGTTTGCAATATTTTTTGCCTTGTTATTTTTTGCAGGCTGGGTCTTGGTTGGTTTGGGTTATGAGTTTTTTTTTTCGCTTGGTGTTTCATCATGTTCTTATCTCATAGGTTTTGGTCTTGTGTTATAATAATGTTATTTTTGTTTACGATTGTCGATTTTTATTCTCTTTTTTATTTAACTTCACTTAAGTTATATGGAGGATGTGTTCTACGATTTCAACTCACTTGATTTTCCTTGTTATGTATTGACAATAATTTAATTCTCATATTTAATAAAAACCATTCATTTTTTCGGTATATGGTTTTCGCTTGGCATAATTTGTTTAAAAACTGGATGGTAATAATATGGTTTTATATAATATCAATAAAAATGTTTATTATGTCAATAAACTTGATTTTATTATTGGTGTTTAATTTAAAACCTCATCTAAAAAAACTCATAACTACCTTTTTTAAAGATTCTTAAATTACAAAGTGTGCATGAGACCTTAGATAGGCGGCCATCTTGTTTATATTTTGCCTTCGCGAGCGAATCGAAAGCGCTCGAGACCTCGCGGTAAAATTATGAGGAGTAGGTGTTTTGTTTCGATTTATTTAACTACTTAGTCTTAATTAAACATAAACATCTATGCATTATAAGACAGGTAAATATGTCTAGTTCTTTGTGACATTGAATTATTTGTAAAAAATACAATATTTCTAGGTTGTGATGTAAATTAACAAAATTTATACGTTTACTTTCTCCGAATTCTATGTTCACACCAATTTTTAATGTCTTAAATTATTATTTTAGATCTTAAAACCTACATAGGTTTAATGTGTATTCTTCTATCAATTTTTCGTAGCTTTTTTCTTTATTATTGCTATTATAGTTAAGTAGCTCAGTAGCAGCCGTATCAGGGCCGCGCGTATCTGGACGTGTAAGGGTATAACAATCGCGCGGGCTGGACGCTTGGGTGGTTAGACTTACACTTCGCTGAGTGAAAAAGAGATAGGCAGCATATTGACAGTTCAATGTCGAATATAACCATATTTGTATAACCAATAAAATATATAGACGCTCTGGGCAGCTCCTCTATTTTCTATGCTCAGAGATCTCATACTCATATATATACAGTAATCTATGGAGTACCTACACGGCTACCACAGACTAACTAGTAGAATAGATTGATGATTGACGGACATCTCACGAACTAAACTTACTCGACTTAGCTTCTGCATCCTGTTTGGTTGTAGCATAGTTTATTCTCTCTCTACGTAGCAAAATGACACTTCGCTGAGTGAAAAAGAGATAGGCAGCATATTGACTGACAGTTCAATGTCGAATATAACCATATTTGTAAAACCAATAAAACATATAGACGCTCTGGGCAGCTCCTCTATTTTCTATGCTCAAAGGTAATATTATTTAGTTACACATTATTGTTGTTGTTTTTATTATTCGCTCGAGAGAGCAGACAAAGGAACTAAGCCAAACAGCCTTGTCTTTTTTATTTTGAATATTTCTTCATAGTTCACTGCTTCACAATATGTTGATGCGTCACATTGTGCAGCCCTTGGGAGATTTTGACGGCAACTTGAGCCAGCAGACAGCTGACAGTTGGCGATGGTATCTAAAGGCGCTTAAACACAAAGAGCTTATCTTGAGAATCCATCACCATCAGAGCACTTGTTTCACCGTTTCCACTAATAGTTCACATGCGTAGAAAGTTAATACATAAAATCGCACCACTTTTACATATCAAAATCCACTTCAAACTATTATTTAAACTATAATACAGGAGCAGTAAACCGCCGCCGGTCAAGTTCCCGCCAAAACTCTAGTTACACATTAAATGTGACAATGAAAAAACAAAACAAACAAAACAATATGTTGTTTTTATTATTCGCTCGAGAGAGCAGGCAAAGGAACTAAGCCATACAGCCTTGTCTTTTTCATTTTGAATATCTTCATAGTTTAATGCTTCACAATATGTTGATGCGTCACATTGTACAGCCCTTGGGAGATATTGACGGCAATTTGAGCCAGCAGACAGCTGACAGTTGGCGATGGTATCTAAAGGTGCCTATGTAGACAAACAGCTTATCTTGAGAATCCATCACCATCAGAGCACTTGTTTCACCGTTTCCACTAATAGTTCACATGCGTAGATAGTTAATACATAAAATCGCACCACTTTTACATATCAAAATCAACTTCAAACTATTATTTAAACTATAATACAGGAGCAGCAAACCGCCGCCGGTCAAGTTCCCGCCAAAACTCACAAAACAATATGGCTGCGACAGTTTGCATTTGAGCTTAGAAGCATGGAATATAGAGTAGACTACTCTTTACTCCATGCTAAGAAGGGATAGCGTGAGACGAGGAGGGGGGGGGGGGTGATAGCAGTCAAATATCATCTTGCTATGACATTTCCTATGTCAAATATTTTCTATAAGAAGATTAGTGCCCGTGACGGCTATCAACGGCTACGTAAACTGCTGTGACATATTTTTTATAACTGGCTTTATGGCTCTGGGTTCTAGCCCTTCTGTGTCTGAAGTTATATTATAATGTATCTATAATTATCCTTCATAGTACACTCTTTCACAATATGTTGATGCGTCACATTGTGTAGCCCTTGGGAGATTTTGACGGCAACTTGAGCCAGTAGACAGCTGACAGTTGGCGATGGTATCTCAAGGCGATTAAGCAGACAGACACCTTATCTTGAGAATCACATCACCATCAGAGCACTTGTTTCACTGTTTACACTAATGTTCGCATGCGCAGAGGCTTAATACACAAAATCGCACCCCTTTTACCTACCAAACTCCACTTCAAACCATTTTTAATCTAATACAGGAGCAGTAAACCGCCGCCGGTCAAGTTCCCGCCAAAACTCTCTAATTTTTTAAGTATTAGGCAAAGTAGATTTTTTTATAGAAATAGGGTGACAAACGAGCATACAGTCCACCTGATAGTAAGTGGTTGCTTAGGCCCCTAGACATTTACATCTCTCCTCGCTTGCGAATCAAAATGCAGATGCGTTGTCACCCGTGAGGACTAAGGTGGAATGCCTTTTTTCCAGTAAAACGGGTCTCCGGTTCTCTACACTCACCATACGAAACACAGCAGCATTAAGCTGCTATTTTACGCTCGTATTCTGTGAGAGCGTGGTCCTTTCCCGGTCGAGCCGACCCATTCGTGCTACAACTATACCAGTAATATAGCTGTACCTGGGCTCTACTACGTAAAAAGTGTAAATACACGTAGAGGGAGTATGTACAAGTACAATAGAGTAGTCCTTACCATATTCCTAAGCGGGATAGCAATAGTTTAAGGTTAATGTTGCCGATGATTCTCTCTTTTTATTTCCTTGATTTTTGGGAAAAGTAAATTCTGTTTACTAATAATAGGTAGAATCAATTTACAGTGTTTCGGAAATATGTAAGTAGTACATTAACCTCCTAAGATATATCTTATTAGGTTAATAGTAGTTCATTAACATCCTAAGATATATATTAAAAGGTTTATGTACTAAATCGAAAATAAAACGAAATTTCTTATTTCATTTTAAATCGCTTTATTTTGCGTTTTGTCTTTTCCTTGTTATTATAATCAGTATTTTTATATAATGTTTTGCTATGTATATCGTCGTCGAAAGTACTACAGTTTTTTTTTCAACCTCCAGGCTCTAGTCCTTAATACTGCAATCTTCTTTTTTCTTGTGTCAGCTAAGCGGGTTTTCTCGCTCAAAATTTTTCTTAGCTTTCGTTTACGAGGCGTTTCAACCAATTCACTGGAAGGAAGAACGCTAGGTATGTCGTTTTCACCCTGCAATTTTAAAAAATTCACATAAACGTTTTGGTAATACTTATACATTAATTATTTATATTATTAATTCAAACGGCTATTAATTTGTTTTTTAACTTATGGAAGGATTCTCAATTTTCGTAACAACTTCCTTGGGTCTTTTAGTATTATGCAGACTAAATTTTTGTTCAAAAATGGCATTGGAAATGTTTATGAAATAAATCTCATATAAAAAAAAATTGCTTTATAAAAAAATAGCTGCGTTTAACAACCAAATTTAAATTATTAAATTGAAATCTTTTAATTAAACTACAAACCTTTGCATCATACCAAAATAACATTAGTAGGGTTGCTCTTTGATATGATGCATTAAGGGCTTATTATACTACATTAAATGGCTTAGCGTGATCCTCCGATATGCCGAAAATACTGCAGCATTGATTTTGAAATAAATATATGGTGAAGTTGAGGATTAATGATAAGTACTATCTTAGACGAAAAAACAATTCCATAAAATTTTCTCGATAGAAAAAAAATCCAATTTTACCTCCAAACTGAACAATAAACCACTGGTATTCAAAAAATATTTCGAATTAGATCATGAAACTTTGCATACTAACTGAAATAACTATAAAGTAGTGCTTATCTTTTTTACTTTTTTTTTTTAATTATCATTATTTTCACCGTAAAAAGAAATTACCTAAACTATCGTCGTTTTAAAGCTTGTTCCCTGCCGCCCGACACCACCGCTCACTCTTGCTTCGCCTTTCGAACGGGAGAGCTGTGTCGCTTTCGCTTGCGCTCAGAACACACATTACGTAACAGGACGGCGTAAAATTACAATATTGAAAAATACTTAGTTTTATAGTGTTGGCGCAATGGGAAATAAGCGTTATAAAAATAAGAAGCGACTGGGTTGGCGTAAAAAAACGGACAAACATATGATAAACGTAATGAAGTATCTACCGTATTACTACTTACAGTATTAGTGATTACGAATATGTGGAAATTTAGCATATGAGACGTTTGGACAATATACAACATATAGGTATCTATGTAGTAATTGCTTTTTCATAACGTTGCCCCATTCCAGGATTTCTCCTGAATAGGAGACGGTGCGATTACAAACACTAATTTTCACAACTATCTGTAGGCCATAAAAAATTTTGTTCCGTATGGGGATCGAACCCGCGACCCGAAGTGCAGAAGCCAAGCACTTAATTAATAATAAAAATATAAGTGTGTTCGGTAAGTACCTACCTATCTAACTACCTATAAAGAAATAAAACTGTAACTTACTTATCCGTCCTTACGTTATCGTTACTCTGTGGCGCACAGGCTTAGCAATGAGTGCCTGCGCTGGAGTCCGTGGTTTCAAATTCCGCTTGGAACAAGTATTTGTATGGCCTACAAATAATTGTTCCGGATCTGGATGTTTGCAAAAAAGTTTAAATGTTTTATTAAAGAAAAATTGTACAAAAAGGGTGATTATAATATAAATGAATATATAAATTAAAATAATCCCTGGAAAAGAGGTGATCGCCACCATGCTGGTTCTATAAAAATTCATTCAAAAATTGTAACATAATAAATTTCTTGTAAATTTAAATATGTTTAAAAAAGTCCCACTGGGATTCTTGCTGGTTCTTCCCAGGACAGAGGTTTTTTTTATGCGAACCAGTGGTAAATTAAAAAATGACTTTCAATAAGTATTATACAATAATCTATATTGAATAAAAAATCATTCATTTCATTTCATTCATACCTATCTACCTACCCTGCCCTACTAGGCAGTGTTCGAAAGAGTGGCGCGGGGAAGTAGGGGCGAAATTAGAATTTGAGCTGAGGTAATATAGGCCCTTAAGGTTAATAGTAAAAACAGGGTGATACAAAAAGGTATAGCAATAAACAGCAATTTTCAACAAAACGTATTTATCGTTTTTGCAACTCCCTATATAGAAAAAAAAAATAGTACCTCGTACAAGAATTAATAAACGGATTGACTAACGCTTACCTCATGCACTGGTTCAGAAAGTTTTGCTTTTTTACTAGTACTAGGTTGTTCTACAGCGATTTCCTGAAAACAAAATTAGCTTTTAAAAGAAATTAAAAAACTTCCCATAGTATTTTATTTCATAACTAAAAGTGTCCTACTTTAAGTAAATAATATTTACTATAATATACATGCTATAACAATACAAAATCATTGGAGAGCAGACATCTTTACAGGTATCTTATTTTTTATTGCACATTACGAAAAGCAAAAAAATATTGCATTGGATGTATGTACACATATATCATTTAAATTGTTAAAGATAAATATTTAAATGTTTCTACATTAACACTAAGTACTTACCTCCAGTCTCCATTCAACATTTTTTGGTATGTTAATAGTACTAGGATGAGGTTGATTAACTGTACTTTCCTGAAAATAAAAGTAAACTCTTAAGTGGGTTTTCCAGAAAATTAATACTGTCCCTACTCAGTTATTCATCAATTACTCTTACATCAGTTACTCTATTTTAATATAACTATGAGCCTTATAATCAACTAATAAAGAAACCGTGCAGTAATATCAATTACCGCACGGTTTGGTGTAGAACCCGTGCGGACCAATAAAAAGAAATATATGTGCTAGTTGCTTTGCGGACACAACTTTATTATTCACAATGGTGTTGAAAAACGTCGTATGACACTCGTACGCTATCAAAAATTACGTATTCAGCTGAAATTTAAGCACTCGCCTGTGGCTCGTGCGGCACAAGCCGCAGGCGAGTGCTTAATGCCCAATGTCAGCCTCATACATAATTTTCAACTAAGCGTACTTGTATCATAATGTATGTACTATTATTTTACCTCAAGTCCTGGTTCGACGGTTTTCAGTTGTTTCGTAGTATAATGTCGCTCATCAATAATATCCTGAAAAAATAAAAATTGGGCATGTAGAAAAAATATCCCTATAAAATTCGAAATTAAAACAATAGTCAACAATACAAATTCAAAATCATAATAGGTTACTCACTGGAATAAAAACTGTTGGAATCGCATTCGGCAACAAATATATCCTATTGTACGTTACGAAAATAACGCGACACAAAATGTTTCGAACATATGCGGTCATACTTCTCATGTTGCCATACCTTTCTCCCAGTAGCTACAATCCACATATTTATAACGTTTGCTTCTTTAGGAAATCTAAAATATATAAATTGTATTGGTAATTATATTAAGGTGAAAAAATTTGTTCGGAGTCGTTAAGAAATTAAAGAATTTTTTTGCCAAGGACTGGTATCCCTATAGTGATTATACAGCAAATTTGAAACGACAAAAAATAAATGGCGACCTTTACATAAAAGAACGCTTCTTAATTTAGTCGTATAAAACGAAAAAAAGTTGTAGGTTATTTTAGAAATTTATTGTATATTTTCTGATAATTATTCACTACTGATAATGAAAATTAATCAGCTAATCGATTTCTATAGACAATTTTACTTTAAATAAGCTTACTTACTGATGAAAGGTTATGTTTGGTATTTTTCGTTCTGGTCGGTTTTTACAACCACCACACAACATCGCACCATAATTTTACATAAACTCTGTCTAAAACAAAAAACTTTAAACTTCACGTAACTCAAACGTCAATATTTCAGCAAATAATCACATAAAACCACCAAAACAGTTGATGACAGCAACAAAGGTACTATGTTCCAAACAAAAGAAATCGCATACGGTGAAAGAAACAAAACAAAATTGTTTGAATCGCTTGCTCTTAACTTAACACAGATAAGTGTGTTTGTCTCACGCATTTCCTGTCATTTTAGTGACGCTCCTATAGTTAAGCTGAGAACAAATTATCGGACGCGTCCGTCAGCCGCGGCTGACAGTCGCGGCTTAGCGGTGTGCACGGTAGTTAATACGGTAGATAATTATCGGACGCCTCACTTCAGTCATTCTATAAAGGTGTTTCAATCGAAAAACACGACAAGCAGTGACAGCGAGGACGAATTTATAGAGCTAGCGGCAGCTGCCTTATGTTGTCCTCCAAAAAAAAAAGTGAAAAGGAGTATTTGGGTCCATAATATTAATGTAAAACGACTCGAGTATGATGAATTTCATACATTGTATCCAGACTTACAAAAAGATGATAAGCGTTACAAAATATACTTAAGAACTAATGAAAACCAATTTAATTTTCTGCTTAGTCTGATTGAAAATGATGTTTAATTCAGCAGCAATTTGCTCTCACACTTCCTGTTTTAAAGTAGCATTTATGTGGCCACGAACACATTCAATTAAATTTTCTTCGTCTGACATGTCGCGAGCGCGGTCGGTTCGTTTGTGACGCTTACGACGTCCGCGGCTTACGACCGATAGTTTGCACAGTGTAGTATTAAATGTACTGGCTAGATTCAAATAAGCTGCGTCTGTCAGCCGCGGCTGACGGACGCGTCCGATAATTTGTTCTCAGCTTATTCTCTGTCTATAAAATTATACGCCAGTATGTATATATGCAGTATATTCTAAGTCTATGGGTACAATCTATATATACATATATAGATATACCCTTTTGGCTTATACAGTGTGACCATATGTGGCAGGTTCCTGCCATTTTGGCAGCATTAGCCTCTTATTTTAGACTCTGGCATGATCGGTTGACGTTTTATAAAACCTGACAGTATTTGGCAGTATTCGGATATTAAAAATAGATTTCATATGGCAACTTAAAATGCCGAAAATGACAACCCTATATACTTCGCCAGCATGTGGGGGATTTCCCTGTACTTCTAGTGTTATGATTGTAACACATTCAATAAACAACTTTAAAAGTATGGGTGTAAAGTTGATAATCTTAAAACGAGTATACGTAAACACGAGTTAATGTTCAAGGCCGGCAACGCATCTGCAATTCCCTCCCTGGTGTTGCAGTTGTTCATGGGCGGCAGTAGTCTCCAGTATTATATATTAGTCTATGGGCGGTAGTCACTTACCATCAGGTGAGCCGCATGCTCGTTTGCCCCCTCTCCTATAAAAAAACGAGTTAATGGTTAATATTTCAATCAGTCATAGAAGAGACGTATTTTAGTTTGTTATCGCATTAGATTTTGTGGTGACAATATCTTGTTAGCGATATTTTGTTAATGATGTGTACCAATAATTACTACCGTAGACGATAGTAATTATTGGTGGTGATGATGAAAAAAGCCGTATATAGCGGAGTGGAGTAAGGTCCTTTACTTTCATCGTGGATCTTCAAAGCTAAAGATAATCAGATACAAATTGGCAACCCGGCTGTCTGCTTTAAAGGAGCATGCCGCTGCTAGTAAACATAAAAAAACCATCCGTGAGTATCGTGGAAAACTCGATTGGAACGAAGTTCCTGTCCTAGTGTATTATTATTGATAAACCTATTATATTATTGATTAACAAATACAAATAAATGAATTATTACGCATGAATTATAAGCCGCTTATACCTATATAACATTGTAACTTTTGGCGGGAACTCCAAACGTGGCGGTCGATTTAATTATTTTTACTGTTTTTCGTTAAAATATCCTGTGTAAATATTACCAAAACTTATTTTAGTCAGTGTAAATTATTGTACATTTTGTTAATTATTAAAATAAATGAACCGGAGGACCCAGGTGGAACCCCGAAGCGACCCAAAATTGTTCGTAAAAGAGGTACAAAGGAATGTGGACCTGAAGTAGAGGGCGGTGAGGATGACTTTATTCCATTTTTTAAGCCAGGTTATCTGAGACTTTATCCTGAACATTGTACAAATACGGACTTCAAAGTTTTTGTTGAAAGCCAGGAACAATAGGTTAAACTTGGAAATAAAAGCCCAGTTTATTTAAATCATATTTTTACTTCGGAGGTGAAAGGTGTGGTAGCTTTACATAGTCAATGCCAACAAAATTGCGGTTGTTTTTAAACAATACAACACTGCAATTAATTTCATAAGAAATACAGACTTTTTAACAAATCACAAATTGAAGGCGCATATTCCTGCAGCGCAGATAGAAAAAACTGGAATCATCCGATATGTGCCTACCAACATTTCGAACAAGGATTTATATACAAAACTGTCTTCGATCTATGAAATTATTTTAGTGAGAAGATTCACGAAAAAAGTCGGAAAAAGTACTGTAGGTCTCGAGACTGTCAGTATAACTTTCTTATCAAATGTTCTGCCGACAACATTCCATATGACCTATTTTCGTTCAGGGTGTTTGAATATGTCCCGCCGTTGCAGCAATGCTACCGGTGCTTCAAGTTCAACCACCCTGCGAAAATTTGTAATGGTACACAACGTTGCTCGATATGTGCTGGAGAGCATAATTTCAGAGACTGCGATAAAAAAGAGAACCTGTGTTTTGTCAATTGGAGTGGTCCTCACCTGGCCATTTCCAAATCTTGCCCAATAAAAATGAAATAAAAATACTTGAAAAAAAATGGTAAAATTACTTATGCCTCTGTGGCTAATACAATTAAGTCATCTGATTTTCTATCTTTACCTGCACAGTCGAGCAGCATTGTTAAGACCCTAAGATCAATAAGCCAAAATGTACATAAATTAAATAAAAATTTAAAAATTGTAAATAATGTAAATAAAACAGTGCCTGAACCCAACTTGAACCAAAATCAACTTAAGGCTCAAATTGCAAATAATAAGAATATTCTGATGGCAATGGTCCAAACTTTAGTCGAATTGGGGAAACAGATAATGAACCTGTGACTACACTGTTCATTAAAGACTTACTTTTAAAAAATCTGTCACAATAATGGACAGTACAGTACAAAACATACAGCAGTTATGTATAGCTCATTACAATATTCAAAGTATACATAGGAAAAAACCTTTATTGTCTAAATTTTTAGATGGGCAAAATGTTGATATCTGTCTACTCAATGAAACTTGACTGAAAGATACGTCAGCATTTTAGAATTTTGGTATATAATTTTCCACTATCATAACGTCCAAAATGAGCAATTTTGATCAAACCGTATTTTAAATATAATATTATTCAAACCAGATTTTACCAAGACATTCAGACTGTGGCATTATCGTTATATGTAAGTGGTATACAATTAACGATTTTATGTGTATACTGCCCTCCTTCGAATGGTAACTTCAGAATAAGTAAACTGCGTGATATAATTAGAGATTTGCCTAAGCTAATATATGTGGCTGGAGATTTCAACGCTCACCATGTGGCATTTGGGTGTATGAACACGAAAAGTCGGGGTCATCAGTTATACGATCTAATTGATGAATTTGATCTATGTGTCCTCAACAATGGTAGCTTCACTACTATTAATTATACTAACCGAAATCCATCGGCTATTGATGTCAGTTTTGTAGTGCTTCAATCACTCCACTATGCGAATGGTGGGTGCATGATGATTGTATGAGGAGCTATCATTTTCCTACGCTTCATCATCATCATCATTACAGCCCTTCAAAAGTTCACTGCTGAACATAGGCCTCCCCCAAGGAATGCCACAAAGCACGGTCCTGAGCCACCTGCATCCATCGACTTCCTGCACATCTCACCAGGTCGTCACTCCATCTAGTGCGGGGACGCCCAACACTTCGCCTGCCGGTACGAGGCTGCCACTCCAGAACCTTTTTTCCCCATCGGTTGTCGGTTCTTCGAGTTATATGGCCGGCCCATTGCAACTTCAGCTTACTAATCCGTTGGGCTATGTCGGTCACTCCGGTTCTATTGCGGATATCCTCATTTCTGAGTTTATCACGCAGAGAAACTCCGAGCATAGCCCTCTCCATAGCTCGCTGAGCGACCTTGAGCTTCCTCATCCGGCTAGCAGTGAAGGACCACGTCTCAGTTCTGTATGTCATCACTGGCAACACGCACTGGTTGTACAGTCTCGTTTTCAAGTTTTGAGGTATACTGACGAGAAGATGTGCCGTAATTTCCCGAACGCTGCCCAACCGAATTGAATCCGTCGATTGACCTCTCGGTCGAAGTTGGACTTACCTAGACGGACTATTTGTCCCAGGTAAACATATTCGTCAACAACTTCGAGCTTAGTGCTCCCAACAACTACCGACATAGGTGTGACATGGACATTAAACATGATCTTTGTTTTGTCTATGTTCATCTTAAGACCTATCCGTTGGGAAGCACTATCGAGGTCATTGAGCATAGTGCTTAGGTCCTCCAGCGATTCTGCCATAAGGACTATATCGTCGGCAAATCGAAGGTGAGTGATGTACTCGCCATTGATGTTGATACCGTATCCTTTCCAGTCCAGAAGCTTGAAAACGTCTTCTAATGCAGCGGTGAAGAGCTTCGGGGATATGACGTCACCCTGTCTTACACCTCTGCAATTGGACAGGTTTCGTACTCTGGTTCTGTACTCGGATAGCCATCGTAGCCCTACTGTACAAGCACTTCAGCACTTCGATATACCGACAGTCAACTTGGCACCGCTGAAGGGACTGCAGCACCGCCCAAATTTCGACGGAATCAAAGGCTTTCTCATAGTCCACATACGCCAGACATAGTGCTAAATTGTACTCCTCTGACTTCTGTACAATTTGCCGAAGGGTATGTATGTGGTCTATGGTGCTAAAGCCTTTTCGGAAACCGGCTTGTTCGGGAGGCTGGAAGTCATCAAGTCTGCGCGCGAGACGATTCGTAATGACTCTCGAAAACAGCACTTAGACGCGGCTCAGAAGGGAAATCGGTCTGTAGTTCTTCAAGAGAGCGTTGTCGCCTTTCTTGAAAAACAAGACCACCGCACTTTTGCTCCACGGCTCCGGTGTAATGCCACCATGGAGGACTGAATTAAAGAGCTTCTGAAGGACTTCAAGTACCGGTTTTCCACCCGCTTTACAGAAGCTCCGCTGTAATTCCATCCTCGCCTGGGGTCTTACCGTTTTCTACGTTTCCTACGCTTACTCGTGTTTTATTGTCAGTTGATAGATACCAAATTAATCCTCCCATTGAAAAATTCTTATACAGCAAGACAGACTGGACGAAATACAATCAGCTGTCTATAACTGCTTTTTCTAATTTTGAAGTTAATAATGACAATCCATTAAGTTATATGACGAATTTATTGAAAGGCTTGATACACTTAGGAGGGATACTGTGCCAAAGTTTGTCAAAGCAAATAACTATCGTTGCAAACCTCCAGCACCTTGCTGGAGTGACACCTGTGAACAGAGTGTTATTAAAACTTATGAAGCTTTAAAACTGTACAGAAGAGATCCAACCATTGATAATTACATTAATTACAAAAGACTTAATGCTGTTAAGAAAAATACTATTTCAGAACATAAACGCAATGGTTGGGCGAACATCTGTAATACTTTTAACAGAACTACACCTGTTAGTATTATTTGGAAATACATCAAGTTATTTAATTCAATAAAATTCAATAATAGTACATATAAAGACGAATTTGTTGTCCCTCTTTTAGACAAATTATCTCAAAATGGATGTAGGGTTATTGATAATCTAGTAAGTTATTTTCAAATTAATAATAGTCTTCAGAAATTCAGTTTCTTCATAGAACCCTTTACTTGGAGTGAGTTTTGTACAAGTTTACAATCCAGACGAAACACAACCCCTAGTTTAGACGATTGTCTATACATTTTTATCAAAAACCTAAATCAGTCCGTTCAAAAGAATCTATTAGCTAATCTTAATGCTTAAAAAAAATTCTGAATCTTGGAAAACACAGTGTGTAATCTCTACTTAAGCTTGACAAGCTACCTGAAGATCCTAATTCATATCGTCCCATATCTTTGTCATCTTGTGTTGGAAAGCTTAATGAAAACATGATAAAGATGCGTCTTGAGTGTTATGTAGAGGCGAACAACATCATTCCACATGTTCAATATGGCTTCCGGAGAGGGCGAAGTTGTGCTGACAGCTTTATCTCTCTCTTGTCAGATCTGAAATATGTAAATAATAATAATAAGTCCAGTGTTTGTGTTTTTCTGGATGTTGAAGGTGCGTTTGATAATATAGATCCTGGCATGTTGGTTCAAGTTCTTTCTGACACTGGTATATCAGGCATAATTTGCCATTGGTTATTTAATTTTTTAACAGATAGAACTTTGTATGTAAGGCATAATAATATTCTCCATGGTCCCAGAAGGGTCTCCAAAGGTACAATGCAGGGGGCTATAATATTTCCATTGTTGTACAATATATATACTAGTCAAATTCTTAATTTTGTAAATATAGAAGGTGTAAATATTTTACAATTTGCAGATGATCTTGTAATATATTTGTGCGGGACAAGTGAAAACAAATAGTGATAGGATAATACATAAATAAAACAAACATTTTTATATTCATAAATAGTTGAGAGTTCATACTTAAATAGGATAAGCGTTTATGTTATATTTAATAGAATAAAGATTATAGAGTTACACATAAAGTAGGATATAAGCATTTTGTGTTATGATAAGAAAATAATAGTTTAGTATTTATATTTGTATAATAGAATTAGTTTTAATGTAAACAATGACTCAGTAAGGTGGTCACTTTGTATAGTAGAACTAGCTTTAGGTAAATACTGTAACGTGACTCAGCAAGGTGGTCACTTAACATCACTTGCTATGTCACGCCTCGCGCTGATTGGTCGACGCCGTTTGTACGATACGTACACCGTATCTATTGACCCAGCCGAGGTGGTATAAAAGAGGAGCGATTTTCGTCGTTCGACACAGTCGGCGGCCAGCCACCTCAAGAAAAACATCGAATATAGAAGAAAGAAAATATCTCAGCGGTTTTATTCTCCACCAACCCAGCACACAATTGTGCTTGTAGGGCACATTTAATGGTTCTTCGCCAGCCGAATATTGTGGGGAATAATTACCTGAAGAATAGTGCTACAACGAGTTAAGAAGACCTCTCGGATATCGTTTTCAAGACTCAAGTTTTTCGAAGAAAAAGTCAGCTGACAGCATGGCCGTTACGCGCTCTGAGGGAAGGGGCAGCAAGCCGTCGTCGTCCAAGGCTACCACCTCGGCGACCGGTACCACCAGTGCGGAAGCCAGTACGGAATCGACAGCTACAGGGACGACCGCCACGGAGACTTCGGAGTATACAGACACCTCCGCGGCAACTGATCCATCCACCGTGACTTCCACCACCGCAGCAACCACTTCGTCCGCCACCACCTCAGCCTCAGCCGCAAACGCCGCCCCCGCCGAGCACCTCAACAGCGCCGTCGCTCCTTCCGTAACACCATCCGGGGCGACGACACTAACTGCGGGTGCGAAGGCCAAACAGCTGATGAAGCCACCCGCTACTGTCACCAGAGCAACTCGCCGAGAAACAGAAACTGCCACAGTGAAGCCAGCCATAAGAAGCACCGCCGGTCCATCGAAGCAAACCGGACTACAGGAACCCCGCCCGCCCAGCAAGAAGGGAGGAGGAGGGGGATCTACACGCAGTGGAACGAAGCAGCTCAAGCTTGCAAAGGCGAAAGAAGATTTGCTACGCCTTCAAGTGGAATTAGCCGCAGCACGCCTTGCTGCCTTGGAAAGGGAAGACTCAGAAGAGGAGGAAGAAGAAGATGACGCCTCCTCTCTACTCAAGATCAGAAGTCAACGCAAGAGTGGACGACTGGTTGGAGAATCAAGTGAATCGTCCGGTGTTAGCAATCACCAACGAACCTCACCATGCCATAGAAGAACCGACCGCCCACGCAGAAGAACCAAGGCAGGGAAAACATGAAGAAACACATCAGTCACCGGCGGGAGGTCAAACTGACGTAGCCCTCCTGGTTGAAGCCATCACTCGGGCTGTCAGCGCCGCCCAACGACCTAAGTTCGTCGAGTTACCATTCTTCAGTGGGTCTCATCAAGAATGGCTACCCTTTCGCGCCGCCTACTACGAGACAGAAGCGACATTCAGCGCAGTTGAAAATACGAATCGACTCCGAAGAAACTTGAAAGGGAAGGCCAAGGAAGCAGTAGAAGGCCTACTTATGACCAACGCACACCCGGCTGAAGTAATGAAGACTTTGGAGTCAAGATTTGGAAGACCAGAGTCAATAGCCATGCTGGAGATGGAGACGATTAGAGTTCTACCGCGCCTTACTGAGTCACCAAGAGACATATACATATTCGCCACCAAGGTCTCCAACGTAGTGGCGACACTGAAGACTTTGGGTTGTTTTAACTACATGTACAACCCTGAACTCGCGAAGACAATAGTGAACCAACTGACACCAACTCTGCGTTATAGATACTATGACTTATCAGCCATGCAGCCACGTGAAGACCCTTGTCTCATCAAGATAGAGAAGTTCTTCAGAAGGGAAGCAGAATTGTGTGGACCCTATGCGCTGCCCGAACAGATGATACCGTCTCCTACAGCCGCAAAACAAAGGAAGACTCAAAGGATCAACAACATGACTGAGAAGACATACATACCAAGGTGCGTCGTATGTGAAGATACGGGGCACACCAACGCCACAGAATGTGAACAGTTCAAGAAGTTAGATGCAAATGCAGGATGGGACATGGCCAAGTCCAAGCGCCTCTGCTTCAGGTGTCTTCGCTATAGGAACAAGACACACCACTGCCGACCCAAGTCATGTAATGTTAACAGCTGCAAGTACTCCCACCACAAAATGCTGCACTACGAAAAGAAGTCAGAAGATACAGAAGCAAAAGAAAATCAAGGGGCAACAGAGGTCATCAACTCAACTTGGACCGTCAAGAAGCAATCGTATTTAAAAATCCTACCGATCTAGGTCAAAGGACCAAAAGGAGCTGTCAACACCTTCGCGTTGATGGACGACGGCTCAACAGTCACGCTCGTCGACGATAACATTGTAACAAGAGTCAGCATCAAGGAGAGTCACCATCAAACTAAAGGGGTTCAACGATCACGAAGAACAAATACAAGCACGCACAGTGAAGAACCTGCAAGTCTCATCTCAACGGGTCCCACAGGAACTAGTGGAAGAGTGTCAACACCTCTCTGATATTCAAGGACACCTCACATATGCAAACGCAAAGCCACGAGTGCTGATCGGTCAAGATAACTGGCGTCTTCTGCTGACATCGGAAGTAAGAAGAGGAGACAAGAACCACCCAGTGGCATCCCTCACGCCACTAGGTTGGGTACTCCACGGAAGCCAGACACGAAGCTTCGGACAGAACATCGATTTCGTGTCACACATCGCAGAGGATCCAGACGAGAATATAGAAGACCTCGTGAAGCGATACTTCGAGATGGACGCACTCTGCATAAAACCCAAGAGACCGAAGACTGATCCAGAAGAACAAGCACTTCGTATCTTGGAAAGGACCACAACAAAGATAGAAGAAGGAAGATTCCAGACCGGTCTTCTCTGGCGCAAAGACGATGTCAAGTTACCAGACAACTACGAAAACTCGCTGAAGAGGCTCTTCAATATAGAAAAGAAGATCGATCGTGATCCCACGTTAAAGAAGAAATACGTGGAACAAATGGACGCTCTAGTCGCAAAGGGGTACGCTGAACCCGCCCCAAAACAGAAGACAGCTGACAAGACTTGGTACCTACCTCACTTTGCAGTAGTCAACCCAATGAAACCGGAGAAATTGCGGGTGGTACACGATGCCGCAGCCAAGACCAAAGGGGTGGCACTAAATGACATGCTACTCAAAGGGCCTGACCTACTACAATCGCTACCAGGTGTCGTCATGCGCTTCCGGCAACACACGATCGCGATTACGGCGGACATCAAGGAGATGTTCATGCAAGTCAAGTTACGAGTACAAGACAGGGATGCACTGCGTTACCTGTGGCGCGGGGATCGACGAGACAACCAACCTCCGGAAGAATACAGAATGACATCTTTAATCTTCGGAGCATCGAGTTCGCCTTCGACAGCAATATACGTCAAGAACCTGAACGCCAAACAGCACGGGGACACTCACCCAGAAGCCGGAGCTGCCATCATAAAGAAGCATTACGTCGACGACTACTTGGACAGCTTCAGAACCCTCGAAGATGCGAAATGCATCACGAAGAGTGTACGAGCCGTGCATATGACAGCCAGCTTCGAGTTGAAACAGTGGAAATCGAACTCAGCATCACTCCTAGAAACACTTGGAGAAGACAACCAGACAGAGGACATGGAACTCTACAAAACAGAAGAAAAGACGGAATGAGTTCTGGGTGTTGTCTGGAAGACCAACTCAGACGAACTCACCTTCAACCTCAACTTAGCCAGAACACCCTCAACACTCCTAGAAAGGTAGGCAGCCGATAAGGAACTACGACAGGCGGTCGACGCAGCGACCGCAGATGAAGCAGCGAAAATCCCCAATCCAAGTTTGGTCAAAGTTTTCTTCTGGACCCTAAATGCAGTGTTTTCACTGCGGAGATAGATGCGGCCCTCGAGGCCCTGAAGAGGATTGCACATATAAATAGTTTTAATAATTTTTAATTTTAACAGAAAGTTTAAGTATGGTCCAAAGTTTAACCAATCTCAGATTTGACTTAAAAAAAACTATATTTTGTATAATATTCAAAAATTGTTATTTAGTTATGCACAAAAGCGTATACAGGTATCTTTCATGTGGATTCTATTACATAGGGGCATAACAGGAAATGAGATAGTAGATAAAATTGCATTTGATGGAACCAACAGGGTAAATGATATGAAACTGTTCAAGAAAATCTGCCTGTAGCACCATGGTATAACAAACTGAAAATGGCCAGTTGGGACTTTATTATGACTATAAACAGATTACGTTTTGGTCACTCCACCGTACCGGCCCACCTGGCTCGATTGGGCATAGTGGAAAGCAGCTACTGCACCTTCTGCAATAATTCTGTTGGTGATTTCGAACATTTCATATTTACATGTGAGTGCTTTTCATTTGACAGATTGGTTTTTGTCAGTGAAATTAGTGACATAGTGCAAAATCAAGTGACAGTGCAAGATCCCTCCCGCCGCCTGACTGATATGTTAAAAAAATACAGTGGGGAAATTATAATAAACCGAATAAAAATACTCAAGACTTGGCCTAAAGGTCTAGATACCAGGCCATAAACTCATAAAAATATAACATTGTAGTCTTTGGTTTATACAGAGGTACTCTGTGCTTACTGCATAGAGAAAAGTAATACATGGTTTACTCTGTATATACCTAGTCAGGTCATAAATTCTGTCACATGTTTAATATAAAATAATTGAAACAAGTTTATACATTATGTAACCCTTTATATACCCAAATGAACTTAACAAAACATAGATTCTTATGACACTGAAGTTTATTCAAATGACCTCCGTGATTTTGAATACAGGCCTTCAATCTGCGCGGCCAGTCGTCTATCGCAGCACGAACGAGGTCCATGTCAATATCGGCGGCTGCCTTAATCAAGGATGTCTTGAGTGACTCCAAATTGGGATGAGGCTTTGAGCACGCCTTTTCCTCCAAGTGTTGCCATATCTTGTAATCTAACGCATTCAAATCTTGACTGGAGGAGGGCCAGTCTTCGAGCCGGATGAAGTCGATTTCACGTGCCGCCAGCCAGTCTTGTGTGCTCTTCGCTCTATGAGCTGGCGCCGAATCTTGTTGGAATACCCAGTGCCTGTTATTGAACATGGTATGAGAAACAGGTTCCACAAGGTTCGTCAGGACTGTATTTTGATACACAACTGCGTTCGTTTTTATTACACCTTTCTCACAGAAATGTACCTCTGTTAAGCCCCAATAAGAAACTCCCAACCATACCATGAGCGAGGATGGAAAATGACCTCGTTGGACACGCGGAATACGGTTGCTCGCTTCTTCACTACTGTGTGCGTACACCTTATCATTCTGTTTGTTGTAGCTCTCTACTACGGTAAAAAAATTTTCATCCGAAAAAAGAATTTCCCGTTATTTTTTTCCCGCGTACCGCTTCAACAAAGCGCGGCATCTCTTCAGTCTCAGGTCCATTAGACGAGCATTCAAACGATGTCCTGTTTTTCTTCGATATTCCCGAAGCCCTAAGTCTTCATTTAACACCCTTTTCACCGTGGTTCTGCTTAACCCCATTTGAAGGGCCAACAGTTTCTGCTTACGTTTGGGGTTTCTTTGAAATCGCGCCTTCACTGCTTTTATCACTGCTGGAGTCCTAATAGACCGAGGGCGACCACTTCTTGACCTGTCATCTACACTAGAGTCTTCATTGTATCGTTTGATGGTACGATAAACGAATCTTTTGGTTATATTCAAATTTTTCAGTATGTCTAAAATTTGAATTGGCGCGTAACCGCAACGATGCAAAACAATAACTGCAACACGGTCTTCTTTAAGCGTCCACTCCATATTTAAAAATGAGTAAAATTCTAAAAAGTATACAGTTTTATTTTCATGAACAATTCGAAATTCGAATTCAATAAACTTTTTTGTGGCCAGCATTCTAAAAGAAAAGTTTTTACTATGTGACAATACTTATGACCTGACTAGGTATATTACATAGACTTAGGATATACGTATAGACCAACATAGTGCGCAAGGGAGAAGAAAATTCCTTATGGGAAAAATGCAAGATAGAAAAGGATACCAAATCTTATGACTCTGTAACTGATTTTGAATGACAGGTGGGCGCAAGTCGGCGCGCAAGAAATAAGCTTGTAGATATTTTGTGTGTTTTTAGATTATAATAGTGTTAATTTGTATAATTTATAGTTTTCCAAATTGGTTTCATGTTCAGTAAGTGACTGTGGTATCAACAATAGAAGTAATCCTGATGGTTGCACATTTCACAGGTAAATTCGCAAGACGTCGTCAATAATAAGACACGTCTATTTTTGCTTAAAATTTATGTTATATACTGTTGACTTATACTTAATATTTTCAATTATTTTATTAATTTTGATATTTTGCAAAGAAAAAAGTCACATTGTTGATAATTTGTATGATTTTGGTGAATTAATTTTTAAACAAAATATTTTACATTTAAACTAGGGATTGACTCAACTATATCAAAATTAATGTCGATATTTATCTTTAATGTGTATAAAGAATCGATAGACTTTTATACACAACAAAAAGAAGAATGAAATTAAATGCTCGATTTGCGTTCTAAAAACAAAATTTTATTTTGCCGTTTGTCAAACAGATTTCCTCTGGATCCTTTAGTTAGAAAAAATGGTTGGCATTAATTGGGCGGGTTGGTTGGAATCCTAACAAGAACTCTACAATTTTGTAGTAAACATTTTATTGAGAAATATATAAGAAAAAGCAGAGTAAATACAACTTTATTAAAAGGAGCCATTCCTACATTATTTGTACCAGTAAGTATATTATTGTTACAATAAGACTTAATTTTTTTTATAGGATGGGGTGACAAACGAGCACACAGTCCACCAGATGGTAAGCGGTTGCTGTGGCCCATAGACATCTACATCTGTCATATATAGTTTGCAAATCAAACTGCAGATGATAATAGAAATAGATTTTTATACATTATAAAAGTCTATCTCTATTATTATATATTTTCCCCTAGGCGTTGTGCGGAGCTTTGGAATATATACCTAAGTCACAATGATACAACTTTTAGCGTAGTTAGGTATGGTTATTGAGTAAATGCCACTAGATGCCATGGGGCGCGTGATTTAGTGTACCAGGATAGTATAAATTCCATAGTATTTGATACGCGCAACGCTTGATATCCGATTCATGCTTGATGCTCGACGGCCGGTGACCGTTTTCTTAACATACTGCGATTGAGAGAATAGAAGAGTGCATCTGCATCCTCGGACGCTTGGTGCGCGTTAATATCTACAGCGTATTTGACTTGTCTATGTTAAGATCATTATATTTTTTAAATTCATGCAGCTAAAATGATAATAAATTTATTATTACTTTATATTTTTCAGGGACAGATCAAAGAAAGAGTAGCCTCATCATATGTCACTCGTGATATAACCCCTCCACCTTTGAAATCACAAGAAAGAAGTGTTCAATTTACACCAAGAAAAAAAAACTTTTATCGAAAATCGAGAAATTAAAACCAAATCTGTAAAAAAATATAGTTTGGAGCTATTCTATATATGCTGCTTTAACTTCAGAACTTTGTTAGTGCGATTTAGACTTCGATATGTTTCGCTTGTGGCACGACGACAGCACCGCCACAGGCATGTGGTATCGCAGACTTTTTTTAGATGGAGCAAAGACCAATATTTTTGTAGAACAATGTATTTATGTAATACTAAATGTTACGCTAGCGCACGTGGTTATAGCAGTTAAAGAGCGCCTTTTCTTCCGACTTGTTTAACAAAACTCAATATATAAGGTTAGCTCATAGTTATATGCTAGATAGCCTATACTATTCCTCATGAATCTGGCTATTATAGGCAAAAATTTTAAATTTGAACTGGTAGGTCCAGAGATTAGCGTTTTAAAACAAACAAAAAAAAACAAACAAAATAACTATTGCGCTTTAATTTATTAGTATAGATTAAATGATTTTGTTTTCTTGTTTTTGTTTCCGATTCTGTTTTATAAATATTAAAGGTAATGATTATTTAAAAAATAAAGCAGCCATTATATACTCCCTGTCCTCGTTTTTTATTTTACCAGCAAAACATTTTATAAAATATAAATAGGTACATAGATACTTAATTAAGTATCTACCTAATTAAATAAAATAGTTTAGTGCACAAAAGTTATTCAGTTCTGTGCACTAAACTATTTGTTTAGTCTTTAAACCGGTTTCTGAACAAAAATTTTTCGATAGCTCTTTTAAGTAAAATGTACATCACTAGCTAACTTATAAATAAATCAAAATTGGTCACGCGTTTTCGGGCTGTCAGGTCGTCTATACGCCAGTATATCCTAAGTCCATGGTATATTAATAGTGTTCCTTTACAACATGCTCAGAAGGGCTAGAACCCAGAGCCGTAAAGCCAGTTTTAAAAAAATGTTCCACCACAAATTATAAAGTTGTGTGTTCCACTGACTTAGAAGTATATATTGTACCTATGTAGTGTTCTGTGTCTGTGATATATTACCTATGTTGTATGCTATTTGGCCTAAAGGTCTAGATGCCAGGCAATAAACTCCAAAAAAAAAAATTGTATGCTATACTTTGTGATTCTCATAAAAAAGTAAAAAAAACTTCAAAGTAAAGAAGAAAAATTAAAAACAAATAAATTGAAGTCAAAAAAATTCTGAATGCAATTAGAAATCAGTTTTATTATTATGTAACTATGATTTGATTTAAAATTTTGATTAATTTCTAATCAACGGGTTTATATTTAATATGGGAAGTCCAGAACGAGAACTTTGTCCTCCGCCTTCAGAAGAGGATGAGCTTACTCTTCCTAGAGCCAGTATAAACAAAATGATTAAGGAGCTGGTACCTTCTGTGCGTGTCGCTTTCGAATCAAGGGAATTAATTTTAAATTGTTGTACAGAATTTATTCATCTGCTTAGTTCAGAGGCAAATGAAGTGTGTAATCAAAGCAACAAAAAAACTATTAACGCAGAACACGTCCTAACAGGTACCTAACTTTTTCTAAGTAATTTATGACTTAATACGTAGATGTTTTACTAAATAAAACTTTTCTTGAATAGCCTTGGATAGGTTAGGATTTAGTGACTACACTGTTGAAGCGGAAGCTGTTTTAAAAGATTGCAAGGCTGTAGCTGCAAAGAGAAGAAGACAAAGTACACGGCTAGAAAATTTAGGTATTCCTGAAGAAGAGTTATTAAGGCAACAACAAGAACTTTTTGCAAAAGTAAGTAGATTACTATTAAATCAACATTTTTCTAATCCTTCTAACTCTTTTGATAGCGAACATAAACTGCAAACACTTCGTTCGCTTTCTGTAATTCCGACTCCTAATTATCCTCCGTTCGTTTTTAGTCAGTTTACTGAATGTGATGTTAAGAAGACCATATTATCCATCTCCTCAAATGCTGCCGGTAGCGACAACATTAGCCGTAATATGATTGTTCCTCTCCTTGATGTTATTATTCCCATTATCACTTATTTACTCAATGCTTGTGTCTCTTCCTCTAAATTCCCTCAAGCCTGGAAGAGTGCTCATATTATACCCCTTCCAAAGAAATATAATCCCGTCAACCTCTCTGATTTCCGTCCCATCTCGATCTTACCTTTCCTTTCTAAAGTCCTTGAAAAACTTATTTGCCAACAGCTGACCCTTTTCCTTAATAAGCACAATTTATTGAATTCCTTACAATCCGGTTTCCGTCCAGGTCATAGTACGGCTACTGCCTTAATCAAAGTTACTGATGACATACGGTGGGGTATGGATAATAAACAACTCACAGTCATGACCTTGCTGGATTTCAGTAATGCGTTCAATACTGTTGACTTCGATATACTGTTGAGTCTGTTATGTTCCCTTAACATATCTCCATCAGTAATTGACTGGTTTCAAAGTTATCTCTGTGGCCGTCGGCAGTGTATTCGTGTCGATGAAACTCACTCATCTTGGTGTGATATAACTGCAGGCGTGCCGCAGGGCGGCGTGTTGTCACCTTTACTCTTTTCCATTTTCATTAATTCAATCACTCATAAAATATCCTCTCTCTACCACATGTATGCGGATGATGTCCAGATTTACACCCAGTCAACTCTTGAGAATCTGCCGAATGCAATCGCTACATTAAATAAGGATCTAAATTTTATACACGAGTGGAGTAAATCATATGGCCTAAATGTCAATCCTAAAAAGTCTCAGGCTATCATTATTGGTAGCCAGAGCTTTATCTCAAGAATTGACTGGTTCTCTGTACCACCTATCGTATTCGATGGAGTTGTTATCCCTTACTTTGACAATGTCAAAAATCTTGGTATTTATATTGATAATTCCTTAAATTGGATACGCCAACTGAATGAGGTAAGTAAGAAAACTTTTGTCGCTCTTTGTTCACTGCGTCGCCTTCGATCATTTCTTCCCATTCCTACAAAAATTATGCTCGCACAGTCTCTTCTCCTTCCGATTCTCGACTATGCTGACGCAAGCTATGTAGACATAACTGAGGACCAGCTAAATAAGCTTGAGAGACTTCAAAATACTAGTATTCGGTTCATATTTGGATTGCGCAAATTTGACCATATTTCCCAATTTCGCTCACGTCTCAAGTGGTTACCTATCCGACTTCGCCGGAACATGCATATACTTTCTATTCTGTACTGTGTATTATTTCACCCTTCTACTCCTCCCTATCTAAAGGAGAAGTTTAATTTTGTGGGGCTTCCGGGGGAACCTTTACGCTCTTCTAGAAAATTCATTTTAAGTGTGCCAACTCACAATACATCATTTTTCAATAAATCTTTTACTGTCCAGTCTATTAAGCTCTGGAATGCCCTACCTTTGCATATACGTGAGGCACAAACTATTGTTATCTTTAAGCGATTACTTAAAGAGCATTACTTGTCTCAGTCGTTCGGAGACCGTTAGGATAGATTGTGTGATTATGTATTTATTGTATCTATCAGTTTTATATTATTGTTTGAGGAATTTTGTATATATATATATATATATTGATATATACGTGTTGTGTGTATATTTATGTATATATGTTTATATATATGTGTGTATGTATATATGTATGTATATGTGTATGTATATGTATATATTATATGTGTTACCTTATCTTTTATTATGTGTTAGTAATTTATATTATTTCATGTATTACTTAGTTATTTATATCTTTTTTTTTTGCATTTATTATTTGTATATTTATATTGCACCACCTACCACCTACCTATTCATTGTTTGTATTACTTTACACCTTTGGTTGCCTGGAAGAGATCGCTATGTAGCGATAAGGCCGCCAAATTGTACATATTATAATCTGATTTTGTTATGACGTTTGTATATTTGTTCGTGGTGTACAATAAAAGTATATTCATTCATTCATTCATAGATTATCATTCCTTGAAATAGAAAGGAGTATACAAAACTTATATCTTAATAATTTTTTTAACAATACCATTATCTATTTTATTATATACATTATTAAAAACTATAATAATAATTAAAAAACTAAAACTTAAATACAACATAATAGGCAACTATTGTGGTGGGATTAAATGTCTGTGGCTATGGGCCAGCTGCCCTAAACCTACTGTTCATACCAGTACTTAATAGGTAATTTTGTTGTTTTTGTCAAAGATAGCAAACATTATAATTTTTTTTCATTACTATGCACAATTAACCAGAGGTGTTAGCCAAAACAAACTGGCTGTACTTATTTTGTAAAATGAGCATATTCAATGCCTAATTTTAACTCTTTGCGGCACAGATTTTAATTTTCAGAGAAAATCAAATATTTTTGATTATATCTAATATGTATATAAACCCACCACCATCCTACATATGTAGATTGGTGGTGGGTTTATATACAGGATGGTTATAGTGAGTGACCACTATGAGAAAAATGGCTAAATACAGGGTATTTTTGGAACGCTCCCGAAAACTAAGACAGGCGACAGCACCAAGTATACCTTTGATCATGGGTCATAAATAAATTTGATCCTGATGAAAAAAAAAACATATTTTTACAACGTTTTATTAGCTTTATTCACGCGTCATCATGTATAACAGCTAAATGAAACGATAATTTCATAAAAAAAATCATGAAAAGACTGAAACATAAAACCAGCAGTGGAAACTGAATTGATATCACCTGACTAATGGAGGTTAATGTACGCGCGAACGGTGAAAAAAGAACGCTGGCCTTGAACTTGGGCACTGAGCGATTTATCACATATTGGCCAGTATTACTGTGCCTGCATGCTATTGGTTCCCGCGCTTTGTTCGCTCCAAAAATACAGTCGCATACACAGCTTACTTTGCGACTCGCGACGATGTTTTAAAAAGGAAGGAAAAAAAATTATTTATATCTATTGTTTTATGACTAAACTAGTGAACGAAAAAGTGAATGGGGAAAATTGTGCAGTAAAGTTAAAATTGTTGAGGAAGAATACCGAAAAAATTACCATGTGATCGACCTGATGACGGAAGCTCAAGCGAAGATGAAAGTGATGATGAAGTAGCATCCAGTAACACCAACACACCATCAACATCTGGCTTCCATGTGACCCAAGACGTCATAATGGACGGCGTGTCACCCTTAGCTTAAGTTTTTTTGTTACAAACTACTTTATATTTTACGATAGAAATAACAAACAATGCTCAAGTAAACATTATCTATTTTTAATTCCCACCTCTTCCAAAGTTCTAAGTAGCTAGTAAAACACCTATTATGATTCTACAATAAAACAATTAATATAAAACAATAGCCCAATACCATGTAGTACTTTAGAACGCGACTGTACCCACACTCACTCCGCTGTCGACCTGTATCTAGCTCGGTATGAAGCAATGCTACGGTCATAAGAAAAAAGGGCGCATCTAACAATTTTCGAATAAATGAGTTAAATATACCATTCGACTCATGATAAGAAGACGCATCTACTAAATTTTTTTAATATTCACTAATATCAATATTTTAGAAATTATCGTCAGAATTTTAGACGTAGCTGTTGATCACAGATGACATTTTATTAGTTGAAAAGACTTATACAAATTCAACATAAAAGAAAAGACTTATTTAACCAGTTGCTACGTCATCTTTAACAATATTTGCATCGATTACTTAAATTTAAATTATTCTTGTCTTATTATTTTATATCTTATTATTAAGAGCTTATATCTTATTATTAAGAGCTGGTGTTTCACATGTGGTCCCATATAAATTTGATCGAGGTCAGACCAATAGTTTTTGAGTTATCCTTAATTATTTATATTAAAGTCGGTTGTACAAATGTTTTAATTTTTAATTATTATCGTAGTAAGTCTTGTATGATATCCCCTTTAAAATCATTACTCAAGAGTTGCGGGTTGTTATTTTTTGTGTCTCACTACCAATGCTTTTCTAATATTTACTAAGAAAAAAGTAGTAAATTACTATTAGCGTCCTCTCAACTTCAAATGACCTTTCCAAAATATGTAAAAATGTTAAATGAATGGTAGTTTTGTTTTATTTATTAGGTTGGGAAGACCCAAATAGTTATATGCGTCTTTCCTTCGATGTTTTTGTGTTGCCAGGTGTATTTTTTAATCTAAGATGAAGAGGAAAATTCGTTTTATTTAAATAAATAAACAAATTTAAAAAAAAAATAAGTTCGTCCTTAAAATCTTCATGTCTCTACGTATATATTTCAATATAGATACCTTTTAATATACTTTAGACACGGGGTCTGAAAGAAAAATTCATCAATTTATTTTTTATTTCCATTTTACGTTTTTGTTAGTTACTTCCTTTTTTATTATGACGGCAGAATGCCTAACCCTGTCGCCTCACGCTTGTGACGCAGTAGGTTTCAGGTGTTGATTTTGTACACGCGTGCGCGAGCGACAGTTCAATCGTTTTGTTTAATAAATTTACTTGTGATTACGTGTTGATATTAAAGTTTTTGTTACGTTTTTGGATTCTTTTTTGTTTTAATAATGCCTAACGCGTACGTTTATAGTGGTTATTACTTATACTGCCGTTGGTTATTATATCAGCAACAACGTGTGCCTGGTTCCATTGATCACATTATCTGGACGGATGAGTCGACATTTACCAGAAACGGCCTGTGGAACCGAAGAAATACACACGTGTATTCAGAGGTTAACCCGCACGCTGTTCGACAAACCGGGCACCAAACCCGATGGTCGGTTAACGTATGGACAGGTTTATTTAAGGATCGCATACTGGGACCAGTGTTTCTGCCAGAGCGACTGAACGGACAGCGATACCTAAACTTTATAAATGAACAGTTGGTTGACATTTTAAACGACCTATCGTTGGCTGAATATCGCCGCATATAGTTCCAACATGATGGTGCCCCTCCAGATTTCGTGAGGTTCGTCCGTGAGCGCCTCAATGAGCTATTTGATGATCGCTGGATCGGCAGACTAGGACCACACGCTTGCCCACCTCGCTCACCAGATCTGACTCCGTTAGACTTCTTTTTGTGGGGTATGTGAAAGAAAGGGTTTTTAATCGTGAATGTGATAGTGCTGAAGAAATGCGCCAAAGGATCGTGGATGCTTTCGAGAAACTACGTACGGACTGTGTCGAAGACCACACGATGATGCCCCGCCTGCACCCAAGTCTGCCTTGAAATGAATGGAGCACAATTTGAGCCGCATCTCATAAGACCACGGAGGATTTAGAGCAGTAAGCTGTTTCATAACTATTTTTTTTTAAATAACTTAGTACTAGACTAATCTGAATAGGTACATAACTGAATACACGAGAATAATAAACATACCTACACGATGAATAACAACGCATGACTCCAACCTTGGTTACATTTCATTTAAGTATTTCTTCATTAGCGGGGAATCGAACCAGTTATTTGGGTTATTTAACCTGTAAATTCGGATTAAAGTGGCTACGTGGAGATAAGCACAGTGGCAAAATAGTAGGTTAAGTAGATAAGTTAGGTATTTAGACACGTGTTGTAAATTATTAGGTATTGTGGGAAGGCCCGCTAGTTGCGGGCCGCGCGAATTTGTGTTCGCGCGTACATTGACCTTTATCTAGCTCAGGTCAGGTGATATCAATTCAGTCATTCCACTGCTGGTTTTATGTTTCAGTATTTTCATGATATTTTTTATGAAATTATCGTTTCATTTAGCTGTACTAACATGATGGCGCGTGAATAAAGCTAATAAAACCTTGTAAAAAGATGATTTTTTTTTCATCAGGATCGAATTTATTTGTGACCCATGATCAAAGGTATACTTGGTGTTGTCGCCTGTCTTAGTTTTCGGGAGCGTTCCAAAAACACCCTGTATAGTCTTTATTTTTTACTATCAAACATTATGTTTTACACATATATGGCACATTTAAGAACAATAAATGCTTCATATATTATATACACAAAAAATATAAAAGTTGTTAGCACTTCTCAATAAAAAAAAATTACTGTTTATGATGATCTTCAAAGCAAGACTCCCTCACGGTAACATAATGGTACTTTACATACTCACAGCCCCAAATAGTATGTACTGGCTCTTTTTTGGAAGTGCATCTGCTGCAATGTCTTGAAGTTCCGTTAATTGACTGATGATTAGCAACAGCTAGTTGTACCGGTGTGGGCACTTCGAGTTTGTGCCTTTTTATAGAAGCTAAGCTGGGCGATGGAGGATTGCTTTTGTGGTTGATCAGTGTTTTATTCTTAACATAAGCAAGCACTACCATGTCTTGGTACACTACGTCTAAAATCTCTCAGGCAAATTTTGTCGTCAAGTTTGGATCGTCTTGAAAATCCTTGTTCGGAAGAAATGCATTTACAACTGAGCACTCTGGAAAATGAAGGAATAAGCGGTGCCACTATTTTTTAGATTTTCTATCAATGATTCCATCCACGATTTTTATCTGCCACCAAGGTGGCGCCACTAGAAATTGAGGTATAATTTTTGACAGATTTCATAGCTGGGAAGTTAATTTGTTTGGAAAATTTAAAAGTTATTGTTCCTTTTTGCACTATTAGCTATATTTTTTTTATATTAATAAAATTGAAAATTAATTTATGAATATCTTGATAATCTATCTATATTTTTTTGTGTATTAATATAATACTCTAGAAACTGATAAACTTTTATTAAAAAACAACATCTCAATTAAATTACATTGTGTAACAAAAACTTTACCTCAGTGTCAACAAGCGACATCTGTTGAGCAGAAATTTATTAGCCCTCATTGCGTAGCTCCCCTTCATTTGATCAAACTTATCAACAAAATTCATATTATTATTATAATCTTTGACAGTTGCCGGACATTTGATTTTCACAGTGTCACCCATTTTTTTCGCGTCTAGTAATTTTAATATCAATCTTAAGATCATGGAAATTTTTCAACAAATAAACACACCGTGGATGCTGATAAGCAATACCATGTCAAGCCACACGAACTTAATTTTGAGAAAATGCCGTCTAAAGATATCATACCAATTTTCAATAAATTTGTTTGAATAAAATACGCACCCACCGGTTCTTTTCTATTTGATGAAAGAAATAATGGATTGAAAGTAAATTTTTATCATAAAAAGAGAAAATACTGCTAAGTTTTGTAAAAAAATTAGATTTTTGCATATTGCGAAATATGGAATACGCTATAGTATTCTAAACAGGAAATTAAGGAACATAACACTATTTTGCTAAATTCTAATTACGGGATTTAATGAAAGTAAATGTATGTTATCCTTAACATACATTATGCATAAATGAATATTGATAAAAGTATATTCTCACTTACAATTTGTATAGTAGTTTTAAATAAAAGTCAGTAAAATAGTTTTAATATTAATATTTATTGATATGAAAATAAAGAAAGCAATTTTTTTAAACAAGCCTGAGGATTAGAAAATTTTATATTCAAGAATAATAATTTTATCCATTCCTCAGACTGATCGTTTCTTAGCAAAGTATCTTAGGTAAGCTAAAAATGATAACTTTAAATCTGTCTTATTTTTGTAAACATTTTATTACAGTTAAGTTAGTTAATTAACAGAGATATTTTATTATCACTTTAACTTAAACAACTAAGCGTTAGACTCATTGTTTTTAACAAAATACTATAATTTAGGAACCTACTTAAATGTCATCGACAACTTTAAATCTTATTTTAGTAATCATTTTCTTGAAGTTAAGTTAGTTAATTAACTGAGGTAGTTTAATATCACTTTAACTTAAATATCTAATGTATTTTAACAGAAGTCAGGACAGGGCTTTTTAAAGATCTTTGAATTTTCAGATCTTTGGGAACATTTTTAAGTATTCATTTAATATTAAATTTCTTCCTGACTAGCCCAATTATTTTCAACTGAGCAAGTGGTTATGTATCCAGAACTTTAATCAGTCTCATTGTTTTTGCAATTTTTTTTGACTTAATATTACCTAAAACTAATGTGATCATCGCTTTAACTAATATAGCCAAGAAATAACAACAGATAACATGTAAGTTAACAAGAAAATGCTTAATCATCAATCAAATTTTCTTCATCATCAATAAAACCACCCGACTCAACGTTCTTCAAGAAACTGTAAAATCCTCTTGCATCTGTTGGAATGAGCTTTAACAAATCTTTTAAATCTTGAATTTTCGCAGCTAATAGTTCACGCCCATTCGGGTATCGGGCCCAGGGCTGAGCTTTTTTACAGACACACAATTTATATTTTCTACCAATACTAAAAGCTCACTTGGCATTTATGGAATAGTTTTTCTTTTTGGCTTCTATAATACTACCCTGTAAAACCGCGCACCTTGCTTCATAAGAACCAGAACTCCAAAATTTTCTTTTATACGCTGATCAATAGACAGTTTTTCCGTACTGTTAAAGGACATCTACATTTGCTGCTGTTAAATTTCTTCGCACGAAATTTTTTCCTTTCGCACTGAAATAATCCTGATTGATATTCGTTTTTTCTTTCTTTTGATGCTGAAATAAAAGGGTAGAATTACATAGACCAGACGTCTATATAGTTCTACCATTTTATTTTTTAAGTCCACCATTGTATTTTTGGGTATATAATCAGGGTCTTCAATGTTTTTACGATTCTGATCAACGGAATTTAAAATATTAACAGTGGCTTGTACATGTCTTACACACTAGTAGGACGAGGGTCATTTTCTTAAACAGGACTAGAAATATTCTCATTCGAATGCTTCTTTTTATCAAATGTGTTTGAACTGTTTTTGTCATTTCCATTAGTTAATGTCTCTATTGGTTGCCACTTATCGTCGTCACTAACGTTCGAACCATTTTCTCCATTGAAATTAGTAACTTTCTTAGTTTGTCGGTCCTTATTATTATGTTCATCATTTACTAACTTCAATTTCTTTTCTTCAATTGACGGAAACAAAAGGTTAATTGTTTCCAAAAGAGCTTGATGCACATAATTAGGCTCTGTTAGAATATTTATTTCTGAATGGCTAACTCAAATATTGATGAAATAGTATCCATTGAAATATTATCCGCTAGTGTATAAATAAAGAGATCACAGCATCTGGAGTTTTGGTAATTCTATAGAATAATATAAGTCTTGATCAGTTCTAACATTAGGTACAGGGATATCTTGAGGTTTATTTGTGTTGGCATGTTCAGTATTTTTATTCAAATCTTTTGTATTTCAGTTCGCAAGATTGACTAGTAATTGACTTCTTGATTTTGGCAGTGGCATTATTCTACAAAAAATAACGAAAAAGTTAGTAGTAGTGGTGGACGTCTATGAAAATAATACCTAAACAAGTCGATATAACTCATGCAATTTTTTTAGATAGCGATTTTCCCAATATAATTTCAAGGTACTTAAAATATAAATTATTTCTCGTAAAAGCTAACTTACAATATGCAATAATATGTTAAGCACCGTAAACTGCACTATAAGTTTTACTCAAAAGCGTTTTGTATTTAGCAATAATCAATCAAGTGGTTTATCATACCTATTTATTACAAAAGTTACAATAAATCAATATGATAGGACCAAATAACATTAGTTTAGTATAAGAAAAAGCTTTCCTTTGATATATAACAATACAAATATTTAATTTACTCGTTTCCTAATTTATATCCGCAGCCTAACCTATTAAGAAAATAACAGAATGATTACTGACTTACCTTGATGAACCCAGCGTAGATTACATACTATTTACTAAAACAACAGTTTGTACAACTAATCAACTAATTACAATGGGAATATCAGTTATTTTTTCAATTTTTACGTGATCTTCTTTGTTTGGCTCTGGCCGAAGAACGAAATAACATTTCGCAACACAGTATCAAGTCTCATAACATCTTTATAGTGACGACAGATGGAGATATTTTGAATATCGACCATGTTAAGGAGCTTGACGGTGTTTTGGCAAATGTTGTATACGTGATTTCCCATTTGTTTTATGATATAATTTATTTTTTTCCGTACTTATTTGATTTAAGTAACTTAAAACTCTTTTGCATAATGTTTAATAAGTAACGCGTAATCAGAAAACATCAATATCTCTAAATTTGACTTTTTGTGGGTTGACACATTATTGCTTATCAGCATCCGTTTATCCTTCCATTTCGTATAAGACACCAATTCATTATTACTGATACGATAATCATATTTACTACGTTCCAGTTTACTATCTGCTTTTAGTTCCGGCAGGTGCTTACGAGAAGGATTTAAAATTCCGCAGGCATAAATTTGCTTCTGTCATAACTCAACTTGTAACAAATCACTATTGAAATAATTGTCCAATAGTGTTTTCCTTCTAGGCCTACACAAAACTTCCTAACAACTTGACCTTCTAATTCTTTCTCCACTTTATTCCCAATTTTTTGGATATATATACTGCCTGAGCGAACTCCTTCCTTTGAATTTCACCATTGACTCGTCTATTGCAATATTTTTCATAGGGTTTTTTATGAATGAGTCTCTAATTTAATTAATAAACAGTCTGATTTTGTACAATTTGTGGGTTGTGTAGGTGACCCACTCACAGTCTTTTGGTATTTACTCCGAATTACAATGCAACACTATATACATACAGAAGACATTATAGACACAAAATAAATACTGTTTAATATTTATTAATAAATAAATATATAAGTATGATGCTAAATAATAAATGTTATAAATGTAGAATAGCCTACAAATTTGTCATTTTAAGATCTGTCCTACTAGGAATCAAGTTATCATCAAGTTATATTTCATTCAAGTGTAAGTTCCCTAGAATTCAGGAAAATCTCTTCAGATGCATGAATGACGATATGTACTCATCTCGTAAGTCGGATGAACAAGACTAGTAATCTCAGTAACTGGGGCTCTTACTTATTCCCATAGTATGAGAGCTGGCGACGAATTTTGGAAAGGTTCTTTTGGCAAGTTGAAGTTGTGAAAAAATATAATTTCGTTAATTGACGAATTCAGTCCCGCGAGTCTGGCAGAGCGTTTGCAGTTATTTCGTTACTGCGCAGCGTATGACATTTGCAAAAAAAATGTTGTTTTGGCTTGATTTCTTTTTTATCCTTTAATTTAGTTTTTATATAATTCCAAAAAAAATAATCCCAGACGTTTTTGTCGGTTATAAAGTATTACCAGACCTCTCCAAAAATATTTTTTTTAAATTCCCAAAAAATATACTTTTGGCAATCTCAAATTTTAATAACTTATCATTATATACCGACATCAAAAGTCGCAGTGGTATGCGTTTGCCGGCATTAGTACGGCAAACACTAATGGCGAACACACATCGTCGGCGTACACTACGTAAGTTATTATGGCGAGGTACTAGCAATCCTATCTGGTTTAAAAGCGCTGGGTAATCAAATTTATTATGATAAATATTAAGCAAAAACATAGCCTGCAATAATAAACATCTCGATCTCATTGTGACGTTATATTTATGTTTACTGTCGATGGGGGCATCGCGTTATCTTCTGTCTGCTACTATAGGTGAATCCCATTCTTGTGCGAGACGCTTACTATGAAATAGTCTTGTGAGATGTAATGCCTCCTGAACACAAGTGTCTCTTTACCTCGGTGTCTGTGTCTCTGTTTGTTTGCCACAGGTTTTTTTGAAGAGTATTATAATAAACTCTTCAAAAAGAAAATTAATGATTTACCAGGAACAAATAGAACAAAATTTGAATGCCTACCAACTAAGAGATCTTAAAATGAACTTGTACAAAACAAAGATCATGTGTAATGTCCATGCCACACCTATGCCGGTAGTTCTTGGGAGCACTGAGCTCGAAGTTGCTGACGAGAGATTCATCAGTGGACTTGTGAAGGGCTGTAATGATGATGATGATATGATCATGATAATTTTAAAAATCCATTCGGTAAAGAATTAAATTGAGTATTTCATGTAAGCGCATTTTTTTTCGAGGATAGTTATTCTATCTCAAAAAGTATCAACGAGGGCTAATAATCTTCAGCTCACCAGATGTCGCTAGTTGACACTAAGGTGAAGTTTTTTGTTACACAATGTCATTTAATTGAGAAGTAAGTTTTAAATAAAAGATTATCAGTTTCTACAATGTTATATTAATACACAAAACAATGTGTAAGTGGTTTGTTCTTTAATTATTTGCACATTTTTAACTTTTTTTATTTTTTCTAGTTTTATGAATATCTGTGGTTTGGTTTTTTTTATTTTTAAGCTAATTTAAATTAAACCTTTACATTTTCGAACAAATAAACTTCCTCGTTATAAAATCTGTCAAATATTACACCTCATTTTTAAGTGGCGCCGCGCCGCCCTGTTGGCAAAAAAATCGTCGATGCCCTCATTCTCGCGCATCAAATCGTGTATAAAATTATGATATTTTGTCTAACCTGGCCCCTAAACTAACCCTTAAGGGTAACTTTATAGCACCATCTATAATACAAAAATGAACCGCTGAATGTGTTGCTAAGCGCAAATCTCGAGAGCAGCTGAACCGATTTCGCTAATTCTTTTTTTATAATATTCGTTTAAGTACGATACCGATTACGATTACCGATACGATCATACGATTCACGATACCATCCTCACCATCTGGATGCTTGGCGGTCCACTACTCTGCGTTTTACTAGGAGCTTTCTTCCTCATACAACTTCTTTGTGGAATTGTTTACCACCGGCGATTTTTCCGGACCAATACGACTTAGGGACCTTCAAGAAAAGAGCTTACACCTTTCTAAAAGGCCAGCAACGCACCTGCAATTCCACTGGTGTTGCGGTTGTCACTTACCATCAGGTGAGCCGCATGTTCGTTTGCCCCCTCTACTATAAAAAAATTAACTTCCCCGCTATAAAATCTGTTAAATATTTCACCTCATTTATTTTAGTGGCGCCGCCCTGGTGGTAGAAAAAGTCGTGGATTGTCTTGTCTTGATTGAAAAGTCATTTACCGCCCCAGCCAGAATTTTTTTTAATTTAGAAAAGAACAATAAAAGAAAAAAATATGACAGGATTAAATTAACATTTAGTTAAATCTTTTTATATGGCCTGTACCTTCAAAGTTACGCTAATAAATGTGAAATTCCTCTATACAGTGTTGATGTGTATTGTTTTAAAGTTACCTACATCTTTCTTAGTCAATTTATACTGATACAAGACAACTGCCAAATAAAACAGCATCAAAGATCCATTACACAGCCACCACAAATTAAATATCCGGTATCCGGCCGGATAGTCCAGTACCAGTGTTTTTAGCCAGATACCGGTTACTAAAAACATTGTTCGGATAGGCCACTTACTGGATAGTAAACGGATATTCGGTCCATCTCTAGTTGATAATTCATTGTCCTAATATTTTTTTAATGTTTATTAATTTCCATTTTTGATGGAGTATAAAGAATACTTATTTAAAATTTCAGGCTCGTGAAGAACAAGCAAAGCAGGAACAACAGCAGTGGTTACTGCTACAACAACAGGGACTTGTTGGTGCAGAAGGTATGCCACAGCCCTATGTGCCTCCTCTAGCCGGAGCAAAAACTGAAGAGGATGAAGATGATGATTACTCATAAGCCGCCAGCTAAATATAAACATTTCAATAAAAATAAATTGCTAAACTGATCAATTTTGTTTTTATTTTATCCCATAAATATTATATATTTTTTTTAGTAAATACTGGTATGTGAAACTGAATTTGCAAATGAAAAATGTATACAAAAAGATAATTACACATTTCTTCTACATAAGAAAATAAAATTATATTCTGTCAAATGTCGTTTTCAAATCTGAAACATGTTCTATGTTTTATTCAAAAGGTCCTTATGGCGAAAGCGCCAGGGTGGCCCTCGAAATTCAAATTTTCTTACGCTTTTTGGAATTTGCAGGACAGGGTCAGGTTGTATGTTTAACAAAATATGATTCGCGACCGTAGCGAGTATGTATTTACAGAATTATAATCATCAATACAACCGTCTAGGTTCGTATAATCCCTTTGAATGAGTTTTTCTGGCTACAACAATAAACCTCTTCCGCTTTATTATATTAGTTGATTGTATTTCATTTTGTCCTATACATTTATATATTTGTCTCTTTTTAGTTTCATTGAGTTTCAAATAACAACGATGCCAAAGAAGTTTTCACTTCAAAAAATCGTGCACCCCATTAATGACACTCATATCTTCGCTAATCTAAATTTCGGATTATCAGTTCCTGCAACTTCCCACAATAAAATTCCGTAAGTCATTATGCTGTCAAAGTAATTAAAGGAACTAACCTAGCAGTAGCTACAATCAGAATAAACATAGGCATAGAAGTAATTATACACATTACATATAACACCCCACCATTGCGTATTGCCAGTGATGACATAATGGATCTGAGACGTGGTCCTTCACTGCTAGTCATACGAGGAAGCTTAAGCTCGCTCAGCCACTTATGAAGAGGCATGCCAATCGGCTGAAATGGCATTGGGCCGGCCAAATACCTCAAAAAGTAATAATTGGTGGGGAAGAATGGTGTCGGATAGCCCCCGACTAAATTGAGCGATAACCTGATAGGAATGCATGAAGTCAACAGATGCAGGGGCCTCAGGACTAGGGATGTTACGGAAGTGGTTGTATCGGAAGCGGAGTTTTTAAATTTTGTTTATCGGAATCGGAACCGAAGGTGGAGGCAAAAGAGAGATGTGTTAAGGGCAGGTCTAATAAAATATAATATAATTAAAAATGTTGTATAACCGACTTAATTTAAATTATTAGGAATGACTCAAAAACTATTGGACAGACATTGATCAAATTTATAATACAAAAGAATTTAAATAAAACTAATTTTACGGATCTTATCGCGTATATTAACTTATTTTACATTCCCGACGTTTCTAGCACTTTACAGCACCCATGGTCACGGAGGGGACTGAGGTGTATGACGTCCCATTGTCATAGTTAACCACGACTACCTCCAGATTAAAAATTATTAATTTTTGTTCCGATCTCGCAGTATGAACTTAGAGTATCATGAAGTCTTGCAGTTGTATGCTTGGGTTGGGATTTAATTTTATTAATTATGGGATCCCAAGCAGATGGTAGCACCCAGCCATCTTCTCTATTGAAATTAGGATGTTTCTTGATTTCAATAGCCTCGCGAATCATCTTTGGAAGGAATCGGTGTTCTTTAGCAAGGATTTGTGGTCTATCAAATCTAATGTAGTGACGGGGGCGATCCTGTACGTGTTCACAGACTGCAGACTTCCCGGAGCGTCTATTCTTCACATCAGCTATATGTTCTTCAACGCGGGTTTTTATGGATCTTTTAGTTTGTCCTATATAAGAGAGACCACATTCACAATCAAGCCTGTACACTCCTGCATCTTGCAGAGGAATATTACACTTGACTGATGGTAAAAACTGACCAATCTTCTTCGGCGGCTTGAAATATGTTTTAATGGAAGCACGCTTCAAGATGTAGCCAATCTTGTCAGTGACACCTCTGACATATGGCAGTACAGCAGGCACTTGCTCGACTATGGCCGGCTTCACTCGTTCACTGTGACGTAGGCGCGGGACCCGAAACTTATTGTCGTGCAAAACTTGCTTGACGTGTTGGAGCTCGGCGGCCAGGTGTTTACTGTCACAGATCCCTCGTGCTCTCTGAAACAAAGATTTACCCACGGTAGCTAACTGTGAAGGATGGTGGTGAGAATCGCCGTTAAATATCTATCTGTATGAATCTTTTTTCTATACACAGTGTGGCTCAAGGTGTTATTAGGATTCCGAATTACTAACACATCTAGAAAAGCTAAAGAATTGTTTGCCTCTAACTCCATCGTGAACTGAATTTTAGAATTTAAGGAGTTATAATGGTCTAGAAATGCAGTTACTTTATCTAAAGGTAGAATTGTGAAAGTGTCGTCTACGTACCGCTTGTAGAATCTTGGGTTTACGGGAGAAGTAAGCAGGGCTTTCTCCTCAAAGTCCTCCATGAATATATCGGCAACAATGGGAGATACAGGTGAGTCCATTGCCACTCCATCTACTAGCTTGTAGAACTCCTCCTTCCACAATAGGTAGCCAGATGTAAGACAGTGTCTGAGTAATACTGCATATTCTACGGGCATGTTGTTTTCCTCTAGCCTTCTAGTAACAATCGAGATGCAGTCTTCAACAGGTAAGCATGTGAACAGAGACTGCACATCAAAACTGACCATAGTTTCATTGTCTGCCAGATGTAGGTCTTTAATCTCGCTGACAAAATGGTAGGAATCCTTTGTATGTGTTGTATGTCCCTTGAGTGGTGAGAGTATATTCGCTAAGTGTTGAGCCAATCTGGAACGTCAATATTTTGAACCTCATTTGCAGATTTATTTCCACCATTAAATAAACTCATCAATTCGGACTCAATCTCTTCCTTAATTACTTCGCTGAAAAATTTTCCTTTGTAACGAGGATCCAGATATGTAGCTATTGTAAACAATTTATAAGAATGAAGGTCTCAAAATTTTGAATTCAGTTGGTCGATAGTACATTTTGTTACAGTTTTAAATATTTCATTTGTGTCTGGCTTATTGTCTTCTATTTGTAACGAACGCTTTAATGTATGTATTAGCGGAATTATTGATGAGATACTTGTGTTACTGTCGCTCATGTTCCGTGTAATCTCCTCAAAAGGATGAAGTATGGTAACTAGTTTCTTGAGCTGCAGCCATTCTTCATTATTTGTGGGATATTGTGTTTACTTGCGTACAAGCAAAGTGAATTCTGTATTTTAATCATTCGTTTCAACATATAAAATGTGCTATTCCACCTATAAAAAAGTAAAATTAAATAAGAATAACAATGTTTTACTATTGAGCCATAAAAGTTAAATTGACTAAAATAATAATGGTAGTAATTTGAGAGGATTGCGCGATTATTTATTACACAAGATAATTAATTTAATTCTTAACTCTTTAAAATAAAATATAAGTAAATTATATATCAAATTTAATTATAAATATATACTATTTAATGCGAATGCATGTTTAAATCAAGTTTTATCAAAATTGATTCAGTGGTTTGGCTACAAGGTGTAACAAACGGATAGAATAGAATGATTTTTATTAAATATTGATTATTACATACCTAATACTTATTGAAAGTCATTTTTTATTTACCACTGGTTCGGAAAATACCTCTGTCCTGGGAAGAACCAGCAGGAAACCCAGGATAGGTAGGGAATAGGGATACATATCAGTGTGATAAAACAAAAAAAATATAATTTTAAAACTTACCGCGTATTACACTCCTGCACCACACCTAAAACATCTTGGTTAAGTTGTTCCTTTTGTATTTTGTGCAGTTCCGATTGAGCAACTTGGGGGTGATTAAAATGCGTCCAATTCATTATCACAATCTAACATAGATCGCACACATAGTTGTAACTGATGTACCGTACAATTGACATCAGGTATAGCGGCGAGTCTCATTTTTCCATTTACATTTCGTCAATTTTTTCTTTGATTAGGTTTCCTGTATGTTTTCCGTGAAATGTGTGACATTTTAAAATAACTTTTATTCTCTTGAAATCTTCATTTATTCCGTGCGCTGTTAGACTTAATAACGATACATTCAAACTTAGGTCGCTCCAAATATCTGTTGTAAATGGGATTTTCTCAAATTGTTTTAACAAAACCTTTATCTTTCCTGCTAATTTTGTGTATAACTCACCACAAATATATTCGGTAAAAAAATGTCTTCCCCTTAACTGATAATTCGGCGCTATGAAATGCATAAGCCGTCTGAATCCAATACCTTCCACGAAATTGAAGGGAAGGTCTTGCAAAGAAAGCACTTCAGAAATCAATTTATCTATTTTGATTGATTTAGGGTTAGAACTACACCCTTTTTGATTCTTCATCAGTGTCTTTGAGAGTAATTTGTATTTTTACCTCTTGTACAGGTGTTGAAGTCGAAGGCTGCACTGTATTTTTCTTTTCAGTTTCTAATTTATTGAGTTCTTCTAATTCAGTGACATGCACAGACTAAATGACTTTTTAACGAAGTAAGTAGTCGTACCTCCCCTTCGTGAATATATCTTCTGACCACAGAACACAATTACTCTTTATCAAGAGCTTCTGACATAGTTTACACATTGCCGTATTCCCAGAAACTTCATTGAAATAATTCCAAATGACACTTGATTTTGGCTTCATTGTCTAATTCAAATAAATGTGTCAAACGTCTAATATAAAACTACTAAAACTAATCAAAAACTCGGATAAGTATAAATGAAGTGCGAACATATAATGGCTACAGTACACGTTGGCCGAGCGCGCTCGCCGAGTGCGTTCGGCCAACGTGTACTGGGCCGTTTTGTGTGTATTTGGCGTTTGCGGCCAACGCTCGCCCGCAAGCCGTATATTGTCAGTTTTCCGTGCACAAATCAAAGAAATTTGGCGCAAGCCGCAAACAGCGATCACACGTTGGCCGAGTGTTCAGTTCATAGTTACGCGTCGAAGTAGACTGTAGTGTCGGCTTAATATAATTGTTTCAACATGGCGACATGGACTAATGACGAAATATTTATTTATTTATTTAACAGTTTATGTACACACATAAAACGATAGGAAAATGGTAAAAACATAATTATGTACAAAGGCACTGCCTATTCCATGATGAAATTTCTTCCAGCAAGCCTATTGAAGGATAGTTGAAGGAAATAGAGGTAGTCAAAGTGTGCACTTACATAAATATACATATACAATACAAATACACACACACACACACACACACACACACACGCGCGCGCGCGCGCGCGCGCACACATATATATATATATATAAATAAAAATATTATATATTATGAAAAAAATATATAATTCAATATAATATATTTTTAACACATTACGATTTAATAATTATGGAGTGAAATATTGATTCATTGTTCATTGATTGATTCTCACAATGAATCGGTTATATGGAACCCCAAACATGAGCAACATAATAATAAAACCAGAGTAAGTAACTTGCCTAACTGCATTAAATAATACATGTTTAGTTGCGATTTCAGAGTACCTACCTAATGATAAATATTATTATAAATTATCTCGGCTTTTATGTTGCTCAGGGATAATGTAGCTTAGGGGCTTCTTTTGGGCTATAATTTATTTTGAAAAAACCCCCAGCGAAGCGGGCACGGGTCAGCTAGTAGATCCTATAAAGGTTTCTTTTTTCTTTTTGAGGTCGGAACCCTAAAAAGGACAAACTGGGATTATTGTTGTATGTGTAGTATTTTTTTCGTTCACTCTGAGAAGAGTGAAGCGCTGTATAAGTATATGACAGCGGCCGCTATTGCCCTAACGTCCATCATCATCTAGCTACCAACGCAGAATGAAACACGCCAACGTGTGAACGCCACCACGAAAATCTGCCGAGTGCGCTCGGCCAACGTGTACTGGAGCCATTTGTCAATTGCCAGATACCTACGAAACAAAACATCAAGTTAATGAGTAATCGACAGAAGGCACGGGAGGAGGGTGGTTCCCGGGGTGACAAGTATTAACTTGTTTGTACTCGCTGATTGCGGTCGCCGCCGCCGCTGTGCTCCGATATAACTTCCGATTAAAATTAACGGAACCGAAATCGGAATCGGAGGTGCAAAATCAATCGGAATTTCCGAACTTTCGGAATCGGAATCGAACCTCCGTAACATCTCTACTCAGGACCATGCTTTGTGGCATTACTTGGAAGGAGGTCTGTTTAACAGTGGACTTGTGAAAGAGATGTAACTTATATTTACTGATGGAATGCATAGTAGTGTAGGGTAGTGTAGTGGCTAAGATTAGGTGTTATTGTCGTTAGAGCAGTAACTTTAAGTTTCATTTGATGGGTTTCGTAAGAGTCCGAAAATTCAGAAATATGGCCTCCGATATCTGATAAATAAAATACTCAGACCGGCGACCGGGAGTACTGTCAAAGTTTCGGGATATTTGGTAATAATACGATGCGTTGCTACGGGCAAGTAAAAAAAAAGAAAGTCCTTAGTATAAGTATATATATATATATTTTTTTTTCTTTTATGTTTTTAATACAAGATAACAACTGCATAATATTCAGACTAAAATAAAATATTGTAACATAATGTTTATGTTTAAAAAAAATAAAATCACCTATTCGCATTCTGTAGGGCTCCTTACATTTTTTCGAAAATGTTATGATATTCCATTTTTTAAGGTCTAGCCAAAATCACGAACGGAACTAATTTAATCAAAAAATGAAAAATAAAACATTATTTTACCAGTTAAATTGTTAGGCATAGATGTAATAGTAATAATCTTGCAAACATTAGAGGATAATTTACAAAAGACTACACGACTTTCTAAACATGATTTTTATTTATATATAGTAAAAAACCACTAATATTAATCTTACGAGAAACAAAATACACATAATAATGTACAAAAATAAATTGAGCATGGTGTAAGTAATCCTATAGTTTCATTTTTAAATGAAATAAAATAATGATAGCTAAAAGAAGTAAGTGTTACTTTTAAAATAATAAAGTTAAAAACTACACTTCTTAAAAAAATATTCAATATTTATAAAAAACAAAATTGGTACATACTTAAATCAGAAATGCGTTTTCAAAGTAACCAAATTTAAATATAAATTTTTCACATTTATATAATTCAATATAAATTAATTCTGCCTTCTATTCTAATTTTATAGAAGAGTTTAAATTAATGCCTAATTTAACAATTATAAACTAAATATGAAATTGGATTGCATAATAATTAACTGTTATGCAATTCAACTTATTGTGATCCAACTTTTAAAAAAATCGACTTTGTAACATTAAAAACTGGAGTAATTTCAATGTTCATATTAATTTCCTCTATTTCTATCTTTAGGGCGTACATAGTTACTGATGTATTGCTTCAATGGATATTTCACGTTTATTAGCATATCTAAGTACTGACCATTTAAAAAAAGTTTTTTCTGTATTCTAAGCTCAAATTAAAAAGGACTAACGGAGCGGTAAAATTGAATTAACCATATAAAATACGATTTACGACAAATTTAGAATTTTTCACAAGTTGGTGAATTGATTAATTACATGATTTAAATGAGATGGTAAGCGCAATATCCAATAATCCAGCAAGCCGGAAGTTAGTGCTACCTAGTGCAATGTTGCCGAAGCTATTGGGCATCTGTCATATCAAGATTGTGGTCTCGTTACAGTAACACTGGCGAGGTGGTTGAGCGGCACACGAGCCGGTTTACGACCTTAAGACCAAGACTGATTTTTTTAAAAATTAGGGCGAGAAGACGGCTACGGCTATAGGCAATAGGTTCGAAGTAGTTGCAACACCTAGTTCTGGTGAATGATTAAACTGCGAGGAGGGGGACTCCACGAAATTAACCTTCATGCCCGTAGACTTCAGTTTCCAGCTCAACGAAGAGGCAATTGCGGAACAAGATTACAGGCGTACGAACATTTGGTTTGGAAAATTCGGCCATGGTTCGGGGTGCTAATTGAAGATTACGTGTTTCGCGAATACCGCGGACGTGATAACTGCCTGCAAAATCCACAGAAAGTCCATCCATATCAAGGAGGAACAATCATGGTATCGGCGGGAATACGCCTTGGGTTGGTTCATAATCGATAAACTGCAATTTACTGCTGCAATACCCAGTGATGAGGTGCTGAAAACTTTTGTTCCCATAAGTGACCACCGGACGGTTGTAAATGTGCCAAGAGTTTATTCTTATGCTTAATAATGTATGCCCATACAGCTCGAGTGCTAACTAACTAGTAAATAACTCAGTGGCTGCAGCAAAATTTCAAAAGCAGTTTTCACGAAGATATGGTAACAGAAAGTGCACATTAGTGATGTTGATAACCTTATTTTAAGTGCCAATAATATTGTATCGTAAGCCGTGCTTTTACAAATTATTTGTAAAAAAATAACAAACTTAATTTAGAGATTCAGATTATTTCTTTAATCACCAAAAACAGAAAATCTTATTTTAGAACAAGGTCAACTTTTTATTTTTAATATAAAATGCTATTTTTTCAATAAATAGTATAATATTGCTAATACTGCATTTTTAATTTATAGCTGTTTCAAGATGTTCTTTATAGTTTCTTTTCAATAAGTACATAAATTATAGAAATATCTTTAGGTTGCATTAATGAGTATTTATAAAAACCAATATATACACAGGGTTATTTTTCAAAGAGTATCCAAATTTTAGATTTAAGTTCTAATATGTAAATAATGATATACCGTTTTGTTTATGGAATAAGGGTGACAAGCGAGCACACAGTCCACCTGATGGTGAGTGGTTGATGTAACCCATAGACATCTACATCTATCCTCGTTTGCGAATCAAATGCAGATGCGTTGTCAACCGTGAGGACTAAGATGGAATGCCCCTTTTAAAGTAAAAAGGGCCGCCGTTTCTCTACACTTACCATACGAAAGACAGCAGTATTAAGCTGCTATTCTGCGAGAGCGTAGTCCTTCCCCGGTCGAGCCGACCCATTCATGCTACAACAATACTATTAATATAGCTGCAGCATGACTCTACCACGTATATTTTATAGAAGTTTTTGAAAATACGAGTAAATAAGGCTTCTACTTTTAGTTAACAACTACGCGTACTCGCGCTCCTCTGTGTGCGTTTCAATTCACAACGTTTTTGCCGTAGAGCGACCCTTACGATTGTGTGCGTGCGTAGTAAAATAGTAAACGTTAGATATTTATGAATGACAAGCAGTTGAAATAATGCATTACCACGATTTTAAATTTAAAAGATTAAAAGGACAATGTTTGAGACTTCTTCTAATTACGTCTTCTTCACCTTTTGCCTGTATATTACTTATTCTGAACCTTCTCTACAAATTTGACCGGTTATTGCAAAATAACCCTGTATGTAGATGCATTTTTTATGTTTTATTAAACCCTTATAAAATCAAAACATCTACATAACTCATATGATAATAATTACTATTTTCTTCTAGCTGAGTTACAACATCGACATATAAGTTCAAGTTTATATTTCTAAGTAAAAAAATATAAATTATTATTGATTTATTACGACTTACAATATACCTAATAGTTTTGTTACCAACTCTATCTATTACTGTTCATCAGAGGCACTAATCTGACTTGTATTTATAAATGACTAAGTGAATGTTATTAAGAATACTTCAGGTAAAAAAGTTGAATTTTACAATTAATTATTCTTATCTTTGATATTAACATTGTAGCTAAGGCAGCAAGAGCAACTACAGTGTAGCCTTGATATAACGAGCCTCAATATAACGAATTCCTCGATTTAACGAATTTTTCGTAATCACCTAGAACTACCCGTAAGAGCTAATGCAAAATATCTTTACCTCTACATTACGAATACATTTATCTAAATCCTCTTTATAACATATTTTTAATCATTGCAGAATATAGATAGATGGTATTATTTACCTCTATTTACCGAATTTTTCAACTTAGAACCTTGACATAACGTATGCTATTAATTATTCCCACTTAATTCCACAATAAATAATGTCTTGACAGGTTCAGACACGTTAGCATATTTACGTAATGTTGAGGTTAATAAACAAGTTTTCTTACCTTGTTAAAACGAGTCGTAAGCCTACCTAACCTCTTTATTACGAACCTCACTATAACGAATTACTTGGTATAACGAATATTTTCTAATTCCTATCAGTTTCGTTATATCGAGGTTGCACTGTATTAAATAACCATATTATCTAGATTTTTGTTATCTGCATTACATTATCAAAAATGTTTCATACAAAATCTCTAGCAAAAGCTATCTTTGTTTAAAGTCAAATATAAACAGTAAAATCATGATTTTAACATTCTACTAAAATAAAACTTTGTACATTGCCATTTTAATTTTTTTACCTAAAGATATAAATAACAAATGTTAAATAGCTAAGAAATATTTACATCTTTCGAAATTTCCAAGTTGAATTATTACTCTTATTTATTATCTACCTAGAAAGCTAGTAATTTAAACATGTACTATGTTAAGTATTTTTTAAACATAACGTTTAATGTTTATTGCATGATTGGGTCCAATTATATTATTCGTGAGTTGTTATAACACAGCAATTGTTATTAGCCATAAAATGGTTTAAATTTTTATCTATGAGTATATACCCTATGACACAACCTCAAAAATCTATGTAATTTAGCACTTGTCACGTAATAATAACACAGCCTAAGAAGAACATACAGTCAGTCATCGCGTTTGATCTTGTCGGAAAAGTCGACATAAACAATAAATTGACAGGGTTGTCAGAACATGAAGTAAAAAACACAAACTGATTTTATTTTATTACACGGTAATCAAATTAAATAAATTAGACCTAATGGTCTAATTTATTCATCAGTATAATTATTTCTGAACACTAATGTGTTCAACTTTAATTCTTTATCTTTAAGTGAGGACGACCCACAATTTTTTACCATTTTAATTTATTTGAATGACAGGACAACCCTAGCGGACAGCTCCCGGTCCGCCCGCGTTTCGCTCCGCACCGCACCGCACCATTTTCCCGTCTAGACGCCTACGATGACCAACTGGTAGTAGTAGTTAGACTGTGATAATAAGTTACTAAAAATAACCATGGATTTATAAATGTATTTCAGAAGCTGCCATGATAGACTAATGCCATTTTCTATGTACTCTTAAAAATTATAACAAGCATAATATGTAAATCATAAAACAATTATTGCATTAGGTAGGTACTGTTTTCCCAATTTACGCAATTTAAAACAAAACTGAAGTAAATAATCTTACGTTATACATTTCTCCAAGTGTTAAAACTCTCAAGATTTGAGAAGAGATAGAGGCTCTGGTTTTGTATATAGAAGGCCGCCAAGCACCGCAAGAGCTGCCGCGGCAAACAAGCGTCACGCACGAATCTTAGGAGCGACACATGCGCGCACGCATGCGTACCGTCATTGTGTGGTCTTTAAAGACGCCATCTTACGTCCTCGAGCTCGCGCTTCTTGTCTCGACTTAGTATACTCAAACCACAATACGTTTGGTATCAAAGTTGTGTCCCGTATCATTAACATTTCACATAGCTTTCTGCGAATTAAAATACAATTTTTATTAAATCTCAATGAAGGAGAAAAGAAATAATCATATTTAAGGTTTTAAGATTAGATTTCCACTTCTGTATAATACCACAGATAATATTATACAAATGTTTCAAGTTAAAACTTCTTTAGAATCACAGTGATTTGTACTCGATGAAACTTTTACTCGAAAGGAAATATTATTTTGATTTATTACACAAAAATTTGGTTCTACATGTCTAAAAATAAAGATTGTAACATATTTATTTGCTATAAAATTAAATTTTTATCTTATATTTTATCTTATATGTTCTGCACTCGTGGTAGAAAATTATCATATTCAATAAATCAATATTAAAATAATATTCATACTTTAGCTATCATAGGCCACTCGTGTCATTTCTTTAAATTGAAAACTTTATATGCATGCAATGTTATAGATATAGGTAGAATAAAATATAAAACAATTAAAAAAAAACCCTACAATTATCCTACTCCCTGATCTTTTTAAAATAGGTGTTGTACTCAGTTCATAAAAAAAATGCATATGGAGCACGCGGAACAAACTATATAGGTCGACATTTAGTTATATTGCGTGATAACCACGTGACGTTTCTGTAGAAACAGCTGCGTCAGTGTGTGCATGAGTTTGCCAGGATAATAAATCATGTCCAACCGAAAAATAGCATATAAATAAAATGATAGAGGTTTGCAGTTGTGCGCACATCACGAAAAAAACAACTGGATAGATTTCAATTAAGTTTTCAAGTTTTATTTCTTAGCCACTTAACCCTTATCTAAAAAAAAATGCACAAGACGGCATAATTTAATCAAATTTGTCACGTATTACCCCCGTATTAAATATACGACGGTTTTTTTCGTAAGAAGGCTAGTTTGTATTTGCTTTGCGGAGCATATTCGCATCTTCCGCCGTGCTTCATCTGCCTTGTTTTATAACCTGACGCGTTGTATAAATTGTGCATGGTAATTTTCCCGAAAAGTATCCATAATTTTCAATTTTTAGAATAAATTACCCGACACTTAGTATCAATGAGCAAATAAAATTTAATTACATGATGAAGGATGATAATATCCTCCTAACCTAAGATTTTCGAATAGTACAACTACTGTCAAATTATCGGAAGCTTGCTCGTGAAAAAATTGACTAACCGTGATTTTATTGAATTACCGTAAAGAAGCGATATATAAATATCCAATACCCCATATCCCTACACCTTACAACGTCCACGGGGCGTGGACGTTGTAAGAGGCCACAGAGGGAAACAAACCAGAAGATGGGCAGCAGCGTCGTCCTAAGAACAACTAAAAATAACTGCGGTTAACAACCCGCTTGCCAAGCGTGGCAAATATGGCAAAATACTCCCTATAAGGCAATCTATTAGATACAATGGGAGGCCTATGTTCAGAAGTTGACTTTTACAGCCTGTAATAGAATGGAAGGAAGGCAGTTGTCTAGGCAGAGGTTGCAGTAGTAACTTACAATCAGGTGGCATGTTATATCGTTTGTTGCTCACTCTGTTATAGAAAAGTTACGGTTGGCAAAAAAAGTTTCCGTTTTTGCGCGTTTTCGTTTAAATTACAACAGTGTAATTTTCTTTTTAAATAGCAGTGTAAGCAAGACGACTGACTGGGCGACAGAATGTAAGGAGTTAGCAGTTTCAATATATTTCTTGTACTTTCGTATTCAACTTATGTTTCAATGTTTTACAATATTATTTTTATATTAATTTATTATTCATTATTATTTTATATTTAATAAAAAAGGGGAGGTATGTAGGTGCAACATTGTAACACATTTTCCTGACAGCAAATTTTTGTATGTCACCCACACCGATCGCCCACAGTCACGCCAGTCGTCCCTAAACCTCCTAACTGAAATAACGTGTAATAACGTGTCAGTGTAAGGACCATTGTGAAAGTGAATAGACCTTGTTGTTTGACCAGACGCTAAGTTTCATTCCTCTCCAAATTATTAACCCTCACCACCGTAACTCAGTGAAACACGCAGTGAACGGTCGGACCGAATTCGCTTCATACACAGACTTTACTTTATATATATAAAGACATTACACACACCAAATTAATTAACTCACGAACCAAAAACAAAAGTAAATGTAATAAAATATACTTACAATGAAACTAACTGTGGGAATAATGGCGTAAGAACCCTGTGTACAACTATAAACCAAATAGTTGCAAATATAAATCCCACTATACCACCGACTACAACTTGAGATGTAGTGTGATAGTGTAAATAAACTCTACCAATGCTTACTAAAACTGCTAGAGTAAGGCAACTGCCTACAATTATCACTCTCCACAATGCCGAGATGATACTGTTGTTGTTAATATGATGTAATCTGCAAAAAATAAACACTACAAAATATGTACATAAAGAATAACGCTAAATTTAAAATAAAATTTATATACAATGCAATAATGTTATTAGTATTTGCATTATCAATATTCCCATTAATCGCACCAAGTAGTCTTAAAATGCTTATTAAGGAGTAGTGACCACACATCAAAAGATAAATGTAAAATTCTAAAGAATTGATAATCTTCACTAAAAGTTCTGAGACAAGATCAGGTTCTGGCTCCGGAACCTTCTCTGAGGACAAAAACTCAGTCCTTCAAGATGAATGTATGGACATTGTTTAACCGATTCGTTGCGGCACCGATTTTCGACAACTTTTAGCTGTGGCGACGAACAAATATTTCATGACACGCCTGGCATGTCAAGCGCCATAGAAGTTGATGACATCAGCCATGAGTAAAAATAATTTTCTTTTTTACGCTTTTTTCACTTGTTTAGACCTAATTAAGTTTAGTTGACATCAAACATCAGTTAAAAACGGAAGGATACTTGTTTTTAGTGGGTAACTACGTGTTTTTCTACGTGTTTTCTTTGAAATTGAGAGAAAGTGACTTTTATATGCAGAGATTACAAACCTTTTGGACTATTTTTTGTTTTATAAAAAAAAAACATTTATATAAGTAGGCATAGCTGAATCACCCCGGAAAGCCTTGGCTTTTATTAAATTAAATTTTCACCTAATAATAACATTTCCATATATCAAAAAATCAAGAACCTTAATTTGGAAAAAAATAGGGTTTTTTTATTTTTATTTTTTTATAGGATCGGGTGACAAACGAGCACACAGTCTACCAGATGGTTACTGTGACCCATAGACATCTACATCTATCCTCAATAAAGACTCAAGATGCAGATGCGTTGTCACCCGTGAGGACTAAGATGGAATGCCTCTTTGCCAGTAAAAAGGTTCTCCGGTTCTCTACACTCACCATACGAAACACAGCAGCGTTAAGCTGCTATTTTACACTGGTTTTCTGTGAGAGCGTGGTCCATCCCCGTTCGAGCCGACCCATTCATTGATATTTTTATGATTCATTGATATTTACAAATGTTAAATATTATTTAATGTTTTACAAATGTAAAAGTAAAGTTGATCTGAAAGAAAAGTAACTAATTAAGTAAGAATAGCAAAAAAAGTGTTTTTAAAAGGAAAAAAAACGCTGGCGCTATACGGCGGCGGATTGACAAAAGACTATTTATTTGCTAACTTTCTGTAGGCACGAACGGTTTCGAATAGTTTCAAACAAAAATAAATCTCATACCCATATTACAAGAGCATATGGTACTGCGTAGGTCTATATATATGATAGTAATAAGACAGCAGTTCAACTATTTTAAGCAAAATAAAATAATAAGACAAACGCATTGTTTTTTTTTTTTTAACAGGAGACTTGTTTTCCAGAAATTTATTTACAACTTGAGTTTGTGAGCGATCGCAATGAGTGCTATTATTTGTTACTTATTAGACTATTTTTCCAGAACATGATTAAAAACCCACAAAGTAAAAAGAGTACCATGTACAAGTTAAAAAATGGTTGTCAACCCCTAAAAATTTCAAATTTTCAAAATATCCAGAAACGAAGCTGTAGGCATGAACTACTTGCAAAATAATGAATATTTTGTTGTGGATAAATCTTCCAAAAACGCAATTTGAGCGAGTTATAACGATTAAAAAAAAAGACACGACTCGCGTGTCATACGCCACACAAAAATAATCGATGGCACGCCTGGCGTACCATCCGCACTGAACCGGTTAAGCAGCATTAGCAATCATAGCTAGAGAAGCAAAGGATAGATTTGTTCGAATACCCTCTGACAGTAGGGCGATTTTACAGGCCTTGAATAGTAATGTTATGAACTCGGTGCTAATCTATGAAGACTTCAAACTGTTTAACACGGTTTTCTTAACCTGTTTTTTTTTAACATAACGTTTTTATGTAAGGTAGGTGAAGCAAATACCTTTCCCTTCAGCGGATAAAAGGCCATAATGATTCCAGAGGTCGCCGCAGACCTCCTAGCCTCCAGTGGCTCGGCACGTTAGGCAATCGGACCAGAACCCATTATGCCACTTCTATTTTGTGTTTGCAATCATAGATGCGAGGCTGCACAAAGAATGCCAGGCAAGCTAGAGAGGCTTTACCAAACATCAACAGTCGCTTTTCCAAAATACTGCTTGTTTAGGCCAAATATGGTCATTTGAGACGGCCTCCAATCGTCTTCGACTTAACGAATCACCCGATGGTGTTAGGTGTCACGCGCGTCGCAGAGAGGAGGCATCGGTATGCAGCTTCCCAGCGTTTTGGCGTTCGAGGGCGAAGGACAGTAGCTTGAGAGCAGCGGTGCGGTGAATTAGCGTATTTTGGTGACCGCTGCATATATTTCGCGCGACCAGTTTTTTGGGTTTATGGTCTAGATTTTTAGGGATTGTGCGCGTTACTTCGCTACTGAATTGTGGTTCGTGAAGACCGCCTCGGTTTAGTTTGTCTAAGTTGTAAATTCGTGACAAGAGGCTTGTATTGTATTTGACTGATTAGAGTAATTTCGTTGCAATTGTACCGTCGCGTTAAGAGCCTTTTGTGTGTTGACTCTTTAGTTACTTTGCGTGTCAGCTAGGTTAATTTTGAATTCTTATTGCGGCGTAGTATTTAATATAGTACGAAGGAATTTAGTTGTCGGTTGTAACACTGAACTTTGTGACTCGTGAAGAGATCGCGTTAGTTCCCTATTTGTAATTTGGTGATAAATGAATCCGGAACCTTGAATATTGAACTTTGAACTACTGTTCGTTACTTGTGTCGGGTATCACGTGTTTGATTTTACGATGAACGTTGAATTAGTTGAGTTGAAGTTAGTTAAATGTGTAATAATATTGATAGACTGAAATAGTGAAATGAAGAAAGAAGTTGTCACTTGGTGACGCCTGATGGAGTGATGCAGCATTGTGGGGCATCATGGGAAGAGGCCGATGCCCGGTCACCTCAGCTGGGCCAGGTCACATAAATATACACACCACTATACATGCACCTACAACTACCTACGGCCTGACCGAGCCTTGGTGCGGTCTTAGCTTCGGATCCAGGTACGTACTATTTATTTACCTAGCCTTCTCGCTATTGTGTAGTATGATATGTCAATCGTACATAAGGCCCATTGGGCCCGAACCCTCGGCTGCCCGTCGAGGAGGCTACTATGGGCCCTAGCCAAGGCGACCTTTGCAGGGGCAGCTGGGGGCCGTAACACTGCTTCTTTCGGATTATCACAAGTGCTTTAATTGGACACACGTTCTACTGGAGTGCTCTCTGGACGCCTGCGAGGTCTTTGGCGACATCAGAAAGTATTCTCCGCTAAATTTGACACATTTTTCCATACGATGGAACCAATCATTGAAGCAACCATTCCATTCGGAAGTTGGGGTCTCCAAAATGGCCGTTTTGTAGGCGTCCACAGTTTCTTCAGGTGGTGAAAATCTCTGTCCACGCAATTTATTCTTTATTTTAGGGAAAGTATAGAAATCATTAGGGCTTAGGTCGGGGCTGTACGGCGGATGGTCTAATAATTCTATGTTTTCTTGCTCTAAAAACTCTTTTGTTCTGTGTGCGGTGTGAGAACTCGCATTGTCGTGATGGAGGATGATGCGGCGGTTGCAGTTCTCTTTACGGAGTTCAGAAACGACCTGTGGCAAACAATTGCTAGCATACCATTCTGCATTAACCGTTCTTTGTCCCTCAAGAGGAATAGTCGTAACATGGCCGGTTTTGGAGACAAACGTGGCCACCATTTTTTTTTGCAACACTTCGTGAACGAACAATTTTTGTTGGCTTTAACTCATTTTCGAACACCCAAACTCGTGACTGGTTTTTTGTTTCGGGTTCGTACGCGTATATCCAGGATTCGTCACTTGATACGATGTTGTATACAGCATATGAGGATCCTGCGTGGAATCTTTCGAGAGTTCTGACGCACCAAGTAACGCGAGCCGCTTTTTGCTCTTCACAGAGCGAATGCGGTATCCATCGGGAAAACAACTTTTTTACACCTAATTGTTCATGCAAGATTATTTGTATTTGACTCATGCCAATGTCTAAAGTTGCCTGAATTTCGCGATGTCGATCTTCCTCAATCAGCTTACGCACAGCATCAACGTTTTCTTGGGTGACTGCAGTTTTTGGGTGACCTTGACGGGGATCATCACTGAGCTTGACACGTCCACGTTGAAATTCAGCAAACCAGCGATAAATTGTGGTTTTGGATGGAGCTTCATCACCAAATGCAGAAATCATCCGGTCAACACACTGTTTTTGTGTTAAACCACTTCGAAAGTCATAATAAATCATCGCTCTTGAATTTTCTCGAGTCAATTCCATTTTCTCAACGACTAAAGAAGTTTGACAAAACCTTGTGACAAGACCGAGAATCTTTTTTTAAATAAATAAATGGTATTCGATTTTTAAAACCAAGGACTTTTCAATTAAAAAGATTTTAATATGACAGGAACAGTGGAAATATTCCATTTCCGATACTTTTAGTGCAGCCTATGTATGATACGTTGATGATGCTATTTTTAGTTTACAACTTTGTTGCTATTACATTGATTATTACTGCTACATGCAGTATAACGCATCTTGTAGTTCTGGTTGATGGAGGTACGTGGGTGAGATGTCTGCTGGGATCGTATGGGGGACCTTGTAGCGTTTTGCAGCATTGCGTCTCTGGGATGGTTATTTGGCGGGTCGCTATTCTCATGGTGCTCTCTGCGTTTTTAAAGTATGATATATGGCCGATTTCTAAATGCCCAAGATATCAGCTGTTTTGCTGTCATTTCTTTTTATGAAGGATATTTATCAGCAGGCCAGAATTCTTTAACGTATTTAAACACGTTAATAATCATTACCTTCTCAGATACACTAAAGTGCGACATTTTTGTTTTCTTCCACAAAGAAACAAACACCTTCAATGGATGCGAGGTAGACGATGTTGGTTCCATTTTAAAACAGTGAAGGAAACTTAACAAATTAAAAAAAACCACTTTACAATTAAACAAGATAACAAAAACTAACAATCAACAACAAACTAAGAATAGATAACAGAGATAACTGTGTCCAAAAACTAAGCGATCACTAATGCATCCCAAGATGGAATATTGTTTGTTCGTTATTTTAATATTAACCACTCAAACGTCCAGGCGACGCGGCAACAATACCCTTAACGCCGCTTGTCGTGTTTTTTATACGGTCCGATTGTGATCAGTTCGACTAAAACCTTTATAACGGAGAAAGTTCTTTACCTATATCAGAATAAAAACCATCCACAGAAAGCTAATGAAATGCAGAATTCAATTACGTTAGTAATAATATTTTATTAAAATAAATTATATATAATACCAAATCTTAACGAAAAACTGACACACAAAGGCTAGGTTTTCGCATGTAGACTTCATCACATATAAAAACATCATTACAAACTTTGGATTCATAAATCTTGTAGATATACTAAAAGAAAGCACTTTGAGGATTATTTTCATATATAATACTAGTACAATACAATAGTATAATAAACACATTATTACTTACATTTTAAATACAGAATTCACAGTACTACCGACAAAACTTGACACAATGCTTGTTTTTTTTTCAATGATATCTGTTACCAGGCATAGATTTTTTACCATCCCATAGACGCGTTTTTAATTAGGAGCCGTATAGTGTAACATTTATGAAGATTTTTATAACTTTCCATAGATAAAACGTTGTTTAAAGTATAAAAGTAAGCAAGGCCACTGTATTCGCCCTAACGTTCAACCGGAAAAAGTTTTAGGCGACTATGGTCACCTGGACGTTTGAGTGGTTATTAATTATGTCAAACAAGCCAAGGATTTCTGGTTGTGACTCAAGGTCAACCAAAAACCAAACAAACCTTACAGTTTCAAATAGAAGGTTTACAATACTTGAGGACAGTGTTCATTGCATCTGTGCAAGTAAGATACATTATATTTATGCGGGAGTGACAGAGTCAGGTAATAACAGGTTAAAGTACAAATTTCTTCCTGCTCCATGTCTGGACTTTACCACATTTAAATAAAGGTATTACTTTACTATATTTAATTAAATCAGTAAACACCAGATTCAATACTAGTATTTAAAAAAAAATTGAATAAGAAGAGGTGCAATTAAATCTAATATAGACACAATAACTGTAATGTAAATCCCCCATAAATCTGCAGTTTTCTTTACATAAAGGGTTTTGAAATATCTTACAATATTTTGTGGTAAAACTTTTTCAAATCTAAATTCTTTTAAACAGGTATTAATATTCTGTTTGAGCAAATTACCATAACATGATCTGCAGTTTAGAAAAATATCATGAGGAAACCAGCATGTATGAGAATTTGTTATAAAGGAATGTGAAATTGGCCAATATGCATTGGAGCAACAAGGTGGACTAATAACTCTATCATCCTTACTGTAAAAATGAGGCCTTTGAACCCCTGTGTTATGCAATAATAGTAGCTTTAATGTGTTTATAATTTATTCATGACTTCAAAACTAAATTTTTCCAACACTTACCTTATGATAAAAAAGTAGAGCACATAAACACTGAAGAACCATACATATTGAGCATGAGATGAGGGCATTCCATATTCATTATATAAATTACCTCTTGCAAGTGGCCTTGCTTCACAAATTAAATGTTTTAAGACAATATTTAATAACTCGTTGGCTAAAGTACCACAAAAGAAAGCTATCTGAAACAATTTTTATTATGTGTTAATAAGTATATAAAAAAAATAGTATGTTATGTTAATTATTAATTTTAATTTTATTATTAATATTGCTAAAACTTACTGTATGAAGATCTCGTCTAAATAAAATTAGCGTCACAAATCCGGCTCCAATTCCAAAAGGTGCCAAACTAATAAGTGCAAAAAATTTACCAATCCAATCTCCTAGAACAATAGACAATTGTTTTATGAAATTTGGAACAATAATGATATTTCAGTGAAGTAATATGAGGTTATATCTCATTACTTGCTGTAGTTTCGGTATATATTCGGTTCGATAGGTTTTAGGTTAGGTTTATAATATTTGAAGTACTAGCATTTAAAAAGAAGAATCAGGGAAGAAATTTACCTTTGGGATATTCGACTAGAGTCAACGCAAGAGGTTGCCATTCTATATCACCATTATTAAGTAAAACTTCGTCGGTAGTTAAAACATTATCTCCCATTGTCACTAAGCAGGCTTTCGTGTTAGACGCTTAGTTTATAAATGTATTAAATTTACGTTCATATACCAATTATAATGCTACTCTCCAGCAACCACAATCCACATCTACAATACAAATGCCAGGACAACTCACTACGCTAGATACGCGATAAGAATAACAGGGCCGTCTATATTATATCTCTCGTAATAAATATAATATAGGGGCGTTACGTTAGTTATTTTGTGGGAAAATTTTGGGGTTGGGTTGGGGGAAATAAATATGTCAAACAATTGAAGTTGTTGTTTTTATTATTCGCTCGAGAGAGCGGGCAAAGGAACTAAGCCATACAGCCTCAATTGAAGTTGACATTAACACCCACTGACCATAGCCCACAGACTAATACGATGCTTAAGCTGAGAACAAATTATCGGACGCGTCCGTCAGCCGCGGCTGACAGACGCAGCTTATTTGAATCTAGCAAGTACATTTAATACTACACTGTGCAAACTATCGGTCGTAAGACGCGGACGTGCCCTTGGGTCGTCCTTGAGCGTTCAGACGTCCGAACAGAATCTAACCGGCTGGATATTTGTGCGTCCTCGGACGGTGTGCACAGGCCACGGGACGCGTCCGCGGACGTTTCGAGTATCACAAACGAACCGACCGTACTCGCGACATGTCAGACGAAGAAAATTTAATTGAATGTGTTCGTGGCCACATAAATGCTACTTTAAAACAGGAAGTGTGGGAGCAAATTGCTGCTGAAAAAATGAAATTGGTTTTCATTAATTCTTAAGTACATTTTGTAACGTTTATCATCTTTTTGTTAGTCTGGATACAATGTATGAAATTCATCATACTCGAGTCGTTTTACATTAATATCATGGACCCAAACACTCCTTTTCACTTTTTTTTTTTTGGAAAACAACATAAGGCAGCTGCTGCTAGGTCTATAAATTCATCCTCGCTGTCGCTGCTTGTCGTGTTTCTCGATTGAAACACCTTTATAGAATGACTGAAGTGAGGCGTCCGAAGACGCCGTCTTAACTACCGTGCACACCGCTAAGCCGCGACTGTCAGCCGCGGCTGACGGACGCGTCCGATAATTTGTTCTCAGCTTTACGATGCGTATTTTTTTTTTGGAGTTTATAGCCTGGTACATTTAGACCTTTAGGCGAATTACGATGCGTAAGATAAATAAATATGTTGCTAGCTATTACTAGGCATTGTTACCACCACGGAATATATTCCTTGTTTTTTATATTCCGTGGTCACCACAGCCTATTATAAGGATTTGGCACTGATCACAAACTAATAAGAAGTGCTAGCGCAGCACTGATGGAGTTTGTTTTTCAACGTAAACATTTTTGCCTATACAGTCTACTCTGACGTATTAAATTAACAAAATTCTTTACAACTTTACAACCAAAGAGAATATAATCGCTATGTTGTATGAAAGGACGCCAAGCTACTCTACCAACATCAAAACATGACATTTAATTGTTGATAAACAATGCTGAAAACATAGGCGAATTATTATAGTGCTGAAATGTCTATCCTCGAATAATTTAAGCGATATAACGATATATGGTTTATCGAAATTTTTACATAATAAAATTAAGATCTCTATACTAACTTAAACGTATTTATTATACACGGTATCAGTGCAATAAATAATTAAAAAACCATATGGTCGAAGTTTACACTTAGTAATTTTAATATAATGTGTAAAAAAACAAATTATATATTATACAATACTTACGAGTATTAACTCGTAAGTGTTGTATAATATATAACTTGTTGGAATTTTAATATTAAACTATATTATCATATAGCTATATATATATATATATATATATATATATATATATATATATATATATATATATATATATATATATATATATATATATATATATATATATATATATATATATATAATTGCAACAAATTATATATTATACAATACTTACGAATATTAACACATTATATTAAAATTACTAAGTGTAAACTTCGACCATATGGTTTTTATTTATTTATTGCAGGTTTCATAATGATCAGAGTTTAAAGGATATATGGAAGTTGATCGACGACGTTTACGATCTAAAGGCCCACAAACCGTTACAGATTGCAAATGCATCGCCAACCCCGAGGGCTAAGATGTAATGTCCCGTGCCACCCGTAAAATGTTGAATATGTACATAGTATAGTGTAGTATGTGGTTAGTCACAGTTATGAGATGAAGTTTAGATTTATCCACTTCAAAGAATGTACATGTTATGTTAAATCAAATTTTCCACAGCCGTCAATTCTCATTTACTCAACCAGATGACAGACTATCATATAACGATGCCATTAGTGCCACTCTTACTATTCCTGATCTCTTAACATCTGCATGTACAACATCAACTCCTCCACGAGCGAGTAACCTTTTAACAGTTTACTGTAGATAATATGTTTGGTTAAAGTAATTAGGTACAAATTTATTAAATAGTAATTTCTACTATTTTATTATTTAGATTAGTGCCGTGGAGTGGCGGTTAAGAATTTTTTTTTTTATAGGTTAAGGGTGACATAAGAGCACACAGTCCACCTGATGGTAAGTGGCTGCTGCGGCCCATAGACATCTACATCTATCCTCTGTTACAAATCAAAATGTAGATGCGTTGTCACCCGTGAGGACTAAGATGGAATGCCTCATTTCCAGTAAAAAGGGCCTCCGGCCACCTGCACTCACCAAGCGAAACGCAGAGGTAAACCTCTACTTCACGCTGGTTTTCTGTGAGGTCGTGGTACTACCCCGGTTCGAGCCGGCCCATATCCACTACTACCAAAATATCCACTACCTCATATCTTCCCGTGAGTGTCGTAAAAGCAACAATGGGAAACAGCAGCATCTTCCTGATAACAGCAAAAATTAGAATAAAAAAACTATGGTTGCCAACCCACTCGCCAAGCGTGGCAACTATGGCAATATACACCCCATGAGCAATGACAATAATAAACGGCCCCTAGTCCCTGGCGGCCCCGCTATTCTTGGCTTCGGTGGCGACTATGGTAACGGAGGGGCAGGGGGTGCTAAGAATTTCCGGTGATGGTTCGGTTGCCACCTAAGACGACTCGACCTGGTAACATACAACGCACGCACCCTGAGGACTGACGAGAAGATCGTGGAGCTGGAAGAAGAGATAGACAAGTTACGCTGGCATATTATAGGATTATCCGAAGTCCGAAGAAAGGAGGAGGACACGGTAATCCTCAAATCCGGCAACTTGCTCTATCACCGGGAGGGCGACCATCTGTCCCAAGGAGGTGTCGGATTTATCGTCCACAAGTCTCTCGTTAACAACGTTGTAAAGATTGAGAGTGTGTCGACGAGGGTTGCGTACCTTATACTCAGAATCACCAAACGGTATTCGCTGAAGGTCATACAGGTTTACGCACCAACCTCAGCACACCCCGATGATGAGGTGGAGGAAATGTATGAGGATATCTCTAGAGCCATGCATTCCTCCAAAACCCAATATACGGTGTTAATGGGAGAATTCAATGCAAAACTAGGCACAAGAGAAAACGGTGAGCTGAAAGTAGGGAAATTTGGAACTGAAACTAAACTTTAAGTTGGAGAGGTCTCGTCTAATGAAGTCAACGCTCCGTCCCTCTCGTACTATGTTCCAAAGTCCCGAAACCTTTCAGCTCGAGTCACAAAACCGTTTTCAGTGTCTAGAAGACTGCAATGAAGTGGACGATATGAATGACAAGCTCGTGGAAACTGTCCATGCGGTCAAAGCTAAGTTCTGCAAGACCCGCCGCAGAAGAACACAATAACTCTACGATCACACTCTCAATCTCATGGCTGTTAAAAGGGAGATGAAGCTACATTCTTCAACAGATTTGACAGCATACAGGCATCTGAACAGACAGATCTCCAAATGCATGCGGCGGGACTTACGCAACTTCAATACAGCTTGTATTGAAGAAGCGATTGAGCGGAACCAAGGCTCCAAAGTCTTTGCTAGAGATCTGTCTGCCATAAAGAGCCAACTGTCAAAGCTGAAGACCGAGTGTGGCAGCATCGTTTTCGGGGCACCTGAGATTTTGAGTGAGATTGAGAGGTTCTATGGGAAGCTGTACATGTCATCGTTGGAGCCACACGCAAGTGCGAGTAACGATCCAATAGCGAGTCTTATCCGACACTATTCCAAAGATATCCTGGACGTCAGTCTGAGCGAGATTAGAATGGCTCTCCAGCACCTTAAAAACGGCAAGGCCCCAGGTGAGAATGGAATTACAGCGGAACTTCTGAAAGCGGGTGGAAGACCCGTACTTGAAGTCATTCAGAAGCTCTTTAATTCCGTCCTCTATGGTGGCATTACACCGGAGGCGTAGAGCAGAAGTGCGGTGGTCTTGTTCTTCAAGAAAGGTGGCAAGGCTCTCTTGAAGAACTACACACCGATTTCCCTTCTGAGCCGCGTCTATTTGCTGTTTTCGAGAGTCATTACGAATCGTCCCGCGCGCAGACTTGACGACTTCCAGCCTCCCGAACAAGCCGGTTTCCGAAAGGGCTTTAGCACCATAGACCACATACATACCCTTCGGCAAATTGTACAGAAGTCCGAAGAGTACAATTTGCCACTATGTCTGGCGTATGTGGACTATGAGAAAGCCTTTGATTCCGTCGAAATTTGGGCGGTGCTGCAGTACCTTCAGCGATGCCAAGTTGACTGTCGGTATATCGAAGTGCTGAAGTGTTTGTACAGTAGAGCTACGATGGCTATCCGAGTACAGAACCAGAGTACGAAACCTATCCAATTGCAGAGAGGTGTTAGACAGGATGATGTTATATCCCCGAAACTCTTCACCGCTGCATTGGAAGACGTTTTCAAGCTTCTGGACTGGAAAATGGTGAAAAAATGGTGCCACATATTTCAACAAGGACGAGAGAACTGTCAAGTCGACCCTCGCCCGGGCCGCCCTGTCACGTACTGACCGAAGAAAACGACCGAAAAGTCGAAAAAATCGTTCTGGCCGACCGAAGGATTAAATTGTGGCAGATTGCTTAAGAACTGCTGATTAGCAAAGAATGATTTGAAGAAATGTTACATGAAAATTTGAACATGAAAAAATTAGCATGCGCTGCGTACCGAAAATGCTCACAAGCAAACTGCTCAAGCAACAACAAGCAACAAGCAACGTCGACTCGCAAGATGCAAATATGTTTTGTAGCTAGTCGGCGATAACAAGGAAGACATTTGGTAACGGATAGTCACTGTAGATGAATCATGGAGTTGCCAATATGATCCGGAGTCCAAACAAGAGTCCATGAAATGGATAAAAAAAGGAGAAAGAACGCTGAAGAAATTCAAGCTGGAAAAGTCGGCGTTCAAGCTAATGGCGACTGGTTTCTTGAATAGCGAGGGTATTGTGCTTATCGACTACCTACCCAAGGGAACTACGATGAATGGCGAATATTACGCCAATTTATTGACTCAGGTCCGCGAGGCTATTGTACAGAAACGACGTGAGAAACTGACGCGGGGAGTGTTCTTTCTGTAAGACAACACACCCGTTCGCACCACACATGTTGCAAGGCAAGCCCTGAAAGACACGGGTCTCAGAGATTGACCACCTCCCGTATAGTCCAGATCTAGCACCTAACGATTTTTTCCTGTTTTCCAATTTAAAAAAGGACTTTCGTGGCCGGAGATTTGGGCCAGAAAACAACGAAATGAAAGCTGTGGTTGATCAGCATTTGAAGAGAAAGATACAGAATTTTGAATTAATGAGGGAGATTATATTAAAAACTATAAAAATAGAAACCATATATTTTCTTTCATTAAATACCTTAGGCCGCGGACTTATCAGCCGCCCCTCGTAGCTTGGTCTTGTTGAAGATTTATTCATCTGTGACTGTAACTGGGAGGGAGTTTTGACGGGAACTTGAGCCGGCACCGGATTGCTGCTCCTGTATTATTGTTTAAATAATAGTTTGAAGTAGATATTGATATGAAAAAGTGGTGCGATTTTGCGTTTTAAATGTCTGCACATGTGAAGTATTAGTGTGAACGGTGAAACTAGTGCTCCGACGGCGGTGTGATCCTCAAGATAAGGTGTCTATCTGCTTAGGCGATTTGAGACACCATCGCCAACAGTCTGGCTCAAGTTGCCGTCAAAATCTCCCAAAAAATAAGCAATGTGACGCACCAACATATTGTGAAGCAGTGTACTAAAAGGATTATTACCACTTGATATTGAGATAAATTAAGACATGTCTTAAAGAATAAGCATCCAGGCGAAAAATCTTAATCATTATAGTCTGTGACAAGGAACATACTATTCTCCCTACTCGAGTTTTGACGGGAACTTGACCGGCGGCGGTTTGCTGCTCCTGTATTATTGTTTAAATAATGGTTTTAAGTGAACTTTGATATGTAAAAGTGGTGCGATTTTGTGTATTAAGTGTCTGCGCATGTGAACTCTTAGTGGAAACTGTGAAACAAGTGCTCTGATGGTAATGTGATTCTCAAAATAAGGTGTCTTTCTGCTTAGGCGCCTTGAGATACCATCGCCAACCGTCAGCTGTCAGCTGGCTCAAATTGCCGTCAAAATCTCCCAAGGGCTGCACAATGTGACGCATCAACATATTGCGAAGCAGTATACTATGAAGGATAATTATAATATATTGTAACTTCAGGCTCATAAGGGCTTGATCCCAGAGCCGTAAAGCCAGTTATTAAAAAAAATACTCTCCCTACTCTGAGGACAGTTAGATCTCCTGCACAAACTAGTAAGAAGTGCTAGCGCAGGAATATTTATATAGAGATTACCACCCGTGGATCTCCTGTATAGGACAATTACTATACTCTCTGGTTAGAACTATAATATACTATACTCTTTGCCCACAAACTAGTAAGGCCGACCATATACATACGGAATTCCGTTTCGAGATTCCGTTTCGGAATACCGATTCGGGAATCCGTGAATACATCACACAGGCGGTCATACGGAATCTCGAATCGGAGAAATTACGTATGGAAAAATAACGTACGTGTGTGGCGGGTCATAGATTTTATATGGACTTGTTGCGTTCGGGATACCGAATCGGAATATCGAAACGGAATATCGAAACGGAATTCCGTATGTATGTGGCCGGCCTAAGAAGTGCTCTTTGCCCTGCTCCATAGATAAATAAATATGTAGCAAGCAACCCTATAGCTTTCTACATATTTATTTATCTATGCTTTGCAGTGTTGCTATATATACAGATTTCTCCGTATTTATACAGATTTTCGGTGTGTAATACAGATTAGCACTGGATACAGATTTTTATACAGAGTTTTCTAACTCAACGGATTAAATTACCATAATATTCAACTTAAAACAGAATGAAGTAAAATATATGCCGCGTAACACACGTCATTGCATAATTCTATTCTTTATGGTTATTTTTTTTCACAACGTAATTAGTAGTTTTGTGCCTGCTCAATCATTTTAAATATCGCTCCGTACTAGTTCATTACGGACAGTGAACTAGTTCGTTCTATTAGCTCTATTCGGTCATCAGTACTACTAAGCAGTTTCAACTGTATCTATCTGTAAAATCTGTATGGAATGGTTATCTCAGTCAGTGAGTCTCAATCTCCGTCGTTCAATATCTGCTCGAATCGTAATGTTGTATTATTACCCTTACATACACACTTGATAATTTCTTGGTCAAAATAAAAGTCTAAACCAAATTAGTGTTGAAAAAAATAATTAACGTAAATTAAATGAAGTCCTTTATCCATAACATGAAATCATAAAAAGCATCCAAGGATGCAGTTCATATTAAAACAATAATAAAAGCACAAAAATACACGTCACGTCAAGAATTGTTATAACACAACTTCAATTTTATTATATTTTACGGGATAGCAAGTGTCGAAACGAAGTCTAGCAAATGTTTGTTTGTATCTATTTATTGAATATAATAAATAAAATCATTTGCAAGCACAGCGAGTCTAGCATCTATCCGGATGATAAGCTAAATTAGACCTTATCGCATTAATATACCTAACAAGTATTTTTCTGTGAAGTCTCATTTTAACGAATTTGATCAATGGTACCAAAATGGATAATTAAACCTTATCACGTTAGTATTTATCCCTTGTTTTCTAAAAGAAGCAATGATGATGATGATCAATAATTCTATTTTAGTTTCTTTAATTATACAGATTTTATACAGATTTTAAGTTAAAATAGCATACAGATTTAATACAGATTTTAGCAGTTTCTACTACAGATAAAAGGTTCGGGGCGTCTGGCAACACTGATGCTTTGCTACCCTTCTCTCAAAAAACAAGACAATGGAGTTACACTGTCAGTCAGCTTAATTACTATTCCATTCCTAATACAAAGCAAAGAATAGATTACCTAGGTGCTCTCTATCGAGAGATACGAAGGGATAGTACTACAATAAGAATTTTTACGTTCATTGTTGCTTTATATTGTAATAAATAGAACAAAACGCAAAAATGGCAGAGTCGGAAGTTGTGGAGTTGGATTTAACAATTGATGATTTAGTTCCAAAAAGTCCTGAAAGGTAACGTGTGCTAAGTTGATTCGACCATAATATGTCGCAAATTAAATGATATTTAAGTTAATATAGAGTTTTAGCTTTATAAACTCAAAAATACTTTATGATGAAACAACAATTACCTTGGCATTTGACCTACTTGTCGAGCAATAACCAAACCAACAACATAGATTATACTATTTATCACTCTGGTGTGGTCTATTTTTGAGTATTGTTCTTCATCTTGGAATCCTCAATAGAAAGTTTATATTAAAATGATATAAACTATCAACAATAAACTATAAAACTATAAACTATCAACAATAAATTTCTGCTTCACTTATAAAGCAGTATAATTCTTCTGTAGGCTCCATTATCGATAACTTAGACAGCAATAACATCGAAAAACACCGTGATATAAAAGATCAAATGTTGTTGTACAAATTGCTACATAATATCATAGACGCATTTCCCCCACGATTTTAAGCAAACTGAATCTTGCGTGTCACTGGTTGTTTCTCTCGTGAAGTTTCCGAAGCAAACTGTCACAATTATCGAAAACAAACGTCAAAGAAGTACGGTCACGCCCCATAGAAAAAACCCAGACCCGACAGAAACGAGACATATCTCAGTTTTTTTGTTATTTATTATATAGTTAAATTATATATTTTTTATATTCGATATCAATGGCTAACACCAAAATATTGCCTTATGTTTTTGTTCAGGCGTTACTCAAAGAACATAAAAAATGCCTATTTATCTACAAAATTCGTAAATGCATGTAACTAAATGACGATACAATAGTTATGGGATGTATCTAAGTGACCTTTATCCGAACGTTAAATGTGAATAATGTTTATTGGTTTCGGTGCGAGAAGTTATCGAATCAGAGTCTATTTTGCTTTCCGAGACGATTGTGAATAGGCCGGGAATATCTGTTTTTTAGATTTAAGCTTTAGAAAAAATAGTCACCTTGCTAGGAGGTTGAAGTGCTGAGATGAGGTGTAGGAGTGAGAAGGGGTGTCACCTCCACCAATACAGCTCACTGGGGATGCACAGTTTATCAAAAGAGAGTGTAATATTTTCTGAATGAACTACCATGTGAAGGAGGGTTGTGGAGTCCCATACATTTACAAAAAATATATTTACTACACACTGCCAAGCATATGTTAGTATCCTGCATGAAAGGTGTGGATGGCAACCACACGATAATGGGATTAAATGTTTGCCACAGCTTTAGATGTGGCCGCTCCTCAACCTTCTGTCGCTGATGATACTTGATAATAGGTGCTTTCATATGCTTGACACAGTTAATGGAAGTCATAGTTATTTAAATTATTAGTCAGGCTGTACTAGACCTGATTACATAAAACATTTCTATAACAAAATTGCAAGCGATAGAGGAATGGGTCTTTCCTTTAGAATATTCATAAATTCCATGTTTCAATACCATCTTGATTACGCTAGTTATAAAGTACCCAACCCTTTTGTTGTGAGTTTTTCAAGAACTCAGAAATTGAGGAATGATCTACTGAGTCTTGGGATACTCCCTTCTGTTTTTTCTTTTTAAAACGATCTGTATTATTTTGCTAATGATTCTTCTGTTTAAATTTTACAAAATTTCTATATTGCACCTTAATATGTCCCCAATTTTGACATTTATTAATTTTATTGGTTAGGTAGACCATAAGTTCAGAAATAAAAAATCTTAACCGTTTTTGTATTTATCTTATCAAAGTTAATAGTAATAATGATAATTTAACACAATGGGTTATATCGTGTTAAATTATCATTAACCAGTTGAAATGTTCTATGACAAATCTTTGCATATTTTAAAAAAAGAAAACAAATTTCAGACTAGCCGAAGAAAAAAAGGACAGTGGAAACCATTTGTACAAATTTAAAAACTATAAGGGTGCACTAGCAATGTATGAAGAAGCTATAAAATTGTGTCCAGACAATGCATCATATTATGGCAATAGATCAGCTTGCTACATGATGCTTGGCATGTACAAGAAAGCTTTAGAGGATGCTCAAAAAGCTGTTGCATTAGATCCAACATTTACTAAAGGCTATATTCGTGTAACTAAATGTTGTATTGCTCTGGGTTAGTATATGTTTATATCTAGTTTTAACCCCCAATGCAGAGAAACAGAAGAGTGTTATAAGTATGATTGCTATGTGTGTCTATCTGTGACACCATAGCTCTTAAACGGGTGAACTGATTTTGAATGTGTTTTTTTTTAATTTAAAATCAGGCTTTCTAGCCATGTGGTGGTTCTTAGACATGTTTTATCAAAATCGGTTCAGCCCTATGACGATCATAAGCTCTTTGTTTTGGGGGTTTTGTAAATTTTCAATTTAAGTTATCTTATTATGGAATGTGCACTCATCTCACCAACAAGCACGCAGATCACTGGGTAATAAATAAGATCCTATAATGCATTACACAGATGTGCAATGAGATAGTTGTTTTGAATAATTTTCATGATGTAAGTACTTAATTTTAGTCGGCTGATTCAGGACATGAATTCAATCTATATAGGTACATCATATTAAGATTTGTTTTCTAATTGATATGTATAGTATATGTGTTAGGATAATGTTATCAAAACAATTAGATATTTCATGATTAAACAAAATTATTGTTAAAGTGTTAATAAAAGGTAATAATATATCAAGGCTGCTGGACCATTACTAGTTTGAGCAGGACTATTGTTGATGTTCTATCCATTGAGATGAAGTAGTTAAAGGCTTTGTCTTAAAAACTAGTGACATCTTCAATTTTCTTCAGTCTCAAAATAACCTGTATTTTGGCTTTTTTCAATTATTCATAATTATTAGAAAATGTGTTTGTGTGGAATAATGCGGATATTGTCAAACACTACATAATTTTATTATGCAGTCAAACTCTGAGCATAACAGCAACAATACCTAGAGCTAACTCTAATTACTTTCACAAATCTTTCTTTATTTGCACAAGTAACTTATTCAACTATCTCTCATTAGGTAACATCAACTTGGAATTATTTCGGATTAAACCTTCAAATATCAACAAGCTGTTTGCCTCAAGTTTTTGGGTTCTTTCCCCTTTTTGTGTATTTTTTAATTGATTGATTTTATTTTATGGTGAAGCTTTATATATATTTTTATTTTCATATACATTTTAATACTTTTTAATATATTTGTAGATTTTAAATATTGTAATAAGTGAAATTATCAAAATTATTCCAAATTAAAAAAAAAAGTTAAACATAACCCTCTCCATAGCTTTCAGAGCAATCTTAAGCTTTCTCATATAGCAAGCAGTGAAGGACCTGACTGACGAATGTCATCTATGGCAACACTCACAGTTTGAACACTTGTTTTTAGCCGAATTTATTTCAATTTGAGTGTATGCTTTTTTGTATCTATATAATACATACTCATGTTAACTTTTTTACTACATCTACTTCATTCTATCTCTGTATCACCCCAAGGTAGACTGGTAGAGAATGCTTCAGTTATTAACTCCGCCTATATACCACATGTGTATATAAAGCTTTAAATAAATAAATAATGCAATATCTTCAATTTGAACCAATGGCGATGATTCTTTTTTCATTAAATAGGTTATACTTCAAAGGTTATACTTAATTTTTTTAAAAAGGTTATATCATAATTTGGTGACAAAATGGCACCCCTAAGGGTGGCAAGATCGGAGATGAAGTTTTTTTACCTTACAGTAAGTGGATGCTGTAGTCCATAAACATTTATATTCATCCTTGATTAAGAATCAAAATGCAAATACGTTGTCACGCATGAGGACTAAGATGGAATGCCTTGTTTCCAGTAAAAAGGGTCTCGGATTGTCTACACTCACCATACGAAACACAGCAGCCTTAAGCTGCTATTTTAGGCTGGTATTCTGTGAAGTGCGGCCCTACCCCGGTCAAGCCGACCCATTTGGTGCTACAACTAATATGCAGCGTGGCTCTACCACATTTATTCTAACTATTTAGACAACATTGAGATTGCGATATTCCTTAGTTCACTGAAAAAAGTAAAAAAAAAATAAAAAAAAAATATTAAATAAATATTTAATATTTATAAACTAAAAATATGTAATGAAAATGTCTTTAAAAACAAAAAAAAATATTTCACATTCTCAAGTTGAGGCTTTAATTCTTCTAAACAATGTCTTATTTACTATACCATAAAAAATACTAGAAGCCCATACTATTTTTTAATAGTTAATTTTGTGAGAATATATGTTGTAATCACCCAAACACTGCTCAGCCGAGTTGGATCTGTTGATTGATCATGAAGTAGTATGTATTATGTAACAATGGATAATTTGCCTTGTCAACAACTTCAAGTCTAGTGTTCTCTACAACTTCCAAAATCAGAGCATGGAATACATAAAGATGCACCTATTTAACATGCACCATAAATTACAAAATATTAATAATCCAATAAAAATTAAAATCATAATTAGCAGGCGTGTCTTATTTCATTTTCATTTGCGTGAGTGTTGTCCACTATGATTCGTCAATTTTATAACAATTACAATTGTATTTCTTCTACTATAATAGACCCTGCTAAATAAAATTTTAAATTTCTGATATAAAATATAAACATAAAATATAAACAGATTAGTAAGCTAACGTGGCAGTGGGCCGCCCATATAGCTTGAAGAACCGACAACCGATGCGGAAGAAAGGTTCTCGAGTGGCAGCCTCGTACCGGTAGGCGAAGTGTAGGGCAACCCCCCACTAGATGGAGTGACAACCTGGTAAGACATGCAGGAAGTCGATGGATGCAGGTGGCATGGGACCGTGCTCTGTGGCATTCCTTGGGGGAGGCCTATGTTCAGCAGTGTGTGGACTTTAGCCACATACATGTATTATAGATTTTGCCATAGTTCCCATGCTTGATAGGTTAGTGCAGGGGTCGGCAACCTTTTGAGCCAGAAGAGCCAAAAGTTACTATGTATATTTCAGTTTTTAAAAAGCCACTAAAATTTGTTTTTCATTATTATGGTATTTGCTTACATATATTTGATTTTTGATTTAAAATAAACGACGGAATAATATTTATTCATATAAAACCATACTAATTTTTTAGCACAAACATATTAAAGTATTTTAGGTAGAATAATAAAATAATAAATTTATGCTTGTGGAACTGGAGAGCCGCAACTCTTTACATCGAAAGAGCCGACCCTTATCATATTCATCAAATATAGAAAAGTTTTTTTTTCTCATAAAACAAGCAGTGTTTCAAACAAGCTTATATATTATGTCATTTACCATCATATGAATGGTAAGTAGCTACACAATAGGACAACTTCCAACTAAGACAACCACGATTGTGAGGACTAGAATTCTTCATAGCCTGTAATTTTACTGGCTCCCTTTTCCATAAAACCGAAACGGAAGTTGTAGGTAGGCTCTACTGGTTTAATGTTAGAAATATTTCGTTATAATGTTGCTATAGAAGTCTTTAAAATTTGTCTTTTATCATAATTGTTTATTACCAAAATGATACAGAAAAGAATTCAGAAAAATACAACACTAAGCAAGAGGAGTGTAAATTGTGCCTAAATAATTAGACGTAAAATCTGTGTAACATTATACTTTTTTGTTTATAAAGTGTAATGCTACACAGATGTTCATGGTAACAGGTGATCTGTCTGGAGGAGAGCAAGCAGCTCAGCGTGCCAGTGAACTCGGCGGACCTGACTGTGTGACCAGTGAGCGTAGAGCGTTGGAATCTCTACGCAGATTACATGAGGATGCACAACGTGCTATGGATGCTGGAGACTATCGCCGTGTTGTATTCTGCATGGATCGTTGCCTAGATTACAGTCCTTCATGCAACAAGTTAGTAGTATCAACGTTGATATGCTTGTATTTTAAAATTTAGCAAATATACAATATTTTTAGTTTTATATAGTAATTGGATTTTTGAATAATTCTAATTAAATTAAAAATCGTTGTTATTAAATATGTTGCTGTGAGTGTGATCTTAATATAATTTTAAAAGGTTTACTTTTCTAATGCAAAAAAGCGTCTTTGTAGTAGGAGCGCGATATAGTGGTTTCCTTTTCCAAATATTCCACATTGTCCAAAAAAATTGAAGCTATAATCTTACCCGCCGAGCTTGGTTTTTTTTAATTTCTTCACACTCGACAGGATCGCCTCTTCGAAGCAGTCGACTGGTCTCTATATCAAAATTATGGATCCATGTTTCGTCTATTATCATTTTTATCACATATCAAGACAATTTTTTTTCTGGTCAGCTTAGTACTTTTGAAAATTTCCCCTGAAAATGTTTTTACAGTGTTGATTTTCAATATTTTTACGTTATCTTCGACATGGGACCTCGAGTGGTGGATTTCACAATGTTCATCTTTGGTAGATGTTCTGCAGCAGAGTTCCTCAGCATTGTCAAGTCAACATGTATTTTTTCAAACAGAGATACTTGATGACAGCTCTCACTTAATTTTCTGTATTTTGAATTCGTACTATTCATTTAAATAAAGATTTCATCTTCTCTTTTAACAAGTTTAATGTTGAAAATAGGGTAAAATTGGTAAAAAGTTTAAGACGAACATTTGCTAGTAAACAAAAAAAATTAAATGTTATAAAAACAGATGTTTGAAAAATCTTCATAAAATTACAATGACAACAATTACACCTGCATACTAGAGCTACTTTATCAGTTGAAAAAAAAAATCTACGTATACGTATAATAATCTACGGACGCCGACTGCTCCGTGGCGCAGTGGCTTAAGGCGTTTCCGTGACCAAATAACCTTGAGCATTCGTTCCCTCCTTAGACGTACGCCGCTTTATCATAGAAAATCACACAATTTTTGGAATTATTTTAATTAAAAAAAGAAAAGCGAACTTTAAAAATTAAATAAAACGTGAAGAATATAGATTTTTAAATTATCTAGCCATTAGTGTAATCCTCAATTGATTAGAGCGTTGCCTCTAGCAACAGATGCATGTAATCAATAATTTAAGTCATTTTTTAAAAGTAGATTTTAAATGTATTTATAACACATAAAAACAAATTAGAACGTGGAATGTGATGATAGAATATCGAATATTAATAACGTGCTTTTAGATGTAGTTTATTTCTCATAACTAATAAGATAATAGTCTCTGAAAAGCACACTATCGCAAGGTTTTGGTCGGGGTATTGCCTTAACAGTGAGTTGCGGCGCTGAGGGCCGCGGGCGCGAATCCCGTACTTATTAAGTATTTGTATGGCCTACAAATAATTGTTCCGGGTCTCGATGTAAAATGTCTCCACGGTACAGGACAAAATCCTAGTAAAGGAGTAACTTAAAAAAAATATCATAAACGTAATATTACGCGAAGAAGTCGCGGTCAAATGTTTAAAACTTACCAATTCAAAAATTCAAGAAAATAAGATACAATTGATTATATATTATTAAAAGGAAACAGTTTCAAAAACTATAGGTATATAACATAGGCAAAACCACTTATCACACTTTAATTTCCATACCTATTTAAATTATTTCAATAATCGCAAGAATAGTTAGTAGTATCTATTGCAATTTGCAATGGAAAACAGATTAAAACAAAACATTTATTTACCATAAAATCTAAAATTTTAATCAAATAACAAATTTAACGAAACGGTCTTGTATAATTATTATTCATTCCTTACCGTACTACTATTGCAATTTGCAATTTAAAACAAAGTTAAACAAAACTCTAATTGAAATCGTCTTAGATTCTTATGAAATAACAATAAAATTTAATGTACCAGTCCTTTTTTAATAATCATTCTTTACTTTACTACCTACTTATTATTATTGCAATTTTCAATGAAAAACATAATTAAGCAAAACACTAATGAACTAAATAAACTTTAAATTAATTGTAACAAAAAGTAATTAATATTAAGTAATTATTCGCTTGCGCTAGCGATACAAGGTGAGGCGGGCGAAGCGGAAACCAACACATGACAAATGAAAAAAAATGGTGAAATTTGAAAAGTCTTACAAAAGCCGGACAAGCCGGACATCGACTAATTTGGCCGCACACTGGTTTTAAGCTTCCTAACATTATTTTTGGTTGCATCATTACAGGCAATACATTATTCCCCAGTGTCCTAATATTTATGTCATAAATTTAAAAAAAAAGCTTAAAATTTTCAAAGAAACAATTTTCTTAGACATAGTTCATAATTAATAGACATACCGTTACCGTCCACTGCTGAACAAAGGCCTCCCCATTGATTGCCTCATACCTCGTAGAGGAGATTACCCACTGCTTGGTCGCCAAAGTTGCCAGCTTGACAGATGTGTTGGCAACCACAGTTTATTTTATTTTCAATTGTTTTACCTTAGACAAAAAAATAGTATTAAAGACGAAGTAAGTAATCTCAAATTTCTAATATGGCCCGAGGATTTTTTAGCTTTTAATACATAGGCTGCACTAAAAGTATCGGGAATGGAATATTTCCACTGTTCCTGTCATATTAAAATCTTTTTAATTGAAAAGTCCTTGGTTTTAAAAATCGAATACCATTTATTTATTTAGAAAAAGATTCTCGCTCTTGTCACAAGGTTTTGTCAAACTTGTTTAGTCGTTGAGAAAATGGAATTGACTCGAGAAAATTCAAGAGCGATGATTTATTATGACTTTCGAAGTGGTTTAACACAAAAACAGTGTGTTGACCGGATGATTTCTGCATTTGGTGATGAAGCCCCATCCAAAACCACAATTTATCGCTGGTTTGCTTCAATTTCAACGTTGACGTGTCAAGCTCAGTGATGATCCCCGTCAAGGTCGTCCAAAAACTGCAGTCACCCAAGAAAACGTTGATGCTGTGCGTAAGCTGATTGAGGAAGATCGACATGTGACATACCGCGAAATTCAGGCAACTTTTGACATTGGCATGAGTCAAATACAAATAATCTTGCATGAACAATTAGGTGTAAAAAAGTTGTTTTCCCGATGGATACCGCATTCGCTCTGTGAAGAGCAAAAAGCGGCTCGCGTTACTTGGTGCGTCAGAACTCTCGAAAGATTCCACGCAGGATCCTCAAATGCTGTATACAACATCGTATCAGGTGACGAATCCTGGATATATGCGTACGAACCCGAAACAAAAAACCAGTCACGAGTTTGGGTGTTCGAAAATGAGTTAAAGCCAACAAAAATTGTTCGTTCACGGAGTGTTGCAAAAAAAAATGGTGGCCACGTTTGTCTCCAAAACCGGCCATGTTACGACTATTCCTCTTGAGGGACGAAGAACGGTTAATGCAGAATGGTATGCTAGCAATTGTTTGCCACAGGTCGTTTCTGAACTCCGTAAAGAGAACTGCAACCGCCGCATCATCCTCCATAACGACAATGCGAGTTCTCACACCGCACATAGAACAAAAGAGTTTTTAGAGCAAGAAAACATAGAATTATTAGACCATCCGCCGTACAGCCCCAACCTAAGCCCTGATGATTTCTATACTTTCCCTAAAATAAAGAATAAATTGCGTGGACAGAGATTTTCATCACCTGAAGAAGCTGTGGACGCCTACAAAACGGCCATTTTTGAGACCCCAACTTCGGAATGGAATTGTTGCTTCAATGGTTGGTTCCATCGTATGGAAAAATGTGTCAAATTTCGCGGAGAATAATTCGAAAGCAATAATTACATTTTTAAACAGTAATGTTGTGTCACTTCCTTGATTCCCGAAATTTTCAGTGCCGCCCTCGTAAGCTTGTGCTTAACCACTATCCCACCTGATTATAAGTTGTGATTTAGATGAAAATGGAAAATCGCACAAAGGCATTCATTTGCCTTAGCTCTATTTTAAATACATTAACTCCTTTAATTGTAGATGTTTTATGTACCTAATATTTTTTATATTGATTGTTTTAGAGCAAAACTTATAAAAGCAGAATGCCTGGCAATGATCGGACGCTGCCAAGAGGCTCAGGAAATTGCCAATGACTGCCTTAGAGCAGACAGTTTTGACACAGAAGCAATCTTTGTGCGTGGACTATGTTTGTATTTTGAGGTAATAAATAATAAATAGTTTTTTTTTTCAACAACAACATACCGCATTGGTTGATAGCTTTTGATAGTGTCCTTTTTATTTGTAGGATAAGGACGAGCAAGCATTCAAACACTTCCAACAAGTACTTCGACTGGCTCCAGATCACAAAAAAGCGATTGAAGTTTACAAGAAAGCAAAACTTTTGAAACAGAAGAAGGAAGAAGGTAATTTAATTATAACTGTTAGAGCCTATCAGAAATAATGTCTATGGAATTGCTTTATGAAATTATGGCGGTTCATACATACAGCATAGCATACCCTTTTTGGATTGACATGACACGGTTTATGAGAGCGCTACGTAAAAAAAGTTAGTCTATGAAGATACTGTGATGGGTGGTTCTTTTTCTTGTGACACTGCAAATATTTATTTTTCTGCTACAATGATTAAATAGTTTTAAAACTGCTGTAGTAGAGTATCTCATAAATTAGCCAAGCAGAGAAATTTTGGGATTCGGTAAATATTTTGCTTTTTTTGTTATCACTTCCATGAGATATTTTCCACAGGCATTCCACATTGTATTTAAATTATATTATAATTACAGTATTCCTACGTATTCTCTCGCAAAAAATTAAATAAACTTACAGTCTATTTGCTCTCTTTTACTATCGTAAAATTTTCTAATCCATACTTAAACAATATATCTTGTAATTATAACATAAATAAAAAGGGTGCCTCGCTATTGTATTTTTAATGTACTGCTCTTTAGTAAACAATAATTGGTTTTTGTACTTAAATTGCACTAATTACTTTAGTTTGATCATTTAAATGTAAGAATATTAAATTCATAACATCTTAAATAAGTACACAATTATATTTAAAGTAGTTGCGTGTGACAGTGCGACTGAAATTAATTTACGTATTTCTTCCAATGAATATGAAGGTATTGGTTTTCTGAAAGTAGGGTCAGGTAGGGTAATTGTAAACAGTATAGAAATAAAACCTAACAAGCTGTTTCTAATTCTCATAGAAACATAGCAAATAATTTTATTAACAAATTACGCGTATTAGGTACTATTGATATGAAATAGGTAAACCAGTTGATGTACTTCTGGAGCTAATCAAAACAAACCCGGTCTCGATACGTCAATTTTTTCGGGAGTTATTGTGACCACACAAAATCAACATCCGAACGTCCACGTAAAAATTTTTTCAAACAGTTTTTTTTTTCAAAGTATCAATATAAAATAATTAAAAAATTATATAAGATAGAATCATTAGAGTGTTTTCTTGATATACGGCTACTCATATTATCTTCTAAATGCAATATGGTTAAAATAGAGGCATTTTAAGAATACAAAATTGCTTGAACTTGACGTGTCGAGAGTAAAGCACTAACTAATAACGCTTCGCGTTATGAGGCGTGCCCATATAAAATACTTGTGATGTAAAATCAAAAAATACTTTAACAGGCAAACTTTTATCAATAAAACTCAGTTTCTTTCGCAAAAAGTAGCATAATTCATAAAATATAACAAAATCTTCTTATCCTTCTTTATAGGTAATGAGGCTTTTAAAATGGGTCGATGGCAACAAGCTCTTAATCTCTACAATGAAGCACTAACAATTGACAAAAACAACAAAACTGTAAATGCAAAATTATATTTCAACAAAGCCACTGTGTGTGCTAAGCTGAATCAAATCAAGGAGGCAGCGGAAGCCTGTACAGCTGCTTTGGAATTAGATGAAAACTATGTGAAAGCTCTCCTTCGACGTGCCAAGTGCTACACAGAACTTGGAGAGTATGAAGAGGCGGTTAAGGATTACGAGAGACTTTATAAAATAGATAAAAGCAAAGAGAACAAGATACTGTTGCATGAGGCCAAGTTAGCTCTTAAGAAATCCAAACGCAAAGATTATTATAAAATTCTCGGTGTTGAGAAAACAGCTTCAGAGGATGATATCAAAAAAGCGTACAGGTAAGTTCCTCTTTTGATTAATATTCTATATGCTTAAACTTTGTTCTTGACTATCATTTGTCTTCAAAAAGTGAATTTATTTTGTAAGTAAAATGAACATAAGTATCTCTCATAGATTGCTGTAAGGACATTCCTGAATCACTTCAGCCTATTAATCTGTTTGGATTACTATGGTTTAAGTAACTGCGAATATACTTGTAGCTTCGGGAAGATAGGTTCACGAGTGGCAGCCTCGTACCGGTAATCAAAGTATAGGGTGGCCACCGACCTTTTAGAGACGCAGGAAGTCGATCGGAACACAGTAGTGTGTGTGTGTGTGTGTGTTGTTGTGTTCCGGTATGAAGGGTATATAAAGCCAATATAATTACAGGCTGTCAGGCATTACATTTTAGTCCTTATAGGTAACACATCTGTAGCCGTTGCGGATGTCCGTGGGCTGCAGTAGCCATAAACTGCAGAAACACCGTCAGGTGTTCGTTTGTAACTTCAATTTTATAAACATTGTAATTATAATTTGTAATACTTCAAATAAAACTAGGGTTTTCATAGTGACAGACCGAAGATTCGGTTTCAGTTTCGGTTTCGGTAAATTTCGACAAAAAATCTGCCGAACCTTCGGCGGCGCCGAAACTAAGTGTTCGTGAATTATCGTGCGTCGTTCGGATGAGTTCGTGACTCGTGTATTATTAATAATTGTACAGAAACAGAAATTTTTTTATTCAATATAGATTATAAATAATACTTATTGAAAGATACTTTTTGTTTAATTACCACTGGTTCGAAAAAAAGCCTCTGTCCTTGGAAGAACCAGCAAGAAACGCAGCGGGACTTTTTTTAACAATAACAGCTTACAATCAGAGGCGTAGCATGGTCTAATATAAACGTGGGCAAAGTTCCCTTTTCTTTCGTTCCTAGGATCTACCTAATAGATTTATCGTACCAAATATGCTTTGACACGACATGATCTTCTTTTTCGAGCGTAAAAGTGATCAAATTAATTAGTCATCTGTGGTAAAGTCTGGGGGCACCGCATTTTAATGGGCCTCGCGAGGCCCCTTTAAGTGCGAGACCGTAGGCGAGGGCCCACTTCGCCCACGCCTAGCTACGCCACTGCTTAACAACACAAAACAAATTAAAAATAACTTTTACTGATCACCTCATTCCCAGGGGTTATTAACATCCATAAATTCCATAATATTACAATAACTCTTTTTATACAAACTTAGTTTATTAAAGTTTTTGAACTTTGAGTAGGTTTTGTATATTTTCTGGGATTTTTTTTTTGAGTTGTGTGTATATTGTGTGTAAGTATGTGAGTGTGATATACTAAGTTAATGCTCTCATTGAATAATATTAACAATATTGTGTACACAATAAATATTTTCTCAATTAGCGAGTAACTTTTTATGAGTGAAGTGTTGATTTATTTACAAAATTGACATAAAAAAGAATTACTTAACGTTAAATTGTTGATTTTTACTTTAAAATAAATAAATAAATTGCTACATGACTATTACAATTCCTGTTTTTCATTAACATGCATTACCTATCTGTATATGTATAAAAAACATCCCAGATTTCAATATACAACAAAAAAAAATGTCTGCATAAGTTTCGGTTTCGGCCGAAACTGACACCCAGACCGAAGGTTCGTTTTCAGTTTCGGTTTCGGTTGAAAATCCTGTTTCGGTCGGTATATTTTTTATATCCGCTTTTAAAAAAGGTTTGGAATCGTGATTCCCGGGTCTCCTACTTTCTTAGTGTATTTTTAAAGTTGTTATTTTTCTTAATTTACATTATTTTTTGCAAATTGCTAGCCGATTTTACCTAATAACGCTTTAAACGCTTGCAGTTATTTATTTATAAGGGTCACCGACCGATGATACACAAAAACTAAAAACAAGATACAAGCATTGTGAGAAACATGTAATGTGCTCACCCAGTTATAGGCAACCACAGCTAACACAGAGTAATGTTGCGAAAAGTTAAATAACGTAGAATTTAATAGTACAGTGGCAAAATTGCGTATTTATGAGAAATTAAAAAGGTTTACATTTATCATCTAAATAAAGTAACATTATACAGTCTAAACATTATGCATAAGGCTGAATTAAGACCGACGTTAGTCCTGTGAGGTGGGACCATAAACAGCTTGTAGACATTAAAACGGGGTAATCTGCTTGGACCATTAATGTCAACCAAACCAACCATTTCCAGTAGTTGAGGACAGTCGATGCTACTATTGCACAGTTTGTAGAGGAAGCTTAAATCCAAAAATTTGCGCCTGTTATATAAGGAAGATATAATAAAATGCTTTAGCCGTTCAGCATATGAAGTTAAGGAGCGATGACGGTTAAATTTCAATGCTAGCATACTAAGAAACCTCCGCTGTACTCGCTCAATTCTACATTTATGAACCTCATAGAAAGAAGACCAAACTTGGGAACAATATTCAAGGTTGTTCCGAACTAAGCTGTGAAAGAGTAGTAGTAAAGTTTGAGTATGTCTGAACTATTTGGTGTTTCTAGTTAAAAATTCGCACATTTTGGACGCCTTCGTTATAATACTGTTTATATGTGGTACGAAAGACAGTTTATTATCCAATAAAATGCCTAGGTCCCGTATACACTACTTGATTGAGTACTGTGTTGTCAATTTTGTATGTAGTTTGGATATGACTATGTTTACGAGTGAACGACATGTGATTACACTTTTTAGCATTCAGAAGCATATTGTTTCGAGTACACCACTCGATCAATCTATCCAGATCGGCTTGAATAAGCTGGGAGTCTGTTGATGATCTAAAGGTTTAACGAATTTCAGATCATAAGCAAACAGGTAAACCTCTGTATTCAAAAAACATTCTGTCACTGAGTTGATCAAAATTAGAAACAAAAGGGGCCCTAAATGTGTCCCTTGAGCAACACCCGAGGTTACCTTAAACGGTTTAGACTGGCTCCCATTAACAAGTACATAACACTTAGGAAGAGTTAAATAAGATCTAAACCAATCCAAAATAGGACCAATACCACAACTACTTAATTTCGTTAAAAGTATCTCATGGTCAACTTTATCAAATGCCTTGTTAAAATTATTATAGATAGCATCGACTTGAGAACCCTGATCCACATGCTGGATAATATAATTGGTGAAGGAAATTAAATTAGTAGTGGTGGACGTATTTCTAAGGAAACCATGTTGACGATCAGTAATTAGAAATTTTAGTAAATTGTAAACATAAGGGTAGATTAAAGTTTCAAAAATTTTAGGAAAAATAGATAAAATGGATATGGGTCTGTAATTTCTGATGTTATTCTTAGTACCATCTTTGTAAATGGGAACAATTTTAGCCATTTTTCAGTAGGTAGGAAATATTTCAGTTTGGAGAGATTCGTTGAAGATACAAGTAAGTGGCAATGATAGTTGCTTAGCTCATAGATATATAAACAACGGCGGTAATCCATCTGGACCCGGACCTTTAAGTCTCTTTAACCTCGTGAGAATTAAATTATCCGACAATATAATAGAATTAAACGAGGATGAAAATAATCGACACCATCGCGTTTATGATAACAAACTTGTGGATTCAGACTTACTATAATATGTATGTATAAACTTAAAATAATAAAGTATTAAAATATTTATTTTTATAAAAAAATCCAGTCTACGTTTAAAAAAGTTAAAAGGAAATAACTGTTATTAACTAAGGATCTACTACTCTAATACTTAGTACCACTTTTAGTACGTACTGAATTAAATACTTATAAAATCAAACTAGAAACTGGAATGACAATTATAATTAGAAATAGGTATTTATCTAATTATCTATACAAATAAATAAAATTGGAGTGTCTGTTTGTAATATCAAAATAACAGCTTTTTACTTAATACATAGGAAAGTATATACGGTACTTACAACAAAAAAGATATTTTAAAAATTTTTGTCTGTCTGTCTGTTTGTTCCGGCTAATCTCCGAAACGTCTGGACCGATTTTGACGGGGCTTTCACTAGTAGATTGCTGATGTTATAAGAAGTAACTTAGGCTACTTTCATTTTAGAAAACGAATTAGGGTTCCGCGAAAAAATTAAAAACCCTTGAAATTGTGAACAAAATTCAAATTTAAAGGTAATTAATAAATGGAAGTATAACAATAATATATAATATACATTCAACATAATCCAATGTAAACACTAAGTATAATAATAATATAATAATACCCAGTACCGCGCAAGCCCCACGCGAACGCCGCCGCCATGGCCGCACCGAAAGACATTACAAAGGCTACCTGTCTGGCTTGGGCTATTGCGGATGGTTGTGTCTCAACGCGCGCCCTATAAAATTATTTTCGACTAGCATATAGCTGATGTTATAAGGGGTAACTCTTATATTAGAAAAATAATCAGGGTTCGGCACAAAAATGTTAAAATATATTGTAACAAATCGTAATATATTCCACGCAGGCGAAGCCGCGGGGAGCAGCTAGTTTGTTCTAAAATAATCTACTTTTTAATTAAAATATGGTACTGTGAAATTGACAACCGGGAGAACCGGTGTGCTGCTCTGCAGAACAAGTTCTGCTCAGGTATCAAAAGAACAGGGATATCTCGGAAATTCCCGGGTGCATGTCCTACATAAAACAATATCTATAATTTATATCAATTACAATACATAGTGAATCTTTAGTAATAGTTTAGATGGGTTTTTGCATCCTGTTCCAATTGCCAAAAGCAGAAAAGGTGGCATCTGCAATGGATTGGAATAATTTGCCAGCATCTGTCTTTCCTTCCGAATACAATCTGGGCGTCTTCAATGCAAGAGTGAATAGGCTATTGTTACGCTAAGACAGTGCGATTTACCATGTAGGATTTCAACACCACTTACCACCAGGTGGTCAATCACTGGCTTATAATAAGTAGAAAATAAATATTAAATAGATGTTTGGGCGGTGTTTGTTAGGAAGCGCGCTCTGGTGCACCACCCGGACCGGCACGCGGGCGCGCCGGAAGGCGAGCGGCGCGAGCAGGAGCGCCGCTTCAAGGAGGTGGGCGAGGCGTACGGCGTGCTCAGCGACCCCAAGAAGCGCGCGCGCTACGACCACGGACACGACCTCGACGACGGCTGCGGCGGCGCCGCCGGTCAGTACGCACGCATGCGCCCACACACACACACACACACACACGCACACACACACACACGCACACACACACGCACACACACACACACACGCGCGCGCACACACACACACACACACACACACACACACACACACACAACCGCGTAGGCTTTTTTTAAATTGTGCAAGCAACTATGCAGGTCTAGAAAGACGAGTATTATTGCGATTTGTAAGATCTATTGTGATTGCTGCTATTGGTATGACTATAGTTCACTGCAAAGCCCTATATCTTCAATGAATTGAAGGAGTTGCTTAGCTGCGAGCAATTTCACTTCTTCTGTGCTAACTACGTACTTTCCCAGATGAGTGTTACGTTTTGCGCATTAGGGTGCTCTAGGCTTACTTATTTATTTATTATATTATATATACAACAAAACAGATTTACATCGAATTGCATTTTAAAAAACCGCTTATGTAACAGTTCTGTACCAGATTGTCATCCTAAAAATGTGAGCACATCATTTTTATATTTATTACAGGAGAGATCAACTCAAAAGTTACACATTATTTATGACATACTTAACTACATAATACATATACTTAAAATGGGAATGACTTACTTACTCCTCAAAATTACTTCTTTCTATAAATTACTATAAAATTATTCTATTATACTCTATGTCCTGATGAAAACGAGGAGAATGCAATGTAATTTGTATACATTTCGTAGGAATAACATACTCGGCCATCGTCAATTGGCGTTAGAGGTATGCACTAATACAATGTATACTCCCTTCCAGGAGTATTTGTTCTGCTTTTAAGGTGGACGTGCCACCTAAACGCTTCCAGCACTACCACCGTGTATATTTAAAAATACATTATGTTTGTATCAAAAAAACCTTTTTGTACCCATGGAATGTACTATAAAATAGAATGCGGTAATATATCGTATAAATAGAGTACGTTATATTACCGCAACGGGGGCCGTGCTGGAAAGTTATCTGTTACATAATATCGAAAAAAGAAAAGATCTCATCCAATACTTGTGACAATAAATGGTGTTCGGCAAATGATATATAATGATTTCTCACAAAACTATTGAACACTCAGATGACTAATTCGTTCAACTGTATCTTTTTTAACATAACATTTTTGACTACAAAAAATTTCCTACAAAAAATTTCGGCTTTCCTATTTTAGTTTATGAATACATTTGCATTCAATAAAATTAGTTTAAATAATTCTAATAATTTTAAAATAGTTTTAATAATTTAAATTTATATTTTAAAAGAAAAATTGAACCAAATATCATACATTACAAGTAATGGGGTAACCATTTTTTCACGTATAAATTGCAGGACCAAAAAAGAAACAAAAAAAAACTGCCGCATAATTAATATACATTTTAATAAAATTAAATAAATAAACATCATCTTAAATAATGTATAATTTATATATCATTCGTGTAGTCGCGGCGTAATATAAATTACTTCTCCATATCCACCCGTGGGATTCGTAACAGGCAGGAGTTTTGTACGTGGTAGAGCCATGGTGCAGCTATATTAGTAGTATAGTTGTAGCAGGAATGGGTCGGCTCGATCGGGGAAGGAACACGCTCTCACAGAATACCTTTGAGTATATATCTTTGAGTTAATATATGGGGGAGGTTTTGAATCAGCAATGGACTTTTGATAGGCTATAATGAATTATAAAAAAGATTTTTCATACATTAATGTATTTATGCCGCCGTGACGCCGTTTTTGGCGGCACTGATATCGTTTGTTCGTTTGGTTGGCACGACCACCTTTGGTTGCATTTTTTCCAAAAATGCGAAATTGCATTATAAAAAAGTTGTACAAATACGCCTATTTAATTATTAGTGCACACCTCCAATACCAATTCAGGGCGGCTGAGTACGCTACACCTACGAAATATATACAAATAACTTAGTGTTATCTTCGTCCTCATCGGCCCATAATCATCAATTACTGAACAAGATCTTCTATATAAGGAAAGATCCTTCAATATTATTTGCCTTAATCACTACGGGGTGCACGATTAGCAATCGCAATACTAGTCTCGCACCTTTTACGCTATTCTAACTAAGTCGCCGATCTGGATGTTGATATGGTGTATTACAGATATACCGCCATTTGTCCGGGATTAAGAGATCTTTATATTTATTTATATTATTATATATAATATTTGCTTATGCGGCAAGGCACATTTATAAATTATTTAATAACATATTTTTTCTACTGATATAAGTATTTATTTAAAAAAAGACGATATGAGATGTCTGACATTAATTTTATTATTTTTTCCAGATATCGATCCTAACGTCGTCTTCCAGACGTTCTTTAACCGCGGCCAACACTGTGGTTTCACGGGAGGATTCTCTGAGCCTACATTTACCTTCCAATTTGGTTAAAATTATTGTGTATGAATTTTTACCATCACATTTAAATAACATAAAGTACAACAACTAAATTAGTCATTCCACATTAATTGAAACGTGTTTGTTTAATGCGAAATTATATTGAAAAGAAAAAGAAAACTAGTTTTTGTATACTTTAAGCATTTGTGAGAGAATTTCTCCCAAAAACATTTTATACCAAAAATTATTTATCTATCAGCAAAGTTTTTTTGTTTGGAACTCAAACATACGTACATACACACTCGCTCCAACCTTTGGTATCTTAAAACGTTAAATATATAATTTTGTGTAATTTTCTCATTAAAAAAATGATACGACATCATCACCTTAATTAAAATAAGTCCGTACAAATTGCTTGAATCCTTCACGGTAATTTATAAGTATATTTGAGGTAATTTTGTGTTTGTATAATAAACACAAAACATTAGTGGTAGATATAACATTGACTGATTTAGTTAAGTGAATAGGATTTTTTTACTTCTCTTGTTTCGTGTGGTGTGGAACGAACTGTGTCAACATGTATCTAATTCTGTAACTCATTGATGTGCACTGACATCTTTTAACCATAATGACAATACATGTAAAAGTTTTTTTCTGTTCTTTGATTAAATTCTTATAAATCCCATAATTGTCAATTTCTTTAAGCGTATTAAATAACAATTCAACTAAAACGATACACACAAATTTCACTTTTTGTGTACTTTTTAACAATTCGTATACACAAGTAAACGACTAAGATACAACGTGTAACAAAAACCCTGTGGCTCCCTTTAAGTGCGTTATCACAGTCAGTATTCAAACGTAAAAAAATAACTTTTATTCAAAATTTGAACATTAAAAAAATTTATTTTAATTAAAAAATTAATTTGCAAATGGTACGTGGTTTTATTACCTCTAACTGACACGAGCATCCATCGGTGAACGGGGAAGGGGGGGGGGGGGGGTGTTTCAAAATTCTCTTAGTCTCCTGATAATGCAGAGGTAATAAAACCACATACAATTCTCAAATTATTTTTTTCATTAAAATAATTTTTTAATGTTCAAGTTTTTTTGAAAAAAGAAAAGTTATTTCTTTACGTTTGTATACTGACTCTGATAACGCACTTAACAGGAACCACAGGGTTTTTGTTACATATTGTATACATATTACTTGTGTTCCAAAATAATAATTTTACTTTTGATTGAATTATTTTCTGTATATGCTTTTTTAGCCATTAAAATACTTTTTTTTACTTTTTTTAACTAAAATCTTAAGAAGTTATATGCAGGTTCATTTCATGTTTTAATTAATTAATTAGTTATACCCATTTAACAAGAAATTAAAAAAAATACCAAGAAAAAAAATAAAAAAATATTGAGATAGCTAGTAATGGCCACGCAATCATGAAAAATAAAGAAAACTGTTCCAAGTAGTCATGATTTCGATCTTTGAAAAAACCCGAATAAAAAGTGTTACTAGATGTAGATTTTTCGATTATAATCAGCCTATTATTAAGTATCTATGACCGCACAAATTAATATTGCTCGCACCCTTCAAGCCAGAATCCTCCATAACGATATCCTGAATCTATTATAATATGCCAACATTTAATGAGGAATTGGTGAAAATTGTCTTACCAGGGCGCCACTCCATCTAGGGTGGTCCCTAACGCCCCTACATTGCTTACGAGTAGAAGCCAGCCACTTAAGAACCTTTCTTCCCCATTGGTTATTCAAATTATATAGCTAGCCCATTGCCACTCCAATTAACTGATTTGGATATTACAGGTGGCTCAAAACAGTGCTTTGTGGCATTTCTTGGGGAAGCCCATGTTCAGCAGTGGACTTGCGATGGGATGTAATGATAATGATGATGATAGTGCAAATTAATGACAAAAGAAAAACATTAAGCTAGCAACCTCATTTCGAAAACGTCAGTACTGTTTGGGGTAGAGTAGTGATACCAATTTCAAGATTAAGTTACTCAGTGGTGACTGTTATATTATGCTGGAGCTTGAAACATATCTTTCCAACAAACCCGAGTTATTCATTCGTCTTACGGAAGATTCTGGCCTGAAGATTATATAAAATAAAATAAAAAAAAAAATAAACTCCTAAGCTCATTCATTTTTCGCTATGCATAATACGTGTCAATATTTAGTGACTATTAGTTAAAAAGAGCATAATTATCAATCAGTTCTTTGCGAAAACCTTACCGAAAGAACCTTTTAGTTTATGTTGAAGTCTTTTGAGTATGCATCTACGTGTACAACGCTTGAGCTAATGTGTTTGTTTAATTTAACGGTTTTATTAAAACATTAATTAGGCATAATAAGCCATTTTAGAACTAGCTAATAATTTGAGGACAGTTGCGTTAAAAATTACATCGTATTATCTTGTTTTTTTACTCTCGTTTGCCGGGCTCGGCCACCCTGAAGTAGCATTTGACATGTGCACTAATTCAATTTACTCACTTAGGAATATTGGTACCGCTTTCTTTTTTAATGTGACTACATTTTGAGAGAAAATGCAACCAAAAGTTCCCGTGCCAGCCAAACGCTTTCAGGACGGCCCGGTGTAACTATGTATCAAAATTGAAATATAATACTATAAATGTGCCACATCAGATATTGTTAGTTCGTAATAGCAAAAATGATAAATTGATGCGCATATTAGGCCGTGCTAATTAATTTACCCATGGCATATCGAAAAAAATAATATTCTCTGGAAAAATAGTATATGAAACGCTTTGATGTCTCATACAATTCGCTCGATTTAAAGAATTGAGCACTTTACATTTATTTAGCACTGCCACCTTTAGATACTTAAATCTTTTTTATCATAAAATGTACGAGTACCAAAATTTGAGTTTCTTAGATATGTTTAAGAGTATATTCGTTGAACAAAAGTTACTTGTTCGCTGAAATTGTATTTATAAAGATAAAATATAATCAAAAATAACCTACATTACAATGAGGTGACCATTATTCCCCGTGCAAATTGCAGGACACACTGTAGACTGTTGTATTATAACTAAAATACATTTTTAATAAAATCAAACAAACTCAGGTTTTTCTAATCTACATTTGTATAAAAAAGAATATTAGGAGAAAGATTTAAGTTACTAAGTTTTGGACTTATAATTCATGGTTTTTTGCAGATTATTCTTGACAGTTATGTACTAACTACAAATAATAAAAACAATGAAATCTACCAAAAGTTTTTTAGTTATTAGTTTTTAAAATTGCCAACACCTTTTAAAAATAATAATTAATATCTCGAAAAAAGTTTATATTTCGGAGAATTACCGAGTTTTAGATAGTGGATCATCATCATCATTACAGATTTACAGCCCTTACTGCTTAACATAGGCCTCCCACAAGGAATTCAACCAAACACGGTCCTGAGTCACTTGCATCTATCGACATCCTGCATCTCTTACCAGGCATCTAGGGTTGGGAGGTGGGGGGGGGGGGGGGGGGTCTACACGTCAGTTACAGATACAAGGCTGCCTTTCTATCGGTTGCTGGTTCTTCAAGCTATATTGCCCGCCCATTGCCACTTCCTTTCCTTGCTACGATCCGTTAGGCTATGTCGATTACCATATTATCCATAAGGCAAGTTTCGTGAATTCGTTTAGAGCACAAAAAATAACTCTGTTTCCCTGTCAATCAGGTTTAATGTTCAAAACGCTCGCATGTCAGGGTTGCCTTTCGCAGTAAGTTATTGCGACATCTGGGCACGGCCAGTAGGTCTGGATGACGCCGCCGCCATATATACATATCCGGAACACAAACACTAATCTCTTCCAACATATTCCCACTAATTAACTTATCCCTAAGAACCATAAAAATATACTAAAACTAGTGAAACTAGTCTAAGTTCTCTCCTTACCTTGAGCTGATTGAATCCCACCATACGTAGAACAAAAAATTGTAGGCTATTGCAGTGGGAGAAAGGGTACTTGAAATAACTTTCTCTAGCATCAGATTGTACATTTCTCATATGGAGTACAAATTGTTGAATCTTACTCCAAATGACTCTGAACTAGTGAATTGTACATAGCTAATAGCTTGTACATTTGCGAAATCGTTAACCGTTTTTAACTTAAAACCTAGAGTTCTAAAAGTCTTTTTACATAATATATCGGTCATAAGCGCTAGAATGTTACTCGCATAATAAAATCTTTATTTCATTGTCAATATTAGCTATCTTTTTTATTGTTCTATTGAGTATTACCACTTCTTTTCAAGAAATGAACGAGAATGATAAATAAGTAAAAATTACTAATTGGCCTCTATACCAGGAATGACGACGATTTATAAATATTGTGTTAAAGTTATTCTATTTCACAATGAAGGTTTAACTGTGGTTGTGTTAGCCGTGCACATACCCATTGTGTTAGTTGTGCATAGGCCTCGGGACTCGGGAGCGCTCAGTCACGATCGCGAGTCGAACAAACCGCAGTTACAAATACAAACGCGCCTGTCGGCACGTCACTACTACAATTAAGGCGAAACCTTCATCGTGAAATAGAATAACTCATGATTTTAATTCTAGAACTTCGAATAATTTAATAATTGTGAAATACTTGTTTATTCTTAAACACTTTGTGACTTGTTTATATACTTTACTAAATGTCTGCAATCACAATAGTTTAATTTTTAAGATACCTTTGCAAGACGGCTTGTGGACTGTGGAAACCGAGGGACTACACTATAAGGTCTAAAAATGTTAGGATTTGTTCTACAGTTGTTTTAAGCTTATTATGTATGTAATAAATCCTTAATAGTTTGTTTCGAGAATTCTCAGCGTGGTCTCAATGTGTTCATTCATTTGTGTGTTCACAGTTCACACTCAAATTCGAGTTTCTTAAGAGTAGATACATTTGTTCAACAAAAGTTGCTTGTCTGCTGAATTTTTATTTAAAATATAAATCAAATCAAAAATAACCTACACCAACTGATAGGATTGGGATGACCATAACTCCAAATTTCAGGACAACACATTATTTGACATAAAAAAAAAAACTGCTGCACTTAAATATTTTGCAAACAAATAAGCTGTTATTTTTTAACCCAATCTACAATGCATGCACAACAAACAACAGTTTGTCTTCATATTCTAATGTTCTTAAATTTTTTATTGTTATTGAAAACAGAAATATACAGACTTTTACTGTGAGATACTTTTCACGCTGCCTCGCCGCAACATCACCTTTCTTGCTTGCACTAAAAGAATCACCACGAGTGACAGAGAATAACGAGAACTATTATGACTCGTGGAACTTGAACGAGTGGTGGAGTTTTAACGCTTATCTGTATTTTATCCGCACTCGTAGCAATACGTAAGTAAATAGATAGGTGTAGGGCACCTTTTCTGCCCAAGGGTCGTATTTCTGCCGTTAAATAGCAATGCTTGCAATGTTGTGTTTCGGTCCGAAGGTTATAGAGATTTATAGGCTGCGAGGCATTCCATCTTGGTCCTCAAAGGTAACAACGCAATTGTAGCCGTCTTTGCATGAGGTTGGCTAAAGGTGTGGAGAGTAGTGTGCAAAGTGTTGGCATGGATTGCGGTAGCGTCTTGCCATCAAGTGGTCTGTAGGTTCGCTTGTCACATTAGTCCTGTAAACAAGGGAAGAAATAAAATTCATTGCATATTGTATTATTTCATTATGTAAAATAAAAATGACTCCGTTGAGCTGCTTCATATTGAAAATAAATTAGAAAGAAGATTTATATTTAAAATGTGTAACATTTATACCTACGTTTAATACACGAACGTAGTAAGTTTTAGTAGGGATGGCAGAGACATGACCTATCGGTTGTCAGTTTTCGAGCTGTATGCCGGTAGTAGTTTGGAGGTTTGGAGCACAGGTTTGTTGACGAGTATGTTTACCTAGGATCAGGCAATTGGTCTTCTAGAACTAGGTTATTCCGACTTCAACCCAGAAGTCTGTCGATGGATCTAAAGTGGCTGGCCAGCGTTCGGGAGACTACGCGACACATCTTATCGTCACATATGCTTCAAAACTTGAAAGCAAGAGTACAATCGGTGCGTGTTGCCAGTGATGATGGGAGGATACATACGTGGTTCTTCACTGCTGGCCGTACGCGGAAGCTTAACGTCGCTCAACCAGCTATGGAGAGGGAAATGCTCGTAGTTTCATAAGACGGCATTCTAGTTGTTACCTTGAACTCGTGATATTAATTAGTTCACTCAAAAAGTTTAAAAATAGATTAAAAAAATTAAAAACCGACATTAAAAATTATAAAATAATTTGCACGTTATAAAAGAAATAGCTTCTGCCTAGTAGTCAGGGCTTTATTTTTTCGATACATTTACACTGTCTCTTAGCACTGAATTATTATACAGACTTATACTGATTAGTCTTACTGGTAAGACTACTAAGAAATTTTCTTCCCAATATTTCACTACTACTACCTTCATTCTTTTTATTCTTTAACTTACCTACCTTCATTCTTCTTTAACTAACCTACCTTCATGGCGTCGTGCATTCCCAATAGTCTTACCAAATAGTCCTACAAGTGAGATTACTGGAAATTTTCTTACCAAGTGGACCTAACTGGTAAGCTACTGGGAAAGAAAATACCAGTAAAGCTACTTGGTAAGACTACTGCGAGCACCCGAATTATATTACTTTCAATAAGGTCACATTTTGATACCGCACCGTACATATAATAGCTTTTAAGTTCTGAACATCGTAAGGAAACCTGTATGTCTGAGAAACAAGATCTTTCAATGATGTGTGAAGTCTGTCAAAACGGTGGTAGAGCCACGCAGCAGTTTTTGCTGTTGCACGTATGGGCCGGCTCGAGCCGAGTTGGTACCACGCCCTCACAGAATACCGGCGTGAAGTAGAAGCTCTGCTTCTGCGTTTCGTCTGGTGAGTGCAGGTGGCCGGAGGCCCAATTACCCCCCCCCCCCCCTCTCAACATGGTAGCGGAATTACACTTTAGGCTACCCCAGGAGGGTACCAGCACCCCTGGAGAATCCCTCGCTGAGCATCCACGACCATGTTATTCCACAAAAACATAACTGCTCGGGGCAAACTGAGCAACAAGACCAAGGCGACCCCTGCCACGCTTTCCGTGAATTTCTGCAACATCAGAGGACTTCACTCGAACCTAAACGCCGTCCACTACCATCTCGAGACGGCGATTGCTCTTTCTGACCGAGACGCAGGTTTCCTCTCCGGCTGATATTTCGTATCTCTCCTGCCCGGAGTACAAATTGGAGCACTCCTTTGTGCCTCGGGCTGGAGTTTGCGTGTATGTCAGAGAGGACATTTGTTCTCGACGCCTCGGCAGTCTTGAAGGTTCGGACCTGTCCATCCTATGGCTACGCGTAGACAGCGACGACCATCCGCGCGTCTACGGGTGCCTCTATCTACGGGTCCCGTAGCGGTAATGCCGAAACAGACCGGCTCATTGACCACGTCCAAATGGCTACAGATTCTTTGCTACAACAGGTCCCATCCGCAGAGATCGTGATCCTTGGCGATTTTAACGCCCACCACGCCGAATGGCTCGGTTCACGTTTAACCGATCATGCGGGGAGATCTGTTTATGACTTTGCTTTGGCATATGGTCTGACACAACTGGTTACTTCGCCTACGCGGATTCCAGATGTGGAGGATCATACACCTTCCCTGTTGGACCTTCTGCTGACCTCTCATCCGGACGGATATCAGGTTTCCGTCGATCTCGGCTCTTCGGACCATTGTCTGATCCGGAGTGTGGTGCCACAGTGGCACCACACTCCGGATCAGACCGTGGGATCGTGAGGGGATCGTGAGTGGCACTGCCACTCACGATCCCCTCGCGGTTGCGTTCTGCAGCTTGCCACCGTGTTTGGCATTACACGTCGGCGGATTGGGACGGAATGCGGTCTTTCTTTGCATCCTATCCTTGGGGGCGGGTTTGCTTCTCGCCGGATGATCCCAGCGCTGTTGCTGACTCTGTCACTGATGTGGTGCTACAGGGAATGGAACTATTTATTCCATCATCTGTGGTACCCATCGGAGGCAGATCTCAGCCTCGGTTTGGTCGCTCCTGTAAGACTGCATTACGCAGTAAGCAGGAGTGTTGTCAAGCCTGGGCTGCGGCTTCGGCGACTCGGGATGTAAACACCAGCATACTTAAAAAGAAGTATAACTTCGCCTCCAGGTCCTTCAAAAGAGTTATTGCCAAGGCAAAGTCAGAGCACATAGGCAGAATTGACGAGAAACTAGTTCGCCTTCCTTCGGGAACCCGTGCATTCTGGTCTCTCGCCAAGGCTGTCCAAGGGAATTTCTGTAAGCCATCACTACCATCTCTGCACAGGGAGGACGACTCACCGGCCCAAGACGCAAAAGACAAAGCCGACCTTTTAGGCTCCCTTTTTGCGTCCAACTCGACTCTTGATGACGGGGGGAAAACACCGCCGACCATCCCGCGGTGTGAGTGCTCCATGCCGGATGTACTATTCTCACAGCGCTCGGTTCGCAAAGCGCTCCTCTCCCTGGACATCCAGAAGTCTCAGAGTGGGCCTGACGGAATCCCCCCAATTGTGCTGAAGACGTGTGCTCCGGAGTTGGCACCGGTCCTAACGCGTCTTTTCCGGTACTCCTACTCCCAAGGCGTAGTCCCGAATTCATGGAAGACAGCTTTTGTCCACCCGATCCCTAAAAAAGGCGACCGCTCAGACCCGTCCAATTATAGGCTTAACGCGATCATCTCCTTGTTCTCCAAAATAATGGAATCAATTATTAACTGCCAGCTCATGCGGTACCTTGAGGATCACCAGCTGATTAGTGACCGCCAATACGGTTTTCGTCGGGGTCGATCAGCTGGTGATCTTCTCTGGTAGGCAGTAGAGTCCAAGGGGGAGGCGTTGGCCGTTAGTTTGGACATTGGGAAGGCCTTTGATCGGGTTTGGCACAAAGCGCTTCTTTCGAAGCTCCCTTCCTATGGGCTTCCCGAGAAATTGTGCGATTGGATCGCCGGCTTTCTTGCAGATCGGAGCATCAAGGTCGATGCAGATGGTGCATGCTCCGACTACAAGCCTATTAACGCTGGTGTTCCACAAGACTGTGTGCTATCACCAACGCTGTTTCTTCTGCATATCAATGATATGTTGCTAACTGGTAACATTCATTGCTATGCGGATGACAGCACTGGTGATGCTCTATACACCGGCCGTGCCAATATTTCTCGGGAAAACGTCGCCGAGTACCGGAACAAACTTGTGTCTGAAGTCGAGTCTTTGCTGAACAAAGTCTCGGATTGGGGGCGACTAAATCTATTCCAGTTTAATCCTCAGAAGACACAATTTGCGCGTTTACCGCTAAAAAGAACCCCTTTGTCGTATCTTCTCAGTTTCAAGGCACTCCCCTTGCCTCAGCCAGTATCGGAATCCTCGGAGTCGACATATCGAGTGACGTGCAGTTTCGTGGTCACTTGGAAGAGAAGGTCAAATTAGCCTCTAAAAAGCTTGGCGTGCTCAGCAGAGCGGGACAGTATTTCATGCCGGCACACCGCCTGCAACTATACAAGGCGCAGGTGGCCTCACATGGAATTCTGTTCCCATCTCTGGGCAGGGGCTCCCCAGTGCCAGCTCCTTCCACTTGACCGCATCCGCTCTGCGGCTCGAATCGTCGACGACCGAGTCCTTTCCGATCGGCTCCATTCATTGGCACTGCCGAAGAGATGTTGTATCCCTTTGCATTTTCTTTCGCATCTACCATGGGGAGTGCTCTGAGGAATTGTTCGGATTAATCCCAGCCGCCAAATTTCATCGCGACAGAACTCCCGATACCATCCACACTCGACACGGCGGTCCACCACTGTGCGATTTAGAAGATGTTTTCTTCCTCGCACGACTTCCTTGTGGAATCGATTACCATCAGCGATTTTTCCGGACCGATACGACTTAGGGACCTTCAAGAAAAGAGCGTACTCATTTTTAAAAAAAGGCCGGCAACGCATCTGCGATTCCTTCCCTGGTGTTGCAGCTGTTCATGGGCGGCGGTAGTCACTTACCATCAGGTGAGCCGCATGCTCGTTTGCCCCCTCTCCTATAAAAAAAAGTGTATGTGTGGGAAGCAGCGCAGCGGAGCTCCAGATAAGTACTTTACCTGGGTACTATCTGGATTCTGATTATTATGTTATCAAAAATAAAAAAATACGTTCCTCTTTTGATCACAAATAGCCAAGAAGTGAGTCAAGAGCAAAATATTGAAAAGCGAAAAATTGCTATATGAATTTTATTAAACTGCCTTACTTTCTTTCCTCGTACATTTTAATTTCCCTTCGTATGGTTTAGAAACGAGAAAGATGGAACCGGAGACAACCCAAACATGCGACTAAAGTTACAACGTTACAATTCTTCTTCTATTACTATTGATATATATATATATGAAAAATATAAAATAATCAATGTTAATACATATAGGTAGGTTATTATTGTGCAACTTTTAATTTATTTTCATGTTTTTGTCGTTGTGTTGTCTGTCAATGTACGCTTGGTAATAGTTTTGCTTCCTATCCCTTCGAATCTAAAACAAATATATACAGCAAGTAAGTATACAATATTATATGACAAACTTAGAGCGAATTATTTAATGATTTAAATTGTTTGTACCTCTTTATCTTAAACGGTTTCTTTTTCGTTTCCTTCGGTGGCTGATGATTGTTTTTAAAAGAAAGAACATAACGTTTTACAACATCTATATTTACTGTTGTATTTTCTGGATACATACGTTTTTTCCAAGCTTCTCGTTCATCGAGCCACATTCTTTGATATTCGTAAGATAGTAGCCATTCTATTCTTGATGGGCCTTCCTGCAGGTTTAAAGATAACTTAATACATGTGGTATTTAAAACTTAAGTATAAAACGAATACTTATAAAATTTTAAACTACGTTTAAATGTATGTAATATTATTTTATAAACAAAAGATAAATTTAATATGCTATGCTCTATCTACTAAATGTACGATATTATTATGACGTATGTAGAAATTAAAAAAATAAGCTTTCTAGGTACTATTACAACTATTATTATCTATTCTGTGGTAGGTACTACTTATGTAGATAAGTATTCTGGTTCTGGTTGGCGACATAATATAGATAATATATTACACGCATGTACACACTACACAAACAGCTCGAAGAATTAATTACGTGTGTGGGGAAGCTACTGTAAAAGAAAACGGTACGTTTTTCGGTTTCAACCTTTTCGTTCTAGAAATTTTAGCCTACAGAACAAACCCCGTGGATGGCCGGAGACCCTAGTTGACAATGAAGAATGAAAATTGCTCGTAGAAGCGGATCCGTCGCAAACCACGTCAGAGTTAGCGGCAGGCTTTGGTGTGAGTGATAAAACATTTTTAATTCACTTAAAACAAATTGGAAAAGTGAAAAAAGCACACCAACAAACACACGTCCAGTGCTGCGTTACATTACACAACTGACACAATAACGAGGAGATTTTAAATCGTATCGTTAATTGTGATGGAAAATTGATCCTGTATGTTAATTGGAAACCTTCATCACAATGTACGTGGTAGAGTCATGCTGCAGCTATATTAGTAGTATAGTTGTAGCACGTATGGGTCGGCTCGACCGGGGAAGGACCACGCTCTCACAGAATACCAGCGTCAAATAGCAGCTTAACACTACTGTGTTTCGTATGGTGAGTGTAGAGAACCGGAGACCCTTTTTACTGGAAAAGAGGCATTCCGTCTTAGACCTCACGGGTGAAAACGCATCTGCATTTTGAATCGCAAACGAGGATAAATGTAGATGTATATGAGCCACAGCAACCACTTACCATCAGGTGGACTGTGCGCTCGTTTGTCACCCTATCCTATAAAAATCCTACCTAAATCCTACCCCAAGCGAAAGCTGGCTCAGAGGAAGATACTGGTAAGTGTCTGGTGGATTAGTCTAGATTCCTAAGATGTAGCCAAACGATTACGGCAGATCTGTATTGTCAGCTATTGCAAACAATAATGAAAAAGCTAGCCCTTAAACACAACCGACACTGGTCAATTGTTCTAGCAAACTGCTACTTCAAGACAATGCTAGACCACACACTGTACAACAGACGGTTGCTAAATTAGAGGAGCTGCGATCGGAATGTCTCCGACACTCACGATACTCTCCGAACCTTGCTCCAACATGTTACTACTTTTACCGGACAATTCCTTGCAAGGAAAAAAATTAAATCCAATGAGTCATTAAAACACCTAAGGTTTTATTGATTGTCGCTCCCACAATTTTTTTAGCAAAAGAATCAATGAAAAAACTATGAAGAAAGTGCATAGATAACAATGGTATGTACATACTTTGAATGATTAAATATATAATTATATTATATAAAAACGCCTATTACATATGTTAGGACTTCATTTATTTTTATAGGATAGGGTGACAAACGAGCACATAGTCCACCTGATGGTAAGTTGTTGCTGTGACCCATAGACATCTACATCTATATTCAATAAAAAATCAAAATGCAGATGCGTTCTCACCCGTGAGGACTAAGATGGAATGCCTCTTTTCCAGTAAAAAGGGTCTCCGGTTCTCTACACTCAGCATACGAAACACAGCAGTGTTAAGCTGCTTTTTATGCTGGTATTTTTTGAGAGCGTGGTCCTTCCTCATTCGAGCCGACCCATTCGTGCTACAACTATACTGCCAATATAGCTGCAGCATGGCTCTACCACGTATAAAATTAATAATTAATGTTAAAAAAGCGTGCAATTAGTGAATGAATTCAGGTGTGGAAACAATGAGTCTCAAACGGTAGTCGATATCGGCTACACTATAAACGAATCCACCGTTCGTTCGTACTATTATTTATTCTATGACCGTTAGTTCATTATCGAGAAATTTTAACCTCAAATGAACCTGGTGGCCGCCCAGAATACAAAGTTGATAAAGATTAAATGAAGGTGATAGTGAAAAGGGATCCGTCTTAAACTAACGGCGAGGTAGCATGGACTGTCGAAATAGTATTAGATCATAGAAGTATTAGGCTAAGTATTAGATCATTTGCGGCCAGTCAGTAAAATAAAGAAGCTTGACAAATGAGTACTTTACGTGAGGCACAGTGAGAGCCCCGCGTTCAAGGCTGTATCATATTGAATCGGCATAGAAGAGGTAATTTTGAGTCACATTGTTACCATCGATGAGAAGTTGATCTTACACGACAATTGCAAGCGTTCATCAGTAGTTAGATCTAGGTGCCCAAGCCAAACAGTAATCAAAACGAAGTATAGCTAGAAGAAGCTTATGGGGACAGTTTGGCGGTTCACGTTCTGCACTCTTGTTTATGTTATAGTTAAGAATGACAATTGATGGTAGAGAAGGTATTACTCAAACATCACAGCTTGGTGAACTGCTCTACGCAGCCCTGGATCTAGGGGGGGGAGAGGTTGGGGGTAGGCAAACCGGGGCGCCCGCCCCGGGCGGCAGTTTCAGGGGGCGCCATAATTATAATATATATAATAAGGTTTAAAAAAACAGCGTACGTTCTATCAATTAATCACTTGATTTTAAAACGCCTTTTTACACATCCTGAAGGTTAATTCAGCATTCATTTTGCCAACAGCTACAGCGCAGTAGATTGTTGGCAACATCTAATGGCGGAAATTTTAATTTACTAGACTTATTAATTCCATAAATAATTAACGCTAAAAAATTATTTAAAAAATATTTTTAAATAATTTATTATCCTTAGTTCATTATAAAATTAATGAATTATTTAAGAATATACTGCACATTACCTACGACATTCTGCAAGATGTGAGCGAAGCTTCAGCAAACTGAAAATAATTAAAACCTATCTGCGTTCAACAATGAGTCAGGAACATCTGTCTGGGCTGTGATCCTAGCCATTGAAAATAGAACTGCCTTTGAGACAGACTTTGATAAGCAAATAGATTCTTTCGCAGGAAAGAAAGCCGTCGTGTAAAGCTGTAGCAAGATTAGAGAGAGAAAAATACTGAGACCTAACGTTCCTAAACGTCGTCTTGATTGTCTGTTGTCTTTCCTGGTTATATGTATTCTTTCCTGGTTATATTTTTTATATACGTCACAAATGAAAAAGTTATTAGCTAATAGGTAATAGAGTGCAAGTTTTTGCCCCGGTTCAAAAAAAATCGTTGATCCGGGGCTGACTCTACGTTATTGCTCCATGCCAACGTCTGACCATATCCTGTACAACAGGCGTTTGCAAAATTGTCTGCCAATTTAAACCCTAGAACCCTACCCAAGGTGCTGTATCACTCTGTAGTAACTTTGGTAGATAGTATTTTTAAACGAGTAGCAAAACAGCTTCGTTATTTTTTCTAATTTCCTGTCAATCCGTGTCCACCGTTTTGTGCTAGTTGAAGATTGACTTCCATACTGGTAAGTAATGTAAATAATTAATGCAGGGTGCTGTAGCACCCATGGGTAGTAAAACACGCAAATAATTAAATAAAATTAATTTCTTATTTTTAACTAAAAATGTTGTAGGTAATGTCTGTGTTTTTGTGTTTAGAAGTGCATTTCTTTTGAAGGTTCTAAGTAGATAGAGTTCTAGAAGAGAGATGACGAATACGAGCATTGAGCTGTTTCGAGTGTGATTCAGATGACGATTATGAAATCTTTGAAGACTTTCACCACAAAGAATCTTCGTCAGATTCAGAAGAACATCATACTTGAGCTAGTTTAAAAGCGAGGACGAATATCCTTCAAATGTTGAAAGTACCCAGTACCCACAAGAATGTATGATACAAACAGATACAGATGGAGCGCGGAAGCCTCGCAAAAATGGGACGTACTACAAGGCGAAATAATAATGCATCTGCCAAACAAATTTCTATATGCTTAGAGGCTTGGTCTTTGTTTTTAATGAAGATACGTATACTATGATATATCGTGTCTTTCACTTATGCTGAAATCACATTACAACGTCAAAAATACAACAGCGCCACAAGAAAATATTGGCCTACTTTGACCTATAATATCCGCCAATTGTTAAACGGCTTACTCAAAACGCCCATTGAGCGTGGTGGACCAGCTCCTAGTGTCATTAACAAAGGATGTTGAAGATTCTGAACTTATCCAAAAAAAAGTAAGACCTTTCGCATCAAGTGTAATATGCCTATGTGAGGGAAGCAAAAAGCATTTACTATTACCATATTTCTTTTAAATACGTTTCTAAAGGAACCAATAAATACATTTATTAATGAAAAACTGCATTTTTTATTATAATTCTCGAAAATATGTCTCATTACATAACAGGGTGCTCGGTCACCCTGGGCAGGAAAAGTCGATGTAAAATAGGGGTAGGGTTCTATTAGGGTTAAAGCTAAAGCTAGAGACCCCTTCTCATTCATTTTATTCTTTAGACCTCTCTTCAATAGATAACTTTTTTATAATAGGCAAAAAATTTTATTCCGAAGAAGCAGTAAAGAAAGTCTTTGAAAAGTACATAGATACTTCTTAAAGTGAAGGCATGAAGAAATATATATGGCAAGAATGTGTTAATAGGTTTATGGAAATATTTTGATTAATTTAAGGGTTTTGTAAAAACATATATTTAATTTTTCCCCTACAAAACGACACACTAAGACCACAGATTACTATACTAGTAGCTTGCTAACTAAGAATAAGTGTGAATTATTTTACTTTACGCAAATACATACGGTAAATTTCCAAGGCTGAGGAACATATTTTGGAAAATCGGATGAAATTATATTGTGAATTGGTCGGCATAGCAAGGACTTTTCCCATTTAATACCAGTCATGCGACCCATTGTAAGGCTATATTATTTTAAATAAATACATACATGTATACATAACCTACATGAAATTTAAAGAGAAATGTAAAATGACAATACTGACACTTCATATTTTTTAAACGATGTTCGGATGTTCTCCAATGAAAATTTATTTAAATAGGTTGCAACTAAAAAGCCCAGGAAGAAAACCTTAATACCGCGTCCCCGTCAGCCTCCTGATATGTTCGCTGGTGTAGGGAAGGTGCGTATTTAGTACGCAACCTGGTTTTGGTACCAGGTATTTGCTTGCAAGTACGCCGGCCAGATACGGAACCAAAATACTCGTAATGCGCGACACGGTCAGACCGATTCGTTGCGGCACCGATTTTCGATAACTTTTAGTTGTGGCGGCGAACAGATATTTGGTGACACGCCTGGCGTGACAAGCGCCACAGAAGTTGATGACACGCCTATTGTGCCATCAGCCATGTGTAAAAATAATTTTCTTTTTTATGGTTTTTTCACTTGTTTAGACCTAATTAAGTTTAGTTGAGATCAAACATCAGTTACAAACGGAAGGATACTTGTTTTTAGTGGGTACCTACGTGTTTTTCTAAGTGTTTTCTTTGAAATTGAGAGTAAGTGACTTTTTTATGGAGAGATTACAAACCTTTTGTACTATTTTTTGTTTTATAAAAAAAATCATTTATATAAGTAAGTACAGCTAAATCACCCTGGAAAACCTTGGTTAATATTCACCTAATTATAACATTTGTAAATGTCAAACAATCAAGAACCTTAATTTGGGAAAAAATAAGGTTTATGATTCATTGATATTTACAAATGTTAAATATTATTTAATGTTATACAAATGTAAAAGTAAAGTCGATCTGAAAACGTCTAATTAGTAAGAATAGCAAAACAAGTGTTTTCAAAAGGAAAAAAACGCCGACGCTATACGGCGGCGGATTGACAAAAGACTTTTAGAAGAAGAAGAGAAGAAGATTTGTTAGCGAACTTTTTTTATGCATGAACGGTTTTGAACAGTTTCAAACAAAAATAAACCTTATACCATATCACAAGAGCACATGGTACTTCGTAGGTCTATTCGGCCATATGATAGTAATAAGACGGCAGTTCAACCATTTTGCTTATAATAGTGTAATTTTTCTGTAAAAATACGTATCAACCCCCAACTCGACGGGAGTCTATGGAAAGCTAAGCCAAATCAGTGCTGATTAACTTGTGTTATAAGTTTGACCCACAGAATACTTTACTCCTAGCGGAGAGTTTGACCGCTATGTGTGTCTGTCTCAGGCGTGTCACTTTGTAAAAATCTGAGGTATGGAAAATGGTGGCGCGATTTTCAAATTTGTTCGCATTACTCGTGGGGTATTAAGGTTTAAGAGTTTGCAGTGTATATACTCAACTTATTTATTGAACTATAAGATGTGGGGTATTGAGGTTTAAGGGCTTGCGATTTATTTATATGGGGTTTGTAGTAATATGCGATTTATTTCCTAATTTCAGCTATGGAATTCCATACCTTGAAAAACTTGAGGTATGGAGTGCTCCATACCTTCCATAGTGGAAGTGACACCCCTGGTCTGTCTGTCTGTGTGTCGGTAGTACTGTATATCATAAATGGGTGAACCGTGTTATTTTTTATTTTGTATTTGATGTTGTTTTTTAACTGTAGTTCATAGACATATTTTATCAAAATCGGTTAAGCCGTTCTAATAATAATAATAATACTTTATTGCTTTAAAAGAAGTAGTAAGTTGTTACAATATTGTTGGGTACTCTCTTTTAAGTAAATAGATACCTGTAGTAGAGGGACCCGCTCTTCCGTAGTACAATTATATTACTACATTAAATTCGAATTAAATAAAAAAAAATCTACACAATTTAAAACATGCAGTAAGGTATAATTAATAATATTTGTGTGATTGTGTGCAAGAATGTTTGTGTGTGTGTGAGTGAGCGAGTGAGTGAGCGAGTGTGTGTGTGTGTGTGTGTGTGTGTGTGTGTGCGTGCGTGCGTGCGTGCGTGCGTGCGTGCGTGCGTGCGTGCATTCGTGCGTGCGTGCGTGCGTGCGTGCGTGCGTGCAAGCGTGCGTGCGTGCGTGCGTGTGTGCGTGCGTGAGTGCGTGCGTGCGTGCGTGCGTGCGTGTGTGTGTGTGTGTGTGTATGGATGACTGTGAGAAGTCTGTAATTGTTAAAATTTATAAGGCACTGTTTTCTAGAAGGGATTCAGTTTCTTCATAAGTAAGTTTTCTTAACCAGTCTGCTACGGTTCTTTTACAGTCATGGTAGTTCATAGGGTAAATATTGATTTTTTGGTTTATTTTATTATATAAGTAAATTGAAAGTCTTGTATACTGTCTTGATGCAAACTTAGCCTTAAATGAATCTTCGTAGGGTACTGTATATTTTCTACGTCTAGTCGTTGATGACGGTTGGTATTTTAGGGAACTATGAAGTTTTAAAACGGTTGCTAAAATGTAAAGTTTTCTTACCGAAAGTAAATTAGTCAATTCATAGAGTTCAGTTGTATAGAATCTGTAGGGCTTTAAGAACATAACTTTAATTAAGCACCGTTGAGCTCTTTCAAGCTCAAGAAACCTGGTTTTTGCTGCACCACCCTAATAGGAATACAGTAGCCTACCGTTGACTGAACCAGAGCTATGTATATTTTATTAAGTAAGGACTTCGTGGAGACATATCGTAGTGACTTAAATATCCAAATAAGTTTCCTGAGCCGAGTTGCCATTAATTCTAGGTGTGAATACCGAGACAGTCTTTGGTCAACCATGTATTACTACTAGATACTTTATATTTGAGACTTTATTTATTTGAGAGCAGTTACAACTAGAGCTTTGGAAGACAGAGCATTCGTGAATTTTAATTTTTTTTTTGTTTTAAAATATATTTAGTTTTGGATATATTCAAAGTGAGTAGATTAAAATTAATAGTACTTTAAAAATAATAATTAATAGTACGTTAAAAACGTACGTTTCGAAAACCTAAATAAAAACCGTGTTTAATGTATGTACGTTGCTATCGTTAAAAAAATACAACGAAAACTAAGGATAAATACGGATCGCGAGTTTGATACTTCTGACATCGGGCCGCGAGTTTGATTTTGTAGTAGGGAGAAAATATATATTTATGTCTATTTTGTATATTTTGCCATAGGTGTATTTTGCGGCCCGCCAATACAGTCGGTTGAGGAGCACTGCACTGCTCTGCTACTAGGTGCTAGGTAGCTGGCAACATTGGCAAGATACCTATCTATCTAAACAATCAAAGTAGACAAGTAGGTATGCTTAGTAGGGCAAGGATAGGTAGAGAAGAACGATAAGCTTATTACTTAGAAAAACACTTTCTTCGAAATGGTCTTTACAGCAGTGCGCTTTAGTTTTAGGGCCTATTGAATCGATTCTTTTTACGGCTGACATCCACTTTTTCCTCATTTTTGGGTCCTCAGGCACATAAAAAAAGAGTTTATCAGGTGTTTTGACTGTTAAGTTAACTGTACCTGTTTGTTGTACAGGCACAATACGGTATTTTTTTTCCATTTTTACTACAGAGAACTTTAAAATTCTGATTTTTACTGCACAGCGGTGTGCAGACAAGAACGCGGTTGTTGTATGAGCGGGAGTGTGACGTCATCGAATAGTGAACGCCCACCTGCGTTTTTAAAAATCTTGTTTCGGAAACACGCACCTTGATCGTTAATATCTCAGCAAATTTTTAAAATATGAAAAAAGTAAAACACAGTTTATTTCGTATTATTTTGTAGATTTATTTGACATGCAAAGTAAAAATCGTTTGTCAGACCCATTCAGTATTTTTGATTATTGACGTGTTGGCCGCTATTATTTTTTCACATAAAATACTTACATCTGCCACTTTTAAGTGTTTTACAAGACATTTTTATTGTTTAACAATTATTTACACTCTATAAAGAAAGAAAGAAAAGCACAGAATAATGTTATTCCTAGCGGAGAAAGAAAACTATTAAAAACATGCTAAAGGCGAAACTGTTTTACATACATAGAGATACATCTCAGATCATTAGTGTTGCCCAAAATCGGTCTTGGTCTTGCAGTCTTGATCTTGTTCTTGCATTTTTGCAAGACCAAGACCAAGAACAAGACCGCCTATTTTTAACAAGACCAAGACCAAGACTGACCGTGCAAGATTTGCGCAAGAACAAGACTTAGCTTGCGAGACTCTTGCGTCTTGCAGTTAGGACTAAGTGTCGTTTCAGGGAGTATAGGAGTTCGGGTATACGCTTAGCGACTCTATGAGACGCAAAAAATATAATGAAAAAAAAATTGGAAAATTGGACTTATGCGCATTACGAACAATACCATAAATATGAATGAATGAAAATATCAATTAAAAGAAAAAAGAGTGCATCCCTAGTTTTGACCATCGGCACTTTGATGGTGCGCGGCGTCTTGTTGTTGGCGTCATCAAAGGTCGGATACTGACCTGTCAAAGAAATTGTGCAGCTATTTAAAAGTACAAGGTCAAGATACACGTGCCGGCGGCTACTATTGATATCGCATACAATCGTCGCCGCTGCGCCACACGCACTACATTTGACAATGTTTGATTGCCGCCACAGAGTAAATGTTTCAAAGAATAAAATAAGTTTCCGGGTGCTCAGAATGGACACGAATACATTATCCTGATCTCGCAAGAAATCTTGTAATTAGATAATAGGTAGGTATCATAATAATTTATTCTAGTAAGTAATTATTATAAAATTAACTATATGGATTTATAATAATTACTTACTATTATTGTTATTATTATTACCTAAAAGATAAACATGTTCAGTAAGTTCACTGCAAATCTCGACTTTTGCAAGTGTGTGTTTTTAAAACACAAAGTGCTCGAATATGTCGTCACACATTTGATAAATATGGTTGACACCATAGCACTTTTAAAACACTTGAAATGTGTAAAAATGGATCTGGATCTTGTCTTCAAGGCTTAGTTATTAAGGAGTTGGAGGGGTACCTAGGTAAACCCAGAGCCGTCATCTCGGAAGACATTTTACACTGTTGGAGGACGCATGAGACAAAATATCCGATTTTATCGAAGATGGCCCGTGATTTTCTTTTAATACCTGCAACTTCAGTACCTGCTGAGAGATTATTTTCTAAAGCATTATTAGTAATTAGAAAACATAGAAATATGTTAAGTGTTAAGTTACTTTGTATTAATGCTTTGTCAAAAGAATAAATATAAAGTAACAGTAATGTCAAAGCTGTTGTGTACATACTGTGAAGTAATTTATTTCTTATTTTATATTGCATCGTATTTTATTTATTATTTAAATAAATGGTATATTATATAACTCTTTTATTCCAATTCATATATGGTGAGGGTCCATCAATCTCTTTCTAGAGAGATAATGTTATTTAAAATACAGTGTAGTTATTGCCATTAATTTGTTTTTATATGTATGTTTAACCATGTTTTAGCACATGTAAGCTTATTAAATGTAAACGTTTATTAAGAAACTGACGCCCGTGGCCGTGGGACACGGTAGATAGCTCAGTTGGTTAGAGCATCGGCACGGATCGCTTAGGTCGTGGGTTCAAACCCCATCCGGTGTCAGTTGATTTTTCGAATTTCTCATTAAATGTTTAGACATTTATTAATATGGTTGGTCTTTACTATGGCTATGTTAATTCAAGCTCAATATGTACCTACTCTGTTAAGTTGTTCTAAGATCTAAAGTAACGTTTACTAAATAGTAATAGGCTAATAGGTCATTGCGAGACTTGCGAGACTCTTGCTGCAAGACCAAGACCAAGACTGGGAGCGCAATACCAAGACCAAGACCAGGTGTATTGGCGCAAGACCAAGACCAAGACTTGCTAAGTCTCGTCTTGTTCTTGCATTTGGGCAACACTACAGATCATAGAAACAACAGTTGTTTCTATGATCTGAGAGATACATACAGGTGGCGCCATCTTTTGATGACTTTTTTTTTTCTCTTTATTTGGGATAACAAACAATCGTACAATATAATCACATTAGTAAACACAATACTATATTTAAGCTTAATAATCATACAATCAACACCGTTATCCACATATTACTATTGAGTCAGTGTACTAAACAATTAAAATTAAATTTTTAATGTTTTATTAAAACGACCCGTTCACTAGTAGATACAGAGAAAAACAAACTGATATATATATATATATATATGAATGTACATGCGCACGCATATACACATACATAGTTAATACATAAATGTAAATAATTAAATTAAACATAAATAAACAATTACATCAAATTGCATCTGATACAGATAGAAACTCATACACAGCTTTTTTAAATTTGGAAGAAGTTAATCCAAAAATATCTATTTCATTAAATTTCTTGTTGTATTGTTCCATTATACGATTTAAAGGTGCACGCGCACCGGCATTTGTTTTACTTGGTTTAGGAAAGAAAATTTAATGTGATTGAAGCTCACGTATACGCTTCGAGCGACTGGGTATACGAATGTATATTTGATTGGTGAGTTCATTACAGTCAAATTTGTTATGATAGATATTGTAAAGCAAAGTTTGATCCAAGAGTATTCTTCTTGATTCTAAAGAAAGAATACTGAATTTTCCTAATAAAAGAATTACTTTTAAAGCATTTGAACATTGTAGATTTTAAGAACTTTCGTTGAACACGCTCCAACTGTAAACTATACTTATTATACATTGGACTCCATATAACTGATGCATATTCGACCTGAGATCTTATTAGAGTTTTATATAAAGTTAAAAATGTGGTGGGATGTTGGAAGGAAGAACATGTCCGCATCACAAAACCATAAAGCTGAAAGGCTTTATTGGTTATGTGCGTTACGTGTTCATCAAAGTGTAGTTTAGAGTCTAAGTACAATCCTAGATCCCTAATTAAAGATACCGATTCCAACGAAGCACAGTTTAGTTTATAAGTATATTTAATAATGTAAATTTTTTTTGTGAATGTGATATGTTTGCATTTTGATGTGCTTAAGTGAAGTTTATTTTTTTCACAGTAGTTTGCCAAGCGATTTAAGTCTTGTTGTATTTTGTCACAGTCTTCGATAGTATTGACACTGCGATAAATTTTAAGGTCATCTGCGTAAAGGAGAAATTTCATAAAACGGAAACAATCACCGATATCGTTCACAAATAATATAAAAAGCAAAGGCCCAATAATAGATCCTTGCGATACGCCAGAGCTGACATTTATAATATTAGATGAGAAACCATTAATAATAACCCGTTGAGATCTGTTTAAAACGTATAATGAAAACCATCTTAACAAGTGTCCTCGTATTCCATTGAACGCCAATTTCTTTAAAAGTATGTTGTGATTAACCTTATCAAAAGCCTTAGCGTAATCAGTGTAAATTGCTTCCACTTGCAAACGGTTATCCATGCAGTGAAAAAGATAATTTGTGTAGAGAACAAGGTTAGTTGTTGTTGACCGATGTTTTACAAATCCATGTTGTTCAGGTATAATTATGTTATGTAATGTAGGATAAATTTGCTTATGTATTAGCCTCTCAAGAACCTTTGATATAGTTGATAACAAAGATATGGGGTAGCATTATATTAATTAATGTCATCTCTAAACATTTCATTGCTCTGTGTTGGTTACTTCATCATGATATTGAACTTCACGTTTTTATATCCATCGCACAAATGACGCTGATTACGAAAATCGAATAAAACACGTTATTTACATAATCGATTTATTTAAAATCGATTTTATCTAAAAAAATCGATTATAAGTAAGAAATAATCGATTAATATGAAAATCGATTATTTTTTCACATCCCTAGCTCACTATTGATCTTCATCTGGCCTGAGGGCAAAGATGAGATCTACGATGGAGCGAGTTTGCCCAGGAGAAGCCTGTTACACGCACTTTGAAGAGGTTCAGGTTATACGCATTCGGAAAAACAGACGCCGGCAGGGCATTCCACTCCTTGGCTGTGCTCATTATAAAAGGCGAATTATAGCGCTTTTTGTTATAGAATAACGGTGACAAAGGAGCACATAGTCCACCTGATAGTAAGTGGTTAATGTGGCCCAAGACATACATCTATCCTCTTATATTACTAATCAAAATGCAGATGTGTTGTCACCCGTGAGGACGAAGATGGAATGCCTCATTTCCAGTTAAAAGGGTCTCCAGTTCTCTACACTCACCATACGAAACAGCAGCGTTAAGCTGCTATTTTACGGTGGTATTCTGTGAGAGCGTGGTCTTTCCCCGGTCGAGCTGATCCATTAGTGCTACAAATATACTACTAATATGGCTCTACCACGTAAAAACGCTTAGTACGATTATTCGGAATGTCAACCAAGTGTGGATGGTAACCTGCAGTACGTCCGATGCTCGTAGCGCTCGCGAACCATACTTTGTTAAACATACAACCTGACACTGACCTGCAAATTGCAAATAACGAAAGAAAATTTTAATTTTTTGAAACGAAAAAAATAGTGTTGCCAAGAGTTGATATATCGATAACACAAAATAGGGTGGGTGTACCAGTCCCAAACCAGTTAAGGACACATTTTGACTTCGAAATACTCTGAACTGGTATTATTCAGTTTTAACATAGAAATGTATATACAAAGTTGTTTATTGATCACTAATGTTGCAATATAGATAAATTATTTCATTCCAAATATTTAAGTTTTTTATAGATTTCATTAATTATACGAAAAACGGTAATATGCCTAAGTTTGACCAGTGCGCTCCAATAAATGACCACTTCTGCGCCAATAGTTGACCACTGAGACGCTTATCAAGAAAATGTAGCTAATTGAAAATAAAACACTATTTTGTTATACAATTTGACTTTCATATGATGACTGAATGTTTATCTAGACTTACTCCGATTTTTAATGGCAAAGTCGAAGGTAACTAATTAGTAGACAAACTTGAAAATTAGAACATCAACATTAACAACGCTTTAGCAAATTACAATAGAAAAATAGCTTTGCACATAAATTATCAGTATCTCCTTTCACAGCCTTAGAATTAAATAAATCAGTCTCATCATATTGAGGTAGGCGAATTTGACAAAATCTTATCCATAAACCGTAAAATTACCAAAAGAACTAGAAAACTTTATCTTATACAAGCTGTTCCCCGCGACGTCACCCGTGTGGATTTTTTTGCGCGGAATCCTAAAATAAAAGTAGCCTACATTACTCCTTATAAAATCAGCTATCTGCCAGTGAAAGTCCCATCCAAATCGGTTTACAGGTTTTTGCGTGATGCGTGTTCACGGCAAAATAGCTCTCAGATGACAGATTTATTTCAGACTTAGATAACATTTATTGTTATAGTTTGGCCAATTTACGCAATATTTTTGATGAATTATAGCTTATGTATTATTCTGATGTATAAGCTATATTATTGTAAAGTTTCATTAAATCCATTTAGTAGTTTTTGCTTGAAAGAGAAGGTAACAAATATCCATACATCCTCACAAACTTTTACATTTATAATATTTGTAGGATTCATTGCAAAAATTTGGCCATGACTTCAACCTTGTAGGAACCTCTGGTATTTACAGAAACAGGTGCTTTTATAACTTCAATGATGCTGTCACAATCATACAATATAATCTTCTTTTTCAAGCCATTTGAAAATGGCCGCAGATGATAACACTATAGTACTGACTTCAGCGTTACGTCCATCAATGTTTTTTATTTTCCCAGGGAAATAGTTGTTTAGGTGCTTGGCTACTAGGTATAGTTGCAGCACGAATGGGTCGGTTGGACCGAGGAAGGACCACGCTCTCTCAGAATACCAGCATAAAATATCAGCTTAACTCTTCTGTTTCGTCATTCCACCTTAGTACTCATGGTTGATAACTCATCTGCATTTTGATTCGTAATCGATGATAGATGTAGATGTCTATAGGCCATAGCAACCACATACCATCAGTTGGACTCTGTGCTCGTTTCTCACCCTTATCCTATAAAAAATCCTATGGGGGTAGGGTAACTTCCTTTTATTTTGGCTGTTGGATTGATAGTCCAGGTCCAAAATATATGTACTTTGTACATAAATAAAAAACAAACAATAACAATAAAATAGTATTAAACCACGGCACTACTCTCCATCGTGATGACGTCACTGTCACGACTGGACAACAACGGCGTACCTGACCTTCCTTTTTGAAACTTTCTTAGAGATGTAGCTGGGTCGCATGTTGTATATCGATTTCGAAATCGATCTAACCAAAATATACAGACATCGAATCAAAATATTTTTGTGTCGGGGAGGCGTAGGCCAAGTGAAGCACAGAAGAAAAGTCTTACGCTCTTAGGGGTTTGATATGATGCTGATGCTGCCAGATGATTTTGAGATTGGGAAAGAAAATCGCACAACACAAAATGAAAAATTGCTCTTCATACTTTAAGTAAAAAAAACACATTTATTATTTGTAATTTTATATCATTAAAATAAAAAAGGTACATAATTATTCACTAATCAACAATTGTATATAATTATTTAGATCTATTAATTATTTTAGATCTTAATGCTTTATCATTAGATTGATTTTTAGTCTACTCATAATACTATTCGGAACGATTGTAATGCCGAAAGGTAGAAAGTCGATATACTATTTTGGACCTTACTGCGTTTTCATTAGGTTGATTTATAATTTATAGTCTACTCACGGTACCTATTTTTCGGATGGATTATGCTGAAATATGGTTTAAGATATTTATTTCTCTACACTATATTACCATTCGCCTTTTGACAGAAAAAAATCTACTTGTTGCAGTATAAAAGTAAATAAACATGAGTTATTTTAAACTCGAAAACAAAAACATAAAAATTGTGCTCACAAGGGTCGCCTGGGAAACAGTGTGTCATTTCTATCGAACTTATTAACTTCCTTCTGCGTAGCATTGAAAGGAAGTTAATGGTTTTAGCTGGCAGTCTGTTAGTCTGTATGCCGACACGATAACTTCCGTTCCACTGGACTGATTGACTGGTGGATACTGGTGGATACCTTGAGGTAGTAGCTCGGTCGAGTTTGAATTTGGGTCCTGTAGGTCAAAGGGCACCAGAGATATGGGATTCACGCAGAAGGAAGTTGTTTTTCTTGAATTTATATTCAACTCGTTATATTTAAAATTAAACAAAATGTTATAAAATAATAGTTACATCAAATAGGCAATATGCATGTTAGTCAACACAGAGTAGTAAATTTAATTCAATTTTATTAGGAACTTAGACACTTACTCCACTAAAATCATCAGATTCCGAAAATTCATCATCATCGACGCTTTCCAAAATACGAATGAGTTCTGAGGAATCGTTCATGTTGCACTGCACTACTTTTCCCGCTAATCACTTATGACGTCATCAGGGTGTCGTCTTTCCTTGACCACGGCGCCCAGTGAACAGATTTTCGATGACGCGCTAAGCATGCGCCAGAGTTAGATATTAGATTTATTATGCGAAGATGATTTGATAATATTTTTTTTATTCATGTAGCTAATCATAGTTTTATGTTTCTAACCTTTTGTTTTATTCAAATGTCAATAATAATAGAAAAAATAACACGTTTGAGCTGAATTTTGGATAGTTTTCAAGAAAACCTTGCCTCCCGCGTACGACACTAGCGGTTAACCATAGACGACTTTGGCGTGCAGGACATAGTATTTGCTTAGAGAAAAATCATTTTTTTTTAGTTCACTTCAATGTTTCTTAGTACTTGTGGCTCTAGGAGACTTGTTTTTTATACTCACGTTGCTGGGTTATTCTTTTTTAAGGAGGGTAGAATTAAAATAGCAGTAATAATTTTCCAGTACCTATATTTCATATTTTTGTGGGCCGGGTTTTTGAGGTTCCGTAACCAAATGGCAAAAAACGGAACCCTTATGGATTTGTCATCTCTGTCTGCCTGTCTGTCCGTCCGTATGTCACAGCCACTTTTTTCCGAAACTATAAGAACTATGCTGTTGAAACTTGGTAAGTAGAATGTATTCTGTGATCCGCATTAATATTTTCACACAAAAATAGAAAAAAAAACAATAAATTTTGGGGGTTCCACATACTCAGAACTGAAACTCAAAAAATTTTTTTTACAAATCCTAGGATAGGCATAGATTACCTCCTAATAGATACCGCATCATTGAATATTTGTTCTGTTTCGAGTTCACCAAATTTGGCCGTATGCAAGGGTTGCGGGGGACGTGGCAAATGCGCTGTGATTGGATATTTAAAGGTCAAACTTAGAATGTACCAAACCATAGTGATGGAACAGGGTTGGGACGTTGATCGATAAATTTGGGATTTATTGATAATGATAAATAAATATATTGATCAATTTTTATTTGATGTTTATTAAAAAATTAGGAGGTAATCTATGGGGATAGGTCATCAAAAATGATATTGAGGTTTCTTATATCATTCTTTTCTAAACTGAATAGTTTGCACGAGAGACACTTCTAAAGTGATAAAATGTATTCCCCCCCCCTCCCCTTGTAACTTCTAAATAAGAGAATGATAAAACTAAAAAAATATATGATGGGCATAACCATGTAAACTTCCACCGAAAATTGGTTTTGACGAGATCTAGTACCGTAAAATGGGGTTAATAGACACAACTTTCAACTTCTACACTGTTTTTCTTACATATTATATTGTATATAAGCTGATAATAAAACACTTTAATGTTGTGAGTCTTGTTGTAGTTTATCGAATACTAATGCTTCAAACGAGTAAAACATGCAAATTCACTGCATTTTAGAAAAAAGTAGTCCGTTTCTATATACCGAGAATCCGGGGTTAGTAGATACGACATAGGGGTGAATAGAGAAAAAATGCTAGGGTTGTCAAATTTGCTTTTGTTGTAGTATGTCGGTTGTGAGCTTGTGTGTCAAATGAAAGAAAACATAACTACATCAAAATTGTCATTATAAAAAATAATTAGTTAATAAATCTGATATTTATACAATTCCATATTATATAAATTAAAAATATCAGAGTAATGTAATTTAATTGCTTTGCAGCCTAAGCATTTCCGACATAAAGCCTTTAGATAAATAAGCCACTGCTTACATAGTTTTGAACACAGTTTATTCACAGCATACCACTATTTTTTATATTTAATATTTCTTTATTATACACTAACGTTATACAGATAAGTTAACTATATAAACATTAACACACCGAGGCATAGGTATAATTAACACTTTTACAACTAAGGCCTGGAAAATATTCGAGGCCTGACTGTGAAACTGTTGTCAAATTTTATTAAACAAAACCTTTTTAAAAAGGGTTATTCTTATTATATAATTATAGAATAAAACGTAATAATAATAATAAATAATTTATTTCGTCAAACATTAAAGTTACATTATATGATCAGTGATCGAGGTCACCTAGTAAGCAAAATAATGCCTGTAACAGGTGACTTCGCTCTTCCATAGCTAAAAATTACAGTATTATTAACGAAATAAAGTACCTAACTAATAGGGAATAATAAAGACAGTAAAAATATGATTTTAGTATCCTACTTTTTAATTTGATTTTAATATATATTATATATTATAAGATATTTAATAAATCAATTAATACATCAATAAATTAATTAATACACAATTAATCACTACAACGTGAATGTGTATAAGGGTGATCAAAAAGAAATGGAAAAAAGAAATTTTATTTCTTGACGGCTCCGTGGCGTAGTGGCTTAGCAACGAGTTGCTGCCCTGGGGGCCGCGGGTTCGAATCCCGCACGGAACAAGTATTTGTATAGCCTGCACATAATTTCTCCGGGTCTGGTTGTGTCCTTATGCAATTTATGTTTCTAAACTGCCTCCACGATACAGGAGAAAATCCTAGTGAATAATAACATTTTTTTTAAAAAAGACTTGTGTTTTACAATTTTCGGCTTGGCAGGGTTCTATAAAGCGAAAAGTTTTTTCATTGGTCATTGTTACTGCCGTTATGTAGATACTAGTTACGATGCGTGCATATAAAATTTAAATCAGGTGCGTGCAATCCACAGAACAATAATACCCTTAGTGCAATCACTCTGGGAGCTCGTAGCAAACTGAAGTGGACGCGACGGCCAATCAGGGTGACCATCTTTAAAATACAGATCCTGCCGTACTTTGGTTAAAAACCTGCCAAATCCTGCCAGTCTGTAGTGAAAAATGCCTAAATACTGCCAACTTTATTTACCATTGCATTGAACTAAGAAAAGTAAAAATGCACATATAAGTGCTATATTTTTTAAATTAAAATTAAATATATCTTTCGTTGGTTTTTTTCCTTTTTTTTAATAAAAACGTTTGAATACAATGCAATCGCCATGCTCACCAATGCCTTGTTTAATATACAAGACCGACAGTAAATGTTTGTTTATAAGTCTATTTCGTGTTTTTGTCTTAATTATATTTATTTGAGAGAATATTCTTTCGCATGTTGAATTCACTCATATTTTTGATATTTACTAGTAGCGGCATGTTCACTTAAAGCGGACAGCCAAATGGCAGTTACACAGTCTGGATCATCTTTAGCTTTGGAGATCCATGATGAAAGTAAAGGATCTTGCTCCCACTTCGCTCTATACGTCCTTTCATATTTTCGCTTCATCATCGCCACCTATAGTTACTATCGTCCACGAAATATTATTAACAAGATATTTTCACCATGAAATCTAATGCGATACCAAACTAAAGTACGTCTCTTTTATGACTGATTGAAATATTTAACAACTCGTGTTAATTCGTTTTAAGATTATCAACTTTATACACAATTTTTTTTTAAAGTTGTTTATTGAATGTGATATAAAAATAATACGAGAAATCGAGAAATACACGGAAATCCCTAACATGCTGGCGAAGTATCTAGGTCTGCCATTTTCGTCATTTTAAGTTGCAATAATGAAATCTATTATTAATACCCCAATACTGCCAAATACTGCCAGGTTTTATAAAACGTCAACCGATCATGCCAGAGGCTAAAATAAGAGGCCAATCCTGCCAAAATGGCAGGAACCTGCCACATATGGTCACACTGCGGTCAATACTCTGCCACAACCCTTTGATCTTTTGCAAAAAAACCGACACCACACGGATCTCGCGCAACTTGTGGGCCATCGTTCCAATACATACCAACGTAGCTTAAACACCCGCTCTACACGATGGCCATCGTTGTTGGCCAACGTGAAGAGCCGCCGTTAGACGTCGTTGGCGCTAAGGGCCCGTAGCTGCTGGTCAAGCATAGGCGACTTTGGCGGTCAAAAGGTTAATAGGAATGTCTCAAATTTTGTCGGCACAACATACGCGCCACCTCCTATTGTAACTTAGTTGTACGATACTTAGTATAATCTTCGCGCAAGTGAAAGCTATAAGTTGACAGTTTTACCGCTAATTGATGAACGATTGGCAGCGCATAAAATACTTATAAACAATATGATTAATAACAATACAATTATTGAGATGCGAACCATATTTTTAGTATTCTTATTTAATAACATTCTTATAATTTTTCACGCCATGAAAGAAAAATCACTGAATATAGCTAAAGCGAGGGGTTGCTGTTCTAGTATTTTAAGGTGTGCAATAGATATAAATCCAACGTGGGACAGTGTATTTATTGATTTGCTTAAAAAAGCGTTAAAAAGGTAGATATTTCCGGAACCCTTTACTGTTTATAGGTACCTACGAAATCGCGAATGTAAAGTAAAATAACAATACTGTTAAATCAAAGTAAACTCTTTAACTGGATTAAAGTTATAAATACCTAAATATTATTGAACTTTTTAAATAAAACGCAGCATTGGTTTTTTAAATTTTATTTGGTACAACAGTTTGCAGGGAATTTAGAATTTTTCAGCCATTCTCCTCCATCCCAATGTACCTGAAAAAACAAAATGAGCATTCTATAAAATACACAAAAGCAAGACACTTCTACAGAAAGTAATTCTTAAAACAAATGTTTGCTATATATTAGTCCTCAAGAACTACAGGAATTTATGAGGGTGGAGATAGCATTTAATTTACCCTCCAATTCTTAACATTATTCTCAAAATGAGATAACGACTGCCTCAGAGGGTACAAATCTATACATATAATAAAACTGTAAATAGCAGATGTCTGTACATTTTATATTTTTGTAATAAAAGTGATTGAGGGGTACTAAAAATAAGTAATTAAATACATTTCTACCATTTTTAGAATTTTCTGTCTGTCTGTCTGTCTGTCTGTCTGTCTGTTTGTTTGTTAACGTATCACGTATAAAGTACTAATTTATATCATAAGAATTGTTAAGGAAATTATAAAGTGTATCTTCGGGTTACATTTAGTCTTTATTTCATTAAAATTAGTTCATTCCATCAAAAGTTATGATAAATATTCTGAAGTATGGGTAGGGAAGTATAGGTACGAATTTGCTCAACGGTGGCTTTGTTTGAGTCATCAAGTGCATTTTAAACTAATATCATATCATAAATCATAGTTAAATTATGTAAAATAATGATATAATTATGTATATCTAAAACGCAGTAAACAAAAGTAATAAAGAACGTATTAAATATATTATACAAAAATATATTAACCTTATTAACTAAATCTTAAGCACAATAGTTAACCCATTTCTTCGATAGATGGTGGTGTGGCATAAATGTGATACAAGAAGGCAGGTTAAAATTTATTCCTGTAGTTGAGTTTCATATTTGCTTCTAACCTTTATATTAATGACACGCTGCCCTACTGCGTGTTGACAATCTCATTTATTTTTTATTTTTTTACCGCCGAGTACTCTATGTGGTAAATCAAATTTTAAGAGCTATTAACAATTTCATTTTTCGGCGAGGATCAAACTTTCTTTTTTGCTTACTATGCAGGCACTGATTTATAAGTTCTTTTATGTTTTTTATTGTATCAATCGTGTGAATTAATCTCTTATTTTTAGAATTGATGTTAACAGCGCCATCTCTCTTAAATCTATACATATAATAAAAATGATAATAACATGTTATGTCTGTTTCTGAATATTGTATAGTATATTAATTTGCGACTAAAATCATTATTGGGACTGTAAATCATTAAATAAGTACATTTTTATAATTTTTAGAATTGTACTATCTGACGGTCTGTCTGTTTGTTTATGGACGCATGACGTTTTGAGTAAACATCTTTTTTTTTTTCAATGAAATCCTTAAGAAAATCATAAAGCGTATTATCAAGTTCATTTAATCTTTGTTTTATTGAAATTGGTTAATTCTATCGAAAGTCATGATTATTATTTTGAAATGTAGGTTCGAATTTGTTTAATGGCGCCACAAAATCCCAAAAATAGTAATAAAAAGATTCGTGTGTAAAAAAAACGTTCTATTATAATATATTTCGTATCGTTCTATTATAGTACTTAAAACACAGTAAAAATATATTTTCCTTAAATTAAAAAAGGATGTTTTCTCACTAAGAACGTAATAGATGGCGTTGTACAAATTACAACCTTTTCTGAATTGCGGTGTTAAGATTTTTCGCAGGTGAATCGTATTGAGACTCACTGTAATAATTTATGTCCACGAGCCTGACGAAGCTGCAAGCCTGTAAGGTATATATACAGAGGTATTGAAATATTTAATTATTCAACAAAACTCGACTAAAACTAAAAGTAGCAAAATTGCAATAAATGTCGTGATGGTGATATTGTTTTATAGCCAGAATCACTCTTATACCAAATAACTTTTTTTTCAGTTTTAAGTAAAGTTGCAGCCTATTTACGTCCCACTGCTGGGCACAGGCCTCCTCTCATTTCTGAGAGGGTTTTAGGGCAAGGAAATGTCCACCGCGCTGCCCCAATACGTGTTGGCGAACTTCACATGTAATCGAAATATTATTTTTTATTTCTCAAACATGCAGGTTTCCTCACGATTTTTTCCTTCACCGCCGAGCACGTGGTAAATCAGCACTTAAAATTGCAATTGACAATTTCATTGGTGCCGGCGGGGATCGAACCCGGGTTGCTCGAGTACTGTGAAGCTTACAGCGAGCGCTAACCATCTGAGCTACCACGGCTCAGGCTTCAGTTTTAAGATAGGGATAATAACATCGATGTTGGCATCGCTAGCTCAACATCGATGTTCGATGTTTAGGCCACTCAAAACATCGATGTTGACCATTATCGATGGTTTTTGTATATGTGTAGATAGTTACACATTGTTTTAAAATTATGTGGGTATACACAGCAAGGAAAAAGTAACAATTAACTTGAATATCAATTTACGTAGAATAGTTATTATGCGACAACCGACAACGACACTACAAAATAAAGCGAAAGCAGTGACCATTGTGACATTACAGGAGACACTTGACAATTAAGTTTGACTCACCATACTGACATTTTTTAGATTAACGATGCGTTCAGAAATTCTGAATTATTCAAAATTTTTAATCTTCAGAGCAGATGCAAGATTTAGTTGATATTGATTTCGCGAGTTCGCATTGTTTGCAAGTTCCCAATTATCGATTATGGGTTCATTGACGTCGATGTTTCGATGTTTGACATATGTCAACATCGATGTTAAAACATCGAAGTTTTAATTTTTAACATCGATGATCATCTAACATCCCTATTTTAAGTGTGTTTCCCACTCAGCGTGTGTTATGCGACGATCGTAAATAAAGCGCAAGGTCAAACTTTACGCGTCAGTACTGATTGTTTTGCACATGGCCAGCTCTATATTGCTTTTTCTCGCGTTAGTAGTCCCCGTAACCTTTTTCTGTAAACCCCGGCTAAGTCTACTTCTATCGTCGTTTACACAGAAGCTCTATCATAAACGACTTAGAACTTTGAGAATATCGATTTATTTTGTTACCACTTATTCATAGAGTAATGATATAAATCGGTTAATATTCTCTTACCCTAAACGTCAAATTCTTTAAGTAAAACCTATATTCGCGAGCTACGCCGCGGGCACAGCTAGTACATAATAAAAATTAGATTTAAAAAGTAAAAACAGACTGCAAACAATAATAAAGTATAAAATAATTTCCGTATAGCTTGAGAAGTCAGAGCTTTAAAACCTTCAATACTAAGCTTCTATATACACTTCAGTCCCACAGACCAATGACAAAAATATTACTTTTTGACAGATTACAGATACGACTTAAAAATGCCTGTATGAAATTTCTTTTTGCACTCGTAGACAAAATTTAAAAGAATGCAAAAAAAAGTTTTATTTCCCCTGTCGATTAATTATCATGTCATTTACTGGCCACAAACATTTTTGGAATTTAATTTGTAAATTATTGTGTAATTTTGCGTGTTCTTTCATACTGCGAAAAATTTCGCCAACTTTAGAATTGATGAATTTGTACTGCAAATAAATGAGAATGCCAGATCGAAGAAGTTCGACGACAGTAAGTACTAAAACTGTGATAAAAAGACTGAAATAAATCATATTTGCTTGCCAGAGGCCCTGTTCTTGCCACCGAGTAGTTAACAAGTTAATTTTGCTCTCAAAGACAAAGCTTGGAGTCAAGTTCCATTCACAGATTAGTTCAGATTTTGCCTGAAGCCAGATGATGGAAGGATTGAAGTGGAGATGCCCGGATGAGAGATATGCTTAGCGCAACATCATTGGAAAAGAAGTATAATATGGTCGAGGGTCAGTTATGGTATAATGATGTGTTAGTAATATATGGGGACACATACAGAAGCCGCATCATTGAGAATTGATTACCAATAGCAGTATGACATTTAAGTGAGATTTAGGAAATATTGTAGTGTCATTTACCTCTTTTATATAGATAGAATTGTTTTTATGTGTAATAATATGCACTTCCCCATACTGCAACTGTAGCTATAATACCTTCGAGACATTGCAATCAATGCTATGGGGTGGCCAGCGCGCCCGCCCGACACAAGCCCCAATAGAGCACGTATGGAATAAGTTTGGAAAGAAGACAAGTTAAGAAAATAAATCCACGGGAACAGGATTTCTTCTAATTTGTTAAAAATGCATTACAAGACTATTGCAAGATAATCTCTCAGGATTTTATTGAGAACTTGATTAGGAGTATACCAAGGAGACTGGAAACAGTTAGATGAGCTAGAGGGAGCAATATTACATTATATTCTTTCCTAAGCATTTATGAAGAAAAAAACCAAATAAAACTATTCAAAAATGTTTCTTTCCTGTAAAACGTTTATCCATTATACTTAATTATAAAGTGTGTATTATTAACACTATGCGTTCCTCTAAATTTGTCTATATATATATTTTAAGTTCTTGGAATTAACAAAAATATTATTGTAAATATGTAAAAAAAAAAACATTTTAGACATCCTAAGAGGCCTGTAATAGATATAACTGTTTGACCAAAGAAAATAAGTTTTAACTGATAAGTAAAAACAGCTCAGGTATAACAATTATATAAAGTTACTAAAATACAATAAATATGTTATTAAAGTTCAGCTTAAAGTAATAACATCCTACCCACATGGCTAATTTACATTAACATGTTAAGTTTTCAATTGGGTTATTCCATTTATCAGCCCTCAAAAATCCACACAGATCAATACTACCTTATTGCACTAACAATAAAAATTAATTAACTTATTTTACCTTAGGGTGGATAAATGAAATAACCCATTCAATTATCTCATCAGCTAAATTTTTAACATAATTTAAAGTGACTTAGCAGGCATGTAGACAAGTAGAATAGAATTATCTCTATTATGGGGTAAAGAGGCAAGCTAATCACTTGACTTAAATGCATAAATTGGGCGAAACGTCACATTCGGAATCATGTGTGTAGTGTCAATGCACTATTAGCCCTCAATTTTGGACAGATTCAAGAGCTTAATAAATAAATGTGTTAAAAATATGTAAATGCTAATTTTATAAACATTTAAAATTTTGTTAATTACGTGTAAATCAGCCTTAACAATAAGATCTAAGTAGTTATTACAAATTAATCAGTAAAAACATCAAGCATAACATAAATTGTTACTTCAACTCATTACTTTATTGGTCCATAAGCACAACTGCTAACCATGTGGTGCTAGGTTCAAAGCTCAGGTCAGGCTTTTAAAAAAGGAGGCAGCAGTTCCTTTAAATTCTAATTTGACAGTTTTTTTTGGATGTTTCGTTTAACGCAATATCATTTTCCACTCTAAAGTAATTTTATATTTCTTTTTATTAAATAAACAATTCCTCAATTTATTTAAACATTTAATTCAGAATGGAGTATTTTAAAATATTTTGATTATTCTTTTTCAGTACACTTCAAAAAGGAGGTTGAAAAGTAAGGTGTGTGTATATATATTAATTACAGTTACTTTAGCAGTGTATTGCACAAGCGGCCTGACAATACAATAAAATGATGGGATGTGGATGGAATTGGAATCATGTGTACCAATTATACATGTTATTTATTGATTAAAATTGTATGTCTTGGTGAATGAACAAGTACTCAGAAATACAAGTTTCAAACCTAGTACATGGGCCCTTGCAACTAAAATAGAATGTATCATTGTAAATCAATAAATCATTTTTCATTTTCATAATTTTATGTAAATTATTTAAATTTCCACTTTAATATAAAAAGAAAATAATCACTCCACAATTTTGATCATGATAATACATAACTAAAGCAATAGCTAGTACATTATTATTTTATTAGTATCATACATCTGCATCATCAAACATCTAACATTGTCACAAAAAATCTACCAATGTGCCAATTTCAGTTTTTGGTCTATCAAAGTCTTGCCTAGAGGCTTCTTGGTGAAAAATAGAATTAGCGGTTTTAGAAGGAAATTGTAACTAATGCTTTCCACATTGCCTACTTAACACTTGATGAAATCTGCTGGTTTCAGATCGATAGCGATGAATAGATATTGAAATACATACAACACGTGTGTGTTTGCCAGGTGTGGCAACTGAGCCTACAGACCGGCACAACATTCAGAAGTTACAATAGGTTACAATAACAATGTATATAAAATACTGTCAGTGGATCTTAATGTAAAATAAAAGGTTAGACACAAAACTTAGATATGCGTGTTTAAGATAAATTGATGTCTTAAACTTCCAATAGTATTAAAACTTACCATTTACTTAGACCTCGCACGCATCTTCCTCCTTTTACGCTTTAGCCTTCGCATACGCTTTTTACGCCACTGTAACAAAATAGAAGATATTAATGCAAACTTAATAAACAAAAATTGACTTTATTACTTAAAAAAGAGATAACTGAAATAAAATACCTTGGCTCTCATGTTGCAATAATTAAAATATAAAAATTGTTGAACTCGTTACAACTTTCTTTAGTAAGATTGTTATTCTAACTCAAGATTAAAATTTACAGTCTGCTGCGCGGTCAGATTACAAGAGAGAAAGAATAAAACATTAAATTTGACAAGATACCACTACCAGAGAGCTAGAGACAGAGACCAAACCAAAAAGTAGGGATAATCGATATACATCGATGCATCGAATTCACTCGATGTTTACAATACGATGCATCGAATCGATCCGATGTTTTGGAAAGTTATTGATATACTCGATGTATCGATGTATTTTCATAAAACATCGAATCAATGATAACCAGTCAATTGTAATGGTGGCACTTCACATGGCTATTTGTATTTGTGATTGCATGTTGCCGTATTTGGCAAAAAATTTTGACGTACGGGTAAATAAATGATACAACCGTCCACACATGGAGCCAAATACCAAAAAATTTAACATGTTTCCTAGCAGAAAGTAGTTGTACCTACAAAATGGACGTTGCACTTGTAGCTGGATTTTATTATTTGAACGCATGTTACTATTATATGTTATACGTAAAAATATACAGTGATGAAAAAACGACCAATAGCAAGGCGATGGTGGTGGTGCATAAAAATCTAACTATCCGTAAAAGCAAATGCAAATCAACTTGGTTGGTACACATCGGCTGCACCTGATCCGGATCGTTCGCTTTTCTTTATTTTGGTTTTGTAACCTCGATACGCAGATGTTAAGTTGAAACTGTATAAAAAGGGTTATTATAGTATAAATGAATACGTGGTTGATAATAAGCCCTGGGAATGAGGTGGTCGCTTCCAAGCTGTTTCTAAAATAAATTTTGTACTTATATAGTTTGTACAATCATTAATGTAAAATTTGCTTTTTAAAAAAAGTCCCGCTGGGTTTCTCGCTGGTTCTTCTCAGGACAGAGGTGTTTTTTCGAACCAGTGGTAAAGTAAAAAATGATTTTCAATAAGAATTACACATGTAATCTATATTGAATAAAAAATTATTCTATTCTATTCTATTCTATAGACATAAGCGACTTCTTTTTGACTTGCAGGGTACATGGTACCCCCAAATTGTCTTTAATGGTATGCCACGCGTGGTTTACTCGTTGCCGGTTTTTATGCCCCTCGTTTCCAAGGTCCCAAATGCATGGGTTCATTTGGTAAAGTTCAAGAAAACTTACAACGGTTTCTTTGTTCCTATTCATTTTCCGTAGGTACCTAAATAATCACTCATTAAGAGGTTATAAACAGGTCCGTCCGTACTGGTTGACAGTTCGCGCGCTTATGAGCCCGACCATTTGTGGCCAGTATATTTGCGTATTTGCCTATTTGTGTCCTTTGATGAGCCTTGAAAAACCGACAGACGATCGGTAAGCCGTATTTGTTATTGGCTATATTTGCCAAATAGGCAAATATTGCAATAATTACGGCAAATATACTCTCTACACATGGAAGTTATTTGTCAAATACCCCAAATACGCAAATACAAATAACCATGTGAAGTGCCACCATAAAAAGGTATACTTACGAACAGCGATCGGGCCAATATCAGAACTGTCTCTACACACATGCCTGCCGTTCTATGTGAGAGTGTACGTCTCGCTGGACACACGCGTTGAGAATAGCGCTAGTTTTATCAAAATATAAATGAATCGGTAAATATAGCCTTGGCTCTTTTTTTTAATATGGAATAAGGGAATGTGCACAGTACACTTGATGTTAAGTGAATACTGTGGCCCAAAGACACCCATATTTATTGATAAAACAACTAATTAATTAATAATTACACCCATAACACAGTCCTTAAAAGCTACAGTATGACTCTACCACGTTTAAAAACGTTACGATGTTCAAATAACGTTCTTTCTGCGGTGCTACCGCAAAAAAAAGACAAAAAGGAAATATTGGGTGAAGAAGCCGCTGTTTATACACTTCTATCACCAGTGTCCAAATTTCATATGTTTTATTGGTATCCATTATGCCGTGTGCTGCGTGCGAAAGTCGCTAATGAACTGATTGAAATTGCCCCAATTGCGTTACACATGTGGCAGCGGTAGCTACAATCTAGGGAGCAAGGAAGGCCTTGCGCCCATGTCGCTCTGCCGCAGGGCCGACTTAAAAATTGCCCCTGCTTGCATACACACATCACAATTAAAGAGGCAATTAGGGGTCATCCCCACTCCTACACCCTAGATTGCGCCTGCGGCAGGCAAGTGAGTAGCCACCTTAAGACCATTTAACCCAGTGGACTCATCCCGCATAATTATTCCCCTCTGCCAAGGTATTGGATTTAAAAGCTTGTGCGTTTATAAAAACTGTTAACGAAGTTGATTTTATCATTACAAGAATGGTTTACGCCGAAGTAGGTGCTCTTTAAAAAATGCCGATCGGTGCGATTAACGTGTACATAAAGCAGTCAAAATAGTTAAAATTTACAAAAAGATGGAGTTATATTCCAAATGTAAGTATTTTTATTGTGATGCATGCTGTTTTCTACTAAAATCATTTAAAATAATATCATAAACATTGACCTACTACTAAATGGACCTCGGCTCTGCGCTCAAGTGTCCGAGTCAAAAGAGTTCCAAAATGCAAAAAGAGTTGCAATTGCGTGCCAGTATTCGTTTTGCCGACCGATAATACACTCCAAAATTACTGTATCACAAAACGAGCAAAACTAATTTATGTATATTTTCGATAAGGACTATTTTAATAATTTAAAAGTAATATTTTGCTTAGATACAAGATACGTAGTATTTAAATTAAATTTACATTAATTGAAAAAACAAAAAAATCATACCGATAATTTTCGCTAGAAGCTGCATAAGATGAAAACAGCTTCTAGTTGTAGTCGAAAGGCTGCTGAATTGTCGCAAGTAAGAATATATATATCTATATATATATATATATATATATATATATATATGACATGTACAATGATTAATGATCCTAAATTATAATTTATTTATTATTTATTGCATTCCTTAATTTAAAAGAATACAATGGGCGAATTTATTGCGTTAATGCATTCTCTACCAGGTGAGAGTTCGACGTAGGTGTAGCAGAATAGAATAAAAACAAAATATAAAATAAAGATATATATATAAATTTTACTAATATGTAAAATAAATAAATACAAATATAAATAGTACCTCAAAGATATTTTATAGGTCCAGATACCGTGTACGCGCAACTAAAACGCTTCCATTTCAAAGGCGCCAATATTGGCGTATTCATTCGATCGTTCCGCCATTACGCCAGCGACGTTCGCTGTGAACATACGTCACGCACCGGTGTTTTTAATTTCGCAAAATGACTGTTTGTGCTGTGAAATCATATAAAAATTACTCTTCGAAAAAAGATAAGGATAAGAACATCACTTTTCATAAGTAACTATACAATTTTATGGTGTATTTCTTTGTAAAAGAATACGAAAGCTAAATGTCAATACAAGTAATAATACTGCGCAATAATATTCGAGTGTTGCCTAGGCTATGAAATGTTTTTACCATTTTTTAATGTCATGATCAACCACAAAGGTTATCTGTATAGGGGTTTTAAACAGTCTAATTTTATAGATTTTACCCAACCTATAGAGTTAAACCGTTTTAAGGGTTAGGGTCGAACTACATCTGGCAGCATGAAATTGCACTTTCCTGTGCTTCTATCCTTTTTGGTCACTCAGAACCGTTATAGTGTAACCGGTATAGTTCCACCCTCAAAAAGCCGATTGTAAACCGGTTTTAAAAGTTTATCTATCATTCTTGACAATTCATACTAATATAATATTATAAATGTGAAAGTGTGATTTTTTTCTTTATTTGTTTTTGTCCTTCCTTCACGCAGCAACGGAACGGAGCAATTTAAAAAAAATAAACATTTTGCTATCTCTTGGCTGAAGTTTACGCTTAACCAAACTTACTTTTTTTCGTCATTTTACTTAGGATTGAAAAATAGTTTAATGTCTTCGTAAAAAGTGTCAATATTTTGTGTTCTACAGTACAAAAGTGTAGTACTCTGTATATATTTAGTAATAATAGATTATAAATATATGTTACATACATAAATATCTACTGTGCTTTTTTATTTATTTTAACTGTTACATTAATTATAGGTTTTTTTACATATCTTCAATATTTTAGTGCGATGTTCGTACCTACATAAAACACACATAAGCAACCATATCCCCATACACACACACACACACACACACACAAATGCACACGCCACGCACACACATTTTATACTCTTAGAATCAATAGGTACGTCAATAGGAATGAAATATAAAATCTCCCACATTTTTTGGGTAATCTATTCGCACTGTTATTACCGAAGTCACGCACATTAATGCAGCCATGGTGTGTAAGATATGCGCGTCACGTGGTACTCACGCAAACATGAATCAAAGACTGTCTTCATTATGAACGTTGCGGTGTGTTAGCAACACGGTATCTGGACCTTTTTTTTTTTTACATGGGGAAATGCCTACGCATACCCGCCTCGCGGGGGGCAAGGACGGGTTATGTCGGACTCGCACCGACTAAAACCCCATGGTGTTCCACCCTCGTCGCATATTGGCAGGGCCACGGGAACGCTCTCGCACACATCCGCGGCCCCACCTGCGCTGGGCGCCCCATGGCGGTCCCTCCCCGGGAGAGGACCACTCCTCCCCCATCTCCCTCTCAGGTAAGGCGCACCAGAACACATGGCGCGCCCTCCTCCTCGGCCTCCAACTTCACATGCGCAACAGACGCCCCCGTGTCCGATGCGCGAAGGCCATGGGGCCAGGAAAAACTAGCACTCAGAAGCACCAGCCTTCCTCACCCCAGCGGCGGATCTGGTCTATGGCTCCGCCGCCAACCAAGATTCGGCTGCGGAGGGTAGGGAGAGCGGCGCCTCGCAATACCGACACTCCTCTCCCCCCGCAGCCCCACCACCACCGCATCATTTAACGGTGCGGCCCCGTCTGAGTCGCGGAGGATAGGGCGAGTGGCGCATCGCCATACCAGCACGCCTCTTCCTCCGCGACTCCACCTCGGCTGCAGCGATAGAGGGAGATAATGTAAAGTCATAAACAGTACTCGATGTTGCAAAAACATCAATTTTTTTTAACCGATGCATCGAAATATATCGATGCACAGTCTCGATGCATCACATCGAAATAAAACATCGATGTATTTTCAAAGTGGACACCCCTACCAAAAAGCAAAAGTTGTTGATAGTTGATCCGATTCGCCATTTAGGGCAGGCAAAGGACTTTATCCATACAGCCTATTCTGGTTTTTTTCTATTTTCATATGTAACTCTTAACAATATACTGACGCTTGCAAAGTTTTTTGAAGATTTTGGAAAGTACCTATGCATTCGCATGCACCATAGACTTAGTATATACTGGCGTATAGACCGACATAGTGTGCAATGGAGAAGAAAATTCCTTATGGCAAAAATGCAAGATAGAAAAGGATACCAAATCTCATGACTCTGTAACCGATTTTGAATTTGAATGACATGTGGGTACAAGTCGGCACCTAGTATATAGTATAGATGTGCCAACTCGGAAAAATTACAACTCGAGTTGAAATTCACGCAACTCGAGTTTAAAGTCGAGTTAGCAGTACGAAACAGAGTAAATGATTTGTTACAAATTAATTTTCTACCGACTTCAAAAAGGAAACGGTACTCAATTCGACTTATGTATATTTCATTTTAATCTTATTCATAATAAGTACTTGTATTTAACAACAAAACTAGCTATGTAGCAGTCTTCAAGAAACAATATTAATCTAGTTTTAAGATATAGGTACATAAACTATTAATATATTAATCATCACCGTCAAAATATTCTTAAATAAATTCATTTTTTTTTTCAAAATTAAAATATTAATTTTAAGTTAAGTTTTATAATTGGCGTTAATTTAAAATAACCACCAACCACCACCACCCTTTTCGGGTATTACAATAATAGATCTGTGACTTACATAACTATATTGATCACAAACCCTTCAAAATTATAAAAGAAATTAAATTACATAACTTAGCTATTATAAAATTCTAAATAATAAATTATTTTAGTTATAGCTAAATACTCTTTAAACCACAAAGCGCGAACAAAAAACAACGAACGAATCGCGCTCTTACTTTTTGCTGGCTCACTTTATCCGTTCATGTCCAGTAGCTCTAACTCGAACTAGGGAGATTCAACTCGAGTTAACTTGAGTTAAGCGCAATTCGAGTTGACCCATCACTAGTATACAGTTATCTGTGGTCGGCACGCAAGACATAAATTCCTAGATATTTTGTAATTTTTTAAAGTGTAATTATGGTTATTTTTAGTAAGTAACTTTTTTCCAAAATGGTTTCTTTTTCTGTGAGAGAGCGCCACGTTAATAATAGTAATATCCTGATAATGGGTCTGGCCACCCAATTTTGTTAAGGGTATCAAAAAATTGTATAAAAAATTACGAATTCAACGGTATTCTTATTTTTTTCTACCTTTAAAAATGACTGAAATATTGATGAGTAAAATGGTGTTTTACGGTAAGGGCGACCGCTTTGCTCCGCATCGCAACGTGACGTCACAAAGCGACACGTCGATGCCACACACAGTAGTCTTTATTGTTATATTTTTCTTATTCTCTCCATATTTATTACTCCATAATTGTCTTGTCATGTTATTTATTTATCAGTAACCTTTATTTTCTGTTTTTTTTTTTTAATTTCTGTTATATCACGCTCCTTGGGAATAAAATAGTGACCTAAGATACAGGTTTTACCTAGTTAAACCACCAGTTTTTCACCTAACAACAGTATTGTATCAGATGTAAGCACATATTTTTTGTTTTCTGAATGTATATTGTTGGTGAAAATAAATAAATAAATGAAATAAAATAAAAATAAATTTAATTTTACTGGAAAAAAAATCATATAAAAGGAAAATGTTCAATACTTTAGTTTATACATCTAATCAAATAGTTTATTTGTGATTCACAGTTTACATACAATTACACAAATAAAGTTCAGTCTGTGATCAGCCTCATGGGCATCATCATCATTACAGCCCTTCATAAGTCCACTGCTGAACATAGGCCTCCCCCGAGGAATGCCACAAAGTACAGTCCTGAGCCACCTGCATCCATCAACTTCCTGCATGTCTTACCTGGTACGTCACTCCATCTAGTGAGGGGTCGCCCTACACTTCGCCTGCCGGTACGGGACTGCCACACGAGAACCTTTCTTCCCCATCGGTTGTCGATTCTTCGAGCTATATAGCCGGCCCACTGCCACTTCAGCTTACTAATCCGTTGGGCTATGTCGGTTACTCTGGTTCTACTGCGGATATCCTCATTTCTAAGTTTATTTTTTAAGTTTAAGCCCTCTCCATAACTCGCTGAGCGACCTTGAGCTTCCTCATACGGCTAGCAGTGAAGGACCACGTATCAGATCCGTAAGTCATTACTAGCAACATGCACTGGTTGTACAATTTCGTTTTCAGGTTTTGAGGTTTGTCTAACGAGAAGATGTGTCGTAGTTTCCCGAACGCTGCCCAGCCGAGTTGAATCCTCATGGGCATACAAATGTCAAATATTAATAGTTCATTGATTACATTATTCATAATAATAGATTACATTATTAGATTAAATTATTCATCATAAATAATATTGATTACATTGGATTAGATTAGATTATTCATAAATTATTAGTTCAAAATTATCATAAAGTCGTTGGGTTTATTATAAGTATTATGTCATCTAATACAGTCAACCGGCCATTAACTCTGACATTCGATATAATATGTAGGTAAGCGACCGTATACTTCCGAGTGCGCGGTTAATACTGAACTTAGCAAATTCCTACTGCACGTTCGCTCTCTCGGATTGTGACGTCACGTCACAGAGAACGAGCGGGTAAAAATTAAAAAATATTGCGAAACTTCAAAACGTTATAACTTTCGTATTTCTGCACCAATTTGAATGAAACAAAAACTATTGTTATTTTCATAAACGTAGCTTTAAAGCTATATTATAGGTTTTATTGTCAAATTAGAACATGTTGGCAAAGAGAATATAATCACTACGTTTACATGTTGGTGTGACCCATTGCACATTTCACAGGTAAATTCTCCAGACGTCGTCAATATTATGACACGTTTATTTTTGGTTAAAAGTTATGTTATAATGTTTAAAACATAGAATGATTTGAATTATTTTGTTAATATTGATATTTTTCAAGAAAGAAAGTCACGTTGTTGATAATTTGTATGAATTTCGTAAATACATTTCTATACAAAATATTTTACATGTACGCTAGGGATTGACTCAACTATATCAAAAATAATATCGATATTTATCTTGAATGTTTATATTGAATGGATAGACTTGCCCACACAACAAGAAAATAAATCCTCGATTTGCGTGCTATAAATATTATTTTATTTTACCGTTCGAAAACAGGTTCCCTCCGGATTCTATAATTAGAAAAAATGATTAAAGTTAATTGGACGGGTTGGTTGGAATCCAAAGAAAAAACACAACAATTTGCAGCAAACATTTACTTGAGAAGTATAAAAGAGAAAATAGAATAAAACAATTTTATTTATACTGTTTGAAATATAGAATGTTTTGAATTATTTTGTTAATATTAATATTTTGCAAGGAAGAAAGTCACGTTTTGATAACTCGCATGAATTTCGTAAATACATTTTTATACAAGATATTTTACATGTACGCTAGGGATTGACTCAATTATATCAAAAATAATGTCGATATTTGTCCTTAATGTTTATATTGAATCGATAGACTTGCCCACACAACAAGAAAATAAATCCTCGGCTTGCTTCTATAAATATAATTTTATTTTGTCGTTCGGAAACAGATTCTCTCCGGATTCTATAATTAGAGAAAATGATTAAGGTTAATTGGACGGGTTGGTTGGAATCCAAAGAAAAACTCAACAATTTGCAGCAAACATTAACTTGAGAAGTATAAAAGAGAAAGTAGAATAAAAACAATTTTATTTAAAGAAGCCGTTTCTAAATTATTTGTACCAGGAATTATAATATTTTTATAATATTACTTCAAAACTTTAGATAAAATAGAGACAGATTTTTATACATTATAAAACTGTAGTACATTAAAGGCAAAAAATCCTTGAGATTATCCTATTTAAGCAATTATGAACCCAACTAAGTATCTGTTTATCAACCAAAATATGTAAGCTTACTTCACCACCCGTACCTCACGGTGACCGTGACTCTAGTGCAATATTCATAGCATCACGCTATTTTCCCCAAGGAGTTGCGCGTAGCTTCGGATTATATTTCCAAAGTCACAATGTAATTAATAGAATCAGGCGTTACTTTGCGTAAATCCATTATATAAAAGCTTTTAAAAAAATTTGCTTCGCAAAATCCGCGCTATAAAATAAAATGAAGTGTCTTACTTAGTATGAAGAGCACCTCCCGCCCTCCCTCATTTGCGTGCACTATCCCAGTCACCACTACTCCCAACACCACTACACTAGGCAAGACACACCACTGACGACAATACGACACGTCATTCGCCTCTACACGAGGCATCCTCAGGTGATGTAGACTCTACGGTGGCTGACCGTTAAGACTTAAGACTTAACGGTCAGCCACCGGATTAGTGGTGACGGGGATAGTGCATGCAATTGAGGGAGGGCGGGAGGTGCTCTTCATACTAGGTAAGACACATCATTTTATTTTATAGGGCGGATTTTGCGAAGTGAATTTTTTTAAAAAGCTTTTAAAGTCACAATGATAAAACTATTAGCGTGGTTAGATATAATATATTTGTAATAATCTTGAAGTGCCACTAGACGCTCGCGCTTGAGATGCGCAGTTCAATGCGCCAGGGTAGTATAAATTCCATAGTATTTGAAAAACTTTTTCATACGTGGTAGAGCCATGCTGCAGCTGTATTAATAGTATAATTGTAGAACGAATAGGTCGGCTCGACCGGGGAAGGACCACGCTCTCACAGAATACCAGCGTCAAATAGCAGCTTAACACTGCTGTGTTTCGCATGGTGAGTGTAGAAAACTTGAGACACTTTTAACTAGAAATGAGGCATTCCATCTTAGTCCACACGGGTGACAACACATCTACATTTTGATTTGTAACAGAAGATAGATGTAGATGTCTATGGGCCACAGCAACCACTTACCATCAGGTGGACTGTGTGCTCGTTTGTCATCCTATACTATAAAAAAAAACTCATAACGCTTGATGCCCGATTCATGCTTGATGGCCGACGACATTGTGCCGAGGGCTTAAATAGCGTGGTTCATCGTCTATAACGTTAGTCGTAGAGAAGAGGAACTCGTGGTTAAGTAATAGCTGCGTGTATCAATAGATAATATGCTAGGTGAAGTTGTACTTGCCTCGGTCAGTCCATGAAGGAATTACCATTTCCTTAATATACCGAGATTGAGAGAATAAAGAGTGCATCTGTATCCTCAGATAATTGTCAAAGTCTCGTGCTATCATTATTGGTAGCCAGAGTTTTATCTCAAGAGTTGATTGGTTCACCGTACCACCTATAGTATTCGATGGAGTTGTAATCCCTTACTTTGACAATGTCAAAAACCTTGGTATTTATATTGATAATTCCTTAAATTGGATACGCCAACTGAATGAGGTAAGTAAGAAAACCTTTGTCGCTCTTTGTTCACTGCGTCGCCTTCGATCATTTCTTCCCATTCTTAAAAAAATTATGCTCGCACAGTCTCTTCTCCTTCCGATCCTCAACTATGCTGACGCAGACTATGTAGACATAACTGAGGACCAGCTAAATAAGCTTGAGAGACTTCAAAATACTAGTATTTGGTTCATATTTGGATTGCGCAAATATGACTATATTTCCAATTTCGCTCACGTCTCAAGTGGTTACCTATCCGACTTCGCCGGAACATGCATATTCTTTCTATTCTCTACTATGTAATATTTCATCCTTCTGCTCCTCCCTATCTAAAAGAGAAGTTTAATTTTGTGGGGCTTCCGGGGGAACCTCTACGCTCTTCTTGAAAATTAGTTTTAAGGGTACCAACTCACAAAACATCGTTTTTTAATAAATCGTTCACTGTCGAGTCTATTAAGCTCTGGAATGCCCTACCGTTGCACATACGTGAAGCACAATCTATTGTAATCTTTAAGAGACTACTTAAAGAACATTACTTGTTTCAATCGTCCGGAGACCGTTAGGATAATTATGTGATTATGTATTTATTGTATTTATCAGCTTTATATTATTGTTTGAGGAAATTTGTAATTTATTTATGTATTTTTGGGTAGATATGTAAGTTTGTTTATATACTCTTATATATGTATGTTTATGTATGTATTATATTCTTTACTTTATCTTTTATTATGTATTAGTAATTTATATCATTTCATGTGTTAGTTATTTATATGTTATTTTATTGCATGTATTGCCTATATATCGCATTTATTGATATTATATTTTGTATAATTATATTGCACCACCTACCCAGTATTCATTGTTTATTCCTTTACACCCTTGGTTGCCTGGAAGAGATCGCTATGTAGCGATAAGGCTGCCAAATTGTACATTTAACCTGTCTATTGTTATGTAATTTGTTTATTAGTTTGTGGTGTACAATAAAGTATATTCATTCATTCATAATTGGTACACTTCACTCTGTTAAGATCATTATGTTTTAAAATTCATGCAGCTAAAATGATAATTAGTTTATTATTACTTTATACTTTTCAGGGACAGATGAAAGAATATAGCCATGAAGCATGATGAAACCTCATAAACATATTGGCCTTTAAACAGAGTAATCTTATTTAACTGGTTCCTACAAGTTTCCTTATTTAAATTATTAAGTTTACCTTCATACTTAAGCCAAATGTTAAAATAAACTTAATACTTACACATATATGAAATATAAAGCAGCCATTATGTATTCGGTTTCCCGTTTTTTATGTCCCCATCAAAACATTTTATAAAATATAGAAAATATAAATAGGTTTATACTTAATTAAGTTTTTACCTATTTATAACAATATATTTAAAAAGAAATTCCGGGGGAAACTGTCCATGGTAGTAAACATTTTCTCCAAAGACCATAACTCGAAAATACATCTTTCCGATCCGATTCTTAGGGATTTTTTTTTAAGTTTATCGGTAGAGTCACCTGGGATTTTTTACAATTTAATTAAAATCCAACAAAAGGCAGGTATTTTCAGCTTATTCCGAGAAATATATGAATGTTTTTTAATTATTTTAGAACTATCGTGGTAAAAATAAAACGGAAGATTAATTTGCACCGTGTACAGTAACTTCCAAATAATTAATACCATCAAAAACATAACTTGTAAAAGAAGCCAAGTCTCGCAACTCGGTCCTTCTACCGGATTCTAGCGGATTATACCAATGTGTGGTGCAAAAAGGAATCATTAGAGCAAGAAAAAGTGAAAAGGATCAATCAATAATTATTAGAACTGATGATGACATTAAAGCTTTGCTACAAAAGGAAGTCCATGTACTGCTGCAATAAGTTATTTTATATAGGTACTACCTTTCACATAAAATATATTAAAATATTATTTAAATGGACATGCAGTTAGACGATATTTGTGAATTGAGTAATTACACTAACATTAATTCATTTCTAAATCATATTCCTGTTAAAAATTGCCAAACTAACCTTTTATGCATGCATATAAATATAAGGTCTTTGATTAAAAACTTTGATGCATTGGAACAGTGTGTGTACGAATCTAACGCATCTATAGATATTATATTAGTAACGGAAGCTAATATAACTGACTTCCTAAGCGACATGTATCACCTGCACGATTAGGAAATGCACACAATACTGCGTAAAAACCGAAGGGGTGGCGGTATTATAGCATATATACACAAGAAAAATAAGTTAACAAGAATAAGTAACGTACAAAACATTTTGAACATATACTATTTCAAATTAGCACTCCATCTTTTTATGCGGCAACTGTAGGTGCAATTTATCGCACTCCTAATCTAAGTAAACACTTATTTATCGACGAACTTCACACATTAATCGGTAGTCTGGACAAAAAGTGCGAACAATTTATACTCGGAGATATGAACATAGACTTAAAAACATATTCTCCTATAATACATAAATATAACTGCATGCTTCATAACTACGGCCTTACGTGCGGGATTACACAGTACACTAGAATTGAATTAACTGACGATAGAATAACTAAATCCTGTATTGATCATGTGCACGCGAGATCACGCACGCAAGATGTTTACACCGCAGCGCTTGGAATTATGCTGGCGGACCACCGGGCGGTAGTGCTTGCCTGTGTGGGACAAACTTATGCGCGTACACAGGGTGAAAACACTTATAAAATATATATAACAATGATATAAAAATATAAATGAACGCTACAACGATGCAAAAATTAATTTAAAAATGAAAAACACCAATAAAAAACATACCGAAAATAAATGGATAAGTTAACGTATTATAAAAGGTTGTGAGTATAGAGATAAACTATTATTCCAATGGATCAAAGATAATAATAATAAAATATTAAAAACATAATATAATAAAGCGCGAAATTATGAAAATAAGTTAATCAGATCCTCCAAACATAAATACATCTATTATGAAATTAATAAATATAAAGATAATTTAAAACAACTCTGGTTTATTCTAAATAGAATAACAGGTAGGGTACGTAAAACAGTAGATACAGTTCTCCTAAATGCGTTTGGAGGCAAAAACAAAAATAAAAACATTATTGCAAATAACTTTGCGAATAAACTTCATAGTGGTGTTCAAAATATAATACCTCAATGTAAAAATAATATTTTAGATAAAATAGAATACAGACAACCTGTGAACGTAACAATTAATTTTCGAAAAGCAACACCTAAAGACATCCTTAAAATTATAAAAACAATAAACGTTAATAAAGCTCCGGGTTTCGACAAAGTACGGGCGATAGATATAAAGCAAATTGCTCCGGCTATTGCAAAATTGGTCAACGCTTGTATAAAGACTAATAAATATCCAGACGAATTGAAAACTGGAATCGTGACACCTATATACAAAAAGGGATGTAAACAGGACTACGATAATTACCGTCCTATAACTATATTGCCTATAATAGACAAGATTATAGAAAAATACATAGCAAGAAAAATTTATAACTTTTATGGTCTGAATAATATTCTAAATGACACACAGTTTGGATTTCAACCCAAAAAAAGCACTACTCAGTTACTTTCCCTATTTACCGATAATATATATGAAAATCTTAATGAAAAAAAAAAAACATGTATTGCTGTTATTTATCGACTATAGTAGGGCGTTCGCTACTTTACGTCATGAGCGACTAGACGACTGTGGAATTAGAGGGCCAATTATCTCAAAAATCGTTCCTATTATGTCAAGGTAGGAGATACATTAAGTAATAAAGTGTTGGTAAGTGAAGGTACAGCACAGGGTTCAGTATTAGGACCGCTATACTACATCACTTACGTGAATAATATCAATAAATTGATTAAAAACTCAAAAACTTTCCAATTTTCCGACGATACATGTCTGGTGGTAGCCCACCACAATATGGATAAGGCAGTAAACCTGTCACAAGAAGACTTTACGAAGCTCATGCAGTGGTCACATGACGCAGGTCTAGTACTTAATTCGAATAAAACTAAAATGATGTACGTTAGCTCGAACAGTGGTAGAGCCACGCGGCAGCTTTTGCTGTCGCACGGATGGGCCGGCTCGAACCGGGGTGGTACCACGACCTCACAGAAAACCAGCGTGAAGTAGCGTGTAGTAGAGAGTAGTTTACCTCTGCGTTTCGCTTGGAGAGTGCAGGTGGCCGGAGGCCCTTTTTACTGGAAATGAGGCATTCCATCTTAGTCCTCACGGGTGACAACGCATCTACATATTGATTTGTAATAGAGGATAGATGTAGATGTCTATGGGCCACAGCAACCACTTATCATCAGGTGGACTATGTACTCGTTTATCGCCCTTATCCTATAAAAAAAAAGTCAAAATAGATTAAAACATAACATTACTCTTATAGCTCATAATCACACATGTCTTCATAATATCCAAAATTCAGCCCATAATAACAACTGTGAATGTCCCCAAATTGAAATAGTAGAAAAATGTAAGTATGTATTTAGGTTTAATAATTGATGATCGTATGAAATGGACTGATCACATTGAATCTGTATACGACAAGCTACGAGCAATCCTTGCAAAATTTTATCTCATCAAGAGTAAAGTACCAAAGTACCTTACCAGATGTTACTGTTACTATATAATGCACTCGGCGAATCAATAGTCTCGTACGGGTTGAGCAGTTACGGACGCACTTATAAAACTCACCTTGAAAAAATATACGAGCTACAGTTGCGCATCCTTAAATGTATCACCCCTCTCAAAATAAAAGATAAATATAAAAAAAATCCTTATGGTCTTTCCCATCATTGCAAAATACTACCAGTACACGACAAAGTGAAATACCTATTGCTACTTGAAAATTATGGCAAGGAAGAATTAAAAATTAGCCGTATTTATACAAAATTTACTAGACAAGCCCTCAATCCATATATGATTATCCCAAAATAAAAAATTTGTACGGAAAATTTAGATTACAATATCAAAATCCCGCTCTTTTGAACCAAATTCCCAAACCAGTAAAAAATGAACTTACAGAAAAAAATATTAAATATATGCTTAAACAGTATTTTATAGACAAATTGTTAACGATAGCTAATAATAATTTAAACTAAAATATAAAACTATATCCACTAACACACATCATAATATTATAATATACATAAATAAAACTAACATAAATAAAATTTTACTAATAAATATATACATAGATACACACAATTATAACATTATTATCTCAATCACTAATTTTCATTTAATACTAACCATATTTTGCTTTGGTACACACCTAGTTAAAAAAAACATCTTGCTATTTTTGTCACATCATTTATATACGTCATTAAATAAGTTGTCGCAACGGGAACCAATTGAACATGATCGAAGTTACGAATGGCGGTACATGGAAAAACTTTTGTAAGTTTATTTGTACTGTCGGATGTTATTAAATAGCTATACTTTGTAATAAATAAATAAATAAAATAAAATAATACATTTCCTATTTATAAGTTTACCATGGCGTAGAGATAATCGCAAAATATCTATAATTACTAAATTTTATGAAATATTTAGCACAATGACCATTCCGTTTTACTCTCAAATATTCAATTTCATACTACCCCTCGATCATTTCAATCTTTCTATTTATACTAAATTAAATGGTTACTTCTTTGCAAACACTAAATGACATAGATTGTGCTGAAATTGCTGACTCTATACAATGCAATATCCAGGACTTGGGTAAACACATTAAAATTAATAAATCAGATCTGACTATCTTTACGCAAAATATAAGAAGCGTGAATTGTAATTTTGATGATCTTTTGGTAACTATTGCGCAACTAGAATTTGATCCTGATGTATTGGTCCTAACAGAGTGTCATCTAGATAAAAGCAAAGTTATTCCTATTCTTCCAAACAATACACATCTTGCAACAACACATCCCATAAATCAGAATGATGGTGTAGTGATATATACAAAACCTGTTTAAAAGCTAACATTACAGAAGTTGTATTAAAAGTGGCGTCATGCTTACAAGTAAATATTTTTAACCATGTTATACTTGGTATATATCGCTCTCCATCCAACAGTAACGCATCAAATTTTATAGATTCTCTAAACAACCATTTGTCAACTATAAATTCTGCTGATGTTACTATCACAGGTGACATTAATATAAATATAATTCTTAAATCTAATGAAAAATTATATGAATGCAATAACAGAATAAATTATTTGTACATGATGTCTACACACGGTTTATTAAATGGACACAATTTTCCTACTCGTGAAAATAGTTGCCTAGATCATATAATTATAAAATTAAATGGACCTAAAGTGCCAGCATTTATAGCAATTATTAACACAACAATTACTGATCATCTAAGTCTATTACTAATCCTATCAAAAGGTAAACATAAATCTATACAGACTAAAACTAAATTAATAATAGATTACGAGAAAGGCTACAATCAAAGAGAATATAATCACTACGTTTAGCTACAATGTTTTGCTTGAAAGAAACTTAGAGAGTCTACTCTTGTGTGAAGACCCTAGCTTACTTTTTGAACAACTTACTCAAAAGTTAAAAGAATCATTAGATAAGGGATAAAATTACTAAGTATCTTCCAAAAACTCAGCGAACTATAAAGCCTTGGATCAGTACAGGTATTTTGCGATATATAAGGAACAGAAACCAAATGCAGCTTAAACTAAAATCTGACCCAGATAATAATATTCTAAAAATAACATTTAAAAAATATCGTAATCATTGCAACAATTTGATGAAAAAACTTAAGAGAAAATACGAACGGGAACAACTTACTAATGCTTTTTTTTATAGGATAGGGTGACAAACGAGCACACAGTCCACCTGATGGTAAGTGGTTGCTGTGGCCCATAGACATCTACATTTATCCTCGTTTGCGAATCAAAATGCAAATGCGTTGTCACCCGTGAGGACTAAGATAGAATGCCTCCTTTCCAATAAAAAGGGTCTCCGGTTCTCTACACTCACCATACGAAACACAACAGCATGAAGCTGCTATTTGACGCTGGTATTCTGTGAGAGCGTGGTCCTTCCCCGGTCGAGCCGACCCATTCGTGCTACAACTATACTACTAATATAGCTGCAGCATGGCTCTACCACGTAAATAATGCTTCTAAAAATACAAAAAATCTATGGAAAACTATAAATACTATAACTCAATATAAACCCTCTAAGACATATTGTAATGAACTCCTTACAATGAAATCATCTCCTAATGAATCAATTAATTTTGTTGGTGAATTTTTTGCTAGTATTGAAAAAAAAAAAAAACTAGCTAATTACATCAATATACCTCAAAATCCTATACAAAATACAAGTCCTCATTTGACATCATTCGTTCCTTTTGACACTGATCCACAGGAAGTTGTCCTTACTATTGATAGTCTCAAAACTGATAGTGCTGCTGATTGGGACAATATTCCTACTAAGTTTCTGAAATGGTGTAAGTTCCTCATCGCCCCTGTAATTAGTCACTTGGCTAATCTTTGTTTTCGTACAGGATTATTCCCGGTCTCACTTAAAAAGTCTTTAATTACTCCGGTTTATAAAAGTGGTAAGAGAGACGATGTCAACAACTATAGGCCTATCTCAGTCCTTACATCTATTTCAAAAATTGTAAAAAATATAATCAACATCCGAATAATTAAGTATTTAACTAAATATAACAAATTATCAAAAACTCAATTTGGATTTAGAAAAAAAATTTCTACTGAAGACGCGGTTTTAGCACTTACTTCTTTAATAATTGAAAATGTTGATCACGGAAAAAAATGTATTACAGTTTTTCTTGATTTAAAAAAGGAATTTGACACCGTCTCTCTTCCCACTCTAGTTGCTAAACTAGAACATATCGGCATTCGAAAAAACCACTTGAATTGATGAGGGACTAATTGCAGGGACGTACCCAGAGGGTGACAATTGGAGACTACCAAAGTCAAGACTTCAACATTACTTACGGCGTACCACAGGGGAGTGTCTCGGGCCCTACTCTATTCTTGATATATATCAATTAGCTTACAGAATTAAATAGTCTTTTCGTATGCTGATGACACTGCTATTGTGTTTACTTATAGTACTTGGAAAGGTGTATTTGAGAAGGCTGAAAAAGGTCTTTCTAAGATCTCTAGATGACTTAGACATAATCTACTAAAACTAAATGTTAATAAAACCAACTATATGTGTTTCAATAGAGATAAACGAACACAACCCTCTAGTGAAACTTCACTAAAAATTCATCAATGTGATGATACGGTTTTTTTTATTGTAATTGTGAACTTGAGCGATTACATAACACAAAATACCTTGGAATAATTTTTAACAAGGGTTTTTTTTTGGAGTTTATGGCCTGGTATCTAGACCTTTAGGCCAAGTCTTGAGTAGTTTTATTCGGTTTATTATAATTTCCCAAATGTATAATTATCCTTCATAGTTCACTGTTTCACAATATGTTGATGCGTCACATTGTGCAGCCCTTGGGAGATTTTGACGGCAACTTGAGCCAGCAGACAGCTGACAGTTGGCGATGGTATCTTAAGGCGCCTATGCAGACAAACAGCTTATCTTGAGAATCCATCACCATCAGAGCACTTGTTTCACCGTTTCCACTAATAGTTCACATGCGTAGACAGTTAATACATAAAATCGCACCACTTTTACATATCAAAATCCACTTCAAACTATTATTTAAACTATAATACAGGAGCAGCGAACCGCCGCCGGTCAAGTTCCCGCCAAAACTCCTTTAACAAGGGTTTACAAGGGTCAAGGGATAGACAATAAAAGCATGTAATTGAAAAAATATGACAGTAAAGGGACCATAATATTAAATCAGTCTATAAAATAAAATGTATCAAAACTTTTCGGTTGAAATCTATAGGAATGCCGTATAAATGATAGAGGCGCCCTCATTTTTTTTTCATGAGTTTCTTGACAGACTGTACATATATATTTATAAAATGTTTTAATGGGGAAAGAAAAAACAGGGAGACGGAGTATATAATGGCTGCTTTATTTTTTATATAACTATTACTTTTTATAATTACAAACATTTAATAATTAATAATTAAATACATTATAGAAGTTTGTTTCAACTATCAACTTTTATATGGATGTAAACTTAATAATTCTAATAAAGAAATTTGTAGGAATCAGTTAAATAAGATAGCTATTTAAATGTTAATATGTTAATGAGGTTTCATCGTGCTTCTTGTTTATATTCTTTGATCTGTCCCTGAAAAGTATAAAGTAATAATAAACTAAAAACATTATCATTTTAGCTGCATGAATTTTAAAAACATAATGATCTTAACAGAGTAAAGTGCACTCTCTATTATCTCAATCTTGGTATATTAAGGAAATGGTCACTCCTTCATGGACTGACTGAGGCAAGTGCAACTTAATCTCGCAGATCTTTTGATCCGTGCAGCTATTACTTAACCACGAGTTTCTCGTCTCTACGACTAACGTTACAGGCGATGAACCACGCTGTTTAAGCCCTCGGCACAATGTTGTCGGCCAGCTAGCATGAATCAGGCATCGAGCGTTGTGAGTTTCAAATGCTATGGAATTTATACTATCCTGGCACATTGAACCGCGCGTTTCAAGCGCGGGCGTCTAGTGGCGCTTCAAGAGCATTACAAAAAGGAGAGAATTGTAAAAGAGAGAGTATGTGTTTACAGAGTTATTTTCATTAAAATCACCAATCTCAGTTCAAACAACCCTCTCAGTTCATATAATCCCTTTGGATGAGTTTTTCTGGAAATAGCCATACAATGGGACTACACAAACTTAGAGGGTTGTATTGATGATTATAATGATTATTATTCTGTAAATACATACTCGTTACGGTCGCGAATCATATTTTGTTAAACATACAACCTGACACTATCCTACAAATTGCAAAAAACGTAGGACTATTAAAATTATGCGGGTTACCCTTGCGCTTTCGCCTTAAAATGTCTGTCAATTTTTTTATACATATACTCCAAATTCGTAGGCTGGGGTAGGAGAGGTCAAAATATCTAAGAGCTTATTTATTGCGTGCCGACTTGTGCCGACCTATCATTCAAAATTGGTTACAGAGTCTTGAGATTTCTTATCCTTTTCTATCTTGCATTTTTATTTTGCCATAAGGAATTTTCTTTTACCTTGCACACTATGTCGGTCTATACGCCAGTATATTCTAAGTCTATGGTTCTAACTATCTCTCAATCTTGTTTCGTTTTGTCGCGGTTATAATATCGTAATTAAATTGAACCTTAATTGACTCAGTCCTGTTTGTATAGTACGTCCAAAGAGTATAATAAGAGTACGTCCATGATCTGTGCTTAATAGTGGGACTTTTATAGCTATATTGGCTGTAACTTTACTTAACTTTAACTTTTGAGCAGCTTGACATATTATCGTCCTCAACTATCCGAGCATATAGTGAAAAATTTTGCGAATACAATGCACATAATATATAGTATAAAAATTGTATAATGTAGTAATAATACTTTTAATATTTCGATTTTCTACCGAAGGACTCAGTAGTCATTGTCACTTATTAAAAAAAAAACTTAACTTATTTGACATAAGCAGGTGTGCATGACGTCTTGTAATATTCGCGCCAAAAATTGTCTTCATGAAATAACTTATTGTTTTATTAATTTACATCCAGTTTAAGTCTGCATTTAACATGGTGAGTAAATGCTTAAACCATTCATGTTGTTTATATTGTTAAGCTTAAAATTATTTAGATATGTACGTATTTGTTTAGAAATAGGGACACCGAATTATTTTGGAACAATGCAGTGTTACCAACTTAACTAAAATGCATCATGTCGACTCGACTGTGAGCTGCTGAATTTACATTTGAAAATGTTTTATTGATTCTTTGTGTTTACTAGTAATGTGTGGTGTATTGTAAATAATTTTACTAAATTTTAATAGTGTATATTTGATAAGCGATGCTGATAATTACATTACGTGTTTTTGATTGACGTTGAAAGTGTCGTTAAAAATGGTTACCTCTAATAAGGTGTCCGACAAAAAAATTGTGAACATGGCAGAACATAATAGTAGTGCTGTGGTTCCTCAACGAACGTTATTAGGAGAAGTTAATGAACACATAACATGTACTTTATGTCGAGGTTACTATATTGATGCGACCACAATCGTGGAATGTTTACATTCGTTCTGTAGAAGTTGCATTATTAAGCATTTACAAGTGAAAAGTTATTGCCCAGTTTGTGAAATGATGATAAATTCTGCAAAGCCAAATATAAAATTGGACAAAGCACTTCAAGATATTGTTTATAAATTAGTTCCTGGTCTCTTTCAAAAGGAAATGGAACGAAGACAACAATTTTATGCTTCAAGACCAGGTCCAGCTGCTTCAGCTACTCCTGAGCAACGTGGTGAAGACACAGAAAGAATTATATTTAGTCCTGAAGATGTTATATCTTTTTCATTGGAATATGCTGATATTACTGATGCTGATAGCATTTCAAGTAAATCATCTGATAGTAATGAACCCCAAAATATTTTAGCATCTACAAGGCGATATTTGCAATGCCCTGCTGTGGTGAATATAAGCCATCTCAAAAAATTTCTTAGTATGAAATTTGATATAGATAGCACCCAATTTGCTATTGATATTCTATACAAAAGAGTACCTTTACCAGATTATTATACATTAATGGACATAGCTTATATATACAACTGGAAAAGGAATGAGCCCATGCGCTTCTTTTATCAAATCATTGATTATGTAGCTATTCGCAATAGGTTATTTGATATTAATAGAAAAAGTACCCATTTTCCTGATAGCAAACCAAGTCCTACATCCACAGAGGATACAAGTATCAGTAGCCCTGCACCAAACATAAATGAGCAAGGGTCAGAAGCCTCTTCTGGGACTGATAGTCCAATGCCTGACGATAGTAGTACAAAAAAGACAATAGAAACAGTAAACAAAAGTAGTGTATGCAGTCAGAAAAAAGATATCAATCTTCTTGACAGTCCTAGTACTAACAAATCTTTGTCATCGCCAGCAACGAAAAATGATGATGAGGTTGAAAAATCACAATTTCTGAATTCTTTTGAATTAACAGCTAAAAATAGTAGTCTTAATGTGAAAACTTCTCCTACTAAGAGTAATACAGCAGAGTCTATAAATGCTATAGAAAGTTCATTAAAAAATTCCTTACCCAAAGGTGATGATTGTTTAAAGAGGAAACACCAGATATCTCCAAATGTACCAGAAATTAAGAAATTGAAGATTGAATTAGAAAAAACTAAAGTACCTGATTTCTCACCCTCATCATCATTACCTTCTGGTCCATTATCAAAAGATACAGTGAAAGTTGAGAAATCTCCCGTTAATACGGAAAAGATTAAAGGTCATGCTGAAACAATAGGAAACCTACAGTCATTTTCAGTTTCAAATAACTCATCTATAAATACAGCCATATCACCAAAAGAAATAAAACTGCAACAAGTGTTGACTTTAACAAAACCTCAAGGGTCAGATAGTTCAGGTCTTAAGAGAAATAATTCTGGATCACAAAATACATCTTCCCCTAAACGTAAGCCTAATGAAACATCTCCAGCTGAACCACCTTCAGGTCCAAAAACTGTTTCTCCATTAAAACTTCAAATACCAAAAGTAGATACACAATTATCTAGTTCAAAGCAACCTGAGGCTTCAAAATCTGGTGTTAAAAAGATGCCAGACTTAAAGCCAAGTACAATAGCTTCTTCAGCATCTTTTCAAGCTAAGGTTCCACCTGTTAATAAAGTGCGTATGGATCTTTTAGCAAATAATAGTGACCCAACTATAGACAGAAGTAAAATATTGTCACAAGTAAAATCATCTTTATCTTTAGCTAACACAAATCAAACATCTGGAGATCCTTTGAAATCATTGTTTGACTCTTGTAAAATTAATATACCATCTTCATTGTCTATTACATTAACAGACCAAAAATTAGAGAACCGAAGCATTACAGAATCAATTGTATCAGATCAAAAAAAAGTTATGATAAATAAGAATCTTTCTAGTGCTAGTAATGTATCTGCGCACAAGGTACCAAGTCCACCAGTCCATAATTATATTGAAATACTAAAATTACCTGAAACTGATCCAAAGAAAGTAAATAAACCTGAAAGCAGTAATGATGCTAAAGTTAGTACATTAAATAAAACTGATGTAAATGCAGTACAAACAAAGTCTGTCAATAAATCTTCTGAATTATCAACTAAGGGTCCTATACCTAATCTTAAACCTATTTCTGACACAAAATTAGGCAAGCAGAGTGGCTCATTTTCAGGTCCCATTACTTTTCAACAGACTTTTGAACAGCAACTACAGTCAATGCAGTCAGATAAAAAACCTAAATTACCAAAAAATAAAGCCCAAGTTCCAAAACTTGTACCTGCAACCCCTAAAGCATTTAGTGCAGTAAACAAGCTCAGTAGTCCAAGCAACAAACCAGTTTCAAGTAACATGCCTTCTTTAGAAAATAAAACCAATGCCGCTCTAGATTTATCTACTCCCCACACCATTCAAAGTCAGTTAGGCCCACAACAGACAAAAGCATTTGAAACAATGCAGTCAATTGCTAACCTTGCAAAAAAGCAAAGCTTACCATCAAAACCATTATCATTGAGTACATCACAAAGTAATGTGTTTTCCAGTACATCAAACAGACCTACCACCACAGGTAACTCTCAACTAAGAGTTCCATCCACTAGTGGCATTAATCAAATGAAGCTTGAGAAGATTAATGCTGCTGGATCATCAGCTAGACAAGAAATTTCAAGCAATAATAAGCTTAACCAGATGAAGCAATCAAGTGGTTCAAGCACAACAATTCAAAACACAGGCTTCCAAATAACAGCTCACAGTTCTCCAAATACAGCACAGGCTTCACCAAGATCACAAACTCGTTCTCCAAGTTCATCTCCTAAGCTGGTTATAGCAGAAGAGAAACAATCTTGTAATAATTCAGTTGAATCAAATATCAATCAGTCAAATCAAATAACAAGTACACAGTTGTCAAATATAAATGCAAATAAAAATGAATCACCTAAACCTTCCCCAGGGCCTTCTAAGTCAATGAAACCATTGACTCATCCAGGAAAAGTGCCTGGAATTCGTCAGCCTATAACTCCAACGATGAAACCTAATCTCAGTATCAATTCTTCAGCAGATTATTTAACTCAACCGCCACTGCTTTCAACACATGCTGGTATCACACATTTACTAAGGCATCAAATGGAAATGCAAACAGCATGGCTTAAAGCACAAAGACAATATGATTTATTTAAAAATATGTCGAATATGGCTCATCAGAACCAGAATGACTTCAATAACAAAGATAAACAGTAATTGTAATGTACTTACTGTGTTTGATTTTATTTTATATAGCTTGGTTATTGAAATAGAACTACTTGTGATTATATTTTAAGATTGTATTTCATCTCTTCTTAACTTTACTTTAGATTCTCTTATGTTAAAGTAGTAAAGCTGTTTTATATAATTAATCAGTACAGTAATTTATATGAAAAATGGTGTGTCAAGATATTTTTGCAGACTATAAAAGAAATACTAATAGGATTTTATACCATTTTAATGGAAGATTAATTATAGTCATTACATTTTTTTTATAATCTACATGTATTTTTAATGCATACTATTTTATTTTAATTATGTTAATGTATTGTATCTATTTATTCGACTTGTATTAAGTTGAATTAAAAGCGTATGGCAGATATATTATTTAGATAATAAACATTTTTTTCATTTATATCGTTGTTTTCTTAACCTGAAAATACTAATCTCAAGAAATCACACATTTTGTTTGCAGGTAAATTTTAGCTGTTTGTTCATTTTACTCAAATCATATTTTAATTGTGTGACTAAGTTTTTTTTTCTTTTTAGGCGTCTACTGTTCAAGCCTCCATTCCTTTCAAACCTCGCAAAAAAATAAATATTCATGCAAAGAAAGTGGAGAATGATAGTTTCTATTCTAATGATGTTAACAAAAGAAAACGAAAATCAAAAACCAACAAAAATGAAAATGATATTGACCTGGAACATGATATCAACAATGGTTTGCATTTATGAATGATATCTTATATTTATTAGACTTTTGCATTTATTAAAAGTTTGGTAGCAACATATATTATTAGTGGAGGTAAGGTGTTTAGGAGGTGGGCAGCAGCATCTTCCTGATAACAATTCAAAATAATAAAAAACTGGTTTCCGAACAACCTGCTTAGTGTGACAACTATGGCAAATATCTCCTCTCTATGAGATAATGCCTGTGTTCAGCCGTAAACTTTTGATAGGCTGAATAAATGAAATGTATGATGATATGTTTTAAATATTAAGGCACATTTGCCTTAAGCATTAATGATTTATGTTACAAAAAAGATTTTGTACATGTTACAGATGAAGTTTAGATTTTATAGATGCTGTTGTAGTAATGTTTGATGTTGCAAGTGTATCTATCAACTAATTTCGTCCCATGTCTGTCATAAAATATGCAGATCGGTGATGGGCAACGTTGCCAACGGTCTTTAGACATGTTGAGATTGTCAATCTGCCTGCCAATAGTGATCTCTAAGATAAATTTTCTCTAAAGTGGCTCCCTAAACTGGCAATCAACTTTAATGAGCTGATGAAAAGAGAAGATATTCCATCCTATTAAATCTTTAGTCTTTTCCTTTTTTGCAATTCTTGTATTATTAACTCAATACTATTTTTTATCTGATTATATTTTTAATTCATCATTGCAGCATACCAAAAGTCCACTGCTGAACATAGACCATCCCCATAAATTGCCTCATGGTGTAGATATTTGCCATTGTTTTTATTATTTTGAGATATTATCTTGAAGGTGATGCTGCCCATTATCTGTTTTATTTTCATCTGTCGTCTTTTGCGACCCGACACCCACTGGATATTTTAAAATGAAATTCAAACCTGGAAATATTTGGAAGGGGGATGATCTGTAGCAGTGCCAACATGTAATTTATGTAATGCCTGGCTTAGATGCTGTTTACCTTCACTGTTCAGGATATTTGAGACAATTTCCAAGAATGTTAGTTTGTGGTCAGTTTTATTTAACACTCATCAGTTGATTCTTAAAACACTGGGACATAATATGGTGAATTTATTATAGATAATATACATACATTTAATTTAAATAACAATAATATGTATTTGTTAGTGGTTTCATTGTCAGAAATGACCATCTAATAAAAAAAGTTATAAAAATATATCATACATTTTGGTGTTTTCAGGCTGTTCTCCAACAAAATGTATAAAAGTATGTGATAACTCTGAGGATGATGTTGATAAAGAAAACTCAAATGATGGGTAAGTAGAAATGTTTGTTGTTAATTATAAAATTTATTATGATTTTTTTAAACAGAATAAAGGTGACAAACGAGCACACAGATTTAGAATTATAATGCAGAATGTGTTGCCAACCTGGGAACCAAGATGGAATGCCTCATTTCCAGTAAAATAAGCATCCAATTCTCTTCTCTCACTACATAAAACACAGCCATATTAATCTGCTATTTCACACCAATATTATGTAAGTGTGTGGTCCTTCCCCAGTTAAACCGACCCATTAATGTTACACATGGGTAACTTAGTAAAATTCCTTGTCTTAAGTCAGTAACTCAGGCGCAGGCGTTTACTGTGCCGACACATTGCGTTAATTGAAAATTACGTAATTTTGTTGTTAACATGCTATATATTGATGTCTAATAATTTAGATTAGATGTTCAATATTTTAAACTGATATTATGCAGTACACAGTACATAGTTGTGTATTATTTGTTAAGTAATTTTACAAGTTCTATATGAATGGATGCTCCATATATATAAGCTTACTTTGAAGTAATAATATGAACGTAAGTTATAAACTTCTTTTTACAGGAATACCATTGTAAGTAATTCATTCAAACCTTTAGTAAGTAGAGAAAAGGAAATAACATGGCTAGAGAATTTTTTAATGGACCATCTCGATTCTGAAGAGTCTGCATCTTTATACATCTCTGGCCAACCTGGTACTGGGAAGACTGCAAGCTTAACATACATTTTACATTTACCAAAGGTGATATACATGTTTATTGCTAACAAGCAGTTCCAATTTCATATTGATTAATAATGTTCATATGAATAATTCTCTCCCATTTATATTCCAGATAAAAAATGGTTTCAAACAAGTTTATGTTAATTGTACAATGGTGAAATCTGCGACCAGTATTTATAGTAGGATTTGCAAAGAGTTGCAATTACGGACATCGGGATCAACAGAAAAAGCATGTCTCTGTGCCATAGAAAAATATTTAAAAAAGAAACATAAAATGATGTATGTATACTCCTTTTAACTTCAACTGTTTTAACAATGTAAAATGTGTTTATTTCACAATATGTATGTCAAAAAAAGGGAGAGAAGTAGGAACAAAAACTACATATAATTGATACTACATATAAGTTTACTGCAACAAACGAAAATTACTGATAGCTCTTAAAGGCTTATTTTGGCAAATATCATTTGCATATAGGACATTTTTGAAAAATAACCATTTTTTAAAGTTTTTAACTGATCAAAAATTTAATATATACATAATAATAAAATGAGTATAGTAACATATAAATATAATGTGCACAATAATTATTGTATAAAACTATTATAGGAATCAGCTTAAAAAAAATAAGATAAATCTAAAAAACATATGTGTAATATAGACATGGATGTATAAAAAAAGGCGGACTGAATCTCGCTATACAACTCAGTGAGGCACCCAAAATAAGTCAGCTCGCTTGTACGTTAAGGGAACACGCACACATTCACACTAATAATAAGTCTAGCACCCGCCATTACGCAACAAACGTACGGATGTGACATTTAGTGAAAAAAATCGATTAATAAAAAATCGATTTTTTGCTTTGTGATAATAATCGATTTAAGACAAATCGATTTTTTTATAAAAAAATAATCGATTTTTGCGAAAACAAAATATGTTATTCGAAAAATAATCTTCTGATTTTAGAAATAAACTACAGAACAATTTTTTTAACATATAACTTTGAACAATAAAAAACTAAAAATAATTACTGCCACAAATGTTCAGTGCCATTTAACAATTTATTACAACCAAAATAAACAGAAACTATAAATTAAACTAAGTTTTACGGATTTTATCGCATTTAATTTAATTTTTTAATTCCCGACATTTCAGGTGCTTTACAGCACGCATGGTCACAGAGGGGACTGAGGTGTTTGACGTCCCTATGTCATAGTTGAACCACAAATCCTCGCAAAAGAACACCGATTCCTACCAAGGATGATTCGCGAGGCTATCGAAATTAAAAAACATCCTAATTTCAATAGAGAAGATGGATGGGTGCTGCCATCTGCTTGGCATCCTATAATTAATAAAATTAAATCCAAACCCAAGCATACCACTGTAAGACTTCAAGATACTGTAAGCTCATTCTGCGTAGATCGGACCAAAAATTAATATTCAAAAACTGAATTGAGCCAGGCTAACTATGACATCTGGACGTCAAAGACCTCAGTTCCCCCCGTGACCATGGGTGCAGCACCCGAAACGTCAGGAATTAAAAAGTTAAATTAAGCGTGATCAAATCCGTAAAAATAAGAATCTTCGCGTAAATATAAGAAATCATTAAGAAACCATAATTTTAGTAAACGATAGTTTTTTTTAAACTAAGTTTCAACAAACAAAAAGTCTAAATATCATTATGCCACTAATGTTCAGTATCATTTACATTGGATTAGAATGAAAATAAAATAAAAATATAATTATAAATAATCCGACGACAACCTTTTGATCTCAAAACTAAAATACAAGACAAATCTTTTTTTAAACTTGTGTAAACAAAAAAAGGAAAAAAAATATTGCCATGAATTTCCAGTTAAAGACTTTAAAAACAATCATTTCACCAAAATTCTTCTTCGTCTCTTTCCCAAAATACGGTTTCGTTTTTTCCTGACAATATTTCCCGCTTTCAAAAATAATCTTTCGGCTGGCGCGGAACTGGCCATCACTGAGGGGTGTTTAAAAGCCAATTCGGTTAATTTAGGGAAAGTTCCTTCAGAGCTTCTTCATATATTGAGGGCATCTGCCTTGAGATTTGATAGTGGTGCCGCAATATATAGATCCAATTCAGTATTTTTGCCTATTGACGTGTTGGCCGCTATCATTTTTTATTATAAAATACTTCTGTCAGTCACTTTTACGCGTTTCACAAGACATTTTTATTGTTTATATATAATTGTTTACACTAACCAAAGAAAGAAAGAAAACCACAGACTACTTTTACTCCTAGCGGAGGAAGAAACCTGTTGAAAACATACGAAAAGCGAAACTGTTTTACATACATAGAGATACATAAAGGTGGTGCCGTCTTTTGATTGACTAATGCCCGGTTTCTGAAGTTCCTAGTTATCTTCCCATTAGCTATTGATTCAATAAAGTTATCTATAGGATAAACGTCGGTTAACTGTCACTGCGTTTCTGAATACGCAACGAATCGTTCAACAACTATGAAACCATTAACAAGTACCATAATTTGCCGCTAGATGGGTCTGTTTAAGATATCGAGTCTAAAATTGATTTTTTAATTTCAATTCTTCATTTATACTAGTATTATTTATAAAATATATTTTTTTGAGGCTAAATAAGTGGATATGCACTGTTTTAGTAATAAAATATGATAATTTCATATTTATCAGAAACTGTATGAATGACATCATTGTATTGTCGAATTGTTAAAAAAGAAAACATCAAACTCTGCTTTTATTCGAAAGTGGTTAACTTTCTGATTTTAAGTTTAGTGGTATTTACTATCGTTTTTACATTATCCAAAACATTATGGAATCTGGAAAACGTAGTAAATTTTTTTCTGAAAGAGAGAAGAATACTCGTATTCATTGCACTTCTGTTAATAATTATTTTATCCCTTGAATATATTAGTATTTAGCGCCCACTGGCAATTTATTTTAATAATAACATGTTACAACCTAAAATATGATGTAGTTTGCTTGAAATTAAACGTCAAATAAAGTTATAGAACCGATAAACGACATATATTGGCCAGTTAAATTAAACTTAGCTGAAACGGAGTTTATCTTACATTGCGATGTTCGGAAACGCACCTTCACAAGTTATCGAACCAATAGCGCTAACGAATAGATAAACTGCCGATAAAAGTACCTCAGAAACCGAGCATTATTCATGTTATTGAACTTACTTCACGTTTTTACATCCATCGCACAGATGACTCTGATTACAAAAATCGATTGATACGCGTAATTTACATAAAAATCGATTTCTTAAAAATCGATTTTTATTATAAAAAAAAATCGACTTCGAAAAATCGATTATTAGAAAAAAATAATCGATTAATATAAAAATCGATTCTTTTTTCACATCACTACATCAGTCCTTTCTTAACAAAATTCTGTCCGCCTTATTTATACGTCCGTAAACCGTACGATGGTAAAAATGATAGCGTGTATGTATAGACATTGCTATCATTTTTACCAAGTGATGCAATTTCACTACAAAAGAATTATGATGTCAATTCACCCAGAGGGATGGTAATGTTTTTCGTGGGTATGTATGTGTGTCTGCTTCTTTGGCATGCTCTGTAGCCTAAGGGGCTTGATGGAATTTATGGAGTGTCGTTAGATTCGTCTTAGTTGTGGAAGTGACTAAAGGCCATATACTCAAACGCTACTCAATTTGAAGATGGTGTTAAGTATCATGGTGTCTCAGTCACTGACTTAAAGTGATAGAGTCAGCACGAGACTTAACTGCATCTTAAAATTGACTGTTTAGTATTCGAGCAATAGGGTATAATTTTTTTGTCTTTTCAGTGGGTACTTTTTTATGCAGTCGGGTTTTTTAAATTACTGTTATAACTTTTAAGCTTGTATAAATAAATATTATGTGCATGTTATGTTCACACATTGTATGATTATCTACATAAATTTGAATTCTGTTTGGTAAAATATGTATTGTTAAAAAATGGCATTAATATGTATTGTCACTAGAGTAGTGGTTAAATATATTAGTAAACATTTTATGAAGACCCGCTGACTTGTAACACTCCAAAATAGTATAACATTAGCTTGGTATCCAGCCAAACTTGTTAAATAATTTAATATTACATTTTATCCATTCGCACACATTGTCGCACAAAACGATGCCTATGTATACTGGAATGGGTCTTCAAATAAATGTCGTTTTCACTCAATATACTTATATATTTGATATTCATTAAGTTAAACAATTTGCTCAGTAACACACGTAATAGTACGTCTTACGTCTTTTCCTCCGTTCTTTCTAATACATAGAGAGAGAATAGTAATAAAATAGGAAGTCCTGTTTTATACCAAAAAGTAAACTATACACTATGTTTTATTTGTCTATAGCTCATACTGTATCTATCATCAATGTAACATTCTACTACTTTCATCATCATATCATGTTCGTTTCTACATGTATGGCTTCAATCATCTTCCAGATTACTTGTATTGGATGAGATCGATCAGCTGGACAGTAAGCGACAATCAGTTTTATACACAATATTCGAATGGCCTGCATTATTAAGTTCACGCATTGTCTTGATTGGAATCGCAAATGCTTTGGATCTGACAGAGCGAACTCTGCCGCGTTTGCAAGCACGGTGTTCCTTCCGTCCTCTAACACTTCACTTCGCACCTTACACAAAACAACAAATTATAGATATATTCGTGTCTGTACTTGAAAGTGAAGATAAGAGTCATGTATTTTCGCCGGTCGCATTGCAGATGTTAGCAGGTTGGTATTTAACATTCTCTAGTTATTTATAGTCTTTATATATAAAAATTACGTGTCACGTTGTTTGTCCGCGACGGACTCCTAAACTACTGAACTGATTTCAATGAAATTTTGCACACTGTGTTCATTTTGGTCCCACTTGAGAGATAGGATAGTTTTTATCCAGATTAATGACCCTCAAAATTTTTTATTGCGAATTTAAGGATTTTTATCTTCGTTTTTTAGCAGAACAACGTCTGCCTGGCGAACTAGTGTATAATATAATCCTATTTATTTTTTCACAAGAAAGTGAAGAAGAATATGAAACTAATTTTCCTTAATATTTATGATCTTTGTTGAAGTTAAAACTTTACCCGACTACAGCAAAGCGAAAAGGAAGGTTATGATTTTAGTAGCCTATGTATGTATATACGTTTGATTGTTATGTGATTCCTCGGATCTCCTAAACTACTAGTCGTATTTTGAAAATGACATAGTTGAAAGCGTCTTGTTCGTCAACAGATTACAGGTCTTACAACTTCACATAAAAACAGTACATAAATCCAAAAAAAGTTTAAAAATTGATACTGCTAAACGCTATCTAAAATATAGTAAACGTGTTATGCTGTATAACGTCATATCAATATAAGTTTACTACATATTATAGATATTTATAGATCGTTAGTATTAGTGTTTGTGTTATACGAGTTGGTTTGCGCAATTCCACTAGTAAACGCGTACTTTGAGTGTGAACAAGAATTAACCTGAGCTCCTCGAAAAAATAAGTGATGTCTGATGATGATCTTAGGTGCGCCGAGATACTTAGCACTGAAGCAGGCGCCCGCCGTGCACTCCAGTAAGACATGGGCGGCCGTCTATACACAGAGGACTGTCTGTGACACGAATTTACCACGAGAAACGATCCATGCCTAGTTAGACCACTTGTAATAGTACGAATTTACGATTTGTTCAAACGAAGCAGTAATTTTGCTTGCATGCATTCTATATTTGATGAAGATTTGGCGTACAGATTCATTGTGCGGCCCTGTGGCTTTACAAAATCAAATAAGAGTGGGGTAATGGGGTCTGTTCCAACTGTCCTACTTGCTGAGCTTTTCGGCGGCATCATTGCTTCTAGAACCATTATGACACTTTATCCAATGAAGGGTAATTTTATTTGTTTTACCTACCTTTTTAAGCTGTTTAAAGCATTAATAGATTGGCCCTGAGTTCATAACATTACTATTCAGGGCCTACAGTCACAGAGTATTCTAACAGCCGTTGCCGCCTGTGACGGCCGAGCCCATTGCTTTAGACAGTGAAACATCAGCAAGCCAAATTGAACCACAATGGAATTTTTATAAAGCTGATTTTTACTTATTTTATTCTTTATTAGCTTCCGCTGATTGGAGTTTGATTACCGAGACACAGGAACCAGAGGAAGCTTTGGAGTCTTTTTATAGTGTTTTTTACGGTGTTTTAGATAATTGTGTACCGAAAAAGCGGAAAATGAAAGTAGATCAAAGACATTACCCCGAGTGGTATACTAGTGATTTAATTAGGGATATAAAATTAAAGGCTAAGCTTCACAAGCGATATAAATCGACCGGATCTCGTGCTGATTACGAAGCTTTTTCTACTTGCAGGGCGCGAATTAAGAAAAGTATTGATAGCGCATACCTAAACTATCAGAATCGTGTGCAAAGTAACTTGGCAAAGGATCCTAAGTCTTTTTGGGATCATATTAGGGCAAAAAAGGGGCAGTTAAACGTAAACAAATATTGAAAGATGGAGTAGCATTGTCAGATCAAGAAAGTACGACTGAATTTGCCAAATACTTCTACTCAGTATACAACAGCGAGCCAGCACGTCTGGACGTAGGCGAGGCGGTGGCGGCTGGCGGCGCGGGCAGCGCGCGCGTGCACGTGCCGCAGCTACAGCTCGGCGAGGTGCGCGCGGCGCTTGCCCGGCTCAAACCAAAACGCTCGGCGGGCCCGGACGGTATACCGGCCTTTGTGATGAGAGACTGCCGCTCAGTGCTAGCGGAACCGTTGTTACACATTTTCAACTTATGTCTAAAGAATTCATATTTTCCAAAAAGTTGGAAAATCACGCGTGTTATTCCGATACCTAAGGGGGGTAACAAATCTACGATTGAATCCTTCAGACCAGTGGCGATTCTCTCAACACCTGCGAAGGTGTTTGAGGGAGCCATCCAGCGAAGTGTACGGGAACAAGTTGCACCGCAGTTATCAGACGCCCAACACGGCTTCCGGACAGAGAGGAGCACAACCAGTAACCTCTTAAATGCCATGACTTATTTAGTTCCTCATGTCGATGCAGGTTTGCAGGTAGATGCCGCCTACTTTGATTTCAGAAAGGCGTTCGACTTGGTAGATAACGATATCCTATTGTCAAAGATGGCGAAAATTGGCTGCACACCTAAACTGCTTCATTTTTTTGCGAGTTACATGAAAGATAGAAAACAGTATGTGGAGTACGGTGGGTACCGGTCGGAGCCTTACTTTACTAGATCTGGTGTGAGCTAAGACAGTAATTTAGGTCCGTTAAAGTTCAACATAATGATTAATGATTTACCAGAAGTAGTAAGAGAGGCTAAGTGTCTATTATTTGCAGACGACCTAAAATTGCTTTTAGCCATCAAAAGTGAGGATGATTGTAGCCACCTTCAGCAAGATATCGACCAAGTAGTAGAATGGAGTCACAAAAATAAGCTGCAGTTTAATATTTCAAAATGCTCTATTCTATCATTTAGTCGATCAAGGGCACCACTCCATTACAACTATAAGGTGGATGGCGAGCTAATGAAGAGGGAGGAATCAGTCCGGGATCTTGGTGTACAGATGGATGCCAAATTGACATTCCGGGAGCACATCTTGAACATATGTAAGAAATCTTATAAACGACTAGGATTTATCCTTCGCAGAGCAGTAAATTTTACCAACATAAAAGCCATCTCAGTGCTGTATGATGCTCTAGTAAGGAGTCAACTGGAGTGTAACTCGGCAATATGGGCTCCACATGAAAATAAATACAGTCTTATGCTAGAACACATTCAGAATAAATTCACGCGATTTGTATATCATAAGCTTTATGGGGTTTATCCCTTCTATCCCTTGATGTACCCAACCTTGTTTGTTTTGGGCATGGTTGGATACAACAAGTTGGAAACTAGGAGGGATCTAGCGCTGGTAACCTACATTTTAAAGGTGTTCCGTGGTTACATTAGCAACCCGGGTGTGCTGCAATGGATAGGCTTACGCGTGCCTGATAGATATGTACAGCGGCGACAGCGCCCGAGCATGTTCGATTAAACTGGTACGCAACACCCCCCTCACGCGAACGATACACATACTAAATTTGGTTGCTGAGAAGTTTGGACTTATTTTCATGTTCAAGAAGTGAGTTTGCAAAAGTGACATTAATTAATAGAATCAGGCGTTACTTTGCGGAAATCCATTATATAAAAGCTTTTACAAAAATTTACTTCGCAAATATCCGCGTTATAAAATAAAATGATGTGTCTTACCTAGTATGAAGAAGCACCTCCCGCCCTCCCTCAATTGCGTGCACTAACCCCGTCACCACCAATCCCAGCACCGCTACTCCCAACACCACTACACTAGGCAAGACACACCACTGACGATAATACGACACGTGTTTCGCCTCTACACGAGGCATCCTCAGGTGATATAGACTCTACGGTGGCTAACCGCTAAGTGAGCGGCGAGCCAAAACAACTGCCTTTTATACAAACCGATGACGCAACCGCTCTCTACCTAAGAAGCGAGCGACTGCGTCATGCGATAAAACATGCGACCAATCACCGCTGGACTTACGCAGCCGTTTGTAAAATTAAAAACAAACCGCCGCGCAACGCCCACATTATTAGAGAGCAGGCTTGAAGATATTTAAGAGAGGTGAGTTAGTAACATTTGTTTGTTCATTCAGCAATGCAACGGTATTATTATTACTTTTTAATATCTCTAACTGTTCCAGCACACACAGCCGCAGCCCTTTATTACACGTATGTAAGACTTTAAAGGAGTGGTCGTTGGCTAGGTTGTGTCCAGTGTCCAAAAGATGTTTGGCAAAATGGGATTTATCGGGATTGCAATTCCTGTACGCGGCTAAATGCTCTTTATAACGTGTCTCGAAATTGCGACCAGTCTGACCCACGTAAACGGCGTGGCATTCGTCACAAACAAGTTTGTAAACACCTGACTTTTGACGAATATCCAACTTATCTTTACTATTACAGATATTTCTAAGAGAATTGTTTGTTTTAAACGCCACATAAACGCCGTTTTGTCGAAGAGTATTAGCTACTTTTTCAGATATGGGGCCTAAGTAGGTCAAACTGCTCACATATCTATGAACACTTTGAGGTTGAACCGCGTACAGAGAGTTGCGAATAACATGCTTTTGTTTCTTTTTAATTAAATTGTTAATGAGATTTTTTGAAAAACCGTTAGAGACCGCTATTTGATAAATTATATTAAGTTCTTTTAAATAATTTTCTTTACTTAATGGGACAGTGAACAACCGGTTAATGTAACAATAAAAAGCGGCTACTTTATGTTGCCATGGATGACATGATGACGCGGGGATGACCGTGTCGGTGTGAGTTGGCTTTCGATAAAATTTACCGTAGAGTCTATATCACCTGAGGATGCCTCGTGTAGAGGCGAAACACGTGTCGTATTATCGTCAGTGGTGTGTCTTGCCTAGTGTAGTGGTGTTGGGAGTAGCGGTGCTGGGATTGGTGGTGACGGGGTTAGTGCACGCAATTGAGGGAGGGCGGGAGGTGCTTCTTCATACTAGGTAAGACACATCATTTTATTTTATAACGCGGATATTTGCGAAGTAAATTTTTGTAAAAGCTTTTATATAATGGATTTCCGCAAAGTAACGCCTGATTCTATTAATTAATGTCACTTTTGCAAACTCACTTCTTGAACATGAAAATAAGTCCAAACTTCTCAGCAACCAAATTTAGTATGTGTATCGTTCGCGTGAGGGGGGTGTTGCGTACCAGTTTAATCGAACATGCTCGGGCGCTGTCGCCGCTGTACATATCTATCAGGCACGCGTAAGCCTATCCATTGCAGCACACCCGGGTTGCTAATGTAACCACGGAACACCTTTAAAATGTAGGTTACCAGCGCTAGATCCCTCCTAGTTTCCAACTTGTTGTATCCAACCATGCCCAAAACAAACAAGGTTGGGTACATCAAGGGATAGAAGGGATAAACCCCATAAAGCTTATGATATACAAATCGCGTGAATTTATTCTGAATGTGTTCTAGCATAAGACTGTATTTATTTTCATGTGGAGCCCATATTGCCGAGTTACACTCCAGTTGACTCCTTACTAGAGCATCATACAGCACTGAGATGGCTTTTATGTTGGTAAAATTTACTGCTCTGCGAAGGATAAATCCTAGTCGTTTATAAGATTTCTTACATATGTTCAAGATGTGCTCCCGGAATGTCAATTTGGCATCCATCTGTACACCAAGATCCCGGACTGATTCCTCCCTCTTCATTAGCTCGCCATCCACCTTATAGTTGTAATGGAGTGGTGCCCTTGATCGACTAAATGATAGAATAGAGCATTTTGAAATATTAAACTGCAGCTTATTTTTGTGACTCCATTCTACTACTTGGTCGATATCTTGCTGAAGGTGGCTACAATCATCCTCACTTTTGATGGCTAAAAGCAATTTTAGGTCGTCTGCAAATAATAGACACTTAGCCTCTCTTACTACTTCTGGTAAATCATTAATCATTATGTTGAACTTTAACGGACCTAAATTACTGTCTTAGCTCACACCAGATCTAGTAAAGTAAGGCTCCGACCGGTACCCACCGTACTCCACATACTGTTTTCTATCTTTCATGTAACTCGCAAAAAAATGAAGCAGTTTAGGTGTGCAGCCAATTTTCGCCATCTTTGACAATAGGATATCGTTATCTACCAAGTCGAACGCCTTTCTGAAATCAAAGTAGGCGGCATCTACCTGCAAACCTGCATCGACATGAGGAACTAAATAAGTCATGGCATTTAAGAGGTTACTGGTTGTGCTCCTCTCTGTCCGGAAGCCGTGTTGGGCGTCTGATAACTGCGGTGCAACTTGTTCCCGTACACTTCGCTGGATGGCTCCCTCAAACACCTTCGCAGGTGTTGAGAGAATCGCCACTGGTCTGAAGGATTCAATCGTAGATTTGTTACCCCCCTTAGGTATCGGAATAACACGCGTGATTTTCCAACTTTTTGGAAAATATGAATTCTTTAGACATAAGTTGAAAATGTGTAACAACGGTTCCGCTAGCACTGAGCGGCAGTCTCTCATCACAAAGGCCGGTATACCGTCCGGGCCCGCCGAGCGTTTTGGTTTGAGCCGGGCAAGCGCCGCGCGCACCTCGCCGAGCTGTAGCTGCGGCACGTGCACGCGCGCGCTGCCCGCGCCGCCAGCCGCCACCGCCTCGCCTACGTCCAGACGTGCTGGCTCGCTGTTGTATACTGAGTAGAAGTATTTGGCAAATTCAGTCGTACTTTCTTGATCTGACAATGCTACTCCATCTTTCAATATTTGTTTACGTTTAACTGCCCCTTTTTTGCCCTAATATGATCCCAAAAAGACTTAGGATCCTTTGCCAAGTTACTTTGCACACGATTCTGATAGTTTAGGTATGCGCTATCAATACTTTTCTTAATTCGCGCCCTGCAAGTAGAAAAAGCTTCGTAATCAGCACGAGATCCGGTCGATTTATATCGCTTGTGAAGCTTAGCCTTTAATTTTATATCCCTAATTAAATCACTAGTATACCACTCGGGGTAATGTCTTTGATCTACTTTCATTTTCCGCTTTTTCGGTACACAATTATCTAAAACACCGTAAAAAACACTATAAAAAGACTCCAAAGCTTCCTCTGGTTCCTGTGTCTCGGTAATCAAACTCCAATCAGCGGAAGCTAATAAAGAATAAAATAAGTAAAAATCAGCTTTATAAAAATTCCATTGTGGTTCAATTTGGCTTGCTGATGTTTCACTGTCTAAAGCAATGGGCTAAATGGGGTAAAAGCTTTTATAAAAGTGACATTATTCATAATATGTTATTCTCAAATTGAATTATACAATTGATTGTAATGTGTTGTTATTTAAATTAATTATTGTGTGTTGTAATTACTAATATTATTATCTTTTACCATTTAAATTATTACTTTATGCTTTATGATGTATTCCAATAACATAGTTTAATTGTATTATTATTATTATTATTTTGAATTGAGATGCTACATTTATCGATTTAGGTTTTTCCCTGTAATCGTAGATGTTAGTAGGAAATATAAATAAATAAATAACATGCTCGTATCTATTCTTTACTTCTCTAGCCCCAATTCCTAACGCTGCTTGGATAATGGCCATACATTGAACTTGCAAAACCGGAGTTTGATTGACTGACTCAATAAAATATAATTAATTAGTAATACTTACTTTCCGTGGTAGAGCCATGCTGCAGCTATATTAGTAGTATAGTTGTAGCACAATATCGAATCGAGGTATATACTTTACGGCATTTTTATTGAAAACAACTTCGCCATAATATTCACGATATGGGTGTTTCCATAAAATTAGGGCCACTTTTGGAAATAATTTGTCTTCATTAAATTTAAGATGCTATTGCATATAATAACAATGTATATAATGGAAGATTAATTTATTATGTCATACCTAAAAGGGCCAGTCACTTTATGTAGTATTTTAAAAGAAATTTAGAGTTTTGTGAATTTAGGCATCTAGGGACTGACTATTATGGTTAGGGACGGATGAACAATAACTATATTATAATAAAATAAGATGTGTAGAGATTTTGAGATATAGTTATTAATATTTTCATGTACAACACAGACACAAGTATCACGATCGATAAGTTTAGGGGGCACAACCCAGAATGAATATAATTCGACAAAATAATGAATACCTAATTGTCAAAGTATTTGTTCGAAAAAATATTTTTTGCAAATTTTTCAAAGAATCGAACAAAGACTGTTTTTGTTTGTTGATTCCATTGCAAGTAATACACTCCTTTTTTCCTGCTGCAGTGAGACTATTACTAGCATCTTCGTAGAACCTGTGAATGGTTTGGACTACTCCATTTTTCTTAGCTTTAATTTTCTTTTTAGAAATATTGCACCGAAACTTATATGTTATACAGCTACTGCCGAATCGCTAAAGTTTATATTTGTCAACATTTGGTCCATACAAAAGCCGATTGAAATTTGATTTCTCTTGATGAGTTTTAGCTTTTGAAAAATGTTCTATAATTTAGGCCTGCAAAACTTACTTCTCTTCCTTTTTGACCAATTCTCTACTTTGATTGGGATCTTTAGTCATTCATTCAATTTTACTTTTATGTGTTTGTAATTTCTTTAAATTTTAATTTTTTTTATCTCAGTCTATTGTATTTCTTCTGTTTCGTGTTAAACTTTTTCTGTAAATTAACAATAGTAGCGCATTTTTTGTAACACTTTATTTCTTAAATCGTTGATGAAGGCTTCTTCTTTTACCTTCAATTAGTCTAAGATCACCATTCACATTTTCGTTGTTTCTATTATTAATCAGCGGTTCTGGAGCTATATTTTTGTGGGTACCGTATTCACAGTCACAGTCACAAACATTTCTAGCTTTTTCGTTCTTTCTATAATCAGATGAGTACTTCTTCCACTCTTTTCTAATTTTGCTTTGCTCAAGAGGGGTCATATCCTTAACAGTTTCGCTATCCATTCTCCTTCTTTTTTAGATATTTTAGTCTTTCTTTCTCTATATTCAGCCAACAAAACTGGATTGCTTTTATTATGGAGTGCTTTTGTAGTAGCAGATTTTTTATAGCTATTTCCTCTTAAGACAAACTTTGGCTTCTTTGCAGGCGACATGTTGCTATAAAACAGATAAATAACACTTATATAACTAAAAAAATATAACCAATAAGTGTAGATAAACTTTCTAATCTCGTAGTCTCAGACCACCTTGTTCGGTCCGGATTCGAATTCCCGAAAGGGCAAGCTTTGGATCTAGTTTTATGCATTTGTAAAAATAATAGTCTATATATTCATATTTCATTTTAATAACTTGTCTAGTTCTACTAAGTAAATAAACATATTCAAGGATAAGTCAATATGTGTAGTTGTCCTATAAAAGTTACATAATTATAAGTGAACGTCAGTCCCTGACCACTTCCGTCAGTCCCTAGCACCATTCACAACTAGGGCCTGACGGCTCAGAAACTGACGATTCGGAGTAATACTAAGAAAAATATACTAATCGACCACCATACTACAACATTTAACATTATCTACCGAACAAGATCTGTAAATCACTTGTAAATATTTATCAATTGATGTCAATTTCCTATTATTAAACTATAAAATTACTTACCTAGGGACTGACAAAGTGACGGGATCAACACGTGTTTGCACATCAACTGCCGCGTTTGCACAGATTTACAGAACAGCCGTTGCACGGGGAGTGTAGTTTGCGGATAATATCATCTCTTTCTTTAAAATGAACTGGTGTACATTCACTCTTCACTCATATTATGCCACGAAATTTTAAAATCCGTTATTGGCTAGGGACTGATGATTAAAATTGAAGACACTAATTTCGACTTTAGGAAAAATCTTAATTGGCTTTTTAAATTACAAAAATTGATGAAATTATTTGTAAGTACTTTAATATTTAACAATGGTAAAGATAATTAAAGTAAAATTAATTGTTTTTCGAGATATGGATGCCCAAACACAAAATTTTGGTGCGCGGACATGGCAAGGGACTGACATTTGGACTCAATAAAAATGATTACAAGGGTGTAGTATATTACTATTTTAAACAAAGTTTGGGGAATAAATAAAACACATTCTGAACTGTTACTTAGCAATCTTAAAATAAAATAATTATTAATCATATCAAGTAAAATTGCTGCGGACACAGAGTTGCCCGATTTTTGTGGAAACACCCATATATAGAAATTATAACATAAAACGTAATTTTGGCACATTGGACTTAGTGGAATATGAAATTTGTTTTTTTACATTATTTATAGTTATAACTCACACTTTATATTTGATTTTCAGTTCCTTCTGACTAATTTATTTCATATGTGAACGTAATCTATAATATTGTTACGAAACAAAATATAAGCAAATAATTAAAAAAAAAAACAGTGTAATTACTTACCTTTTATATAAAAAACTAATTAACAAACTTTTTTTTTGTACCTACTTAATTTTTTTAAAATTGAAGTTGCCTCTTGCACTTACGCGGTGAAGGAAATAAGACTTAAATATATGAAGTAAACGGGACGGTAAAGCCGCAAACTCGTCATTTGAAGTACATTCTCTTAAATTAGAAAAACGTAATTTAGTAACGAATCTAATATAATACAATAAGTTTTTTTTAATGAAACTAATTCTAATAAAATTTTTAGAATTTTAGTTGCATAATTCTTATAAATAACATGTAAATAAAAATTGTTCTGTGCACTCTATCTCTTATCCATTGTTCTGAGTAAACATAGTGATTATATACTCTTTGGCGGGGTCTACAAAATTATCACGGGGGAGACCGAGGTGGACCGGTGGGATTTAACAGGTTAGAATTATATTTTTACTCTTTTTGTTCCATCAGCCAAAATTGCTGCAGTATCAGGAGACATGAGACGAGCACTTGACATTGGTAAAAGGGTTATTGAACTTGCGAAACGCACCAAATTTGCAGAGAATCAATGTGTTGAAACCATAATGCGGGATTCCAACGTAACAGTAGAGCTCAAACAAGTGTTAGAAGTGTTAAATGATGTTTATGGAGGTGGTAGAAAAATAGAGAACGAGCTAGAGGAAAGCTTGCCCATGCAACAGAAATTAATATTGTGCAGCATAATGTTAATTTTAACGAAAGGAAAAAATAAGGATTTGACAATGGGAAGACTTCATGACGTTTATAAAAGGTAAGTTAAATTTTCCATAATGCTTATAGTCCTAACATAGATTATGTTGTCAGTTTTCCTTTTTTTTTGTATATATATTTGAGCTTACCATCAGGTGGATTGTGTGCACGTTTGTCGTCATTATTCCATTAAAAAAAGACCTATTATATTATGTATGGAGTATAGATGTGTGTATGTATACGATATATAGGTTTGTGTCAATGAATCTAAATGACAGGGTGAGAAATTGTGTAAAGAGAAAAGTGTAGTTTGCAATATGATGTTGTGACCAGGAATAGGATAGGAATGCTTGGTGATTTAGTCATGTAGAAAGAATGAACGGGAAATATATGTTGCATATGTGAAGTAGATTCGGGTAGGGATGCCCTAGACGAAAGTTTATTGACCAATTTGGCATTATATTAAAGATGGGCTAGATTAAGAGTACCCTTAACTGACGACCGATGGTGAGGTGTGTCAGGATTGTGTCAAATGGAAGTTTGTAGTCTCTGTCTGCCCCTCTGGGGTGACAGGCGTGAGTGTTTATGTAGTATGTATATCAGTGACACGTTGACAGAGTGGCGACATCGCGCAACATCGCCCCAATGGACATAGGCGAGATGGCGGGCGCGTGCTTGCTGCTGGAGGCGCGCGGGGCGCTGCGGGTGTGCGGCGCGGGCGGCGCGGGGGGGCGGGCGCGCCGCCTGCGCCTGCACTGGCACGAGCCCGAGCTCGTCGCCGCGCTGCGCGACAAGCCGCTGCTCTCCGCCATACTGAATGACGTCACATGCTTGTCTTCCAACTGACGCACCAGACGCGCATCTCAAATCCAGTAGCGGAGCGCTTCACACATGAAGACAGTTTTGACGCCGACAAGACCTAAGGTAGACTAATTAGCTTATATCTATGTTCTATAGATAAGTTTTTTTTGTAAAAGGTAAAAAAAACACAACACTGAATTTAAGAGCCTAATTAGCAACACACTGAACCGGTTAATACTAATATATATAGTGTCGTGGGGGCTACACTACAACCTAATAGCTTCTTTTTTTCGTTAATAACAATTTATTTTAATTGTGTTAGCCGTTAACGTTAAGACAAGAATAAATATGACGCTCGAATAAAGTAATGTATGCTGGTATAGTAAAAATTATGCACACGCGTGCAAGTAAACATTTGCTTTCGGACAAAGTTAGAATCCTGAATTCAGTGTAGTGTTAATAAGTTTAACACAGTGGTAACTTAAACACGGTGACGTAGCTGGCCTTTCACTCCTGGAAGCAATGTTAATACTGAGACCACAAGTAGGCTGACTACGGTACTTCATATGCCTGTGTTCTATAGATAAGTTTATTTTTTGTAAGTGTTGTATAGACTGATTTAGTTAGTGTTGTAACATATTTATTTTATAGTGTGACTCCTCAGACCAAAATTATAAGATAGGCAATGTGTGTGCAAATTTTTTTATAGGATAAGGGTGACAAACGAGCACACAGTCCACCTGATGGAAAGTGGTTGCTGTGGCCCATAGACATCTTACATCTATCCTCGATTACGAATCAAAATGCAGATGCAATCTTAGTCCTCAAGGGTAATTACTCTTGAGGACCAACATGGAATGCCTCGTTTCCAGTAAAAAGGGGCTCTGGTTCTCTACACTCACCATATGAAACACAGCATTGTTAAGCTGCTAGTTTATGCTGCTACTCTGTGAGAGCGTTGTTCTTGCCCGGTCGAGCCGACCCATTCATTCTACAACTATACCACTAATAAAGCTGCAGCATGATTCTACCACGTAAAAACTAATAAGTGACATCTGTAAGTGAGTGTCACTTATTAGATACTCTCTATATCTTATTAATTTGGTTTGAGTGTAACATCTAATGTCTGCATAGATCTTTATTGGAATTAACTTTCATCCAAATTTGATAGAGATTTCTAAAGCCACAGATGCACTGCCTATATTTATCCTCCCTCTTAACCTTCAAACCGGAAAAGAACAAGTACTTGGCAGCAGAAATAGTGCATAAAGATTTTTAAAGAGGTTGGCACGAGATAAAGTGTATGTAGCCTGTAAATAAGACACGCGGCACCATGTTAGTCAAATTCAGAAAAGAATAGGGTGACGCACTGGCAGTGTGTATTTTTACACAAAACATTTTGAGTTACTATCGACCCCCTTAAAACTTTAAAAATATTAGACGGATATAGTTGTGATTGGATATATGTCTCATAACACCCCTTAATTAGAATCCCAATTTCCATGAATAAATCTATTAAAATCCTTGCTGGTCTAAAAAGTGCCTACCTTTTTTATCACTCAATAACTGACTTACTCATTAAAAGCATAAGTCACTTCTAGATGACTTAGATATTTGAAATTTGGCGTCAAGGTAGAAAAAGGAAAAATCTGAAATCTACAAATTATTGTTAAACGGTGTTAAAGAGTTTTGACAAAGTGAGTGTAGCGAGTAGTTGCTAGTTACTGTACTTGAAACTAACCACACCAATAACTATGTCGACATTTAATTAGTGAAGCGTAAATATAAGAAAAAACGTCGAAGATTATGTTCTTGCTGAAGATAAATAAAATTATTAAACTTTTTAAAAATACCGATATCTCAAAAACATAAATGTGAAAAAGGTGCCAAGTTCTGTACAAACGACGATCATCGGAGTTCTCAGCTTCGCCAAAAAATAACGTTGTACTCTGAACGGGTACCGAGTTCCATAACAGTTTCTTAATCATAGATAGAAATGTAAACATTCTTCAATTGTTTTAAAATAAATTTTTTCCTTAAAAATGTTACATTTATGACTTGGCAAATTTTAATAGTCAATAAATTGCATTTATTTTAATGATAATTAATTACAAGTCAAAATTATATCCCCCAAATCCCATGTTAAAATAATTTACTGGAATTTATTACTTTGTTACTTTAAACTTATTGATTTAAGTCTTAAAAATACTATCGTAAGTCAGAATTAGAGTTTTCAACTCATTTTGGGCAACCCCATAGATTATGTATACTGTAGTGAAACTATAAAAAATAGAAAAGTTATTTTTCCTACTATCTTTATATGTGTAAATTGTGAGATAATAATTTTTAAAACAATTGCATTTATGTTACATTTAGTAGATCTTGCTGTATATATATATATATATATATATATATATATATATATATATATATATATATATATATATATATATATATATATGCTGCATATATATTATATATGCAGCAAGATCTACTAACATATTTTTTATTTGAACCCTGGGATGCCTTCGAGGGTAATACTTTGTTTAATACAAAACTATTCTGAGATTCGATTTCAATGAAAAGTATTCTAGAATAAAGTAAATTTATCAAATTTGTGTTGCATAACTTAATTGTTATTTGTAAGATGTGTTATAATATTGACCTACTTATATATTTTTATGTTTAATTTACTTTTATTTTTATTGTATAAATAACATTTTTATATATAACATTAAACTTTGCTGATGCTCTATAATGACTTAGTTGATAATTAATGAGAAATTGCTTCATGTTTTTATTTATTAATGTGTTTCATCCTAGAGTTTGTCTCGACTCCAGCCAGGGCTTACCTTCCTACTTTATTAAAATGCTTACTGCGCCTTTATAATTGAATGTTGTGTCAAAAACAAATGTTTTTGGAAATAGCCATAGGTAAAATAGGAGTTTATATAACATCCCGTGATATGTTTAATAAAACTCCAGCTTAAATTGCATGAATAGTGTGGATATGTATTGTAAAGTCGTTTTTTTTTTAATTTTAAGTCTCAATTATGTTGAAAAGTGATTTTTGTAATTATGCTTTATTATTTAATATTTTTGTATTACTTATTGTTGTATTTTTAAGGAACTGACCCAACGTTGTTTGCATTTTATTTATTGTATACCATATATGAATTAATAATTTCACAATAAAGATGAACCTTATAAAAAATTATTTCATTACTATAATTTTCCTATATACTCACGATGCAAACATACTTCCAGAATCTTTATATATTTTTATAAATAGTTAACATACGGAATACTTATTTTCTAATATTTCGTGAGTAAAAGTTTAAATCACAATATAGTCCTGGAAGGTGTCGACTCGCAGGATAATTTGAATTAATTTTAATTAACCAACAATCAATGAGGAGGAAAGGTTATCTAGTTGCAGCCTCTTTCGGGTAAGCGGAGTGTATCTCCCCGCTCCGGTAGAAGGAGTGACCAAAAAGTACTCTGTGGGAGTGACGACCTTGTAAGACATGCGAGAAGTCGATGAATGGAGGTAGCTTTAGACCGCGTTAATTGTATTCCTTATTTAGCCTGTTTAGATGATTACAGATACAGAAATTATGATGATCATAATGATATGCATAATAAAGTATGTAATGTTATAAATATTTTAGAAGATAAATTATACCTTCTTATAAAATTGGACATGTACCTATGTATCCGAACCTTAAAAAAAATACAGGAGGGTACCTACATGGAAAGGTTAGCGAAGACCGGGACTAAATGGAATCCTGACAACTGCAACGGCAAATTAAACTTATATAAGATTTTTAATTCTTTATCTATGTCCAAAAAATGTCGACGCTTGACGTAAAGTAAAATATACGTAATGTAGATAGATAAAAAATATATAGGCCCTATAAAGTACCAACTTTTTTGTGTTATTTTGAGAGCTAAGGAGAGTCAGGGAGTTACGAAATGGCGGCGATCAAAATACTTTTTAAAAAGAATAAAATTAATTTAAATTCACAATAGTTACAAAAGTAATAAATTCAATTAAAATGTAAAGTTACAAAGAAGTTAAGTTAAGCGTGGATGGTGTCAAATTGTGAGACAGTTCTATTGTCTCCACGGCGATCCTTTCCGCAGCGCAAGCATTCCTCATTTACCCATTGTTCGGTATACTGCTATGTCAGCCCGATTCCAGGGTTACGACACGTTAACTCTTCCCTCCCTACGTTGGAAGCTGGTTCTGCAGCTTCCAGGAGCGTCCTTGCGACTTTACTCGATCGCTTATTCCAATTGTATATCTTCCAGATTGCAATAGATGCTGCTAGTATGTAGAGGAGCACTGTAGACCAGCTGGGAATTGCCATCATATAAGACCAGTTCCAGTTTTCTATTTCTTGAATCTCTTCAACCTTGTTCATAAGTTCATGGACACTATCTAGTGAGATGTCTTTCAGATGTATCTCGTACTGGACTTCTTCCTGGTTTATTAGGTTCTCGTTGGGTAGAGGGATGACTTCGTCCATCGAAATGCTGCTGGTGTGTGTTCTTATTGTTGTATTCATGATATTAACTTGACAGTCCTGTGTTAGGTTGATGAAAAATGTTCCTGATAGTTTCCTATATTCTGTTTTCTGTCCGCATTGTGTTTTTATAATTTCTGGTTCTGTTGATACTAGCAATCACTTATTTTCGTTAATCTTCTGCAATTTCCCTCGCTTCAGATTCATGCGTGCACGAGTGCAGTTACCTTCTTTATGCTTGATGAGTGAGATGATGCAGTCTTTAGATTTCTCTATGGCTCTAGTATCCAGTGATTTGCAGAGCCAGGTGTCTTCTGACAGCTTCTTGCAATCTTCTTCCAGGTAGGCGTACTCATCGCTTCCAAGTGCGAGGAATATGGATTTGGGTATAATGGTTAGGTTTAGGTTGTTTGGCAGGGAATATATGTGTATATAATCATATAATATAGGTTGGATGGATGGGATTTCTAATATAAATGTTAAAGAATGTTCTGTACTATAGGCTTTAACGCTAATAGACTTTTCTATCTTATGAATATTTTCAATACTGATCTCCTCGACTGGATAAAGTGAAAAGTTATTCTGCAAATTACTAAGTTCCAAAACTAAATTTCGTGGGCTTATAATACTAGGGTGCATTATACCTAATTACGAGAATGCCATAGCATCTTCTAGCACCATTAACTTATCTAAAATAATCTGTAAACTAAAACTTATTTGAACGTAAATCTCTAAAAAGTGTAACTGGTTTTTTATTGTATCAGAATTAATTGTTATGTTTTTCAGTATAGATGTTAATCTCTTTTGGTTATCATCTATTTTGCTTAGTTGTTTCGAAAATTCCTTTGTAGTACTTTCAGCCAAAGATAGGGCTCGCCTCTGTGAGCTTTGCGTTTTATAGACCGAATTACGAATTTTATTTATTTCGTTTTCAAATCGAATCGCGTCTTCGTTGTCTAAATTACCAGTTATCGTCTTCACTATAGAACCTTTTCCATTTATAATACCACGCGTAAATCTAATCCTAGATGTAATAAAAATATTTTCTTATTAATTAAAGCTAACTTATGTTCTATCTGATCCCTATATGTTTTATGTAATCCTTCTGACGTACTGTTACTTTCAGTTGCCTTAGCACTTGCGCATAATGCCATTAGTTTTATCGATATTAGATTCAAGTGCGTAACATTATAAACACAAGCAAGGTTGAAGGAATCAGTGTGTTTCAGAACTCCGTTCGTATTGTCTACGGGTTGAAATGTTGCGTCGGATCTTGCCTGGAACACGAAGGCTCGAGAAGGAACAAGATGGGGGTCTTCGTAGAAGCTTGAAATGTACCCGAATAGACTTAGAATTAGGATGATTCCCTACTATTTCTGCTACATTATTAGGATGTAAATGAATAATCTTATACGATCTTTTAAATACCGGTTTAGTTTTGTCGTTTCTCGCTGTTTTGGCAACCTGCTTATAAACTGTTTCACCTACCTTGAATGTTATCTCCTCTGCTGTCTGGTTTCGCTTCGCTATATTACCTGTTCCTTGTTTTTGGCCATGTGCGCTGACACACATTCCTGAACGGCTTCTGCATGCATTTTGTGCTTGATAACATAGTCCTGGTAAAACTGCTTAGGATAACGTAACTCTAGTCGATTTCTAGAAGCTGAATGTCCAAATAGTAACTCGTGTGTGGTATATTCTGTTGCCGAATGGATTGAGTTATTGTAAGCAATGACTGAAAATTTCATGATTAATTGTATGGGATCATCTTTGTATGTCATTCGTTGGATTCTGATAATCTCTCCTATAGTCGAATGAAAGCGTTCTATGGGTGAGTTCGAATTTGGATTGTATGGAGTCGTGAAGTGAATGTTAATACCATGTAAAGCGCACATCTCCTTTATAACTTCATTGTCAAATTTACTGTCTGAATCCGTTGTAATTTTATGAGGAATTCCTAAAACTGAGAACACCTGAAATAAAGCTGTATGTACACTACTAGTGGCGTTTAACGGTATTGCTTGTGCAAACTTTGAGAAATTGTCTATTATAGTGAGGAAGGTGGCACCGCCTGTCGAATACAGATCTATAAATATATGTTGCATGGGTTTTGTTGGCGTTTCCGTTAAGGTTAATGAGGGTCTATGAGGGTTTCTTTCATATTTAGCTTGTAAACAGATACTACATTGATTTATGAATGCCTGGATTGTGAGTAGCATGTGAGGCCAATGGTAGTTTCTATGGATTTGCTTGTACGTTTCCTGGATACCACGATGCACAGTTTTGCCTTCATGATATTTCTTAATTATTTCTTGTTGTTCTGTCTTGTTTTCGACAAGGGTAACGCGTGAAATACATCTAAAAAGCTTAGGGCCTCTGTCATTAAATACCGTCGTGTAAACTCTGGAGAATGCTAGGTATAGTTCTTCGTTATAGAAGTAGCAGTAGAATACACGATCAGCAATAGTGTGTTCTTTTAAGAATTGGATAATTTCCTTCTCTGTGTTATTGACTGGAATAAATACATCTTTAATTACTGTTCTAGAATTAGTAGACCTATTTTCTACTCTGTATGTTGATCCTGGAGTTGACCTGATATGGAATTGTTTTAGTTGTCTGTCGATCGCGTCTGATAAGATTGGTATGCCGTTGTTTTCGTTGTCGGGTTGCGTATGGTTTGTCGATACTAAGTGATCGGGATCGCGTGTAACGATGCTCATACTATCGGATTCTGTGTCTGTTAGAGGTGGTTCTACGTTGGGCCTAATTGTCACGTTATTATCGTTGCTATCGCTGTTGTTGTCATTATTATCCACGGGCTGTTGTAGTCCTTCTTTCTCCGTATCTATCTCTTGTCGTACGTTTTCGAAAATTCTATTTATGATGTCGTCGTCAAAATTGTCATCTAAATTGACTGCTAGTGAATCGATGCTCTTATGATAAGTTTTGACTCTGGAGAGAGCGTCTGCGTTGGTGTTTTGCCGTCCTTTTTTTATAAACAACCGTGTAGTCATATTCAGCGAGTTTAAGCCGCCACCTAGTTAATTTAGAATTAGGGTCTTTTAGTGACGATAGCCATGTCAGCGTTCTATGGTCAAAGATAAGGCCGAAAGTATTTCACTGCCCAGACGATGGCTAAGAGCTCCTTTTCTATTGTCGAGTATTTCGCTTCTGTATCCGAAAGTGTCCTTGATGCGTATGCTACCGGTTTGTCTGAACCTATTTTTCCTTGAGACAGTACTGCACCAAGGGCTACCTCCGATGCGTCTGTTGTCAGTATGAATGGTTCGCCAAAGTTTGGGTACTGCAGGATAGGTCCATTGGTTAAAATCTGTTTGCAATTATTGAAGGACTCCAAAAATTCCGAGGAGTGTATAACTACTATTTTTCTTAAGACATAAGGTCATTGGTTTCGTAAGCTTGGCAAAGTCTTTTATGAACTTTCTGTAGTAGCCTACTAGTCCTAAAAAGCTTTTAATTTCTTTCTGTGTTTATGGTAGTGGGACGTTTAAAACCGCTTTAAATTTGTCCTGATTAGGTTTTAGTCCTTGATCAGTTAGTTCATGGCCCAAAAATGTGACGTGTTTTTGAAGGAACTCTGACTTGTCTAACTAAATTTTGACATTATGTGTTTTAAACCTTTCAAAAACTTCTTTCAGCTTTTCTACATGCTCCTGCAATGACGTTGATATTATTATGACGTCATCGAGATAGGTGGAAACGTTGTTAATACCTCTAAGGATGTGGTCCATGAGCCGTTGAAAAGTACTGGGTGCATTTTTTAGGCCAAATGGCATTCGAAGGAATTCGTAATGTCGTCTCTCTGTTGTGAATGCAGTTTTCTTTATGTCATCGGGGTGCATCTCCACCTAATGATAGCCGCTACTGGCTTGCTCAATATTTTACGACCATAGGATCTGGATCTAAGGTCGTAAAATATTGAGCGCGTCCAAGTCTGTCTAAGATGTCATCTATGTTGAGAAGTGGGTACTTATCTTCTACTATTCTATCGTTAAGTCTTCGATAGTCTATGACTAAACTCCATTTTACCTTACCTTGTGCGTCCGGTTTTTAGGGACAATATGAACAGGGCATAACCATGGGGATATACTTTCGCGAACAATACCTTGTTTTAAAAGATTGTCTGTTTGATTCTGTATTTCTTTGCGTTGTTGTGGGGCTTGTCTATAACTTCTTACAAATATCGGAGTCTGGTCGGTCAGTCTTAACTGATGCTTAACTGCATGCGTAAAAGAAAGTGGGATATTTTCAGTGATTTCGCGTTTCTCCTCTTCATTCATATGGTCTGTACGTATTTTATTTAAGTTGTTGCGTAATTCTTTCTCTATATCCGAGTTAACCTCTATGGAATTTAAACTGCATCTAGCTCTATCAGAGTTCTCACGGTATGGTTCTAGGTATATCTTTTCATTATTAGAAATTGTTCGTTTTTCTGAATTAAAATTTATAATAGATGTTCTAAATTTTCCCTCTTTAACCTCGACCATAGCTGTGGGAGATTTTAAGCCGTTAGACAATATGAAATCATCGTGAATGTACTGACCGTCAGAATAATTAGTTTTCACTACTATAATTTTTTCGCATTTTGGTTCAATCTTGAGTTTTTTTACTGGGATAGTCAAATGAAATTGGTATCTGCGAGTTAGCGGTATGTAAAAATCTATTTTTTATATCTATGTTACACGATAGCGTCCTCAATAAATCCAATCCTTTTAAGCCTTTATATTTGGGGTCGAAATCGAATATAAGGAACTTATGAATTATATCGCTGTTAAACGCGGGTGGCAGTGGTAGATAGGCCACTTGATCGTGCTGTGTAATGGCATGTGCTATTTTTACCTCGAATGGTTCAAACTCTACAAGGTGTTTCGCAAATTGTGTTTTGTATTACACTAGGTGATATCATAGAGCGCGAGGCTCCGGTGTCTATAAGGAACTTACCTTGAAATTCTGGCAGCTCAATATATGGCAGGTGGTTTTTATCATGGTTATTTAGATTTACTAACTTTGGTCTGAGGGCACCGGACCTTGGTAAAAATCCTGCTGAACCTCACCGTCGTCCATTGGAGGTTCGTATACCTGTTGGTTGTAGTTGTCACTACAGTAGGCATACTGGCCTTGTTGATGCACGTGGTCCGTGTCGTCCTCGGCATATTGTTGTTCATATTGTCCAGGTGGACCTGTGTAGAATAGCTCCTCAGCTGCAAATTGTGGTTTTTGAGGCTTAGAGACGGATCTCATTGTGACGTCTAAAACCTTCTGTGCAGGATTTGCTTGTTGCTGGGATATATTATTCCTAAGATTTCCTGAAGATGCCCTAAAGTTACCTGATGATAGGCGGTTCTTCCATGGCAACATGAGTTGCACCCAGTGCTGCCTCTGTTCTGGAGTCAAATTATTTTGTCGCAGTACTGGAGCTTTATTACTCTTCTGGTTTTGCATGGGGCCTGAGTTACCAAACCTAAATGGTAGGGAATTTTGAGGCTGATTTATAGCCCGTATTGGTTCTCTAAACTTTGCCTGAGCCGATGTTGATGGTGCAATATAATTATTATTATTGAATGTCTTATTAAAGGAAAGTTTAGCTTCCTCTTGTCTCGCTATTACTATGGCTGATTCTAATGTGGTGGGTTGTGCTATTCGCACCGCTATAGAAACTTGGAAATCTAAATTACTCGTGTATTGTTCTATTACCATGTTTTCGTAGTACGATTTATTGGTATGTGTGCCTACAGAAAATAGGGTATCTAGTATTTCTGGAAGTCGCCTACCAAGTGTCTCGGCGTCCTCGTTTCTGTTGCGCCGCACCCTACTAAGCTCTTGCATAATTTTTTTTTTATAGGATAAGGGTGACAAACGAGCACACAGTCCACCTGATGGTAAGTGGTTGCTGCGGCCCATAGACATCTACATCTATCCTCTATTACAAATCAAAATGTAGATGCGTTGTCACCCGTGAGGACTAAGATGGAATGCCTCATTTCCAGTAAAAAGGGCCTCCGGCCACCTGCACTCACCAAGCGAAACGCAGAGGTAAACCTCTACTTCACGCTGGTTTTCTGTGAGGTCGTGGTACCACCCCGGTTCGAGCCGGCCCATCCGTGCGACAGCAAAAGCTGCCGCGTGGCTCTACTACTGTTCAAACCTTAACCTGGATTTCATTCCTAGGTTCCCTTAATCTACGTACGAGCGCATCTTTAATAGTTTCCTAAGAATTAAGAGTTTCTTGGTATGCTATCGCATCAATCGCGGTACCGCTTAATCTACTCTTTATGAGACATATAATTGCCGGATGTACCCTGGCAGTATCGTCCAAAAGATTAAGAATATTTTCAATTTCTCTGATATAATGGTTTAATCTCTTTGTATTGCCATCGTACCTTGGTATCAATTCCGCGATCATCTTAAAGTTGGCTGCCTCACCGTTAGGAAAAGCCATTTTTAAATTAATAATAAAAAACACGTTATAAATTAAAATAGTTGGGCAATTTGTGTCTGCCTATTTGCGATTTTAGCTATAAGACGTATACACTACCGGACCTCAACTAAGAGTCTGCAGCGATTTTTAGCCGTCAGACTTATATCCTATGATAGCTAATAGGAATCTATAAAGATTTGAGCTATAAGATGAATACCTAATCTCCTAACTAAATGTCTATAGCGATTTAGCTTCTAGACAGAATTCACATATACTACTTAAAGTAAATACGGAAGGAAATAGAGCAAAGGGCACTTGAAATAGCGAGAGTACTCACCAAAGCACCTTCTGCATCTCCTCACGGGTCTGAGTCAGTTCCACGTGGTCTTCGTCCGTGCCGCCGTCGTAGATTCGAAGTCGCGATTTATATGATCGAAACCGTTCAATTGGTCGAATGTTCTACCAATTGTCGCGAAAGACTGACTGCGCCAGTTACGATATGGCGGCGATCAAAAGACTTTTTAAAAAGAATAAAATTAATTTAATTTCACAAAGTTACAAAGGTAATAAATTTAATTAAAATAATGATTTCTTATATGTACGCGAACACTACACATTGAACAAAACTACTTTTACGGATTTTATCGCATTTAATTAAGTTATTTTATAATCCCGACGTTTCGGTTGCTTTCTAGTGACCACGGTTGCTGGAAAGCAACCGAAACGTCGAGAATATAAAATAACTTAATTAAACGCGATAAAATCCGTAAAAGTAGTTTTCTTCATTAAAATGTAAAGTTACAAAGAAGTTAAGTTTAGCGTGGATGGTGTCAGATTGTGAGACAGTTCTATTGTCTCCACGGCGATCCTTTCCGCAGCGCAAGCATTCCTCATTTACCCATTATTCGGTATAACTGCTATGTCAGCCCGATTCCAGGGTTACGACTCGTTAACTAGGGTTAAGTAATTTTTTTTCAAGTTGAAATCAAATAAAAATTTCTCTCAAACAGAAATTTTAATTTTGTGAGCTAAATCTGAGCTAGAATTTTGGTGTTTAGTGTTTTTACAGACAAACACACATGTTAGCCATAATACTAACAAAAAAATCTCTACGATTTACTTCACAGAAAAAGTTACTTAATAGTTAGTTATTAGCTAATACCGTCCAAAATTAAAAAAAAAACTGACAATAAAACAAAAAAATTCATATCTGGAAAACTACAAAAAATCGCGGAACATATATAGGGTCTAATCGATAGGTATTCGTGTCTCGAGACTACAGACCTTCGCTCCGGGGACAGCCTGTGCTATAATTTGAACGTAACACACAAGAATGCGTAATAAACTGGTCAATGTACAAAGTACAACACGGGGTAAATAAGTAAACCGTATTAGTTATTTGTTAGTGGCCAAAAATAAAAAAAAAGTTTCGACTTATGAGCACTTTATAAAATTTGTCTACATCAGGAAGCTTAGTTTGAAAATTCAAGTATCAGCATTCAAGTGGTCGGAAGCCTAACCCCTCTCCCCCTTAACACGGTAGTGTAGTTAAATTAAAAACCATTCCAGGAGGGTACCAGCACCCCTGGTATCCTCCTGGGATATTCTGGGGGGTGGGGATTCCACACAAGACTAATACTGCTCGTGGTAAGTAGAGCAATAAGATAAAGGTGACCCCTGCCACGCTATCCGTCAATTTCTGCAACATCAGGGGATTTCATTCGAACATTAACAAAGTCCACTAGGTACCACCTGAAGACGACGAAGCCGACCTTGCTCTTTCTAACTGAGACGCAGGTGTCCTCTCCGGTTAATACCTCTTTCCTATCCGGGGTACAAATTAGAACACCTTTGTGCCTCGGGTTGGAGTTTGCGTATACGTCAGAGAGGAAATCTGTTCTCGACGCCTCGACAGTCAGTTGAAGGTCAGCGACGACGATTCTCGCGTCTATGAGTGCCTCTATAGGTAATGCTGACACAGACCATCTCATAGATCACGCCCAAATTGCTGGAGACCCCATGCTACAACAAGCCCCATTTGCAGAGATCATGATCAGCAGTTTTCTTGCAGATTGGAGCAACAAAGTCGTGGTATAAGGTGAATGGTCCATTTACAAGCCTATTTATGCTGGTGTTCCACAGGCCTTGTGAAACGAACTATCACCTACGCTGTTTCTTCTGCTTATCAATAATATGTTGCAAACCAGTAAAGTGCACTGGTGATGCTTTATACACCGGTTGTGCTTATATTTCTCGCGAAAACGCCGAGTACCGGAACAAACTTGTGTCGGATAAGGTCTCGGATTGGGGCGACTAAGTATAATAATATATGCATCCTGCGCACAGTGGCTCAATTCGTCGACGACCGACGAAGACGAAAGACGACACGAAGAGATGTTGCATCCCTTTGCATTTTCTAGCGCATTTACCACGGGCAATTTCATCAACGCATTTCACAAATCGATACCATTTAGGGACTTTCAAGAAACGAGCTTCGAACGTCGTTCTTGGAGGCCGAGGGGCCCCTTTAGCTTGGGAGCCCCGGGGTACTGCCTCGCGTAGCCCCTGGGTAGCTATGCCACTGTGGGTGCTACTATCTGCGTGACCCCATAATTAAAATTAAATCCAAACCCGAGCATACTACTACAAAATCCAAGATATTTATACACGAGGTAGAGCCATGTTGCAGCTGTATTGTGGTTGTAGCACGAATGGGTCGGTTCCACCAGGGAAGGACTACGCTCTCACAGAATAGCTCAATGTTCAGTGGCGGATAGGGGCACAAGGTTACAAAGGGACGTGCGGGGAATTCCACAGTGTGGTTGTGCGAGCCAAAAAATTCCGAGTAAATCACACTTTTGATTGAATTTCGAGTTCTAGTGCAGTGTAAGATGGTGGAATTCAGCAGCTGGAATTAATCCAAACAATTTCTCTGAGCATTCCCCGTGTTAAATGTGGTAGAAGATGCGTAGAATAAATGCAACCTTTATTCGCAAGGCCAGTGTATCTAGAAGATCGGAAAGAACTTGGTCGTCGATGATTTGGGCCGCTTTTCGTTGATACGGTACTGTACGTCTCTCGTTCACAAGCTAGGAGTCAAAATGATGTGCTTGCGGAGCATGCTCCGTCGCTTACGACCTTAATACTCCGATCTGTAAAAAACTGGTAACCTAATTGCATAATTTCTTCGTAAGTCCATAAGAGGGAAGCGTTGGAAGAAGCGCTTTATGTCATGATCTGGCAGTTACGAGACGGCACTGAAAATTTCGGGAATCAAGGAAGTGACACAACATTACTATTTAAAAATGTATTTATTGCTTTTCGAAGTATTCTCCGCGAAATTTGACACATTTTTCCATACGATGGAACCAATCATTGAAGCAACCATTCCATTCGGAAGTTGGGGTCTCCAAAATGGCCGTTTTGTAGGCGTCCACAGCTTCTTCAGGTGATGAAAATCTCTGTTCACGCAATTTATTCTTTATTTTAGGGAAAGTATAGAAATCATTAGGGCTTAGGTCGGGGCTGTACGGCGGATGGTCTAATAATTCTATGTTTTCTTGCTCTAAAAACTTTTGTTCTGTGTGCAGTGTGAGAATTCGCATTGTCGTGATGGAGGATGATGCGGCGGTTGCAGTTCTCTTTACGGAGTTCAGAAACGACCTGTGGCAAACAAATGCTAGCATACCATTCTGCATTAACCGTTCTTTGTCCCTCAAGAGGAATAGTCGTAACGTGGCCGGTTTTGGAGACAAACGTGGCCACCATTTTTTTTGCAACACTGCGTGAACGAACAATTTTTGTTGGCTTTAACTCATTTTCGAACACCCAAACTCGTGACTGGTTTTTTGTTTCGGGTTCGTACGCGTATATCCAGAATTCGTCACCTGATACGATGTTGTATACAGCATTTGAGGATCCTGCGTGGAATCTTTCGAGAGTTCTGACGCACCAAGTAACGCGAGCCGCTTTTTGCTCTTCACAGAGCGAATGCGGTATCCATCGGGAAAACAATTTTTTACACCTAATTGTTCATGCAAGATTATTTGTATTTGACTCATGCCAATGTCTAAAGTTGCCTGAATTTCGCGGTATGTCACATGTCGATCTTCCTCAATCAGCTTACGCACAGCATCAACGTTTTCTTGGGTGACTGCAGTTTTTGGACGACCTTGACGGGGATCCTCACTGAGCTTGACACGTCCACGTTGAAATTCAGCAAACCAGCGATAAATTGTGGTTTTGGATGGAGCTTCATCACCAAATGCAGAAATCATCAGTTTTTGTGTTAAACCACTTCGAAAGTCATAATAAATCCTCATTCTTGAATTTTCTCGAGTTAATTCCATTTTCTCAACGACTAAACAAGTTTGATAAAACCTTGTGGCAAGACCGAGAAGATCTTTTTAAATAAATAAGTGGTATTCGATTTTTAAAACCAAGGGGTTTCCAATTAAAAAGATTTGAATATGACAGGAAGAGTGGAAATATTCTATTCCCGATACTTTTAGTGCAGCCCTCGTAATAATGGATTCCATTATTTTGGAGAACAAAGAGGTGAAGGCGATAGGCCTGTAGTTGAACGGTTCCGATCTGTCAACTTTTTTTAGGATCGGGTGCAATGAGGCTGTTTTCAATGAGCTTGGAAGGACTCCTAAAGAGTAAGAGAATCAAAAAAGACGCGTAAAAACCGGTGCTAACTCTGGAGCGCACGTCTTCAGCACAATTGGGGGGATTCCATCAGGCCCACTCCACTTATGGACATCCAGGAACAGTAGTGCCTTACGCACTGAGCACTATGTGAACCGAACATCCCGCTTTGCGCATTCACACCGCGAGATGGTCGGCGGTAGATTCCCCCGGTCGTCGGGAGTCCAGCTGTACGCAAAAAGAAAACCTAAGATGTCCCAGTCTCCGTTCAGGCTGGACGCCGTGACCGAAATTCAGTCTGGAGGACATTATCAGAGAACCCGAGACCTTTTTAACTAGAAACGAGGCATTTCATCTTGGTTCATCTGCATTTTGATTCTTAATAAAGGATAGACGTATGACGATATGTACTCGTATATCGAAACGTCTTGAATTAAAAAATAATCAAAATTAAATGCGATTAAACCCGTAGGTACAATTAGTTTTATGCATGTTATTAAGACATGATTAACTATTTTTAAAAAAATTGGCTGCGTCGGTCCGGGCTAAGTGATGATGCTTCACGATCTGAGCAAGGCCAGGAGGGATCAAAGTTATCTATATTTTATCCGAAAATCATGCAATTTTTTTTTTACTTATATATAACTTTACGACAAAACTATGAGTGTTAACCTGTTTATGTTAAATTTGTAGGTTTTAAATTAGCGACCTTAGACTTCACCTATTAATGTAACGTTATTTATATTTAAGATTTGTATAGATTTTTCGTTTTTTTTTAAACAAACCCCAAGTTTTTCGTATAAGATAAAATGGTCTATATCTGTCTGTGAAGTTTCATTACAATTGGTTCAGCCTTTCCGATGCTCGGATAGACAGATAATTGTTTTTACAAATTTATTTATTCATGTCCTATTAGCATGCAAATAACTCTCCCTGAGCTCGATAAAAGGCAGTTATTTCGATATTACAGATAGACACTTAAATTGTATCTATATGTATAAAGTGTTTTATTGATGAATGTGTGAAAAAATGATAAATGTGTCTTATATAATATACCTAAGGTCATTGAATCAATGGCATGGGCACGTGATAGGTCTTTATCCTTCATTATAGAACAGCAAAGTCTATCTTATTGTAGGTACCTATCTATCACAACGAAAGTCGTAATAAATATTGGAATTCTTTTTCAACTTTAAATTCATCTTGAAAGATCAAACTCCAAATTAAAATCAAAATTATCCATTGTTATTTTTATTTTGGTCAAGATTTTTTTGTTGTACCCTAGTTAATTCCTAACCACAGACTGCGCTCCGCTCGCCACTTCAATCGTTTATTTTTTTTCCGTAGCTATTTTTTGAAAAAACCAAACAATAAAACACAACTTTATAAATTAATATTACTTTATTCTATTTTGTATAGTTAATACTAATTTGTGCAAAACGACTTTTTTACAGGATGACTGACCTCGTTTCAAATATTAGGTAGGTAATTTTCATATCTATCTACAGAATGTATAAACACTTTCATAAATTGACGCTTACCTATGTTGTATACCCAATATGAGAATATAATTATTTTTAAAATAAATAACTTAAATAGAGAAGTCACATAATTTTGTACAATGTCAGCCATCTCATACAAGAAGGCGAAGGGGTGATATTTGTAACACGGACAGTTGGCTTCTATATACGGAGACCTGGATTTCTGGAACGTACGAAGTTAAGCAACTCGTCGCTGTCCTCGCAAACGAAAGGCTTTACATGATGGCAGGCCACGTCGTGCCACTTGAGGCCGTCGTTGTAGAAATTGTTGAGTATTGACAGACAAGACTCGTCATTGCCCTAGGGACAAATAGAAAATTCTTTAAAAACTGTTTTTATTACATAATATATTATTAAAAATAAACGGGTCGTAGAGTTTTTGAAATGAAATAATCGTGCATAAGTTGCTACTGAAAATGTTTGAATATGTATTCGTTATTTCGATAATGAATTTTACTGATCCTATCGCAATGAGCATGTCGTGAGGTGGGATTTCATCATAACAAAATCGCAATTTGATCAGATCTCCCACGGCGAGTGTTGATTTGTTGGTCGTGATTGACCATTAATTCACAATGCGTGATTCGTAATTTTCTCATCTTTAAATCGTAAGTGATGAAATTTATGGCGTAAGTAATGTTGTGAAATAAAAATGCAAATTAAAATTTTAAATTGTGACCCGAGATATAAGCCAAGTGTATAACGGATGCATTTTTCCGATCAACATATTATTTTCTCACTTTATAAGTTGTACTAACTATATTTTTTGAATAAAGTCGAACATTGTAACTATAAAATCACATTAATTGACGAGCTTACCTGAGCGGCTTCTCTATTGTCCGGTTGAGGCTGGCCATACCCGCCTGTGTAAGACCAATCGCCAGTGTTACGTTGTGTGGTCGGACCGATCTTTGCGCCAGAACCGGACCAAAACCAGCCATTCACATTGGGTGGCTGCAAGTCCGGACGGTCACAACCGGCGAAGTTGCATTTGCGACCAGACGTCCAAATATACCGGACGTTGCCACGAGCGATTCTTTGCTTAATGAACTCATTTTCCTGCAAAAAACCATTTTTCAATTACATTTCACATAAAATTCTATGTGGAACTTAAAATTATAACATACGTTAAGTAGGTGTAGACATGTACTTAGGTAAAAATATGGACAAACGTATGATATTAAACTTAATTTTATAATTTGTAAAATATTTTTCTTTTTTTTTATAGTATAGGGGTGACAAACGAGCACACAGTCCACCTGATGGTAAGTGGTTGCTGCGGCCCATAGACATCTACATCTATCATCTGTTAGATGCGTTGTCACCCGTGAGGACTAAGATGGAATGCCTCATTTCCAGTAAAAAGGGCCTCCGGCCACTTGCACTCACCAAGCGAAACGCAGAGGTAAACCTCTACTTCACGCTGGTTTTCTGTGAGGTCGTGGTACTACCCCGGTTCGAGCCGGCCCATCCGTGCGACAGCAAAAGCTGCCGCATGGCTCTACCACTGTAAATTCTTCAGTAAAAAATAACAATATTGGCATATTGTTATTTCTTACTGAAGAATAGAGTAATAATTTATAAATAGCTTTTAAAATAGTTAGGTATATGTAATTTACGTAACAATAATGATGTGTAATATGGGTTTAATTTGCAAACTTTTTCTTCAAATGCTAACACGCGGTACCGGTACACCCGTGCTGTGGAATTTTAAATGACTGACAATGTGATACGATCACACTTATTGTTGGACGTTACGAAAATTCCGATTGATTACTTGACCTTACTTGACATGTAACAAGGAAATTATAGCATTTGAATTTTGCATTATGACTTTAACTAAACTTCCACCAAACTCAAGGTTGACCTACCAAACTATGATAATAATTGTTTAACTTGATGGCTACTCACTCAGCTCTTCGCTTTAGGCAGGCGTTCAACAAAAGCCATTAAATACGCGATTAAACGATTGAGCTACACAATATGCAATTATAATATTATAAATATAATTACGACAACCTTGTAGGAATATTAGAATTTATCTAGTACTATGTCTATTAAGTTGTTAAATTACCTAAACATTTTACACTTTGTATTTACTGTCTTACAAATTTAAAATAAATAATGCCAAGTGCAATATAAATTACGTTAAGTATGTATTTCACTAGTACATCATCACTATGTTGTATTTCTTTTAAGTGGAACATTATGAGGAAGTCTAAAACTGTAGACTGAAGTAAAACTGTAGAAATAGTACATAGGGATACAGGCAAAAACTTTTGAGTCTTAACTCTTACCATTAAGTAGGTTTACTTTTCACACACCTCTCAAAAAGTGTTCCCTATCTGTATTTTACTTTCATCGTAGTCATAATATGATATTGCTTTTATACATAACTTTGACTAAAATTTAAAATAATGTTATATTACTCTAAGTTTTGCATATTATACATATTTTTTGCTATTCAAATTTTCTGCTATTCTTGTGTCGAAACGACTGTCGTGAAAATCTTTTGACAAATTTTAAACCCTGTTTATAAATAAATGTCACGCTTTACCCATAACATAAATAACTGTGCACTTTTTCCATAAATAAAACATTTAGAATGGTAATAAAACGGTTTAAATCCTAAATGTCGGATGGTCTGAAGTTTTGTGGGCGAGAAGAATTAATATAGTCTTTAATTAATGTAGGTAACTGGTTTAACCGTTTTAATTAAAGTACAAAATAAAAGAATGAATAAATAAGTAATACCTAAAACGGTTTGCCTGCATCTCCAACAGGTAGGTACAAACTTTCACAAAAACATTTCAATTTTAATCATACTGCATATTAATAGTGTAGATTTTAAAGGCGCACTCCTAATTATCTATTCATTAATATTTTCTTTGACCAAGTAAATATGGTGTGAGGTAAGCTGACGTTTTGCCGATTAGTAGGTTAGTAACGTAGTCGTAATTGCGGCAGGAAATGCGTCTCTACTTGTGTCCGTTGCAAGAAGTGGGCGACGCAGCTGACAGGAATGTATGCCGTGCGCCACTTGACGTTGTCGTTGCGAACACTTCTCAACGACAAGAACGCACTAGGCCATTGCACCCCTTTCACGGACGCCTTCCACGCTCTACAAACCTAATGAGACTGTCGGGTGTCGGCTATCCTAATACATATTGATGACCAACCATAATTGGCTGTGTTTTGCTTTTAGTCCAGCGACCCGCAATTCCGGATATTGAAGTTAATCTTTTAGACACAAAAAGCATCTAATATCGCATAAATAAGAAATTAGATGTTCGTTCTATAACGCGATAGGAGGTGCTGATGAAGAACCTGTTTTCGTTTTTCTGCTGGTAGCAACACCCGGATGAGCGTTAACAATAGATAAGTGTTATTCTTATGTCACATGTTGCAAAATGTCGTTATGATGTTGATGTGTAGTTTAAAATATGATTTGTGTATTATGCTAAAATCTATAATCTATAAAAATAAATAAAATTGAAGTGTCTGTTTGTAATGTCAAAATTATAGTTTTTACTTAATGCATATGAAAGTAAATACGGTACTTATAACTAAAATATAATTTTTAAAGTTTTTGTCTGTCTGTCTGTCTGTTTGTTCCGGCTAATCTCCGAAACGGCTGGACCGATTTTGACGGGACTTTCACTGGCAGATAGCTATTCATAAGGAGTAACTTAGGCTACTTTTATTTTAGAAAAATAATTTACTCCTTATGAAATCAGCTATCTGCCAGTGAAAGTCCCGTCAAAATCGTTCCAGCCGTTTCGGAGATTAGCCGGAACAAACAGACAGACAGACAGGCAGACAGACAGACAGGCAGACAGACAGACAAAAACTTTAAAAAATATATTTTAGTTATAGATTATAGATAAAATGAGAACATCATCAATGTAGTCGAAGTCAATTAAATATGCATTATTAAGGATAACTCAAAAACTACTGGTCAGATCTTGATCAAATTTATATGGGACCACATGAGAAGCAACAAAAATCATCAAAATTGGTTCACCAAGAAAAAAGTTTTGAGGTAACACACATAAAAAAACAGTCGAATTGAGTACCTCCTCCTTTTTTGAAGTCGGTTAAAATACAATGAATGCCTTGAATACAATTACAAAATAGCCAATATTGATTTTGGGAAAGTGAACGCATCATCACCGCGAATGACCCCGTTGCATTATGTCGACAAGTGATTGCGTGAGGTACGTATACCTTACCGTAATAGAAGTCAGAGATTCGGAGATCAGAACAAACTTTACATTAAAATTGCTTAAAGAATGTATAATATTTTAAACATTTGTTTAACATGTAAAGTTTGATAAAAATATAATCAATTAAAGTTTTTGATAAGAATTATGTTACTATTTGCAATGGTACCTGAAACAGGATCTACGTATATTTTCTCCTCTATAGTGTCAAAATAGTTATAAAAGTCTGTAATTTTTATAATATATGTTTATATCTGTAATACCGAATTATGTGATAATGGCGTCCATCGCGCGGTAGCATTCATACCGTAAGAAATGTTGAATACTTTAGTAGAAAGTGGACCTTTGCGAAGAGATCGGAATATTCCTCGCGGCTCGCGGGTGTGTCACATTGTTGTGTGATGAGATGTTTTATGGAAAGCATGATGTATGCATGCTTTTAATTAAATTTACAATTTATTTCTTACAAATTTATACAGAAGTCGGGATTCGAGACTGGATAATATAAAAAAAAAATCAAATTGAAACATACATAATAGGTTAGACATAGTAGAGAGCAGAAACAATGTGAGAATTCCAACGAAAACGGATTAGGGACTATTTGAGCTTAGTGTTGTGTACTGAGACATATAGAATAACGTAGTCCAAATAATATGAATCATATACAGCTATTATTTATTCTGTGTATACAGAGACTTTAGGGACACTCAAGCGGCTCAAGTTTATTAGGTTGCTCTTCAGTGAACGGGATAACAAACTACAACATAGACGAGGTCAGAGTTTAGTAAAGATGTGACAAGTGTAATTTTAGTATCAAAATGTTTTCTGGAATAAGGACAATTAAAAATAACGGGTTTTAATTGATTTTTTATTTTTATTTACAGATCATTATTTTCTGATCAATTTCCCAACTGTAGGTACTGTATAAAAATGATCTGACATGATGTATTCTCGTCTGTGTACGAAACACAAACGAGAATACTTTGTACGTGGTAGAGCCAGTAGCACGAATGGATCGGCTCGACCGGGGAAGGACCACGCTCTCACAGAATACCAGCGTAAAATAGCAGCTTAATCCTGCTGTGTTTCGTATGGAGAGTGTAAAGAACCGGAGACCCTTTTTACTGGAAAAGAGGAATTCCATCTTAGTTCTCACGGGTGACAACGCATCTGCATTTTGATTCGTAAACGAGGATAAATGTAGGTGTCTATGGGCCACAGCAACCACTTACCATCAGGTGGACTGTGTGCTCGTTTGTTATCCTTATCTTATATAAAAATAAAAACAAATACATCATTTCAGATCCTTTTTATATTATTAGCTGCTTTAGAAAAATACCTAATGGTTTTTTCTTGTTAATTGAATAAAAAAATTGGAACCATCTGCATACAGGTAGAGATATCTGGGATATAATGGTATTCATATAAATCGTCAATAATAAGACGACGCCGGCTACAGAATCAAGCCACGAAGAACTCTATCCTGGAAACGAATACTTTGTCGGCAATCATACAAATAACTACGAAACCAGGAAATTACTAGTTGGAGATATTTTAAGAGAACCCCCTAGTTCAACTAAGCTACAATTCTTGTGGTAGGAGTAGTTCATGATACATTTTTATACTCCGTGTCACTAACAATAATTAGAGTTTAATTTTTTATAAGAAAGAACTCACGATGATCAAACGTCACTTTTGCTCAGAGGTTCTATACAGTTTCCAATAGACTGGCATTTTATTTTAGGTTAAAAATGGTTGTCGTAATGAAAAAAACGTAGTTGCGTTATTATTGATACGAGAACGATACTCACCAGAGTTACACAATCGTTCAGCACCTCAATATACCCCTAATTAATACCTACATTATTGCGGTAGGAACTGTCTAAATTTCGACTTAATCTTCGTTATACGTTGGACCCAATGAAAGATGTTCCTCAGTCTTTCATATGACCTGCCATAAGATATGTACATTCACATGTACCTAATTAAACAATATTTTAATTTACATCTCTGTATATAATTTTCGTCCGTTAATTTTGCTAAAACTCAAAAACGACTCGACCTATTTAGATGAAATTTTTGTGTGCGTTTGTATGGGTTCGTGGATGGTATAGATTCACAATAGGACCGGTAAAAGGCGGTGTTGTCGAGATCCAGTGAAAACCTGCAAAGCCGCGGCAGATCGCTAGTCTTATATAAAATTAAGCTGAATTCTGAATAGGCATGTCTGGGAGACAGGAAGTAGTAAAGTCGTGCGAGACGATTTGTGATTCGAAACTCGAAAACAGCACGTAGATGAAAGTCAAGAGAAATCGCAAATTGTAGTTCCTCAGCATGTTGTTATCGGCTTACTTGAAAAATAACTACACTTCTGCTCGATGAATCTTGAGAAACGAAGGACGGAATTATATACAAAATTCTGATGGTCTTTAAGAACCTTACCAGTTGCTACTTCTAATAACCTGCCGGTCATCAGAATTCAGTACCTCCCCTGTAATTTCATCGTAATCCGGTTAAAAGTTAAAATCTCGGGTACACTGGAGATAACGACGACGAACAAACGATCGAATGTATTTTAGATATCATTACAACTTTGGTTCGTTCCCGCAAATGGATCTCTGGAGTTAGTCAATCACTTTTTCAATAGGTTAGTGGCTGACTTTTTTACCTTAGGGATAAAATAGGGTGTCATCTGTTAGAAGCTTATTATATGTAGTTGTTTTTAGTAAGTAAAAATTATAATTTTGTAAAAAAGATATAAATAAAGCGATTAAAAACATCGTATAAATGCACATCATATTATAATATAAATGCACCCTACTATTCGCGTGGCAATTATCAATAAATCAGTGACATCCTTTGCCTTGACTGACCGCTAGGGAAAAAAGTTTAATTCAAACTAGTAATAGTTTATAGATGTATTTGTTGATAGATCATTTCCATAATATGTAATATGTAAATAAAAATAACTAAGTTTGAAAATTATCTATGCTTCTTCTTCATAGGCCTCTATAGACTATACTCACATAAATCCTGTTGTTTCCCGTACGGTAAAAAAGTGAACCGGTATTACATTATGAGCCTATCTATATTTAAATTATGATATAGATGCATAGTAACTCATGAGAGGTAAAATGTTTCTATCTTCGTCTTCTTTATTAGCTTTTGAACGTGGACCTCTCTTGTTGTCGAAATAATTTGCGTTAATCATAGCTTTGCAGGCTGATCGGCGAACGTAATACTAAACGCCTCGCCCCTTTGATGCTGCTCCCCTCATCAGTCTCATCATCATCATCATTACAGCCTATCACAAGTCTACTTGTTTCTTGTTACATCATACATGTTGAGCAATACCTTCATAGTTTGCCGCAGAGCACGGTACTGAGCCACTTTGTTTTTCACGAGTTTTTCGTGAATTAAATTATAATTAGTAGTACTAAGTTTTAATTATTATTATTGCTTGTTTTTGTCTATCTCAAAATAATAATGAAAATATGTGTTCTTAATATACCTACCTACTACAAATGTCTGATAGAAATGCAAGTAGGTACTGACATCTTTTGCTAAACTTTTAATTTCTAGTTCAATTGTCTTACTTTTCAATTCAGTCATGTTTTATTTGATGGAGTTGACGGATAACTTTTATCCAAAGACTTCTATGTAATATTATGTACACTACAGACCAGCAATCTAGAACAAAAACTGTGTCACATCTGCGGATATCGCGGGCACGGGTGCGGGTTTAGCTGGCCCGGTAAATATGCTTAGCGCTATACGCGTACACTACACATTTAAATGAAACTAGTTTTAACAGTGGTAGAGCCACGTGGCAGCTTTTGCTGTCGCACGAATGGGCCGGCTCGAACCGGGGTAGTACCACGACCTCACAGAAAACCAGCGTGAAGTAGAGGTTTACCTCTGCGTTTCGCTTGGTGAGTGCAGGTGGTCGGAGGCCCTTTTTACTGGAAATGAGGTATTCCATCTTAGTCCTCACGGGTGACAACGCATCTACATTTTGATTTGTAACAGAGGATAGATGTAGATGTCTATGGGTCGCAGCAACCATTTACCATCAGGTGGACTGTGTGCTCGTTTGTCACCCTTATCTTATAAAAAAAGTAGTTTTACTGATTCTATCGCGTATATTAACTTATTTTATATTCCCGACGTTTCGGACACTTTACAGCACACATGGTCATGGGGGGGAGGGGGTACTGTCTCTTTGTGATTAGTGTCTGCAGAGTGCGCAAAAAATTAAATATTTTTTTTACCTGTGGAGTTTCCATTGAAACCGTGTCCATGCAGTGACGACGGCAAATATTTCTGGCGTCAAGCCAGTCTACTTCCAGGTTACGAGTAGGGGCATGTTCCCAACTAAAGAAGTAAGAATGGAGAACACCGCGGGCGTCGCGGTACGTAGAGTGGCGAACTCCTGTTAACAAAAAAAAATCATTAAAAGCATTTATTGACCAATCACATGAACCCTTCATCATAGCAGTCCATTTGAGGTCCCACAAAGACTGCAACAACCCACAGTTCTGAATATGACCACCTGCAATTATTGACTCTTTACAAGTCTTACTACGCAGAAGTTCTTCTAATAGCCCACTGAGCAACCTCTTCTCTCACCCTACCTGACGTACCTCAAGGCGAAGTTGCGGGGAAGCAGGAGTGTTAGTATGGTGATACGCCACCCGCTTCATCCACCGTACCTCTGGCTCGACCACTGAGAAGATTGTTTATCTTCGCCTCTACCCTAAGCCGTGTAGGATGGTGCGCCTTGTGTTCTGGCGCGTTTTGTTTGAAGATGAGTATGGGTAAGTTAGGAGGTGGACTTTAGTGCCAACTATGGACTTCTTGCGAAGGCCTCAGTGCCTAAAATGAGTCGGAGCTATAATAGTGTGTGAAATTGTTCCCGTAGCCTCAGCAAATTGAGATTTAAGCAACTAAGAGTCTGGCACTACCTACGCGCCCCCGCGGTAGAGAATTATGAAGTTTTGCCTACATAGAAAAATTTAGTACCACTCGTCAACAACTTTTAGCGTTAAAAAAATGTCCCCTAGAATGAATTTCTGTCGTGGCAGCCGGTCTTAACGGAGACTAGGCATCTACTCACGACAGGATTATAGTGCACTTTACGAGCCCAGGGATGAAACACTGCTAACTTCCTGACTTTGGATTCCTCCCGAGAATTTTTTAACAGAAATACCCAATAACTGTGATCTCGGCTGAACCCGGGATTCAAGCCGGGCCCACATTATCAGCAGACGCACCCACGAGCACTAGACCAACGAGGTAGTCATTTTTATCACCGTGCGTTAACACTACAACTAAAAGGTAGGTACAGGATTCTGGACCTTAGACATAATCTTCATCATGTCCATGTTTATTTTAAAGACCGACTTTTGAGACTCGACTGAGGTCATTAAGCATAGTATTAAATGTCTTACAGCGATTTTGTAATGAATGCAGCACGTATGGTTCCCGGATCGTCCGAAAAAGGACCACGCTTGCACAGAACAGCGTGAAAAAATAGCATAATGTTTACCGTGTTTCGTACGGTGAATGGCGGGAACTGGAGACTCTTTTTGCTAGTTACGAGGTATTTTGTCTTTGTCCTCGAGGGTGATAACGCACGATTGAGGTCATTTTGTATTGTCTTAAAGTCTTACAGCGATTTTGCCATAAAGATATCGTCAGTGATTCGAAAGTGGCATTATTTGCTACTGATATAGGTATCGTACATGATACGTAGTGATGATAATATGCTATAGGCTGCCTGCTCTATATTATTTCTACAACCCGTGTGTATTCGCTCGACCTTAGGAAGGACCACAATTACTGTACCTTTGTTTCGTAGGATAAGTGACGAGAACCGGAGACCATTTTCACTGGTAGGTAACGACTTAACGAGATATTCCATCTTAGGCCTCTTTACATTTTGATTCTTAATTATTACTTAAAAACATTTTGAATCCAGTAGATTTGAAGACAATTTTTCAAAAAATTGGTGAAGTTTGTCAGTTTAGTTTCGTACTCGTTCTCTACTTGGATAGACGTGGTTGTCGATAAGAAAAAGCAATCAATCCGATGAAAAAAGGACATTTGTAGTCTAGTCTTTTTGTATAAAGAAAAACCAAATCGTTATGCGCAAAATGTTAACAGTCAAACGGATACCGCTGAAGAGAGACTATAACGGCTTACTGACAGTCCATATATGAAAGAAAATGCTTCAAATTTTCTACCGACTTCAAAAAGGAGACGGTACTCAATTCGACTGTATGTTTTTTTTTCTTTTTTTTTGAGTGTTACGTCATTACTTTGTACTGGGTAAACCGATTTCGATGCTTCTTTATTTGAAAGCTGGTGCTTCACTTGTGGTCCCATATAAATTTGATCAAGGTCTGACTAATAATATTTGAGTTATTCTTAATAATTTATATTGAATTCGGTTGTACAAAATTTTAAATTATGTATTTTTCGAACAACTGTAATCAGTCGTAGTTTTTTGAAAATCAAGTAAGTGTGCAGTTTTACAATGTGGTGTTAGATGCAGACAAAAGATGAGCTGTGACACAAGTCCCACGCGGTCTGAAAATTTGAAATGGCTTCTCCACCAACTCGACTGAAAACGATTTGTTAAAATTGGATTCTGATTTTGAACGATGACACAAAAGCAAATGATTACCAGTTACAATAGACCCATTGCGAAATAGTGTTACCTTCATACTAGAACGTCTTAACACTTTGCACAATGGTGTGGGCATGTGCTGATTCCCACAATAGTAATCATTACAATGGCTAAATAGGTTTGTGCCTAAACTAAACCACATACACTAAATATCTATTTAAAGCTTTTTATCTAAATACGTTCACTATTATTCATCTTATAAAAATTAACACTTTTTTTGTACTTCTTTTAAAACGTTACCTCCACACAAGGATTTTCTTCTGTATATTGGGGGCAGTTTTCATATATAAATTTCACAAGGACAAACATCCAGACCCAGAATAATTATTTGTAGGCCATACAAATATTTGATCCGAGCGGGATTCGAACCCGCAGCCCTTACCGCTGCAATTCATTACTAAGCCACTGTCATTAACTACTTATTGTATTGTAGGTAATTTTAAAATGTATTTAAATTCATATCTATCGTTTATTATGTTTATTACTAAAGGTACGAAAAAGTTTTACAAAAAAAAACAACATGGCTTATAATAATAATAATAATCTAACCCGTATACCTACATGAAATCTTATGTAAAAACTAATTTGGAAAGTAAACACAACTTAGGTGTTTAAAATCTATCTATTACAAGTACAATTACAACCCTCTCACAACGTGATGTGAAACGATGAAACGATATACAATAATCAAAACAAGTTGAACAAGTTCACCAGCAGGTCGATCAGTGAAGTGGCTCTTTCGTAACCAGAGAGAAAGTATTCTTTGTTAAGTTAGGGTTGGGTCAGATATGTTTTGTTTTCTGCACATCTCTTTTAAATAATTACACAACGAGAACGTTAAGCTTCCGTTAATTATATTTGTAAAAGGTATTTTACGCAAGAGTGAGTTGGCACAAAGTAAAGAGAGGTGTAGTTAATGAAAATAAAAAGTTAAATAACCGATTTGAAATTTTGTTTTTTTTTCATCATAACAGTAAATTTTTTGTAGGTAGTCTAATAATTTCTTCAAGTTATGCAATGATTGTGTCCCCTACAAATGAACGTGTTAGATACGCATAGTCATAAATTTTTATTTTCAATAGAGAAAGTTGTAAGTAAAAGTTTAAAAGAATTTCCCTTTTTAACAAGTGGTTAACTTAGTTATATAATACATTGGTCATAATTTTAACCGTTAATCAATTGTCGAACATTTTACGCAAGAATATTTATTTTTAAGCATTTTATAATACAACACAAGTGAAAACTTAAACGTAGGTTTAAAACAATGTCAACATTCCCATCAAATTGATATTTATTTAATGTACTAAGTGCATTAGAACTTTCAAAATGTTAGATTAGATAATTTATTATTTACTTAATTAATTGAAAGATGTAACTTCTACACCCTTCTTTAAGTCTATAACAGTGTCTTACACACAGAACGAGAGTAATTGATTTCTGTGCACAGAACTCAAGAACAGCTAGGATACGATATGTACAGTCTACTCGTTTACATGTCGTTTCGATGAAATCAAAATCAAACCAACGTACTTATCAACATTTGGCATTTGTTAAAATATTTTAAGGTTGCTTTAATTTCAACAATCGAAATTTGAAAGACAAATTAAGTCTCATAAAATTTACAAATGCTTGCCTATATATAAATAGTTGCTTTCGATAACCTATTTCCTTAGTTACATAACTCGTGAAAAGTAATAAAATGTTTAAGAAATTGATTCATGCCGGCGTAAGAGCACCTCATTTTGATGGAAGGTGGATAAGGGAAATGAGCGGGAAATCTCATGGTGCCGTCGATTTGCAGGTTTGCTGTATTATTAAAATTGTGGGACCAAAAATTAACGAAGAGCTGCAACCACGTCAAGATAATAGGTACGAGTCTGGTGTAACGTTAGCTAAGCAAGGCGCTTGATCCAATTTTTACGGTTTTGAAACAGCTGTCTATTCGACCACGAAATATTATAAACTGGAGACGATAAGGATGAGAAACGTTTAGTAAATAATTAAATGCTACGTAACTGACTCATCTATCAACGCACAGCCCAAACCGCTAAACGTACAAATTTGTAATTTAGACAGTAGCTGCCTTTTATAAAGTAGGCATCTACTAAGAAAGGATTTCGGAAAATTCAAGCCCTTACAAGGTGGACTAGGGTGTTATAGTCTGTACAAAACTTTTTATTTACCTCTCGACGAAAACAGAGGGGTTTTATAAGTTTGTACTGTGTATCTATATGTCTGTCTGTGGCATCATAGCTCCTGAACGGATGAACGGATGTTGATTAAGTTTCTTTTTTCGTTTAAAAGGTGTCTTAATCGAGAGTGTCCTTTGCTCTATGTTTCGAGACAATCTGATCAGCCGTTTGAAGATCTTCAGCTCCTTTTGTTTCATTTAAGTTATTTACGGTGTGAATTTATTTTTGTATTGAGAAAAATTGTTAAATGATACTTGTAGTTTGAAAAATTGGATACAATACAATATTTTTCATGTATTTTTCATACAAACTTTGCACCCACGTTTTAAGAATAAATTTTACCTTAATAGTAAATTTTTAAGAGTAAAAAATGGATATTTGGATTAAAATAAAGAAATACGCATTTTATTTTCGAATATCTTACCATAAATTATTGTAAACATATACACGTAATGGTAACTTTACCTACAGCGACATATTGGTAAATAGAAACGCAACGAAATAAATGAGGTGTGGTAAAATTGACAAACTAACCGATATATACCTTTACGAACAAACTTCAACAAAAGGTCTTTATTGTTATTGTGTGCAGCTTACTATCAAGCCAATTGTGATCAGTACACTCCCACATGATCCTGTCGAAACGGGCACAGCTTTACGATGAAATACATACACCATTAATAAAACCACAACGATTTTGTTGTATTTGTACAAATTTGGGGTAGCATGATGACGTAATTATATATTAGACCTAGACATTATTTAATAATAGTAAAATTAAGTACGAAAGTATAAGTATATAGACTTAGAATAATATCTAAAAATGTAGGGTAAAATTATCAGTTATTGGTAAACTACACGTTATCTAAAATTTACGCAAATTATAAATCGGATTGCCGTGAGAGTGAGCGGCGAAACCTTAGCACATCTTCAATGTGGAATCGTCAATTTTTGTTACATAGAGCAATTAACTTGCAAGGTGAGCAACTAGTTACTGAGCTACTATTAAGTACTTATGTTAGAAAGGACATGACGATTGAGATCATGTGACCATTGAAGATTCACTGGACCTTGGCTGAGTAGCTAAGTGTGATGTATGTGAAGCAGTATCTATGTATTCAACGATGGCAAACATTTGCTTCTCGTTCTCAGTTACAACACTGTTGAGAGACAAGCGAGAAGCCCGAAGCAATAAATGAATATGCATGTGCAAACATAATATACCTCTGTAATGTTTACGTACGAGGACCTGATGGTTAGCATACCTGAATTAGTCAAGTAAAGTACAGCTCTTAAGTTCGAATTACAGCTGTAATTTTATTTATGGTCCGATTATGTTTTGACTGTACCCGTGTTTCTAACATTGCATCTTAGATTAGCTCTATTTTATCACATATATTATAGAGGCTTATATTTTAACAGTGGTAGAGCCAGGCGGCAGCTTTTGATGTCGCACGGATGGCTCGGCTCGAACCGGGGTGGTACCACGACCTCACATAATACCAGCGTGAAGTAGAGGTTTACCTCTGCGTTTCGCTTGGTGAGTGCAGGTGGCCGGAGGCCCTTTTTGCTGGAAATGAGGCATTCCATCCTAGTCCTCACGGGTGAAAACGCATCTGCATTTTGATTTGTAATAGAGGATAGATGTAGATGTCTATGGGCCGCAGCAACCACTTACCATCACGTGGACTGTGTGCTCGTTTTTCACCCTTATTCTATAAAAAAGGAGGCATAAATAATACAATAATTAAAATTGAAAAAATAGGTACTGTATAAATTTTATAAATTCTTTTAACTATTATTTATTCTGTGTTTACAACAAAATATTAAATATTGCAAACTATTACTATGTAAGAAAAGTTCCGCTGGTTTCTTGTTGGTAGGTACTTTCTAGGATGGAGATCATGAGATTAAACATGATTTTCAATAAATGTTATTTTTATATTAATCTGAATTAAAGTAATTAAAATACACATTTATTATTATCTTTAATTGTACATTTATATTTTATTATACATAGTCTTTGTATGTTTAAGCAGTTGAATAGCTTCCGACAGTGATCAGTAAGGTGCGACTGTAGTCGAATTACTTAGATCAGAAAAGAGCATCAAAAAATTGCCTAGATAATATAAAAAAAAAAACATTTACGAAGTACCATAACAGCATATTTATTACATAGCAAAATGTGATAAAGGGTAATAAACAGATATTTAAATAAAATATTTTACTACAGTTTGCTTTAAAACATTTTTTTTTATCTGTCAGCACCGTCGCTGACGACGGTATCTTTATTTAGTGGCGGAGTGTTACCCGACCCGACCCACTTTTTTTACTAGTTGGTAGGACTCTTTCTGCCTAGGAATCCGTAGGACTCTTTCTGCCTAGGAATCCGCCAGGGTAAGCACCACCAACTTACCTATTTCTGCCGCCAAGTACGTGCTGTGTTGCGGTCTGGATGGCATAGAACCAGAATAAAAAGCCTGTAGCTTCCCTTCAAGCATCTTCGTATGAAGTTGGCTACGGGTGTCTATAGACTGCAGAAGCCGCTTACCGTCAAGTGGACTGTGAGTTCGTTTGTCACTTCAGTTTATTAAAAAAAAGAATTTGTGGAATATTTTTTTATTTATTCCTTGAAAAGAATTATTATGAGCAGAATTATAACACAATACCTAAAAGTATCTTCACGGATCGGAAAGTTTCCAGCTTAACTGGTGAACTTGGATCTGGCGAGCAATCATTTGCAGGAATTTCATCAAAATAATATGTAGTTTGAAATTCTACGGACATGTGCACTCTGCACTCCAGCATCCATCCAGCATGGATAAATATTTTAACAAATGTATATTACCTAACATGTCAACAACAAAACGTTTGTAACTGCATGGAACTATGCTATATCCAACTTTACAATAATAAAACATTTTTTTTTAAATCATCCTAATTCAAAAGTATATATCCAGCACATTCATGATATTTTACTTTAGCAACGATAATAAATATTAATTTATTTAAAAAAATGCAAATTTTCTAAATTAAGTATTTTTTAATGTAAAATTATTTGTATACATACTGTTGGCGCAACTTTTTGGGTCAGGAAGAGCCAAACGACGCTGGGCGTCGACGCAGCACATCACCGCCAGCAGTGCGGCGGTTGCCAGAGTAACTTGCCGGCTCATCTGTGATAGGCAAAAATGTAACAATGATAATAACGATTGCTTACACAGACGCTATATTATAACTAGTTATTTACATCAATATATTCGTCACTAACAAAATGTGTGTTATCTAATATGTATTTTCTTTTGGGCAAAAATAGTGATACTACTAAGACTGATCACTGTTTACCATCAGTTATCGACGATACGGCTCAAACCATACATCATAAGCTATATTGGTCATAACTAATGCGGCATGCCCGTTTATGACTTCGCTTTCTTTTATGCAGACCACGACTGCCTGAGGACAATCGATACGTGAGATGAATTTATTTTGTTGTATTTGTGAAAGCAAAACTTGCCGCGCTGACCCGCTTGCTACGAGCTTAAAGGTTTACGTGAAAAGTAGTAAGTGTTGAGCGCGAGTAATCGTCAATTTAGGACGCAATATATTATAGTAGGTTCGGAAAGTGGCGAAGTAGGTATTTGAGGCGCTATCCTCAAGTAACTAGGGATGACAACGGTTTACGGATACAATGCTGTTTTATTTAGGTGATTTGTTTTTCTAAACACCATTAAATGAATAAATTATAAATACCAGCGATGTAAAACCTCTAGCTCACATCTACTTCGTGATTTTTATTATTATTATTATAGTATTTATTCTAGAAAATGTAAAAAAGGTGCAAATGCCGCACTCTTTTATAAGCAAAAAATATCACATCAATACAGAACAATTAAAAAATATAAACATTGCCGAAAAGCGCAGCATGCAATTTTTAATTTATTATTTTTCACCACACGCAACTCAATGCTGTTATGATTATTATTTTTTTGGACTGAGCGTCAAAAATTGTTGTATTCAATAAAATCACTTCAAAATTGTTGCACTTGCGTACCTCTGTTTAAGGGTGAGTGGCAAATGTCGAAGCGGTTCTTGCGAGTCCAAGCGTATGGGTGTATACGCAAAGCGCGTGCAACGAACGCGACAGTTACAGAGGAACTGGCGCTGCCGCTGTCGTCCTCTGTAATTAAGCCTCCGACTCCGACATTCGTTCACTTTCACTTCCAATGTAAGAGAAGATGTATGTGGAGTTACCTCTCCGCTCCTACCTATACCACATCAACATAGAACTTAGCTATACCATAGGAATGGAGACCTTCTAGAGGTCGTACCCGGATATAAGTAACAATTTACATAACACTTAAGTGAGCATAACAAATATGTATCTAATATTAACGCATCTAACCAAATATCAAAGGTTACTTTTACTTTATCTATTCATCGTAATAATTATCTATACATAATATGTAAAATATTAATATGCATAATATATTCCTCGACAAATTTGGAGAAACGCAAAAAAAGTATATTAAAGGAAATATCATGGATATTTGGGACAATTAAGTTCATTAATTGGAATTTTGCTTATTATTTCTTAATTTAAAATTGCAATCGTCGAAAACAACAAACGACCAAATGACAAAATTAATTCAACCAAATTAAGAAAAATTTTACAGCTAAGAAACATTTGTGTACATAAAATAATTTTTTCATAAATGCTTAGGAAAAGCTATAATGTGGTCTATAATTAGTAAGTACTTAGTGATGACCTTCTAGCTCTTTTTCAGTCTCCTTACTTCTTATCAATTTATTAATAAAATCTTGAGAGATTGCGTTCCATTCTTTCTGTAATGTGTTTTTAATATCTCTCAAATTAACTGGGTCAGGATTACTTTTTAATTTAATTAATTTGTCTTCCAAGCTTATCCCATACAAGCTCTATGGGGTTAAGTCGGGCGAGCACGCTGGTTGTCATAGCATCGATTTCAACGTCTCGAAGATATTCGACAAACTATGGCCACGTATGGGCGTGTGAATTTCGGTCAAGCGGCCAGTCTCAACGGAGACTAGCAATCTGCGCAAGATAGGATTACAGTGCTCTATCGTATCATAGTCCGACGGGACAGTAATCCAGCGCAGGACCAACAGCTTTACGTGCTTTCCGAGTCACGGGATTGACCCCGTGCCTCGGAAAGTACCGCCAACTACCTGACCCCTGGCTGCTACCACAGAATAAATAATAATACAACAACTGCTCCTGCCCGGCTAGCATAGGCGGGGGACAAAAATTTTATCCCCCGATTATATCCACTGACAAAAGATAAAATTATCTTGTTATGTCAAACGGGAAGAAGTATATCCCCGTTTGACATAACGAGTAGGCATATATCCCCCGTCCGTAGCATGGAGCCAAATGAAAGATAAAAAATTATGCTTTTTTGACATTTGAAAGGGTCAATTTTATAATAGTTCATTGGACGTGGGTTGAAGTTTATATTCATACAAAAAAATCTATCTAAGTCTAAATCTATCTCCTAATTAATCTACTGTGGATATTATATCCACCGGTGTGCCTATACTCTAAGGGTTGATAAAATTAAGCGAGGGGATAAACATTTTCTCCTTTCCCCGGGGATAAAATTGTCCCCCGCCTATGGTAGCCGGGCTGAGAATTTCTTTACAGAAAAACCCAATAACCGATTTTGGCCATGTATACAACCAAATAACCATGTATAGTTGTTACTATTAAGGGTACAAACAAAGAATTTATAAAATACATTTTTAAATAAAACAACAGCTTTCTCTTATAATTTACTAGCAAGTTTTTATATAGACTTCAATAACATAAACTTGATGACGCACACAATATGGCCGCCAATGGGATAACGAACAAGTTTCGAAAAGCTCAAAATCTTCAAAAATATAAATAAAACGGTACAGCCTATTTTAGCTTTGTGTATGCAAACTTGGAGAAATAACCTTAGATTCAGATGCAGTAAAGTTTGGCCATATTAAATAGATGTGCTGTAGTTATGCAATAGAGCGAGGTCAAGCATCCTTCAATATTTTGAGACAATGAAGGATAATCGTAAGTGAAAGTCCGAACGAAACTGTTACAGAAAAGCTTGTACTACTTGATCAAAAACAAGAATTTGTTTCTAAATGTCGATAATATATTAAATACCTACATAAAATTTTTAGGAGTTGCAGTTTATGTACCTTTACCGTGTTTTCGTTCTTATTTTAGTTAGTTGTAGTAAGCTAGTTTGAAATAAATTTTACATAACATGTAACTCTTGATAAATCTGGAGATTAATTACTTCAACGTGGTAGAGCCACTCATGCACGCTGCCATGGCTACAGCCATAACACGCTCATTATGGTTGCAACAGTAGTGGGTCGGTTCGACCAAGGAAGGTTATAGGTATAGCGAACGAGAGAGCTAAGGCTATTCCGTATAACGAACGAGAAGCAGAGACCAAAAAAAAATTATGAATATTTTTTCAAAGTTATGATTTTATTAGAACGATTGAACCTTTTCGTTTAGGAATGGAAAACAACATCATTCAAATGACGGCCACGGTTAGCCTTACAATACCCCATTCGATCAATCCAATCTTTCAGTACATTTTCGATTGTTTGGGCCACTATTTCGTCAATAGCAAATTCGATTTCATGTTTCTAGTCGTCAATCGTCTCTCGATGGTTAGCGTAACAATTGTCCTTAACGGCTCCCAACAAAAAAAGTGCCACATAGTCAAATCGCAGCTTCGAGGTGGCCAATTAACATCAGCATTTCGGCTAATTATGCGATTTTCGAAAACAGTGCGCAAAATATCGATTGTTACGTTGGCTGTGTGGCACGTTGCGCCGTCCCGCTGAAACCAAAAATGTCGTCTATGTCATTCTCTTCAATTTTGGGAAACAAAATATCGCTTAGCATGGCGCGGTTGTGATCGCCATTCACTGTTTTGAGTTTTCTTGCTCATTTTCGAAGGAAAATGGCACAATAATACCGCCAGACCAAAATCTGCACCAGTCACTCTTTGTGGATGCATTGGTTTCTCCACGATGGCGTGTGGATTTTTTGATACGAAAATTTTGCTTATTGACGTATCCTCCGAGGTGGAAATGAGCTTCATCTGAAAAGATAATTATTCGGTAAAAATGCTAATCTTCGATCCAGCGGTCTTCGGCCCATTGGCAAACCGGTAACGAATCGGATGGTCATGCTGGCTTCAGCCCTTGCACTAATTGAACTTTGTACGCATTTATACCGAGGTTTTATGCAAAATTCTTCTCAAAGACGGGCGTGAAATGTTCAATTCTTGAGAACGAAGACGAGTTGATGTTGATGGTTGTTCACGCACACAGAGCAACAGCAGCGAAGTTTTGGGTTGAGCGCACTGTACAAGTACGTACACGGGTTGTTTTATCCAACAACGAATCAGTTTCACGAATTCGCTTCACAAATTGATCAACAAAAAGCGTTTTAGCAAATTTTTTTTTGTCAAATTTATTTCGTTAATTTTTTTACAGTTTGAGTAGGAGACTCAACACTTCGGAAATAAGTTTTCAATATTTACCCAACTTTGTTCAAGCGAAAAGCGGCCCATTTCATAAATGTCAAACATAAAACTAATTTTCTGTCACATCGAAAATATCATCAAAACTTCCAATCTCAAAATAACATATTGTTCCAATTCCAAACGTTAGATAGTCCGGCCTGTGTAGTTCATCATCATCATTTTACGTTTAATTTAGCTTTGTTTCGGAAAATACTTATATCTTGGGAAGACCCCGAGAGACACAGCTGGACTTTTTTACGTGGTAGAGCCGTGCTGCAGCTGTAGGTATCATGTTTGCAGAATGAATGGGTCAGCTCGACCAGGGAGGGACCACGCTGTCACATAGTACCAGCTTAAAATAGCAGCTCAATGCTGCTGTGTTTCGTATGTTGAGTTTAGAGATCCGGAGATTATTTTTGTTGGTAACTAGGCATTCTATCTCAAGGTAACAAAATATACATTTTGATTCTTAATCGAGGGTAGATGTGTCCATGAGCCATAAGTATAATCTACTGTTTGCTCGCTAGTCACGCTAACATTATATTAAAAAAAGTCGTTAAGAATTGTGTATTGTAACAATACAAAATTACAGTAATTATCCAAATTAAATTAGAAATAGCTTGGTAGTGATCAGTCCCAGAGGATATTGTCATCCATGTATTTCTTAGTAATAATCATTAATAACTTAGACTTAATAACAAAAATAATAACCCTTTTCACACAATCTTTGTGTAATTTTAATTAGGTGGGTACTAAATTTAAACTCCATCGTTTTAAAAGAAATGGATGGATAACCACTAACAAAATTAGATAATATTGTTAATTTGATTTATTTAGGATGATCAACAAGACTTAGATACCTACATAAAAGTATTAAACGTTATTTAATTACAAAATTTCTCACGCATCATGAATCGGATGGAATTGCTATAGTAGTAGGTATTAGTATTTATTGAGTAAAGTGATTACCATCGTGTTGCAGGTTTCGTAATGTCGATGTTATATAGTTCTCTTCCCAACTTCTCAACATTTCAATAATAGATAACGACCATGCAGACATTCTCTCGGATGTGAGGTCATACAAGTCATCTTATAAACAGTAATAACAATTTTCGTAACGCGTAGATTCTGTCCTTAGGAGAACTAAATCTCTGATGTAATAATAATTGGTTATTTAAAAATAAGAAACCTTTTTATTATATTTTATATGAGATATATAGATAGTAATAGGAAAATTTATATTGGAAAGTAAGCTTTTGGTTTTAAAAATGCATTTAAATGTTCAAATAACCTCGGAGATAAAAAATTTAAATGCTGTTGTTGAAGACCTCGTTCCTGGTCAATTATAAGAACATATCATCATCATCATCATCATCATCATTACAGCCCTTCACAAGTCCACTGCTGAACATAGGCCTCCCCCAAAGAATGCCACAAAGCACGGTCCTGAGCCACCTGCATCCATCGACTTCCTGCATGTCTTACCAGGTCGTCACTCCATCTCGTGGGGGGACGCCCTACACTTCGCCTACCGGTACGAGGCTGCCACTCGAGAACCTTTCTTCCCCATCGGTTGTCGGTTCTTCGAGCTATATGGCCGGCCCACTGCCACTTCAGCATACTAATCCGTTGGGCTATGTCGGTTACTCTGGTTCTACTGCGGATATCCTCATTCCTAAGTTTATCACGCAGAGAAACTCCGAGCATAGCCCTCTCCATAGCTCGCTGAGCGACCTTGAGCTTCCTCATACGGCCAGCAGTGAAGGACCACGTCTCAGTTCCGTAAGTCACCACTGGCAACACGCACTGGTTGTACAATTTCGTTTTCAGGTTTTGAGGTATGTTTGACGAGAAGATGTGTCGTAGCTTCCCGAACGCTGCCCAGCCGAGTTGAATCCGTCGATTGACCTCTCGGTCGAAGTTGGACTTACCTAGTCGGACTATTTGTCCCAGGTAAACATATTCGTCAACAACTTCGAGCTTAGTGCTCCCAACAACTACCGGCATAGGTGTGACATGGACATTGAACATGATCTTTGTTTTGTCCATGTTCATCTTAAGACCTATCCGTTGGGAAACACTATCGAGGTCATTGAGCATAGTGCTTAGGTCCTCCAGCGATTCTGCCATAAGGACTATATCGTCGGCAAATCGAAGGTGAGTGATGTACTCGCCATTGATGTTGATACCGTATCCTTTCCAGTCTAGAAGCTTGAAAACGTCTTCCAATGCAGCGGTGAAGAGTTTCGGGGATATGACGTCACCCTGTCTTACACCTCTCTGCAATTGGATAGGTTTCGTACTCTGATTCTGTACTCGGATAGCCATCGTAGCCCTACTGTACAAGCACTTCAACACTTCGATATACCGACAGTCAACTTGGCACCGCTGAAGGGACTGTAGCACCGCCCAAATTTCGACGGAATCAAAGGCTTTCTCATAGTCCACATACGCCAGACATAGTGGCAAATTGTACTCTTCGGACTTCTGTACAATTTGCCGAAGGCTATGTATGTGGTCTATGGTGCTAAAGCCCTTTCGGAAACCGGCTTGTTCGGGAGGCTGGAAGTCGTCAAGTCTGCGCGCGAGACGATTCGTAATGACTCTCGAAAACAGCACGTAGACGCGGCTCAGAAGGGAAATCGGTCTGTAGTTCTTCAAGAGAGCGTTGTCACCTTTCTTGAAGAACAAGACCACCGCACTTCTGCTCCACGCCTCCGGTGTAATGCCACCATGGAGGACGGAATTAAAGAGCTTCTGAAGGACTTCAAGTACCGGTCTTCCACCCGCTTTCAGAAGCTCCGCTGTAATTCCATCCTCGCCTGGGGCCTTACCGTTTTTAAGGTGCTGGAGAGCCATTCTAATCTCGCTCAGACTGACGTCCGGGATATCTTCGGAATAGTGTCGGATGAGACTCGCTCTTGGATCGTTACTCACACTTGCGTGTGGCTCCAACGATGACGTGTACAGCTGCCCATAGAACCTCTCAATCTCACTCAAAATCTCAGGTGTCCCGGAAACGATGCTGCCACATTCTGTCTTCAGCTTTGACAGTTGGCTCTTTCTGGCAGACAGATCTCTGGCAAAGACTTTGGAGCCTTGGTTCCGCTCGATCGCTTCTTCAATACGAGCTGTATTGAAGTTGCGTAAGTCCCGCCGCATGCATTTGGAGATCTGTCTGTTCAGATGCCTGTATGCTGTCAAGTCTGTTGAAGAATGTAGCCTCATCTCCCGTCTAACAGCCATGAGATTAAGAGTGTGATCGGAGAGTTTTTGTGTTCTTCTGCGGCGGGTCTTGCAGAACTTAGCTCCGACCGCATGGACAGTTTCCACGAGCTTGTCATTCATATCGTCCACTTCATTGCAGTCTTCTAGGCACTGAAAACGGTTTTGTAACTCGAGCTGAAAGGTTTCGGGACTTTGGTACAGAGCACGAGGGGGACGGAGCGTTGACTTCATTAGACGAGACCTCTCCAACTTAACGTTTAGGTTCAGTGTGCCTCTAACCATTCGGTGATCGCTACCAGTTTTCACCCTCGCGATCACGGAGACATCACTGAACAGTTGTCGTCTGGTCGTCATAATGAAGTCAATCTCATTTTTTGTCGAACCGTCGGGGCTCGACCAGGTCCACTTCCTGTGGGGCCGCTTCTGGAAGAAAGAGTTCATCATAAAGAGTCCCTCTTTCTCCATGAAGTCGGCCAGCTGCTGGCCCCTTGGGTTCCGTTGCCCTATTCCAAATTTCCCTACTTTCAGCTCACCGTTCTCTCTTGTGCCTAGTTTTGCATTGAAGTCTCCCATTAACACCGTATATTGGGTTTTGGAGGAATGCATGGCTCTAGAGATATCCTCATACATTTCCTCCACCTCCTCATCGGGGTGTGCCGAGGTTGGTGCGTAAACCTGTATGACCTTCAGCGAATACCGTTTGGTGATTCTGAGTATAAGGTACGCAACCCTCGTCGACACACTCCCGATCTTTACAACGTTGTTAACGAGAGACTTGTGGACGATAAATCCGACACCTCCTTGGGACAGATGGTCGCCCTCCCGGTGATAGAACAAGTTGCCGGATTCGAGGATTACCGTGTCCTCCCCCTCTCTTCGGACTTCGGATATTCCTATAATATGCCAGCGCAACATGTCCATCTCTTCTTCCAGCTCCACGATCTTCTCGTCAGTCCTCAGGGTGCGTGCGTTGTACGTTGCCAGGTCAAGTCGTCTAAGGTGGCAACCGAACCTCCACCGGAGATTCTTAGCACCCCCTGCCCCGCCGTTACCATGGTCGCCACCGTAGCCAGGAATAGCGGGGCCGCCGGGGACTGGGGGCCGTCTCTTTGTTACAATCATAGAGGGGGTATTTGCCATAGTTGCCACGCTTGGCGAGCGGGTTGGCAACCGCAGTTTTTTTATTATAATTTTGGCTATTATCAGGAAGATGCTGCTGCCCATCTCCTGCCTGTTTCCCTTTGTCGCCTTTTACGACACCCACGGGAGGATATGGGGTAGTGGATATTCTTGGCCGCCACTACACGGCATAAGAACATATAGGTACATATTATTTGAAATATTTTTAGTAAATACAGAAAAATAAAAATAATGTGTGTGACTTTAGTACAAACTTACAAATCAAATTCTTAATGCGGTTGGTATTTAATTGTAAAACTGCCTCCTGTATTTACCTAATATTTAAATACTAAGTAATATGCAGTTTTAGTAGTATATCTACATTAGATTTTAAATTGTAGTGAAAATAAGATTAATATTTCGTCAATAATAAATCTTTTCATTAAATAATTTGAAAAACATCTGTAAAAAGAAATGTAATTGAATGGGGAAATTTACACAAAAACTCGGCACGCAAAGGTGGCCATTGCCTGTGAACCGAACTCTAGTATATATGTATACAGTAATCTATGCTGCGAACAGCTGATAACTGCAAGTAGCCGCGCGCCTGAGAGGCACGGCGATGTCATTGATCCGCTAACTCCTCCCATCGGTTTATTGCACAGACATCGCGTTTACAGTTACAGAAGCCTTTACTCCTATATAATAAATTCTTGTATGCTCTTAAAAATCATACCAAACATAAAAACGGTTGTCATATCCTACCATGCATACGTAGAATCATTACTGGGCTATGGTCTCATAATGTGGGACAACATCCATGGCAAAAGCACTGATCGAAATTAAGTATTTGTGGAGCATAAAAAAATGCATTAAAGCAATATGTGGGCTACAACCTAATGACACAATCAACCGGTAAATATTTAATAAACTTGGTTTACTACCACTACCATCTCTATATAACTCTGAAGTATTCATGTTTGTACAGAAGCCAATGACTCCAAAAGGAAGAAGCATAAAATGTATGGTTAGAACGGTAGATCATATAAACAGCCGTAGTCGCCGAAATACATAGGCTTGTACTAAACCATAATCCCAGATTAAGAAAACATAATAAAAGTTCTTTATCTATGCTTGTTCGCTTATATAATAATATACCTAATAACTTAAAAGTATTAAATACCGAACTATTAAAATAAAAACTATTGAATTAAAATTGTATGAATGGTTAAATGATAATAACTTCTTTATAGTACGCGAGGAGGCCAGAGAGAAAACACAAAGTCGTATTATGTAACTAAAATTAATAAATCATGTCTTTACCTATGAAATTGCCGTTTTTCATGAATTAAGTTAATGAAACTATTTTATTTTTCTATATTTTTTATTTCTATTTATCAAAGTAACTCATGTAATCGATGCATCTTTGCCAACGCAGTGGCAGTTTATTAATGCCCTTCTTGAAGAAATCAGCTGGACGGAAGGCAACAAATTCTTCAAAAAAGCATTTTATATCTACTGCTTCTTAGGTATCGAATTTTTTCCCAACAAAAAGTAATTCAAATTCTGGAAAAAGCAGAAGTCTGTTGGCGCAAGCTCTGATGAGTACGGCGGACTACGGAGAGCTTCCAACTCCAGCTCTTGTAACTTGGAGACCGTCTGCTGTGCGGTATGAGGTCGCGCGTTGTCGTGCAGGAGCAACGGGGACGAGTGACTGAATAAAGCTGGTTGGAGACGTGCGAACTTCTCCATCCTTGTGTTCAGTTTTTCACAGTACGCATCTGCAGTAATGCTCATACCGTTTGGTAAGAAGCTGTGATGAATCATACCGGTGCTAGACCACCAAATAGGGACCATCACTGTTCTAGGGGTTAATTTTCGTTTAGGGCATTGTTCAGGTGCTGAAACAGGATCCACCGAACTTGCTGAGCGCTTGCGATTTTCAAACAAAATCCATTTTATGTCGCAGCTAACAATTCGGTTCAAAATTCCTTCGCTTGTGTGCCTGTTGAGCAGTGCAAGGCACGTCTTGACACGTACTTCGTGCTGGCGACCATTGAGTTCGTGAGGCACCCATTTGTCAAGCTTTTTTACCTTGCTAATTTGACACGAATGGAACAATATTGTTCGAAAGCTGCTGCTAATTCACCCGTAAATTGAATATCATGAGGTTCCATTCCAGGTTTAATTCGTCATTGACGACCAAAGTTTTCGGACGACCACGGGGTTCATTTTCAGGTCGAAATTTCTAGAACGAAAGCGGGCAAACCTATAACAAGTGGTGCGTTCGTTTGTAGGATTCGCTTCGTAAACGTCGATGACGTTGCGTGCTACCTGTGCCGCATTGCTGCCACGACGGTGCTCATATTCCATAATTCCTCTAATTTTTGACGTATCCATGATGACGAAAAAGATTCAAATGCGATGAAATTTAAAAAAAAAAGAAAGAAAGAAAAGAAAGAAAGCATAACGCTAATCTATATACATACAAATAAATAAAATTGAAGCGTCTGCTTGTAATGTAAAAATAATAACATCTTTTTACTAAATCCATATCAGATAATATACAATACGCGAATCCATATGAAATTATGTACAGTACTTGTGGTGAATAGTTTACACCATGTAGGTCTAAAGACATAAATACTGAGTGGACTGTATTTTATTTTACTTTACTTCGATAGCTCTAATAAGGGGACTGTATTAAAAGAAAGATGGATCAATTTACAATTATATATTACACTATTTACAATTGCGGCAATTACTAATTAAATTAATATCTAGAGGGAATATTTTCTTGACAGTCTTCTTTCTTGAGTGTCTTCTTTGCCGCTTTCGAATCGAATACCTCGATTCGCGGTTTTTTTGCGCCCAGATGCAATGGAAAGGGCTACCCTCCGGGAAGCGAGGAAGGGAGGTGGTGAATGCTCTAAGCACACTAGACAGCCGGCTGCCGTGGTTATGTGGGACTCACTGCGAAACCTAAGTGTCTACCCACTAAACACCACCTGGCATTGGCTTTTGTGACCTTTCTGCCGAATCGGAACCGGCCCTCTTTAGGGAAAAGGGGGCGCAGGCGGCGAGGAGCCGCTGAGAGAGGAGCCTAACTTAGGCAATTTAAGGGCGGGGAGAAGAATCAGCCTGAGTCGTCAGGAGGCGGTTTAGGTAGGCCGAAAGCTTATTTGGGGGGTCCGTGAGAGAGTTTCTCGGTTTTCGGACTCGATAGGGAGAGGGGAGTGGGGCTACCTCACGAATGAAATGATTAGAGTGAGACTCTGAGGCTTTAACGAGGCGGGGGTTTCAACTTCGTTGTGTTCCCACGCGGCGTCACTGTGCGCTCGTTGGCTGTAGGCATCACGTGATGTCCGGGCGGTGTGCGGGATGTGGGGGCGTAACAGGCTATGAGGGGGCGACGGGGCGGCAGCTCCCTTCGCCGTCCGTAACATCCTCCCCCCGCCGTAGACCACGAGACTATTCTTCCCTCGAGAGGACGGCGATCTTCCTCACTGGTCTTCGCAGGACTCCACCTCTCGTTCTAACTTCAACGTTCCGCGCCACACCGTCAAGTCCGGGAAATATTCTGGTGACGACTCCTTGCGACCATACGTTCCTGGGAAGGTTGGCTTCCACGATCACGACGAAATCGTCTTCCTTGATTTCTCGCTGCTGGGCGTTCCATGATTCTCCTCGCGGGACCAATGTTGGTAGGGTCTCCCGCACCCAACGTCTCCAATATTCATCGGCCAGCCCCTGTGATGCCCTCCATGCCCGACGATCCGCTAATGAGCACGTCGCGGTAACAGGTAAACTTGATGGTCCCAACATGAGGAAGTGGTTGGGAGTTAGGGCTTCCTGGTCGTCGATGCTGCCTGGCGCGTGAGTTAACGGACGAGAGTTGACAGTGTTTTCGGCTTCTGTCAACAAAGTCATCAATTTTTCTTCTTTTGGGCTCTTTTGATGGAGATTTGCTTCCAATGCTGTTTTGACTGATCTCACGAGTCCTTCCCATGCGCATCCCTGGTTGGGTGCACCCGGTGCGATGAACTTACACTTGGTGCGTTGTGTTAACGCGAAGTCCTTTAGTAACGGTCTCCACTCCTCCATGGCCCGTCATAGTTCGGTGCTGCTCCGTGAAAGTTGTTTTTTTATAGGAGAGGGGGCAAACGAGCATGCGGCTCACCTGATGGTAAGTGACTACCGCCGCCCATGAACAACTGCAACACCAGGGGAATTGCAGGTGCATTGCCAGCCTTTTAAAAAGAAGTAGGCTCTTTTCTTGAAGGTCGTATGTCGTATAGCTCCGGAAAAATCGCTGATGGTAATCGATTCCACAAGGAAGTTGTGCGAGGAAGAAAACATCTTCTAAATCGCACAGTGGTGGATCGCCAATCATCCAGATGGTGTGGATGGTATCGGGAGTTCTGCCGCGATGTGCGTTCGTGAAATTTAGCGGCTGGGATTAATCCGAACAATTCCTCAGAGCACTTCCCGTGGTAAATGCGAAATAAAATGCAAAGGGATGCAACATCATTTCGCAGCGCCAATGAATCGAGCCGATCGGAAAGGACTCGGTCGTCGACGATTCGAGCCGCTCTACGCTGGATGCGGTCAAGTGAAAGGAGCTGGCCACGGCCCAGAAATGGGAACAGTATTCCATGTAAGGCTGAACCTGCGCCTTGTAAAGTTGCAGGCGTTGTGCCGGCATGAAATACTGTCCCGCTCTGCTGAGCACGCCAAGCTTTTCAGAGGCCAATTTGGCCTTGTCTTCCAAGTGACCACGAAACTGCACGTTACTCCATATGTTGACGCCGCGGATTCCAATACTGACTAAGGCAACAAGGGCAGTTCCTTGAAACTGAGGAGATGCGACAAAGGGATCCCTTTTAGCGGTAAACGCGCAAACTTGTGTCTTCTGAGAATTAAACTGGACTAGATTTAGTCGCCCCCAATCCGAGACTTTGTTCAGCAAAGACTCGACTTCAGACACAAGTTTGTTCCGGTACTCGGCGACGTTTTCCCGAGAAATATTGGCACGGCCGGTGTATAGAGCATCACCAGTGCTGTCATTCGCATAGCAATTAATGTTACCAGTTTGCAACATATCATTGATATGCAGAAGAAACAGCGTTGGTGATAGCACACAGCCTTGTGGAACACCAGCGTTAATAGGCTCGTAGACTGAGCATGCACCGTCTACATCGACCTTGATGCTCCGATCTGCAAGAAAGCTAGTGATCTAATTGCACAATTTCTCGGGAAGCCCATAGGAAGGGAGCTTCGAAAGAAGCGCTTTGTGCCAAACCCGATCGATGGCCTTCGCAATGTCCAAAATTACGGCCAACACCTCCCCCTTGGACTCTACTGCCTCCGCCCATTTATGAGTCATGTAGACTAGAAGATCACCAGCTGATCGACCCCGACGAAAACCATATTGGCGGTCACTAATCAGCTGGTGGTCCTCAAGGTACCACATGAGCTGGCAGTTTATAATGGATTCCATTATTTTGACGAACAAGGAGGTGATGGCGATAGGCCTGTAGTTGAACGGGTCTGGGCGGTCGCCTTTTTTAGGGATCGGGTGGACAAAAGCTGTCTTCCATGATTTCGGAACTGTGCCTAGGGAATGGGAATACCGGAAAAGACGCGTTAGAATTGGTGCCAACTCCGGAGCACACGTCCTCAGCACTATTCCGTTAGGCCCACTCGACTTGTGGATGTCCAGGGAGTGCTTTGCGAACCGAGCGCTGTGAGAGCCGCACATCGGACATGGAGCACTCACACCGCGGGATGGTCAACGGTGTGTTCCCCCCGTCATCAAGAGTCGAGTTGGACGCAAAAAGGGATCCTAAAAGGTCGGCTTTCTCTTTTGCGGCGCGGGCCAGTGAGTCGTCCCCCCTATGCAGATCTCTGCACAGGGGGGACGACATCATCTGGTAGTGATGGCTTACAGAAGCTCCCTTGGACAGCCAGACCAGAATGCACGGGTTCTCGATGGAAGGCAAACTAGTTTCTCGCCAATTCTGCCCATGTGCTCTGACTTTGCCTTGGCAATAACTCTTTTGAAGGACCTGGAGGCGAAGTTATACTTCTTTTTGAGCATGGTGGAGTTTACATCCCGAGTCGCCGAAGCCGCAGCCCAGGCTTGATAACACTCCTGCTTACTGCGTAATGCAGTCTTACAGGAGCGACCAAACCAAGGCTGAGATCTGCCTCCGATGGGTACATAAATAGTTCCAGTCCCTGTAGCACCACATCAGTGACAGAGTCAGCAACAGCGCTGGGATCATCCGGCGAGAAGCAAACCCGCCCCCATGGGTAGGATGCAAAGAAAGACCGCATTCCGTCTCAATCCACCGACCTGTAATGCCAAACACGGCGGCAACCTGCAGAACGCAACCGCGAGGGGAGCGTGAGTGGCACCACACTCTGGATCAGACAATGGTCCGAAGAAACGAGAGGGACATCGACAGACACCTGATATACGTCCGGATGAGAGGTCAGCAGAAGGTCCACCAGGGAAGGTGTGTGATCCTCCACATCTGGAATCCGCGTAAGCGAAGTAACCAGTTGTGTCGGACCATATGCCAAGGAAAAGTCATAAACAGATATCCCCGCACGATTGGTTAAACGTAAACCGAGCCATTCGGCGTGGTGGGCGTTAAAATCGCCAAGGATCACGATCTCTGCGGATGGGACCTGTTATAGCAAGGAATCTGTAGCCATTTGGACGTGGTCGATGAGTCGGTCTGTTTCGGCATTAACGCTATGGGACCTATAAAGGCACCCGTAGATGCGCGAATGGTCATCGCTGTCTATGCGTAGCCAAAGGATGTACAGATCCGAACCTTCAAGACTGCCGAGGCCTGAACAGATGTCCCCTCTGACGCATACGCAAATCCAGCCCGAGGCACAAAGGAGTGCTCCAAATTGTACCCCGGGATACGAAGTATCAGCCGGAGAGGACACCTGTGTCTCGGTCAGAAAGAGCAAGGCCGGCTTCGCCGTCTCGAGATGGTAGTGGACGGCGTTTAGGTTCGAGTGAAGTCCCCTGAGTGTTGTAGAAATTTACGGGTAGCGTGGCAGGAGTCGCCTTGGTATTGTTACTCAGTTTGTCCCGAGCAGTTACTGGTTTGAGCGGAATTTTGCCCCCCCCCCCCCCGAATTCGCGGGGCAGCCTGAGCACCCACGCTCAGGAGTGGAATAGCATGGTCGTGGATGCTCAGCGAGGAATTCTCCAGTGGTGCTGGTCTTCGATGTAATTCCGCTACCATGTTGAAGGGGGGGGGGGGGGGGAGGGGGGGTAATTGGGCCTCGTGGTACCTACCCGGCTCGAGCCGGCCCATACGTGCAACAGCAAAAGCTGCCGCGTGGCTCTACGGAATATATTACCCGAGGCCACCCGCTGTAACGCCATTATCGCCGAGTCCGTGGTTCGGCCGTGAACCAGTTCTACGTGAACTGCGTGCGTCGTTAAGCACGTGAATAACGCTACCCATCATTTTTCGTGCCGTCGCCTAACTGTTACTGACAAAGGCCCGAAATAATCAAGTTCGGTTTACGTAAACGGTCGCACGAATGCCCCTAACCGTTCGGGTGGTAGGTCTCCGATGACTGCTGGCCGTGGTACTGCCTTACGTAGACCGTCCGTCGACAGCGTAGACATCTTCTTACTACTTCTCGCACGGCCGGTCGTAGTTGCATGATGTGGTACTTCATGCGCAGATCGTTGACCACCCTTTCCCTATTGGCGTGTCTTGCTTCTTGGTGCGCCTTTTCTATGAGCAGCTTCACAATCGGTGGCGTTCAGTCAGGATTATGGGTCGTTACATTTGGTCGTCCACGTCGACTGCGTTGATTCATCCTCTTGCTCGCAATACGCCATTTTCGATTATGGGGTCGAGCTTCCTCGAGGCGCTGCCGTTGACCAAATTCTTCCTTTGCTGGAGTCGGCTGATGTCTTCAGCAAAACTGTCAAGCTGGCTGCCTTCTATCCATAGCCGCTCTGCTCTCTGGATGTACTGTAGAGTTAGTTCTCGAGCCCGTCCGCGCATGGCATCGATAAACTGCATTACTCTTGCTGTGGCCCTGATCAACTTTTCATATGAAGAAAAGCGATCTGTGGCAGGTGTAGGGCGTCCTTGAATTCGATGTGATGCGCCACAATTTCTTCTAAGTTGTCATCTTCCCTCGATCTCTCTTCTTTTGGCTGTGCCCATTCGCTTTCTTATCCAGGTTTGTCACGCACGAGTTCCGCGCGTCGCACGCCTATCAAGTTTGACTGCATTTCTAATCGCAGTATACTCTTAGGGGCGACTGTTGCCTCGGGCGCTAATAACGTAGGTCTATCCATACCATTACGATGAGTACGTTCCCTATCATCGTGAGGTCGGTTCTCTATTACTCCCCCCAAGGGAGCATAGCACGCATCCATATGCTCCGGCTACTGATCCATCCTTCGTTCGATGGTTCGGAGTCTTCGCGCTGCCATCTCGGAACTCGGTGGCATCTTGACGTCGTAGTCCCTCCATGGCAGTCCAACTTAGTATTTCTCGCCGAAGCTCTTGACGGTGCACTGGAAGATGTCGACAGCGCCCTCCTCTTCCCGCCTTGATCGATCTCGTACTGCCTCTTGAGAAGATCTGTCAGCTCTTCATCTGGACTGGCGAACGTCTTTACACCTTCATCTAACCGCCCGTTAACGTTCGATATGTTTAATACTGTTTCACCGTCTTGTTTACATATTACACGTGGCGCGATCCCTTGTAAGACCCATCCTAGCAATGTCCTAGCGGCGACGGATTGCTTACGACGTCCTGTTCGTAAATTACGCCTTATAATTAAATGCCAATTATCTGACCCTATTAATACTTTCAGTTTCGCGTCTTTATAACATACTTCGCTCAGTAAGCCACGTAAATGTTTTAAACGTAGACACTCCCACAGAGCAAATACAAGGTGGTGTTGTAATTAGATTTCACTATGTAACAACGCGTGACAATTTGCGGGGTGGGGTGATTGTAAACCCCGCCCACTTTACTATTTACCATCTACCGCTAAATAGTAAAACTACTTGAATAGTTACATATCGATGTTGCAATGTAGTTTAGCTACCTTGACGATAGATGGCGGCCTGTTCACAAAATGGTTATAAAAACTATAAAAATAATATTTCGGTCATTAAAAATTCTTTAGGACTGAATGCAAAACAAATTTCAACACGTTCGTTTTATATTTTTAGTTCCCATGACACAAAGTGTCGCTATCTAGTGTCGAATATATTTCATTATATTTGAAACCCGACGCAGAGATTTTTCTAGAACCTTTTTAATAAATTAGGTATAAAATTACTTACAAATTAAATGTGATGCCGTCCATCAGAGCGTCTATCTGAGTAGTATTTACACGATGAAACACAACACTTCATCCTTTTCTTCTTAATACTACGAAAATACACCCATTTGCGATTTTCGACACATAAGCGCACAGGACGAACGCTGACAGTATACTAAGTAAAACCACGCCCACTGTGATGACGTCAGGACCTAGTTAGAATCACAGTGCACAGCTGCTTATGCCATCTCCTCTTTGTATTTGCTTCGTGGACACTCCTTACCGACGGACTGCGAACCTACTGTCGCCTTGCCTTAATTTATCGTTCGAGCACTCACTGTATACGTATCGTTTCTCGTTTTCCCGCGTATCCTAATTCTAACTACACGGCTATTAGCCTCACGTTGGCTATTCGATACACCTAGGATGTTCAGTGGCTTCGTCGGTCTTTCCGCACCCAATTCGGGAGTTAAATCGTCGTCTATTAACGAGATTGTGGACCCTTCATCGGGGAGCGCGTAGGTCTCGATCTCTTTACCACGCGGTCCGCGCTCTATAATAGGACATACTTTTAATAACACTGACGAACTGTTAGCTGTGTTCGACGCGACGAGCACTGTTTCGTTTGGTATGGCAGATGCTTCCGGTGTCTGAGTCTTGCGGGCGTGAAATAACGCATGATGAGGAGCGTTGCAACCGTCGATGCCGCACTTCTTGGCTTTACACCTCAGGCATCGATGCTTGCTGCTTAGACACTTAAAACACACTCCCTCTTCCTTCACCCACTTCCACCGGTTATCCACGTCCAGCTGCACCAGTTTCCTACACTTGCTTATTACGTGTTCACCACCACAACACAACCAAACACTTGACACTTTCACTGTCCTCTTGTGTGGTGAACGTCCTTACGTCGCGGGGCCTATCCTCTACGCGACGTGTGACTATAACTCTTTTCGACGGCGGCGCTTCTTTCTTTACGGGGGCTTCTCTGGTCGGCGCTGCGGACATGTAGGCGTGACTTAACGTGCGATCAGCCTCTCTCATCATAAACCGTGATAGCGTGACCATATCCGGTTCGTCAGCACTTCCGTAGTGCTCCGCGTAATCGCACCAACGCGACCGTAAATGAGGGCTTAGTTTACTCGTGACCATAGTGAGCATAGGATTTTGCAAATATCCTTTACCGTCGACATTCTTCATTATACAGACGATATTCTGTAATCTAATAGCGAACGCGTTTAACTTCTGAGCGGTTTGACCCGGGCGCGGAAGGCGTTTCAAGTCTTCTAACACACGATCTATAATTACTTCCGGGTGGCTGCAACACTGCTCCAGTGTCCGCATAATATCCGCTGGATCCTTAGCAGTAAATAGTAGTGCCGATACTGCTTGCCTAGCCTCACCACGACTCTGAAATGTATCGCGGTTATATGGTGACCGTGACCTATGTATACTTACATCGCGACGATACGGCGACGATAATCTACGTTCCTGGCGACAATCTGGCGATGGCGAATTATGTTTTGGCTATAGAGCGCGGCATTGGGGGCGCGTCGGAGACGTAACCCTTACATGACGATTCATCTCATTCGATTCTACGGCGACTCCACTATTCCTTTGTGATATATTCGCGTGACGCGGCTGTATCATTGTTCGCAACCATCCTCCCCTGGAAATCTTCAACATACACGGGTAGCGCAGGAACGTAATCGGTCCCCTCTTCCGGCGGGGCCTGCACTCGATCAATGCGGGGCGTGGGCTGAGACGGGCGGCAGTGCGTCTCCCCCCGCACAGTCTCCACGTTATCAGACCAGTGGTCGACACGACTCCTATTTTCGGCTGATTTGGCTTCGTTTAAACTTTCCCTATCGGTTTGTTCTTGTAATTGGGCGATGTCCCTAGCATATTTCTTCTTGATTAGATCTTCTTCGATCTGAAGCTGTTTTCTCCTAATCGCGGCGAGTTCTTCAGCCGTATTGTACTCGATTTGTTTTAATTTCGCGATCGCGCTAGCTGTTGACCGGGCTAATAGAACTGATAGGGCGCGCAGCGCGGGTCTTAGATCTGGCAGATCCACAGCAGATGTGGTTCATTCTCTCACGAATCATGAGATTATAAAAATAAATTATATAATTGTAAATGTAAATGATAAACGTACATAAATATCAATTAAATTAAATAAACACATAAATAAATAAAAACCCAACCAGATGGAAGCCCTCGACAGGGTAGACCAAACGGCCGAGGGTTAGGGGGAAAGGGAAAGAAACCGGCGGACGATGCGGGCGGTATCGAGGAGCACCGCCTTCTGCATTTGAGCTTGGAGCGGTCCGTCATCGAGTCCCAGTCGCCTCAGATGACCCGAGAGGCTGACTGGAACTAACCCGTTCGCAGAAACGACCACAGGAATAATTTCGGTCGGCAGACCACCCCACATGTCAGTCACCTCGTGAGCCAGGTCCAGATATTTTGTCAGCTTATCAGTCCGGTCCATCAGCACAATATCAGGCTTATTCGCAAGAATAGTCCTGTCTGTGATGATGGCCCGGTCCCAGTAGAGCCTGGCGCGGTCATTTTCGAGCACGGCTTCCGGCAAGTACGACCGTACGAGACTGTATTTCAGAGCGAGCTCCTGGTGTAGGATCCTGGCTACTAGGTTGTGTCTGTGCAAATACTCAGAGTTGGAAAGCGCCGAACAACCGAACATGCCTAAGTAACTCACTGGTATGGCAACAAGCTCGACAGATATCGACAGCGCCATCCTTTGGGATGTATTTCTGATAATTGTTGGTCTTAATAACCTGATCCTGTATCGCACAGTCAAAACCCTCGGTTTCCCCAAAGAAGTCACCGAAACACAGTGGAGGGAAGCGAATGTGTCTACGAAAGGCTCATATAGAGCCTTGTAGAACCTCCCGTGGAGCTCCTTGTTAGCTCTATTATTATTATTATTATTATTAAAACGGCAGCTGCTCGTAAACGACCGACATCCATGTTGAACGGTCAAATTACTGGGTCAAACACTAGAACAGTGGACGCGCGCGCCAGACGTGCTTTTTTTTTATAGGATAGGGTGACAAACGAGCACACAGTCCATCTGATGGTAAGTGGTTGCTGTGGCCCATAGACATCTACATTTATCCTCGTTTGCGAATCAAAATATAGATGCGTTGTCACCCGTGAGGACTAGGATGGAATGCCTCATTTCCAGTAAAAAGGGCCTCCGGCCACCTGCACTCACCAAGCGAAACGCAGAGGTAAACCTCTACTTCACGCTGGTATTCTGTGAGGTCGTGGTAGCACCCCGGTTCGAGCCGGCCCATCCGTGCGACAGCAAAAGCTGCCGCCTGGCTCTACCACTGTAGTTGTTTTACTTCGAAACAATTCGAACATTTGGAACGCGTTCCGCGGAACGCACTGGTCGGCGCGTTCATTCATGGCGCGCGCGCCCGGTGCGCCTAACCGATACGCGGCTTTACGACATCCACCTTAACCAGCCATAGCAAATGTTTACTCATGTGTGAAATGAGAAAGTTTTTACCTGTTATGAGTATGACTAACTAGTTATATAAACAAAGAAAAAGTATTTTGTACGACATGGCAACAATATCCCCGTCTGCTTTGTATATGTTACTGTAAAAGCTCGAACTACGATAAATCCTAAGATTTTCCAGTAAAGCCTAGGATTTACCAAGTCTTAATGGTAAAAGTCCGAACTGTTCTCTGGTATTCGTGAATTTCGGACTTTTACTACCATAAACTTAGTAAATCTTAGGTTTTACCTCAAAGACACGTAAAATGTTGAAAAATAGTCATGTCTAAAAGTGATTGGTGCATTATCGTGCTTGCGGACAGTGTGCAGTGTCATCCAGGGCTCGGAACCGGTTTAAAAAGAGCAGTTAATAACAATCAATTACCGGTAAATTTATCGCTCCTTCAATTACCGGTTAAAAAATTAACCAGTTTTATTAAACCTAAACGATAAAATTTACCGGTAACTTAATGGTTTTGACACCCAAATTAACCGGTTAATGCCATATAACGTAAAGGCAGTTATGAATAGGACAGGTAGATTCACGTTGTGAGGTGCTTATGCGGCATCGCCGCATGCGGGCATACTTATCATCAATTATCTGCCTTTACCCGATACGTTTTTTCAGTCGCGATGAAGGTGTCGGTGGGAGTTTTGCGTTTACGAAAAACGTGAAAGTATTAGAGAAGTTTTGAAGAAAGAAAGGCAGTTATTGTGTTTGGTTTATTCGTTAAGACTGGGCTTCTCTCACAATGAAGAAAATAATTTATTCTTGTTTATCGGTTGTTTATTTATGATGGGCAGAAAAAAGTAAATAGAATTTATTCCATGTTTACGTTTTAACAGTGGTAGAGCCACGCGGTAGCTTTTGCTGTCGCATGGATGGGCCAGCTCGAACCAGGGTAGTACCATGACCTCAAAGATTACCTATGTGAAGTAAAAGTTTACTTCTGCGTTTCGCTTGGTAGGTGTAGGTGGTTGATGGCCCAATCCCCTCCCCCCTTAAAATATGGTAGCGGAATCAAATAAACACTACCCCAGGAGGGTACCAGCATCCTGGTGACGGAGAATCTACCCCACTGTTCCTGAGTGTGTGTGCTCAAGCTGCCCCGCGTATTCTGGTATTCTGTAAGGGGGGGGGGGAATATCCACAGAGATCGTGATCCTTGGCGATTTTATTGACCATCACGCAGAACGCAGCTCGGTTCACATTTAACCGATCATGCGGGGAGATTTGTTTATGAATTTGCCTTGGCATACGGTCTTACACAGCTGGTTACTTTGCCTTCGCGGATTCCAGGTGTGGAGGATTATGCACCTTCCCTGTTGGAACTTCTGCTGACCTCTCAACCGGACGGATATCAGTAGGTTTCCGTCGACAACTAACTTTCTATGAGTTTAACAGATATGGACCAGGTATTTTCCATTTGACTACTACAAATGAGGAGCAAGTGGCTAAAATTATTCAAAATTTGAAATCTAACGCCCAAGGTGTGGATCAGATAACACTTGATATGTTGCTTATGACACTGCCACATACTTTGAAAGCTATTACTGCCATTGTGAATAAATCTATTACCACTTCCACCTTCCCCAGTCAATGGAAAACAGCTGTGGTAAAACCTATCCCAAAGAAAAAACAAGCTACCTCTTTAAAAGATTTACGCCCTATAAGCATCTTGCCTTGTTTGTCTAAGGTACTAGAGAAAGTGGTCTGTACGCAGTTAACTGAATACTTAGAGCAACATAAAATTTTACCGCGGGCACAGTCGGGTTTTCGTAAAGATCATAGCACCACAACAGCGATTATTGATGTTGTCGACAACATACTAACAGCCCAGGATAAGGGAATGGGCACAATACTTACTCTTTTAGATTTCTCACGAGCATTTGATTCTATAAATTGTACTCTTCTACTGTCCAAGTTATCTTTTTATGGATTTGATCCTTCCACAGTTAAATGGTTTCATAGTTACTTAACAGATAGATTGCAATACGTTAATATAACGAACCATGATGGCACAACACTTATGTCTGATCCATACGTAGTTACTCGCGGTGTCCCACAGGGGTCTATCCTAGGTCCTATTTTATTTATTTTATATAGTTCAGACATCATTAACTGTATAAAAGAATGTGAGTATCATTTATACGCAGATGACTTACAAATATATAAATCTTTTTACCCTCGAGATTGTGAATCTGCTGTCAAATCATTGAATGAAGATCTGAGACGTATTTTGTTATGGTCCAAGCAAAATTCTCTAGTGCTAAATCCACAAAAGTCAAAATTTTTAATACTAGGAACAAATAAAAATATTCAAAATATATCACTGTTTCAGCCAGTAGTTCTAATTGACAATGAACCTATACAGCAAGTCTCAGAAGCACGAAATTTAGGTGTAATATTTGATTGTAGTTTGCGCTTTGAAAGTTATGTACTTGAGGGAGTGCGCAGTTGTTTTTATCGTTTAAAATTACTGTACCAAGTTCGGCAGTACCTCAGTGTAGATATGCGGATACGATTGTGTGAATCATTAATACTGTCCAAATTAAACTATGCAGATGCAGCCTATGGACCACGACTGTTGAGAAGAACAGAGAAGCTTATACAGCGGGTGCAAAATGCGTGTACTCGCTTTTGTTTTCCTGTCCCGCCTCGAAGTCATGTAACGCCTTATTTAAACGACGCCAATCTTCTTAAGATGAGCGCCCGGAGAAAATTACATCTTGCTACTCTATTGTTCTCGACAATTATAAAGCAGAGACCGGTATATCTTTTCCAAAAGTTGAAATGGGCCCGAGACCAAAATAAATATAATACAAGAGCTTCCGTTCACTCGCTTGTAACAACTCGACACCGTACTGCTGCATTTCGAGGCAGCTTCAAATTTGCAGCAACACACTGTTGGAATGATTTACCACCACCTATTCGTTCCCTAAAAACATTAAGTAGTTTTAAAAAGAAATTAAAGTTGCATTATTTGGTACAACAAGTACAAAATACGTAATAACCGTCTCGAACGTAGGAACCTACGATGATAGCAATATTTATATTTGTTCTACACTTTTCATGTTCGAATATTATTGATTATTAATGTGTTTCTGTTATATATTTCATGAATGATTATTTATTGGATTCAATCTTATTCCTTTTTTTTTTTTTGCTTTAAAAATCCACAGCAGGTCTCGTAATATGGCGTGTCTCTTTGACTCAGAATATTGAATTATCTAATTTTATGAAAAAAGTAAAAGTTGTCTTCCCCATAGAATAGTCAGAATAGTCAAATATCATCTTAATATTGTATGTATAAGTATATAAGTAGGTATTATTTTAATATATAGTAATATAACACACCTGTTACCTAGGTTTAGTCTCAGTGCATGTGTGTATACGTTATATAATATGTTAGCACTACATTTTAACTCGTAATTGTTAATAGATAACTATGAACTTGTATATAACTCTTAGTTGGAAGATCACACACCGACTTGTCTGTGAAGTCACAAGGCTCCAACTGAAAACCAGCGCTGTATTTGCAGCATTATGCTGAGTTGGAGACCTATTTGATGTCACATTGTCATATTGATTTTTTTTTTCGGTTTTACCTTTTTGTTTATTTGTTTTATTATTGTGTATGTACTGCTCCTCAATTGTAAATGCGTAAACAGTGTTAGACTAGTACATGCATTCTTTTCCCCCTTGCTTTTGATTATAATATTTTTTTTAATGTGTGTAAAATGTGTATATCAAATAAATAGTTCTTTCTTTCTTCTTTCTTTCGACACTCCTCAATGCTCCTAGGGCCATTCTCTTGTTCGGAGGGTGATGTCACTCACACTATCGTCGCGGTTGCATTCTGCAGACTGCCGCCGTGTTTGGCACTATAGGTCGGCCTGTTGAGAAAGGATGCGGTCTATTTTTGCATTCTACCCTTGAAGGTGGGTTTGTAGGGTAGAAAATCCCAGCAGTGTTGCTGATTCTGTCGCCGATGTGGTACTTCAGTATATGGAACTTTTTATTCCACCTTCTGTGGTGCCCATCGGAGGCAGATTCCAGCCATGGTTTGGTCGCTGTTGTAAAATAGCATCACACTATAAGCAGGAGGGCTACCAAACCTGGGCTGACGACATCTTTACATCTCGAGACGTTGATGTCTCGGGATGTAAACACCAGCGCTCTTCAAAAGAAGTATAATTCCGCCTCCAGGTTCTTCAAAATTCATTGCCAAAGCAAGGTCAGAGCACATTGGCAGAATTGGTGAGAAGCTAGTTCACCTTCCTTCGGTAACCCGTGCATCTGGTCTCTTGCCAAGGCTGTCCAAGGGAGCATCTGTCAGCCATCTCTGCAAAGAGAGCACGACTCACTGGTCCATGCCGCAAAGGAGAAAGCCGATCTGTTAATCTCTCTTTTTGTGTCCAACCGGCAACGCACCTGAAATTCCCCTGGTGTTGCGTTTGTTCATGGGCGGCAGTAGTCACTTACCATCAGGTGAGCCGCATGCTCGTTTGCCCCCTTTTCTATAAGAAAACGTACGACGAGGAAACCCAAAATCTAAGTGCTTAATTGAGGGCTGTAATACGACTATCAAGATGGTTTCTAGAACGTTCATTATACCCAAATCAATCCAATAACGGTACTTGGCACGACCCAGGATTCAAACCCAGGACCAAATCATGATCCACAGTAACCAACTCACCAACGAGGCAGTCGGCAATCGAACCAGTGAAAGGCTCATCTAAATCGGTCCAGCCGGAACAAACAGACATACAGACAGACAAAATTTAATTTTTTTTATATGATATACTTTCATAATATGTATTTAGTAAAAATCTGTTATTTTTAAATTTTAAATTACCAACAGACAGTTCAATTTTATTTATTTGAATAGTTCCATATTCGTAAAGTATGAAAGTATATAAAAAAATTCGAAAGTGATTACTATATTATTTTGATCTTTGATCTATTAGATCAAATCGATCAAACTTGGTTGCACTTTTAATGATTCTCTTTTATAATTCAATATAAGATCATAGATATCAGTGTGGTTTATACTGATTATCTATGTAGTTAATTGGGAGTTATTAATAATTACTTTAAATAGAAGACAAGATTTTATAGTGTGTGTATTTGGTTACAGTAGACAGCAAAGTAATGCCGAATTTAATCATAATGATTTGTTAGATTCAAATTATTTTTCTTTATTAATTTCAGTATCAGTAAATTTAATTTCATCTATGTGGTTACCTTGCACTCTATTTAGAAAAGCTAATATTTTTAGTAGCATCTTGTACGTATACAACATGATAAGATTAGCTCCAATTCCTCATTAATGAGATGTGAAAAATGGTAATTTTTTTTTTTAGAATTCTCTTCACATAACAAACAATTTTTTATCGTGTTTAGATATGACTTCTAGTTAAACTTTACACCTCAGAAATGGTCATTATTGATTTAGAGAAGAAGAGATAGAGATTGGTTCTAATCACGAGCTTCTGAATTTAAAAAAAATCTGGTAATCTGCCTCACTTTAGTACTAAAAAGAACAAATACTATAACATATAATTTCATAAACTTTTAAAAATATCGTGTTCTGTTAATCGTGTTCATCATTTATTGCGATATATTATTAAAACTAATGACATTGAATTAAAGATGCAAAACGTAATTTTAATAGAAAACGTTAAATATAATTAAAGTCAATTTAAATATATAAGGTCAAATTAAACTTGATATCGGAACTTAATTTTAAAGTGAAGATAACGCATAATTAATTGAAACAGAGCTAAATCTTCTGTTACTTATAATACGATCGTTGCTGTAAGATTAAAAATATGAGGGAGTACGTTACAAGGCAGTCGCGTAGATGCAATGAATATATCGTACGTGTGTCTAAAAAACTCGTGAATTAAACAGAGGGCAGCCGTACAAAGTTGAGTGTAAGCGAGGTAAGGGAGAGCGGGGACATTACAAAACTTAGTTTTAACCGGTTAATTCTTACTACCTAAACCTAAATTTGTGAAAACCGGTACTCCGCAAAAACCGGTTTTTTGGTCAATGACCGAAACCTGTTAAGAATTTGAACCGGTTTCCGAGCCCTGGTGTCACCTCTCTCCGCTCAACACAGTCGGTCGATTAGTAAGTAATAATAATAATAATAATTTATTCAGATAGAAAAGTGATACAGAGTAACAGTCAAACAATGCATCTTATATAATAAATAGGTATGTTCTTAAAAATGAACTTGCTTCCTAAGTTAGGATAAACCCTGTGTTTTAGATTAAGAAAAGCTCTTCCCACTTACATAAATCCTTTAATTAGATACACAAACTACGTTTACGTACAAAAAGTACGTTTTTGTTATCTATAAGTATTTATGAGACGAAATGAGTGTGGTACAAAGATTTTATGGAATACTGGAAGCAAATTCGTGAAAAGTAAGAAAGACAGTAACTTTTCACTCGATAGGGCGTAGTTTTTAGAGAAATTAAAGGCTGAAATGTTCAGAGGGCGTAATATTCATCCAGGCAACGAAAAATAGAGCATATCATGAAAGAGTCAAAAGAACCTCGTACGATTCTTCGTTTCGTGTCGTTATGTTTGTTTATCCAATGAAAATGGGCATCGCAACTTCAGCGATCTTTAGAGATATGATTGGAGTTATAAGATCAGAAGAAGATTTGCGGAATTTGTTGCATTTGCAGATAAATGCGGAACAATATAATACCGCCAAAAATGTAATTGAACATGACAAAAAAGATATTAATGTTCAGAAATAGTCACAAAAGGCATTGTCCAATAACACTGTCAAGAATAAAATACAAAAAGAGATTATTACAACAAACAACAACAACTGATGATAATGTCTCTAGAAAATGCGATATTGATTCGGAGAAAGAAATAACGAGACATTTGCAGGAAGTTCTTGTTTGTTGTGAGATGAAAATAAATATATTTTAGTGAGATGAAAATAAATAATTACAGCGTAACCGAAAAAGAGTGCCTCGCGATAGTGTTCGGCACAAAAACATTTCGTCCTTATCTATATGGCAACCGATTCACAATAATGACGGACCATAAGCCTCTCCAGTGGCTTTTTAATTGTAAAGACCCTGGTTCCCGCCTTGTCCGATGGCGACTTAAATTGGAAGAATTTGAGTATGATATACATTATAAAAAGGGCAAAACTAACACAAAAGGTGACGCGTTGTCACGGTTTCTTTGACGACTTTATTATGGCGACCAGACGACAACTGTTCAGTGATATCTCAGTGATCGCGGGGGTGAAACCCGGCAGCGATCACCGAATGGTTAGAGGCACACTGAACCTAAACGTTAAGTTGGAGAGGTCTCGTCTAATGAATTCAACGCTCCGTCCCCCTCGTGCTCTAATCCAAAGTCCCGTAACCTTTCAGCTCGAGTTACAAAACCGTTTTCAGTGCCTAGAAGACTGCAATAAAGTGGACGATATGAATGACAAGCTCGTGGAAACTGTCCAGCGCTCGGAGCTAAGTTCTGCAAGACTCGCCGCAGAAGAACACAAAAATTCTCCGATCACACTTTTAATCTCATGGCTGTTAGACGGGAGATGAAGCTACATTCTTTAACAGATTTGACAGCATACAGGCAACTTACGGCGGGACTTACGCAACTTCAATACAGCTCGTATTGAAGAAGCGATCGAGCGGAACCAAAGCTCCGAAGAAAAAATCTGGTTTCTGGCAGACAGATACCAGAGATCTGTCTGCCAGAAAGAGCCAACTGTCAAAGCTGAAGACAGAATGTGGCAGCATCGTTTCCGGGGCACCTGAGATTTTGAGTGAGATTGAGAGGTTCTATGGGCAGCTGTACACGTCATCGTTGGAGCCACACGCGAGTGTGAGTAACGATCCAAGAGCGAGTCTTATCCGACATTATTCCGATGATATCCCGGACGTCAGTCTCAGCGAGATTAGAATGGCTCTCCAGCACCTTAAAAACGGCAAGGCCCCAGGCGAGGACGGAATTACAGCGGAGCTTCTGAAAGCGGGTGGAAAACCGGTACTTGAAGTCCTTCAGAAGCTCTTTAATTCCGTCCTCCATTGTGGCATGACACCGGAGGCGTGGAGCAGAAGTGCGGTGGTCTTGTTCTTCAAGAAAGGCGACAACGCTCTCTTGAAGAACTACAGACCGATTTCCCTTCTGAGCCGCGTCTACGCGCTGTTTTCGAGAGTCATTACGAATCATCTCGCGCAGACTTAACGACTCCAGCCTCCCGAACAAGCCGGTTTCCGAAAAGGCTTTAGCAACATAGACCACATACATACCCTTCGGCAAATTGTACAAAAGTCAGAGGAGTACAATTTGCCACTATGTCTGGCGTATGTGGACTATGAGAAAGCCTTTGATTTCGTCGAAATTTTGGCGGTGCTGCAGTCCCTTCAGCGGTGCCAAGTGGACTGTCGGTATATCGAAGTGCTAAAGTGCTTGTACAGTGGGGCTACGATGGCTATCCGAGTACAGAACCAGAGTACGAAACCTATCCAATTGCAGAGAGGTATAAGACAGGGTGACGTCATATCCCCGAAACTCTTCACCGCTGCATTGGAAGACGTTTTCAAGCTTCTGGACTGGAAAGGATACGGTATCAACATCAATAGCGAGTACATCACTCACCTTCGATTTGCTGACGATATAGTCCTTATGGCAGAATCACTGGAGGACTTAAACACTATGCTCAATGACCTCAATAGTGTTTCCCAACGGATAGGTCTTAAGATGAACATGGACAAAACAAAGATCATGTTTAATGTCCATGTCACACCTATGCCGGTAATTGTTGGGAGCACTCAGCTCGAAGTTGTTGACGAGTATGTTTACCTGGGACAAATAGTCCGACTAGGTAAGTCCTACTTCGACCGAGAGGTCAATCGACGGTTTCAACTCGGTTGGGCAGCGTTCGTGAAATTACGACACATCTTATCGTCAGGTATACCTCAAAACTTGAAAACGAGACTGTACAACCAGTGCGTGTTGCCAGTGATGACATACGGAACTGAGACGTGGTCCTTCACTGCTGGCCGGATGAGGAAGCTCCAGGTCGCTCAGCGAGCTATGGAGAGGGCTATGCTCGGAGTTTCTCTGCGTGATAAACTCAGAAATGAGGATATCCGCAGTAGAACCAGAGTGACCGACATAGCTCAACGGCTTGGTAAGCTGAAGTGGCAATGGGCCGGCCATATAGCTCGAAGAACCGACAACCGATGGGGAAGAAAGATTCTCGAGTGGCAGCCTCGTACCGGCAGGCGAAGTGTTGGGCGTACCCCCACTAGATGGAGTGACGACCTGGTAAGATATGCAGGAAGTCGATAGATGCAGGTGGCTCAGGATCGTGCTTTGTGGCATTCCTTGGGGGAGGCCTATGTTCAGCAGTGGACTTGTGAAGGGCTGTAATGATGATGATGATGATGATTTATTGTTCACCAAGGTACATCATTTTGATGAGGCCTTCTCTCCAGAAATTTTTCAAACGTTAAAAACAATCAGAAATGAATTGACATTTTCCGGAATTTTTTTTTATAGGATTGGTTGACAAACGAGCTCACAGTCCACCTGATGGTAAGTGGTTACTGTGACCCATATACATTTACATCTATCCTCAATAAAGACTCAAAATGCAGATGCGTTGTCACCCGTGAGGACTAAGATGGAATGCCTCTTTACCAGTAAAAAGGGTCTCCGGTCCTCTACACTCACCATAAGAAATACAGCAGCATTAAGCTGCTATTTTACGCTGGTATTATGTGAGAGCGTGGTCCTTCCCCGGTCGAGCCGACCCATTCGTGCTACAACTATACTACTAATATAGCTGCAGCATGGCTCTACCATGTATAAAACTTAAAGAAACTTAAAGAACTTGGTATATCAGATCTGAAAAATCCCTTCGAAAAACATTCATTTATTAAAATATATAATATACTATGTTATCTCTTCCATGATACTCGAATTAATATTAATATATACCATAACAATATTATATACCCAGCTCCAACAGAAATTAAGAAAATTCTTTTCGAAAACCATGATATTCCGATAGCCGGTCATTTAGGCTCTGTAAGAATATACAACAGGATAAAATAATCGTATTATTGGAAAGGTATGCGAAGCGATATAGAGCTATATGTAAAACAATGTAAATCATGTCAGGAAAATAAAGCACTTAGGAAAATCAACCGTGCTCCAATGCAGATCACCAGTACATCTACAGAAACATGCCAAAGAATGCCCACTTCCCGAAGCCGGACCAGTAAAATTACGTTTTATTCTCATAATACAAGACGATCTCACTAAGTTTTCCTCTGCATATCCCATCCGTGTGTACCAGTGGTATTCCACTGCTGAAGAAACTAGTGAATGCTTACTACATACATACATAAACACTCACGCCCGTCACCCAGAGGGGTAGGCAGAGATTATGGACTTCCATTTGGCACGATCCTGACACACCTCTCTCGCTTCCTCCACATCCATATATCTACGCATACACGCTCGTCGGTTAAAGGTACTCTTGATATGGCCCATTTTTAATATATCGCCAATTTGGTCGATAAACTTTCGCCTAGGGCGACCCTTCCCGACTATGTCGTTCACCTCTGCAACATAGATTTGGTTTGTCACTCTTTCCTCATCCATTCTTTCTACATGGCCAAACCACCGAAGCATTCCTTTCTTAATCCTGGTCACAACATCATCTTGCAAACCACACTCTTCTCTTATTAAACAATTTCTCACTCTGTCATTCAGCTTCATCCCTAACATACTCCTTAATGACCGCATTTCTACAGCATTTATTCTACTCTCATGCTTCTTCTGCCACACCCAACTTTCACTACCATACATTAAAGTAGGTACTAACACAGCATTGTGAATTGCCATACGTGCCTTTTTGGACACATTCTGACTTTTCACAATAGAGTGTAGAGCCCCATTCACTCTATTTCCTGCATTCACTCGTCGTTCTATATCCTTATCATATCTACCATCCCTGCTAAACACACATCCCAAATATACAAACTCATCTACTTGCTCTACCAACTCCCCTTCTATTCTTATTTCACATATCGTTTTGCTGTCTTCTCTTTCAAAAACCATAACTTTCGTCTTACTTGCGTTCACTTTCATTCCCTTTTCTTTTAATGTCCTGTTCATTAATGTAACCATCATTTGCAACTCGGCTGCCGACGATGCAAGTATGACTTGATCATCGGCGTACAAAAGGCATTTGACGGTTAACTCACCCATTCTTAACCCGCATTCTTCTACTTTCAAATTTTCCAAACAACTGTCCATAAATAGGTTGAACAACCACGGGGAAGCCACACAGCCCTGTCTGACACCTTTATGGATGCCAAACCAGTCCGAGTAAGCCCCGTTGATCCTGACACAAGCACTAGAGTCCCTATATAGAGACTTCAATGCCTGTATCAGACCAGCGGTCAACCCAAATGAGTTCAGTGTTTGCCATAACACATCCCTGTCCACTCTGTCATAAGCCTTCTCCAAGTCTATGGACGCACAAAAAACTTTTTGGTTTTTGGCCAAAAACTTCTCCGCGATCATGCGCATGGAAAAGACCTGATCCGTACATCCCATTCCCTTTCTAAATCCCGCTTGCACATCCCAAATTTTTCCATCAGTTTCTTTCATAACTCTTTCAATTAGTACCTTAGCATACAGTTTTCCCACAATGCTAAGAAGGCTGATACCACGGTAGTTTTTACAGTCCTGCTGTGATCCTTTTCCCTTATATATTGGGACTATCACGGCTTTGCACCAGTCTCCCGTTACCCGCTTAAGTTCCCAACATAAATTAAACAAGGTGTACAGCAGGTCTGCCACCACTCCTTCTCCAGCCCTTAGCATTTCGAGAGATACTCTATCATAACCGGCTGCCTTACCTGCTTTCATACTTTTCATTGCTTTCATTATTTCATCTATACTTATATCTCTATCTATTTCCTCTTCTTTCGGAATTTCTATTTCATTTAATTCAAACGTCTCATCACTCATAAACACGCTTTCAAAGTATTCCTTCCATCTCCTTAAACTCAAAACTTCGTCATTCAGAATACAGCCATTCTGGTCTCGTATAACATTCATTCTAGGCTGTTGTGAATGTCCCCTGGTAGTTCTTACGAGTTTCCAGAACATTTTAATGTTTGCCTGGAAGTTATCCGATATTATTCTATCATTCTCATCCGTTCTTTCTTGCTTTTTCCTTTTAACTACTTCTTTTACTCTCTTGTTTAGATGTCTAAAAACTGCCTTTTTCCTTCAATATCATCATTCATACTGCTAGAATTACTAGCCTTGGTTGCTAGTAAATCTAGCCATGCTTTCTTCTTTGCTTCAACTTCCATCCGTACCTCATCATCCCACCATAACGTGTTATTTTTCCTTTCAATCGTTCTTTTACTTACACCACATACTTCGGTAGCTGCATCCACTAAACCTTCCTTGACATTATACCACACAGTCTCCAAATCTAAATCATTCATACACAATTCAGCCAAACCACTTACATTTTCTCTCAATCTACATTTGAACTTCTCTTTCACACCTTCATCTTGTAACCTCTCTGTTCTTGTACGCTGTACGCAGTGGTAGACACAGATGTCCGATGCCTCCAACGTCTGAAAAGACCATTAATTCGGCATAAGACCAAGTAATGATCCGTCCCTACGTTAGAGCCCCGGTAAACCCTTGCATCTACCACCGCGCTCCTCATTCTTTCATCAATAATTATGAAATCTATCATACTTCTATCATCACCTCTTTCCCATGTATACGTGTGAATCTTCTTATGACGAAAGAAAGTGTTCGTCACAACAAGATTCTTTTCCACGCATACGGCGAGAAGGCTTTCACCATTTTCATTTATACTTTCATCACCAAACGTTCCCAATATCCTTTCATAACCAAGCCTCCTCACCCCAACCCTTCCATTAAAATCGCCTAATATCACAATATTTTCATTAACCTTGCATTTCATTAGCACCATCCTTACCAACTCCCAAAACTGCTCTCGGATATAAGTGGGCTTAGACATGTCTGGGGCGTAGACCCCTAAAACAAACAACTTCTTTAAGCCCACTTTCATTCGTATCCATAGCAGTCTCGGGCTTACACATTCATACTCTTTCACGCAATGACCCATTCTTTCTGAAAGGATGATACCGACTCCCTGGCATGCCCGCTCGGTCTCGTCTACACCAGACCAGTACGCGGTATACATGCCATGTGTAGTGGCATCCTTTCCCTTCCGTTTCGTCTCATTTACACATAACACGTCTATTCCTCTATCATACATCATATCGCATACTTCATCCATCTTATCATTCATTCCTCCACATACATTCAATGTAGCCAGACGGGCTTCCGCAATCCACTTTTCGCCCCTCCGGGGGACAGAAATGAATGCTTACTGTATTACTTATATATCAATCTTTGGCATTCCTAAGATGATCCTTGCCGATCAAGGGACTAATTTTACTTCAGACCTATTTAGAAAAATCTGTGAATTCCTTAAAATAAAAACTTATGGGCTTCACCATACCACCATCAAACTCAAGACTCCCTAGAGCGAAGTCATTCAACCCTAAAAGAATACTTTAAATCTTATATTAATGAAGAACAGTCCAACTGGCCTCGTTATGGGTACACCGCCATGCTTACTTAGAACACATCCGTTCATTCTACTACACATTACACACCTCACGAGCTTATGTTTGGAAGTAAACCATTAATTCCTAATTCCATTTATAACGAATCTCTAGGGGCTACTTATCCCGCATGTTGCAAAACCGGCTGAAACACTCCAAAGAGAAGGCTTTAGATTTCATAAGGAAGTCAAAGGAATCCTCAAAATCATACTATGCCACCCATACTCGACCGGTTAAATATAAAGTCGGTGAGTATGTCTATATAAAAAACCATTTGAGATTGCGGAAGGCACTCTCCCCTCTCTGGAAAGGCCCCTATAAATAGTTAAGGTACATAGAAATAATACACTTACCTTACTAATCAATCGACGCCATGTCACGCATCACTTCGATCAGGTGAAACCTGCATCAGGAATCGGAAGTAACCTGTAAAATAAACAAAACTTAGTAAAGGACTAATGTCTGGAAAGTTAATAATACTTACCTATAAGCGTAGTTTCGCCATCGGAAAAAAAATAGTTAATAAAAAAAAATAGTTATAAAAATAAGCTAATCAGTACTTACCTTTTAAAAGAAAAACATAATTTTAATATATATATATATATATAATAAAATTATGTTTTTCTTTTAAATCCATTATTAATTATAGTAATTATTTACAGAACTCCGACACGAGGTCAATCGCATCAAGATTATATTCAACAAATAACTTCGAGTGCAGGCATCTACTTTACTGCTGTATTTCGTATGGTGAGTGTAGAGAACCGGAGACCCTTTTTACTGGAAAAGAGACATTACATCTTAGTCATCACGGGTGACAACGCATCTGCATTTTGATTCGCAGACGAGGTTGAATGTAGATGTCTATGGGCCACAGCAACCACTTACCATCAGGTGGACTGTGCGCTCGTTTGTCACCCGACCCTATAAAAAAAATCATTTAATGAGATCAATTTTTTGACGATATTTACGCTTAAACATACAAACTATTTAAAAAAAATAGAAATAATCAAACTTCTATAAAACTATTAATGTTTATCTTTAAAACGTTCTTCTGTAGCGCTAAACCAAAAAACACAACAAGATCCCATGGATCAATAAGGCACAAATCAGTCTCAAAGTTGACCCTAAATCTATAAATTAAATTTACAGTCTTGACAAATTGGAGAAGAACATTGCAGGCAAATTGGATTTTTGCATGCACAGCAGTAGTATCTTGTTTGCCTTTTCTTTTTTTTTTACTTGGGCATATGCTGCATAGCTTCCTTCCAGCAGGTCCTGGAAGTTCAGCCACGGGCTTAGGGGGAGGCAAATAATATTGCGCGTTATAGAAAGACGGAGTTCTCTGGGCAGTCTGTCATTATAAACGCGTTCTTTTAGGCTAGAAAGAACCAAAGATAGCAAAAAGTCCCCTCTTCGCAGTTTGGCACCTGGACAATTTTGGTATAACACAAATGCATTAGTACCAGCTAAATCCAAAATTGTGAAAAATATTGCCATAGGCCATCGACTTGTTTTGCGACTGCTGGAATAGATCGAGCATTTTTTGTCAATTTCATCGACTCCACCTTTAGAATGGTTGTAATCAGCGATCATTGTTGGCTTCTTTGTCTTATCATCTGTGCTTTCAGAATGATGAGATGGTGAAATCAATATTACGGCCTTGTTTTTTCTTGGTACGTAGGAAAGTAAGGTAAAGTCTTTAGTAAACCCATATAAAGAGCTGCCTGGTTCTCTTCTTTTATCTGGCAAAAACTCCGGCGGAATCTCCTTTTTATTTATTTTTTTAGAGTTCCCAGGTAAGTCAACTTCTTATCTTTCAAAAGCTGCATCAGTTGAATGGAACTGAACCAATTGTCGGCAGTTATATTTCTGTTGCTGTTTTCGATAGGTTTCGATAGTCTGAGAACGGATTGAGTAGGAACTCAAAGATTTTTTTCAGCAAGTGACAGGTCTTCTCCGTCAGAACCTTTACCCGTGTAAATGTATGCATTGTATGTATAGTACGTTTCAGCATCAGACAATACAAGAACTCTTATCCCATACTTAGCGAGTTTGTTAGGCATAACGAACTGGCAATGATCAAGAAGATTATGTAATTTGAGGTGCAATCAGTCTAAGAAAAACGAAGTCAAAAATCAAAGACATACTTATTACAAGTCATAGTCAAAATCACTTTTTAAATAATCGACACCTGAAATCGTAGACCTAAACCAAATGATGCCTTACATCAGAGTCGTCACTACTGCCGCTACTACTGTTTTCAACTTATATAATGAATTGAGGCAGGTTTTCTGTGAATCTCTCCTGTCCTATCTCTTCTCGAAATTGTATATCTTGTTTTAGCTTTCTCAGTAATTTACGTAATTTTGGTACCTGTTTACAAATTATGTAACAGTCATTAGCTTTATGAAGTATTGCCATTGATATAAGAAAAATAGAGGATAAGCAGTAAATTGCATATGTATTTTTTGGTTATACAAATATCATGCAAACCTAAACCTTGCCAACAAAAATATACCTGTCTCATTCTCACACGTAATGATTTTCAAATGTAAAAAAAGATAAGTACATATCTTAGACTTCAATTTTCTGTTGACAGTTTTCATAATTTCACTAAGCTCCACCTTGAACCATGACGCCATTTTAGGATGACGTTCATTTGTGGTAGTTCGTCTGTCATTTAAGCCTTGTTCGGAGTTATTTTTCAGCGTTACAGTGAATTTTGACTATTTTGGAGCTTTTTTGTTCATTAGTAAAGGGTAATTCAGCAAAAACAACATGACAAAGTGTTGCATCAATGGATGTAATTCAAATCCTCGTAAAAATGAAGAAGGATTGTCATTTTTCAGGTTAGTTGTAATGTTTGTCCATAATTGTATATTTTTTCGTGTGAATTGCGTTTCGTGTTCATGTTATGGGTTCTAAATCGTGTTCTCCGCTATTATTTAGAATTTCCAATGACTATTATCATGTAAATTTATACAAGTAAACATTTTGTTTACATTTTTACATAGTGTTGCCCTTACGTGCTGTCATGTTTTGAAATTATTGATATAAATTTTAACAATAATATTAATGTAGTCCTATGATCAAATAACGTTTTAGATACCTAAACTGTATATTTAATCAAACGATCGATTGAGAGCCTTTCATTTAAGAAAAGAACTTGAAAATAGTGTAATACGTAAATTTTCTATAAGTTTTTTTCATCAAAAGATTTGATGATGTTAAGATTATTTTTGATTGGTACTTAAGGATGTATAATATTTATTTTAGGTTACCAAAAAATGAAGGCCTTCAAAAATTGTGGATTAATAATATAGGCCAGGAAAATAAAACCTGCAGTAGTAAGAAGAATATGCTCCTTGCATTTTGAAAAATAATATATAAATAGAACGCTGGATGTAGTTCCGCTTAAGGGTGATGTGGTTCATGTGTCTAAAATAATTTTTCTGACTAAATAATACGAATCACGAATAAATGATTTTAATCAGTAAACATTATTGTTATTGTATTTATTTTTAATCCTTACTCTCTCGTTTACCTCCAGTATCCATAAAATTGATATTTTATGGTGTTACACAAATGAGATATAATTAGAAATGAGTATGGAAGTGGAAGTTTGAAGTGGTGCAGCCACCCCTATTGATCGAAATATTGCATGGAAATTGGTTGTCATATGGTATGAACATGGGATGCTGAAGATTGAGGAATACGTTAGGACGATAGTTAAATGATTAATGGATTGTGTGAACGGTGATATGGTTAGAAAGGGGCCGCTCAACTCGATTAGATTACTGAGATAAATAAATAAATAATCTTTATTATCAAAAAAAGCGAGAGGACGGCTAGTAATTATGTATGAAAGAACACATGTTCCACAAACTTTAAATAAATCAAGATAAAGGTCAGTCTACTGCACGTTCATGGTAACTTGAACTGGTAACCACGAAAGAAAGGTGTTGTGTAATCTTTATGGCGGCTTGGAAGTTAAGTGCGAGCGCTAATCCGTGCAGATATAGTTGAAAGAAAACTTGATGGTGTTTCAGATCACTGTAGGTAAAGCGAAGCGTGAAGGTACAGGACTTGCGCTCGCAACTAAGCCGCTATAAAGTCTATATATATGATATAATTCACGCAACCTGGACGCATACCGTGGGGGCTGATTCGATGTGATGCAGAACAAAACCACCGGGAAAAACTTAGGGGAGTCTTCTGCCTAGTAGTGGGACAGCATGGGCTGGACAAAAAAAAATCATACGAAGCCTAATACATTGCCTGTAGTGGTGATTTCGTTAATCTCTGCAGAGGAGAAAAAAATGCATGCGTCGACTCAGGGACGCACGGATGGAGTGCCTATGTTCAGATTGCTGTCGTTACGAAAAAACCTTAGCTCGTTGCACGAACTCAATATAATGTTCTGCTGCACGTCGTATACGTGTTCTGAAAAGAAAGGAGTTAAAGCTCCAATCAAGTGCTCTTTCCTTGATCTCTTCGCTCACTTTTGACTGTTGCTTCACCATATCTTAAAGCAATTACAGTTTGAAAACTTTCCTATTCTGAGTTGAACGTAAGATTTATTTATTTATTATCTCAATACAACTATTATTACAGGATTAACCCAATGCAATAATGTAGTGATCTAATATTTGTTTATTTAATATATACCTATGAGATGGACAATACGTCATAACTTATATAGCATCGATACTGAAAATATCGACAAAAACAACACTATTTCTTGTGGGTGGAGTCTTCGCCATACATGAGAGACACTTGACTTCAGATCACGTGACCACATTTCATATCCTCTATTTTTCTTATATCTATGAGTATTGCACATTTGTCAAAATCGTTAACTTTTTTACAGACAGGTCCGAGCTAGACCCTTTGCCTTTGCCTGGGGTCAGCCATACGCCTTGATTCATTTGTCCCTGTCTATGATATTAATTGTAAATATACAATATATTTAAATATAAAAAGTGTAAGTGAGAAAATATTTTAGTTGAACTACAAATTCAGGGATTAATCAGTTGCCAGCATCCGATTTCAAATAGTTACTAAAAAATGTTATATAAACACAGTTCTTAGAAATACAAAAACTGAACAAACTAGCAAGTTATTAGTTTTATTATATCTTTTCAAAATAGTGTCAATTTACATCAATACATCGCTGCATCCGATGGAACCACTGAGAAAAGCACTTTGCCCACTCATCCTTAGGGGTCTCTTTGACGGCCGTTTGAAACGTAGCCACTGCTTCCTCGACGTCCATAAAACGTTTTCCTCGAAGTTTTTCTTTTATTTTCGGAAATAAATAAATATCGCAAGGTGCGAGGTCGGGACTATAGGGCGGGTGACCCAGTAATACCACGTCTGACGTCGCCAAGTATTCGATTGTATGTTTGGCGGTGTGTGACGAGGCGTTGTCGTGGTGACGGAGGATTCTACTGCGAGGTCGTTTCTCCCGAACTTTTTCTAAGACAAGTGGCAAACAATTGTTAGTGTACCACTCTGCAGTAACTGTTTTTCAATCCTCTAAAACAATTGTTGCGTAATGACCTGTCCCTCCGAAGAACGAGGCCACCATCTTTTTTCACACGCTTCGACCTCTCTTCACTTTAGCAACACAGTTGGCAACCCCTCGGAAGGAAACACCCAGACAGCAGACTGTCTCTTAGTTTCAGGATCATAACAATAAATGCCCATTGGAGGCAGATCCCAGCCATGGTTTGGTCGCTCCTGTAAAATAGCATCACGCTACAAGCAAGAGTGCTACCAGACCTGGGCTGACGCATCAACGTCCCGGGATGTAAACACCAGCGCTCTTAAAAGGACGTATAATTCCGCCTCCAGGTCCTTCAAAAGTGTCATTGCCAAGGCAGACAGAGCACATCGGCAGAATTGGCGAGAAACTAGTTCACCTCCCTTCGGGAACACGTGCATTCTGGTCTCTCGCCAAGGCTGTCCAAGGGAACTTCTGTTAGCCATCTCTACCATCTCTGCATAGGGTGGACGACTCACTGGCCCATGACGCAAAGGAGAAAGTCGATCTGCTAGGCTCTCTTTCTGCTTCCAACTCGACCCTAGATGACGAGGGGAACACACCGCCGACTATCCCGCGGTGGGAGTGCTCCATGCGGGAAGTGCTGTTTACACAGCGCTTGGTGCGTAAAGCACTCCTCTCCCTGGACGTCAATAAGTCGAGTGGACCTGATAGAGTCCCGCCTATTGTGCTGAAGACGTGTGCTCCAGAGTTGGCACCGGTTTTAACGCGTCTTTTTCGGTACTCCTACTCCCTAGGCGTAGTCCCGAACTCATGGAAGATAGCTTTGGTGCACCCGATCCCTAAAAAAGGCGACTGCTCAGATCCATCCAACTACAGGCCTATCGCTATCACCTCCTTGTTCTCCAAAGTAATGGAAACGATTATTAACAGGCAGCTCTTGCGGTACCTTGAGGATCACCAGCTGATTAGTGACCGCCAGTACGGTTTCCGTCGAGGTCGCTCGGCTGGTGATGTTCTGGTCTGCCTGACTCGGCGGCGGAGGCAGTGGAGTCCAAGGGGGAGGCGTTGGCCGTTAGTTTGGACATAGCGAAGGCTTTCGATCGGGTTTGGCACAAAGCGCTTCTTTCGAAGCTGCCTTCCTATGGGCTTCCCAATTGTGCAATTGGATCACCAGTTTTCTTGCAGATCGGAGCATCAAGGTCGTAGTAGACGGTACATGCTCCTATTACAAGCCCATTAACGCTGGTGTTCCACAAGGCTGCGTGCTATCACCAACGCTGTTTCTTCAGCATATCAATGATATGTTGCAAACCAGTAACATTCATTGCTATGCAGACGACAGCACTGGTGATGCTTTATACACCGGTCGTTCCAATATTTCTCGGGAAAACGTCGCCGAGTACCGGAACAAACTTGTGTCTGAAGTCGAGACTTTGTTGAACAAAGTCTCAGACTGGGGGCAACTAAATCTACTCCAGTTCAATCCCCAGAAGACACAATTTTGCGCGTTTACCGCTAAAAAGAATCCCTTTGTCGTATCTCCTCAGTTTCAAGGCACTCCCCTTCTTGCCTCAGCCAGTATCGGTGTCCTCGGTGCCGACATATTGAGTGACGTGCAGTTTTGTGGTCACTTGGAAGAGAAAGCCAAATTGGCCTCTAAAAAGCTTGGCGTGCTCAGCATAGCGGGACAGTATTTCATGCGGGCGCACCGCTTGCAACTTTACAAGGCGCAGGTTCGGCCTCATATGGAATACTGTTCCCATCTCTGGGCAGGGTCTCCCCAGTGCCAGCTCCTTCCACTTGACCGCATCCAGCGCAGAGCGGTTCGAATCGTCGACGACCGAGTTCTTTCCGATCGGCTAGACTCACTGGCACTGCGTAGAGATGTTGCATCTCTTTGCGTATTTTATCGCATCTACCACGGGGAGTGCTCTGAGGAATTGTTCGGACTAATTCCAGCCGATCAATTTCACTATCGCACATCGCGACAAAACTCGCAATATCATCTGGATGATTGGCGGTCCACCACAGTGTGATTCAGAAGAAGTTTTCTCTCTCGCACAACTTCCTTGTGGAATCGATTACCATCAGCGATTTTTCCGGACCGATACGACTTAGGGACCTTCAAGAAAAGCTCCTACTCCTTTTTAAAAGGCTGGCAACGCATCTGCGATTCCCCTGGTGTTGCAGTTGTTCATGGGCGGTGGTAGTCACTTACCATCAGGTGAGCCGCATGCTCGTTTGCCCCTTCTCCTGTAAAAAAAAGCTTTCTTCACCCGTAAGTATGTCGAACACAGCATTTGAGTCACCTCCGTTAAATCTTTGAACTATTTCACGACACCAATCAACACGACGGAGTTTTTGGGCCTCTGTCAAATTATGAGGTACCTATCCACCGGGCACAAAGCTTCCTGACCGCTAAATGTTCATGAAGGATTTTGTGTACTTGACTCATAACGATGCCTAAGCTTGTCTGAATCTGCTGATAAGTTACTCTTTTGTCAGTCTCTGTCATACGCCGCACAACATTGATGTTATCTTCAGTCGTCGCCGTAGAAGGCCGTCCTTCACGCTGATCATCGGTGAGATTAGTGCGACCACGTTTAAACTCATTAAACCAGTTGTAAACAGTGGCACGAGATGGAGCTTCATCGTGAAAGACCAATCGAAGTCTATCATAATTTTCTTATTGACTTAAATGACATCGAAAATCATAAAAAAATCATTGTACGAAATTTTCTCGCATTAAATTCATTGTGACGTGACACAGACAATTTTCAATTTGCCGCCAAATCGTAAAAAAATGGCAAATTAGTAAAATACATACACAATAATATTGGCAAAGTTCCATTTTCAAAATATGAACTTATTTTTTATTATATCGTTTACAAGTGACCAGTTCTAAAAACTTTCAGTGTCGCCCTCATATCTAGATTACAGATTAAAAAGCAACAGTAATATATAACCTGTATTTGTATATTATCTTGATACTAACCAATGCCATTTCCTTCTTTTCGTATTACACTGCTAATTTAGACTTCAGAGTAACTCCTTTTTTTACTTAAAATAATTTCATAGGCCATGGCAGACAGTAAGTTATACGATATCTTAGGTGTTTCAAAAAATGCAAGTGAATCAGAAATAAAAAGGGTAAGAGTGTTTAAATTTCCTCTGCAAACTATTAAAATTACATGCATGTACAAAGGCACATTAACGTCTTACATGAATTTCTTCGTTGTTTCCAGCGCGTGTTTGAATTTTAATTAATATTTTTTACAGAGTTACCACAAGTTAGCAAAAGAATTCCATCCTGATAAAAACCCAGCCGCAGGGGACCGATTTAAAGAAATAAGCTATGCTTATGAAGTTTTATCTGATCCAAAGAAAAGGCAAACTTATGATAAGTATGGATTAAAAGGTTTGCAAGAGGGAGGACAGGGAGGAGCATTTCCAGCCGATGACTTGTTGGGCCATTTCTTTGGTGACATTTTTGGTATGGGTGGTGGAAGTCGAGGAAGAGGTAGAGCTCGTGGAGAGGACACTATACATCCCCTAAAAGTTTCTTTAGAGGATATGTACATGGGCAAAACTGCTAAATTACAACTAAGTAAAAATGTTATTTGTGGTTCTTGTAAAGGAATAGGTGGAAAACCAGGATCAGTTGTATCGTGTAGAGATTGTCATGGACAGGGTATTAAAGTGTCTTATCAACAAATTGCGCCGAATATGACTCGTCAGTTTCAATCTCGTTGTTCCACTTGCCAAGGAAAAGGTGAAACAATTAGTGATAAAGACAAATGTCCTAAATGTAAGGGCAAGAAAATTTTGAATGAGATAAAAATTTTAGAAGTTCATGTTGAAAAAGGTATGAGAGACAACCAAAAAATTTACTTCAGAGGTGAAGGTGATCAGTATCCTGATGTAGAACCGGGAGATGTTATAATTGTTTTGCAACAAAAACCGCATGAAGTGTTTCAGTGTACAGGGTTAAATGACCTTATTATGAAGCGTGATATCACATTGACTGAGGCTTTGTGTGGTTTTGAATTTGTTGTAAAGCATTTAGATGGTCGTGATCTACTTATCAGACATTCTGCTGGTGAAATAATAAAACCTGGAGATCTGAAAGGCATACAAGGTGAAGGAATGCCACTATATAAAAACCCATTTGAGAAAGGAAATTTGTACATAAAGTTTAACATAATATTCCCAGAAAATAACTTTGCAACCGAAGAACAACTAAAACAAATAGAAAGTATACTGCCACCACGACCAGCCTTTGTTATGCCAACAGGTGAAGATGTAGAAGAAGTGAACATGATGGAATATACTGCTAGTGAAAGGGAACGAAGGAGAGAGGAAGCATATGCTAGTGATGACGAAGAACATATGCATAGTGGTCCTGGTATGCAATGTGCACACCAGTAGCTCAATGATTCTCTTTATCCTGATTTGGATGGATTTTCACTCAGACCTCACATGTTATTTTATCATAAATAGTCTAGATAGTTTAATATTATTGACACTATTTAAAAATGCTAGAGTTGAGTTTGTCATGCTGAATTGTAGATTATTAAAAAGGTATTTTAAAACAGAACATAGTTTCGAGCTATGGTTGGATTCATCACTTAAGGCTAGTGATGATTTGGTAAAATTTATTAAATTCATTCCAAAACTACATGCCCATTTTCCATATTGTATAAATTAATGTTATGCAACATTACAATAAACCTGTGTGTTTTGGGTAAAGTTTTTCCTAAAATGGGATAGTTAAACACAAAGGTTTTGGACATATAAATTATGTAAAAATGTTTCCCGTAGCAATAAAATTTGAATAATATACAGCTTGTGTGAAATTTAAAGAACTTTTATTTTCTTAAGATTTTTAAGCATGTTTGTGTAGTGAAAATGAAATTGGCTGATAGGTATTATTATATTATGTTCCAACTAGACTAATATTATTTCTTAAATTTAATTAAACTATTATATTACATAATATGATATGTAAAATGAGAGTAACCAATTGTTTATTATTTTATTATTCAATCCACAATGTTCTAGAAACTAAAATCATTTCATATTATTCATCTTCACATTTCATACATAATTTATGTAAACAAAAAGATTTTAACTCTGATCCATGGTGCAGTACCTTGTAGTTTTATATTTATCCATATAATATAATAATTATCTATAAAATGCACTATTATTTTTATTTATTCAAACCTTTAATTTAAAAACAATTTAAATTATAAGTACAGGCTTAATGGCACTCTCTACCAGTCAACTCTTGGAGATAAAATTGTTGGCAGGTTGTATAACATAGAATGACTTATAATACCATAAAGCTAACCATATTTGTAATGGCTCTGTACTGCAATGGCTTAACATCTAGCAAGGTTTGGGGATGCAGGTTTAACCTCCTGTGGTGGAACTAGTGTTGTAATAATTTCTTATATTTCCACTATGTCTCAGAGTGAGCCAGATCCATTCCCCAACTCATAAGTTCACTCAACACGGCAAGAATATATTCACTCCTGAGAGGACACCAGAGCAATAGCGAATTTGCAGTGTTAAGTGACTTATAATTTCGTATTGTGTAAAGGCAGTTAGTGGTCCAATCTTGTGCGTTTGGGCTCAGACATCGACTCGTTTATCTAGCGCACACTAGATCGTATCGTGTAAATTGTACTACACTGTCTAGTGTACTTAACGCTAACTTTTCTAAGTCAGTTCAGGTAGGCCGTGCGGTATTAGGAAATCCAAAATGACTAGGTAGTAGGACTCATTCTCTGCCGCCAAATAGCTGTTCGTCAACTCTTGGAGATAAAATTGTTGGCAGGTTGTATAACATAGAATGACTTATAATACCATAAAGCTAACCATATTTGTAATGGCTCTGTACTGCAATGGCTTAACATCTAGCAAGGTTTGGGGATGCAGGTTTAACCTCCTGTGGTGGAACTAGTGTTGTAATAATTTCTTATATTTCCACTATGTCTCAGAGTGAGCCAGATCCATTCCCCAACTCATAAGTTCACTCAACACGGCAAGAATATATTCACTCCTGAGAGGACACCAGAGCAATAGCGAATTTGCAGTGTTAAGTGACTTATAATTTCGTATTGTGTAAAGGCAGTTAGTGGTCCAATCTTGTGCGTTTGGGCTCAGACATCGACTCGTTTATCTAGCGCACACTAGATCGTATCGTGTAAATTGTACTACACTGTCTAGTGTACTTAACGCTAACTTTTCTAAGTCAGTTCAGGTAGGCCGTGCGGTATTAGGAAATCCAAAATGACTAGGTAGTAGGACTCATTCTCTGCCGCCAAATAGCTGTTCTGGTTTGAAGGATATAGAAAGCCAGTATAATTACAGACTGTGAGCCTCATCTTTAGATCTTAGTCCTTAGCGCAACAGGATCCAGAGGAGATAAAATATTAATTATAATTATATAGGGACAATTTTTCTTTTTTGAATAACAACTAAACTTTCTGTGATGCTTATGATACGATTAGATATCGGAGGAGCTTCGGTTAACACGCGTAACACTGACGAAAATCGTTGAAAATCTGTGTATCAAATTTAACATAGATTTGACGTTGTGTTGGTACTGGTACCAACATCTGCTCGGTTAGGGCTTCAGATACAAAGAGTGCTGTACTAGAGTTGTCAAAAAAAGCTGTACATGTAAAACGTTGCCCATGCAGCAATCACGTTCTTAATAACTCATTAACTACGTCATTACTGTGTAGTGGCGGTGTAAGAATATCCACTACCTCATATCATCTCGTGGGTGTCGAAAGAGGCGACAGAGTGAAACAAATCAGGAGATGGGCAGCAACGTCTTCCTAACGACTATAAATAAAAAAACTGCGGTTGCCAAGCGTGGCAACTATGACAAGTATCCTCCCCCTATGAGGCAATCCATGGGGGGGGGGGGGGGTGATAATATAATGTGAATTTATTCATCACAAACTCGGTATTGCTTTTGTGGTGTATGAAGGGTTTTATTTAGGTATTTAACGGTTAGCGCTCTTAGGGTGCGGTTCGAACCACGATCGCTACTCAAAGTAAGGAAATTATTTACTTGCTAGCTAGTGTATTGTAATAAGTAAGCCCTTTTTATCTCGCACTGCAGTTAACGCCGGATTTAGAGTTCTAACGCTCCTCGGCCCGTCCTGCTAATGCCTGCCGACGCCATGAATATATTTACTATATTTTTATATTTTACTCGTTTTCCACCACGCGGTTTCGCCCACATTTAATAAAATTCCTGAGAGAATTAGGTAGGTATTTTCCCGCGCCAAAAGGTCTTCCTTCAGGATGGAATTAGTCTATTTCAAAGCCTTATTGAAATCCGTTAGGCAGGCATAAAAAGGTACCAGACAGTCATACATATTAGGTTCTTACACAATTATAATATTAGTAAGTAGTTTTTCTAATATTCAATTACAAGTTGGACATTATTATCAGTATTTCAGTTATGGTCTGTAGTAACTAATTTATCTTTTTATAGAAGAAATGTCGACCTTCACCCATAAACAACTGCAACAGCAGGGGAATAGCAGCTGCGATGACGCCCTTTCTAGATGGAGTAAGCTCGTTTCTTGAAGGTCCCTTAATTGCATCGATCCGGAAAAATCGCCGGTGGTAGACGATTCTACCAGAGAGACAAAGACAGTTAACGCCCCTCTTGGCTCCTCGGACCATTGTCTTGTACCATTCACACTAACGTCGTGGCTGCCGTGTCTGGCACTATAGGTCGGCCGATTGGGATAGGATGCGGTATTTTTTTGCATTCTACCCTTCTTCCTCTCCGGGAGCGGGTTTGCTTGTCGTCGGACGATCCCAGCGTTGTTGCTGATTCTGTCGCTGATGTGGTACTTTAAGGTATGGAACTTTTTATTCCATCATCTGTAGTGCCCATCGGAGGCATATCCAGGACCGGATTAACCATTAGGCAGAGTAGGCAACTGCCTAGGGGCCACGCATTGGGTACCCCACACCGCCCCGTGCGCGCACAAATATAATGGAAAACGTTTCATACAAAGAAAATTCAATTGGAAAATTTGTAACCTCAGTGACAATATTTATTATTACGTTTTAGCGACGCATACTGTCAGTTGATGAAATACTTCATACTTACAGAACAAAATCATCTAGTATCGAGTAGTAGAACAAAACTATTTTCTTTCCTTTATTATATTTCATTGCATTTATCAAGAATAAAATTAAAATTAAAACACTCCGTCTTATTTTTCTTTCTTGCTCCATAATGAGACGATCGTATCTCATATACATACTTTACCTAATGAGATATGGATCATCACTTATCTATAACCTATTCATTAAGACAATTTCAATAAGCCCAAATACAAATCTTTTACTGTAAGTTCCTGAGGAGTTAAGCATCAATCCGGTGATGCTACTCATATCCCTTTATGCTGGCTGCAAAGGGGCCCCGACATGGTTAATCCGGCCCTGGGCATATCCCAGCAATGGTTTGGTCGCTCCAATAAAATAGCATCACGTTATAAGCAGGAGTGCTACCGGACCTGGGCTGACGCATCAACGTCTCGGAATGTAAATACCAGCGCTCTTTAAAAGAAGTATAATTCCGCCTCCGGGTCCTTCAAAAGAGTCATTGCCAAGGCAAGGCACAAGCACATCGGCAGAATTTGCGAGAAGTTAGTTCTGTCTCTTGGCAAGACTATCTAAGGGAACTTCTGTCAGCCATCTCTCTCAGCACAGAGACAACGACTTACTGGCCCATGCCGCAAAGGGGAAAGCGAATATGTTAGGCTCTCTCTTTGCATTCAATTCGACTCACGATGACGGGGGAAGACACCGCCGACCATCCCGCGTTGTGAGTGCTCCATGCCGGATGTGCGAATTACACAGCGCTTGGTTCGAAAAGCACTCCTCTCCCTGGACGTCGACAAGTCGAGTGGGCCTGATGGAGTGCCTCCCATTGTGCTAAAGACGTGTGCACCGGAGTTAGCACCGGTTTTACCGCGTCTTTTCCGGTACTCCAAACCCAAGGCGTAGTCCCGAATCCATGGAAGACAGCTTTGAGCCCGATTCCTAAAAAACGTGACCGCTTAGACCTGTCCAACTACAAGCTTATCGCCATCACCTCTGTTCTCCAAAATAATGGAGTCCATTATAAACTGTCAGCTAATGAGGTACCTTGAGGATCACCAGTTGATTAATGACCGCCAATACGTCTACGTTTTCGTCGGGGTCGTTCAGCTGGTGATCTTCTGGTCTACCTGACTCATAGATGAGCGAAGGCAGTAGAGTCCAAAGGAAGGAAAGAAAAGGAGGCATTGGCCGTTAGTTGGGACATTGCGAAAGCCTTCGATCGGGTCTGGCACACAAGCCTATTACTGCTGGTGTTCCACAAGGCTATGTGCTATCACCAACGCTGTTTTTTCTGCATATCAATGATATATTGCAAACTGTTAACATTCATTGCTATGCAGACGACAGCACTGGTGATGCTTTATCCACCGGCCGTCCCAACATTTCTCGGGAAAACGCCGAGTAGCGGAATAAACTAGTGTATGAAGTCGAGTCTTTGCTGATCAGTCTCGGACTGGGGGCGACCGACTAGTCCAGGTGAATCCCCAGAAGATACAAGTGTACGCGTTTACCGCTAAAAATATCGAATAGTGTACAGTTTCGTGGTCACTTGGAAGGGAAGGCCAAATTGATCTCTAAAAAGCTTGGCGTGTTCAGCAGAGCGGGACAGTATTTCATGCCAGCATATCGCTTGCAACTTTACAAAGCGCAAGTTCGGCCTCACATGGAATACTGTTCTCATCTTTGGGCCGGGGCACCTCAGTGCCAGCTCCTTCCACTTGACCGCATCCAGCTCAGAGCGATTCGAATCGTAGACGTCGTGAATTTTGACACACATCGCGTCCAAATTCATGATACCATCCACACCACCATCTGGATGCTTGGCATACCAACACTATGCGTTTTACTAGGAGTTTTCTTCCTCGTACTTCTCTGTGGAATTGTTTACCACCAGCGATTTTCCCGGACCGATACGACTTAGGGACCTTGAAGAAAAGAGCTTACTTCTTCTAAAAGGCCGGCAACGCACCTGCAATTCCCGTGGTGTTGCGGTTGTACATGAGCGGCGGTAGTCATTTACTTACCATCAGGTGAGCCGCATGCCCGTTTGCCCCTACTACTTCTATAAAAAATCAATGAAAGGTACATTACTCAGCTTCGATTTGCCAAAGAAGTAGCGATTATGAATCCCTGAAAGACCCCAGCGTTATGCTCAATGACCTCAATCAGGAGGGAGACTCAAGAGGTCGCTCATGAAGTTATGGAAAGGGCTAGGTATTTATTAGTTTCTCTGCGTGATAGACTCAAAAATGAGGATATCTACAGTAGAACCAGAGAAACCGACATAGAAACAGATCAGTAAGCTAAAGTGGCAATGGCCTGGCCGTATAGCTCGAAATACCGACAACCGATGGGGTTGTCGAGTGGCTGCCTCGTACCGGTAGGCGAAGTGTAGGGCAGGCCCTCTTTCCACCGATCGGGTTCCCGCCTTGTCGTGGCGGGGGCTAAGAAGACGTGGTTTGGTTACCGCGGTGATAAAGAGGAACCCATATGGCTGGCCCGAAGTGAAGAGCCGGCCTTAGGTAGCTAGTGGTGTTGGTTGGCTGCGGCGAGAGGGGTATCCTCTTTCCCTACCGCTGCAGCCGAGGTGGAGTCGCGGAGGAAAAGAAATGTTGGTATAGCAAAGCGCCACTCACCCTATCTTCCTCGACGCTGACGGAGCCGCACTGTTGATGCGGTGATGGTGGGGCTGCGAGGGGAGAGGAGTGTCAGTATTGCAAAGTGCCGCTCTTCCTACCCTCCGCAGCTGAATCTTGTTTGGTAGCGGACCCATAGACCAGATCCGCCGCTGGGGTCAGGAAGGCTAGTGCTTCGGAGTGCTCGTTATTCCAGGCCCCATGGCCTTCGCGCATCGGACATGGGGGCGTCTGTTACACAGGTGAAGTTGGAGGCCGCGCCATATGTTTTGGTGCGCCTTACCGGTGGCCGGTGCTTGTGGGGCCGCGGATGTGTGCGAAAGCGCTCCAATGTGCGACAAAGGACCATGGAATTTTGTAGGTGCGAGTCCGACATAACCCGTCCTTGCCTCCGCGAGGCGGGTATGTGTAGTCGTTTCACCATGTAAAACAAAAAAAAAAGTCGGGCCCCCTGTCGATGAAGTAATAATTTTGTAAGAGATGCAAGAAGTCGATGGATGCAGGTGGCTCAGGACCGTGCTTTGTGGCATTCCTTGGGGGGAAGCCTATGTTCAGTAGTGGACTTATGATGGGCTGTAATGATGATGATAACGCTAAGCAAGGCTTGTTCGCGCAGGTTTATTTATTTAATTGACGAACTAATAAAACACGAAGTATAGTTTATTATCAATATATTTAATTAATTTGTTTGTTTTGCAAGACAGATTGCAAGGACGCATAATACTTTTTGAAGTCTTTTTTACCTCTGGACAGTATATTTAAATTTACTGATTTCAATCCTAAATCTCTCAACTGATCTAATCTTTGCTTTACTGTGTTCTGTGATGCAGTTAATACTCTGGGTTTTCTAGCAATATCTTCTAATGAAAATCCTTCGCTAATTAGGAAGTCCAAAAAGGACTTTAGCTGAAAAGAAAGAAACATGCACGGTTCAATAAAATTAAAAATAAAGATTTTCCCCATTCGTACCACGGGTGTTACAAAAAAGTGAATATGGCAAATGTCTAAAGATATAATGTCTTCCGGTATTTGGCGATTCACCGAGCTCATATTTAGCATGTTGTAAAATATCCAGATCAGGATCGAGTCATTTCCAGTAGTAGTGTTACAGACTGTTAAAGAAGGCGACTAACAGCTAAGGGTGAGTTGGTGAATGCAGAGCTGATACCCTCCTACTATTAATACTGCTCTCTCAGATCATAATCTGCACCTAAATACCGGTACTTAAAATTTGGGTCAGCGTTGGATGAATTGTCACCATCTGTTGATCGCCAGAGAGCAGAGACCCGTTCCATCTCCATCTGCGTAATCGATCCAGAATCAGTTTCACGTAGATAATAACTAGTACTACTAGTAACGATGTGCGCCCGAAACCGCCAGCCTTACCAGCCCCAGGCAGATGTGGTCTTTGGCTCCGCTACCGATACATTTCGACCGCGGAGGATAGATCGAGAGACGCATCGCCGTACTAACTCTCTTCCCCCACGCCCCCACCCCAACTTAGGCAAAATGGCGTAGTACTAAACCCACTTGTTACTGCCACCTCTGTGGGCTCCTTTTCGTTCACCATTAGTGATCAAGCGAGGCGATTAGGCGAGAACCTGCGGGCGTCTAAATTGGATATAACCAATACACAATCAGATTTTTTGGCGGTTAAATAAATTAAATCTTTTTAAATACCTTCGTAACCCTTATAGTCTTGAGAGATGGTATTTTTACACATATTTCGTCTACCTCTTTAGGGGAAATATTCAGCCTCTTTGCTAAATATATTTGTGTTGATTTATCTTCACCAAGAATATTTTTTGTTTGTTGTGAAATTTCAATATACCTATAAAAATAATTACTATTTTAAGTATCATATTATGGAGGTAATAATATATAGTGTGTATTATTACCTGCATAATATGATACTTAAAATAGTTCAGTTTTTAGTTAGTAATAGTGATAGTTCATAATACTAGACCAGCGATTCCCAAAGTGGTCGATATCGACCTCTTAGGGTCGAAATGGGTATCCCAGGGGTCGACATAAACGAAAACTGATTTTGGGGGTCGACGAGGTCTAAAAATCGATCCATAGGGAAATTAATAGTAAATTTATTAATTTAAAAATAAATTACTTATAAATATTAATTTTAGTAATTACACACTTGATATTTATTGAATTTTATGTCTATTTATTTTGTTAAATTTTGATGAGAAAATTATGTCAAGTTTACTCATTTAACCAACCGCAAAGTTTCTAAATTGGTTATTATTTTGTATCAATAGGAAAAAATTTAGTGATAGGTTTTTTAAATAATTTGGCTATGGGGGTCTGAGGTAACAGTTTATTTTGGAAAAGGGGTCTCTTGCCTAAAACAGTTTGGGAATCCCTGCTTTAGACGAAACATGTTATATACTAGGGGTGTACAATCAAACGTGTGAATAAGTATTTTATTACAGGAAGTCCCAACATATGTGATGCAAATCACACCTGCGACTGGAGGCCCATGACAGTACATTTACAAATTCGTACATTTACAAAAAAAATACAGTTTACTTAAATTTATTATCCTTTGAGCCTTTGAGCAATGAAATCAAGTTAAATATTAGGTTAGCAACTAATAAGCCCGCCACTTTTTCAATAGGCGTCTAGAATGCTACAAAAGTAGGTATCAAGAATTTATTGTAGCACTGCATATAGCTACATTTGGTCGTCACATCATTTGAAAATTGGTCCTCGAGTAGTAAAGTATAATAAATTATGGATATTTCTCATAGAGAACTTAGACTGCACCTTATTTCGCAAATTCTTAAGGTCGAAAAGCAATACATAATATATTTGCAACAATGGGCTCTCTTATCAGGGATAGAAAGTGGGTTATGTACGTAAATTTTTCACAGTAGCGTTAGTGGCTTGGAGCTGGAGAAAACAGACATATTGACATTAAAGTCCGATATGAGTCGAAAATTTCTTTAAAGTAATGGTGTTTTTTAAGGTGGTGGGAAGTAAACAGGCTTATTTACCCTTTTTTATGGAAGAGAGGGCAGACGAGCATGCGCCTCACCTGATGGTAAGTGTAGTACCAATTGGCACTATGATTATGGAATGGTCTTTTTTGGCCCAAGGTAGTTGAAGTTGAAGCTTCACTTGAATACTAATTACAATGATATTTTCTTAACAGTGTGAAAAATGAGATTTGAAAAATTTTCCTTTGAAGAAATGTTTTTATTAGCTTGCAAGTGTACTGCAACTTTTAACATATGTTAGCTTCTTAGTAGCATGCACTTGAAATTTCGACAATTAGAGAAAATCTGTACTGAGTCACTTGCTGCCAATTTTTTTTTAATAAAAATGAAGTTACCAACAAACTAAAAGTCACCTGATAGTAAGTGGCTACTTCAGTCCATTGACACTTGCAGTCAACTTTAAACAAAGAAGGCGTTGTCACCTCTGAGAACTAAGATTGAATATCTGTAATTATACTGGCTCTCTATACCCTTCAGACTGAAACAGCAGTGCAAGCATTACTATTTTCCGACAGAAATAAAAACAACCATTACGGATTCTAAGCAACAAAAATAAAAATATGCTCTCACATTTATCAAAATGTTACCTAGTTATCCTACTACCTATTATGTTATACATTCCATAATCTTTTTTATTTATTATTATTATTACCTATCTAAAATATTTTCTGTGCATCTAACCATCCATGGATAAAGGTTTTCTATTCCTAAATTTTTAACTCTTAATAGTCTTTCATTGATAGTTTTATGATGATATTTGAGAACCCACAAATCTCTCAATATGCGGTCCGGACTCACCCCAAATTCTAAAATAAAAACAATTTTTTTTTCATTTCCTAAATGCACATTAATTTTTCATTATTCAAATTCAAGTAAATAATAAACTTACCTAAGAGAACATTTAAAGAATTTTCAAGCCATTCAAATGATAAGTTATATAAAAATGTTCTTTTAGCAAGCATTTCTGCAAGTTGTTTAGGTGGACACTAAAACAAAATAATTAGAAATAACATTTTTTTTTTCAATTACAAGATCCAACCAACAAGAGCACAAAGAGAAGGCATATTCTTATTTGGTATAATGATATAATGGCATTGGCATATTTGTCATCTCAATCCTGTGTAATAAAAAATTATGTTAGTTTGATAAAGTTACTTACGTTAAGCCTAGATGATATATAATATAATCTATTCTTACAATATCCTTTTCGCTCATCATCTTTAGTATGTTTATAAATTTGTAATAATGTTCTGTGTGACAGTTTGGAAAATGGAGCCGCATCTTCTTTGCATTCAAAATTTAATAGTGAAATAAGTTTTGTTTTAGAACTGTCTAACTCTGTAAGTAAAATAAACTCTGTTATTTTTATTAATATATGATCTGCATATTGGAACAGAGACTCAGAACATTTAGGAATCCACCAGCAATGAACTTATAATTAAATTGTCATTTTAATAAAGTCGGGCATTATAATATACTATAGATAATTTATAGAAATTTCAAATGGTACAACAAATAGAATTCCTGACAAGACTTGTTACATTATTTATGATGATTGTGGTTTTATTTTGTAAATAATTAAGAAAGCACCATTTAACATAGTATCACATTACTATAAAATTAATATTACTACATGTATTATAGTAATGTGACACTATGTCTCTATAGGCTGACACTTAATGGAGATGATAGTTTATATATTCATTCATACTACAGTATAACCTTAGTATAATAAACCTGAATATAACAATTTCCTCAATTTAATCTTAGAAATCCGCTAGAACTTGCCATAAGAGTTAATACAAAATATGCTTACCTTACTAAAACAAACCTTAGACCTACCTAACCTCTATATAACAAACAAAATTTGTTACTTGGTATAACAAATATTTTCTAATCCCCTTGAGATTTGTTATATCAAGATTGTACTGTTATATAAACTCTCCTACGAAATAGGAACTAATTTTACCTTAAAAAAAATCTATTAATTGTTTTCCTTAATTCCATAGTTAGGCCCATTAATTCCTCATTTCAATAATTATTAAACTATGAAATTGTATACTTGGGGAGTGCTTTTAGCCGGGATGGAAGATGTGATTTAGATGTGGACAGGCGTGTCGCTGCCGGGAACAAAGTCAATGGTGCCCTGACTGCGTTAGTCAAAAGGCAAGGCGTAGCGAAGAGTGCACGCCTTGCAATACATAACGCAGTGTTGGTACCAACTTTGTTATATGGCAGCGAAACCTGGGTATGCCAGAAGAAGCATAAAAGTAAGTTGAATGCAGTGGAGATGCAATCTCTTCGTAAAATGTGCGGCATTACTATGGCCGACCGAAAGCGAAATGAAGAGATTTGCAATATGGCAGGTTTGGAAGATGACCTTATCACAAAAATTGATAAGGGCGTGTTTCAGTGGTTTGGGCACGTTGAGCGAATGAGTGAAGACCGAATGGTGAAGAAAATATATAGCGCGAAAGTTAATATTAAAAGGTGTCGAGGCAGATCTAGACTAACTTTCGAAGACCATGTGAGCAAATTGCTCGAAGAGGGTAGGGTCAAGAGTACTCAGATACCTAGACGTGCATGCATGAAGAAGATAATAAATCTCAAAGAAGCGAAAGAGGTTTGTAAGGATCGTGACACTTGGCGATCTGTTCTCTCTGGCTACCCCGTTAGGGATTGTGCGTGAAGATGAGTAAGTAAGTAAGTAATATGTGCTGCATTTCTAATTTTTTAAATTATTAAATTCATTCACAGATTTTCAAGTGTAATCCAAGCACAACAGAAAAAACAAAAGAATGGGCAGTGGTATGTTTGAATGTGATTGTGGACACTGTTCCATCTCACAACCCACAACATGTGCATGTAAGAGTGAGAAAAAATAAAAAATCCTAATTTGAGTGCAAGCACAACACCAACCATCCACAAGAATATATTGCATATACTTTTCATAAAGTTGACCCAGTAATATGGTATACCAATTAGTGTACCAATTTGGTAAACTTACTTAATTTTTTGATTAATTTATATTATAACAGTGTTAACAACAGTTACAAATAATTAAGCAACAATATAATTTTGTAATTAATTCATTAAAAAGGTATAACAAGTCATGCATAATAGGTGTAATAGATATATGTGGATCTGTCTAAAACCTTTTATTAGTTAATTTTAAATCATTTAAATGTGCATTGGTAAATTGACTGATATTGATAAATTAAAATTATAGTTTTTGTAAAAAAAATATTTGGATCATTTATAAAATATCATACGAGACTTAACACAAAAGGTTTCTTCTTCTTATTCGTTACTTTACTTTTAAAAAAATCACAAAAATACCTATATTACCTGAATAATTTACAACTTCATACTTGTTTTTATTTTTCTCAAAATCTTTGTTCCAATTTATTTGAAAATTCGTAGAAATTGATTTCTTAACTTTATAAAAATAAATAAACTTATACAAGTTGTAAGTCCTAGGTCTTATTATAACCGAAAACAATGTCGTCATGATTATAGAACTACTAATAGTGTGATTTTTTAGGGCACATTTTATATATTTTATTTATGTATGTACTTCAGTTTAATATAAAATAAATATTAATTTAGCAAGCATAAAGTACGTTGTAGACATACAACTTTATAATTTGTGGTTGTAGCAAGGTGCGGATGACAGATTGTCATTTGTCAGGTTGACAGATCACTACAATAGATTGTAACTTGCGTGCCTTTGCAAGATACGACATTAACTATGGAAAAACAACACTGAATTTCTTTTTATTAATTTTCTCTATTCTGTTATGAGTTATGACTATTAAATTGACATTAACTTTAAATGTCTAACCTGATTTAGGTTTTCTTCTACAAAAATTTATAAAAGTTTAATTTATTTCACTTGCGTGCGCGGCTATGTAGAAGTTAAGTGCCTCATAAACGGACGTAAAAGTTCGATTATGATATACCAGCCGTTCCCCGCGACTTCGCCCGCGTGTAATTTAGGGTTTTAATTATGTTGCGCGGAACCCTAATTCTTTTTCTCAAATATAAGTAGCCTAAGTTACTCCTTATAAAATCAGCTATCTGCCAGTGAAAGTCCGGCCGAAATCGATCCAGCCGTTTCGGAGATTAGCCGGAACAAACAGACAGACAGACAAAAATTTTAAAAATTGTGTTATTGTTATAAGTATCGTATATACTTTCATATGCATTTAGTAAAAAGCTGTTATTTTAACATTACAAACAGACACTTCAATTTTATTTAATTGTATAGATGATGATATCGATATGATGTATATTTAAATAGGGAGAAACTGTGTCTTCTAGATACCACCATTTTTCTTGGAATCACACTAGACGCGAAGCTTCAATGGAGCCCCCATATATCAAAACTAGCAAGCAGACTTAGTTCTGCAGCGTATGCTGTAAAAAAGATTCGAAGTCTTACCAGTGTTGAAACAGCGAGACTAGTTTACTTTAGCTATTTCCATAGCATAAAGTCGTATGGTATTTTGCTATGGGGACACGCAGCTGACACATATTTGTTTTACAGAAGAGGGCCATAACAGCAATTTACGATTTAAAGCCTAAAGAGTCGCTGCGACAAAAATTTAAGGAAATTAATATATTAACTTTGGCCTCTCAATACATTTATGAAAATAAACTGTACGTACACAAAAATAAAAGTAGTTTTACAAAAATAAGTGATATTCATTCTGTAAATACTGGGAACAGACACAAGCTAATAGTATCAGTTACTCGACTCCATCGAGTCAGTAATTCTTTCTTGGGGAAATGTTTACGCTTTTACAACAAAATATACAAAATTTGACCTGCTCAAAGTTCAAAAACTTTAATTTGTGTAACATACATGATGGTAAGGTGTTATTTAAAAAAAAGTCCTACTGGGTTTCTTGCTGGTTCTTCCCAGGACAGAGGTTTTTTTTCGAACCAGTTAAACAAAAGAGTGATTTTCAATAAGTATTATTTATAATCTATATTGAATAAAAAAGTTTCTGTTTCTGTTTCTATGAGGCACTTATCTTCTGTCAAGCGAATACAATTTCAAAAAGTAAATAAGAGAATTCTATTTTAGTATGTGAGGTGCAATACCGTCATATTCGTGTATACAAAATTTAAGTAGCTTACTATTCATGTACTACAATAAATAAATAAATAAATAGAAAAACTGGTAAAAGTTTATGGTTATTTTCATTCCTCTCCTTGTTGTGTGGGCAAGTCTATCGATTCATTATACACATTCAAGATAAATATCGACATTAGTTTTGATATAGTTGAGTCAATCCCTAGCGTACATGTAAAATATTTTGTTTAAAAATGAATTTACCAAAATCGTACAATACGAGTATATCAACAATGTGATATTTTTCTTTATAAAATATTCTTTATAATAATATTTTAATATTCTAAGTTTTAAACACTATATCACTTAAATTTTAACCCAAAATAGACACGTCATAGCAGTAACAACGTCTTGCGAATTTACGTATGAGATGTGCAACCATCAGGATTATTTCTATTATTGATACCAGAGTCACTCACGGAACATGTAACCATTTTGGAAAACTACGAATTATCAACATTAACACTATTATATTCTAAAAAATTACAAAATATCTAGGAGCTTATTTATTGCTTATCATTCAAAATGGGTTACAGTTACAGAGTCATGAGATTTGACATCCTTTTGCATCTTGCATTTTTGCCAGAAGGGATTTTCTTCTCCCTTGCACACTATGTTGGTCTATACGCCAGTATATTCTAAGTCTATGCTTGCTACATATTTATCTATGGTGCTAGCTTACAATAATGCTAGCAGGGTTTTTGCGGGAACTTGACCGGCGGTGGTTTGCTGCTCCTGTATTATTGTTTAAATAATGGTTTGAATAATGACTTTGATATGTAAAAGTGGTGCGATTTTGTGTATTAAGTGTCTGCGCATGTGAACTATTAGTGGAAATTGTGAAACAAGTGCTCTGATGGTGATGTGATTCTCAAAATAAGGTGTCTGTCTGCTTAGGCACCTTGAGACACCATCGCCAACCGTCAGCTGTCTGCTGGCTCAAGTTGCTTTCCAAATCTCCCAAGGGCTGCACAATGTGACGCATCAACATATTGTGAAGCAGTATACTATGAAAGATAATTATTATAATATATTGTAACTTCAGGCTCAGAAGGGCTAGATCCCAGAGCCGTAAAGCCAGTTATTATGTAATGAATGAATGGTCCATAAACGTCACAATATATATTATAAGAAGAAGTAATGCTAGCATGGAATATAGAGGTAAGGAGAACCATCTCATATGGGCGGAAAGTTGAAAAAGTGTTCAACTGTATATAGAAAATGGTGGTTCCAAAACCTACCACAATAGCGCTAGCGTCTGAAAAACTACGATATGAACAAAGCTATTGTAAAAAGGGTGAAGTGTGCTGAATTCAAATATTGAAAAAAATTCGTAACTAGAGTAGTTAGTACAATGGCAGTATACAAAACCTCAACTATTTACGTAGTCTAATATAATTAAGTAAATATAACTGTATGTTGAGTAATTATTTTGAATTATTTATTTAATTTACGACAACGAGATTGAGAAATCGAATTTAAAATAATTCAACCCATGCAAAGTGTATATTCATATAGTATTTAACTCATTGTTTATTTCTTCTTCTTATTGTAATTATTTTTGGCGCTTTTTTAAAAATGTATCCTATGCTACCGCAGCGCCACCCTTATTGGACGCGTTTTTACGGACACTAAGTGTCATAAATATTATATAATTTTATAAATATTTATTTAATATTATCAATATTATTTAAACAATTTAAATAATTAATGGAAGTTGAGTTGGCTGGTGATTTATAATAATACTACTAACTACATAATACAGAGTAAGTTACCACTAACAATAGGTATAAAGTGTATGTTCTTTTTTCCTTAGGTTTTTAATCTAAATCACTTCCGAGTCGAGTTTGTGACCATGATTCAAAAGCATTTCAGTGCTCAAAATTGGCGATGCCTGATTTGTTATTACTACACACTAAGTTTTATACCAACGAAACAAAAAAAGATCAGGATACACTGTTGTTGAAATATTGTTCCATCAAGCCTGTTCAACAAAGAAAAAACACCAAATCGATGAAGCAGACTACTATCAAATATGGTGTATATGTCAAAAACCAGAAAGTGCCTATTTGTCAAAAGTAATTTTTGAATATTTTTGGTATAACAAAGCATAGAATATCTTATGTAATGAAAAGATTTCACTACACATGTGATATTTTTGAAAATCGCGGGGGGATCGGAAACGACAAAAATTTTCCGAACAGAAACAGTCCATTCATCATCCAGTTTATTGAAGGCCTCAAATGCATGGAAACTCATTACTTACAAAGGGAAATATGCTGAGAGAAAATATTTACCTGCTGAATTAAATATAAAAAAACTGTACGACATGTACAAATCATGGGAACTAGCAAGTCCCGAAGTAAAGCACTCTTACTTCAGACACATTTTCAACAACAATTATAACATCGGATTCGGTTCACCGAGGACCGATGTTTGTTCAAAATGTCTAGAACTGACGGAAAAAATAAAGAGTTCTACTGATCCCCAAGAAAAAAAAATACTTTTAACAGAAAAAACAGTCCACAAACGAAGGGCGGACGCTTTTTTTGAGAAATTACGTGAATCTACACCTGGCTTAAAGATAATATCCTTCGACTGTCAGAAAAACTTACCGCTGCCAAAACTGCCCGACCAAATATTTTACTATAGTCGCCAACTATATTTCTACAACTTAACTATGATTGTGGGTAGTTCAAATCAATCAATGACCAGAGACCGAGTTTTTGCGTACTGCTGTACTGAGGATGAATTCCATAAAGATTCTAACTTAATTGCATCTGCCGTGTACCACCGTCTTACTGAAACCGATAAGACTGATATCACCAAAATACGTTTGTTCGCCGATGGTTGCGGTGGGCAAAATAAAAATAGCATAGTGATTGGGGCCTGTTGCAAATGGTTATTGGAAAATGTAAATATTAAAACCATTGAAGTGGTTTTTCCTGTAACTGGGCATTCTTATATGCCCCCTGACCGACAATTCGGTATTATAGAAAAAAAATAAAAAAATGGAGGTCATATTGCACCCCGATGAAATAAAAAATGTTATATCCCAAACATCAACCATAGTGAGATTTGGTGCTGATTGTGTTGTTAGCGACTGGAGATCAACAACTAGAAGTATTCTGGCTCAAACGACATCGTGGAAAGTAAAGTTCAAGGAATGCAAAAGATTTATTTTGGTCCGCTCAAAAAAAGCTGGCAACGTTCTTGTTAGAGGTGAATTATTTTACAAAAGCGACATTAGTACAGCGTTTAATGTTTGTCAACGGCCGAAAACCATTTCAATGATTGATGCAAAACCCGTACCCAAAATTGTAGCCGTAAATAAAAATAAATTGAGAGATGTCAAGAAACTGCTCAAAAATCATTTTGGAGTTAATTGGGAAAATTTACCAGTTTTAAAAATATATAAAGATTTGTTTGCTTCCCAAGAGGCACTTCAGTGCACTTTGAATCCCGAAGCAGAAGATTATTGTCAGGAGCCTTTGGATGAGGTAGACGACCTTCGCGTTTAGATGACAAAATATTATATAATCTTTAATAGATACCTACAGTGACATAAAGTCAATATCTTTTGTAAATGTATTTGCATCCGATAAAAAAATTGATTATACCTTCGTAATATTGATTGATCTTAATAAACTTTGTAAAAACAGTAACAAATCTTATGATTTTGCTTAATCGACAACCCTATTCTAATGTTACATGAATTGAAAACAAAGGTGGCAATCTTTACGCCGCTTGGTATCAAAGTCGGAAATGTGTATTTATTTTGGGATCAAATCCGATCATTTTAATTTGTTGGTATCAAAGTCAGCCAAAACGATACTTTAAATTTAAATATTACATTAGGTTCCTACCTTTTATATGAAAATGTTATATAGAAAACATTGGCTACGTCTAAAACTTATGTTTACAGTACAAACATTAATTAAATACCCCTCCCCGCAGCAAAAAGTTATTTTTTCATTTTACCACAAAGTAACTAAAAGTCAGATTGCCACCTTTGATCCTATACGACTCACTTATACATACACAGACATGGTTCTTCTTACCTCTACACTCCATAGGTGCTAGGCACTAGCATAGATTATACACATTAGTGTTGCCAGGTATCCCGATTTGCGCGGGACATCTCGATTTTCAGGTGGTGACACATCCCTATTCACCACAAACTAATATGATGCTTACGCACCTTCATCGGGTCCTTCTTAGTCTCGTACTTCGAACAATAATTATGACAGCAAAAATAAATACATCAGTAAGTTGTTACTGAGGCTATATATTTAAATATTTTAGCTTTGGTAAATATTTAGCTCGTGTTCCAATATACAATGTTTAGTGCTCTCACTGGTGAAAAATTTGTTCCGTTATGGACTGCCAGTATACTGCCGCAGTACCCTAAGTATGGAGTGTAGAGAGAAGGAGGACCATCTCTATATATGAAGTGTCCTTAAAAAAAAACATGTCCAATAAGGGTGGCGCTGCAGTAGCATAGGATAAATTAAAAAAAAAGCGCTAAAAGTAATTAGAATAAGATGGAGAAATAAACAAGGACCGACTAATCCGCTTGGTTTTGTACTACGTAAATAGTTGAGATTTTGTATACTGGCATTTTACTAACTACCCTAATCATGAAATTTTTTAAATATTTGAATTCAGCTGACTTCACTCCGTTCACAACAGCTATCTTCATATCGTAGTTTTTCAGACGTCAGCGCTATTGTCGTAGGTTTTGGAACCTCTATTTTCAGTAAATAGTACGACACTTTTTCAACTTTCGCCCTTTATAAGATGGTTCTCCTTGTAGGGAAATATATGACATCATAAATCGTCGCCATTTTTGTACTATGAGCTGGAGGTGGGCAAAGTGTATCATTTTTGGGATTGGAACATTTGCATCTTGATCACTGAAATGTTCCGTAACACTGATATGTTTCATTTGACTCATTTGGATCATCGACTCAAAAGATATAAAAGAAAGAATGTTCCGAATACATTAAGTTGCGTCGCGGGCGTTTATTACTGACTGATCCGTGAAATGTTATGTGCAACAATGCTGAATAATATAAGTGCTTAGATTATTTATTGTGTACCGTAATAAGATTGTATATAAAATCGATTCTCCTTCGTTTTTTAACAAAAATGTCACTATGTCAATTAATTATTTACAAAAATGTCCATTTACACAAAACAGCAATGTCTATGTACACAGAATTTTTTCGTAAAGTATCATAACTCTAAAGTTTATGATGAAAAGGAAGAAAAAAAAGTCACAATAATCACTACGCAAAGAAATCCTAATCATAACTCAGTATGTTTTCGTAAACAGGCGCTAATGAATATAAACAATTTGACAAGTGCCGCATCAATGTAAAATGACAACTTGTTAATGCAAACATTACATACAAAAAACGACCGTATAGTATTTGACACATAAGCGCCTTAGTGGTAATTTTTACGAGCATGAATAACGTCAGCGAAAATCCGTACGAGTTGAGTGATACACTTCTTATCTCTATCTGACTTGTGTGGATTATAATTATTTCGCCCGCTCACTCGCCACTCGTGAGTCAATAGTTAAGTTAATCATTGTCTCAGTCTGTCTTTCTCGCTTGTGGCTCAGTCGCCTCGCAAGCGACGCGTCGCGCGAAATGAGCAAAGAACAAAGTAATGTTTCACTGTTCCAAATCCAAATGATACATTTGAAACGTTGTTACTGAACCAATCTTTTGTGACACTTCAGTGATTCGGATCAGTGATTCGTTTTCGTAAAGAGATACACACGCCTACTATGAGTACTGGCGCTTTCGAGGTAAGGTACTCTCAGTACTTTTACCACGTTTTCAAAAAAACATAACAGCGCCTAGAGATTTAACAGCTTCCACGAATTATGGTTATTATAATTAATTAATATTATTATTCAAATAAAATCGGACATTAAGTTTTAAAAGCAACAACAATCAAATAATATTTTTTCTTGTTGAACAGAAAACGTGTGCATGATAAAAAGGTATTTGCATTTGAAAACAGTGTCGAAAAATGGGCATGACAGTATACTGGACTGCGTTCCGTTTTAAACAGTAACCACTAACCAGTATAGCAAACTAAAAGGGAACGGCTTCACTGTATACTGAATGAGGGCTAATAATTTTCTACTTACCAGATGTCACTAGTTGACACTGAGATTTTTTGTTAAAATGTCATTTAATTGAGCAGTTAGTTTTTAATAAAAGTTTATCAGTTTCAAAACTATTATATTAATACATAAAGTAATACCTCAGTGGTTTTAACTTTTTTTTTAATTTTCTGCCCACTTCCAAAAAGGAGAAGTACTCAATTCGACTGTATGTTTTTTATGTGTGTTACCTCATAACTTTTTACTGGGTGAACCGATTTCGATGATTCTTTTATTATTTGAAAGCTGGTACTTCTCGTGTGGTCCCATATGAATTTGATCAAGGTCAGACAAATGGTTTTTGGGTTATTCTTAATAACGTATATTGAAGTCGGCTGTACAAAATTTTTAATTTTAAATTATTATTCTACATTTATGAATATCTGTGTTTTGGTTTATTTATTTGTATATTTAAAGTGGTCGCCGGTGAATCCTCGAGGCAAGTCAGTTCGAAGATCGATTATCATTTTGAACTTCCCGGGGATATGCGATGGCTACTGAGAGAGCACAATGCTGTGGTTATGGCCTATGACCGTCAATAATAGGTCCAACTTGCGCCGCCTCTGTAGAGAGGCGAGAGATAAACGTTGGGTCAGATTGATGAGAGACTTCTCGACTTCACATACTGCTTTCTTCGGTTGGCGAGAGCTCGGAAGTCAGAAAATGTCACATCGATGCCCTCATTAGATAGACCTGATGGTCAGTTCGCGTTCTTCTTCTTTTTATGGTGCCTTTCCGACTAGCGAAGGTTGGCAGTCAGCTTAGTGGACTCCGCTCTTCGCGAGACGAAATAGTTCAGCGGCACTCGCGATTCCTGTCCTCTCCGGATATTACATAGCCATGACTTTTTTCTGCGATCGACGCCTCTTTTTCCGGCAACTTTTCCCATCACAATGAGTTTTAGGAGGTCGTACCTTTCGTGCCTGAGCACCTGCCCTAAATATGCAACTTTCCTCATTTTGACGGTCTGCATAAGTTCGCGGTTTTGGTCGACTCATCGCAGAGCTAATGCCCAACATTCGTCTGTATTCCACATCTCGTAGGCTTCTATACGTTTTCGGTGGTCCTCTAACTGTCCACGCCTCACATCCATATAAAAGTATGGGCCAGATGTAACATCGTAGTAGTCGAGTGCGCAGAGATCTTAAGTCTACGGTTGAAGAGTAATTTTTTTTATTTAGCTAAAGGTACTCTGAACCATTTCAGCCGTGTACGTGTGTGCGTGTACGCGGGCCGAAGTAAAAAGGACGCGTTGAGATCGAGACTCGAAATTGACCTGTGAAATGATGAAATGTCTCCTCGTTCATGCTGAAGTAGTTAAAATAGTTTTTAGAGTCCATTTCCAACTTTTAAAATTGGGTATAATATGTTCCCATATTTTATTTTTAACTTTGGATGAATGGAAAATTTGATTTCTCTGCGTTGATTATATTTTCGTCTTAAATACACGATGGGACGTCAAAAAGTTCGCGGAATTACAGGGAAGGATAATGAAATGAAACTTTAAACTATTTTTCCTTTTCAATGTATTCTCCCTTAACCCTAATACATTTATTAGATCTGTCAAATAGCTTATTAATACCGTCTAAAAAAGATTTGTCTTGGTCGTCAAAATAGACCGTAATTGCCGACTTCACTTCATCATCGTTGTCAAATTTTTCCCACGCAGTTCTTTCTTCATTTTTGGAAATAAATAATAGTCGCTCGGGGCTGGGTCTGGGCTGTATGGTGGGTGCAGTTGTTCCAATCCGCACCGGTGAATGGCAGCCGTCGCAACATGGCTTGTGTGCACGGGCATATTGTCGTGCAAAAGGAGCACGCGTTTTGTAATCTTTCCTCGTCTTTTTTTAATTGATCTAGTAAAGAAGCGTAGTATTCTCCCGTTATGGAAACACCACGTTCCTTATAATCAATCAAAAGGATACCTTCTCTGTCACAAAAGATCGTCGCCATGATCCTTCCAGTCCATTGAGACACCTTATACTTCTTAGGAGGGGGTGTGCATTTTTTATGCCACTGCCTCAGGTTCATAATGGTGAACCCAATTTTCATCGCCAGTTTCAATTCGGGCCATAACTTCCTCCCTTTGCTCTCCATAGTGGTCCAAATACTCGCGACAACTTTCGACGCGCTTGTGTTTTTGATGCGCAGAAAGCATTCTCCGAGAATGCACACCCATCTTGCACAGACTTTAGTCATGTTTGTTTGAAAAAGGCGTGCCATTTATAAATCATGGTTTTACCAGGAACGGAGTACTCATAAACAGCTGACATCTCTTGATAAATGGTTTGAGGTGTTTTTCCTTGTTGGTAAGAAACTTAATGACGGCGCGTTATTCAATTTTCTCCATAGTGGCTAGTTTCATCCCGATTGACTTGTTTACTCGTTGATAACTCAAAAGCTAATGACCCGATTTGAATGAAATACTACATATGAAACTTGATATATATACTAACAAGTCACTCAACTAGCGCCTACCTGGATGAGTACTCATCCTCGCCAACCCCGCCATTCCGTGAACTTTTTGATCTCTTCTCATAAGAGATATAACAAACAAATACGACGACTTGACGAAACAATGACGACTTGACGAAACAATTTTTACATGTTGTAGAACTGAAGTCTGTGTTAGTACTGCCCAGAAACCGAGCGTAGACCGGCACCAGCGCAGTGGAAAAACGAAGCTCCGGCACCAGCACTGTGCCGGGACAGTACCCGATATATTACTTTCCGCTATGCGGGACAGCAAACTTCCTGCTCGGTGCCAGCCGGTAAAACTGCATATGTATTGTGTGCGTATTTGTAGCCGTTTGCATGTGCGTGTGCGGGACTCGAAATTGACTTGTGAAATTATGAAATGTCTCCTCGTTCATGCGGAAGTAGTTGATATATTTTTACAGCCAACCTTCAACTTTTAAAATAGGGTATAATATGTTCCTTCTAGATAGTTAGAACCAGGAAATAATTTACTAAAATCATTAATGAATATTAATTATACCATGTCAACGTTTTCCCTCCCAGTATTTAATTAAAATTATACGTCATATTTAGAGATCTTTCCACCTTCTAAGATCTTTCTTTTAAATTTAATAACCATTATTTTAGACGGTAAAAAATATGGCATTCATTACAGAAACACACAGAAATTAATATCTGAAGGAAGTTCTCTTTTTTAAAAGTTCTGTATTCGGAAAAAAACCCATAAGTTGCCCCGAGTCCTTATCTGGGAGTCAATAATGTATTTCCATAGTCGCCTCTTGCGACAAACACAGGTTGAAATGGGGTGATGTATTGTCTAAAGTACCATAGGTACCACCACACGGAAATTAGTGTTTACAATTAGAATTATTTTGTTATATAGAAAATTGTAAGCTTATAGAATTTTTAATACAGCTTGCCACGCTAGCTAGCCATTGATACCCAGTTGGGTATGTAGTGTTTTAAATTATTTTCGTATTCATTACATTTTCAATTTTGTAGTAATTTTATAGTTTTTCTAAATAGTGCAATACTAATGTTTACTACATATGCGATTCAAATGCAAAACAGATATTTTTGAAATAAATTTATAAAAATATTAATCTAAATCTAACATTTCAATTTTGCTCATCTCTGCATCACTGTCTGAGTAGTCATTATTATCATTATCATCACTGCTGCTTTTCCTTATAAAAAAAGAAGAAAAATACATTATTACTACGCAAATTAATTTTCTTTGCAAGCCGTACTTTTCAAATGACATAATTGTGTTAGATCGCGGTCATTGCCATTCATATTCTTATTTGAATCGCATTGTAAATTTTATGTAGTCATCATATAAAAACAAGAGTCGTGATAGCTCAGGGTCTAAGCGTTTATTGTACATTTATAGTATACCAGCTGGAACTACATACATACATACATACATATAATCACGCCTCTTTCCCGTAGGGGTAGGCAGAGACCACTTCTTTCCACTTGCTACGATCCTTACATACTTGTTTTGCTTCGTCCACTTTCATAACTAACGTAATTGTTATTTTAATTTTAAGTGCTGATTTACCTAGTGGTAAAGGAAAACATCACGAGGAAACCGGCATGTCTAGAATATTAAAAAAATATACAAAAGAGCAAAATATATATGAAATCGTGAACGCTACCTTGTCCTAAAACCCTCTCAGAAATGAGAGAAGACCCGAGACAAGTAGGAGGACTTACATAGGCTGCCACTTTACTAACCTTATAAACAATAATCAAACTTGTAGGGTTTTAGTATTTATTAAAATTTTATATTTCTTTACAGTACTATATAATCAGTCTTTTTTTCTTGATTTTTTTCTATGTGACGTAATACGAACACTGTTTTTTTTTAAAGGACTATGGTCTCTTTTAGTAGGTTTCGTACTTCTTGAACTAGAATGTCTTCTGGGCGGAGAATCTCTTTCGGGGGATTCCGACCATCTCCACGACCGGGGCGGTGTTCTTCGTCGCCTGAGAGTCATTTTTAAGAAAAAAATATTTTTTAGTTTAGGGAGAAAGAGATTGAATAATTTTTTTACTGCCGACATGAGTCATGACATAACGAAACCCTTTTTAGTGACCAAAATTTGACAATTTAGGACTAAATTCGAATTCCTATCATTTTAATTGATCATCATCCCCATAGGCAATAAATGAACGAATGACCAATGGCGGGAATTGCATTTCGGTTCTAGTCGATTCGAGTCTAAATCTCACAGATGGTTATGGGAGAGCAGCATCCCCAATATACAGCATTTCACTTCTTATTCTGTCTGCATAGCGTGGGGATAAACATTTTTAGGAAATTAACACATTTCTGGAAACAAAATAATTTAATCTTCTGCGAATAATCTTTGAATATATTATAAAATCGTTAATCGTGGAACTTCTGAACGACTTTAGAGGCTTTTTTATAGAATAAGGGTGACAAACGAGCACAGTCTACACATAGTATTAAGTGGATGCTGTGGCTCATAGACATATACATTTATTCTCGATTAAGAATTAAAATGCAGATGAGTTGTCACCCCTGTAGACTAAGATGGAATGTCTCGTTTCCAGTAAAAAGGGTCTCCGGTTCTCTACACTAAACGAAACACAGCAGCATAGAGCTGCTATTTTACGGTGGTATTCTGTGAGGGCGTGGTCCTTCCCCTGGGGAGTCGACACATTACGCTACAACTATACCAGTAATATAGCTGCAGCATGGCTCTACCACGTAAAAAAAAGGTTAAGGTTATATTATTTACATATACATGATATTTGATTTGCGGAGACGATGCTTTATAGATACGCTAGTATCTGGTAGGTGGCGCTGTAGTCAAATTATTATAAGTATTTGATAAAAATATTAACCTCATGACAATAGGTATTACGTTGGTTTAGCGCTTTAATAGAATATCTGAACCCGATAGGTAGAGGTGAGATTGAGTTGTGAATAAATGTTTATCTATAATGTAAAAAGTCCGTATTGGATTCAGAGTAAGCTCATCACGTCACCTATCCGAAAGAGCACAAAAACCTATGCCGAGCCAGAGTTTTAAAATATTTTTATATTAGTCGCAATATACCACTTAAAATAATGTGAAAATGTACCTGTAGTTACTCCCATTGTAAATAGAAAACAAATTATTTGGATTTCTAAATACATGTAAGAAGTTGCAGGCTCTTCCTTTAGGGCATCGTTTTTTTATTTGTAGGCCTGTAAAAGCGGAAAAAAATGATAATTTTTACACGAGAAAATTTCTTTATTCACTCTGGAATATATTCACATACCACAAATTGCATTCTTCCAAGAACCAATTTCACAAAATTGTAATGATAACTGTCTTCCACCATACCAACGTGAATGTAAAGCTTGATATGCGGCAACCGCACTTCGCAGGTCAGAAAATTCTACGTAAGTGTTTCCTCGCAGATGTTTTTCGTAGTTGTTACAAACCTGCATAGATATACCAGTTAATTTAAGAGTAAAAATATGTAATATAAAGAGGGAGGTTGATGATAGATTGAGTAATTTTATATTTCTATCTAAAAAAAATTAATTTCATTAACAATTGCCAAAATCATAAATTAAATTGAGAATTTACAACATAAGAATGAAATTTAAACTTTCTTAAAATCTTTAAAGGGCGAAAGTGATACAAACCTTGAAAGTAGAAAAATTCAGTATCCGTGTTTGGTGGAATTTCTAGACGAAATTTCGATCATGAACATGTTGACTTTTCAGACAATGTCAATATTTTTATTAATGTAGTTTGGAAATTATTCAAATTATGATTTTCTTAAAAAAACTAACAAAATTTCAATCTGTTTACTTAATATTATTTATGTATTTTGGTAGCAAAAGTAAACTTGAAGCGAAGTCTATTATTCATCTGGATGGAGACAAAGACAAATTTTTAACATCAGGATTATGTACTTTCTACTTTTTTTTTCTTTTCTTTTAATTGCTACACTACGACAAACTCTCACCACTCCATGGGTTGACTGGTAGAGAATGCCTTTAGGTATTATGTCCGCCCTTTGTATCCTTTTTTTTCTAAAGGGACGCAATAAAGTTTTTAAAATAAAATGAAACTAATTAGTTAAGTATTGTTTTCTTAATTTTTTTTTGAGCAATGGTGAAAGTGAGACTTGTGATGTAATTTTTTTGGAGTAAAAATAGCTTTAACTTTTAACCGATTAAAACTGAATAAATTGCGCGTGATAACAGCCCCCAGGAGCATCTAAACATAATATAATGAATTGCGAGAGATTGATGCCATATTAACTTACTCCAAGGCATAAACGAATTTGCATGTGAAATTCTGCATTGGCGATTACCCTGGTGTAGCAGTTGTTTATAGGCGCCGGTATTCACAGACTAAGCATACAATATCTTCAAGTCTTGTATGCTTGATTAATTGACATTAGAGACTAGAATACAAATCATAGCAAAAAAACACCGAATCCTACTAAGGATGATTTGAGAGGCTATTGAAATTAAAGAACATCTTAATTTCAATAGAAAAATTAAATCCAATCCCATGCATACCACTGTAAGACTTCATAGTACTGTGTAAGCTCGTTCTTTTTTTTATAGAATAAGGGAGACCAACGAGCACACAGGCCACCTGAGTGTAAGTGGTAGCTGTGGCCCATAGACATCTACATCTATCTTCGTTTGCGAATTAAAATGCACATGCGTTGTCAGCCGTGAGGGCTAAGATAGAATGCCTCTTTTCTAGTAAAAAGGGTCTCTGGTTTCTAAACTCACTATGTGAAACAGCTTAATGCTGCTATTTTACGCTGGTATTCGGTGAGAGCGTGGTCCTTCCCCGGTCGAGTGGACCCATTCGTGTTACAACTATACTATTGTTACATAATATAGCCACAGGATGACACTACCATGTATATTCTGCGTAGATTGGACCGAAATTATTTAAAAGTTGTAGGTAATCTCCGTATACTATGATCATGACATTAAGACGTTAAATACATCAGTCCCACCTGTAAAGTACTCGAAACGGTGTGTATAAAATAAAACAAGTGTGCAGTTCACACGCGGTAGAAGTGAAATCATGAAATGAAATGAAATATAAAATAAAAATATTTCTGATGTGTTTTATTTAACATAATCATTTTCAGCCACAAGTGCGACATAAAATATAAGATAAGTTTAATTTTATAGCAAATAAATGTTACAATCCTTATTTTTAGTGTAATATATCAAAAAAATATTTTCTTATGAGTAAAATTACTTACTACTAGCGCCATCTACTTATAGTTATATTATCGAACACAAATTGATCTGCTCTCAAGGTGTTACGTAAAATATACGCTAGATGGTCTGAAGTTATGAAATCGTTGGGTTGTTATAAATGGATATAAAGATAATTTCATTCAATATGGTTAATTTTACTTATTTAATAAATTTGTAGATTTTTTTATCTTGTTTACATTAACCATCTTTAAAGCACCATACAAAGAGGAGACAGAGATAATAGGAAACACTGTTTCCTTTATTTTACTAGCAATAGAATTTGTTTTAAAAGACAAAAAGAGAGTAGTCGAATGGCGGATTCGAAACCACAACCTTTTGAATTCGCAGTCTACACTGCTTTCTATCTTATTCTTTCGCAGGCTAAATCCTATAGATGTATGTATGTATATGTTTGTCTCTTTTTAGGTTCAAATCAAAACATTTCCAAATAATTTTTCATTTCAAAACATGATAAAATCCCTAAAATTTGTTTTATGTAATTTTTAGTTTTTGTGTTTATAAGAGATATTGTGTAAACATTCCTAAGATAACTTAGGATATTTTTATCACGCAATGAGATTTAAATAGTTCCATGCATAGCTACTAGCATGGTGCATCGATTGAATATTAATATGAAAGCCAGTAATTAGCATTGTTAATATAAATTAGCAAGGATTTTTCGTTATGAAATCCCAATATATAACAAAAATTTTCAAATCATGTTTTGAGTTATAATTTATATTCTTTTCAGTGTATGTAACATACCAAAGCCTTTATTTATTACTAGGTGGTGGTAAGAGAGAAATAATTACAGTCTTTGTTTGAAGTTTTTTTTTTTATAGAATAAGGGTGACAAACAAGCTCACATTCCACCTGATGTTAAGTGGTTGCTGTGGCCCATAGACATCTACATATATCTTCGTTTGCGAATTAAAATGCAGATGCGTATCTTAGTACTAAGATAGAATGCCTCTTTTCCAGTAAAATGGGTCTCTGGTTCTCTACACTCACCATACGAAATACAGCAGCATTAAGCTGCTATTTTACGCTGGTATTCTGTGAGAGCGTGGTCCTTCCCCGGTAGAGCCGACCCATTAGTGCTACAACTATACTATTAATATAGTTGCAGCATGGCTCTACCGCGTGGAAGTTAGTTGTTCTTGGCCCGTGGTAACCACTTAGCACCAAGAGGACTGTAAGTTTGTTTGTCACTTCAATTATATTAAAAATAATATACTGGTTATTTTTCTACATTGATGTGGCAAGAATATTACAGTGAGTGCAGTGCTATTTTGTGGCAGAAATAATTAAGAGTGTTACTAAGCAGAAAAGGACCATCACCTAGAATATATGTGTATTAAATTGTTATTTATTTTTAGATTTTTTTAGATTATTTTGCTTTTAGATTGTAGGGACACATTGTATGTTATTTTTCTGACGAGTACGCATCATGACTATTTCTTGAGACGTGCTTGGAGATGCGTGCGTTTGTACGCCTCTCGTATGAGGATATTATATGCTGCTATCGAATGAGGATATTATAATATAGTGAACATTGTATTTTTTTTAGATTTTTTATTGACAATCAAGCAAACAATCCACATCTGGGTAAGGGATGCCATAGACCTACATCTATCCTCAATTAAATATAGATGCATTGTCATCCCTGAGGATTAAGATAGAGAAGGTTTACAAGGTTTAAATAATTGATTGATAAGGTTTAAATAAAATAAATACGCAAAATCAGTACTTAGATGAAATAAGCATAACCTTAATTTACATAAAAGGATACTTTTGTAAAATTATTTAACTTTTCCTTATCTTTTTTTCTTATAGCATACTTACCTTAAATTGTACCACTTTACCAAATTTCTCGAACTCGGGTAGTACGTCGAAAAAAAAATCTTTGAAATCTTTGTATGTATCACTATCTTCATACTCTAACATTACGTCGGTATCATATTCACTGAAATTGGAGTTTTCTAATCCAAAATGTATATAAAAATTTGTAGCTAACAGTATCTGGATAAAAAATAAAGATTTTGTTAGGAATATACATAATACAGCAAGGTAATTTTTTTTTGTATAAATAGTTTTGTAAAGGTGAAGCTTACTTTACTTATACCAGGATATTGATGGTTTCTTGAACATTGATCTCCAAAACGACAACATGCAGTTTTGGTAAAAAAAGGACATATGTCTGCATTTGGTCTTGTTTCTCGGGAAATTAATAACTCTTCAGGTGGATCCATTGAATCACCTTTTAAAAACTGTTCTAAGTTCTCCTGAAATACTTTCTGTTTTCTTTTATTTTCTTCCTCAATTTCTTTTAACCTTTGTACTTCTTCTTCTCTTTGTTTTTGTTCCATTTCCCGTTCCTTTAAAAAAACAAGTGTAATTTTGATTAAAAACATTTTTCTTATACTGTAATGCTCCCTACATGTAAGGAAAAACACCCAGCTTTTTGTACTATAGTATATGACCAAGCATTAAAATTTTAGCATAATAAGCAACTTGCTGTGTGAAGATGGTGCAAAGTGGGAGATATATGGTACTGTGATTGCTAAACTACTTGCTTAAGCAGGGCAATTGTGAAAATCCTTGCTACAGTAGGAGAAGCTATACTGAAGTAATAACTTCCTATCTGGTAGAGCCATGCTGCAGCTATTTTAGTAGTATAGTTGTAGCACGAATGGGTCGGCTTGACAGGGCTAGGACCACGCTCTCACAGAATACTAGCATCAAATAGCAGCCTAACACTGCTGTGTTTCGTATGGTGAGTATAGAGAACCGGATACCCTTTTTACTTGAAACGAGGCATTCCATCTTAGTCCTCACGGGTGGCAATACATCTGCATTTTGATTTGCAAACGAGGATAAATGTAGATGTTTATGGGCCCCAGCAACCAGTTACCATCAGGTGGACTGTGTGCTCGTTTGTCACTCTATACTATAAAAAAATACTTTATAAATAAAATTGAAAACGTGTACATCATAAAGACATACCAACTCCAGTTTGGCCTCTTCTTGCAGTTGCATTTGACGCAAATGCTCAATCTTTTCTTGAAGTTTCTGCCATTTTTCCATTGTTACTTTCTCAGCTTTTTGCCATTTGTCATTCTCCTCTTTATTTAAAATTGCAATCTTTTCTAGTTCAAGCAACTGTATTGCTTCTTGTTCTTTAATCCAGAACTCATGTTCTTCAGGTGTTAAGTAAGTAATAGGGTCTGAAATATATTCCTTTATAATTATTGAATTAGAATATATATTTATACAAACTGAAGTTTCTGATACCTAAAGAGTTAACTAAGATGCTTGGATAATCTTGTGACTTCCAATAGATGGTAGTATAACTCTCATATATAACCTAAACCAAAAATACTTAGACCTGCATCAAAGTTGCATGGTCTAATACTGTGATCGCCAAGAAGTGTGTGGGAGAGTTGTGAAATTGTGTTTATTTTTAAAATGTATCACATTTTTTCGTGAAACACTGTAGCCTCTTACAATACCCTTATGTCATATTTGTTGTGTAAAAGAAACAGTCAGTGTATAATATGCCATGTAATAGTGGCGTAAGAGTAATCCACTATTATATTATATAATTTTTTACAGGTAAGGTATGACTTTCCATTGATGTCCGTCGAGTTGGGGGTTGATATTTCTTTTTACAGAAAGGTTATATTATTATAAGCACACGCGCAAAGTTTCAACATGCGGAAATGCGTACTTTTTGCGAAAAAATTTTTTTTGAAAATCAATTATTTTTGCAATATTCATGCCGATCCCCATTAACATCCCTCAAGTTGAAGGTTGATATTTTTCTTACAGAAAGGTTACATTATTATAAGTTTCAACATTTGGAGACACATGCTTATTGAGAAAAAAAAATATTGTAAATCAACTATTTTTGCAATACTTATGTCAATTGCTACCGTAAAACTGACGCTATTTTGTAGTGTCATTGTCAGTAGGGATGTCGATTCTTTCCGAAAATGATCTATTTTTTAAATCATTTCGAATTGTAAGCTGATGTATCGATTCACAAAAAATTGATTTCTATAATATCTATATTTTTCATTTTTACATTTATAATGTAAATATAAATCCATTTTATGAGAAAAAAAGCCCCTTCATCATTAAAAAATAGGGGGACTGATTTAGAAGGATTTCTGAATCTATTTTGAGACTGCTACGTCTCCGGCGCTGCGGGAAGAGCAGCCTCTATGCCTTTGCGTAACAAATCGCAATGAAAAAATATAGATATTTTAGAAATTGATTTTTTGTGAATCTATACATCAGCTTACGATTCGAATCGATTTAAAAATTTCTTTTTCGGAAAGAATCAACATTCCTACTGACAATGACAATACAAAATAGCGTCAGTTATTTATGGTAGGAATTGACATAAATATTGCAAAAATAATTGATTTTCAATCATTTTTTTCTCAAAAAGTATGCGTTTCCGCATGTTGAAACTTTGCGTGTACTTATAATAATGTAACCTTTCTGTAAAAAAAATATCAACCTCCAACTCGACGGACGTCAATGGAAAGTTAAGCCGGTAAATGTATTGGCACGAAAATGATACTACTAAAAATATTTTGATGTTTTTATTAATAAAATATCCATTGCGCCGCTTATAATTATATTAATTGTGACTCACGTGATAAGTGTATAGTTTGTAACAAAATCTAAGAAAAATAATCATTACCTAGTTTTTTTGCGAGTTCTTTTCGTATTCTTTTCCTTCGTTCCCTTTTTGCAATCTTCCGCCATTCATTATGCCTGTGTAAGCGATAAAATATGTTAGTCAATATTAATTGGTATAGATATAGCAAGACTATGTTAAATTAAATTATGCTTTCCTTCCCATATTTAAAGTAATTACGACAAACGATGCTTATGGGTGTACTGAAAAAAGGTATTCCTTCGCAAAGCCCATTAATCGAGGCAGTGAAAGAAGATACTACGACAAGGACTAGACTATCAGTCGAACGGTAGTAAGGAAAGTAATAACTTTAAAGGGGAAATAGAAAATTTTAAAGTTTTGTGGTTTCATCTGCAACAAAATTAGTGTATTTATAAAAGAAACAATGTTTTGTTTTCAATTTGATTGTCAGTGGCAGATTTGACACTGACAGTTTATTTAACATTTTTTTATGACCGGCTTTACGCACAGAGTACCTTTGACTTTATGGTTCTGGGTTCTAGCCCTTCTGAGCCTGAAGTTACAATGTATAATTATCCTTTATACATAGGCTGCACTAAGAATGGAATATTTCCACTGTTCCTGTCATATTAAAATCTTTTTAATTTAAAATTCCTTGGTTTTAAAAATCGAATACCATTTATTTATTTAAAAAAAGATTCTCGGTCTTGTCACAAGGTTTTGTCAAACTTGTTTAGTCGTTGAGAAAATGGATGATTGTATAGTCTGCGCGGAAGTGCTAGTCATCGCCTTAGGTATGTGAGCGGCAGGACGGGGGAGGTAGACAAACATCAAGCTGACGCAGTCTGCCGTCAACCGCCGCGACGGTTACACGATTCAGTTGTACGCGACAGTTTTCTCCAAAAATACATGAGATAAATATTCTAAGATGGGTCCGCCAATACCACGACAAGTGAAAAATATTATTTATAATGTACATAGTTTTTTTTTAAGACGAAAGGGCGACAAGGAAAGTATGGAACACAAATATGATATGAACATTAATAAATTAGTAGCAGAGGCTACAGGAGTGTCTGCCCGCACCGTAATGCGAATTGTAGCTGAAGGAAATTCGAGTCTACAAACATCGGAAATTGCAAAATTTTCATCTCCGCGGAAACCTAAAGAAATAAAAAAGAGAATCCACATTGATGATTTTGACATGGGAGTTATACGAAGAAAAATTCATCAATTTTATACTAGTGATAAGAAAATCCCAAGTATTCGTAAGCTGCTTGCAGCTTTAAAAGAAGATGGCATTGTGAACTGCGGTTGTACCTATTTACGACAGCTTTTACATAAGATGGGATATTTATTTAAAAAATGTAAATCTAAGAGACACATTTTAATTGAGAGGCCCAGTATTGCTGAATGGAGAGTAAGGTATTTAAGAGCTATACGGAAACATAGAAATGAAAACCGAAACATATATTATCTGGACGAAACCTACGTTAATAGTAGCCACACCTCCAATATGTGTTGGCAATCCGAATCTGAGCCTGGAATTTATGCTGATATTGGCAAAGGGCGTCGTTTGGTGATTGTTCATGGTGGTAGCCGAGACGGATTAGTTAACGGTGCCTTAACAATTTTCAAATCTGATTCGAAATGTGGGGATTACCATGGCGATATGAATGCCACAAATTTTCATAACTGGGTTAGTCACAAATTGAAAAATAAACTAGCTCCTAATTCAGTGGTCGTAATGGACAATGCCTCCTACCATTGTGTACAGGTAAAGAAAAAACCTACTATGTCAAGTTTAAAAAGGGACATGCAAGATTGGTTACGCGAACGTAATGTTGAATTTACACCAGATAATACAAAAGCCGAACTCTTTCATTTGATAAATAGAACTCAGTCCGAAAAAATTTACGTCATTGACGAAATATTAAAGGCTTCAGGTCATATCGTTCTTCGCCTTCCGCCATATCATCCTGATCTCAACCCCATTGAGCTTGTGTGGGCCGATATAAAGAACAATTTAGCTACAAATTATATAAATACTTCATTGGACGACAAAATTCCAATCATCACAAAATTGTTTTCTGAATTCACTCCAGGAAGATGGCAAAAGTGTGACGACCACGTACAGAAAATCGAGAACCAATATTGGGACCACGATATGAGGTTTGACAATGTAATAGACGAGTTGATCATAAACCTGGGAAACGATTCAGATTCTGAGGAGGATATGGAAATTGAAGACATGTATAGTAATGAAGAAGAAGAAGATATGGATTAATTTTGTGCTATAACGGATTGTTTTTTTTTTATAGGATAAGGGTGACAAACGAGCACACAGTGCACCTGATGGTAAGTGCTTGCTGCGGCCCATAGACATCTACATCTATCCTCTATTACAAATCAAAATGTAGATGCGTTGTCACCCGTGATGACTAAGATGGATTGAGGTTTTAATAACCTCCTTATTTGTGATACAAACCCACAGGTCGAACATAGAATTCTCGCAGTATGGTAATTTAGGTTTAATTTGGGTGGTGAGTTTATAAAACTGTTTTGTATCATAAATAATAAAATGTAATTAACGCTTTTAAATACGTGTTAATTTTTGTTTAGCCCGGAAAATATAAATAATTTACCCATTATATTAATTAAGACAGTTTCTAACATGGTTATCCGGAGATTTATCTGTCCTCAAATATCTCGTGTGCGTCTTGTCAATCGCGTCCTCCCCCGTCTCGCCGCTTGCATACCTAAGGCGATGACTAGCACTTCCGCGCAGACTATAAAAACCCACCTCAGACCACTTTTCCAAAATACTGTTTATTGTGGATTTATATTCTCTACGGCAAGACAAACTTTTTGAGTGTAAAAACACACCTCAGTCATGTAAGCATTCCACAGTAATAGAAGCACAAATATTTCAATGAGCGTAAAAATCCACCTTATCCTGGATGAGGTGTTTTTTTACAACCAAACATGTGGCAACACCTAAAACTGTCAGCTGTCAATATTGACGTTTTTAACGTTAGTTTGTTTAGTTTGAACAACTGAGGTGACTGTAACGGACACGAATTACTTGTATTACACAAATTAAATTAAATTTTGCTGCTTAATGGTGAAAATGAGTGCTGAAATGGAGGAAAGTGTAATATATTTAAACCCAGGTGAGCCATCCTCGGGTGAAACACGCACTAAAAAACGACGTGATAACTCTGTTGATTATTCCCGGAATAAGATCAAACAAGCACGTATTCATGGGCAGGCTTATGTGACGGCAAAAAATAAAACTGTACGGGCTAAGACAATAGGACCTCCATGCAAGTATGCTAAAAATGCTGGGAAACCATATCCGAAAATGACAAATTAGAGAACCTTGCCAAATTATATAACTTGGCGACAAAAAATGAACAAGATATCTATCTCCAGGGGTTAATATCCTGTAAGGACATAAAACGACGCCGAGTGCTGAAGGAGAACACATTGAGACAGAAAATGTTTACATACACCGTTCAAATTGGTAATGAGAAGAAAGATGTAGGCCATTCTGCTTTTCTTAGCTTGTTTGGTATTACTAAGGACCGTGTTAAGAGGCTCCGTGCCTTGTTGGTCTTGGGTAAAATACCGGAAGACAAGAGAGGGAAATTGAAAACGGTCAATACGATGTCTAGTGACGAAATCACTGCAGTGATCTCTCATATTTCCTGTTTTCCAGCAAAAGAGAGCCACTATTCTTCTAGCATAATAAAGTATCTTCCTGCTGACCTATCAGTAAAAAAAATGTTTCGACTTTATAAGGAAAAATATCCAGGAACTAGGAGTAAGTACGAATATTATAATAAAATATTCAGGGAGAACTTCGCTCTTCGCTTTGGACGACCAGCAGTAGATACGTGCTACCTCTGCGAGAGTCTAGACTTGAAAATCAATTCGAAAACCCTGAATGACGTAGCTAAAAAGGTAGCTTTGGCCGAAAAGCTAGTACACAAAAAGAGGGCAAAGAAGTTCTATAATAAACTTCAAGAAGCAAGGCAAATATCCCAAGAAGATGAAACATTTTTGGGAATTTGCTACGATTACATGCAGAATGTGTCGCTGCCAATAATTCCAGTGCAAGAAATATTTTATTTGCGGCAACTGAGTGTTTCTATCTTCTGCATCCACAATTTGAAAACGGGTAAAAATGTCCTGTTCGTATATCATGAAGGGCAAGCAAAAAAGGGACCAAACGAAGTATGCTCGTTTATTATGACATACATTAAAGAGTACGTCGACAAAAAAGTGGTAGAACTAATGCTCTTTTCTGATAACTGCGCAGGGCAGAATAAAAACAATACATCAGTACGAATGAATATGGCCCTAGTTGACAGCGGGCGTTTCAAAAAAATTCAACAGATCTTTCCGATGCGTGGCCATTCTTTTCTGCCGTGTGATAGAGCATTTGGGATTATAAAAAGAAGCCTTCGTCGTAAAGAAAGGCTGTACAGTGTACAGGAACTTATGGAATTAATCGTATCTTCGAGCAGGCAGTGTGATTTTTTTATAGTTCACTTGATCAGCGGAGAGGATGTGACCGAGTTTAAAAAATGGTGGGTTCAACATTTCAAAAAGACTGCACTATCCCTTGAAACAAAGGATCGGCGAATTCCGAGAACGGAAAAAGTAAGCTTCAGTATCTCAAAGTTCCATCACCTCACATTCAAAAACATCGGCAGTGATGTGCCGGTAAAAACGCAGGAATTCATTGATGGAATGATAAAGCATATATTTTTGTTGAAGATAAGGCCACAGATTACCGTATCGCTACCGAATGAACCTGCATATGAACCAAGGCAACTCTGCATTAATGTAAAGAAGATGCAGGACCTGAAAAAATGCGTTCAGTTTGTGCCTGAAGACGAAAAACCTAAGTTCTGGAACGAAATATTGCAATGGCCAACAGCTGAAAATGTCGAAGATGAAGAATTAGATTAATTCTGTTATTTTTTTAAGAAAATTAATATTGTTTAATATTCGTACAAATTGGACTTTGATTGTAAAAACACAACTTGTACATGATGACTGTAAAAATCCACCTCATCCCAAAACTTAAAAAAATCAAATAAAAATATCTATGAATATTTATGCTACCACTTTTTAACATACCAATATATTAAATATTATTCCACATAAATAGTAAAAAAAGAAAAACATGGACCTAATTTTTTTTTACACACCAGACAGTTTTCATTGATTTTCTGAAACTATTGCATTTGGTCTGAGGTGGGTTTTTACAATCATGCATTCAATTGACTCGAGAAAATTCAAGAGCGATGATTTATTATGACTTTCGAAGTGGTTTAACACAAAAACAGTGTGTTGACCGGATGATTTCTGCATTTGGTGATGAAGCCCCATCCAAAACCACAATTCATCGCTGGTTTGCTAAATTTCAACGTGGACGTGTCGAGCTCAGTGATGATCCCCGTCAAGGTCGTCCAAAAACTGCAGTCACCCAAGAAAACGTTGATGCTATGCGTAAGCTGATTGAGGAAGATCGACATGTGATATACCGCGAAATTCAGGCAACTTTAGACATTGGCATGAGTCAAATACAAATAATCTTGCATGAACAATTAGGTGTAAAAAAGTTGTTTTCCCGATGGATACCGCATTCGCTCTGTGAAGAGTAAAAAGCGGCTCGCGTTACTTGGTGCGTCAGAACTCTCGAAAGATTCCACGCAGGATCCTCAAATGCTGTATACAACATCGTATCAGGTGACGAATCCTGGATATACGCGTACGAAACCGAAACAAAAAACCAGTCACGAGTTTGGGTGTTCGAAAATGAGTTAAAGCCAACAAAAATTGTTCGTTCACGGAGTGTTGCAAAAAAAATGGTGGCCACGTTTGTCTCCAAAACCGGCCATGTTACGACTATTCCTCTTGAGGGACAAAGAACGGTTAATGCAGAATGGTATGCTAGCATTTGTTTGCCACAGGTCGTTTCTGAACTCCGTAAAGAGAATTGCAACCACCGCATCATCCTCTATCACGACAATGCGAGTTCTCACACCGCACACAGAACAAAAGAGTTTTTAGAGCAAGAAAACATAGAATTATTAGACCATCCGCCATACAGCCCCGACCTAAGCCCTAATGATTTCTATACTTTCCCTAAAATAAAGAATAAATTGCGTGGACAGAGATTTTCATCACCTGAAGGAGCTGTGGACGCCTACAAAACGGCCATTTGGGTCTCCCAACTTCCGAATGGAATGGTTGCTTCAATGATTGGTTCCATCGTATGGAAAAATGTGTCAAATTTCGCGGAGAATACTTCGAAGAGCAATAAATACATTTTTAAATAGTAATGTTGTGTCACTTCCTTGATTCCCGAAATTTTCAGTGCCGCCCTCGTAGTATACTGCTTCACAATATTTTGAAGCGTCACATTGTGCAGCCCTTGGGAGATTTTGACGGCAACTTGAGCCAGCAGACAGCTGACAGTTAGCGATGGTATCTCAAGGCGCCTAAGGAGACAGACACCTTATCTTGAGAATCATATCACCATCAGAGCACTTGTTTCACCGTTTCCACTAATAGTTCACATGCGTAGACAGTTAAAACCCAAAATCACACCACTTTTACATATCAAAATTCACTTCAAAACATTATTTAAACAATAATACAGGAGCACCAAACCGCTGCCGGTCAAGTTCCCGCCAAAACTTCGACAGTTTAACAAAATGCAAAGATTATTGTTATTAAAATTTTAGGTTCGGATGCATGTTTTTTAAGCCATGTCTGCATTTCATCCACTGACCTCTATTTGCCTCAAGTACCCTGGAGTGGCTATACCTTACAAAATGTTTGTGCCGATTTGAAGCGCCGCCATTGTTCGTATCCGGAACTAAAACTGACATAATGTGTAAAATGTAAAAGTCTGTTGTGTTGTTTAAATCGTATCTCTGTATTTTAAACATTTAAACCAAAAATTGAAAGTATTTTGTGTAGTTTGAATAAGTTTGATTTTAGTTATATTATAAGATGTTTTTTAGTAATAATGAGTGTTCGTAATTTCTAAAACTAGTTACCAAAAGGAAAGTGGGATAACATTCAACAAGTAAGTAAAGTTATTATTAAAAAAAAATTGATAATATCGGTACTTAAAAATTTGTTACTATAATCTGCGTTATAGCATGGTACGGGTGACAAGTTGACAGGTCACTAGAACGTCTGAACGTACTTCCGTGCGTTTGCAAGATTATGGCAACATTTTTAACAATGATAATATAACACTGAACATGCTTTTATTATTTTTTTCTAATCTGTTATGACTATTAAATTAACATTTACTAAAAAATCTTATCTAATATAGCTTTTTTTACTTACAAAATTATAAAAGTTTCATTTATTTCACTTGCAATGCGCAGTGATATGTATTCATGTGAATATCATGTGAATATAAATTAAACTATATGCCAATTAATTACTCCTTAAATACTCCCTTAGAATTTGTAATTGTTCCACGTATATTGCTATTTGTTAATTGTTTTTGATTGATACACGAGTAGACTGTAGTACTCACAGGTTTATTCGGTTCCAATTAACATAATATATTGAAATTAAGGCGTTGATGCAAAAAGTAATGTTGCGTTAGTTGTGGCTGTTACTACATTTAAATATTTTAGATTAGACATTTCATATTTTCTCACCAAACCTAGACTAAATAGTTAACATGACCGGAAGAAAGTTAGCGTAGAACCTTATTTTTTTAAAATTAAACTGTATGCCAATTAATTACTCCTTAAACGCTCCCTTAGAATTCGTAATTGCTCCACGTATATTGCTATTAGTTAATTGTTGTTGGTTGATACACGAGTAGACTGTAGTACTCATAGGTTTATTATATTTGAAATTACATGATATATAGAAATTAAGATGTTGATGCAAAAAGATAATAGTAGGCACGGGACGCGTTCATTTACGCCGGTGTTCGATATTGAGTGTCGCCCCCAGAGCTCACGAGGATCTCGCCAGCGGTCAAAAGGACGTTCAAGGCATAGGACGTCTCAAAAATATGCGGGCGCAGGCACGGTGTGAGGTCTTCGTATGTTTTTAACAAGACGTCGCGAACATACTCCCCGGCATTGAAGCGTAGTTTTCAAGACTGATTGAGTGGAAGGGAACAGAGGTTGTTAAAACTTCGAACAATAAATTCCTTCTTTGTTCGTATTTCAGCAACTCTGGATACTCCGTCACTGCCCTTTGATAGTTTAGTGATCCATCTCAAGAGCCATAACAGAGGCGGTGCATTTTGTTCCCTGACCAAAACCAGCTCACCTATCTTCAGTTCGCCAGATTAAGCATGCCGTTTAGTCTTCTGCTGTAGTTGAAATATGTATTCATGTGAATATCGCCTCCAAAAATGCTGTCTAAGCTTTTCAATTCTCTAAAAATGTTGAATGCTGTTAATATTAGCATCTTCAAGTGAAGGATATGGTACTGACATGAGTGGCCGTCCAATGAGGAAGTGGGCTGGCGACAAAAAGGTAAGGTCGGAAGGATCTGTGGATAATGCCTCTATCAGAAACAAACAGGTGGAAAGTTCTTCATAAACTAGATGTGTTAAGTTTAAAACGCGACGTAAAAGAGTTATTACCGATTTGACGGCCGCCTCCCAAATGCGGCAAAAATGCCTGTATGTAGATATTATTCGCCTTTAGGAATCGAGTCAGTTCGTTGCTGGCTCCTGCGAAGGTTGTGCCATTGTCGGAATACATGTTTTGAGGGTTACCCCTACGGTCCGTAATAAGCTCCAAGTGCACTGCTTTGACTGCGAAACATATAAAAACGCAAATATAGGCCTTTTTCAATCGACAACCGCGTCCCTTGCGGTCAGCTATCAGAATTGGTCCACAAAAGTCGACACCTGTGTTGAGGAAAGGAAATTCCAGACATGTGATTTCAACAGATAAGTTACTCATGATGGGTTGTACTGATGAAGCATTAAATCTTTTACAACGAATACAAGCACGAACTATTGATTTTGATAAATTTCTTCCACCTAGAGGCCAAAAAATTCACATGCAGCATGCAAGCTGTATACGAGCTATATTGAAGTTCGTTTTTATACTAGCTGTATTTTCTGGCTGTATAAGCGTTTATACAGTTCTTATAAATAAAAAATGGGCACAAATTATGCAGCTTTATGCGTTAGTAGCGCTGTACAGTAGCTGTACAAGCCTAAAAGAGGCTGTATAACTGCTGCACTTCTAAAATTCTTCTAAAATAGATTAGACATTTCATATTTTCTCACCAAACCTAGACTAAATAGTTAACATGACCGGAAGAAAGTTAGCGTAGAACCTTATTTTTTTTAAATTAAACTGTATGCCAATTAATTACTCCTTAAATGCTCCCTTAGAATTCGTAATTGCTCCACGTATATTGCTATTAGTTAATTGTTGTTGGTTGATACACGAGTAGACTGTAGTACTCATAGGTTTATTATATTTGAAATTACATGATATATAGAAATTAAGATGTTGATGCAAAAAGATAATAGTAGGCACGGGACGCGTTCATTTACGCCGGTGTTCGATATTGAGTGCCGCCCCCAGAGCTCACGAGGATCTCGCCAGCGGTCAAAAGGACGTTCAAGGCATAGGACGTCTCAAAAATATGCGGGCGCAGGCACGGTGTGAGGTCTTCGTATGTTTTTAACAAGACGTCGCGAACATACTCCCCGGCATTGAAGCGTAGTTTTCAAGACTGATTGAGTGGAAGGGAACAGAGGTTGTTAAAACTTCGAACAATAAATTCCTTCTTTGTTCGTATTTCAGCAACTCTGGATACTCCGTCACTGCCCTTTGATAGTTTAGTGATCCATCTCAAGAGCCATAACAGAGGCGGTGCATTTTGTTCCCTGACCAAAACCAGCTCACCTATCTTCAGTTCGCCAGATTAAGCATGCCGTTTAGTCTTCTGCTGTAGTTGAAATATGTATTCATGTGAATATCGCCTCCAAAAATGCTGTCTAAGCTTTTCAATTCTCTAAAAATGTTGAATGCTGTTAATATTAGCATCTTCAAGTGAAGGATATGGTACTGACATGAGTGGCCGTCCAATGAGGAAGTGGGCTGGCGACAAAAAGGTAAGGTCGGAAGGATCTGTGGATAATGCCTCTATCAGAAACAAACAGGTGGAAAGTTCTTCATAAACTAGATGTGTTAAGTTTAAAACGCGACGTAAAAGAGTTATTACCGATTTGACGGCCGCCTCCCAAATGCGGCAAAAATGCCTGTATGTAGATATTATTCGCCTTTAGGAATCGAGTCAGTTCGTTGCTGGCTCCTGCGAAGGTTGTGCCATTGTCGGAATACATGTTTTGAGGGTTACCCCTACGGTCCGTAATAAGCTCCAAGTGCACTGCTTTGACTGCGAAACATATAAAAACGCAAATATAGGCCTTTTTCAATCGACAACCGCGTCCCTTGCGGTCAGCTATCAGAATTGGTCCACAAAAGTCGACACCTGTGTTGAGGAAAGGAAATTCCAGACATGTGATTTCAACAGATAAGTTACTCATGATGGGTTGTACTGATGAAGCATTAAATCTTTTACAACGAATACAAGCACGAACTATTGATTTTGATAAATTTCTTCCACCTAGAGGCCAAAAAATTCACATGCAGCATGCAAGCTGTATACGAGCTATATTGAAGTTCGTTTTTATACTAGCTGTATTTTCTGGCTGTATAAGCGTTTATACAGTTCTTATAAATAAAAAATGGGCACAAATTATGCAGCTTTATGCGTTAGTAGCGCTGTACAGTAGCTGTACAAGCCTAAAAGAGGCTGTATAACTGCTGCACTTCTAAAATTCTTCTAAAATAGATTAGACATTTCATATTTTCTCACCAAACCTAGACTAAATAGTTAACATGACCGGAAGAAAGTTAGCGTAGAACCTTATTTTTTTAAAATTAAACTGTATGCCAATTAATTACTCCTTAAATGCTCCCTTAGAATTCGTAATTGCTCCACGTATATTGCTATTAGTTAATTGTTGTTGGTTGATACACGAGTAGACTGTAGTACTCATAGGTTTATTATATTTGAAATTACATGATATATAGAAATTAAGATGTTGATGCAAAAAGATAATAGTAGGCACGGGACGCGTTCATTTACGCCGGTGTTCGATATTGAGTGCCGCCCCCAGAGCTCACGAGGATCTCGCCAGCGGTCAAAAGGACGTTCAAGGCATAGGACGTCTCAAAAATATGCGGGCGCAGGCACGGTGTGAGGTCTTCGTATGTTTTTAACAAGACGTCGCGAACATACTCCCCGGCATTGAAGCGTAGTTTTCAAGACTGATTGAGTGGAAGGGAACAGAGGTTGTTAAAACTTCGAACAATAAATTCCTTCTTTGTTCGTATTTCAGCAACTCTGGATACTCCGTCACTGCCCTTTGATAGTTTAGTGATCCATCTCAAGAGCCATAACAGAGGCGGTGCATTTTGTTCCCTGACCAAAACCAGCTCACCTATCTTCAGTTCGCCAGATTAAGCATGCCGTTTAGTCTTCTGCTGTAGTTGAAATATGTATTCATGTGAATATCGCCTCCAAAAATGCTGTCTAAGCTTTTCAATTCTCTAAAAATGTTGAATGCTGTTAATATTAGCATCTTCAAGTGAAGGATATGGTACTGACATGAGTGGCCGTCCAATGAGGAAGTGGGCTGGCGACAAAAAGGTAAGGTCGGAAGGATCTGTGGATAATGCCTCTATCAGAAACTAACAGGTGGAAAGTTCTTCATAAACTAGATGTGTTAAGTTTAAAACGCGACGTAAAAGAGTTATTACCGATTTGACGGCCGCCTCCCAAATGCCGCAAAAATGCCTGTATGTAGATATTATTCGCCTTTAGGAATCGAGTCAGTTCGTTGCTGGCTCCTGCGAAGGTTGTGCCATTGTCGGAATACATGTTTTGAGGGTTACCCCTACGGTCCGTAATAAGCTCTTTTTTAATCGACAACCGCGTCCCTTGCGGTCAGCTATCAGAATTGGTCCACAAAAGTCGACACCTGTGTTGAGGAAAGGAAATTCCAGACATGTGATTTCAACAGGTAAGTTACTCATGATGGGTTGTACTGATAAAGCATTAAATCTTTTACAACGAATACAAGCACGAACTATTGATTTTGATAAATTTCTTCCACCTAGAGGCCAAAAAATTCACATGCAGCATGCAAGCTGTATACGAGCTATATTGAAGTTCGTTTTTATACTAGCTGTATTTTCTGGCTGTATAAGCGTTTATACAGTTCTTATAAATAAAAATGGGCACAAATTATGCAGCTTTATGCGTTAGTAGCGCTGTACAGTAGCTGTACAAGCCTAAAAGAGGCTATATAACTGCTGCACTTCAGCTGTTATTTGGTGACCAAGGAAACTACTACAGTACAGATATTGTTTTATAAGTAACTTATAAAGACAAACGTTCTAAATTGGTTTTTGAATGGGATTACAAATGAATATAAAACAAAAAAAAAACGTTTATTGAATGATAGCGACATTTAATGTAGCTATGTACATATATTTAACATATTAATATTATATTTGAATTCGAGTTGTGTTTGACGATAATAATTGGTAAATGGAACGTGCCAAATTAGATTTACGGTAAACTTGTATATGTTTTCTAACGAAAAATTAGTTGTGTATCGCCAGCAACGCAAAATCAGGAAGTTGCATTTAGAAAAACCCAAAATTAGGGCCTTTTTAGGTGCTAATTAGCGTTACTAGCGATACCTTGTGCCAGTAACGCAAATTTCAATCGTTCGTTGCGGTGAAAATTTTAGAGCAACTAATTTTTAAACTTGGTACTTAATTAGCACCTGAAAAGCCCCTAATTTGGGCTTTTTTGTAAGCATTTTTGACTCTATTCTGATTTTCAGAAAACCTGAATTTTGCACCTGCTTTGTTCTGAAAAACGACTTTATTTTTATTAAGAGCGCCTTGTCATTGCCTATACTTGCAGCACCTAATTAGCACTTCCTGGCTATTAATATTTATCGTTTATCTAATAACTTCATTGCGTTGTTAGCGATACATTTCAATCGTTCATTGCGGTGAACATTTTAGAGCACCTAATTTTTAAACTTGGCACCTAATTAACACCTAAAAAGCCCCTAATTTTGGATTTTTCCAAATACAAATTCCCGACTTTGCGTTGTTGGCAAGACACAACTTGACAATTTGCAGGGTGAGGGGATGTTAAGCTCCGTCCACTTTACACTACCTACATCTACCGATAAATAGTAAAACTACTCGAATCGTTCCATATCGATATTGCAATGTAGTTTAGATATCTTGACGATAGATGGCGGCCTGTTCACAAGATGATTATAAACTATAAAAATAATATTTTGGCGATTAAAATTTCTTTATGTCTGAATGCAGAACAAATTTCAGCACCTTCGTATGTAATTATATGTATAATAAAATTATAATTATTTTACCAATACTGAGCTCTACGTACCTTTATATTTTTAGTTCACATTACACAAAGTGTCGCCATCTAGTGTCGAATATATTTAATTGTATTTGAAAGCCGAAGCAAAGATTTTTCTAGAATTATTATAATAAATTAGGTATAAAATTACTAACAATTGAAATGTGATTCCATCCATAGCATCCGAGCGTCTATCTGAGTAGTTTTTACACGATAAAACACAACACTTTTCTTCTTAGTACTACGAAAATACACCGATTTGCGATTTTCAACACATAAGCGCACAGGACGAATGCTGAGAGTATACTAACTAAAGCCACGCCCACTATGATGACATCAGGACCTACTTAGAATCACAGTGCACAGTTGCTTATGTCGTCTTCTCTTTGTATTTGCTTCATGGTCTCAAATGTGCGCGTGAAGGCACGGTGCGAGGTATTCCTATGTTCTTAATAAGACGTCGCGAACATAATTTGTAATTAATTTAAAAAAAAAAACGAAAATTTAATTTTGCTATAAAACATAAAATATCTATTTCTTTAAATTAAACTGTATGCTAAAATCTATGATGCTAATCAATTACTCCTAAACTTAAAATAAAAGATCATTTTTGTTTTCAAAATAAATAGGTACAAAGCATAACATGTAACTATAATATCATAATTTTTATTAAACTGCAACTAAAATTGACATGGATTGTAATTTATTTATAAAGAAATATATATTTCGGTTATAATTTGTTTTATCAATACCTAATCGATAATTTTTGCTTAGCTTTGAGTATTATTGGAAAATCACAATTACAGCGCAACATAATGGACTATGGTCAAAAATGCATTAAACCGCATTATAATCGATGGGGTAATTTTTCAGGAAAATTGTAACAAAAAAGTGCGCATAAAACAATCTTGAGAGGTTGTTGGGCAAACATATATATACCGTATCCGTGCCAACGTGGGTAAAAATAGCAATTTCCGAAATTTCGGGTAATTTTCCCTATAAATAATTAAGGGCCTATATTACCTCGGCTCAAATTCTAATTTCGCCCCCACTTCCCCGCGCCATTCGTTTGCACACTACGGCTTGCGGTCACGCGGGAACACGAGGTCAAATCGATTTTGTTAGAGTAAAACAAACTATTATCGGACGAGCATAAAGCAATAAAATTTTCAGTCATAATTTAATATTGACTTGTCATTAAATGAACATAAAATTAGGGGTGTCCACTTTGAAAATACATCGATGTTTTTTTTCGATGTGATGCATCGAAACTGTGCATCGATATATTCCGATGCATCGGTTAAAAACATCGATGTTTTTTCAACATCGAGTACTTTTTCTGACTTCAAACAACCGACAATTTTGAATGATCTACTACTCTTACATCAGTACTGTTTGCCCGCACGCCTTTTGTGAGTGTGTATGTGTGTTCAAGGATGTTAGTTCGATAGATAGATATTCTTAATTGCATGACACACAAAGTGTCTTATTCGTAAGAACTAATATATTGTTAACAGACGTAAATATTCATAGTTATTTATTTGTATTATTTATATTTGTATGTTGATGTGTATATATGTATGTATACGTCTGTATGCATATATTTGTATATATGCATAAATAGGAGATATTTCTATAGTATATTTGTTTTATATATTTGTAAAATTAATATATAACTTAGTTAATTATCATTTTTATTTTGTTATTATTTTATACTGCTATACCTACGTCAAATTCTCGTGGGTTGACTGGTAGATTTTTTTTTGTATTATTCCCTTTGTATTCTTTTATATTAAGGAATGCAATAAAGAATAAATAAATTATTATTTATGATCATTCACCTAATACTAAATGGACGGCGGATCTAGAACAAAATTCACGAAAAATGTGTCCCGAGTCAACCTATACAAACGTATTATATATAATTTTACTTGCGACAATTTATCAGCCTTTTAACTTCAACCAGAGGCTGCATTCTTTTCGCCTTATGAAGCTTTTAGCGAAAATTATCGGTATGGTTTTTTGTTTTTACAATTAATGTGAATTTAAATTAAATAATACGTATCTTGTATCTAAACAAAATATTATTTTTAAATTATTAAATATTAATAGTCTAATATAAATAGTATCGAAAAAATATATAAATAGTTTTAATCGTTTTGTGATACTGGCAATTTGGAGTGTATTATCGGGCGACAAAACGAAGACTGGCGTTCAATTCGAGCTCTTTTTGCATTTTGGAACTCTTTTGGCTCGGACACTTGAGCGCATAGCCGAGGTCCATTTAGTAGTAGGTCAATGTTTATGATATTATTTTAAATGATAAAAAATGATACATTCACAATAAAAAATACTTACATATGGAATACAACTCCATCTTTTTTTAAACTTTAAGTATTTGACTGCTTTATGCACACGTTAACCGCACCGATTGGCATTTTTCAAAAAACACCTACTTCGGCGGAAATGATTTTTATAAGGATATAAATCTAGTGCGTTTATAAAAACGATTCCGTAAGCAGGTTTAATCAACGCACAAGATTTTTAAATTCAATACTTTGGCGGAGGGCAATAATCATGCGAGGCGAGTCCACTGTGTTAAATGGTCTAAAGGCGTCAACTCACTTGCCTGCCGCAGGGGCAATCTAGGGTGTAGAAATGGGGATTACCCTTAATTTCCTCCTTAATTGTGATGTGTGTATGAAAGCAGCGGTAATTTCCTAAGTCGGCCCTGTGGCTGGGCGGCAGGGGCGCAAGAACTTCCTTGCTCCCTAGATCATAGCTACCGCTTCCACGTGTGTAGCGCAATTGGAACAATTTCAATCAGTTCGTTAGTGACTTTCGCGCGCAGCACACTTAAGTGTGCTGCGCATACGTGAGTGTGTATGTGTGTTCAAGGATGTTAGTTCGATAGATAGATATTCTTAATTGCATGACACACAAAGTGTCTTATTCGTAAGAACTAATATATTGTTAACAGACGTAAATATTCATAGTTATTTATTTGTATTATTTATATTTGTATGTTGATGTGTATATATGTATGTATACGTCTGTATGCATATATTTGTATATATGCATAAATAGGAGATATTTCTATAGTATATTTGTTTTATATATTTGTAAAATTAATATATAACTTAGTTAATTATCATTTTTATTTTATTATTATTTTATACTGCTATACCTACGTCAAATTCTCGTGGGTTGACTGGTAGATTTTTTTTTGTCTTATTCCCTTTGTATTCTTTTATATTAAGGAATGCAATAAAGAATAAATAAATTATTATTTATGATCATTCACCTAATACTAAATGGACGGCGGATCTAGAACAAAATTCACGAAAAATGTGTCCCGAGTCAACCTATACAAACGTATTATATATAATTTTACTTGCGACAATTTATCAGCCTTTTAACTTCAACCAGAGGCTGCATTCTTTTCGCCTTATGAAGCTTTTAGCGAAAATTATCGGTATGGTTTTTTGTTTTTACAATTAATGTGAATTTAAATTAAATACTACGTATCTTGTATCTAAACAAAATATTATTTTTAAATTATTAAATATTAATAGTCTAATATAAATAGTATCGAAAAAATATATAAATAGTTTTAATCGTTTTGTGATACTGGCAATTTGGAGTGTATTATCGGGCGACAAAACGAAGACTGGCGTTCAATTCGAGCTCTTTTTGCATTTTGGAACTCTTTTGGCTCGGACACTTGAGCGCATAGCCGAGGTCCATTTAGTAGTAGGTCAATGTTTATGATATTATTTTAAATGATAAAAAATGATACATTCACAATAAAAAATACTTACATATGGAATACAACTCCATCTTTTTTTAAACTTTAAGTATTTGACTGCTTTATGCACACGTTAACCGCACCGATTGGCATTTTTCAAAAAACACCTACTTCGGCGGAAATGATTTTTATAAGGATATAAATCTAGTGCGTTTATAAAAACGATTCCGTAAGCAGGTTTAATCAACGCACAAGATTTTTAAATTCAATACTTTGGCGGAGGGCAATAATCATGCGAGGCGAGTCCACTGTGTTAAATGGTCTAAAGGCGTCAACTCACTTGCCTGCCGCAGGGGCAATCTAGGGTATAGAAGTGGGGATTACCCTTAATTTCCTCCTTAATTGTGATGTGTGTATGAAAGCAGCGGTAATTTCCTAAGTCGGCCCTGTGGCTGGGCGGCAGGGGCGCAAGAACTTCCTTGCTCCCTAGATCATAGCTACCGCTTCCACGTGTGTAGCGCAATTGGAACAATTTCAATCAGTTCGTTAGTGACTTTCGCGCGCAGCACACTTCACAATAGATATCAATAAAAAATGTGAAATTAGGACACTGGTGATAGAAGTGTATAAACAGCGGCTTCTTCACCCATTTTCTCCTTTTTGTTTTTTTTTTTTACGGCAGCACTGCAAGCAAACTGGCGCCATTCTCAACGCATGTATCCTCCGAGATGTACACTTTCATACTAAACGGCAGGCATGTGTATAAAGAGACAATTCTGATATTGTCCCGATCGCTGTTCATCCTAGATTGCCCTGCGGCATGCAAGTGAGTAGCCGCCTTAAAACCGAGACAGACCAGACGACTTTTTTTGATTCTCATTAGCACAGTGTTGCCAACCAGCCAATTTCTTGATTCCGCTAAGGACTGACAGCTGCCAAGTAGCGCCACCAACAGGTTTAATATTATAACTTCTAAATCAGAGCGCTGTTTTTCTGATTTAGACGTAATAATATTAATAGTGATATAAGTATACCCTTTTTACCATTGGATGGTTATCATTGATTCGATGTTTTATGAAAATACATCGATACATCGAGTATATCAATAACTTTCCAAAACATCGGATCGGTTCGATGCATCGTATTGTAAACATCGAGTGAATTCGATGCATCGATGTATATCGAATATCCCTACATAAAATTATATGTCGCAAATTTTATTTCATTGTACATAAAGCTAATTTTCTAAAATAAGTTGACCCCTCATTGTATGGAAAGCCTATACAATACGAGATCAGCTTATACTGGTGTTGCTCTTATGGTGAAAGGATCCGCCCATTGTTGGTTTAGTAGTAAGCTTGAGTTTTATAGTATTATAGTTTTTGTATATTTGTAATGTGACAGCCATTAACGTATGTAATTATATTGGTAGTAGGTCTATGCAAGTATATATATATATATATATATATATATATATATATATATATATATACAAGTCAAGCGCGAATCAACCATTGCACTGAAAGTTCTGTAGGTAGGTACCTACATTGGCTTGGTAGTAAGTTTACGCTTTGCATTTTACAATATTATAAACTTATAACAATATAGTGTAGTGTAGTATAGCCTCCACGACTATATATATATGTTAGTGTTAAGGTAGAATAAGAACAGTATAATTAAAGATTTAGTATCAACAACACGTCTATCTCTCATTTAACACTTAAAACATTACATGGCGACCCTGCCAGGCGGTGCGCTGCTACATTGCACGCGGACCGCCGGGCCTACATAAAGAGAAAAAAAAAATTACAAAAAAAAATGGAAATCATCATGGATTGACCAATTAAAAATAAAATTATATTATAACAGAATGGACGCAATACCGGATGTGACGAAAAATAAATGAATATGAATAAAAGAAGAGGCCACAATAATAATTTTACAGAAGCTGATTGAAATATAAAAAGTATAATGAACATGAAGTAATATAATTCAAATGTATAATAGTACCTACTATGAAAGCAACTAAGAAAGAATGAGGAAAATAAAAAGTGTTTTTTTTAAAAATATAATTACCAAAGAACAAAATTCAAGAAACGGCAGATTAAATTAAAAAGGAAAGCAGCGGTTGTACTCTTGCAAGCTTCGTCCAGAAGAACAAAGAAGAACTTAAGAGGTAACTTCGCACCTGTGTGATTTTAATTCCATTTAAAACTTTATTTATCAATTTGAGGTTGTTTTTATATTTTTTTTTTGCTATAATATTTGTTGAAGTTAAGTATTAAATATTCTATATTTAATACACGTATGTTTAAATTGAATTTATTTATCAGATAACTCACGATACAATTGATTTTTCAATATTTTTACCACTATTTATGTGTATAAAAAATGTAATCATAATACAATATTAAAAAAGCACATTACATTTTAGGCACTTATGGCATTTGTATTAAGGCACAAGGCAATTTTATATTAAATTTTATTTAGTTATTGTTTATTGTTTCATATTATTTTTATAACTGTGCAGGATACAATACAAAAACGAATGAAATAATATAGTAGTAGATTACATTTTTAAATCTACCATGGTTTATCATAAATTAATTTTTCATTTAGTTAAAATAACACCGATCATATTTTTCGTTGTGATTTTTTATTCTGTAGTAAATTTTATTTAAATGTAAATATTCAATTTGAAAAGGGTTATAAATAATTCGGTATTAATAAGTGTTAGGTTTTCTTTTCTTTTATAAAGGCAGTGACTTTAAAGTTATATATTAACCTACTTAAAAATATTTTTTTTCTTTTGAATGTCAAAAATTAAGTAAGTAATTATTGTTTTGTTGTGTAAAGTTTATATTTGTTACAGTAATTATTCGATTATTTTCTGTAAACGATATAGTAAATACTAGTGTAGTATAGCCTCCAATTCCGTTTATTGTAATCGGTTTCTTTTGTAATGAAATGTTTAGTTTACTAAGCGTGTCATATTTAATCACACATAAAGAAGCGCCGGTATCTACGAGCCATCTACATTTGATACCATCTATTGCTAACTCAACACAATTACTATATTCGCAACTAAATATATTATTGGTCTCGAAAAAATTCTAGGTTATTTTCACTATTATCGTTATTAGGGTTAATTTCAATATTTTGAGAACTTTGCGATACGCGATATTCTGGTGTTATAAAATGAACTCGCTGGGCATTTTGACCACGAAAAGATCCGCGATTCTGGTATGAGTACTCACCATAATTACCTTTTTTCCCGCGGTGTTGTTGATTTCCACACGAAAACTTTTGGGGTACCGGTTTCCTCCAATTCACATTATTTTTTGCTTGGGTATGCCAAGGATATGTTTGTCGTGGTACATTATTGGATGTATACCTACCACGAAAATTTTTACGCGTTCCTGAACCACCTCGATTTCCGAAATAAATCGATGGTTCGGTGTACTCGCTAGGTCGAACACTAGATGTCTCCTCATCCTTTGCAGCTCTAATTGTTTCTTTTAACGTACTATAATTGCGTGCTGACAAAATAATACTGAGTTGTCGGTTTCGCAAGCCATTTGTGAAACTTTTAATAGCGATCTTTTCATTTATAGGACGTAAAATTTTATGCGCGTTTTGGTCACCATCGGCTTGGGAAATCGTCAAATCTACGAATAATTATTCGATTTTATTGCCATAATTATCTAGGGAACTACTATTTTGTCTTATTTGCATTAGTTCGTTATGAATGGAAGTGTAAGATTTCTTTGTTAAAAGGTGGTTCCGCATATCACTTATAAGCGCCTCGCATGAGTCATAGGAATCTAATAGGCGTAACTTAGCACCTTCATTCAAACGAGTATTTAACACAAATTTTATTAACATAGACTTACCTTCTTCTTTAAGCGAAGAGCTATATAACTCTATCGAGTCCATCAAGGTTTTGGTGACCGATTCCTCGCCCGTCATCACTGGCAGGAGTGACACAGCAGTTTTAAAGTCGAAACTTTCCATGGTGAATATTTCGCTTTGAATAGTGCCCTTGGAAGTTGATTGAGAGCTGTAATCCTTACTACAAAAGTTTTCTATTTGTCCATATAAACTCTTAATTAAATCGCAATATGATTGTATTTCAATTAATGCATTACTTTTAATTTGTTTACTTTCTATCTCTTTATTTAAAATTATCAAACAATCATCAAATTCTTTACGTAATTGTACTGATTCCTTAAGTTTTTGTTGCAAAATGCTTTTAGTTCGCTTATCATAACTTCATCTCATCTTGTACAAGCAACACGTCTCCTTCATTCAGCACCTTCCGAGTTCCGACATTACAATAGTTTTCGCCTTGTATTACATACTACACACACATATATATATATATATATATATATATATATATATATATATATATGTGTGTGTGCGTGTGTGTGTGTGTGTGTGTGTGTGTATATCAACGTCATTACAGCCCTTCACAAATCCACTGCTGAACATTGACCTCCCCCCCAAGGAATGCCACAAAGCACGGTCCTGAGCCACCAGCTTTCATCTACTTATTGCCTGTCTTACCAGGTCATCACTCCATCTACATCTAGTGGGGGGTCGCGCTACACTACGCCTACCGGTGCGAAGCTACCACTCGAGAACCTTTTTTCCACATCGGTTTTTGGTTCTTCTATCTATATTGCCGGCCCATTGCCAATTCAGCTTACTAATCCGTTGGGCTATGTTGGTCACTCTGGTTATACTGCGGATATCCTCATTTCTAAGTTTATCACGCAGAGAAACCCTAAGTCATTTATATCTAAACAAATAAATAAAATTGAAGTGTCTGTTTGTAACGTCGAAATAACAGATTTTTAATATATGCATATGAAAGTATATACGGTATTTATAACAAATTTTTAAAATTTTTGTCTGTCTGTCTGTTTGTTCCGGCTCTTCTCCGAAACGGCTGAACCGATATTGACCGGACTTTCACTGGCAGATCGCTGATGTTATAAGAAGTAACATAGGCTACTTTTATTTTAGAATAGAATAGAATAGAATAGAATGATTTTTATTCAATATGGATTATTACATAATACTTATTGAAAGTCATTATTTTAATTACCACTGGTTCGGAAAATACCTCTGTCCTGGGAAGAACTAGCAAGAAACCCAGCGGGACTTTTTTTTTAAACATAATTTCACTTATCAATAATTTTGTTTATACAATTTTAAATGAATTTTCATAGAACCAGCATGGTGGCGATCACCTTATTCCCAGGGGTTATTTTCATTCATGTATTCCTTGATATTATAATAACCCTTTTTGTACAGTTTTCCTTTAATAAAACTTTTAAACTTGTTTATTGACAAACTTTGAACATGTTCTGGGATTTTGTTGTAAAAGCGTATACATTGCCCCATAAATGAATTACTAATTCTGTGGAGTCTAGTAAGTGGCATTACAAGCTTATGTTTGTTCCTAGTGTTTAAGGTATGAACATCCTTATTCTTATTAAAGCTATTTATGTTTTTATGTACATACATTACATTTTCATAAATATATTGCGATGCCAAAGTTAATATGTTTATTTCTTTAAATTTTTCTCTGAGGGACTCTTTACAATTTAGATTATAAATCGCCCGTACTGCTCTCTTTTGCAAAACAAATATAGCTTCAATATCAGACGCATTACCCCATAGCAAAATTCCATAAGACATTACGCTATGAAAGTAACTAAAATACACTAACCTAGCTGTCTCAACATCTGTGAGACTTCTAATCTTTCTTACAGCATATGCTGCAGAATTAAGTCTGCTTGCTAATTTAGATATATGGGGGCCCCATTGAAGTTTCGCGTCAATAGTAATACCGAGAAAAACAATGGTATCCACAAGACTCAACTCCTCCCCATTTAAGAGCACATTGGTTTTCGAATGTTTTACATTAGGTATTGTAAATTTAATACATTTTGTCTTATTGCCGTTTAAGAGCAAATTGTTGGCGTTAAACCAATGTACTAGTTTCGATAGAGCATTATTTACATCGTCATATTTAATTGACTGCCGTTTTAGTTTGAAAATTAAAGAGGTATCGTCAGCAAATAATACTATATCGTGATTGTCCCCTACAAGATAAGGTAAGTTATTAATATAGATTAAGAACAGGAATGGGCCAAAAATCGAGCCCTGAGGAACGCCCATTGATACTACCGATCCGGAGGAACATTTACCATTAATGACGACTTTTTGAGTTCTGTTACTTAAATATGAAGTAATAAGTCTAAGCGCCAAATTTTTTACACCGTAATGTTGTAGTTTCCTGATTAATGTACCATGATGAACACAATCGAAAGCCTTGGAAAGGTCACAGAAAATACCTAAGGCATCTTGTGAATTCTCCCAGGCATTAAAAATATATATCATAAGCTCAACCCCCTCGTAAAACCAAATTGATTTTTATGAAGTAATTTATTTGTATTAAAAAAATTAACAATATATATATATATATATAAATGAATCGTGATTTTTAGGACAAGGTTTGTATAAATATAAGATGGATAGATAGGTAAGTATGTAGGTAGGTAGGGCAGCGTAGGTAGATAGGTATGAATGAAATGAAATGAATGATTTTTTATTCAATATAGATTATTGTATAATTCTTATTGAAAGTCGTTTTTTAATTTACCACTGGTTCGCATAAAAAATCTCTGTCCTGGGAAGAACCAGCAAGAAACCCAGCGGGACTTTTTTTAAACATATTTAAATTTACAATAAATTTATTATGTTACAATTTTTGAATGAATTTTTATAGAACCAGCATGGTGGGGATCACCTCATTCCCAGGGGTTATTTTCATTTATATATTTATTTATATTATAATCACCCTTTATGTACAATTTTTCTTTAATAAAACATTTAAACTTGTTTACAATCATCCAGATCCGGAACAATTATTTGTAGGCCATACAAATACTTGTTCCGTGCGGGATTCGAACCCACGGACTCCAGCGCAGCAACTCATTGCTAAGCCTGTGCGCCATGGAGTAACGATAAAGTAAGGACGGATAAACAAGTTACAGTTTTATTTCTTTATAGTTAGATAGGTAGGTATTTACCGAACACACTTATATTTTTTATTACTAAGTGCTTGGCTTCTGAACTTCGGGTCGCGGGTTCGATCCCCATACGGAACTAATATTTTTATGGCCTACAGATACAGACAGAAATTTGTGTTTGTAATCGCACCGTCTCCGATTCAGGAGAAATCCTGGAGTGGGGCAACGTTATAAAAAAACAACTACTACATAGATACCTATATTTTACTTATACCTAAATTTCTACATATTCGTAATCACTAACACTGTAAGTAGATAGGTCGGTAGATAATTCATTACGTTTATCATATGTTCGTCCGTTTCTTTACGCCAACCCAGTCGCTTTTTTTTTATTACGCTTATTTCCCATTGCGCCAACACTATAAACCTAAGTATCTATTTCAATATTTTAAATTTACGTCGTCCTGTTACGTAATGTGTGTTCTGGGCGCAAGCGACACAGCTCTCCCGTTCGAAAGCCAAAGCGGGTCCTTAGTATAAAAATATACTCTGTGGGAGTGAGCGGCGGTGTCGGGCGGCAGGGAACAAGCTTTAAAACCACTATAGTTTAGGTAATTTCTTTTTACGGTGAAAATAATGATAATTAAAAAAAAAGATAAGCACTGCTTTATAGTTATTTCAGTTAGTATGCAAAGTTTCATGATCTAATTTGAAGTATTTTTTGAATACCAGTGGTTTATTGTTCAGTTTGGAGGTAACTTTGGATTTTTTTTCTATCGAGAAAATTTTATGGAATCGTGTTTTCGTCTAAGATAGTACTTAAGATTAATCCTCAACTTCACCATATATTTATTTCAAAATCAATGCTGCAGTATTTTCCGCATAACGGAGGATCATGCTAAGCCATTTGAGCTAGTATAGGCCCTTAACAACAGTGATCACGTGACTCTGTTTTGTGTTCCATTTTAATTTAAGACATAAAATTCCCAAATAAGTGTTTATAATTACTGACTCACCTATTTTGGTAATTCCTTGATGTTTTTTGATAAAACCACTATGATTTTCACAAAACTTACGACGCAAGACGTCATATTGATTTTTGTTTTTACTTACGATAACTCGCGGACGAAGTTTGTTGCGTAATGGCGGGTGCTAGACTTATTATTAGTGTGAATGTGTGCGTGACCCCTTGTACGTACAAGCGAGCTGACTTATTTTGGGTGTCTCGCTGAGTTGTGTAGCGAGATTCATTCCGATTTATTCCGCCTTATTTATACGTCCATGGTGGTCGCATTAATCTCACCGATGATCTGCGTGAGGGACGGCCTTCTACGGCGACGACTGAAGATAACATCAGTGTTACACAGTAATCTATGATCAGTGTTGTGCGGCGTATGATAGAGACTGACAAAAGAGTGGACAGGAGATTTGGACAAGCTTAGGCATCGGTATGAGTCAAGTGCACAAAATCTTCCATGAACATTTAGCGGTCAGGAAGCTTTGTGCCCGGTGGATACCTCATAATTTGACAGAGACTCAAAAACTCCGTCGTGTTGATTGGTGTCGTGAAATGGTTCAACGATTTAATGGAGGTGACTCAAATGCTGTGTTCGACATACTTACGCGTGACGAAAGCTGGATTTATTGTTATGATCCTGAAACTAAAAGACAGTCTGCTGTCTGGGTGTTTCCTTCCGAGGAGTTGCCAACTATGTTGCCAAAGTGACGAGAGGTCGAAGCGTGGGACAAAAGATGGTGGCCTCGTTCTTCGGAAGGACAGGAACAGGTCCTTACGCAACAATTGTTTTAGAGGATCAAAAAACAGTTACTGCAGAATGGTATTGTATTCTATTATATTGTTTGCCACTTGTTTTGGAAAAAGTTTGGGAGAAACGACCTCGCAGTAGGATCCGCCTTCACCACGACAACGTCTCGTTGCACACCGCCAAGTAAACAATCGACTGCTTGGCGACGTCAGACGTGAAATACTGGGTCACCCGCCCTATAGCCTCGACCTCGCACCTTGCGATTTTTATTTATTTCCGAAAATAAAAGAAAAACTTCGAGGAAAACGTTTTATGGACGCCGAGAAAGCAGTGGCTGCGTTTCAAAATGCCATCGAAGAGACCCCTAAGGACGACTGGGCAAACTTGCTAGTTTGTTCAGTTTTTGATCTTCTAAGAACTTTCAGTCTCACCCTCGTATAATCTTAATATCGCAATTTACAACATATTTGGCTTTATATTACTGAGTTTTGATGGCGCTAGCATTTGTTATTAGTTTGTGGTTTTGATATACTCGTATAATAAAATTCAATAGGGTTGTCGACTTCGCGAGCACACAGTCCATCTAATGGTAAATCGCTGCTATGGCCCATAGACATCTACATCTATCCTCGTTTGCAAATCAAAATGCAGATGCGAGCCGTGAGGACTAAGATAGAATGCCTCTTTTCTAGTAAAAAGGGTCTCCGGTTTCTACACTCACCATACGAAACACAGCAGCATTAAGTTGCTAGTTTACGTTGGTTTTCTGTGAGAGCGTGGTTCTTCCCCGATCGAGCAGGCCCATTCGTGCTACAACTATACAATTAATATAGCTGCAGGATGGCTCTACCACGTCCTTGTCTATAATACTGAAAGATGTTCTTTCTACCCATATCTGTTAACAACTAAAGTCGCCGACAACAGATAAGTATCAAATACTGTTGTTATTGATTCACAAAGCCTAGAGCAGGCTCTCTCAACCTCTTTTTGACCAGGGACCACTTTAATTTCTGTGATGTAAGTGCTATTAGCCTATGAGGCTCTTACAGCTTTATCTAAAACAGGGCTCGTGGCCTGAAAGGCCAAGCTATTTAAAGAAAAGGAAAAGGCAATGATGGGGACGAGGATGATGTTCGTTTATGATTTGGTATTGTTACCAATCATCATGTCCCCTCTGTTGAGGTTTTTGAGCTATCTAATCGCTGTCCGAGTGGGGGTGAACCCCCGCCTCTGACTGCTTAGCTTATGTCGATCGATGTTTTGGGCAGTATACGGGTGTACAGTACGCGGTGTGTTCTGAAATGCGTCGTGGTTATAGGTGGGTCCTATACGTGTGGGCAAAAGCTATACTTGTATAAGACATGATAGATCTAACGCAGGTTTTGTACAGGTGGAGTTTGTATCTTAGCGATAACTTACTCTTCTTGTTAACAAGGAGGTGGAGACGGCCAATGACGGCCTTGGCTCTGTTGCAAACTACACTTATGTGTTTCGCGAAACTCATGCGGACGTCGAACGTGACTCCCAGATATTTGACCGAGTTTTCCTAAGGGATGGGGCGGCCGTATAAGGAGATAATCTTTTGGCCCTCGAATCTTTTTTGGCTTTGAACTCCGTTGAAAGTATATTACTTCAATTTTTTTGGGATTCACTTCGAATCTCCATAGGCGGAACCATTCGCCTATGCCGTACCGTCGCTGCAGAGGGCAGTGTTTACCAATGAGTCCTTAGTAATATCATTCGTGAAGAGTGTGAAGAGGAGTGGAGACAGGACGGAGCCTTGTGGGACCCCGGCCTTTAGAAAACGTTTCGTGGAACGGGTTTCCTCTACTCGATAGCGTAAGGAGCGATTGGTAAGGAAAGCTCAGATGATGTGTACGAGCCTATCGGTCTATAGAGCTAGCCAGACCTTATCAAATGCCTTTGCAACATCAAAGAAGAGTTCAAAGAGTTCAAGAGGAAGAAGGTTTGTGATTAAAGTCAGACAGAATATATTCTGTTAGGTGATGAATTTGGTGAGTACACGAATGTTCGGCTCTAAAGCCAAACTGCTCGTCGGGGAGAAGTCTGTTAATTACAGTAAAGTGACGAAGGCGCTTTTAAATTGTATAATTTACCCCATGTGTTGAGTAGATTGATGGGCCTGTAGCTGCTGGGTCGATTTCGCGGTTTCTCTGGTTTTGGTATCCCTATTAATCATAATCATAATCATAATCTGGGAAAGAGCAGCTCGAAAGAAGCGCGATGAATTTTCCTACGAGGAGGTAAATTAGTGGTGCCGGAAGAGATTTGATCACCTTTTCGCTGAAGCCGTCTGGCTCAGAGGCTAATCCATGCTTAAGGATTTTTAAGGTTTCTGTGACTTCGTCAAAAGTCACAGGATCGAGTGGTCGTCCGCTGGTGGTAACACAGACCTACGTTTGACTTCCGCTTCTACCTCCAATAAGTGCGCGGGATCTGTTGGTACGCCGGATGGAGTACATTAGCTCTCTAGACTGTCGGCTAGACATTCGGTTGTTTCGAGGTTTTCTAAGACGAGATCGGGATGGTCTAGCCTCACGAAAGGTGGCATGGGAGGAGATTTCTCCAGTTTTAGAGCTCTAGATAGTTTCAAAAAGGCGTCTTGAGAAGGTTCTATTCTTTCTGAGAGGTTTTCCCATTTGTCGTTTCTAAATTCGGGTATGCGTTATTTAATCTCGTTTTGTAGAGAGCGTGACTGAATTTTGCTATCTTCTGTACGATAACAGTCACAAGATTTTAGCGCGGTGTTCTTCGCTCTAATCAGTTGTCGAAGATCTGCCGGAAGCGTCGTGTACCGATCACTCGACACATGAACCTTACGGCAGCATTTTTCGACCGCTGAATTGAGGTGAGTCGATAGGCTGCTAATCGCCCTATTGGCTTCCTCCGATGAGTCTATCTTGTCCGGTATGGTATCTATATGCTGGGAGTTATGCCAGTCGACGATGGTTTTGGTCTGAAGGACCTCACCTGCCAACCGGCCCAGATAGTAGTATTGATCCAATAGTAAGGATAAGTATGGTACTAATCTCAATTCTGAAACTTCTGAAGAAGTATCGAAATTGAGATTAGTATTTAACAGTGGTAGAGCCACGCGGCAGCTTTTGCTGTCGCACGGATGGGCCGGCTCGAACCGGGGTGGTACCACGACCTCACAGAAAACCAGCGTGAAGTAGAGGTTTACCTCTGCGTTTCGCTTGATGAGTGCAGGTGGCCGGAGGCCACTTTTACTGGAAATGAGGCATTCCATCTTAGTCCTCACGGGTGACAACGCATCTACATTTTGATTTGTAATAGAGGATAGATGTAGATGTCTATGTGCCGCAGCAACCACTTACCATCAGGTTGACTGTGTGCTCGTTTGTCACCCTTATCCTATAAAAAAAAGTACCGACATTGAGGTTAGTACATTAGTAAAACTAGAGTCTCGGAAGTTTAACTTTAGTACCATAGATAATCCTTGAACTAGAAATAATCTTTGTTTTGAAACAAAACCTTTGCATGCTATACCTAGTCAGGTCATAAGTATTGTCACACAGTAAAAACTTTTTTTTTAGAATGCTGGCCACAAAAAAGTTTATTGAATTCGAATTTCGAATTGTTCATGAAAATAAAACTGTATACTTTTTAGAATTTTACTCATTTTTAAATATGGAGTGGACGCTTAAAGAAGACCGTGTTGCAGTTATTGCGTTGCATCGTTGCGGTTACGCGCTAATTCAAATTTTTGACATACTGAAAAATTTGAATATAACCAAAAGATTCGTTTATCGTACCATCAAACGATACAATGAAGACTCTAGTGTAGATGACAGGTCAAGAAGTGGTCGCTCTCGGTCTGTTAGGACTCCAGCAGTGATAAAAGCTGTAAAGTCGCGAATTCAAAGAAATCCCAAACGTAAGCAGAAATTGTTGGCCCTTCAGATGGGGTTAAGCAGAACCACGGTGAAAAGGGTGTTAAATGAAGACTTAGGGCTTCGGGCATATCGAAGAAAAATAGGACATCGTTTGAATGCTCGTCTAATGGACCTGAGACTGAAGAGATGCCGCGCTTTGTTGAAGCGGTACGCGGGAAAATAATATCGGGAAATTATTTTTTCCGATGAAAACCTTTTTACCGTAAAAGAGAGCTACAACAAACAAAATGATAAGGTGTACGCACACAGTAATGAAGAAGCGAGCAACCGTATTCCGCGTGTCCAACGAGGTCATTTTCCATCCTCGCTCATGGTATGGTTGGGAGTTTCTTATTGGGGCTTAGCAGAGGTACATCTTTATGAGAAAGGTGTAAAAACGAATGCAGTTGTGTATCAAAATACAGTCCTGATGAACCTTGTGGAACCTGTTTCTCATACCATGTTCAATAACAGGCACTGGGTATTCCAACAAGATTCGGCGCCAGCTCACAGAGCGAAGAGCACACAAAACTGACTGGCGGCGCGTGAAATCGACTTCATCCGGCACGAAGACTGGCCCTCCTCCAGTCCAGATTTGAAGCCGTTAGATTACAAGATATGGCAACACTTGGAGGAAAAGGCGTGCTCAAAGCCTCATCCCAATTTGGAGTCACTCAAGACATCCTTGATTAAGGCAGCCGCCGATATTGACATGGACCTCGTTCGTGCTGCGATAGACGACTGGCCGCGTAGATTGAAGGCCTGTATTCAAAATCACGGAGGTCATTTTGAATAAACTTTAGTGTCATAAGAATCTATGTTTTGTTAAGTTCATTTTGGTATATAAATGGTTACATAATGAATAAACTTGTTTCAATTATTTTATATTAAACATGTGACAGAATTTATGACCTGACTAGGTATATAACTGTAGCAAAACATGTTGTTCAATTGTATAATATTTGTAAAACTTTTTCATACTACGTTTTAAGCAAATAAATATATTATTATTATTATTTGTAAATACGTTTTATTTAGTCCGTGGTTTAAACCTAGCATAGTATTTAAGTCCATGTTTTGGAATAAGGCGGTACTTACATGTCTAAAAACAAGGATTTATTTGCTACAAGCGCTAAATCTAGTTCCCAAAGCGCTAAAATGGCAGTACTGATTTTTCGTATATTATAAATACAATATCACGACATTTCGTTGCAAAATTTTTATTTTTGATCGGGTTCCGTTGTATGGCTTCGATGGATACAAATTTCTTCGGTAAGTCTCAATACGATTCATCGGCGAAAAATCTCAACACAGCAATTCAGAAAAGTTTGTAATTTGTACAACTCCATCTATTACGTCCTTTGTGTGAGAAAACATCCTTTTTATATCTCTTTTTGTGTTTTAAGTATAAATATATTAATTATTATGGAACGTTTTTTTACACACAAATCTTTTTATTACTATTTCTGAGATTTTATGGCGCCATTGAACAAATTCGAACCTACATTTCAAAATAATAATCATTACTTTCGATAGAATTAACCAATTTTAATAAAACAAAGATTAAATGTAACTCGAAGATACGCTTTATGATTTTCTTAACGATTTCTTTGAAAATAAAAGATGTTTACTTTAGACGTGATGCGTTCATATAATAACAGACAAATAGACATACAGACAATTCTAAAAATTATAAAATGTTCTTATTTAATTATTTTCAGTTCCCCATAATGATTTTAGCCACCAAAATATATATACAATGTACAGAAAGAGACACAACATGTTATCATCATTTTTATTATATGTATATATTTAAAGAGAGATGGCGCTGCTAATATCAATTCTAGAAATAAAAGAGATTAATTGACGCGATTGATACATTATAAAAAACGCAAGAGAACTTATAAATCAGTGCCTGCACAGTAAGCAAAAAATAAAGTTTGACTCTCGCCAAAACCAACGCAATTGTTAATAGCTCTTTTAAAATTTGATTTACCACATAAAGTACTCGGCGGTAAAGAATAAATTGAGTTTGTCAACACGCAGTAGGGCAGCGAGTAATATAATAAAGATTAGCAGTAAATATGAAAACTCATCTACAGGAAAAAACCACATTTGCAATTGCATTACATTTTCACAACACCACCATCTATCGAAGAAATGGGTTAACTATTGTGCTTCAGATTTAGTTAATAAGGTTAATATATTTTGTATAATATATTTAATACGTTCTTTAATACTTTTGTTTACTGCGTTTTAGATATACATAATTATATCATTTTTTTACATAATTTAACTATGATTTATGATATGATATTAGTTTAAAATGCACTTGATGACTCAAACAAAGCCACCGTTGAGCAAATTCGTACCTATACTTCCCTACTCATACTTCAGAATATTTATCATAACTTTTGATGGAATGAACTGATTTTAATGAAATAAAGACTAAATGTAACCCGAAGATACACTTTATAATTTCCTTAACAATTCTTATGATATAAATTAGTACTTTATACGTGATACGTTAACAAACAAACAGACAGACAGACAGAAAATTCTAAAAATGGTAGAAATGTATTTAATTACTTATTTTTAGTACCCCTCAATCACTTTTATTACAAAAATATAAAATGTACAGACATCTGCTATTTACAGTTTTATTATATGTATAGATAAAATTTCACTTTTATCTTAACTTTTATGCCGTACTTGTGGTTGAAAATTATATATTAGTTGTATATTAAAATAATAGGCATACTTTAGTTGCCATAAACCACTCGTGTTAGTTATTGAATTTGAAAGCTTGGAATTTCTTTAATATGTAATGTAATAAGTATATCTATACATATACAAATAAATAAAATTGAAGTGTATGTCTGTAATGTCAAAATTACAGCTTTTTACTAAATGCATATGGAAGTATAAACAGTACTTATAAAAAAACTACAATTTTTTAAATTTTTGTGTGTTTGTTTCGGATAATCTCCGAAATGGTTGGACCGATGTCATAATTAGTTTTATTTTCGAAAAACAATTAGGGTTCCGCGCAAAAACATAAAACCCTAAATAACACGCTGGCGAAGTTGCAGGGAACAGCTAGAATAAAATGTAAAATATTTTTAAACTTGGTAAAAATATTATAATAAACAATAGGTAATTATTTTTGACTGTTATAATTGGTGAATTGAAAGTGCAAAATTATATTTACGGTAAATTTGTATAAGTTTTCTATCAAAAAATTGCCGCCCCAGTAAAATAACAAAACAATATAAGAACAAAATACTGAATAGTAACTAAATATATGTTATATAGGTAAAAAAAAATGGATATGAAGGCACATTGGTTCACAGAGATCATTAGTCAAACTGATATATATATAGGCTTAGACTAATGTCTAATATTCCCAAAATAATACTTTAAATTTTGTTTTTATGTGTCTTAAAATGGCGACAATTTGCTAAACAGCCTAAACGGTATTTAGAGAGTCATATAGTTTTAGCAGCTGTACTACTTATGTATGTTATGGATTATATCATAAATAGACTTAGACTTGATTTTTTGTATTTTATATTAAAGCATAATATTTTATCTTTCATTTGGCTCCATGCTATGGACGGGGGATATATTATGTATTATGTAAATAGTATATCTATAGTATTTCTACTCATGTCAAACGGGGATATAGTTCTCCCCATTGCCGTGCTTTGGCATAAGGACAAGATAATTTTATCCCTTGTCAGTGGATATAATCGGTGGATAAATTTTTGTCCCCAGACAATGATAACCGTGCAGGGATTCTCATTATCTGTTCGTGAATTGTCATCACAATCAAAATCACAGATTTAAAAAAAAAAGTTATTCATGTCTTATATTGTGCAGATAACCCCTTTCGATTTCGATATAACAGCCATCGCTTATCCTCTCAGCCAGCCCTCACCGCCAGAAAATTAATCTTAAAAGGAAAATATGCAGAAAAGTTTCGTAAATATTTTCATAATCAAGTCCTACTTACACAAAGTCCTACTAATTTCACATAATTACCACTACTAACTCCAAAGTTCAAAGGTGGACTCTAGTCCACTATAGATTTCAAGAATAGAATCATTTTCATAATAATGTTTTATTTTGAATGTGATTACTTTTATTTTTATAATGGCAGTTTCTTACAAAGTTCCAAGGGTGAAACTTGAAAAACGGTAAAAAAAGCAGGTTAGAATGAAGGTATTTCTAAATTATCAATAATTAATGACACTTGATATTGTTCAATGTGTCATCTAAACGAAACAATCAAAATGGATTGTAACCGTTACAGAATCAAAACATGTATATTAGAAAAAAACGAAACAGATTTAGTAGACTTATTAAACCGTGGATTTAACCCAAACCTTGAAGGTGGATGGCCAATAAGACTAGCAGCTCGGCATGGATTACATTCCATTGTCAAATTGCTAATCCAATATGGAGCCAATCCGCATCTTATAAGTGAAGCTGGTGAGTTTCTTTGTATTTCCTGATTAGTTTCTAGTTATATAATTACTACGATTAGGTAATAAATCTATCGTAACAAAATCAAATATATTTTAGGTGCATCTACTCTACAATTAGCGGTATATTCAGGCTCTTTTTGGAATTCGAATAAGTGGGATTTCCTTTTATCGAGCTGCGATTCATCTCAGTTAGCAGATGGTGCTGCTGTAGCAATTATATTTTACAATATAGCAGCACTTAAAAAGATTATGGAAACAGGACGATGCAATACACACATTCCAACGTCATTAACTGGTCAGGGTCATACTTATAACATAAATTAGAATTATTACATTTACTATTTTATGGGATTAGATCGTATAATTTTTACTTAAAATTTTAGGGAAAACATTAGAGGAACTAGCGAAGGGCTATAAGTTACAAAATATTCTACAGTCATCAAGAATACAGAGCAATATCAACGATATTTCACCCTTTTCTTCGCCAGGCAATACGCGACAAAACATGGCGGTATAAATAATTATTAGTATTTTTTTTCAGTTTATGCATTGTAAGTGCTACATTTCTTAAAGCAAACCAGACACTTGCGTGTAGGACTCGTGCCCTGAGGGTTCCATATGAGCATAATAATTGTGTACCCATGTTAATAGTTTATCTATTCCGGGAATTATAGGTATGATAAACGTCTAACATTGTTCTAATGAAAAGTAAGTTCCCAAGCAGCACACAAGCGTTATGAACATCAATATACCATCCCACATAGAAGTTAGAGTTCTTTTAAAAGCGTATAAGAGTGTTGAAAAGAGGTTGTATCCTTGTAAGAGTGGTTTATGAGTTATTATACTGCTCAAGCTGTATAAAGACTGTTTTTTGCGATTTAAGTAAGCTTGGAGTTCTTAATCAGAATATGAAAACTCTAGTACACAACTTTAAGTATTTTGTATTTATTATTCTTATGGTGTCATTGTATACTTTGTAAATACAGTAGTTCTATGACTTCTGTCTATGAGAATGATATAAAACAAAATAAAAATAACAATATGTAATACAACTTAAATCTGTATAAGTGACAGAATATCGCCGTTTTGCATGCGCTGCGTCTTTATATTGTGCTAGTGAACAAAATTAATGTGTTGATAACACATTAACATGTGAAAGAAAAGAAAAAGATTTGGTGCAATTAAAATATCATGTTAAATCCAAATTAAATTTATCAAATACTGTTCCCAAGACAAGGTTTGTCATCTTTTATGGGTGTCTCTAAAGAAAATTATAAGTTATGTTGAAAAAACTACTATACAGCGTAAGTAATAAAAATATCCTATTATAGAACTGATTAAAAACTAATGGCTGCATGATATAATCCATAACATACATAGTACAGCTAGTAGACTGGTAGAGAATGCCTTAGGCATTAAGTCCGCCTATATACCACATGTGTATATGAAGTTTTAAATAAATAAATAAATAAGACTATAAGACCCTCGAAATACCGTTTTAAGCTGTTTAGCAAATTGTCGCCATTTTAAGACACATAAAAACAAAATTTAAGGTATTATTTTGGGAATATTAGACATTAGTCTAAGCCTATACCATTACTTTCAGGTTGACTAATGATCTCTGTGATCCAATGTGCCTTCATATCCATTTTAATATTTTAACCTATATAACCAATATTTAGTCACTATTCAGTATTTTGTTCTTATATTGTTTTGTTATTTTACTGGCGCGGCAATTTTTTGATAGAAAACTTATACAAATTTACCGTAAATCTAATTTTGCGCTTTCAATTCACCAATTATCACCGTCAAAACTCAACTGCAATCCGAATATAATATGTAGTAATATTTTTTTTGTTTTGTTTAAAAAACGTTACCCCCACACTAGGATTTTAAATATAATGTTAAGACATTAAATGTCGCCCTCAGTCAATAAACGTTCTTTTTATTTTATATTCATTTATAATTCCGTTAAAAACCCAATTTAGAACGTTTGTCTTTAAAAGTTACTCTTTTAAAGACAAATCTCTCAAACAATATCTGTAGTATAAATAGTTTCCTTGCATACCAAATAACAGCTGTAATACAGCAGTTATACAGCCTCGTTTATGCTTATACCGTACAGCGCTACTAATGCATAAAGCTGCATAATTTGTGCCAATTTTTTACTTATAAAAACTGTATAAGCGCTTATACAGCTTTTATACAGCCAGAAAATACGGCCTCTAGTATAAAAACGATACAGCTCGTATACATCAGGGCTCGTAATAGGGTTGAAGAATTAGCTTTGCAGTGGGAAAAAATGTTATCCAATAGTCGATAAAAGTTTAAGTTACAGCCTATATATGTCCCACTGCTAGGCACAGGTCATTTCTGAAAGGGTTTAGGACAAGGAAATGTCAGTCGCGCTGCCCCAATGCGTGTTGGTGAACTTCACATGTCTCCGAAATATTTTTTTGTTCTTATTTTTCAGATATGCATGTTTCCTCACGATGTTTTTCTTCACCGCCTAGCATAGGGTTAAATCGGCACTTAAAATTGCAATTAACAATTTCATTGGAGCCGGCGGGGAATAAACCCCAGGTCGGCTCGACAGCGGTAGGACCACGCTCTCACAGAATACCAGCGTAAAATAGCAGCTTAATGCTGCTGTGTTTCGTATGGTGAGTGTAGAGAACCGGAGACCTTTTTTACTGGAAACGAGGCATTCCTTCTTTGTCCTCAGGGGTGACAGCGCATTTGCATTTTGATTCTTAATCGAGGATAAATATGTCTATGGGCCTCAGTATCCACTTACCATCAGGTGGACTGTGTGCTCGTTTGTCACCCATATTCTATTTAAAAACGACGGTAAGTAGTGCCAAAGAAGTCGGACGCCTAGTGTTACTTAGATGTCACATCTGGATGGTCCACTTTCTACAGCGTAACGATTAGGATAAATGTTTCTTTAGTATGGGATACTTTCTTGTCCAGCTCTGAACTGTGTACGGGCTGATAAAGAGATAAGATATATGTACCTTCTGAATATGTATAATACCATAGCAATATTCCTTGTAAGTTTATTCATTTGATATAATTTGTATCATATTAATAAAACTTAAGCCTGTCTAAATATATAGATAAATTTTATTACAGGATTTAAGAACTACATTGACGCCTCCACCGGCCCACAGGAATTTATCACCTTCTGTCGCCAGATTCTTCGATCAAACCGCAACTCAAACGTCTCTTACTCCACCACGAAATAATATCGTACCGACGTTTTTACCTTTCACTGACCTATAACGAATGTGTATGTGAATTGAAAAATAGAACTTTTATTTTTTGACAGTTAGTTTAGCAAAGTAACAGCATTCAATGTACTTTTAAACATTTCGATATAGTAACATAAAACATTCTAATAATTCTCAAAATTTCCCTTTAGGTAAATATTAAGTAATTATTAGGTAGATTAAACGATATCTGTACTCTTTAACCTCGGCACTTTGAGGACGAAAATAGTATCTTTTAAATATCTTGTGATCAATTATGATTTTACAGTTACCTTGGCAACTAATAGCTCTGCCGGATTTCGATAAGTTTAATCACACGAGTAATAAATATTTATTAAAGATGGGGAGAATTCCATTGAGTGCTACGATTAATCAAAATCCAAAAGTAGTTTTCGGTATTATTAAGAAACGTCTACACAATCTAATTACTAACTGGAGTGGTAGCTGTAGCATGTAACTGATATTTAACTTTTCGTTCTTGAAGGCAAATCTCATTCGCTTTAAAATTTGAAATTCATTCATTATTTTCCATTAGATTAACTGGACTTTTAACTTTTGACCTTAGGTCAAATACAATCAAATTCTATACAAACATAATTACGGCGAATTTAAAATTAACTTTGATATCTAAATGAAGTAATCCTTCAAGTGGAACTCATTCATTGAGGTTAATTAAGAAATTTCGAGGAGCGCTTGAGATTGCAATTACGAATCCTACTGTCTAAAGGTCTGTCATAAAATTTTTCAAGGTCTCATTTGATTTGGAATCAAGATAGGTTCCGAGGAGTTATTAATAATATTTATATTTTTTTTATATAGAATACGGTGACAAACGAGCACACAGTCCACCTGATGGTAAGTGGTTGCTGTGGCCCATAGACATCTACATTTTATTGAATTTTATAATGAATTGTACTGTTTAACTAAAGTTGCGGAATTTAAAAAAAAACAACACATTTTTTGACGTTCTTAAAGCTCACGGGCTTTCGGGTCGCAACACACTCATTTTAGTAGTGGTTATAATCTGTTCATTTTAGCATGAGAGTTTTCTATTTATTTTGTTTTTATATACTTAAACAAATGACAAATTGGATTTTTTTTGAGGAATAATTAACAGATAATCAGAATACAATTTACAAAAGCCGCGGTAGTTTAGGTGCATAGCGCTCGCCATAAATTTTATTACGAAATGTCTGAAAAAAAAATAAAGACGTGAAATCCGCCGACACGCACCGGGGAAACGCGTTGGCCATTTCTTTGCCCTAAAAGCCTCTTAAAAATGAGTGTAGGATTATGCCTAGAAGCGGGAGGTATATAGGTTGTATTTTAATAACTAAGTAGTAGATATTCATTATTATCGAAATCTTGAATTTGTACTTTTAGAATACATTTGCAAATAAAAAGGAAAATATTTAAACAAGTCATTCAAAATACAAATTCAAGTCTTCGAAAATAATGAATATCTACTAGTCATTAAAATACTAGACTAAAATAATGGGTTGTGAACGACTACAAGGGTCGAAAAGTAACATGTTAAAGCGAACAAATTTCTATGTGATTGACATGATGTCGCACATTATATTCAACATTTAGCTAATCTATTATTTAAACTGAGCTACATTTTATTTAAACTGAGATGATTAATATATCGAAACCTCACCAAGAAATATTCTGATGAGCAGGGTAATATGGAGATAAAATTAGCCTACGTTGAAAATTAAAGTTTTAAGATATTAAAATGAACTATAAAAATTGTAAAATACACTTTTAATAGGTAATGTCAAGTTTTGTGTGAGTTTCTCAGAAGATATAGGTAGTTCTTAAGTCTGAATAAATAAATAAAATTTTTTTTGTATTTTGGTTTATTATAGGTAGGTACTTCTTTCATTATCAAAATTGTGGTTAATATTTATAGAATAATAGTAAATTCTTTGTAATATCACAGACAGTCTTAGCTTAAGTACGGTGAGAAAATGTTTTTATTTACTTTAAATCTCGTGTTAAAGTAAACCATGGTAGGTATGGTAATGTTTTTAAAATATACTCTCAATATTACAATTGACGTATTAGCAAATAATGATTAAATGAAATTATTATCTAATTAGTTAAATATGTAAATAATTTAAGAATTATTAATTTAAGTGCATGTTGGCAATTTATGACATTTTAATAAAGCCATATTATTAATCATATTTTTGGCCTTTTTATTCCAACGTTACTCTTTATCGAAGACGGCGAGGTGTTGATTGCTGGGTTGGAGTGCAAAGACTGACAGTTTGTGTTTCCTTATATGTTTCATTCATATCCTGCAAAATATTTAAGAATATAAAATAACTTAACTGTATACTACATAATATATAACTTAATTTTAAATGTACCTAATATCCAATGATTATAACTACAGCCCATCACAACGCCACCGCTTAACATAGGCTTCCCCTTATCATAAAGTACGGTCCTGAGCCACCTGCATCAGGGATGAAATACGCAGGTATACCCTGCGTATTTCATCCCGTCGTCACTTCATCCAGTGGAGGATCACTCAAAATTATGCTTGGCAGTTCGAGGCTGTCACTATAGTATGTAACGGAAATGCAGTGGTGAGATGTTTTGGGGATATTACGTCACCCTGTCTTACACCTCCCTGCGGTTGGAGAGGTTTGCTGCTGGTGCCGTATTTGGATAGACATGGTAGCGTTACTGTACAATCACATGAGCACCTCCATATACTGACTGTCAAGTTGGCACCGCTGAAGAGACTGTAGTGGACCAAAATTTCTGCTCCGATGTATGTGTGGTGATTGTAATAAAGCTGTTTCGGAAACTCGAGTTGTTCGAGAGGCTGGAAGTCGTCGAGTTTGTGGAAAGATTCATAACTACTTCCAAAAACAGGACAAGGAAATCTAACTGTTATACTTAAATAATTTTTTATCTCTATCTCTACGTAGTATAAAACAAATAAGTTGCTTGCCACCGTCTGTACGCTTAAATCTTTTAAACTAAGCTACTGATTTTAATGAAATTTTTTGTGTGTGTTTGAATGGGTCCCTAGGTATTTAGGTTAAAATTTGGACCCGTTAGGTGGCGCTGTTGTCGAGATCCCGATATCACCCGTGCGAAGCCGGGGCGGATCGCTAGTAAAGAATATGACTATCACACTTTCACACTTTTGTTCTATAGCGTTTACGTCTCTAGCGTAGCACCACCGTGAAGGACGGAATTAAATGATTTCTGAGAGACTAAGTATTGGTTTACCACCCGCTTTGCTGTGTTTATAATTGAACGTTTAGCGTAAACTTGTTTTAACAAACTTTATCTATAAAAGTATCAAAGATGTACTCTATTAACTCGATTCATATATTTTAAAAGTAGCTAAATAAATAAATACGTAAAAATTGCAATGGAAACACTTACTTCGTATCCGTTAAAGTCTCTTTCTTGGTTGATTAATGTCAATGGAATTCCAAGAAATTGAGACATCTTACTTTTCAGACAATTTAAAAATCTTGCGAGTACAGTTGCCTAAAACAGAATAATAATATAATGAAGTTCATAAAAAGAAGTACCTACAAAGTTAAAAAAAACCATTATTGATTTTTTTTACTTAGAATTAAATTGTTTCGATTATAAAATTAAAAAAATAACAAAATTTAAGTAATAGCAAAAAAGACGATTTTTCTAGCATTACTTGGTAGTAAGCTATCGCGCTTTTGTTTGTAATATACAAAATCAGCTTTCTCCAAGTACGTTCCTAGTCAATAAATTAACGGCTTATGGGTTTTTGTTGTTTATTCTTTTTAAGAAACTATAGAAGTTCCTTCTGTACCAAGAAGGCGTTTTAAATTCGTAACTCTTGCTAGAGAGTAGTGTATTCACTGTATTCTTTGATTTGCACATGGGCAAACTCCCAGGCCTGGAACAATTCTTTGTAAGCTATACAAATTGCTGTTTGGTGCGGGATTTGAATCTGCGCTCCACTGCCGGGAACTTTTAACTTACAACGAGATCTCATTTTTTAGAACTTTTGTCAGATATCCGACGGCAAAATATTTGGGTTTGTGATCTAAAGCCTCACTGGATATTCGGTAAGCATCCGCTTAATTTGATATAGAGAATTTCTAGATAAAGCCGTACTTTTTGAAAATACGTACCTCAGTAGATTTTGGCAATGGCGTAATGATGGGAAAATTAGACGTCAAGCATATTTTTGGATAAGTCAATGGCTCCCCACGCCAAAATCGAACTGCATAATAAGCATATTCCTCTTCAGGTAAACGATAACCATGCTTTAAAATGGAAGGAAATATTTTAAAACTCATAAAGAATTAAACTAAATAAAAAAAATTATCACAGATTACCCGGTAAGTGAATAACACTAGTAGTTAAGAATAATTAATAACATTTGTTCAATAGCAATCTATGTATGAAAACATATAAATAAAGTGTCAGTCTGTAATATTAAAATTGCTGCCTTTTATTAAACTCAGGAAGTTGTTTGCATATTATATGAGCAATTATTTTTAAAATATAGTCTGTCTGTCTGTCTTGGCTGTCAAGGGCTGAACTAAGGTTTGTTCGAAAAACGTGGAGGTTATTTTTTGTAAAACCAAAAAGCTTTTAAAATAAATGAATGGAAGTGATATGAAAAAAGTTTCAGACAAAACTTTTTTTTGTAATTTTTCTAAAAAAGGTTCTCACATTTTATCTTAGTTATGTATAGCTTTTAAAAATTTGATATAAAATAGATTTTTGATTTTACTTCGATATCATTTTATAACAAAAGTATGAGTTAAAGTGATAAGATCTTTTTACGTAAATTTAATAGATATTCAATTTTTATTTTTATTATTTCCCCATATCGCTCATACTTTTCGAGATATAGCAAAAAACTAAGTAAATAGTGATTTAACAATAACTAAACTATTTGCCTAAAGACCACTAACATAGATGTAGGTTTTTAGGTAGTTCTACGTGGTTGAAGTAACACAAAAGCTAGTGTAATAGAAATAAAGATCAACTCACAATGTTTTTCCAATGTCGTCGTAAATCCTTGTAACACCTGAAGTTACCTGATTCGGGCAACGTTTCATAATACTCCTCGACCACAGCTTTGTTCAAACTAATTAAAATTTAAAAGGTTACCTTTGAAGTCAATTATATTAAAAAAAGAAACAGAGGCAACCATAAGGACTGCCGACAGAAGTGAAAACACAATGATATATGCGTAACATGTACACAGGCCGCTATACTACGTGTCGTAAGTTGCGTATCTATAAGTTTCCCCCCCCCCCCACCAAAAATCGCTTAAGGCGGCTAAAGAAATTTTCACTTCAAAAAGAAACAATAACCTGAAAATGTGCGCCGTTATAAATTATTAAAAAGCTGCAAACCTTGGTAGTACTCTGACACAGTCGCTGGGTTTGTATTTGTTATCAGATTTCATCAAAGTAATTTTAACAGGCTTTAATTCGAGTACAGTTGACGAATCTGAAAACCCATGCAATATCATGTATTTATAACGCTTTGAATCTCTGGATTATAATTATATTTGGAAGGAAAGACTAGAAATAATTGGAAGTAAAAACTTTAGAAATGAGTTGGGGGGGTGACTCGAACATTATCTTTTTTTTGTGCACTCCTAAAGAATAGAAGGTGTTCAGAGAGCCTTTACAAGACACCTTGCCTTCATATGTAGTGGAATTTCACATAGGTGTCTCTACGAACAACGATTGGCATTTTTTGAAATACCTTCCCTGAATAGTTGGAGAAAAATTCACGGCCTGCTGGTATTATATAAAATAGTAAACGGTCGGACTGCCATACATTATCCCTCGTCGTCCAATAACAAAACTTGTTACACACTCCTCAATCCAGGACTAACATGGGGTCATACGCCCCGGTACCGTGAATGTGTGACACCTATAATTCACTCTGTGGTGTGTTGCCTACTGTCTATATTTTTCATGATACTTTACCTAAATATAGGAAAAAAGGAATAGATCACTATTATAAATAATTTGTGAATGATTTAATTATAATCTAATATCCATTTTCCCTACAGCTGTTGCTTAGTTATGTGCATGTTTTTATTGTCTTGGTTATACATTATCTTTAAGTATTATTTTTTGTGACATCTTTCTTTATAAGCTATTGTAGCTCTCCCCTGTCTTAATCTTTATAGTATTTTGTAATGTTGTGTCACCTATAAGGATGCACACATCAGTCCCTAGATTAAGCCCACTTTCAATAAAATGTAATAATGTGTGCACTGATGAATAAATAAATAAACTTTAGGTTAGTAGTCTAGCCAGTTTGAATAACCTATCATGTAGAGGATGTCATGGTGGTCATGGTTGAAAAGGGGCAAAAAGTTCTCATTACACTCCCAGGGGGTCAAAATGGCCAAAAACCAAAAAACTAAAAATTCTTATTTCGGCTATAACTCCGCCTCCTTCGGAGGTTCTTACACAGTGTTTACTTCCTGCATCCCACTAGATAATGACGTTGTAATCTTTGTGAATTTGAGTAAGAATGAAAAAAACTTCAAGCAACGCTCTTACCGTTAATGGAAATATTATATTTAATTCCTTCTTGAGGTCCGAATGCCGTCAAAAAATCTCTATTATTTATAAGATAATCATAACCCAACGTATTCCATATTGGTGCAACTCTTGCAATCAATGTGTACTGGTAGCACATCAAAAAGGTTTCTGGTGTTACTTTCCTTATGGACCCTTCCTTAAGATTAAAGCATGAAAAAAATTATTTTAATTTGAACCAGCAACAAAGAAACTTTATTTAGATTTATACATACTTGTTTAAGACAAAATTTCAAAAATAACGAAGTTAAACGATCATAGTCATCGCTTAAGGTGTTAATAATTATATGAACTTGCTTAACTTCTTTTTTATCAGGGCAAGCTAAGAACGAAGAATTTGAGAATATTATCATTCTGTAAAAAAATAGTTTTATTTAACTTTAACAATTAACTGGGTTTCATTAGCTGTCATCAACATTTATACCTGCACTTCAAAATTTTCCAGTGGTAATCAGACGGAGCTGATCGGTCATGCTTATCGCTTAAGTTAGCAGTAGCTACGACATGACCTATATTATTAAAATTAGGGTTTTCAATATAAAATTTATGAAATGACTGCATTTTGCACTTAAAATAATATTTCGTGCAATTAAACCGAGTAATTTAGAAGCTCACAAGAATTTTAGAATAATTATTTTCGCGCCAATAGTATGTGAGCCAATGAAGGCAGGCAAAGGTCTTAGAGAATACAGCCTAGGTTGATGTGTCACATTGCATAATTTTTTATGAACTTTCACAACCCAGCGAACTGTTGATACAATAGATCTTATTTCGCCTAAGCGGATAAAAAACTTAAAATGTACACCGTTTTCACTTCTGATTATTTATCACCAGCATTATTTTTCACCAGCCGGTTAGTGACCGTCAGTACGGTTTCCGTCGGGGCCGCTCAGCCGGTGACCTTTTAGTTTACCTGAGTCATCGATGGGCGGAGGAAATAGAGTCCAAAAACTTATTAAAAAGTCTAAAAAGGAAGGGCCTGGCCGTTAATTTGAACATTGCGAAGGCCTTCGATCGGGTTTGGCACAAAGCCCTTCTTTCGAAGCTAGCTTCCTATGGGCTTTCCGAGAAATTGTGCAATTGGATCACCAGTTTTCTTGCAAATCGGAGCATCAAGATAGTAGAAGGTGCAAGCTCCGATTACAAGCCTATTAATGCTGGTGTTCCACAAGGCTGCAAGGCGTGCAAACTTTCTTGTTCTTGTTCAAAACCAGTAACATTCATTGCCATTCGGATGACAGCACTGGTGATGCTTTTTACAATGGCTGTGTGTGTGTGCAGTGTGAACATTTCTCGCGAAAACGTTGTCGAATACCGGAACACACTAGTGTATGAAGTCGAGTCTTTTTTGAAGAATCCCCAGTTGACACAAGTTTGCGAGTTTATCATTAAAAAGAACCCCTTTGTCGTATCGCCTCAATTTCAGGGCACTCCCCTAGTTGCCTCTTCTCGTCGTTGTTGCGTCGTCACTTGGAAGGAAAGGCTAAATTGGCTAGCTTGGCGTGCTCAGCGAAGAGCGGGACAGTATTTCATGTCAGCACACAGCTTGCAACTTTACAAGGCAAAGGTTCGGCTCCCCAGTTCTAGCTCCTTCCATCGCATCTAGCACAGAGCGGCTCGAATCGCCGTCGACCGAGTCATCTCCGATCGGCTGGATTTACTGGCGCTGCGAAGAGATGTTGTATATCTTTACATTTTCTATCGCCTTTACCACGGGGAGTGCTCTGAAGAATTGTTCGGATTAATTTCAGCCGCCAAATTTCACCAAAGCATAACACATACGCACGTTACCATCCACTTTATCTGGATGCTTGGCGGTCCACTACTGCGCGTTTTACTAGGAGTTTTCTTCCTCGCGCGACTTCGTTGTGGAATCGTTTACCACCGGCAAGTTTTTCGTACCGATACAACTTAGGGACGTTACGAACTTACTCATTTTAGGCCCGCAATGCACGTGCAATTTCCCTGATGTTATAGTTGTTCATGGGCGGCGGTAGACACTTACCATCAGGAGAGTGAGACGCATGCTTGTTTGCTCCCACTTTTTACATTTTTGTGTTAAACTACTTTTGCTGCAAATATACATGTGTTTCATTCGTATTTATTGTGTTAGTGAGCCACGAGATCGTAACCGAGGTGACAGATGTGGAAGACATGTGCGAACACAAGTCCAGGAAGTGGTACGTGGTCGTGGTCTGGTCGTAGCCGTGGATGTGGTTCTTGGGGCGTTAAAAGGCATCGAGCATAGAGAAGTAAGAATTTAATTTTTTTAATCCCGGGAATACTTTATATTTATTTTTCTTTTGTAAGTTTAGTGGTTTTAATGACTACTACTGATCATGTTATCTTAGGTTCGAATCCCGGTTTGGGACAAAATCAGTTATTGAGGTTTTATGTTAATAAATACTATATAATTTTATGGCAATAAGCATGAAATGAAGAAAAACGCGCTTGGGCCCCGTAGGTAGTACTACATGAAGTATGTCATCTGCAGATATTATTATATTATTATGACTATATTACTAGTAAGTTGATTTTTATTTTTATTAGTTGTCCATTGTCGCCCAATATTGCTGCACCACCACTACCTGTCGCCCCATCCGTGCAAGAAAGCACATCTCGACCACCAGTTGCTTCGAATGGAGAACCACTTTCTTTAGCGTTTCCACCATCTCCTGGAATGTATGTTGCTTACTTTTCTATTTATCTACGTTCATCGTCATAATTTCTCAACCCACATCTACCACTACTCTCTCCACTATTCTCTGTAGCGCTAATCGGTGTATATCTTACTATAGAATCAACAAGTGACTAAGCTGATTTTGTGTTTTGTTTTTTTTTTTAATTTTCTTTAATCTATGTATTTATATAATGACAGTTAAATAAATGTTGTTGGTTATTTTGATAAAAGAAAAAGACATAAATATAGGTAGCAGCTTAGTGAATTTTAATCGGACACCAGAACAGTTTTTTTTTAAATCTTTTACTAAACAGTGAACATTTTCATAATAATAAAAATATCTAAAAAGCTCGTTTAAAGACCTACATTGCAAATTTGAGTTTACAGAGTTACAAATGCACTATATAGAAGTCGACATTGTGTTTGTTTGGGGGATTTCCCGAAAGGTCAAACTTGTACGGTGAGGTTTGTGGTGTGATTTTGTTTTGTTTCATAGAAATTATTTAAGATAATAGAAGTGTTAACGTGTTCGTTTATTAATCATTGTATTAAATTGAAAGTTACATATTTACGTGGTTCTCAAAAAAGAAAAAAGGTTGTAGCTCAAAAAGAAATAACCAAAAAACTTCCTAAGCTCACATCATTTTTTAAGGTTGAAGAAACAAATACGCCGACTAATTCTTCACCGTCATCACTTCAAGATCGAAATACTTCTGAATATCAACTTGAAAAATATAATACGTGTGACAACAAGACCATCACATATCAGATGCTGAAAACCCGCAAGCGTTAAAAAAAACTAGATAATTAACTATAAACATTTTTATGCGTAAATTGATGAATGGTGAGTCTAGAAAGAAAATGGTTCCTTTACTCACCGTCGAAGAAATCTGTCTATTGATATTGCTGCCGTCTATTTAATGTTACTAAAAACACAGCTACAAATACAAATATTTGCAATGAGTTTATTAATTTAATGGGACAGCAAGTTTTAAAAATAAGTGTCAACTAACCTTTATCGTTAGATACGTAAAAGACGGAGAGCCTATTGAGAGATTTTTGCAGTTTTTGCCTATGGATAAACATTGTGCAGAATGTATAGCAAATATCGTTTTAAACTTTTTGAAAGCCATGATAATTTTTTCTGAAGCTTTGTCCTCAATTGCAAGTGACATCAATCAACCAAGAGAAACAAGAAACCAAGCCCAAAGCCTAGGAAAAAAGGGGAGAAATTGAATACTATACTTTTAACGGAACAATTTTTTGGGAATTATGAACAAAACTAGCTTAAGTTAATAGAACTATGACCATGGACGTTGCAACAAAACTTTACGCATCTCTGTAATAAAAAGTATAAGTCTAAAAGAAAAAGAATTCGCAGCACACGCGTTATTTTTTTTTTTGAAGGATTGTCTGAGACTGTACAGTTAAATGGCAAAAGAAAAATTTTGTTTGTTCCTTGTAATCGATACATTAAAATTTACATACGTTTAAGTTTTCTTTGTCAATTAATAACAATCGATTCTGATGAGTTGACGAAAAATGCAATGAATTTGAAGAATCCTATCATAAAGACAATAATGCATATGAGCTCATATCAGAATATTTTTATTTAGGGCAGTATTTAAAGAACATAGCAAAGGAATCTGTGGATTTGAATATGAAATTGAATTTGAAGGTAAGGCTGAGTTACATAAAATAATAAACGATGATAAATTAGAAGAAACTATTTCTTTGCTTGATGGTTACCAATTTTAGTGGAGAGCGCTCATATTCATACCTAAAGAGGATAAAAAATTAATTACGAACAACTATGTTACAACAACAACTAACAAATTAGTCAATAATTATGTGTATATAAAGTGATATCCTTCAAAAAATAGACTTTGAAGATATAATAGCAGATTTTGCACAACAGAAATCCCGAAAGAAACCACTGTCTTACGACATTATACCATTACTGGTAACCAATTCAAAACACCAACATACTTAAGTAATTAATACCAATTAACTATAATAAATATAAGATCAAATAGCAGAAAAGTGTTTTTGTCATTCACTTTTTTTACTTTCCATCAATTAAATTATGCCGACGACATGGTGCTGCTGAGTTTTGCTAAGTGTTTGTGAAACATTCGTGGCCGAACATGAGGTGAAATACAACATACAAAAAGTCAGTATATTATGATCTTTGGGGCCTATTAAATTTAACGGTGTACTATTAAGAAGGGTGGACTCTTAAATATTTGAGTCATATGGTTACGTCCGACCTCCGGGATAATACTGACATAGGCTCTGTCGGTTCCGGCAAATATAATTAGGGTTAAACTCACTCTACGTGCATTATCCCCTCGTCCGTCACGGCACTTTTACGCGACTAAGCGCATCTGTCACGCCACTTCTGAGGGAACTCGCGCGATCGCGACACGTTTTTTTTATAGGATAAGGGTGACAAACGAGCACGCAGACCACCAGATGGTAAGTGGTTGCTGTGGCCCATAGACATCTACATTTATCCTCGATTACGAATCAAAATGCAGATGCGTTGTTACCCGTGAAGACTAAGATGGAATGCCTCGTTTCCAGTAAAAAGTGTCTCCGGTTCTCTACATTCACCATACGAAACACAGCTGCATCAAGCTGCTATTTTACGTTGGTATTCTGTGAGAGCGTGGTCCTTCCCCGGTCGAGCCGATCCATTCGTGCTACAACTATACCAGAAATATAGCTGCAGCATGGCTCTACCACGTACAAAACGTGTGATTAAATTGACGATTTCTCTAAAGTTTTGTATGAGAGCTATATATAAAACTTACGTCGTTGGAATTGTTATGAAATAAGCTAACTAATTACATACGAATCAGGACAGTTTTATTTTGTAATATACTGTCAATTTTTCTATAAACAAAAAATTTGTGTAACCGATTTTTTTCTACTTAATTGTACTTAGGTTGTTAAAATTATAAAATCTTTTTGATAATATGAATTTGATAAATATTTTATTTTATTTACTTAAAGATACATTATTTAACATTAATCTATTAAAATTACACACCTCCCTATACATTTTTTTCACCCCACAAGCTCTACAATAACATGTCTTCTTTAAGCGACTCGAGCGCCGGACAAAAAATATTAATTAAATATAATATTTAAAATCCTAATATATTATATAAAATAATATACCATCCATGTCATTTCTCCTACATATTGTTCGAAAGTGAGCAGCTTAAATATGGTTTTAAGAGGTAATTTAGCACATTGAAATACGTCGGATCTGATCGACCTCCAGAAGGCGCTTGACATACGCGCGTTCTTCCCAACCCTCCAATTCGTTAACGGGCATGGAGTGGCATCAGTGAGCGTCTGGGACCCAGTGATAATTTACCTCGGCTCAACGACTTCCGCGGATGTTGACCAATGTCAAGGAAGTGGGAAGTAGGGGCGGCAAGAGGAAAGGTGCGATGAGAGTCGAGAGTGCAAGCTACGTACTTTATTCCTCCTGAACAGGCGAAAAAGACACCTGTCTAACCATGCCCATTAATGGTTAACCAAGAAGGTAGTACGAGGGTCCTCCAGGGAAAGCTTCACCATTCTTTCGTTCATATTGTCGTGGAGTGTTGCTTTGCAGGGGACAATATTCACCTCGCCATCATACATACGAGCCTTGGTTGGCTAATGGTCAAGTTTTGGTATTGTCGGCAGCAGGGAAAACACTAAACTCTTAGCTGTACCAGAGTACTCCAGTGACGACCTCGTAACAGCCTTCACGAATTTCAAGGGATGGACAGGGACCAGTGTCAATTTACCGAGCATCGAATCGGTAATGGAGTGTGAAGCTCAGTCGCGGAGCGCGAAGTGCTAGCCTAACGTTCGAACATTACTCACGGCGATTGTTCATACGACAAAAGAACAAATTGTAGAATAAACATATTTATTGAAATTCGAGATAAAACTACAAATTTAGTTTCATTCACAAATTGACACCGCCATGTCTTTTTAAGTCGACTTTAAAAAGTAGGAGGTTCTAATTTCGACTGTTTTTTTTTTGTTTTTACACGATATCTACGTCATTTATTAACCAATTTTAATGTTACTTTTTTATTTAATAGATTTTATTTATACCTACTTCAGGTGTGATCCTAGTTAAAATTGGAGAAAAAGTTCAATCCCTTAGGGCGGGGAAAACAGGGATCAAAAGTATTGAACATCATTTCAAAACCTTCACATAAGGGTCAAAAATATAAAATTAAGAAAAAGTAAGAGGCGACTTCAAAGTACTAAAATATACTAAGATTTAAACTCCCCCCCCCCCCCCCTCCCGACTTCAGAATCTATGTGGGAATTATTTTATTTTCTATTATTTATGCATTAAAAATAATTTACGAATTTCGCATCGGATATTTGCGATAAAATCCCCGTAATTAGTTTTATTCGACATACTACTTTTTCATGTTGTATTATGTATGTACAGTCACAGAACACAATTACCCTCTACCGAGAGAAGAACGCCAACTTCATACTAAAAAAAGGAAACATGTGTTTATTAGTGTACACCATAGATAAATATATATGTAGCAAGTTAGTGTACACTAAAAGCGCCACGGTGGGCGCCCGTATATATGTTTATTTAAGACAAATTTGAGTAATATTGGCTCGAGCCTCACAAACCTATATGGCGAATTCCCATACATTTCATAGGTTGCACCAAAATTACTCGAATTTACTTTAGAGGAGTATGTGGGATTAAAAAAAAACTAAAAATAGGTATAGTTATGTAATTTAATTTTTTGGAAGAGATTGTTTTTTTATAGGATAGGGTGACAAACGAGCACACAGTCCACCTGATGGCAAGTGGTTGCTGTGGCCCATAGAAATCTACATCTATCCTCATTTGCGAATCAAAATGCAGATGCGTTGTCACCCGTGAGGCCTAAGATGGAATTCCTCCTTACCAGTAAAAAGGGTCTCCGGTTCTCTACACTCACCATACGAAACACAGCAGTGTTAAGCTGCTATTTAACGCTGGTATTCTGTGACATTAGTTTTATACACATATGTTATAAAACAATATTTCCACGCATAATATTGATTTATAACATATGTTATCGTGAGAGTTATTCTTCACAGAACATTAAAATCGGGTAGTCGATGGTCTTCGGAGAAGATTGTCTTTTCATTTTTATTAAATTTAAAATGTCGGATTGAACGTCAAGTGCATCTAGTAGTGGAAGTTGTCGAAATTGCCAAGCTATGTTTTTGCCAAAATGGTAGAATTTGTCTTCTACTTCTCTGCTATTTAGTGCCTGATCTTTAATTGCTTGAAGTGTCTCAATTGATTTAGTGATATGTTGAGGCAGTTTTTTTTTTCATTTTTTTTCTGCTTGATGGCAGAACTAATTGAGCATTGTCTGGTGTTCTTGTTGAGGATGGTTGGTATATCTGATAAAGGGTTTGCGTGGGTTATCCGGTGAGGGGTTGGCTGGTATATCTGATGAAGGTTAGGCTGGTATATTTGGTGAAGAGTTGGCTGGTATATCTGATGAAGGGTAGGCTGGTGTAGCAGAAGAACATTCCGATATATTTTGTGAATTTTCTGTTATGTTATATTCATTAGAACCCGTCTGTAACAAAAAAAAATATGACATTTTATACTATGTATGTTTTTGTAGATACCGAAGACATCTGAAGGATGGACTTCTATTTCAAGAGGATTTAATAACCGTTGGAACTTTCCTGGACGTTGTAGTGCATTAGATGGAAAGCATGTCAACATACAACAACCAATTAACAGTGGAAGTGACTTTTTTAACTATAAAGGTTACTTAAGCATTGTCCTTCTAGCGCTGGTTGATAGCAACTACTGTTTTATATATAATGATGTGGGCACCCAAGGTACGAGTAGATTAAATGACGCCTCAATATTTTGTAATTCAATACTAAAAAGGAAATTAGAGGATGGCACACTGAATTTTCCTTCTTCGGGTATAATTTTAGGAGATGAAACATTTCTATTGAAACACTACTTATTAAAACCATATTCACGAAGATTGCCTGTGACAGTCGAAGAAAAAATGTTTAAATACCGACTATCTCGGGCCAGAACCGTAGTTGAAAATGCCTTCGGTATAATGGCATCAAAACTTCGAATATTCGTACTCCTATATATTTATTTACAGATAAAGTTGACAAAATTGTAAAAGCAACTTGTGCACTACATAATTGGATCATGAAGACAGCCTTGCACTATTACGTACCGGCCGAAACCATGGTCTGGTACGTGGAGACAAGAACCTAGTTCACATTATTTTGCAAATCTTGAGCATCAGGGTAGTAATCATTTTTCTCAGTTAGCAGAACAGCAAAGAAACAATTTTAAAAACTACTTCGTGGGAGGAGGTGCCGTCCGATGACAAATTAACAGAATATTTTAAATAACTTTGTTTTTATATTTTAACGAGACATTACAAAACAAATAAACTACTATATAATATTATTTATTGTTTTTATTATTATAAACTTACCACATTCTAAAAACGTTTTCTGCTTTGATTATACCAGATAGAAATATATCTGCAATTATGAATGATTCGTTGGATTGCAGCATTTCGGGGTTTTTATATTCTGTTAGTCTCACGTTCCACAACTTTTCTTCCGCTTTATATAGTTCCACAAACCTCAGAGTGACACGTTCATTCCACTTTTTTTGTGGTTGACGCCATTTCGTTACCATAAAATTATCCGAGTGAGATCTCTCGCCGGGCAAGATGTTCTGCCCGGGGAGCGGCTAACGCTCCGATTGGTAGTTCAGAGCTATTCTATATATACTGCTTTAACTTCGAAACTTTGTTAGCGCGATTTAGGCTTCGATGTTTTTCGCTTGTGGCGCGTCGACAGTGCCGCTACATCACCTCCCTGATCAGAACGGAGGTCGATAGCGCAGTCCGATTACCGGTGCGTCCTTAATGCCGGTGGGGAATGCATGCTGTGTGCGTAAGGGCAAGTGACGCCGGTGCGAATGATTTGCCGGTGTGTAATGCATGCCGTACTACGCACTTGCAAGTGATTCCGGTGAGAACGATAAGCTGAAGCAAGTGCCAGGGATTGCCTTGTAGTCTGCGGTGAGTCGAGAAGAAGGCAAGTAATCTGCGAGAGTGCTGTGAAGCAGAGACGAGCAGTAAGGCACAGAGCCATGCCGAACACTGTAGCTCAGAGAATAGCTTGAAGGGACAGGCATTATTATTCTAGTGCTGCGATGAACTTTTGTAAAGCTAGATGGCTTGCAGAATGTGAAGTCTGCAGACAATATTTGCTCGGAAGCGAATGAATGGTATACTTGAGGACGATGACGAAGATTTTTGAAGTTGTAGTTTCCGAAGGTTGTTGGTTGCGTGTTCATATCACGTCGGGGTCACCACTGTAGCCGGTGGAAGGGGAGATTTCCTGCCGGACAAGTTGTTCTGCCCGGGGAGCGGCTAACGCTCCGATTGGTAGTTCGGAGCTATTCTATATATACTGCTTTAACTTCGGAACTTTGTTAGCGCGATTTAGGCTTTGATGATTTTCGCTTGTGGCGCGTCGACAGCGCCGCCACAAGAAGCTCATTCGACTCCACTCAGATCGGATGACGCTGTGCGAGTATGCTCGGATTACGTGTTTACACACTACGAGTAGCGACCGAATAGGCATCCGAGCGCACTCGGTCCGAGAGTACTCGTGTAGTGAAAACGCGGTTAAATCAGCAAAATTCTTATGGCGAAAACTTAACTCAGCCCAAATACATGATCTGAAACATATATAATCCCTACAAATAACGGTCAATAAATCAAAATGCTTGGACATACCACAATATTGTCAAGTATTTCTTCTTCTATTGTAGGAAACGTGCAGAAAGTGATCAGTTGATTTTGTGCTTTTTGTTTGCACAACGCTTAATTTACTTCTGTACTGTCTATTCTAATCAGGCATCGTGCATAAAATTTTTAAATAATAAATTAATTCATAGTACTAGGAAAACTTAACTCTGATCAAAAAATGCGCATTAGCTCGCTTTGTCGAAAAGTAAGCCACGGTACATCACAATTGGTAGTCCAGTACATGAGGTTAGATACTCTAGACAAATACTGGGCAGAATTTCAATCTAATCATGGTATATTAAGTGGCATAGAGTATGCGAAGTCTCATTCCTATTTTACGAGTAACCAATTTGAATCGTTTAAAAATAAATACGAGAAAATTAGAACAGCAATCGCTACCTATCAGGTTAGGGATGACAGGCCTGTAACTCCAGTGTTGAAACCCGCTACACCGCTGGGGATGCCTGGACCATCTTGGCAGCTGTCGCCGCAGGTTACCCTGTCCCAGTCCCAGGGGACTAATAGCAAGACGGACGAAATGTTACGCACGCAAAATAGTAATTTTAAGGCTAAGATATCAGAAAAGTGGTTATTCGATCATTTATTACGTGCTATACAATCGCGTTGATCTATAATTGATAATATGCATTGGGAGTTAGACAGTGAGCTTGGGGGTAGGAACCCAGATTATGAGTTATCATTTTTCACATACGAAAGAAAATACGAGATTATCAAATCTATCAATCGTAAATTGTGGTCTGCATCACATCGAGAGCAATCGACCCCTCACGTAGAGATACCTACATTTAGTGGTAGCTACCATCAGTGGAGTTCCTTCAAAGACCTATTCACGGAAACTATTCACGGCAACCCGTCATTATCTAACGCACAAAGGATGCAATTCCTTAAAACTAAAGTTAGAGGTGAAGCGGAGAGACTTATTCAACATCTACCAATCCGAGTGAAAATTTCGGGAATCAAGGAAGTGACATAACATTACTATTTAAAAATGTATTTATTGCTTTTCGAAGTCTTCTCCGCGAAATTTGACACATTTTTCCATACGATGGAACCAATCATTGAAGCAACCATTCCATTCGGAAGTTGGGGTCTCCAAAGTGGCCGTTTTGTAGGCGTCCACAGCTTCTTCAGGTGATGAAAATCTCTGTCCACGCAATTTATTCTTTATTTTAGGGAAAGTATAGAAATCATTAGGGCTTAGGTCGGGGCTGTACGGCGGATGGTCTAATAATTCTATGTTTTCTTGCTCTAAAAACACTTTTGTTCTGTGTGCGGTGTGAGAACTCGCATTGTCGTGATGGAGGATGATGCGGCGGTTGCAGTTCTCTTTACGGAGTTCAGAAACGACCTGTGGCAAACAAATGCTAGCATACCATTCTGCATTAACCGTTCTTTGTCCTTCAAGAGGAATAGTCGTAACATGGCCGGTTTTGGAGACAAACGTGGCCACCATTTTTTTTGCAACACTCCGTGAACGAACAATTTTTGTTGGCTTTAACTCATTTTCGAACACCTGACTAATGACACCTAACTCGTGACTGGTTTTTTGTTTCGGGTTCGTACTCGTATATCCAGGATTCGTCACCTGATACGACGTTGTATACAGCATTTGAGGATCCTGCGTGGAATCTTTCGAGAGTTCTGACGCACCATGTAACGCGAGCCGCTTTTTGCTCTTCATAGAGCGAATGCTGTATCCATCGGGAAAACGACTTTTTTACACCTAATTGTTCATGCAAGATTAATTGTTATTGACTCATGCCAATGTCTAAAGTTGCCTAAATTTCGCGGTATGTCACATGTCGATCTTCCTAAATCAGCTTACGCACAGCATCAACGTTTTCTTGGGTGACTGCAGTTTTTGGACAATCTTGACGGGGATCATCACTGAGCTTGACACGTCCACGTTGAAATTCAGCAAACCAGCGATAAATTGTGGTTTTGGATGGGGCTTCATCACCAAATGCAGAAATCATCCGGTCAACACACTGTTTTTGCCTTAAACCACTTCGAAAGTCATAATAAATCATCGCTTTTGAATTTTCTCGAGTCAATTCCATTTTCTCAACGACTAAACAAGTTTGACAAAATCTTGTGACAAGACCGAGAATCTTTTTTTAAATAAATAAATAAATAAATGGTATTCGATTTTTAAAACCAAGGAGTTTTCAATTAAAAAGATTTTAATATGACAGGAACAGTGGAAATATTCCATTCCCGATACTTTTAGTGCAGCCTATGTATCATCTGATAATTATCCAATCTGTTGGGACATACTTAAAAACAGATATAAGAACAAACGCTTAATTTTCCGCTCGCATATCGATATCTTACTAAATATCCCCGTAATGCAACATACGTCATTAAATCATATAAAGCGTATTCACGACACAACCCTAGAAACATTAAACGCTATCAAAAATTTAGGCGTTAAAGCCTTAACAGTGGTTGAAATGCCTAAATCTAGGATATTTAAGTAAAAAAATCTCAATAACTGTTCATTTAATCCACAAAGAAAAAATACAGGGTAACAGAAGAAGATTTGGTAAATGTTTTTAATTTAACAAAATTGTATTTTTGTCAACCCCTTATTAGAAAAAAAATCCCCAAAGAGTACCTATCTTTGTCATATTTTGCAAAATTTCTCCAAAACGGCACAAGCTTTTTAAATAGTTCTTACACTAAAAAAAAGGTCTTAAAAATATTAATATTTTTAATTGAGAGTTTTATTTTTATTATCCGTTTTATAAGAGAATATATCATTTTTCCCTAAAATTGAATATATTTACGCGAGCGCGCATGCTCCGTCGCCATGTAAGCTCTGTCACAGTCCGTTTCTTGCTACATATATATTTATCTATGGTCCGTTTTCGGACTAGCTTGCTACATATATATTTATCTATGTTTCGGACATCGTCGAGGGTGGACCGCACGTCGGTGTTGGAGCGACTTCGTTCAAATATATATTAGTTTTTTAAAAGTTTATACTCAATTATAAATATTTTTATGACTAGAAATACTTAATTTAGTTAATATCTGTACACTGGTAACTGTAAATATTATTTTCTAAATAAATGAATTTTTAAAGTGCCCAAAGAAGAAGAAATTTTTGCGGCGACGTTGATTAGTGAAATTGAAAAATGCATTTTTATATAATTTAGATGTGGAACGACGAACATGCTCTCGTTACTTAGATTGCGATAGTTTTTAATACCTATGTAATTTTATTGTTGCATATTTTTATTAATTAGTTGATAATGAATTTTATAATTATGCATTACAATAAAACGCTGTTTTTATAAGTATGACTTTATAAAATATTATTGGGAAGAGAAATAAATATACGGATACTTACATTTAGGTACACTGTTATCAAATTAAATCAAACAATTTAAATAACTAAAAGAATGGTGCTTACCTAAGTATAAATAACTATATAAAGACATTCTTGGGTTTATGGTTTTTTTTTGTTAGACAAACTATCATCTATAAAATGTAAAAAATTTAAATTGGAGAGGGGTTTCTCTACATGATAAAGTTAGAAATGAAGGTATTTGCATTAGAACCAGAGTAACTGACAACATTCAACGGAATATTACAGTGAAATAGCAATGGGCTAGCTATATAACTTGGAAAACATATAAAAAATAGGAAGAAAGGTCCTCGAGTGGCAACCTCGTACAGGTAAGCGAATTAGTACTCAACCTTTATTCCTCTTCACGTATTCTCATACGCTTTTCTTCACACATACACACACACACACACACACAAACGCACACGCGCGCAAGCACGCACGCGCACATACACACACACACACACACACACACACACACACACACACACACACACACACAAATAGGTCGCAAATAATACTTACCTAGTACTATTAGGCAAGAGTGAATAGGTTTTTGTTAAGTCAGTGCAATTCACCATCTTAGACTACATAACCACTTACCGATGGGATTGTAGTTGCTTTACTACTTGCTGGGTAAAAATAGTAAAAAAGAAAATTACCCTGTGAAAGTTTGCATTTAGATATAATTTTTCTAACCAACCATAAAAATATGATGAGAATATTTATATAAGTATAAAGGTTGCCTCACACGGAACAGTAATAATATAATATTATATTTTCCATTATCTCTGAAATCCGAGGTATGTTCATATTAAGAGGCTGAATAGAGCCACATTGAAATGCATGGGGATGGTTTTGTAATTTCACGTCATTATCGAACAAAAATTGTACATATTTCAGGTGGCGGTTTGCAAAACACGATTCCACAAAAATTAACTCAATAGAAAATAATTGCAAAGTTGCTTCTAAAAATACTTAAATTTTCAACGTCAATTTTTTTTTACGTGGTAGAGCCATGCTACAGCTATATTTATTAGATATAGTTGTAGCACGAATGGGTCGGCTCGACCGGGGAAGGGCCACGCTCTCACGGAATAACATGTAAAATAGCAGTTTAACCCTGCTGTGTTTCCTATGGTGAGTGTAGAGAACCGGAGGACCTTTTTACTGGAAACGAGGCATTACATCTTAGTCCTCACGGGTGACAACGCATCTACATTTTGATACGTAATCGAGGATAGATGTAGATGTGTATGGGCCGTAGCAACCACTTACCATCAGGTGGATTGTCTGCTCGTTTGTCACCCTTATTCTATTTAAAAAAAAACTTTCTAAGATTTCAGTAAAATAATGTTAAGTATTGTAAGCACTCGTACAATTATGTCTCATGTTAATAAAGCTATTGGGCTATTTTGATTTGTAATAAAGTGATTTGACTTTATAGGTTAAATAATTTATTTACCTTTCTATATCAAGAACCGTTTTTCTGTCACTCCTATTGAATTTGACAGTGCTTGCTGAAATTTAGCATTTTAGATGGATCAGAATCGCCCGCTGATCCGGCTGTTAGATATTGCAAAAATAATCGAAAATATTTATTTTTACTTTCATGCCCAATACTACCTTGTTTTATTTTATTACGGTCAAATAATATTTATAAGGTTATAAAGCAAGTATTTTTGTAAATGTTTTGTATGTAAATGTAAATGTTTTCATTATTTTGTTATTCTATTGTTTACAGTTATTATCACGTCTTAGCTTTACACCAAGAATTACATTAGAAATTCTTGATGGGATGCCATGAAACGCGCATACATTATTTTCATCAAGAACTATAATATATATATATATATATATTTGTTTTTTTACCAGTAGAGTTTCAATAAAATCTTAAAAAAGTTCAATGAATTAAAAAAATGCCAATAATTATATAATTTCAAGTCAGTGTTTTACATTTAAAGATCAGTTATAAAGAGCCAATGTTATTATTTTCATTTTGATTAATTTAATTCCAGACTAAAATAAATGTGAAAGGGATTTTATATGCAACAATAATTTTCATCAAAAATAACATAGACTTATAAAAGTCATATACACGGTCAATCATACTGAAGATTATCAATTGTACTACAAAATATTTAAAAGATTATTTCCTGTATAATGACCCGAATATCATCATTAATGTTTGACTGGCACACTTAAAAGTTTTATCACATGGCTAATTGATTAACTTTTAATTATGATAAATTCATGCTTTTCTATAAAAAGTTGCAAGAAATTTTAATTCCCGGCCCTATTGGTTTGTTTTACTTTTTACTTAATTAGTGAAAAACAAAATGGACTGATCTAAAAGTTTACTTTCTTGCGTAAAAAGTGCTATTTAGAATTTTATACAAATGATAATTAAAATTTCTATGTAAATAAGTGTAACATAGCGGGAATTGTATTCAATGGTAGCGGCCATCCGTATTTGCAAAGCCAGCATCATTTTCTGTACAGAAACCGGCAAAGTGTTGCTCAAGGCACTATAAACAAAGCAGCTGATAAAATGTTACACTCATAACTGTTAACAAAAACTGTTTTCCCAAATGGTCTTATAGATAATAATAACTATTCCGCCGTGTTAGGTGCAGGAGCTATTATTAGAAGGAGAAGAGGTAAAATTTTGTTTTAGAAATGCGCAATCAATATTGTTTTGTCTGCGATTGAGCATAAAATTAAAAATAACTTTAGCCAAAGAGCATAACTGGCATTATACTCAGGCCCATCAATTGGTATGGAAAAAAAATAATTTTACCAGGTTTCAAAATATCAATCAAAATTCAAAAAACATAAATATTAAAATAAAAAAATGTATATATGTATGTCTATACATACATATAATGATTTATGGCAGTTTAGTAACTGACGGTGACTCACTATAACATCCTACAGTCACGCCGAAACTAAGAGGAGAGAATCACTGTAGAAAAGGTAATAATTTATTGCGGAAATTTTGTGATAAAATTAAAAAAAATATAAACTTATCCAAGTTAATCTAACTTAGTCTAATTTATCCTTATGCGTACAAAAAAAAAAACAAATAATAAAAGAGTGAGATAGCGTCAGTTTTTAAGAAGATATAACAAAAATAAATAAAAAAATAAATTTCAATAAAGTTCAGTATTTAATTGATTATATACCGCTGACACTTAATCACGCTTTTCGAAACCACGCCAGTTGTAAGTAGAAGGCCAAATAGGTCACGTGTCAATTTTAATTAAATATATTTTATATGAAGTGATCTTGACTACGTTTCATCAATTAACCATTGGTAAAAATTAAAACAGGAATTTTACGATTGTGTTTACAAAAAAACATTATTAGTTGAACCTTGCAGCTTGTTCATTACTTTTATTATAAATACATATATTAAGTATATATTATTAATAAATAGTTCCCATAATATATTGGATTATTTTTTATTTTGCCCTATCTGCAATGTTCTACGCTCTATAGAAAATGTGGCGTATGACATGACTGACAATCTTCCGAACGTTTTATCTAGGTATAAAGATGTTTTACGTTTTCGTCGCCTCCACATGATATTTTTGTCAGCATAAGGTACCCTTCTATATCTGAAACGAATATAAATATTGCAACAAAGTAAAGTAATAGGCTATACAATTCCCTCTACTGGGCACTGGACTTTTTTTATTATTTCTGAGAGGGTTTTAGGGCAAGGAAATGCCCGCCGCGCTTCCCCAATGCGTGTTGACGAAAATTGCAATTACAAATTTCATTCGTGCTGTCGGGGATCAAACCCGGGAAAATTTACAGCGAACGCTTTGACGACATATTTTTAATACGACACAAATAAATACGATTTAACATATATAATAAAAATTCTTACGTACTTGAAACTTGAACACTTGATAGCTCGTGATGCCTACCGGACAAAGCTACAGCACCACACCGTGCAATGTAATTGAAGATGCGTAACCGCGACATAATTCTCAGTGATGTGCAAGCATAACAGGCAGTATGTCACTTATATAATTGTCATCTCTGCAGTCTATTAATCTTTGCACTTTTATAAGTAATACAGAACGTAGTTGCTAGACGGTGTTGACATCGGCTAAAATCTCTGCGATCGCCGTTTCGTCAAGGTCATTCAGGCTAGTTAAAGCCTTAACGTTGATTCGTGGGATTCATTGCTTGTGCATCTCCATTCGCAAAAGCTCGATGCTGACACGCATAATGAATACATGACGTCAGTCAAGTAGCCCCGCGAGTTACCTAATTTGCATGAATTTCTATCATTTTTAGAAGGCAAGTTTACAAGAATCTTCTTGAAAGAAACCTGAGACCTCTGCAAAAAATGTACATAGCAACAACAATTATTCGCCGCAACATTTCAATAATAGGTATCAAAGAAACTTGAATAAACAAGCCTTTTCGATGCACGGTAAATTCACTTTACAACAATCAAACGCCAATAACAATACTTCTTGGAAATTTTATAAGTGTGGACTTTGTAAAACCAATGAACATTGTCTTTATTATTGCCAACAGTTTTTAAACATGACACCTCACCTAAAGCTTAAAACTGTATCAAGACTGAATGTTTGCGAAAATTGCCTTTATTCACATAATGGTAAGCCATGTATTTCCGACAAAAGATGTAGCTTGCTACATATATATTTATCTATGAAAAGATGTACAGAGTGCAATGAAGCGCATAATTCTATTTTACATCAATCATTTCAACATAATTATAATAATTCGTCGAAGGTAACAACCCGCGGAAGCAACCAGAAACCTGAAACTTCGGGTCAAGTACGAAGCAACTCACACGTGTCGATGCAATGTGATGAGCCTGAAATTCTTTTAGCTACAGCTATACTTAAGGTACAAAAATATGATGGGAGTTTCGTCAACATGCGTGCTCTAATAGACCAGGGGTCCCAAGCTTCTCTCACCAGTGAACATGCGGCTCAGTTGCTCGGCCAACCTCGACTTCGATGTCGGGGAGTGATATCTGGAGTAGGTACTAAGGAGAGCAATTGTAAGGGCGTCATGACTATCAAATGCAAAGCTATAAATAACGATTTTGAATTTGAACCGGAGGTATACATAATGAAAAGCCGTATGGAAAACTTATCTAACTTTAGCTTTTCAAAACCGTCCTGGACATATTTAAATAACATCACGTTAGCAGATCCCGAATTTAATATCAGTCGCCCGGTCAACCTTTTGTTAGTAGCAGATGTTTATTCTTTGATTTTATTAGAGGGAATTTGTAGGTTGAATGATAATATACCGATAGCTCAGAATCCTCGTTTAGGTTGGATTTTAACTGGCAACGTCAAAACTTTACAATGTAAAGTGATTATTAACGACTTAAAGGAGATCCAAAAATTCTGGGAGATGGAGGATATCAGTGAAGAATCTACGCTATCATTAGATGACATCAACAATGCATCGCCTATTACAAAGCTATTACTATCAGGCGTGAAGACGGTCGATACGAAGTACGTTTGCCCCTCGACTCAGACTTTTCGGATAAGCTAGGAGAGTCAAAATAAAAAGCTATCGCTCAATTTAAATCGTTAGAAAACACATTCAAAAAACATGAAAACATTAAAAATCAATAACAATCATTTATAAACGAATACCGCGCCCTCGGACACATGATTCCAGCTACCGGTAAACCGACGCAGGGACGTCGGCATTGTGTATTAACTCATCATTGTGTGCGTGCTGACGACACTATCATGAATTCTAAATTTAGAGTGACATTTAATGCTTCGTGTAAAACATCATCGGGGAATAGCTTGAATGACGTCATGAAATGTGGTCCTAATCTCCAACAGGATCTGCAGACTCTCATAATCAAGTGGAGGCAATATCAGTTTGCATTCACAGCCAACATTGAAAAAATGTTCAGGTAGATTTGGATCCACCTCGATGATCAGCAGTTATTAAGAACCGTTTGGCGTGACTCTCCCTCAGAACCTATCAAAGACTATCAACTTACCACGGTCACATACGGAACGAAAGCAGCGCCGTTCCTAGCAATGATAATCTCAAACAGCTTGCATGTGATGAACAACCTAACTATCAAAACAGTCAGGCGATTGACGTATTAAACAACTGTTTTTACATGGATGACCTGGTCCATGGGTGTCACGATATAAGAACCGCACGTCAATTACAACAAGACCTTATCAATTTATTAAAATCACAGCTGGATTTCATTTGAGGAAATGGAGATCAAACTCCGATGACTTGATCAGAGAGGAAGAGTCAGCTCTATCAAAGGACGACAACTTTCATTTCAAGCAATCAGGGCAAACAAAACCCTTGGGTTAAGATGGAATCTACAAGACGATGTTTTTATGATTCAATCAAATTTGAACGGAAGTCTCCAACAAGGTCACAAAGAGAAACCTTTTATCAGATATATCAAAACTTTTTGACCCGCTCGGTTGGCTATCACCACTATCAACTAAAAGTTAAAAATTATTTTTCAACAAGTGTGGGCTGGAGATAATATTAACTGGAATGATCCTATACCGAATGAAGTATATGTAGAGTGGAAGAAGATCAGAGAGGACATGCACAATATTCAAAACCTTCAGTTACCTCGATAGATGCAGATCCATGAGTGCGACAGTATCGAGTTATATGGGTTCAGTGACTCGTCTGTCAGAGCTTATGCATGTGTGATCTATTGTCGTATCAACAAGGGCAATAAATCATATGTAGTGTTGGTGGCCGGCAGAGCCAGGCTTGTACCAACCAGCAAGACAGTCTCGTTACCGCGGTTGGAACTGAGCGGAGCACTACTCCTATCAAAGCTAATGGGTAAAGTCCAAGAGTGCCTTAGTGGGTACAATATCAAAATATATGGTTGGACTGACTCCATGGTAGTACTGGGGTGGCTCAACAGAGAACCAACCAGATGGAAAAAGTTTGTGGGAAATAAAGTTCGTACAATAACCGAAAATATGTCACCTGGCTGCTGGAGGTACGTTAAGTCGGAAGAAAACCCAGCCGACTGTGCTAGTCGTGGTCTAACTGCATCACAACTCAAAGCCCAGACCTTGTGGTGGCTGGGCCCGTCTTGGCTATCAACATTTAATGACCAAGGGCATAAGATCGCTTATACAACAAACGAAGAATTAAAATTATCAAAAACAATTTTAGTAGCACAACATCAACCTGATTTTATCATTCAAGAAATCCTATCAAAATATAGCACAATTAACAAAGCGGTAAGAATAGTAGCATGGATTCGGAGATTTTTAACTATCAAAAAAGGACAAAATATAAATTATCTAGTAAGTACGAGAGTTGAAGGAAGCTAAGTTATTAATTATCAAAAATATACAACAAACGGGATTTGAAAGAGAGTTGTCAGATTTGAAGCAAGGAAATAAAATAAACCGAAAAAGCAACATTTGTGAACTAAATCCGTATATTGATCAAGATGAAGTATTGAGAGTCGGTGGGAGGTTGCGAAATGCCAATCTGGACCCAGACATGAAAAATCCTATCATTATACCCGGCAACAGTCGCCTTGCTGCGGTTCTTATAGATCAGGCGCATGAAATGACATACCATGGTGGTGCTCGGCTAACATCAGCCAACTTGAGACAAAAATACTGGATCGTCGGTGGCAACAGAGCTACGAAGAAGAGATTACGTCATTGTATCAAATGTAGAAGGCACGAACCAACCAAACACTATCAAATTATGGGTCATCTTCCAGCAGCTAGAGCAAACCCTTCACACCCCTTCCATCATGTCGCTGTAGACTACACGGGCCACGTGTTTATCAAGGCTAACTCAGGCCGTGGTATCAAAACTACGAAAGGTTATATCGCTGTGTTCACGTGTATGGCCACAAAGGCTGTACATTTGGAGTTGGTGTCTGACCTGACGAGTACTGCATTCTTAGCAGCGTTACGGAGAATGACAGCTCGCCGTGGCAAACCTAATCACATTTATAGCGATAATGGCACGAACTTCATAGGAGCCAATAAGGTCTTACAGCAGGAATACGAAGAGCTCCTCAAAACATTTGGTGGTGAGTTTCTCTCAGAAGTGTCCGAGATGGGTATAAATTGGCACTTTAATGCACCTTCGTGGCCATCAGCCAATGGTCTTTGTGAAGGAGCCGTGAAAAGCCTCAAGTATCGTCTAAGGAGGGTGGTTGGTGATCAAAAACTCACCTACGAGGAGTACAGCACGCTGCTAGCACAATTAGAAGCTTAAATTCGAGACCACTATGTCCATTGACGGAGGACACTGATGATTTAAATTATTTAACCCCATCACATTTTCTATCAAGCGGTCCGATTCTATCACTTTATGAGACGGAACGAGATCTTAGGACTAGGTGGCATTTAACGCAAAAAATATTCCAAGACATTTGGAAAAGGTGGCAACAAGAACATTTAACAAATCTATCAGCCCGGAGTAAGTGGCGCCAACCTCAAGAAAATATCAAATTAAATGACATCGTACTCATCAATGATGGTAACCTTCCGCCAGGCAAGTGGGCCCTCGGTAGAGTGGTAGAATTGCACCCTGTTAATGACGGCTACGTGCGTGTTGTGACGTTAAAAACCAAAAATGGTTATATGAAAAGAAACCATCTGTTCGAAGATAAGAGAGCATTCACACTGCGATGGTGACATGTCTCAATTGAATCACGAGCAGTCGGAACTACAGCGCTACAATATCATGTTGCAAGATAAGGGCGACCTACTCACACGTAAGCGCCGGGGACTCATCAATGGTGTAGGTAATATCGCAAACGCGTTGTTTGGGGTGCTTGACAGCAACTTTGCTGAAAATATGAAGAAGATATCGATTTAATCAGAGAAAACCAAGGACACCTAGCCCAGTTGTGGAAGAATCAAACGTCAGCTGTAGAAGCGGAGTTCAATGTCATCAAGAGGGTAGAGTCGATCATGGAAGAGCATCATAAAACTATCAACAAAAAGATGATTGAACTTGAACAATCGATGAACGCACTAAAGTCACAAGTCTCAAATAACTCATACATCAACGAATTTACCTTGGCCGCTATAGTTACAAACAACATTTTGAACAAGTTAAAAGAAATACAAACTTATCTTATTGAAACTATCACAGACGTATTTCACGGGAAGTATGATATTCATCTACTAACCCCCAAGCAACTCCACCACGAATTAAGTGCCATCTCTACTCAGATACCTAAAGACCTATCGCCTTGCACCAATTGACAGATTACGTCACAAGTAATCTTGACAACGGTATGCACTCAATTGGGATCTTTTTAGACCTTGCCAAAGCATTTGATACTATTTCTTGCCCTATACTATTGCAAAAGCTTGAAACACTTGGCATAAGGGGAACTCAACTACAATTTTTTTCTGATTACCTCAGTGATGGCTTTCAGTGTGTAAAAATCACCGCTTGACACAAATTTAAATTTCCGCAAGCACATCGATTTACTTTGTGCTAGAGTTCGTAAATTAATATATATTTTTAAATATCTTCGTAACATCGCTGACTTTAAATTGATAAGACAGGTCTATTTAGCTCTGTGTCAATCCATACTCACTTATGGCCTTACTTCCTGGGATGGTGCTTCTAAAACAGTATTGCTCCCATTAGAACGTGCTCAGAGAGCAGTTCTAAAGGTAGCCACTCTCCGTCCATTCATGTTTCCTACACATCAACTTTACTTGGCATGTAGTGTGCTAACTGTCCGTGAGTTGTTTATCCTGAACATCATATTAAAACAACATACCGAACTTCCATTTAACTTAAAATCCATAGACAGGAGAAGAATAGACTTGTAAACCCTCAAACTAAACACGCATTTGTGAACAAATTTTACATATTTTCAGGGCCCTTTCTATATAACAAGCTCAACAAGTCACTAAAGGTATATAGTCTAAGTATAATTAATAGAATCAGGCGTTACTTTGCGGAAATCCATTATATAAAAGCTTTTACAAAAATTTACTTCGCAAATATCCGCGTTATAAAATAAAATGATGTGTCTTACCTAGTATGAAGAAGCACCTCCCGCCCTCCCTCAATTGCGTGCACTAACCCCGTCACCACTAATCCCAGCACCGCTACTCCCAACACCACTACACTAGGCAAGACACACCACTGACGATAATACGACACGTGTTTCGCCTCTACACGAGGCATCCTCAGGTGATATAGACTCTACGGTGGCTAACCGCTAAGTCTAAGTTATAAGAACTGTAATATAAGTGTAAGAGAATTTCTAAATAAATTAAATTACGAAGACACAGAGAAGTTGTTAGAAATTCTAAAATAGTTTGTATTAATTGTAGTTAACAATTAATTGTTATTTAGTTACTTTATTTATTATATAATATAGTTTAATTATTTAAATATCTAGTGTCCTACATTAGTAAACCCATTGTGTAAGTGATGTCTGATGTACTCAACCTAGTTCAGGCAGGTAGCTAATATTATAAACTTGACGTTTTTTATTTTTATTTTGTATATTCTACATTATTAAGCTACACATAGTTTTAATTTTATCATAGCATGTTATTTTTGTTAGACTTATTGTTACTTTATTTAATTGTAATCATATTTTTCCTGTATGTAAACATGTGTAATTGGAAATGAAATAAATATTTATTTATTATTTATTTCTTTACTCATATGGTCCTACTTCCCGCGGTAAATAAATTAATTTTTCCTAGTTTGGCAACTTCCAATGGATTCTGCCAGCGTCAAGTATTTCATGAGAGTCACACCGAGTATTGACTGGGTTTCCGTTTCCGTAGATGCGCTTACTTAGCTTTATGTTACGAATTTACTTAGGTATGTAGTTATTTTCGAATGAATTAACATTATAATAGTTTTACAAAATTATTGCTAATTTAATAAAATGGATATAGGTAAGTAGCAAAAGTACTATAGTTTAATGTTATTAATGGATATGAAGTCTATTAAGTTTGTACAAAAGGGGTGTAAACTAAATTTAACAAAGACTTAAGATTTACAGGACGAGGGATGTTATTAGGAAGAAAATTGTATGACAAAACGGAGAGGTTGGGGCAGTTAAAAATTTTATGATCGATCGTACCTTCGTCTAATCCACACTCACAAATTGAGCTATCTTTAATCTTAAGTTTTGCCAAAAATACAGGTGAACAAGTGTGTCCCCATCTTATACTACATATGACAGATGTGCTATGTTTGGAGCCATTTCTAAATTTAAAAAACCATGGTTTGGAGGGGATGTCAGGTTGGAGTTCTGCATAATATTTACCGATAGACTTCTGAGTTTTTTTCCAAAGAGAGTTCCAAACTGACATCTGATGGATTTTCGCAAGGGAAATAAGGTCATGAGTATATTATGTCATATGATGCATGAGCGTACAAAAAAAATATAATCAATTTCAGAAAAGATTTTCAATACGAAAGACGTTGACAATCAAATGTCATTTTCTTCTTCTTTTAATTCATGGCTTCTTTTGATAGCATTCTGCTTATGTTCATCAATTAAATTTTCATCAATTAATAGGTGAATTAATTGTGCAAATCTCAAAGTAATATGTATGTAATTATACTCTAATGAGCAACCAAAAAAAAGTTTGACACAGAATTAACATTTTCAGTTTCTTCCGATATAATATGTATTTTGTATCTAATTTTTTAAATGGCTATCTGAAACAACGCGAAAGAAACAGTGATATCTTTTTCTCGCATTAATTTTACACGGCCAATCCACACATAGATAAAATTATGATTGTGTGCAAGTTTCTCGGATTTCATACAGAGTTGCACCACCCTGAATATAGGTAATTATTAAATGTGTCAAAAATACCAATTGTGTCAAAAATTGGTATGTTCAAAGATATAAAAAAGTAAAATACGTATATTATGTTAATATTTATTCATATCAGTAACAAAATTTATTGAATTACACAAATATAAGTACTAATGTAAAACTGGAAAGGCAACATTAACACTATTTACAATTAAAATACAAAGCGTTTAGTTATGATTTTCAAGCTGATCACGGGCCTGGCGAAGAACCCCTTGAGTTTTGTGTATCTCGCGGCAAATGGCGCGTTGCACGTTTCTCTTCCTCATATTTGCAGCATTCAATTGAGTTAATGTTTCTGCAAGTGTCGCTTTTGTTCTAGCAAGTTTTTGTTTTAATAAAACATTTTCTTGATATAAAGACCCTGTAATTTAAAACAACGAATTATAGGTACCGTGATTTATATGATGCAATGATGCTCGCGAAGAAATAATGAATAACATTTTTTATTCTTTTATTAGGCCTTGACCTGATACTACTTTTGCTCTGCATTCAAACCTTTTCAGTCATGAGAAGGGACCTTCGTCTAGCAATGGGACGTATGAGTAGTGCGTTGGGCTTTTTTAAAATTATACAAAGCCTTTATACATATTACAGTTTATATTTATGTAAACGAGCCCTCTGAATTATATCGTTCTAAAAAAATGGAAGGGACAATTTTCTAGCATTAGTGCTTAAGAAACTAGTCACCAAGAATCGCCATCATCATCAACATACTACTGAACATAGGCCTCCCCCAGGATTGCCACAGAACACGGCCGCGAGCCACCTGCATCCATCGACTTGCTGCATGTCTTCCCACTCCATGTAGTGTGAGGCCGCCTCACACTTTGCTTAATAAATAATAGTTAAAAGAACAGAAGAATCACTCTCTGATATCAAACTTGCGAGTTTAAACTTAGTTACAAAGTCGCTAATGTTCATCAATCAATACTTTGCACACCTTGGAAGTGACCTTCGTGAAATTAGCCTACCGTTTATTTCGTCGAAAAATAAAATTATGAGGCGCGCGTGTTAAGTCTAAATGCACCTTGGGTTCGCGTGCGAGTGTCTGTATCACTTAGCCCGTTACGCGCCTTTATTAAGACCGCTTCTACTGTAGGATTAGGTGTTGTGAGAAAACAAATTGACTCCTTTGATATTAGTTGGTATATAGTAGAAAACACCGAGGTGTTATACAATGTATTAGTAGTAAACGTTACCACACCAGAATTTTCTCCTGTATCGCAGCGACAGTTTACGTACATAGAACAGACCCAGAACAATGATTTGTAGGCCATACAAATACTTGTTCCGTCCGGGATTCGAAGCCGCGGCCCTTAGCGCTGCAACTCATTACTAACCCACGGAGCCGTCACTTTATAACCACTGTTTCACATTTTCTTTCTATTTACAAACATGCGATACGCAACTTCATTATTAATGAAAGAGAGGCAATAAGAAGTACTGCTACTTTCAATCAATATCCAGTATATGCTGATCTTGCATTAGTAGGCAGTCACTAGTACTGGGAGGGCTACTTCCACTGAAAATCATTTTAAGGTCATTGGCATTATACAATGCAATGCAATGAAGTGCACGATACGAATGACAAGCTCATGGAAACTGTCCGGAACTAAGTTCTGCAAGACCCGCCGCAGAAGAACACAAAAACTCTCCGATCACACTCTTAATCTCATGGCTGTTAGACGGGAGATGAAGCTACATTCTTCAACAGATTTGACAGCATACAGGCAACTGAACAGACAGATCTCCAAATGCATGCGGCGGGACTTACGCAACTTCAATACAGCTCGTATTGAAGAAGCGATCGAGCGGAATCAAGGCTCCAAAGCCTTTGCCAGAGATCTGTCTGCCAGAAAGAGCCAACTATCAAAGCTGAAGACAGAATGTAGCAGCATCGTTTCCGGGGCACCTGAGATTTTGAGTGAGATTGAGAGGTTCTATCATTATTCCGATGATACCCCGGACGTCAGTCTGAGCGAAATTAGAATGGCTCTCCAGCACCTTAAAAACGGCAAGGCCCCAGGCGAGGATGGAATTACAGCGGAGCTTCTGAAAGCGGGTGGAAAACCAGTACTTGAAGTCCTTCAGAAGCTCTTTAATTCCGTCCTCCATGGTGGCATTACACCGGAGGCGTGGAATAGAAGTGCGGTGGTCTTGTTCTTCAAGAAAGGCGACAACGCTCTCTTGGAGAACTACAGACCGATTTCCCTTCTGAGCCGCGTCTACGTGCTGTTTTCGAGAGTCATTACGAATCGTCTCGCGCGCAGACTTGACGACTTCCAGCCCACCGAACAAGCCGGCTTCCGAAAAGGCTTTAGCACCATAGACCACATACATACCCTTCGGCAAATTGTACAGAAGTCCGAGGAGTACAATTTGCCACTATGTCTGGTGTATGTGCACTATGAGAAAGCCTTTGATTCCGTCGAAATTTGGGCGGTGCTGCAGTCCCTTCAGCGGTGCCAAGTGGACTGTCGGTATATCGCAGTGCTGAAGTGCTTGTACAGTAGGGCTACGATGGCTATCCAAGTACAGAACTAGAGTACGAAACCTATCCAATTGCAGAGAGGTGTAAGACAGGGTGACGTCATATCCCCGAAACTCTTCACCGCTGCATTGGAAGATGTTTTCAAGCTTCTGGAGTGGAAAGGATACGGTATCTACATCAATGGCGAGTACATCACTCACCTTAGATTTGCCGACGATATAGTCCTTATGGCAGAATCGCTGGAGGACCTAAGCACTATGCTCAATGACTTCAATAGTGCTTCCCAACGGATAGGTCTTAAGATGAACATGGACAAAACAAAGATCATGTTTAATGTCCATGTCACACCTATGCCGGTAGTTGTTGGGAGCACTAAGCTCGAAGTTGTTGACGAGTATGTTTACCTGGGACAAATAGTCCGACTAGGTAAGTCCAACTTCGACCGAGAGGTCAATCGACGGATTCACCTCGGTTGGGCAGCCTTCGGGAAATTACGGCACATCTTCTCGTCAGGTATACCTCAAAATTTGAAAACGAGACTGTACAACCAGTGCGTGTTGCCAGTGATGACATACGGAACTGAGACGTGGTCCTTCACTGCTGGCCGGATGAAGAAGCTCAAGGTCGCTCAGCGAGCTATGGAGAGGGCTATGCTCGGAGTTTCTCTGCGTGATAAACTCAGAAATGAGGATATCCGCAGTAGAACCAGAGTGACCGACATAGCCCAACGAATTAGTAAGCTGAAGTCGCAATGGGCCGGCCATATAGCTCGAAGAACCGACAACCGATGGGGAAGAAAGGTTCTCGAGTGGCAGCCTCGTACCGACAGGCGAAGTGTTTGGCGTCCCCCCACTTGATGGAGTGACGACCTGGTAAGATATGCAGGAAGTCGATGGATGCAGGTGGCTCAGGACCGTGCTTTGTGGCATTCCTTGGGGGAGGCCTATGTTCAGCAGTGGACTTGTGAAGAGCTGTAATGATGATGATGATGATGGTGGCATTATACGAGAAAAAATCGAAAACTGCGAAGTTGTGGTCGGGTCACTAATCAAATAATAAATCTGTAACTAAGCACCTAATTATCTAGATCTACATAATATAAATAATAACATGTATATTCTTAGGAACAGTAAAGAATGAAAAGTCGACGTTCCTATTATTATTTAAGCACCTGTATGCTATGCAGTACTTTTTGGCTTCTTGAGAGGCCATACTTGAATAAAAACTCAAAAATAAATATCAAGTGGCTAAATACTTATTAAAGAAATATTTTTTTATGTTAAAGCCGCGTATCGATTTTGCGCTTCAAGAGGTGGAACATTGGCGCGCGCTGCAACCGCGCGAAATGAATAGCGCCTAGGAACGCGCGCCAAATTGTTCGTTGGGACGCTCAAACATGGAGCGGGCCGTTCCATCTGGTTTCGGCGTATCAAAGTAGTTAAGTATTGGAGCGTGCGCCAGTCGGGACGGCTGTTTTCATCATTCGTGTATTCTTTGCGTTCCGAGCTACGGATACCCAGAGTTGCCGTAAATTTATAAAATTATATGATTTCAAAGATCTGCTGTGGAATAGCATAAGTCGTTTTTATCATAATAAAGCGCTCAGAGAAGATGCATAGAACTATGAAAGCGGCAGCTGCTCGTACACGACCGACATGCATGCTGAACGGTCAAACAAAGGCGAGCGGGCGCGTGACAACCTTACGGAATTAGTCTTTCGTAGGCGGCCACGCAGCGTAGGTATATTTCCATGCCTAAAGCGCGGAGTGACACAGGTCTGCTAGTAGGAGATTGTTACGAGCAATATGGCCGACCCATTGCTACTTCAGATAACTGATCCATGAGTATCGAAACAGGCGTCCATATCATCATATCCACAAAACCACGAGGCAAGAGTTGGAAACTAAATCAGGAGTGCACATCTCCTTGCAGCATCTTTTTGATAACAACTAAATAAAAAAAAACCGCGTTTGCCAACCCCGCATACATTTTCATAATTTAAATATTGTTTTATTAAAAAATCGACGTGTAAAAGAGCCACCATAATATCTTGGCCAGTGGATGTTGTAAATATCGAGTGTAATGGTTAAAAAAATCTTATAGTACCATCAGTTGTTGGAATAATTATCTCTTATTATGTCTCACCTAGACTTTCCAGACTGGCAACAGGGTGAGTGTTAAAAGGGAGCATTGTAAAAAATATTTCATACAAAGGTTGATAACTGGTATCGATATATAAAGCTTATGTCTAAATACTTGACTAGATCTTTGAAAAAAAATGAGATAATTAGAAAAATAAATGAAACCCATGTCCTTAAAAATGTACAAAATATAGGAAGCCTACATACATACTAGAGATGAGCGGAACCCTGGTTCTGACGGATACACGGCAACTGTATACGCCCAACGCATAATTTTATCGGGTATTATCCGGTGGCGTTTGGAGGCTAAAACCATTCGTTCCGTGGTGGGACATTTACCCTATCCTAAGACGTATTGCAACTTGGTATTTGTGTTGCGTTCTATTCCACTTGCGCTCGGTTCCAGTTCTATCTATAACGAACGCCTTTTTTCTGAGGCAGGTAATGTTTATGAAAGAAAGCGTAATCACTTTGATCCTGCCTGAGGTGAAAAGCTTGTTTCCTTCACCACAATTTGCCCCTAATAAACTTTATGTGTAACTGAATATGAATAAAGTTTTTTTAATTCTATAAAAAATCCTAACAATGTGCCGGATACGTCGTGGTAGGGACCCGATTCAAACCAGGTACCCGTCTCATCTGTAACACACACACACTTATCCATTATATAACAACACTTACGAGGTGATAGAGATATGGCGTCGTTTTGTTCCAAACTAGATAACCTATCACTGTCAATTCCTTGATCTGGTGACGTCGGTCTTTCCTCTTCTGAATAAGCACCTTCTTGTAGCTCCGCAATTTTATTGTCGACTTCTAATGCTACTTTGCGAGTTAACTGTATTTCCAATTGTGAGTTGGTCTCCAATGCATTGGACAGCTTTTCACGTGTTTCCTCTAGTTCCCTTTCAATTTGTAGCCTATCGTGTTGAGCTCTTGCTCTTTCCAATGCCGCTTGCGACGCTTGTACTGTGGCTTCATCCGCCGCACGCCTTAAAGAGCGCTCAGTTTCCAAAAATCTTGATTCTAATTCTTGTCTTTCTGTGCGTACCTTTTCTGTCTGCTGTATGGCGTAAGCAAGCTGTTGTTCGTTTTCCTTTAACCTGGACTCTATGGCTACAAGGGAATTTTTCATTATTTCTAAACTTTTATTGGCTTCGATAACATTATTACGTTCTAAAACCAAAGCAGTAGTCAGCTCATCCTTTTCATTTATTAATTCATTGATTCTTTTCATTGCCTCGTCAAATTTGTTATTAAGATCTTTCTTCTCCTTTTCGAGCTGTTCATTACAATTAGTAAGTTCGCGTATCTCTTCAAGGAAAGCAGATTCATTTATGATTTTGTTGTCCTCAGAACGCGATCCATAGGAAATCCGAGAGCGACGTGACTTTACTTTGTTATTATCTGTCACAGATTCTTTGACACCTAAACCTACACCGGTGTCGCAAAGGCCAACTCTAGCTAAAGATACATTTCTATCTGGTTCTGACCAACATTCTGATTCGGATATTAAGTCTGCCTGCGGGAAATGTTTATTACTCAGTTTTTTCGTGGAACATATTTTGCTATCGTCACTACAAGTAATATGATGTCCAAACATCATAGTCAAATCTTCTATCCTTAACGATTGTGATATGTCAATGTTACTTTCGTCCATTGTGAAGTCTTCGAATGCCATAGTTTCATCTAATTTTAGTCCAACTGGTAACGCCAAGCTTTGTTCTAGGATACTTTCGGCTAATTTCTTTTTATCTTCGCCAAGAACACATCTACAAAATGAATAAAATATAATTTTTTGTTCAGAAATATAAGTCATCATAAAGTTAATCGGTGAAATCATACTTGTGAGATAATAATTTGTCGAGGAAGTACGCCAAGCCTTGCAGTCGCCGCGTCAGTAATTGCTGGAGGTTCCTAAAATGAATAAAAATAGCAATAAATACATTTGATTTTATTGTTTAATAGCTACACTTGCACAATAATGGCTTGGTGGTCCAGTGATTAATCGTTAGGCTGCAGCTACTGCCAAAAAGTTTATTTTTAAATGTATGTCTACTACAAATAATTTATAAAAACGCCTCCAGAATACAGCAGTAATTAGGTTTATTTATAAAAAAAAAATGCGTTTCGTGCCATTTCCCCGCTCCCACTTAAAGTTACTAATTGTTTATAACAAACAACCACGCTAGTATTTTTCAATCGTAATAATTTTGCATCAATCTATTTCTATCTATTTCTCAGTGCAAAAGATTATTTTCGTAATCTTTTACATATCCTATCAACAGCCAACCCAGAATCAGTTGTCCAAACGCATTGAACACAAAAGCTTTTTGCTATTTCCCTATTATTTGCTCTCCTTTCGTTGATAGCGGTTTAACCATCCGACAAATTAAATCTAAGTACCAAATCTAGGCATAGTGGCATACTCTAATTAAAAAAAAGTGCTAGGCCAGTGGGGTTTTGGCACTTTCCTCCTCCCGGTCCTTTTTCTTCGAATTCTCACTTTCACCTGCATGCGGTATACTCGCTGATAAACGAAAGTAACTGGGGCGGCCGAATTATGTCGAATAATCAATCTATTATACAAACTTGTGATGGGATAGTACAGTATTTTCAGTGCGAGTGTTTGGGCTCTACGTTCAACAACCCACCTGCCCATTATGATGAGTATAGGTAAATCTTCCAAGTAACCATTGCTTATTAGCTGGCATAATATATTTGAAAAAAAAACCATGGAGTTAATAAGTTTTTTTTAATTTTTTGTACCCGTGCCCATGATGTTTTGTTTAGCTAATTTTTGTCAATATATTGTATATATAGTAAGTGTTTTAGTATATGTTGTCCAATTAAAAGCACATAATTAACTAAACTGATGGGTTTTCGACCACTATTACCGACACCAACGAGGTAATATGGTTCTGAGTCCGACCAAAAGCAGTTATTGGGTTTTTCAGTCAAGAAATTCTCAGTGGCAGTTCGGAGTCAGGAAGTTGTCGTTGTTTCACCCCTGTGCCTGGGAAAGTGCGTTAAATTGTTGATTCTGCTTTTGATTTCCATGCGGTGTGTCGGATTGCCGTCCCATCACACTATGAAAGCGAGGGAATAGAGAGTACATCTGTGCTTGCATACACACTTGTTCACTATAATCCTGTTTAGCGAACATGTCTACGTTTAGACCGGCCGCCGCCGAATTCGTACTAGAGGAAATTAAATAATTAACTGCTAATACTTACCCAGCAGAATCTTCGTTTTGTACATTTTCAACATTTTTCTGCAATTGTCTTAGTTTACCTTCTAAGTCCTTAATATGTTCATCCTTACATTTTAAAATTTCTTGGTACTTTTCTATTTGCGAATCACTAACATGCGCGTAGGCTAATTCCTTATCCTGAAACAAAAGATGAAAAACTTACAAATATAACTTAAAAGTCATCAAAAATACAATGCAATCACTACTCTTGAATGAGAGCAGAGTCGACGGATATAGGTACCATAGGCCATGTTCAGCAGTGGACTTGTCATGGGCTGCAATGATGTTGATGTTGAATGTGTACTCAAAGAATGTATCAAAAGAGTCAACTAAAGAAATAAGATAAAGGCAACTTAACATTATCAGTGACAGAAGCTGAGTCTCATATAGAAGGCTTATGAGTAATGCGATCTACAGCTGATGAGACTTAAGAAAGACTACTTCACCTGAGGTGTATTTAAAGAAATATTGCAATGATTATATATAATTTTAGGCATTATATGATAAGTCGCTATAATATATGAAATATAAAGCCGCGTATCGATTACCCGTTTCTGGCGCACGCGGCAGCCGTTCCAGTGTTTGACCGTTCAACATGGATACCGGTCGTGTGCGAACAGCTGCCGCTTTCATAGTTTCATGCATCTTCTCTCAGTGCTTTATTATGATAAAAATGGCTATTCTACAACAGATATTTTGAACCATATAATTTTATCAATTTAACTCGGAACGCAACGAACACACGAATGATGAAAACAGCCGTCTCAACTGGCGCGCGCGCCAAAACTTAGCGAAATGCGAATATGCGCTATTGATTATAATCGATCGAATAGAATACGCGGCTTAAAGCCACATATCAAAAGTAATTTTTCAAACTACTTCAATAAAGGAGCAGGTTCTTAATTCGTCAGAATCTTTTTTATGTATGTTCACCGATTACTCGAAGACGCCTGAAAAGATTTGGAAAATTGTTTATTGTTTCAAAGAGTATACTTCCCAGGTGGTCCCATTTAAATGTAATCGAAATCAGTTGAGCGGTTTTTAAAAAATCAACAATAAATTATTTATATTGCAGTCGGTTGTACACAATTTTTAAATTTGACCACTTGTATTATAATAAAGCGCTCAGAGAAGATGCATGGACAGAACTATAAAGCTCCTCGTATACGACCGATATGCATGTTTAACGGTCAAACGCTGGAACGGCTGCCGCGCACGCCAGGCGCGCTTAGTTGATACACTTGGAACATTTAGAGCACGTTCCGCGGAACGCTCTGGTCGGCGCGGTCACAGCGCGTAATCGATACGCAGCTTAACTTTTAACAGTAAGTACCAATTTCAATTTTTTCATTTCTTTATCTTGTTGCTGTATTTTCTTCAAACATTCTTTAATCATCTGCATAGCTTTGTGGTTTTCCTTCCGAAGCTTTGTTAACTGATCCTGAAAAATTGAACTCAGTTAGTCTTAATATAATTTAAAAAAATAAGAAAGCATGTGGTACATACGTAATACGACGGCATGGAGTGACTACCTAACGAAACATGCAAACATAACTTTGTGACAACCTACGAGGGAAGCCTACGTGGTGGTTTCTAAGGTTCCTACGGCGCCATGATTTCAATACGAATTCGCATAGATCTCGACGAGATACGCCGAAAAATAAGACTACAATTTTTCCCAGATATCGATACTCTAAAACCACTATCATTGCAGAATTTAGGGCAACCTGACTATAAAAATAAGATAGGTTGAATCTGTAGTAAAACCAAATCAGCACGCCCCGACTCCACATAGTCTTGTCTGCCCTACCCCTAGTGTTTTTGTACAACCGTAGGCGCGGAGGGAGAGCAGCCCCCGTCCGCTGTAGCAAATAGCAGGCACCTGTACGAGCCGTAGCGGCTGAGGCTGACTATAAGCCACAGCTGCGGAGGTGAGCATGGATGCCTGCGATTTGCTACTCAATGATAAAGGGGCTGCATTTATCGCAGCGCAATTTCTTACTTTTCGGCATATCTCGTCGAGATCTATGCGAATCCGCCTTCAAATCGTGATGCCGTAAGAGCCGTAGTCGTGCCCCTATGTGGATCAGCATTTGACTTGTAATGGGCTGTGATGATGGTGATGATAATTATGATAGTGGTGGTGGTAGTGGTGATGATGATGATTAATGTATACTCTATCATATAATAATGTATATTAACAAAACAAAATAAAATAAAATAAAATAAAATTACAATGTGATTTGTTTTTTCTCGTATAAAATGTTGAGAAAAGGAGATGTATGATATTGGGTTGTTGACATCGTAACAGTTATACAAATATATGTAGGTAATATAACGTTAAATTATAAGCATTAATAAATGGTTTTTATTTCTGTAGTCCTTGGGACAATTATAAAAACATTTTTTTTAAAACTGAAATAGAAAGTTAATGCTTTTGCTTTAGTAAAAACGAAACGCTTTTAAATATCTTTCTGTTCTGTCTATGGCAATAGATAATGAAGACTATTTTTATACTAAAATAACCTTCTTTACCAAAAAAAAATCATAATAATGAAACATTGACGCGAATCTGTAGTTATTAATATTGAATAAAATAATATATTTAGAAAAAGAATGAATAGGCTATGTCATTAAATCAAAAAACATTTGAATATTATCCTACACGACTGAATAGGCTGTATGGTTATTGATCATTGCATATTCCGAAGGAGACAACTTGGTAATTTTAAGTTTCAGCTTTTCCATGCAATAAATTTTTATACTTGATGCGAAAAATTACCTCACCAAATTGTTCAATTTGTAATATTATCGATGATGTTTATCACATTTTGATAGAATGTGCCCAGAACTCAAGAGAAAGAGCAAATTGTAATTTACATTTGTCCTTAATTGGTAGTAGTAACAGTATTTTATCCGACCCGTTATCAGATGATGCCAAAAAACTGTATTTGTTAATTAATAAGAGATTAAGTAACTAGTAAACATAATAAGTTTATTTGTTAGTAATTATATTTAAGATTTTTTTGTAACTACCAGGGCGGCATAATCGCATTAGGGACAAAACCTTTATTTATGAATAAAATAAAAAGAAAAGTTTCAGCTTGTCATGCGGCATGTGCATTTGGCATTGTAGCTGTTTTTTTGATAGATTTCGTGTTTTTACTTTCGTGGATTTATTTAACATGACTCTTGGATTTTCTCTCGGATCACAGGACAGGTTGCGCCCATATAATGAAAATAATGTGATACTTAAGTTTTGAGAGGAATAGAACAGACAATGTACAGCCTCCGGCTGTGTTTTTAGATGACATTTTATTGATAATTGCAGAAAATAGTTAAACAATTAAAAAAGGTTGAGTTTTATTTTACTTTACATAATAATAACTACAAAACTGCATTCTTTTGTGTTTTTTCTATTTATTCAAACAACATATCACAAGAACGAGTGATTTACTACATAACATACAAATCATAAAACAAAATAAAAACAAAAAACCCCAGGCCAGGCAAAAATATGATTTTTGGATATAAGTAGCAAATATTTAAATCTTCAAACTAACACATATTTTAAGTTTGTTCACGCCGGGCCCAAGCTTTTTTATACATTTTGTAGTTCTTCGAATATTTATTTCACCTTAACGAAAATAGTTCCTAACGATTATAAAATCTGTTTTATTGATCTCGCAACAGGTGTATTTCGAAATTAATAACCGCATTAACACTAATTTGCACCATTTTGCTTTTTAACATTAATTTGCAACACTTACCAAATCGTCATTGTTCACCGTTACAGCAAGATAGTCTCTGAAAAAAAAAGTAATTCAACTCAACATAATTATACATAATATATTACTCCAAGCGTTTTAAATCTGAATCTATATAAATAAAATGAAATAGGTTTGCAGTTGTGCCCGCATCAAGGAAAAACTACTGGATAGATTTCATATTTCTTAGACACTTGGCCCTTATCTAAAAAAAAAAATATCGCGATATCTTCATTTAATATAAATTTATTAAAGTTTTAAGAAACAACGATTATTATAAGCACTACGTGTACAGTGAAATGTTTTCTTGCTACGGAGAAGTGGGGCAAGCGGTGTAGCGCGCATGCGTAGGAGAGGGGAAGTCGCTTCTACCTCTGTCTCATTATAAAGTTAGGGCCAGCCGCGCTTTATTTGCGCGTGCGACCTGATGCCATTTAGTTGTACCTTGATCAATCGCTCCCATAGTTTATTATAGTTTTCCTATAGTTTCTATAGTAACTTTGTTAATATATCAAGCAACGCCGACGAAGTCGCGGGTATCAGCTAGTCACTAATAAAACCGTGTAAATTACTACAAATTCATGAATTACTGAAATTCTTAGTCAATTTTAAAATTTCAATAATTCTTTTAAAATTAGCCTTTCAATTCCAATAGATCCACCTCACCACCTCATGGAATAATCTATGGGGGAGATTTAAGTTCAGCAGTGGACTTTTGATAGCCTGTAGTGAATGAAAACGTTATGAAACTCACCCAGCTGACTCTGATTCGGGATATGTGTCATCAACTGCTTCTGTTTGATTTTCTGTATTCTGTAATATAAATATTGTACGTTAAATTCCTACTTAACAAAAATAATTTTGTAAATTTTGTTTAGGATTAGGGCATTTATGATCGTAAATAATGATTTTTAAAATGAAGATTGAAGTCATTCGAAAGTTCGAAACGGTAATAACATTAACATCAAAATATTCAAACTATGATTCACAATTTATTCTACCTCGGGGACAAATTACGAATAATAATGTAAAGTAGTCCGATGTGGAGGAATTGCAGTTGGGACTTTTTTGTGCGTATAACACAATACGGACAAAGTATATGATATCAGCATCATATGGAACGCTAACGCGATAAGGCTTGGGTACAATATGCATATGTGGTACAGGATACATGAATGATTACTATGCAACAGACCATTTATTTAACATAGTCAAAGTCAACTAATGAACATTAAAATGGTCCGGTCTAAAAGTAAGACCTCTACAACTACAATGGAGTGCCGACAAAATGCTCCGGGGCTCTTTATTTCTTATGATGACGGCATTGCGCCTTTCTAAATTTGGAAACTATATTATGTTGTAGCACTGGCTCCAGCTAGAATTTAAATTACAAACGACGCTCCACCAAACACTCCGAATTATTTATTACACCTCACTAATTTAAGTGGTTCACATTGATGACACATCTTGTATAGTAGACTAACATTATAATCGTAAAAGGGAAAATTTTTAATGAAAGAAAATTATATAGATCACTTGTAAAACAATAGATAAATAAAGTGTATGCTCGAAAGCTCACGTGACAAAGAAATGGTGTCGATCCAATTTAACGCAAAGCTATGCAAATTTATGAAGTTACTTAAAGATAGTATACTTATTATCAATATGTATTTTGTACACTATATGTAGCTACGTAGTACACTCTATAAGAAAGATTTTGTAAATGGCGCCATGGGAAAATTACAAGTGTGTTTATTAAACCGCCTTACAAGATTCGCCTGACGAGATTTTGACTGCTATTTTTTCGACTGTATATTCAAAGGATTTGTATAATTTAAACTACTTCTATGAAAAAATAAAAAATATATAACCTTTACTTCTTCGTTTTTTCTCATTCCGCCACAGTTGTTCATTGACGTTTCTACGCCTTCAGCTGAGATAGAGCCCTGGTGAAAGATAGTGAAAACTCAATGTTTACTGTAAAACACCCTTACTATTGATTTTAAAGATTTTATACACATATTTTATCAAGACAGCCTTTGAACTAAAATGTAACTCTACTAGCTTTAGATTTTTAAATATCATTACATGTTACTTTTTTAACATAAAGGTATGAATGCAACTAAATGCTATTGTCCTGGGTAGTCGCAATAAAATTCATTGTATGCAAGTAACACACGTTTTAATCTCGGTATTGGCACCATGGTACTTGTTATCCTATCTATACCTTATGTAAGCAAAAACTTTAAATGAGATTCTTGTATATGTATAATCTGATATACCTAGTCAGATCATAAGTATTGTCACACAGTAAAAACTTTTCTTTTAGAATGCTGGCCACAAAAAAGTTTATTGAATTCGAATTTCGAATTGTTCATGAAAAAACAACCGTATACTTTTTAGAATTTTACTCATTTTTAAATATGGAGTGGACGCTTAAAGAAGACCGTGTTGCAGTTATTGCGTTGCATCGTTGCGGTTACGCGCCAATTCAAATTTTTGACATACTGAAAAATTTGAATATAACCAAAAGATTCATTTATCGTACCATTAAACAATACAATGAAGACTCTAGTGTAGATGACAGGTCAAGAAGTGGTCGCCCTCGGTCTGTTAGGACTCCAGCAGTGATAAAAGCTGTGAAGGCGCGAATTCAAAGAAATCCCAAACGTAAGCAGAAACTGTTGGCCCTTCAGATGGGGTTAAGCAGAACCACGGTGAAAAGGGTGTTAAATGAAGACTTAGGGCGTCGGGCATATCGAAGAAAAACAGGACATCGTTTGAATGCTCGTCTAATGGACCTGAGACTGAAGAGATGCCGCGCTTTGTTGAAGCGGTACGCGGGAAAAAAATATCGGGAAATTCTTTTTTCGGATGAAAACATTTTTACCGTAGAAGAGAGCTACAACAAACAAAATGATAAGGTGTACGCACACAGTAGTGAAGAAGAGAGCAACCGTATTCCGCGTGTCCAACGAGGTCATTTTCCATCCTCGCTCATGGTATGGTTGGGCTTAACAGAGGTACATTTTTGTGAGAAAGGTGTAAAAACGAATGTAGTTGTGTATCAAAATACAGTCCTGATGAACCTTGTGGAACCTGTTTCTCATACCATGTTCAATAACAGGCACTGGGTATTCCAACAAGATTCAGCGCCAGCTCATAGAGCGAAGAGCACACAAGACTGGCTGGCAGCGCGTGAAATCGACTTCATCCGGCACGAAGATTGGCCCTCCTCCAGTCCAGATTTGAATCCGTTAGATTACAAGATATGGCAACACTTGGAGGAAAAGGCGTGCTCAAAGCCTCATCCCAATTTGGACCCACTCAAGACATCCTTTATTAAGGCAGCTGCCGATATTGACATGGACCTCGTTCGTGCTGCGATAGACGACTGGCCGCGCAGATTGAAGGCCTATATTCAAAATCACGGAGGTCATTTTGAATAAACTTGAGTGTCATAAGAATCTATGTTTTGTTAAGTTCATTTTGGTATATAAATGGTTACATAATGAATAAACTTGTTTCAATTATTTTATATTAAACATGTGACAGAATTAATGACCTGACTAGGTATATACATGTAATTGGTTTCTAGGAAACGGTTCTAACGACAAGAATTCGATTTTGTGTTTAGATAGGTAATGTTTTAACTTATCAAGTTAGTCTAAGGTTTCAGCCCTAAAAAAAATATTTTCTTTGTCTAACGACAAGCAAAGCTCGGTCGTCTAGGTAATTGATACATTATGTAACTACATAAACATTATTATGTCTTTAATACCTGATTTTCCAATACGTCAATGGCTTCCGCAGCTGCTGCCAGTAGTTCTTGCTTATCACTAAGCTGCCTTCTGAGTTCTTCAACTTCTACTTGAAGCCTCACATTATGTTCCAGTAAACCCTAAGCCACATAAAATGCATTATATTACGCATACTTTAGTAATTTATTCATTACAAGCCCATCAAAAGTCCACTGTAGGCCTCCTCCATAGAATATCTAGGGCGATATTTGTAGTTCTATATTGCCCATTTCCTGTTTCAATTGTGGCGGAGTTAGAGAATCAACTACCTCATATCAGCTAGTTAGTGTCGTGAGGAACGCCAGAGTGAAATGGAATATTGAGATTATGTATATTAAGAGTTTCTTTATATTAGTTCAATCACAATATTATGTAGCTTCATGTTGAAAATTCTTAGGCAACCTCTATTCGAATGCTTTTACATCACGTCATATAATTTTAACCTCGGCAATGGAGTCAATGTTTTTTAATAAAACAAGATTTTCTCCTTTGTTGTGGAGGCAGTTTACGTACATAAATGCATAAAGACAAACATCCAGACCAGGAACAGTTATTTGTAGGCCATACAAATACTTGTTTCGTGCCACTGCGTCACGGAGCCGTCAAATTGCAATTGCTGTAATATGTTGGATTACTACTACTACAGACCATCACAAGTTCACTGCTGACCATAGGCATCCTCCATAGATTGCCACAAAAAACGGTGCTGAGCCTGAGCTGAGTATCTATCGACTGCCTATGTGTTTAATCAGTTCGTCACCTAGTGAGGGTCGTTAACACTGCGCTCGCCAGCACGACGCTACCACTCGAGTACCTTTCTTCCCCATCAGTTGTCGGTTCTTCGAGCTATGTGGCTTGCCCATTGCCACTTCAGTTTACTGATCTGCTGGGCTATGTCAGTTAATGTGTTCTGCGGATATTATTACGCATAGAAATTCCATCGCACGCTGAGTGACTTCAGAGCCTATTCATACGGCCAGCAATGAAAAGAAACTTAAACGTGATCTTCGTTACAGTTATGTAAGACATCACTGGCAACACGCACTAGTTGTACACTTTGTCTTAAAATTTTGGGGAATATCAGAAGACAAGAATAGTGTAATTTTTTATTTTTCAACTTTGCAAATATTTTGGACGTGAACGGAAATCAAATATCTTAATATTTTATTTATTTATTCTTTATTGCCTTGCCTTGAGGCATTTTCTGTCAATCAACTATCCAAAATTCGTAGTTTTTTATTTAATTAGGGCTATGCGCGACATTTGATTCATTTTTTATCAATTTAATTATAGTAGTAATACATGTCATAAATATATAATATAAAGCCTATTAAAGTATTTTACAAAAATCGCTGAAAAATGTATTCATTTAAAAAAATAAACACAACTTTGTTTACCACTATTTAACGTTGTCGAAGAGATTCAGTACAATGCAACAAGGATAAGGAGTCAATTGGTCACGTTCAGGTTTGATTTGTTACCATGTCAAAATAGCAGGTTAGGCGTTTATTTCATAACAGTAAATGCAGGTACTTGCTGCGTTTACCGATATGAAATAAAACGTCTACACTTTATTAAAGCATTAACTAACTTTTGTTGTTTAAGTCATTAAAAAAATACTTTATGCGCACTGCGTCGGATTGCATCGGATTTCGTTAAGATGGTAATTATAAAGAGGGATCAATTTGATTTATTATGGGCTGCAGTAACTACCATCAGGTGGACAGTTTTGTATAATAAAAAATAAATTTTTAAATTCGTTACTTACTTGTACTGCCGGTGGTGCTCCATTGCCTAACTTTTCTTCAAGAAAATATATCCTTAATTTCAAATGAAAATTTTCTTTACGTAATGAGTTTAATTGCTCTTCATATTGTTTCATGCTTACACCACTGGCAATCGTTACATCTAGAAACAAAAGTAACAATACTTAATATATTACAAATATAAAAAGTGTCACACTCACATGCATGCTAACATATGTACATACAATCATTGTTAGAGAATAATTAATAGAAATGCGCGTCTCCGTGTCAATCGCGCTTTTCAAGTGATAATTTTGCTTATTAGGCATCTATTTCGCAACAAACATATTTTTTTTTAGATTTAATGAGGCGGGGATAGCAAATTTTAAGTATTATCCCCGTAAAATGTGTTGAAAAAACATGCCATAGACATTTGCGATACTTTTAGAGATGTCATGCAATTTTTAAAACAAAACTATGTGTGTAAAATTAAGCACAATGAAAGAATACACGTTATTAACACGTTTTTATTACTTTCATCTGTATCTATGTATGTACGAATGAATGGACTTTTTTAATTCAGTTTTCATCCATTTCCATCATGTGAATGATCTGAATTTTCTACCCCGAGCAAAACGAGATGTTTAGCCGCTATGTAATTTTTCCGGGCCGATACGACTTAGGGACCTTTAAGAAACAAGCTGACTTCCTTTTTAAAGGTCGGCAACGCACCTGCAATTCCCCTTCACGGGTAAGGTCGACAAATACCATCAGGTGAGCCACATACTCTTTTGCTTCCTCTTCTATATAAAAAAAAACGAACAAAGAAAACAATATGCATTTTTGTCAAAAACCGTCGCGGGCGTGTACAAACAAATTCACCAAAGTTTCATGGTAACCGGAAGAATAGTATAGGAATGAATACGGGATAAACATCTAATTCATGGTCTCTATCATTTGTACGAGCCAGTCGACTGTAAAATTTAAGGGGGATAAATTATTTAACTGGCAAATTAGATATAGAAAAATTTGAAATTAGAAGAACCTAAGAAAGCATTATAACAATAAACATTGGTACATATTTATGTTTGCTTTTTTCTTGCGCTAAAAACAGAATCGAATTTAGTTCCATAACAAAAAAATTGCGCCGCTCCAGTGCAAATTGACGGACGGCACATTGTTCCGCTTTTCTTAATATAATTATATAAAAAAAAACTTACCATGTCCATCTGGCGTAGGGAGAGTCATTTCTTGCAGTTTACGTGGACTTGTACTAAAATGAAAAAATAAAATATTTTAATGCTTGACAATTAATAATAATAACGAATCAAACGATAAAAATCAGACGCGTACGAATAAGATTTGCGCTCTGATGGTTCCGTGTAAACTTAATTATGTATATTGTTAGTTCATCCATCATCGGAATTATAACACCGTACCGTACATTGCTCAAACGAAAAGGTACGTTGGCTTTAAGGACAAACCTAACTTTTCAGTGGAAATTGTTTATTTTTATCTGGTTGTACATATTGCAAATTGGGCTTGTGTTTTGAAACTGCATCAGACGCTTCCCCGATGTTAGTACATCTGAGTGGAAGAATAAATAAAGATCACTAACTTTAAATTGAGTGTACATACATATTCCAGAGATTTTTTACTAAAAAAAAATACAAAACTATATGTGATAAACCATTTAATTCTATAACATATTTAGTAATAGCAATCCACACCGGGTCTGCTTTGATAGGTTCTTGTGGCAATATTTCGATTTAATATAATCAAATACCATTTATCAATACAACATATTATATCAAATTTAGTTTTTATTTTAATCTATACAAATAAATAAAATTAAAGTGTCTGTTTGTAATATTAAAATAACAGCTTTTTACTAAATCCATATGAAAGTATATATTATAGTACTAAATAACAACAAAACAATTTTTAAAATTTATGTCCGTGTGTTTGTTCCGGCTAATCTCCGAAACGGCTGGACCGATTTTGAAGGTACTTTCACTGGCAGATAGCTGATGTTATAAGGAGTAACTTAGGATTCTTTTATTTTAGAGAAATAATTAGGGTTCTGCGCAAACAAATTGAAACCCATAAAAATCGTAGTAAATTCCACGCGGACGAAATCGCGGGGAACAGCTAGTCCCCAATATTTTCGAATAAAATCAAGCCTTAATCCCTCCCGGCATTGTTGTCTATCTCTTCGTAAAGTATTATCATAATCGGTTCCGAAGATAAGCTCGTAGAGACAGACAGACAGACAAATTTTGTTTAAATGTTTGTTCAAGTCTCAATATCATATCATGCAGTTAGTCTCTATTACATATAAATTTCAATACAAAATAATATATAATTCATATATAATATAATTCAATACAGATACAGATATACACTTCAATTTTATTTATGTATATCCTTATTTTTTCAATTACCTACTTTAACTTTACATCATTGGTTGTTAGTAAAAGATTAATAATTATATTTATATATATATATATATATATCTTATAACTGCATTAAATTAAACTACATTAACTTTGCCGATGGAACTTCTCCGGAATCTAGAAGGCATGGGTGATGTCCCCCCTTACGGCCAAGATCCATAAAGTCCAGCCTATGCCAACATACTTGAAACGCTACAGAATCGTGGCAATCCCAACAAGATCCTGAGTGCATTGTATGTTGTATTGCACTCTGGGGACATTGTAGGACTGCTGCGTATATCGGACCCACAGGCTACTTAATAGTCCCAAATACCATTTTTTTTTTATAGGATAAGTGTGACAAACGGGCACACAGTCCACCTGTGGCCAATAGACATCTACATTTAAAAAAGGGTAAGGTAAAAAGGGTCTCCGGTTCTATACACTCACCATACGAAACACAGCAGCGTTAAGATGCTATTTTACGCTGGTATTCTGTGAGAGCGTGGTCGAGCCGACCTATTCGTGCTAAAACTATACTACTAACTAGCTGCTCCCCGCGGCTTCGCTCGCGTGTTAGGGTATTTATGTCTTTGCGCGGAACCCTAATTCTTTTTCTAAAATAAAAGTAGCCTAAGTTACTCCTTATGAAATCAGCTATCTGCCAGTGAAAGTCCCGTCAAAATCGTTTCAGTGATTAGCCGAAATAAACAGACAGACAGACAAAAATTTTAAAAATTGTATTTTAGTTATAAGTACCGTATTTACTTTCATATGCATTTAGTAAAAAACTGTAATTTTGACATTACAAACAGACACTTCAATTTTATTTATTTGTATAGATATAGCTGCAGCATGGCTCTACCACGTGGTATTCATTAACAATCATTTAATAGACGGTTACGTTTCTTACTTATAAAACTATGGTTAATGAATTTTTTGTTAACATTTTTGTTTGTTTGTTCCTAAAGTTTCATACACTAAGGTTAAAACCGCGATCAATAAAATAGAGTAAAGGTGCCAAATATGAGATATGTACTATTTAAATTTTTGCGTATTTCTCGTAAAATATTGTTACGAGCTTGGGGTTCTAGACATTTAAAAACGGCCGATTGAATTACCAAAATTGACACTTTAATTACAGAACACTAATTACAATCTAAAACCACGCTAATAATAAAGTACAATTGTACTACTGATCACTTTTATTGATCGCAGTTATTTCGCTTCAAAGTATTCTCTTGTATCGCCAATTCAATACTGACTCGGTCGTGGTCTATACCGGCTTTATATAGGGCCTCAGATAGTTTCCAGAACCTTCTACAGTAGAAACATCTAGAATGTTCGAGTACATATCGGTCCCGTAATTTCTAGAAGGATCTTGACTCTCCTAGTTCTGCTACTCGACACTAGAGGGCGCTAGTGGTAACTAGTGTTGCCATATACAAGACATTAATAGTGGCGAGCAAACATATCACAGATAAGAAGGTAATTTTACCTGATAATAAATTAAGAAGTTTTTAATGTTTATTTCAAAACTATAAATATTTTAGTAAAGGTGCTTTTGCATGCACCCAGATGCATGCTGTTTGGAAAATCTTATGTTTTGTTGGTCAACACATTCCAGGATTATCGTGTAACCAGGTTTCCATTATCGATCCCACTGGAGCATCCTCCATTAGATATTATGATATAGAAAGTTCGAACTACCGTTATTCCAGTCTCATCAATGTTGAATGTCTGTGTGGAGAAAAGTTTATTTTTACCATTGCTGATTCAATATAATATTGAAAAGTGATTTTACGGCGTCTGGGTTAAATCATCCAAGAAAAGAAAACAGCTTCGAGTGTCCTGTCTGCTTATGAAGCCTTGATAAACGAGTCAGTCACTTAAGACCTCTTTTATACACATCAGAAGATAGATCACCATCAGAAGTAGCAATACCGTATCTAAGCCGCATTAATCGCCACTGCATTGTAGTAAAAATTACTTCCGTTTTTCGGACACGCTTTAGAACACGCCTTATAAATTCTATTGCCCTTATTTAAGTGCTGTTACAAAGTTGTACCTACATAATTTTCCTCGACTTTTAAATTGTGATTATAAGCATGAAAAATGAACATGAACAATTCAGTAGTAGCGTAAAGCCCTGAGAGCTTGTGGGCTAAGCGCTTACAGTATATTTTTTAGTACGCGAAGAACCCGGGTTTTATTTCCGTTAATTATTGTAATTTATGGTGCTGACTTTAAGACGTACTTAAAAATGTAAAGAACTTCGAAGACATGTGAAATCCGCCAACACGAACTAGGACAGCGCGGCAAACTAAATACTCCATAACTCAGAAATGAGGCCTGGGCCCGGCAGTAGGACGTGCACGTAAATAGGCTGTATCTTCATTTTAACTTTACTACAAGCTACGGACTGTAAAGTAACTTTATATTCCTTCATATTCATTGTGACAAAATACAAGCCGTAGCCGGTAGCACATTCTCAATAACTTCTTTAATCCTATTTAACCATTTGGTTTTGTTTTGTGCCCATTTACGCCCGTAATTAATAATCATAAGGAATCGATTACCATCAGCGATTTTTCCGGACCGATACGACTTAGGGACCTTCAAGAAAAGAGCCTACTCCTTTTTAAAAGGCCGGCAACGCATCTGCAATTCCCCTGGTGTTTCAATTGTTCATGGGCGGCGGTAGTCACTTACCATCAGGTGAGCCGCATGCTCGTTTGCCCCCTCTCCTATAAAAAAAATCAATCCTGATCCAATTTTAGCTATCTAAGATTGATATTTTAGTCTATTTTATGGGTTAAGCGTACCAATAAACAATCTATGCATTGAGTTTGCTATCTTAAAAATCAATCTATCTTATAGAGGGCGAAAAACGATTGGCCTCTTTTCGAAAATGACAGTTTGCGCGTGGTAATAAATAACCCATCTGTCGATGTTGATATTTGTTTTGATCGGTGTGAACAATCGGGATTGCAATCCAAGAAATACCGTGAATTTCGTCACAGCGTTAATTTTATTAAAAGAAGAAAATGGAAATATCGATATTTTACAGTGATAGTGATGACAGATTTTACACGATTTGCGGGTGCTGGCTCAATTATCTGATTGCGATACTGATAGCGACGCTGAAGATAGACACCGCGCTTCTTCACGAAAAATTAGAAGGTAAACTCCAATGAGAGTCTGGATGATGTCGAGTTCATGTTTAGGTTTAGGTTATCCAAACCTGCTTTCAATTCGCTATTAATGAAATTGAAGCTATTTATTCGTGTACAAGGTAAATAATCGTATTAAGATAAAGCTTTTACCTGGTGTTTCCCGCATTCTTGAGGACTTTAGCTACTTGGATACTGTTGAGTTCGTAAGTATTAACTGAAATCATGTTATATTTGACGCTGTATGTTTTAATATACTCGTAATATAATAGGTCTTGGTACCTATGAAATTGCCGTTATGTGGTGACTGGCCATTTCAAAACAAAATAATTTTTGTTTGGCTAAGAATTCTAATTTCAAATTAATTTTATTTTAAAAACATGGAATTCTTTTTTCAAAATTAGTCATTTGTTTATTGACTAGCGTTATATTTTCATCGGATTTGAATCTTTTTCGTCATCATGGATACGTTAAAAATTAGAGGAATTATGGAATATGAGTATCGTCGTGGCAGCAACTCGGCACAAGCGGTACGCAACATCAACGACGTTTACGGAACGAATACTAAGAGTACAAACGAACGCACCCCCTGTTATTGATTTGCCCGCTTCCGTTCTGGAAATTTCGACCTGAAAAATGAACCCCGTGGTCGTCCGAAAACTTTGGTTGACAATGACGAATTATAGGCGATTATGGAAGCTGATGATACTCAATCTACGGCTGAATTAGCAGCAACTTTCGACGTTAGCATCAAAACAATAATCTGCGTTGTTGGCAATTGGCAAGGTAAAAAGCTTGACAAATGTGTGCCCCACGAACTCAATGATCGCCAGCGCGAAGTACGCGTCGAGACGTGCCTTGCACTGCTCAATCGGCACACAACGAAGAAATTTTGAACCGGATTGTTACTTACGACAAAAATGGATTCTATTTGACAATCGCAAGCGCTGTTGTTGATTGGATTCTGGTTCAGCACCTAAACAATGCCCTAAACGAAAACTTAACCCTAGAAAAGTGATGATCACTGTTTGGTGGTCTAGCGCCGGTGTGATTCATCACAGCTTTTTACCAAACGGGATGCGCATTATTGCAGATGTGTTCTGTGAAGAACACTATGATGGAGAAGCTCGCACGTCTCCAACCAGCTTTGCTCAATCACTCGTCCCCGTTGCTGCTGCACGACAACGCGCGACCTTATACTGCACAACAGACGGTTTCCAAGTTACAACAGGGTTGCAAGCTCTCCGTCATCCGCCGTAATCAGCAGACCTTCCGTCTTCAGACTTCTATTTTTTCCATAATTTGTATAACTTTTTGGCGGGAAAAAATTTAATACTCTAGGCCAGGGGTTGGCAACCTGCGGCTCTTTGGATGTGAAGCTGCGGCTCTTTAGTTTCATACGCAAATATTATTTTATAAAAAAAAAAAATTTAAAATCGATCTAAACTGAGCCATTTGGAGTTGATACTGGATCTCTAGAAATGCAATTGATCGATTTAAAAAGTAAAGCTTTGTGGAATTGAAAATTTACAAAGTTGAAAAGCAAGTTGAAAGAGTTGGAGGTTCAGAAATGTGTGTACGTAACGCAACTAAAATTAACAGCTTTAAAATAAATGCCGCGAGTTGAGGCACTTATATTCGACGCATGGAATAGTCTTCCAGATTGCTACAGTGAGGTGAAGAAGTTGGCATTTGGAGTGCTGACTACCTTCGGATCGACATATTCGTGCGAGCAAGCGTTCTCTTGCATGAATATAATTAAAAGTAAAGTAAGAAGTCAACTAACAAATGAAACAAACTTAAAACAACAAGTTATGAACCAAATTTATCAAAACTTTCTAAAACCATGCAAAGCCAACGCTCCCATTGAATTTGTTTGCTCAGATGTATGTTATTGTTTTTTTTTTATTTTTAAGTAAAAGTTACATTGTTTAGTAAAGTTTAAATTTTCTACTTGAATAACCGTGCAAAGCCAAAGCTCCCGTTGAATTTGTTTGCTCAATTGTTTGTTATTGAAGTACAAGTTAGTGTTCTAATACTTACAATGTAGTTTTTCACTTAAATAATAAGTGATTATCTAATAATGCCATATATATATAATAATTAGATAATAATCGAAATTAGATTCTAATTTATTGTGAAAAACACTTTATATATGAATAAATATACATTTTTCTTATGAGTAAATAGATTAGGTTTTTTTATTAAAAAACTTTATTTATGCAAGTACTATTTATGATTGCAAGAAAAAAAATTGTGGCTCTTTAAAACTGTGAAATTTTGTAAATTGTAATTTTGACTCTTCCGACTCAAAAGCTTGCCGGCCCCTGCCCTAGGCAGTACAAAATGGCTTTGAAGAATTTGTTGCCTCCCGCATAGCTTATTTCTTCAAAAAGGGCAAAGATGCATCGATTGCATGGGTGATGATGGTGACTGATTGATAAAAATAAAATATAGAAAAAAAAACACATCTTATGTCATAAAAAACGGCAATTCACAATCAAAACAAAATCATAGGTTCACTAATATTTGAGTAATATTAGTGATCTCAATAATTTGGTCACTTTGGATGATTGAATTAATGATCACTTTAGTTTAGATGTTTCAATATAATATCATCATCAACATCATTACAGCCCTTCACAAGTCCACTGCTGAACATAGGCCTCCCCCAAAGAATGCCACAAAGCACGGTCCTGAGCCACCTGCATCCATCGACTTCCTGCATGTCTTACCAGGTCGTCACTCCATCTCGTGGGGAGACGCCCTACACTTCGCCTACCGGTACGAGGCTGCCACTCGAGAACCTTTCTTCCCCATCGGTTGTCGGTTCTTCGAGCTATATGGCCGGCCCATTGCCACTTCAGCTTACTAATCCGTTGGGCTATGTCGGTAACTCTGGTTCTACTGCGGATATCCTCATTCCTAAGTTTATCACGCAGAGAAACTCCGAGCATAGCCATCTCCATAGCTCGCTGAATATAATATAATATACCTTTTGACAATGGCTGTACCTACTACTACTAAGAAACATATAAGTTTTATCCGAAATTGGACAAGTATTTGTCACATTATTCTTAAAACAAAAGCTTAAAATAGTGTAAGTTCGCTTATAGATTATTTAATTTTTTCCGTCATTTTTGACCATCTAATCTAAAGCATAGGTTAATACGGGAGTAAAAATCACTAGGAGCTAACATTTATGAAATAGGTTAATAGTCATATCCTTATGTATTCATATGCTTTCCTTCAAAAGAACCTTCAGATTATAATAAGAATATAATATTATCACCATGACATGATATTGATGTTGACATTCTCCTCACCGATTTCAACATCAGCGATTACTTTGAATATTGTGCGGAGCTATCATTTGGGCGCGAGTGTATATTATACCAAAGTAATAGAGGTGATAAGAGGCACTCTGTCGTTCAAACCTGACAAAGATTGGAGATAAGCTACGGTGCCGTGACAAAGACACGGTATAATCAAAACATAACAAGAGCGGAAAGGCAACAATGTGTTTTATCACAAATGTTGGCAAGGATGCAAGGATGCGAGTCCAGGACACTCGGGATTATTTAGTCAGATACTCTGACCACTAGACCACGCAGTCGTCTAGTTAGTTGGAAGCAATTATAGATAGTCGTAAGGATTGTTCGAATAGATAACTATTTAAATTGTTTGTGTAGAATTAATATACTTGGGACTGTAGTTTATCAAGAATGCAACAGTATGTACCTACATTGAACGATTTATTAGTTCATATTTTCTTCAAAAATAATTTCTCGATAACTATTCTCGTAAATACAAAGGATATTACTAATAAATAAACAACACGAAAAGTAGATTATTAAAGAAATTTCAACATTACATAAAGACACGTCTATTATTATATTGTGAATTAGATGATTTCGTTTTCGAATAGATTTTTATAAAAATATCTAAATAAGAACAGCTGCATGAAAGTTAAATATCAGTTTTTGCATTTTACAAAATAGGTTCCGTTTAATAGATAAATACATTATATCTATAGTAATTATTATAGATATTACTATGTTTACCTAAACGCCGAAGATATACTATTCCCGTGTTTTGAATGATTCATTCTTGGTAATGTCGCCATCCTGACGCGACACAATTCTCACTTGTCACAAAAATCCGACACACAAAATAAATAATATACACATCCAAACACTGCACTGTGCTATATTAAAATAACACTATACAAACTTCACTGTGAGTTCTGGGTTCACATCTATTTATACTGTGAAAATATGTTTGATCCACATAACATTTGCACTTTTTTTATCATTAAGTGTTATTAATGTAATAATAGGATGTTATTAATCACCTAATTAAACATTTTTAACGATTAAAGTAAACAAACAGATTGATTACTACGGCGTTGCATCACATTTTGCTCCTGTGTTCTCTGTTTACGGGAGGGTACTGAATTTAGGACGTCTCGTCTCGTCGACTGTGATTCGGAGTTGCTCGCTCGATTCCGTAACGTGGAGATAGAAAATATTAACATTTTGAATAGAGATAAAAAGGGATAGATGTGATGGGGTGGGAGACGGATGCTGCTCGGTACATAATCACAGCGCGCAGAAATAGAAGTATCTGCGCAGTAAAGTTCTATACAAATTCGAGACGAACTTCTTTCTGCTCCACTGTCGAATAAAAAAAAATGCTCATCAATTCTACATCTCTTGTGACTGTCATATTTTTTGATATAATTCATATTTATTTTCTCCTGATGTTTTATAATTAATTTAGTGATAAAGTTAGCTATTTTAAATTACATAATATATAGAATAATTATTTATTTTTATTTCTAGTCTCAAACATAAGTTATTAATGAAACATAAGTACCTACAGTGAGTGAAAAAGTTATTCGTACAGAATATGCTTGATTATAAAATCTAAAGAATTTTCTTGGTTTACATAATATACTTATTGAATTATTAAAATTTAAACACTTGACTAAAAAGCACTTTATTTATTATATTATGTATATATGTAAAAAAAAACAGAAAACCAAATGTGTGATTAAATATTTCCGCAGAACTCATTAAATTCATAATTACAATCAAAATAATATAGGTACATAACAGAAACAGAAAGAACGATTAAAAAAAAGTTTTTCCAGCTTTAGCACTAATAAAAGTTAAAAGTCTGGCAAATACTTAACTAATTTAGAAGTAAAGTAGCACGATTTTTATTATTTCTTCATTGGAAATTTGTCGTTCACGAACTTTTCAATGAAGATAATACAGACGCTCAATGACGTTAATGTTAGGTGATTGAGGAATTGTGAAAACATTTCAAGTTATATTGGGATGTATTCCACGAATTGTGCTTTAAATCTATTGTCTTGTAAATAATATAAAGACCCAAGTCCCAGATAGACTGTGTGCTCGTAGATAAAAAAAAATAAAAATAAAAATTCCTTTATTTTCAAAAGTCTTATAACAAAGATTTGTCGAGTTTTCCCTTTAAGTAGTCATAGACACTTGTGTTGGGAATAACTCGCTACTTCCCTTACGGTTTGCTCAATAAGACTATTAAACTATATTATATCTAGAAGCTTAGAATTATAGAAATGTGGGTTAGTTAATGTGTATATGTTTTAGTGTATATGTGTGGGTGTGTGTGTGTGTGTATGTGTGGGTGTGTATGTGTGTGCGTGAATGTGTATGCGAGTGTGTGTGTGTATGTCGGTCACCTGTAAGCCCTACGGATGGGGTTACTTGGGATCGGTATGGGTATTCCGCATACTGGTACCGACATTAAGTTTAACCGGGGTTTTAATTAATTCTTATGAAAAGTTTTTCAATATCGTCATAACTGAGTCCAACCATTCTATTAGTTTTCTTGCAAGTGTAAGATAACATGGGGTATATTTTAAGTATTTTATTTACTTTGTTATATATATAGGCGGACTGACCACTATATTGTCTTCTAGCGAAAGCAGTACGTACAGCAGTGACGGGGGCTACAGCATCCTTCTTTGTTTTATAACTTAGGTCGACATAAGGCAAAGATTTGTGGCACGTTAAGATGAGATGCAGAACATAGAGTTTTCGTACTGTGAGTAGACAACTCATTCTATATAGTGTATCAGTGGGAAAACGATAAGGTTTGGAGTAGATGACTTTGATAAGCGATCTCTGAGCTCTTTCGAATGCAAGAAAGTGAGTTTTGTCAGCTCCTCCCCAAATCGAGATACAGTAGGTGAGCACAGATTGGGCCAGGGCTACATAGATTCGGTTTTTAAGTTTGTTGCACATGATCTGCCGTAGTGATTTGAATACCCATATGAGTTTCCTAGTGCGGTTTGCTAAGAGTTCCAAATGTGAGTTCCAGCTAAGTCGTTGGTCCAACATTATACCTAGGTATTTAGTTTGGCTGACTTTCTCAATAGTAGGGCAGTCACAAATCAGGTTACCAGGGTTAGAGCAAGTGTGGGTTTTTATCGCAAAGTTATGGTCAGGTTGGGATTTGTTAGAAGGAGTGAAGCAGATGTAGTTTGTTTTCTGTGTGTTCAGGGTAAGTAGGTTGTCTCTGAGCCAGTTAGACACATTGCTTAAACCCCTTTCAGTACCTGCTTCGACAGTATTCCAGGTGCTACCAGTAAAAACAAGAGCAGTGTCGTTCGCGTAGGAGTATATCCTGCCCCCGACATCCCGTAGATTACACAGATCATTTATGTATATTAAAAAGAGAGTCGGGCCCAGGACACTACCCTGCGGGACTCCAAAACTAGGCGTGGCTTTATCACTGTGTAAATTATTTATTTTTACTTGCTGAGTTCTGTCCTGTAGGTAACTTTTAAAAAGCATGAGTGGAGTATCCCTAATGCCTATGCATTCTAGCCTGTGTCGAAGGCCTTTTTTAAGTTCAAAAAGACTGTAAGACATTTGCTGCCATTGTCTACTTCACCAACTATAGTAGAAGTGAGATCAAGAATCGCATCTTGAGTTGAAAGACCCTTTCTAAAACCATATTGGGAATTTGATAGTAATTTAAATTTATTTAGGAAATCAACTAATCTATTGTTAAGCAGCTTTTCAATAATTTTGGAGATGGAGGTAAGGACAGAGATAGGCCTATAATTGCTTACATCCTCTCTGTCCCCACTCTTATACACAGGGGTTACCATAGACCTCTTTAAGACGCTGGGGAAAACATCAGTACTAAAGCAAAGGTTTGCGAGGTTACGTATGTACGGTACAACAAAGGCTCTAGCATGCTTTAGAAAACCAGTGCTGATACCATCCCATCCAGGTGAGCTCCCAGAGTCCAGACTCATCAAGATGCTCTCGACTTCTATGTCGTCAGTGTTTAGCAGGACGAAGGATGAGGTCTGTGTATAGTTGGAGATAGGGGCTACTAGTACACGACTTTTAGTGCCTGAATTTGTAGCAATTATTTCAGCTAAATTATTGCCTATACAAGCAAAATAGTTATTGACATAGTTAACCGAATCTAGTGGTAGCGGTTTTAAGTTAATTAGGGCTACATTATTAGACTTGGGTGGTTTGTATCGAGTGATCTCATTTAGTGTATTCCAGAATTTACGGGGGTTATTAGCAGATTTATTAATAAGTTTGCCATAATGCTGAAGTTTAAGTTTTTTGATGAGGTTGGAACAGAAATTTCGAAAACATTTAGTTTTTTTTTTTTAGTAGTAACGTTAGTTATTATTAAAATTGTATTATGGGGGTCCTTTTCAACATTTTCTTGCAAGTTATTTCTTAGCCTTATGCACCTCAGAGCTCCGGGGGTTATCCAGGGTTTTAATATCCTTTTATTGTTAGAAAAGTAAATTAATTTAGAGTTTTTTTTTTTTGGATAGCTGACTTAATTATATTAATAAAAGAGTTGTCAAATTCTTCAGGGCTATTGGACATTTCTGAAACGGGGATACTCGTTGATATGAGTATTATATGCCCCATCAAAATCTGTAATTAGCTTGGACTTAGTTGGAGCTTTGTGGGTAGATGTTTTAGATAACTGAAGCAACACAAGATTGTGGTCTGTGACCGTCGTGTTAAGGACGGCAATAAAAGCTGCAATGAGGTTGACTTCAATTTTCATCATTACGTGGTCGAAGCAGGATCTCTTTCTGGTAGGTAGAGTGTGACCAGGCAATAAGCCATGCAGGGATAATGCGTCTAAGTAGCTGAGCCTATTACGGCGATATTGAGGCTTCTCTGTAGCTATGGGAAGCAGGTTAATGTTTATGTCACCTATGACAGACACATTTTTATGATGACTAATAGTTTCCAGATGTAAGTCGAGGGAGCTAGTAAAACTATCGTTAAGTAACTATAGGTAAGTGAATGCTGTGACCTATAACACCTATATAATCCCTGATTAACGCTTAAGGACCTTAAAGACCTTAATCCTTAATATTTTGCTTAATAACTATTCCAATTCGACGTTGCCGCTCTTAGTACCTTTCAACGATAGTGTAGCACAGCAAAGAACGACGTAGGTAGTTTAAAAAGTGTCAGTAGAATGTTGGAAAGTGTGCTTTTACTTCAAAGAAGATATTCTATTTTTTTAAATAATTCTATGATGATTAATCCCTCTTTATTTCATATAAATGAGTACATTATGGTGTAGGAAAATATAGAAGATTTTGTTTCATATAAGTAATTATAGAATTTTTTTATGTTTAGCTTAAAACAATTCACAAAACCATTGGAGAAATTTTGTATATTATTGTAACAGCTTTTGTTTAAGTAAAAACAATAAATCTTATATTTGATTCAATTATAATTTTCTTTACACATAACGAATCCTTATTAGAAGTAACCATTTACGTTTATAAAGCAGTTTTAGAATAAGGTTATGATATTATACTGGGTCCAGTGGACCCGGTAGCGAGTATTTGTGCTACAAATTAGGAGGCGACTCCCTAACCCCGGCTCCACACGTTGGCCCCAATATAGGTCCCAACGCTACTCGTCCAACGTGTGGATCTAGAAAATGGCATTGGTCCCAAAGTTGGGGCGAGCGTTGGTAGTTGGCCGGCTCGTGTCGGTTTCATCAAAGGAATCTGCGCCAACGCTCGCGGTCTGTCCACACGTTGGCACTTTGCTCAGTTCTGTTGCAACACGCAGCAAGTGCGTACATCGAGCGAGAATGGCTTCCTCATCCACAAAATCGCCACCGGAATGGACGATTGAAAAAGTCATAGAATTTATTGAACTTTATCAAGCACATCCAATAATATGGGACGCAACTCGAAAGGATCATAAGAATAAAAATTTATTAGCTGATGCATGGCGCACCATTCAACAGAATATGGGAATGAATTTCTCAATTGAAGATTTAAAAAAAAAGCGAGAATCATTAATGAGCACATATCGCCTTTACAGAAAGAAAATTAGTGACTCTACTCGATCTGGATCATCAACAGATGATATTTTTAAACCAAATTGGTTCGCTTATGAGCTCATGGATAGGTTTCTTGCTCCGATTTATGATAAATCAGATACAGTTACTATTAACACAGAGGTAAGATAAACATTGATTAATTTTTACTTTATTTATTTACATAGATAAAATCACAAACTGTGACAAATTACATACTTAATCTAAAGCACTTAGTTGTTTATTTCGAAAAAATCACCTGGGTAGGTAGGTACACTGAACCACAGGCTAGACGTAACATGATGACCTTGAGCGCGCCTTTATGCCCTACGTATTAAAAGATGTTTTCGTAGTGCAACTGTTACATAGATACATCTGACCTGTGGCTCTGTGTACCTAAATCTACATAATAATTTTGTAGGTCGGTAGATTTTTTATTTAGTGTGAATAAAAGTATGATGCATATTCATTACGTATTTCTCTAGCATTTTCTGTTGTTCTAATTGGTACTTGATCTAGTGATCTTAATTGTTGCTCTTCTAAAACATTATCTATATTACCTTCCGGCATATACATACGGTAGGAGTGCTGGCTCTTTTTCAAAAAATTATGAAGTACAACGCAAGTGAGTGTTATAATAGATGCTTTTTCGGGTTGTAGTAATATATTGGTTTTTAACACTCCAAATACCGATGTCATTATTCCAAATGCACATTCAATCACAACACGAGCCCTTGATAGTCGACTGTTGAATTTTCTATTTTGTGAGCCAACTGGCGGTGTACCAGGAAAAGGTTTCATGATCCTTTTAGATAATGCAAAAGCTCCATCTGCCACAAAAACATAGGGCACAGGAAGATGTCGATCAGGTAAAGGAGCGTCTTGCGGAAAAAAGGAATCAGGTCCATATATTTTGTTATAAAGCATGCTATCATTAAAAACTCCACCGTCACTCATACGTCCATGTGTTCCTACGTCAGCAAATAAAAAGTTGTAGTCACTATCAGCTACCGCTAGTAATATTATACTGAAATTGTGTTTATAGTTATAGAACTCTGATCCACTATTAATGGGTGACTGTATTTTAATGTGTTTCCCATCGATAGCGCCCAAACAATGTGGAAATTGCCATTTTATTTCAAATTCTCGAGCAATCTCAAGCCACTCGTGTTCATTTTGTGGCATCTAAAACAAAAAAAAAATATCAGTGTAGGTAATAGTTAATAATTTAAATAAGGGTTGAAATTTACTTGTTGTGTTTGAATTTTTAGACTATGGAGTTTCCTAATGAAGACAGCAATCAAGATAGAAGCTTTTCTAATGAAGGCAGCATTCAAAATAGAAGTTCCACGTCAGCCAAAAAACGGCGAGAATCAGAAGTCACGGAAGTACGAGCTCAGATTAAGACAGCTGTAAATGTCCTAAAAAATCTCTCCGACCGACCACGAACTGAAGTGGACGAGGTAGATTTATACTGTCAACTACTGGCCAAAAAAATTAAAAAATTTAATGAGCAACAAAGGGAGGTTATAATGCACGATATAGACGAACTTATTTATCAGAAGCGAAATGACTCTTACTTAAATATTAATAGCCCTGCTCGTAGCAGCACTTACTCGTACGTAAGGTCTACCCCGGATTCCGTGCGTTTTACACCTACACCGCCCCCTTCATCACAAATGTTGGCGTACGATATGTCTACCCGAGATTCCGTACGTTATGCACATATAACATCCCCTTCGCCTCAAGTGATGCCAAGCCCGTCATATCACGTTGCTGATGATTATAGTGATTATACAGTTGTATCACCAAATCATAGCCAAGTAGAATATGTGACAGGTTCATCCACCTCCACCACATCTACTCCAAAGGTGACAATTATATCAAATGATATTATCTCTCAGGCATTTACTCTTTCTCAGATACAAAATAAGAATTGAATGCTAATGCAAGGACTCGATTGCTTTCTCTAATTATTTTTCTCAATAAACGTGTTTTTGATTATTATTATTATGGTTTTATTTTACAAAATATACAAAAATACTTACTTTTACAAAAGAACGCAATGCCTCACATAGTGCTTTACATACTTCCGGCACGATCAACGATATGACTTGAGGAGAAATCTTAAATAGGTAATGAAGACTTTTGAATGAATCACCAGTCGCTAAAAATCTAAGTGTCACAGCAAGGCGTACTTTGGTTGGTATTGAGTCTCTGAATACTGTATCTTGCTTTTTTATTCTTGGTCCAATCAACTGTAGAAGGTATTCGAAATCTATCGAAGACATACGACAAAAGTTATCAAACTGTCCTGATGGCTCTTGAATCAAATTACTCAATAATCAGGTTCCATCATACCTAAAAAAGAAAGAAAATGTAAATATAGAATCAAAAAGAAATTTAATATTACAGCTCCTGTAAACAACTGCTGATATAATTATAGTTTGTTGTTGATGTTATTAGAATATTTAAAATGGAGTGTATAACAAGATCTTTACTCACTGATTCCGTGTTTTATGATGTGTCGTCATCCACCATCTTCTTTGACGTGGCTTTTTATTTTTTCTCAGTAACAAATATAAATGTGCACTCAGTACTATAAAAGCGCTCAGAGCAGTTTCGATTTCTATATCGGACATCTTCACATTGGCCCTGACGGGACAGAACTAGTTTATTAGCCAACGTGTGTACGCTTCACCGAACTCGCAGTCCAACGTAGGTACGAGCGTTGGGACCAACGTGTGGAGCCGGCCTAAGTGTTAAGAATTAATTAAATGCAAACCCTAGAGGACTAAGATCGAGTGTCTCGTTGCATAGTCGGATTTAGAGACGGCACGAAGTCACGTGTCCCTCCCCGCACTCCACCTCCCGCCCAACACCGATGAACACAAGAAGGTAATTATGTCCCATTATAATTATTATTAGGTTGTCAGCTAACAGGTAGGGATAAATTATCTTAAATTGAGAATTTTGTAAGTTCCACAGAAAAGTTACTAATTTCAACAAACATTGCAAGTACCCGCAACGCATCCTACAATGGAATTTAAGACTAGGCTTGAAAGTATCAACGGCGATACCAAGTATTAGGATCCTATGTTAGTTATTCAAAGGAAACGTAAGGCAAATTATTGTATTCGAAATTAGCAATATTGTAATTACGAATATGACAAATAATTTCTAATAAAATCAAGAAAAATACGACAACGCTTGAGCAAGCTCTACTACTAAGTGATCACACGCATTTGGGCTTGCTTGTGAGAATCCAGCAGTTACCCTACTTATTAAAATGCTTTTAAAAATAATTTCCACAAGTCCAGCAATAATAACTTTTAAATTATCCAATTTGTAATATCCTTTCTTCACATACCTAATTAGCAAAAAGAATTCAGTGATATTGTGAAATATATATTATATGAATCGCTGATTGTATTAATTTGCTTTGTCAACTAACTACGCCGAGTGATTTTTCTTTTACAGGCATCTTGTATCGCCTAAAAACTTCTGACGACTGGTGGCTGTGAATATCATGAAGAAATCTTCGGCACGCAACGTTTAATGACCCATTATATATCATAGCGTTGTCGCACGAACGTTACAACATTACTACTGCTTGAGTATTTTTTATGTAGTGGAATATTATTTAAAAGAATGAAAGCAGTGAGTTTTCGACAAAGAAACATTACGAAAACGAACATAATAAAACATCCGTCATTCACAGCCCACATACATTCCACTACTATTTTTGCGTTTAATGGATTTCAATGTCCTATACAATAACGATACTTTTTGCAAAAAAAAAGACGGACACCTATGCAAAGAACCAATTTTATTGTTACCATAATTTGTGATTTCTTCAAAATATGCATCTGCAAAGAGTTTTCGTCTTCGTAGCACTTGCCGACATAGGTCTTCACCGTACAAAGATATCCTGGCTTTATAGAAGAACAAATCCTATTATCCTTCTTGAGTCCATGACACACAATTTCGATCGAAGCTAAGCCTGTTAACTCGATGCTCACGGATTAATTTAGGGCCCGCGAGCTGGACAATGACTGCGGATACTGCCTCCAGACCGTCCATAGACTTGCACATTTCTTACTTCTTCGAGGTTGTTTTTGAGGTCTAACGAAGATTTGCGACTTCTCAACGTACATGCCTTTCTTCCAGAACCGGGCCTTCTTTTGACAGAATCGGTCGCTTGATAGCGCTGCCAGGTTCTTTGTACTGTCGAACGACTTACATTTAGCCACAAAGCATTGGCTGTAAGCTGTAACCCTTCTCAAGAAGCGCAATAATTTTGCTGGCTTTTATCGCTTTATCTACCATTTTCGAGACTGCTAAACAGTAATATCAATACTTTAAAATTAAAATAAAAAAGTTATTTAGATTAGAGATTATAGATATTGGGTATGTTCCGATATACACTGTGATCACTGTAAGGAGTGAACGTCAATTCAGTATACTGTGAAGCCGTTCCTTTTTAGTTTGCTATACTGGTTACTATTTAAAACGGAATGCAGTCCAGTATACTATCATCCCCATTTTTTACACTGTTTTCAAATGAAAATATTTATCATGTAACGTGTACATGATAAATATTTCTGTTCAACAAGAAAAATTATATTTGAATGTTTTAAAACTTAATGTCCGAGTTTATTTGAATATCAATATTAATTAATAATAATAACAATCATTCGTGGAAACCGTTAAATCTGTAGGCGCTGTTAAGTTTTTCGATCATGTGATCAAAGTACTGAGAGCACCTTACCTCGACATCGAAAGCGCCAGTGCTCACAGTACAAAATGGTTGCGATTTATGAGGTCATATATTTTCCTAGGGTACTGCGGCAGTACACTGGTCCATAACGGAACGAATTTTTCACCAGTGAGAGCACTGTGCAGTACTCGCAGTGTATATCGGAACATAGCTATTAACTTTCGGGTGTTCGCGTCACAAACTGTAGCAAAAAGTTTTCTTTAAAAACCAGCCTCAGGCATAAATTTGAATTTGGAACATACTTTTTTAAACACTACGGTGGCTCTATTTAATTAGCGGCCCAAATTATAAAATTTGGCCTTACAAAAAGTGGACCCTTTCCCCTTGCGGAAAAGAATAGTTTTTGAGTAATGATTTTTTTGTAATATCATAACTTCAGCCGCTAACGGCAAGCACAGGTGCCGGCTATTTTATTGGTTTATGACCAATTATTAAAAATTACTGACCATTTATGACCATTGTGTGACCAATTATATTTTTAAAAGGCCTAATTTCATGATTTGGGCCACTAATTAGATGGAGCCCATTACGGCACTTTTATAACCAGTCAGTAACATATTCAAATGATTAAAACGTTTTTCGTATTATATTTTATTCAGACAGGAAAACAATCAAAATTGCCCTGTTTTTATTGTAAATGTGTGATTCTTCACAATGTTTTCTTCATGGCTAAACATGTGGTAAAGAAGCACTTTAAAAGCAATTAACTAATTTATTGGTGCCGTCGAAGAATGAATTGTGATTACTCACATTCTGTTAAATATACTCTCTGAAAAATCAGAATGTTGTGCACCTCAGTTCCCCCCCGTGACCTCTTGGGTTGTTCAAAGCACTTAATATATATATATATATATATATACTTATATATATATATATACACTTATATATATATATATATACATACATACATATATATCATTTCTATTCATTGTATAGTATAACTTTGGGTTGATTATTTTATTTTTATTTTTAAGATTCAGTAAATGCAGTGTGCAGGTAAGTAATACAATAGATGTTAAGAAGGAGTGCAGGAAACTAAAATCTATATAATAAATTCCAAAAAACACAATGTCAAACACTTAACAGTCTGTGGTAAAACAGTCACACAGAGTGGAGCTAAAATAAAAAATTACTAACAGATTCAGCGCATTAAAATTGTGAATATTGTTTTTGCAAAAATATTCCTTTTTCAATAGTCAGCGGAGTGCGTATCAAGATAATAGAGAGATCATTAAAATCTTCTATATTAGATATCTGTGTTTTTAAAAACTATTGTGCAGTTAAAAGTGAAATACAGCTCGCTTAATATGTACCAGTTACAAAAGTAAAGTTTTTCACATATATTGCAAGGAATTAAGATAAACAACATATTCTTATTGCATATATGTACACTCTCACAGTTAATGTAATAGAGAAAAATTAAAGTACATACCACATGTCCCAAAATTCTTATGTTAAGCGGGTTAAGAGGTGTATTACAAAAAAACTCGAAATTACAAGGTTTCCTCGTTAAAATTGTATGTTTATCGTTCGTTGCTTGAAATAACAATTACTTGGTAAAAATAATTCGTTTTCTCTTCTCAAATAAGCTCAGAGCGGATTTTAGATAACTTATTTATTTAATCAGTAATAATCATTCTCCCGATGCATGTATAGGCAAAAACTCTCGAAGACATGATTTGGGAGCTCTAATTTATATATTCTATTGAATATCGACCATCAAAAAAAATATTTTTATCTCCCAAATATTCTACACTTTAATAATAATAGAATACATTTTCGTTATATGCATTTCACGCTAGGAAAAAAAATATACATAATTCAAAAAACGACCGAAAAAGCTTTGATTTCCGAAGTTCTACATCATTTAGACGTAAAATTTATACCAAAATAATCATCAACATTTGCTTAAACTATACTATTATTTTTACTTTTTAAATCGTTAAGATTATATTTTAATTAATTAAAAAAAGTACCATATATTTCACTGCGCCGGCTATCTGCGTTCACTATCGCACACTATCGCGCGAGCGCTTGTCGAGGTTGGACCTGCGTCAGTTGATTTCGCGTGCTTCGTCGTTTCGATACTATCGTAGTGTGCGTCGATTGCGTGCGTGCTAGAGCATCATCAACTACGACCGCAATTTTTGATCGATCGGTTTAAACTATTTTATATAGTTATAATTTAGATCACGTCTCTTCCATTAAACATGGTAGAAAATATTATTATAGAAAAATGTGGTCTATTAATTGACCTAGATCATTGTTATTTGAGGGCTTCACCTAATGGTTTATACAGCGACGGTCTTATTGAAGTTAAATGTCCTATTTCAGCTTTCGGAATAGATTTTGTCACGGCCGTACGACCTAAAAAAAGTTAAAGGTAAAAATAACCTTTTCAGTGATTCAAGTGTAACATTAAATCAAAATAATGACTGGTTTTACCAAATCCAAGGCCAGCTTCATTTTTAGCAAATAAAAATGTCTGAATACTTGCCACAATATGTACTGGCCCAGATTATGCAGTAAAAGTACTAAAAATTTACAAATACAACCAATTTTAGATTTTCAATATGTTACCCAAGTTACAAGCTTTTTATGAAAAGTGTGTACTGTCTGAAATTATCGACTCGAGAACAGTTAGGTCAATGTCGTCGCAGCAAATATTTTTCTAATAAAAAATTTGGTAATTGACTGTAAATACCGATAAAAAAAATATTAGTTACATTTGGTTGTTTTATTTATTAAAACAGGTTGCAACCGTACTATTTATTTATTTACCAGTAGTAGACATAATCGATTATTAACATTCGATTACGGCGTAACAATTAAAATGTGTACTTATTATGACACTAAATTTCATAAATAATGAAAAATATATCAAAATGGTATATAATAATAAACAATAAATTATATAATTATATAATAATAAATTAATAAGGCTACATTAAAATGACACACCAAAAAATTTTCCATCCACTTAAGTCCATCCTAATAAAACTTTGTATTATGGAAGGTCAAGATTGTTTAATCGCCATACTCACAGTATTATAGTACGATCGAGTGAATAGATATGAAAGAAAATGTCGGTCGCGTAGCTCGCCGCCCGCTGGGTGTGTAAAATACCTAAATTTGCGAAACGTTGAAATGTAAGAGGGCACTTAAGTTAATTGATTAAAAACGCAATCAAGGGGATTAACCACTGTAAACAGCACTTGTATTGAGTATCCACTTATCTTATCCAGCTATGTAATACAAATAATAGAGCCATCAGAAATTAATAATGGAGAAAAAATGACATTCCTTGCCATGCTGGACGTTTGGGTTTCTAAATAAACAAGAATTTTAATTTTTGTTTTAATATGTGGTAGAGCCATGCTGCAGCTATATTAATAGTATATTTGTAGTAAGAATGGGTCAGGCTAGACCGGGGAAGGACCACGCTCTCACAGAATACCAGCGTAAAATTGCAGCTTAATGCTGCTGTGTTTCATATGGTGAGTGTAGAGAAGCGGAGACCCTTTTTACTGAAAAAGAGCCATTATATCTTAGTAGTCATGGCTGACAATGCATCTGCATTTTAATTCACAAACAAAGATACATGTAGATGTCAATGGGCCAAAGCAACCACTTACCATCAGATGGACTGTGTGCTCGTTTGTCACCCTTAATCTATAAAAAAAATATGTATAACACAGGAGACTGAAGTGGTGAACTATGAGAAGGGCTTTGATTCAGTCAAGGTGCTAATGTGGCTGTACAGCAATGCTATAGAGTACCCAACATAGCCCAGCAGATCAGTAAGCTGTAGTGGCAATAGGCCAGCCAGATAGCACCAAGAACTGAGATGGGAAGAAAGATTTTGAGTGGCAGCTTTGTTCTGGTAAGTGCACTGTTAGGCGAACTCCTCTATATGTAGTAACAACCTGATAATGACGCAGGTGGCTTAGTACCATACTTTGTGAAAGTCTATGGAGGTGGGACGCCTAGTACTCGTTTATGGAGTTCAATAGTGGATTTGTGATGATCTGTAGTGACTGTGATATATAGATAGTCAATTAGTTAAAAGTATGTTTTTTATTGAGTAGATGTTTATTTTTTGGAATAAGTTCAATTAAAAATAGACATGGCATAAAAAGAAAAGCATGGCAACTATTTAGCATCTATTTTTTATGAAATATAAAAGTATTTAGTATATTAAAACATTTGACGATAAATGTTTCATATCAAATATAGGATATTATATTTCATACATCCAAGCATTTTTCACAATGGTTGTGAGTGTCAAAAGCCTTAGGAGAATAGTACATTCCTAGTATAGGATAGTCTTAGTAAAAGGTACGAGACAATCTTAATTTTTTTAATGACAGTATTGACGTATTAATAATGTCAGCATAGAAAGTATCACCAGACATATATAAGGTCCATGTACAAACAAAGATTGTGATAAAACATGTTACTTATTTTTTTTAAATACATTTATATTAATCGATTTATAATTCTAATGATTCAACTGTTAATACCTACTGCGATCGCCAATTCGCATGACAAGCATGGCAAGTGCTCCCTACTAAAGATGAGACGTATTTACGCTACCAGATTTTAAAACCAGGTATTCACTTCAAAGTACAGCGCCCTGGTACGAGCAAAAAATACTTGCAAGTATGAAAATACTTGCATAGGAAAATTATCCATATCTCAATAGTAGTAAGGACCTCAATCGTATTTGTGAATGAAAAATACTTTGAACTTCAAAGTATTTTTTTTATTTATACGACTTTGCTCCTTAGTCATAATAGCCTAACATGGAAAGCGGGTCGAATTCCTATGTAAGTATTCTTCTTTATATATTACTATACTCTTTGCAAGTATTTTCAAACTGACACCGCGGCTGGACACGTCGCGTAAGTACCTAGTAAGTAATAAGAATTATGTTTATATTCGAGGAAGTAAAAGTTTTGTTTCGATTTCTTGTAAATTGAATTGTTATTGTGAACTGATTACGTAACCTACTGACCGTGACCTAATTTTTAAATAGTTATTTCGCGTGTATATTGAATTTAGAAACAGTTTATAACTTTTATTTATTAAGAGTCCTAAGCCGAAAAGTAGAAAGGAAAGATTTCATTTCGTTACCAAAAAATATTTAAAAACTATACTGAATGATTTTAAATTTTTTTGCCCGAATCAAATTAGGCATTCATATATATATTGACATTAACAAATACTTTCAAGTATTTTTAAAACCTGGTTTTCGACCCTGGTATTTTTCCATACTCGTACTTAGAAGCCCTGGTATTAAATTTTGCAAGTATGTCTCATCTTTACTCCCTACAATGGAAGAAACTTTCAGTATATATAAAGGTACTCTGTGGAAGAGACCCATGTTGACATGTCGAGCAGTAAGCTGTTATAGGCTGAAGAAGTAGGAGATTTTTCTTACAAAGTATTTTTCACACCGAAAGCAGAGGACAACGATGTATGAAGGACAATGAAAGTTACAGTCATTAACCGGAATGATACATAATAAAAATCCCACAATACATAATATCTAATTCCTATCCTTGTTTCTTAAAGATATTTAATTATATAAAAAAAGTACTTACATAATTAGGGGTTCAGAATGTGTTTCCGACATTGTTGTTGTTTCGTTATTTAAGTGTGTAATTTCATTAAATGCTATATTTATAAGTATAAAGATACGGTAGATGTCTTTTTGTAATATTATTCTACAGTTTATTGATTGTCGGTTTAAGATTTGATTCGTTTAAAATAACAAAGAGCGAAGAGTTCGGATCACTATAGTTCATACCCACTACGCACATATATGCATTGAAAAAACACTACACAAATAAGAATTACTATTATAAAATCACTTAATATGAACAATAAGTTAAATTATTGAGACCATACAATACCCGAGAAATGTTTTACGATGAAAGTTTTTAAATCAATTTAAATATTTAACGTTCCATTTCGATTTTCTTAAATATAGGTTTTTGGCTTGGATGTTTGTCTTTTAAGCCATGTCTTCATTTTACTCGGGATCTTCGTTTTTCTAGATTTTTATTATCAAGTGTTAATATTCATTTATAGTACACTGCTTCTCAATATGTTGATGCGTCATATTGCGTAGCTTGAGCCAGCAGACAGTTGGCGATAGTATCTCAAGGCGCCTAAGCAGTTAACACCTTATCTTGAGATTCAAATTACCCTCGGTGCACTTGTATCATCATTTCCATTAATAGTTCACATGCGCAGACATTTAACGCACCACTTTTACACATCAAAATCCACTTGAAACCATTATTTAAACAATAATACAGGAGTAGCAATCCGCCGCCGGTCAAGTTCCCGCCAAAACTTCCCTCCCCTTTTCATTTCCCCATAGATATGACCACAGACTAATTCATCTGGATTTAACTTCCGGTATTTATTATAATTTTTAATCTTTGTTATATACATTTACTTCGCATTTCATACACCTATAGGACAGTTACTACACTCTTTATTTGCATATACTTGTTTTAGATTTTAGATTATAAATAAGAGGGATATTATCTCTAGCTACATGTTTCCTACTACACATAATTATTGTGGAAGCTTTCAGGCCAATCATGGAATAACAGTTCGTTTAAGTTGGGCTTAAATGCTCGGATTTGCAATGTTTGCAACATATATGTTCTAATATGTGAATCTTTTCACTTGGTACATGTATCCGGTCTTCATCCCCAGCTAATTTTACCCATCAATTTGCGTAGGGATGTTGCATCCCTTTGCATTTTCTATCGAATTTACCACGGCGAGTGCTCTGAGGAATTGTTCGGATTAATTCCAGCCGCCAAATTGTCAAAATTCACGATACCAACCTCACCATCTAGATACTTGGCGGTCCACGACTGTACGTTTTACTATGAGTTTTCTTCCTCGTACAACTTCTCTGTGGAATCGTTTATCACCGGCGATTTTCCGGACTGATACGACTTAGAGACCTTCAAGAAAAGAGCTTACACCTTTCTAAAAGGCTAGCAACGCATCTGCAATACCCCTGGTGTTGCGGTTGTTCATGGGCGTCGGTATTCACTTACCATCAGGTGAGCCGCATGCTCGTTTGCCCCTCTTCTATAAAAAAAAAATATGAAAAAATAAATAAATAATATCACATTTTTATTGAACATATAGAATGTATGCAGTCACAATTGATAATATGATTTCTAAGTATAGCTCCTTTCGGATTGCTATCCCATCAAACTATCAGAATTAGGAAATAGTGTGTTTGTATATGTGCACACAACTGTATACTATAAAAACCTGTCCTATGTAGATGGCTAGTCTAAAAATATACTCGCGTTAAATATCATATTACAATTAAAGTTGAAATTACTACATACCTTTCATTATCTAAGGGAAATATTGCTATGAATAGCCTTTTCTTCTTATTTGTTTTTTCGCTTCTTATACCATCTAATTGGCAAGTTGTATAATGCATATTTAATTGTTTAACAATTCTGTAAATAAACAACGGCTCCTATAGCAAAATTAAAATCAATCTAAATAAATAAAATAAATACAAATTTGACATTCGAACTTATTTGATTTGTCTTTTGTACCTACTCAACCTTCCACGGTGACTACAGTCCCACAGACTAACTAGTAGATTCTACACAAATCAGACGGACATGATGTCCGTCTGATTAGTATAGTATAGATTAATATAGTTCGTGAGATGTCCGGGACATCTCACGAACTATACTTACTCGACTTAGCTTCTGCGTCCTGATTGGTTGCAGCAAAATGATATATGACATATCTTTTTTTTTTTAATTTGAAGCAGCTGTATCAGGCAAAGGACGTCCTAAATAAGCCTATTTATTAAGTACTTTCAAAATTTATTTTACAATATTGAAAATAATATAAGGTAAATAAAAATGAAACAATGATGAAATTTAATATTTTCTTATTAGTTATTAATTTTTACTTTACGATAATTTGGTTTACAAATTTAATTATTTATTAATATATACAATATTAAAAAATATAACTAAAAAAAAACAAATTAATTACTTAATTATCATACAGTCCTCATTTTAATTAACTTTACAATAATTTTGTTTACAAATTTAATAATTTATTAATATATACAATACTAAAAAAATATAAAAAAATAACTTAATTATCATACAGTCCTAATTTTAACTTTACAATAATTTTTATTAATATATATAATATTAAGAAATTACAATCTAAACAGATCTCTACAGCACTTAAGTTTTTATATATAGCTTCATATTGACTTGCAATGTGCTGTGCCCCTCATACTTACCTGAAATACAATCATTTACAGCCTTAATAAATGCATTTTGCTATTTCGCTACATTTGTTCATAATCGATATTTTTTTTTATAGGAGAGGTGGCAAACGAGCATGCGGCTCACTGATGGTAAGTGACTACTGCCGCCCATGAACAACTGCAACACAAGGGGAATCGCATATGCGTTGCCGGCCTTTTAAAAAGGAGTAGGCTCTTTTCTTGAAGGTCCCTAAGTCGTATCGGTCCGGAAAAATCGCTGGTGGTAATTGATTACACAAGGAAGTTGTGCGAGGAAGAAAACTTCTTCTAAATCACACAGTGTTGGACCGCCAATCATCCAGATGGTATGGATGGTATCACAAGTTTTGTCGCGATTTGCGATGGTGAAATTGGGCGACTGGAATTAGTCCGAACAATTCCTCAGAGCACCCCCGTGGTAAATGCGAAAGAAAATGCAAAGGGATGAAACATCTCTTCGCAGTACCAATGAATCGAGCCGATCGGAAAGGACTCGGTCGTCGACGATTCGAGCCGCTCTGTGCTGGATGCGGTCAAGTGGAAGGAGCTGGCACTGGGGAGCCCCTGCCCAGAGATGGGAACAGTATTCCATGTGAGGCCGAACCTGCGCCTTGTAAAGTTGCAAGCGGTGTGCCGGCATGAAATACTGTCCCGCTCTGCTGAGCACGCCAAGCTTTTTAGAGGCCAATTTGGCCTTCTCTTCCAAGTGACCACGAAACTCCACGTCACTCGATATGTCGACACCAAGGATCCCGATACTGGCTGAGGCAACAAGGGGATTGCCTTGAAACTGAGGAGATACGACAAAGGGGTTCTTTTTAGCGGTAAACGCGCAAACTTGTGTCTTCTGGGGATTGAACTGGACTAGATTTAGTCGACCCCAGTCTGAGACTTTGTTCAACAAAGTCTCGACTTCAGACACATGTTTGTTCCGGTACTCGGCGACTTTTTCCCGAGAATTATTGGCACGGCCGGTGTATAAAGCATCACCACTGCTGTCGTCCACATAGCAATGAATGTTACTGGTTTGCAATATCCATATTGGTAAAAATTGTATGTAACTACATAAAAATTAAAAATTGTAAGCTTTGGCAGCTGACAACGGCTGATCAAAACTATTTTCCTGTAGAAATGAGTATGTATTGTCTGAAATAAAAAAAAATTATTATTATAACTGTCTTATATATTTATTGATCTTTTTATTGTAACTATTATATTTTATTTACATAATTTAATAAAATTTATTATTAATATAAACAATAAAATGCAATATTTAATAGAAGTAAGAGGGTTTTATGAAGTAACTAAAATAACTATATATTAACTTTTTTATAAAAACAAGACCAATTTATTTTATTATAATATAAACATTCTAAACATATTTAGAAAAGTCATTATCATACTCATGTTTATTAAATCTAAGTGGTAGGACTTCCTTTGCTGTCTATGACTGCTCAAACCTATTTCTGCTACCAAATAGCAATGCATGCTGTGTTGAAGGGCCATTTCATCTTAGTCCCCAGTGATCAATGCAACACATCTGTAGCCTACTTTATTTGATGGTAGATGCAATGGATCATAAATTGCATTAGCCACTTACCACCATGTGAACTGTAAGTTCATTGATTACTTTTTTATAAAAAATATGTTGATTTGAAATAAGTCATTATGAACTGATGTATATGACATCCTACCTACTTAATATTAATTATTATAAATTTGCCAAAGCTACCAAATAAGATAAAAGTGATGAAAATTTTAATACTATAAGTTTAAAATAGTGTACAACTGCCACCTAGTGCACTATGGGTACACCCACTGATGACTTTTCACTTAACGTGTCAATATTACAAAAATGCCAAAACCTACCTACCTTTTTAAAAATAATTAATTATTATTATTATTAAACAGGTAGGTAATTTTAATTTTAACAATAATTGCTAACCTTTTTCTTGGAAACTTCCTTCAGTTTGAAGGTCCTTGGGGATTGTGAAGTCCATAATCCTTACTTTGGATGTACACATCTGCATTTCTGCAAATACAATTTAACATAAATGTAGAGATCATAGAATTAAGTATAGACGAGAATATATTATGTTCATTGTATCCGTCATTTATAGAAAATAAAAATACTTTTTAATGATTATTGGTTGTAAAGTAACATCTAATAAAATTAAAGGTTTTTTAAGCAAATTACCTGTGTTTATTGACATCATGTGTGGGTATGACTCTAACACTTCTGTTTTAAAATAGGTGTGGTCATAATGCCTTTTCCTCGCATGCTGATGGTCAGCAAGAGCATTCACATTTTCTAGTAAAAAAAGAACAGATTTTGTTAAATTTCAAAACAAAAACTAAAGTTCATGGTACATACATAGCATAGTTTTATTTTGTATAGAAAAGCTATTAATATTAATTAAAATAATATCAACTTACGAATGCCCTCCGAACGGTTTAGTGGAATACCAGTGCTGATCTTAGATTCCAGGAACAGCGTTGTAAAACCTTTTTTTAAAATATGTGATTTTTCCAGTAACAAAACGAGATTCAAAATGTTTGTGACAGACTTGAAGGTGGACAAGATCACTAACACTTTTCTTCTGTAACGAATCACAAGAAATCAATTCAAGCCACTTCTTGAGCATTTTCTCATTGGGGGGAAATTTTTGTAAAATAGCGTCCTGTCGCGAACTTGTTTAACCTGGTACACGACACTTTTAATACATATCGAGAGATATAAAATACAAGTAAATGCAAAGAAAAATGCAAACTAAGGGCGGAAATAAATCAACGCAACCAAACGGAATCTTTTTATCAGTAAATCAGTAATGTCACACAGTGACACTATGATAACGGACAAAAAAGCAATATGGCTGCCACAGACTAATCATAGATAAATTAATATGTAGAGTATAATTAGTAGATTCTACCCGAAATGGCTGCAAGCTGCGACCGATCTCCTAGTTAGTCTGTACTTAAAAGATTCGTGTAGAACCTACTAGTTAATCTGTGCTTAGAAGGGATGTCGAAGGGGCGAGGGGGGGTATTAACTGTCATATATCATTTTGCTATGTCATTTCCTATGTCCAATATTTTCTCTATAAAGATTACTGCCCGTGTACAGTCCCCAAAAACAATTATTGCCTCACCTGAATAGACACCAAACGACATCTTTCGGTTTAAACGTGGACAGCGCAAAAGATAGCTGTTATTGATACAGTAATAAATTGTAGATGGTGCTGTATGAAATTTGTCATCTGTGAAAGTTAATTTTATTTGTATCATAGTAACAAAATATTTAGAAAAATAAGTTAAAATTAAATTTCGCCGTTTTTGTATGTGGAATGTTAACGTGTGAGAAATTCGATCAAAAATGTGATAACTTTTCTGTTTTTATACGTTATTTCTAATGCTATTGTACATCAAACTAATTTTGAAGATATTTTCTTTAGTAAATATGTATCATTACGACAATTTCAAAACGTTTACATATAATAATTTAGCTCTAATGACTATACGCGTTCATCGTTTATTGATTATATGTTGCTTAAAATGTATCCTAATCAGTTTTTTGTGTTAAATGAATGCTATATATAAAAGAATGATTCACTATTAACACGTTGATAGCAATTTATAAATGAAATATCTGTTGAGATGTGTCTAGAAATTATTAAAACCTATTTCTATATCATTTTCCTACGCTTACTCGTCGTTACGTCGTTACTCGTTTTATTGTCAGTTGATAGATACCAAATTAATCCTCCCATTGAAAAATTCTTATAAACAAGACAGACTGGACGAAATACAAGGAGCTGTCTATAACTGCTTTTTCTAATTTTGAAGTAAATAATGAGAATCCATTACAGTCATATGACGCATTTATTGAAAGGCTTGATACACTTAGGTGGGATACTGTGACAAAGTTTGTCAAAGCAAATAACTATCGTTGCAAACCTCCAGCACCTTGGTGAAGTGACGCATGTGAACAGAGTTTTATCAAAATTTATGAAGCTTTAAAACTGTACAGAAGAGATCCAACCATTGATAATTACATTAATTACAAAAGACTTAATGCTGTTAAGAAAAAAACTATTTCAGAACATAAACGTAATGTTTGGGCGAACATCTATAATACTTTTGACAGAACTACACCTGTTAGTATTATTTGGAAATACAACTAGTTATTTAAAGGAATAAAATGCAATAACAGTACATACGAGTATAAAGACGAATTTGTTGTCCCTCTTTTAGACAAATTATCTCAAAATGGATGATAATCTAGAAAGTTTTTTTCAAATTAATAATAGTCTTCAGAAGTCCAGTTTCCTCATAGAACCCTTTACTTGGAGTGAGTTTTGTACAAGTTTACAATCCAGACGAAACACAACCCCTGGTTTAGACGATTGTCCATACATTTTGATCAAAAACCTAAATCAGTCCGATCAAAAGAAACTATTAGCTAATCTTAATGCTCTTTGGCACTTAAAAAGAAATCCTGAATCTTGGAAAACACAGTGTATAATTCCTCTACTTAAGCTTGACCAGCCACCTGAAGATCCTAATTCATATCGTCCCATATCTTTGTCATCTTCTGTTGGAAAGCTTAATGAAAACATGATAAAGATGCATCTTGAGTGTTATGTAGAGGCGAACAACATCATTTCACATGTTCAATATGGCTTCCGGAGAGGGCCAAGTTGTGTTGACAGCTTCATCTCTCTCTTGTCAGATCTGAAATATGCCAATAATAATAATAAGTCCAGTGTTTGTGCTTTTCTGGATGTCAAAGGTGCGTTTGATAATGTAGATCCTGGCATTTTGGTTCAAGTTCTTTCTGACACTGGTATACCAGGCATACTTTTTTATTTAATTTTTAACAGATAGAACTTTGTATATAAGGCATAATAATATTCTCCATGGTCCAGAAAGGGTCTCCAAAGGTACAATGCAGAGGGCTACATTATCTCCATTGTTGTACAATATATATACTAGTCAAATTCTTAATTTTGTAAATATAGTAGGTGTAAATATTTTGCGATTTGCAGATTATCTAGTAAAATATTATACAGACCATAATGTAGATAGAGCTGTAAATAGTATAAATAATGCTTTAGATCAATTGTACATATATTATAATGACAAGTTGGTTCTACAGATTAACCCCAACAAAAGCAAGGCCATGATTTTTAGTAAAGATTTTCCCTCTAATGGCATACTCTACAATAATCATCTAATTTCAGTTGTATCTAACCGTAAATTCCTGGCTGTTGTCATTGATAACAAACTTTGTTTTGATTAGCACATCAATCACATTATAACTCACTCTCTTAAGGGCTTAAATATTATAAGATGTTTAGCTGGTGTGACTTGGGGTGCAGACCCCAAAGTTTTAAGTATGCTATATAAATCTATAGTCAGAAGCCATTTCGACTACAGTTGTTTAGCCTGCTCAAATAGTAGTTGTGTAAAAAACTAGACATAATTCAAAACAAAGCTCTGCGAATTATTTCTGGGGCTATGTGTTCAACTCCCATACGAGCTATGGAAGTTGAAACCAAAATAATGCCACTGTGTCTTAGAAGACTTCTGCTAATAAAGAGATATTTACTAAAGCTGTTATCTGGTAATGATAACCTTCTCAAAAAAATAGTACCTTTTCCTGTACAATGCTCGGCCCAGCAGACTTCGGGAGGTGAGCTTTTACGAGGTAATTTCCCAGTTCTGTCTCTCATTGTACAGCAAATGAATGAAGATTTTAAAAATGTAATTAAACTATGAAAGTGGACATTGTTCCAAAAATTTTTTTAATAATTGTGAATTATTAAATTTTCTTTGCGACAATAACTACTATATTTTGTACACAGATGGTAGAAAAAGTGTGCTCTTTGTGCGCAGTGCTGTTTATGATCCCCAAGCCAAGTTTGGTCAAAGTTTTCTTCTGGACCCTAAATGCAGTGTTTCCACTGCAGAGGTATATGCGACCCTCGAGGCCCTGAAGAGGATTGCACATATAAATAGTTTTAATAATTTTTTAATTTTAACAGACAGTTTAAGTATGGTCCAAAGTTTAACCAATATCAGATTTGACTTTAAAAAAAACTATATTTTGTATAATATTAAAAAATTTTGTTATTTAGTTATGCACAAAAGGGTATACAGGTCTCTTTCATGTGGATTCCATCACATAGGGGCATAACAGGAAATGAGATAGTAGATAAAATTGCACGTGATGGAACCAACATGATGGATGTTAGCTCCATAGTAAAAGTACCTTTGACCGACTGTTATCAATCTATTGACAACCAGGTCAATAGCTTATGGGTCGAATTTTGGAAACAAGATCAAGAACAGAAGGGTAAATGGTATGGAACTGTTCAAGAAAAACTACCTGTAGCACCATGGTATAACAAACTGAAAATGGCCAGTCGGGACTTTATTATGACTATAAACAGATTACGTTTTGGTCACTCCACCGTCCCGGCCCACCTGGCTCGGTTAGGCATAGTGGAGAGCAGCTACTGCACCTTCTGTAATAATTCTGTTGGTGATATCGAACATTTCATATTTACATGTGAGTGCTTTTCTTTAGACAGATTGATTCTTATCAGTGAAATTAGTGACATAGTGCAAAATCAAGTGACAGTGCAAGATCCCTCCCGCCGCCTGAGTGATATGCAAGGAGGTTGTAAAATATAGGGAGTGCGCTCTTCATACTAGAGAACGTTCCTAAATCAGTGACCTTGAAATGAATGAAAGGCACCGAGTTAGGCATTGCATTTCTTTCTAACAGAGTGTCCATGATACAATATTTTGAGAATATTATTAGTGTATACAGCATCACGGCAAACGAAATGCGTATTTTTTTCAATATGGAAAGTGCTGAATAGTGTTAAAATTAAACTCCGTTTAATATTTTGATTACATTATTGCTTCGCTCAGTTGCCTGTATGCTGTCAAATCTGTTGAAGAATGTAGCTTCATCTCCCGTCTAACAGCCATGAGATTAAGAGTGTGATCGGAGAGTTTTTGTGTTCTTCTGCGGCGGGTCTTGCAGAACTTAGCTCCGACCACATGGACAGTTTCCACGAGCTTGTCATTCATATCGTCCACTTCATTGCAGTCTTCTAGGCACTTAAAACGGTTTTGTAACTCGAGCTGAAAGTTTTCGAGACTTTGGATCAGAGCATGAGGGGGACGGAGCGTTGACTTCATTAGACGCGATCTCTCCTACTTAATGTTTAGGTTCAGTGTGCCTCTAACCATTCGGTGATCGCTGCCGGTTTTCACCCTCGCGATCACTGAGACATCACTGAACAGTTGTCGTCTAGTCGTCATAATGAAGTCAATCTCATTTTTTGTCTAACCGTCGGGGCTCGACCAGGTCCACTTCCGGTGGGGCCGCTTCTGGAAGAAAGAGTTCATCATAAAGAGTCCCTCTTTCTCCGTGAAGTCGGACAGCTGCTGGCTCCTTGGGTTCCGTTGCCCTATTCCAAATTTCCCTACTTTCAGCGCACCATTCTATCTTGTGCCTAATTTTGCAATGAAGTCTCCCATTAACACCGTATATTAGGTTTTGGAGGAATGCATGGCTCTAGAGATATCCTCATACATTTGCTCCACCTCCTCATCGAGGTGGGCCGAGGTTGGTGCGTAAACCTGTATGACCTTCAGCGAATACCGTTTGGTGATTCTGAGTATAAGGTACGCAACCCTCGTCGATACACTCTCAATCTTTACAACGTTGTTAATGAGAGACTTGTGGACGATAAATCCGACACCTCCTTGGGACAGATGGTCGCCCTCCCGGTGATAGAGGAAGTTGCCGGATTCGAGGATTACCGTGTCCTCCCCCTCTCTTCGGACTTCGGATAATCCTATAATATGCCAGCGTAACTTGTCTATCTCTTGTTCCAGTTCCACAATCTTCTCGTCAGTCCTCAGGGTGCGTGCGTTGTATATTGCCAGGTCGAGTCGTCGTAGGTGGCAACCGAACCTCCACCGGAGATTCTTAGCACCCCCTGCCCCGCCGTTACCATGGCTGCCACCGTAGCCAGGAATAGCGGGGCCGCCGGGGACTGGGGGCCTTCTCTTTGTAACTTTATCCATTTGGGGGGTATTTGCCATAGTTGCCACGCTTGGCGAGCGGGTTGGCAACCGCAGTTTTTTTATTGTATTTTGCTGTCATCAGGAAGAAGCTGCTGCCCATCTCCTGCCTGTTTCCCTTTGTCGCCTTTTACGACACCCACGGGAAGATTTGGGGTAGTGGATATTCTTAAAAGATTTCGAGAGTCATTACGAATCGTATCGCGCGCAGACTTGACGACTTCCAGCCTCCCGAACAAGCCGGTTTCCGAAAAGGCTTTAGTACCATAGACCACATACATACCATTTGGCAAATTGTACAGAAGTCAGAGGAGTACAATTTGCCACTATGTCTGGCGTATGTGTACTATGAGAAAGCCTTTGATTCCGTCGAAATTTGGGCGGTGCTGCAGTCCCTTCAGCGGTGCCAAGTTGACTGTCGATATATCGAAGTGCTGAAGTGTTTGTACAGTAGGGCTACGATGGCTATCCGAGTACAGAACCAGAGTACGAAACCTATCCAATTGCAGAGAGGTGTAAGACAAGGTGACGTCATATCCCCGAAACTCTTCACCGCTGCATTGGAAGACGTTTTCAAGCTTCTGGACTGGAAAGGATACGGTATCAACATCAATGGCGAGTACATCACTCACCTTCGATTTGCCGACGATATAGTCCTTATGGCAGAATCGCTGGAGGACCTAAGCACAATGCTCAATGACCTCAATAGTGTCTCCCAACGGGTAGGTCTTAAGATGAATGTACACGCACCTAGTTGCCCAGACAGACTACTTAGTCAAAATATCTGACGCGTACCTAGCCCTAACAAACTACGGGCGTAGTTCCTCCTTCTACCCGCCAACAAACAAAAAATATTTATATGTAATTTTTATTACGTACTATTTTTATCTATATTACGGCCGGGTGATTGGAGACCCAATCAACCACGCTCTGCTACCAAAATTGTACACGCACCTAGTTGCCCAGACTAATAACTATAATGCCCAGAAAAGGTCGAACATACAGGAGCATACAGCTATTATATTCGACGGACAACTAAGTGTGGGGCTCAAATGCCTATGGATATTTAATATATATGGACTTGGTACTTAATGAGACTTACCTAGTTCAGAAGCGGAGACTAGTCCCAAGGCTCGGTCAGGCGATAGGTGTAGTGCATGTAAGTGGTGTTTGTGAGTGTGTAAAAATGTGGGGCCTGACATAACCCCTTTAGTCGGCAGCAACCCTGACTCCGACACCGCCCCACGGTGTGGTATTCTCCAGCGGCGGCACCAATGGACAATTTCTTTCTTGAATTCACTATGACAGTCTATCAACTTTATTGTACATTCAACTAACTTCAAAACTCAACTAAATCCCGTTAATTATAATCAAAACATAACACACGGCACGAATAACGAACGGGTGGATCAAAGGTCACTTCCGTTTCACGTGGCAATAAGATTACAACCAGAACAAAATTGCGATCCCTTCTCTAGTCACAACTTTCAGAGTTCATTAGCACAAATCTATAATCTAATACGAACACTGTTTCGCGGGTCACAATCTTAGCCTTTTAACCGACACCGGAAAATATCTCCGAGTTATATCCAATGCCACAATCACACTCGACGCAAAGTATTATTGTCAAGCACTTCAACCGGCAATCACTATGCAATTTACGAAAATTACTTGCCAACGAATTTAGGTTAATCAATCAAATTATTACTGCTTCGTCGTCGCATGAACGCACTAGGATAACCAAACGGCGTCTATTTTTCTAGACTCAACAAAAACCTCGTCGTTGCATAAATTTGCTAACAAACCGATACTAAAAAGCGAGGTTATACCGGACGACCACGTCGTGCTAGACCGCACTGCATTTTTTATACTTCCGCCGCGCTACGCTGTTCAACGGAGATAGCAGACTGACTCGTGGCGCGAGACGCCTCGGCCCACCGTCCCGTTAATCGACACATCAGGTGACCGGGCGTGAGCGGGAGAACGCGCGCGGGGAGGAGAGGCCTGACAGCAATCCCTGTTGCCATCGGACGCTAGCGGGAAATTACGGCACATCTTCTCGTCAGGTATACCTCAAAACTTGAAAACGAGACTGTACAACCAGTGCGTGTTGCCAGTGATGACATATGGAACTGAGTCGTGGTCCTTCACTGCTGGCCGTATGAGGAAGCTCAAGGTCGCTCAGCGAGCTATGGAGAGGGCTATGCTCGCAGTTTAGAAATGAGGATATCCGCAGTAAAACCAGAGTGACCGACATAGCCCAACGGATTAGTAAGCTGAAGTGGCAATGGGCCGGCCATATAGCTCGAAGAACCGACAACCGATGGGGAAAAAAAGTTCTCGAGTGGCAGCCTCGTACCGATAGGCGAAGTGTTGGGCGTCCCCCCCACTAGATGGAGTGACGACCTGGTAAGATATGCAGGAAGTCGATGGATGCAGGTGGCTCAGGACCGTGCTTTGTGGCATTCCTTGGGGGAGGCCTATGTTCAGCAGTGGACTTGTGAAGGGCTGTAATGATGATGATGATGATGATTGCTTCGCTACAGTATCAACTAGTGGCGGCGTAGCGTGGGTTGACAACCAGGGCGGTTTTCTATCAAGCACCCCCCAAAATAAAATAAAAAATGCTATACATGCTAACGGGACTTTATTTGCTAAAATATTCTAATATATTATCAAAGTTTACTTTCTTGTCATTTTCGATAGATAAAATAGAAAGATTGGTTAGTCGCGCTTGGCTCATTGTGGACCTTAAGTAAGATTTTATTAACTTGAGTTTTGGAAAGCTTCCTTCACATGAAACTTAATAGTAAAGAAATCTTAGATTCAGCGCTAGATTCGGAACAGATTCAGAATAGCCCAATTTTATGAGAAAAGATCCACCGAATTATATTGAACCGCTTCTTGGGAAGAAATGCTGGCAGCTTTCAAGTTGTAAAACCGCCAAAATTATATATACTGCAGAAAATTCATCCTAGATTTTTGTCAGATTTTGAACTATTACACGAAGATCTTCATTTGGTGACGTTAGCAGAGTGTAAGGCTGAACAACAGTAAATGTTACGAGAATATCATCCATTGCTCTGAAGCGATGGTCTAGTTCCTCGTAAAATATGTTAAAACATTCTAATATAGCTCTCTGCAGCTCCTCTAGCAATGTTATTCCATCATATCGGGTCATTTCTACTGGTAAACGTTTTCGATATCTCCTCCTTTCTCTTCTTCCTTCAATCGAAATGTCCACATTCTCACATTTTTGTTACGTAGGAAATAGCTTTTTCCACTTGTTGAATATAATGGCTTTGAAGAAAAATTTTTGAGCTTTGATTTTTATCTCATACTTTTCCAGTGATAATCTAGATTATTATTATATTATTAAGTATTTTCTTTTGTGTCTAACTAACTTCTTTTAGGATTTTACACCAAAAGGTAAGGTAGCATAAAAAACTGAAGTCACACAAAGCAGGTAAGAGTGTAGATACTGCTTCTTTTGTATAGACGTTTTCTCTGTTGGTGCTGGGATCATATATATCTTCGAGTGTTTATACTAGTTTTTTAAAATTGTTCTGCAGTGGTTTAACAACGTCATGATGAGCAATTCATTTTGTCTCTGAGAGTCTTTTGACGGATACGCCTACACTTTTTATTAAAGTTTCCCATTGACGTGTGGATGATGAAAAGAACCTGTAAACTCTTTCTACCGAAAAAAAGTTAAACTTGAATTAAGGCTCCCTAAGTGAGTGCACTTCACATAGATTTAGCGAATGATTAGCACAAGGCGTTTTATACGTGGTACAGCCATGCTACAGCTATATAAGTAGTATAGTTGTAGCACAAATGGGTCGGCTCAACCGGGGAAGGACTACGCACTCACAGAATACCAGCCTAAAATAGCAGCTCAACACAGATGTATTTCGTATGGTGAGTGTAGAGAACCGGAGACCCTTTTACTAGAAAAGAGGCATTCCATCTTAGTCCTCACGGGTGACAACGCATCTGCATTTTGATTCGCAAACTAGGATATACGTAGATGTCTATGCGCCACAGCAACCACTTACCATCCGGTGGACTGTGTGCTCGTTTGTCACCTTATTCTATAAAAAACAATATATTCATTCATTTGACAAAGTCAAATTTTAAAATAGTGTTGTCATCTATAGCATAAAATGCACCTCCTAGTTTTTAGGGAAAGAACATTCATGTAACAGAAACAGAAACTTTTTTATTCAATATAGATTATAAATAAAACCTATTAAAAGTCACTCTTTTGTTTAATTACCACTGGTTCGAAAAAAAATCTCTGTCCTGGGAAGAACCAGCAAGAAAGCCAGCGGAACTTTTTTTTTAAATAACAGCTTACAATCATGTATGTTACACAAATTAACAACACAAAAAATTAGAAAGAGCTTTGTAGCGATCACCTCATTTCCAGGGGTTATTATTATCCATAAATTCTTTAATATTATAATAACCCTTTTTATACAAACTTAGTTTATTAAAGTTTTTGAACTTTGAGCAGGTCAAATTTTGTATATTTTCTGGAATTTTGTTATAAAAGCGTATACATCGCCCCAAGAAAAAATTACTGACTACCGATGGAGTCAAGTAACTGGTACTACTAGCTTGTGTCTGTTCCTAGTATTTACAGAAGGAATATCACTTCTTTTTGTAAAACTACTTTTGTTTTTGTGTACGTACATTACATTTTCATAAATGTGTTGAGAGGCCAAAGTTAATATATTAACTTCCTTAAATTTTTGTCGCAGCGACTCTTAGGCTTTAAATCATAAATTGCTCTTATGGCTCTCTTCTGTAAAACAAATATAATTTCAGTGTCAGCTGCGTGTCCCCATAGCAAAATACCATACGATATTAAGCTATGGAAATAGCTAAAGTAAACTAGTCTAGCTGTTTCAACTCTGGTAAGGCTTCTAAACTTTTTTACAGCATATGCTGCAGAGATAAATCTGCTTGCTAATTTTGATATATCAAAATTAGCAAGCAAGGGGCTCCATTGAAGCTTGGCATCTAATGTGATTGCAAGAAAAATGGTGATATCTACAAGACTCAGTTCCTCTTCATTTAAAGTTACATTAGAATTTAATTGTTTGACATTTGGAGTCATAAATTTCATAAATTAAAGTGTTTTAGTGGTTTTTTTCGTATTACTTAACCGGTTCAGTGCGAATGGCACGCCAGGCGTGCTACCGATTATTTTGTGTGTGGCGTATGACACGCGAGTCGTGTCTTTCAAAAAATCTTTTATCTAATAATCTTTAATCTCTCTTTAATCTTTATTTTGCAAGTAGTTCATGCCTACAGCTTCGTTTCTGGATATTTGGAAAATTTGAAATTTTTAGGGGTTGAGAACCTTTTTTTAACTTGTACATGTCTCTTTTTACTTTGTTTTAAATCATGTTGTGGAAAAATAGTCTAATAAGTAACAAATAATAGCACTCATTACGATCGCTCACAAACTCAAGTTGTAAATAAAGGACCATGGGCAAAAATGTATGAAGCCTAGGCTCACCCACCAACAGAGATGAGATCACTTTGAATATACTTGTACTACAATAAATATAAAGATATCATTTATGTGAAGAATCCACGGGGTTATTTTTCTATAAGTATTTTTCTCCTACCATAAATAAGCTATAATCCTGCAAAGTAATGCTGTTATGACACTGTAGTTTTTGTTGTTTGACATATTATACCAGTTTTAATTCCAGGTGCAAAAAATATATAAAAAAATAAAACAGCTGTCATCAGTTAAACATATTTTTATTTTTAACTAACAACAGTTGTTTATCAGTTAAAAATATTTCAATCAATATCAATAATAATGTTGTTTAGATGACCTGCCGGTGGTTTAAATTGTATGTGTCTAGCCCTAGATACCATATTATTGAAACGATATATGCACAACTTCCTACTGTGCGCCTACCTGTTAGACACGAGCAGTAATATTGAGCGATGGTATCTGGACGTAGTTCATTTCTGTTGACTAGAATATATACGTAATATGTACGAACATGTCTTGATTGTATTCATCCTCTTGATAGCCACACATTTTGGTGTTGGATATTGCATGCTGCTAAATCATGTAATTCATTTTCACGATAGATTTCTATCGTATATAAACCATTGCGTAAATGTTCGCTGCACTTACACACTACGACTTATCAAGACCCAAGGGATATAGAGATATAGTAAGATATAGTAGAGCATGTAGTAGTATAATATAGTTAGAAGGGACGGGCGCCCGCGCAGACGTCCGAAAGGTGTGAGGGATAGAGAGTACTGTAAATCATACGGGCGCAGGCGCATCTATTGTTTACCATTATTTTAAAGTATGAATTTGTTGTTTCAATAACAGTTTTATGACTACCAATTGTCTTTTTCTACAAAACCTATTTAGGTGCATATCTTTTTCTGCAATGGAATTGAAGGTGGTGCCGGTAGTAACAATTTAAGTACGAACAAAATCCTTTACAATGGCATATGCCATAACTCTGTTGGACACAGCCTAATTTGTCGCATGGTCCTTTCTGGAAAAAGTCTTCTGTTAAAAAAAAACTATGCGTTTGTCTTATTGTTTAATTTTGGGTACGACTTTCCATTTACTCCCATCGAGTTTGGTGTTGATACGTATTTTTACAGAAAGGTTACATTTTTATAAACATACACACAAAGTTTCAATATGCGGAAACACGTATTTTTTGAGAAATAAATTAATAAAAATCACTTATTTTAACAATATTTTGTTGTTTTTTTTTAACTGGCTTTACGGCTCTGGGTGCTAGCCCTTTTAAGCCTACTTTATTACGAATTTCCATTGAGATTCGTCGAATTGAGGGGAGAGGGGGGGGGGAGAAGAGGTGTAGGGGGACTAATTCAGAGGGATTTCTGTATATATTTTGAGACTGCAACGTCTCCGGCGCTGCGGGAAGAGCAGCCTCTACGCCTTTGCGTAACAAATCGCAGGCATCCCAATCGCAGGTTACAGCATGCGGAAGCTACGCCCCCTACGCGCCTCCGGTTCTATATAACCACTCTAAGGGTAGGACAGCCTTGTACCACGTGGAGTCGGGGTCAATAAATTTGGTTCTTTGACATAAGTAGAACCTAACCTATTTTATTTATTATCTGCCCTAATAGGTACTGTTAAAATAAACATCCTTGAAAATCGCCATTAAAACTCATTTACTGATAAGAGATCATTTATTGTATTATCTTTCTTTTTTTCCATAAGAAAACATTTATTATGGTATCTTATAAATGCAAACAGGAAAATATATCTATATTTTAGAAATCCATTTTTTGTGATATCACGACAGCTTACTATTAGAATCGATTTAAAAATCTATCTTTTTCGGAAAGAATCGACTTCCGTACTGACGACGACAATGACATTACAAAATGGCGCCAGTTTTACGCTAGGAATGTAACATAAACATTGCAAAAATAATTAATTTTCAAATAATGTTTTTTCTCAAAAAGTACGTGTTTCCGCATATTGAAACTTTATGTGTGTGCTTATAATAGTGTAACTTTTATGTAAAAATACGTATCAATCCCCAACTCGATGGCAGTAAATGGAAAGCTAAGCCCTCTTGTGATATGGTATAAGGTTTATTTTTGCTTGAAACAGTTTGAAACCGTTCATGCTTAAAAAAAGTTCACTAATAAATAGTCTTTTGTCAATCCGCCGCCATATAGCGCCGGCGTTTTTTTCCTTTTGAAAACACTTGTTTTGCTATTCTTACTAATTAGACATTTTCAGATCGACTTTATTTTTACTTTTGTATGACATTAAATAATATTTAACATTTGTAAATATCAATGAATCATAAACCTTATTTTTTCCAAATTAAGGTTCTTCCATAGAATTATTACCCAGTAGAAACGCAGTCTAGCAAAGAGAATATAACCACTACGTTTAAGACTTTAAGAGGCGGGACTTCCTAAGAAAAAGTAAATGTATGTCATAGACTTTGTATCTTGTCAATCCTCTATCTACGATGTATGTGTATGACATTGCGCCAAGCTACTCTACCAACATCAAGACATGACAATTAATTTTTGACAAACAGTGCTGACAACATAGGCAATTTCTAATAGTGCTGTAAATGACTATCCTCGAATAATTCTATCGATATAGCTTTTATCGATATATTGTTTGTCGATACATTTACATAATTAAAGTTAGTTCTCTATACTGAATTATTTATGATCAATACTTTTTTTAATCTGGGGATTGAGTAAAAATGCCGATTAGGATAACAAATCATTGTATTTTACACGCAGAAATTTGTAATTATATCTCTACAGTTATTAGGTACAAAAATATATGTAAAGAAAATATAAAATTAAAACGCACTATTATACTAATAATTAATTAAGGCGCAGGTTGAGCAAAATGTCGCGCTAGTCGTTATTTGGTCGGTTTTTAGGTGCTATCTACTTTTTATTTAAAAGATATATCAACAAATAAAAAACACATTATATTTCTACATAATCTTGATTCCATAAAAGCTATATCCAATTTTTTTTTAAAGGAATAAATATTAATATAATCTCCTTACAACGAAACCACATAAATGTGAAATTATTATTGATAACATGCATCTCCTCGTAAAGTAAGTATTATTTTATTTTGCGATTTACACCAATGGATAGGCATTTTATTAATAAACATTTCTATAGTAAATTTTTTTTCAAAAGACCAAAATTTGATTTTATTAAGAAATTATTTTAAAATCTGGGCATATTTACTGCTCACGGGCTTGCTGAAGTCAGTGAGCGCTGAGCTCTTCGACGCGAAGCCCCTGTCGTTAGAGCGTCGACCGACGCATACGCCACGTCATATGAGTCGATAATATTATTACTTATTAGGTTATTTATAGGTAGTATTATTTGTTTGTTTTGGGTATAATTTTTCGTATTAGTTATACATATATTTGTTGTGTTTTTTACTGCGCGATGAAGATTTTTGAGTGTATTTTCTTTGAAGTAAATGCAAATAAAAAAATGAAGCACCATTAGCATGTAAGGTTCGAATCCATAATTAAAATTTCGACAAATATTATAATTTACACTATAAAAGGCTAATTCAATATTATCACCCAACCACAATATCTTATCAGGTATAGTACTGCCTCGTTGGTCTAGTGGTTGTAGTAGTGCGACTGCTAATCATGAGGTCCCGGGTTCGAATCCTGGGTCGGGCCAAAAAGTCAGTTATGAGTTTTTCATTTATGTTCTAAGTTATAAAGTTATAATTAGTATTACTAAGTTATAGTTTTTTGCTAAAATATAGTATATTATTTATTGCTTGTTTTTTCTTCTTTTTCAAAAAATAATTGAGTACATAAGGTGTTCTATACTTATAACTCGGTAAAAAGTACTAATATACCTACTTTTTACTATAAACTAAAAATTTTTAAAACTAAATTTGACTAAAAAGACTAAGCTGACCATTTATTTTTTAACTCATAACAGGACATGGGTTTATTTATACTCTAAAAACTATAACTTTATACAATTAGTATTCACTATAAAATTATATTCGGTATAGACGGTAATTATTAAATGCAACATATTTTTTTTTATTATTAATTACATTTGTCAGTGGATTAAATTTGCTTTAATAAAGTTGGTGATGATTTTAAATAAGAATAAAATTCTGCTCAAGTTTTTTATTGTTATCTTTGTTTACAACATCGCCTTTAGAACTCTGGAACCGTAAGTGTTTCTTTCAGACGTCCACAATTTATGCAAAATAAAAAAAAACTCTTTCTACCGGAGCATTCGTACCAGGTAGACATAAAATATATTCGATTAAAAAAAATTATGTTGAAGATTGTTGACTTTGAATACTTCCATCCAACGAGTTACGGGACAATTTTGTGTCCCGGAGCTTTGTTTGGGGACAATGGGACAGGAGACCGAGAAAAGGGATAGTCCCGTTCAAAACGGGACGTATGGTCACTTTAGCTATAACCCGGCGACCATGAAGCAAATACAAAGTTAGTCTTTGTATTAGCTTCATGGTGGCGCAGTGGCTTAGCAATGTTGTTGCGCTGGGGGCCGCGGGTTCGAATCCCGCATGGAACAAGATTTGTATGGCCTACAAATAATTGTTCCGGGTCTGGATGTTTGTCTTTGTGCAATTTATGTTTGTAAACTGCCTCCACGACACAGGAGAAAATCCTAGTGTGGGTGTAACGTTTTTTTACAACTGAAATTGAAAGATTGAACCCTTATACTTCTTGTTGATTTTTGTATTTATATATTTTTTATTGCACCAAATATTTGTACAAAAGCCGAGTTATCTATTTATTTACCTATAGTGAATAGGTATCTTTTAAACTCACAATTTTCAATGCTTCCGTTTATATAATTAATTATAAAATTTCATAATTAGATAATATATGAAAATACATAATTCTAATATAATGCAACTAATATATACAGAATAAAAAAATTAAAATACATTTATCTTTGTACGCTATGTGTATTTCCATAAAATAGTTTATTGATGTTGAAAAAATAATACTACTTTCGTACAATAGGTGGCGTCTTACATATTTCTTCCGGCGAGCCGCTCGCTACAATATAATATTAATATTGTAGCGAACGGCGCGCCGGTCAAATGCTCAAGGTCGTTCGCATGGAGTAGCCCCTTAAGTAAAAACTAAATGACGACTCCGTAGCGCAGAGGCTAAGCGTTTGACTGCAGCACTGCAGGGCCGAGGCTTCGTTCCCGCACTGAACTATTGTTGCTATGCTGTAAAATAAATAGTTTGCGTCTGGACGCTTGTTTTCAACGTTAGTTTTTTCAAAAGGGTATAAAATTGGGTTTATTAACACTAATTGGATTAAATTGCTTTTAACTGTAACAAATACTATGTACAAATCGCTAGGCTTTTTCACAGATGTACCTACGTACATACTACTCGCAGAGATCGTATACTTATTGTCGCTTTCAAAATGAGTGCTCATTATGGCTAATGTTTGTAGATGAATCTATAAAAAAACTATTTATAACCAGGTAGGTAATTACAAATAATTTTGAGTTTAGTTTGATAATCGAATTCTTACCAATATATGACTTTATATGTATATTATATTTTGCTACATGTAAATGAAACTTAATTAACATACAAATAATAGTGGAAGTTAAAATTAACTCCACTGATGAAATAACAGTTCGTTTTAGTTGGATTTCTAAATCCTCGGATTTGCAATGTTTGCCACAAATATGTTTTAACATATGAATCTTTTCAATTGGTGCATGTGCCAACTGTTTCGCCCATTGCTTGCACCTGAAAAATAATATAAATAAAATCACATTTTTATTGAACAAATAGAATGCTATCAGTCACAATTGATGATGTAGTTTCTAAGTATAGTTGGTTTCGGATTGCCATCCCATCGAACTATCAGATTTAGGAAATTGTGTGTTTGTATTTGTGTACACAATCGTACACAATTAAAACCAGTCCCATGTAGATGGCTAGTCCAAAAATGTAGTCGCGTTAAACATCATATTACAATTAAAGTTGAACATACCTTTCATCATCTAAGGGAAATATTGCTACTAATAGCCTTTTATTGTTATTATTTTTTCCGCTTCTTGCACCATTTAATTGGCAAGTTTTATAATGTGTAAATGAACAATAAATTCTAAAACCAAATTTAAAGCAATCTTAATAAATAAAATATAATTATACAAATATAATTGTTTGATTTGACATTTGAACCTATTTGATTTGACAATGTCATTAATAGACATATTACGAAAAGCGGAAAGAAGAGATAACCGTCATTAAAATTTGACCCCTGTAGTACATATAATTTTTACTATGGAAGTTGCGCCAGTTTGCAGTCTAGTACAAAACACGAGCGTTAAAGTGATGCAAGGTCATTATGTTAGTGCCCATGAACAACCGCAACACCAAGAAAATTGCAGGTGCCTTGCCATCCTATTAAAAAGGACACCTGCATCTCGGTCAGAAAGAGCAAGGCCGGCTTCGCCGTCTCGAGATGGTAGTGGACGGCGTTTAGGTTCGAATGAAGTCCCCTGATGTTGCAGAAATTCACGGATAGCGTAGCAGTGGTCGCCTTGGTCTTGTTGCTCAGTTTGCCCCGTGCAGTTATTGTGTTGAGCGGAATTTTGCCCCCCCCCCCCAGTATACGCGGGACAGCCTGAGCACCCACGCTTAGGAGTGGAATAGCATGATCGTGAATGCTCAGCGAAGGATTCTCCAGGGGTGCTGGGGTAGTATATGATGTAATTTCGCTACCATGTACATATTTTAATGGTACAAAAATGCAGATGTAATAAAAACTAAGAATATTGTTACGCGCCACTATTAATGTCTTGTACATGGCAACACTAGTCACACTAGCGCCCTCTAGTGTCGAGTAGCAGAACTAGGAGAGTCGAGATCCTTCCAGAAATTTCGGGACCGATATGTACTCGAACATTCTAGATGTCGCTACAGTAGAAGGTTCTGGAAACTATCTGCGGCCCTATATAAGGCCGGTATAGACCACGACCGGGGCAGTATTGAATTGGCGATACAAGAGAATACTTCGAAGCGAAATAACGGCGAACTGTGTTTTATTATTAGTGTGTTTTTAGATTGTAATTAGTATCCGTAATTAAAGTGTCAATTTTGGTAATTTAATCGGCAGTTTTTTAATTGTCTCGAACCCCAAGTTCGTAACAATGCTCTGATGATGATGCTGCAGGATCAGGCTCGCCGACAGGAGGAACAGGCCCGCCGACAGGAGGAACAGGCCCGCCGACAGGAGGAACAGACCCGTCGGCTGGAAGAGCAGCTGCAGCGCGGTATGGAAGAACAGATGCTCCTCAGGAAGGACCTTCACGCTACCTTCGGGAAAGAGATAAAGGAGGTGAAGGATAGGGTTGCTCAACATGACAACCGCCTGTCGGAAGCTGAAACCCGAATCGACCAAGTGAACAATCGGGTTGACAACGTGATGGCTGATGTGAAGAAAACGCTGGACGACCTCAAACTTGGGGATGGAGTTACAGCTCCCGTGGTAGCAACAACACCTTCGCTACGTGGATTCAAAGTGCCGCCGTTCGACGGGACTTCTTCCTGGTCGGCCTATAAAATCCAGTTCGAGGCTGTCATGAAAGCGAACGGCTGGAATAAAAGTCAGGCCATGACTGCTCTCACCCTAGGCCTGCGCGACCAGGCATTAACTGTTCTGGAAGCTCTCGGTAAGGAAGTGACTTACGAGCAGCTCCTTGAGGCATTGGAGGCGAGATATGGCGACGCTCACCTGGAACACGTCTTTCGTGCGCAGCTCAAAGATCGCGTGCAACGCAGTAACGAAAACCTGCAGCAGTGGGCCCTTGAGGTGGAGAAGCTGGTTCGAAAAGCGTACCAGTCTGTACCTGCGCTTATTGTAGGGAACCTGGTGCAGAAATTCATCGACGGCATCCGTGACCTTGAAGTCAGAGCTGCTGTGAGGCTCGGGCACCACGAGACGCTTAAGGACGCCTTGACCCATGCACTGGAGGTGGAAGCCGTGCGGCAGGATCATCGTTCCCACCGCGTCAGGGAGGTTGCAACAGCTAAAGTTCAGGACCGCAATAAAAGCTACAGCCGTAGGTGCTACGGCTGTGGGGAAAGGGGCCATCTTCGATCCAGCTGCCCTAAGCGAACTGTAGGAAGGGAAGGTGATCGATCTCGAGAGGGTAGTGCGGATAATAGCACCGCCCAGCAGCAGCAGGGAAACTGGCGGGTGCTGGCTGATGTTAAAAGAGCCCCAAGGGTTTCGATCTCACAAACTCATGATGGGAACAGCCTAATCATCAAGGGCGAAGTCAACGGAACGCCATGTAAACTGACCATAGACACTGGAGCCTCTCGCACGGTTGTCAGTTCCCAACTTATAAGTCGGTTCCTTGGTGACTCCGCATACAACCGAGAACGCATTAATTTGGTGACAGCCACTGGTCAGCACATACCCGTCCGTGGAGAGAAGGAGATGGAGTTGAAGCTAGGCAACATGATCTACCTGCATAATGTCATCGTAGCTGATATAATGGACGACTGCATCCTGGGCCTAGACTTTATGAGGAAGAATTGTTGTGAGATCGACGTTAAGCAAGGTGTTTTGAAATGTGGACAAGAAGAACTTTTCATGGAAGGGGCGTTACCAGGGAATGTGTACAGCCTTAAGAAGATTGTTCTTCCGCCGAAATCGGAAACGATTGTGCCGGTTGGTCTTCCTCGGAGTCCTGGGCAAGCTCATCGTTGTGTACTCGTGGAAAGGGTAGACAATGACCTTCCATGGAAAGTGGCTCGAACCTTGGTCAGAACCACCGACATCTCAGGAGTACGTGTGTTGAACCTTTGTGATCAGGAACAGATTATAGAAAAAGGCACATTGGTTGGTACTAGTGAGGAAGTGGATTGGTTGCGTCGGTGCGAATATCTATCGACCGGGACCCCTAGCAAGGATGGACAAACGAGAGTGACCACACTTTTAGAAGACTGTCGCAGCGTTCTCTCCCCGAATGAAATGGTCAAGGCGAAGAAGTTGTTACTCAAGTACGCCAATGTTTTCTCGTCAAACGAAGCTGACATAGGAAAGACTGGCTTAGTTCAACACAAAATAAACACAGGACAAGAATTGCCTATTCGTCAGCGGCCAAGAAGATTGCCTGTAGCACGTGAAAAGGAAGTGGAAACCATGATTGAGGGAATGGTGAAGGATGGTGTTATTGAACCTTCATCTAGTCCATGGTGTTCACCTTTGGTGCTGGTAAAGAAGAAGGACGGCAGCATGCGGTTTTGTGTTGACTACCGCCGCCTGAACGACGTTACGAAGAAGGACAGCTATCCCTTGCCTAGAATTGATGACACGCTGGACATGCTCACAGGCGTAAAGTGGTTTAGACGCTGGACCTGAAAAGTGGCTACTGGCAGGTTGAAATTGACCCTAAGGACAAGGAGAAAACTGCATTTTCCACAGGAAAGGGTCTGTGGCAATTTAAAGTTATGCCGTTTGGATTGTGCAATGCTCCAGCAACGTTTGAAAGATTGATGGAACTTGTACTTACCGGGCTAATTGGAGATGCCTGTCTGGTCTATTTGGATGACATCATCATCGTAGGCCGTACGTTTGAGGAACACCTTCAAAACCTGGAACGCGTGCTCATGAAGATCCAGAGTGCCAACCTCAAGTTGAGTCCAAAGAAGTGCTCACTATTCAAACGGCAAGTTAGTTTTTTGGGGTATGTAGTGTCGGAAGAAGGTATCCGCATGGATCCAGAGAAAATTGCTGCTGTCAAGGAGTGGCCGGTCCCAAAAGACAAGACACAGGTTAGAGCATTTTTGGGTTTGTGCTCTTATTATCGGCGATTTGTGAAGAACTTTGCAGATATAGCCAAACCTCTGCACAAGCTAACCGAGGAGAAGCGACAATTCTGCTGGGATGAAAGTTGCGATATTGCATTCCAGGAGCTCAAGAACCGCCTGTGCAAAACACCTATTTTGGGGTACCCTGATGCGGGCAAGGAATTCATAGTTGACACAGACGCAAGTGATATAGGACTTGGCGGTGTGTTGTCTCAACGGAATGGTGATCAAGAGATTGTGATAGCGTACTTCAGCAAGTCGTTGTCAAAGCCGGAAAGGAACTATTGTGTCACAAGACGGGAATTGCTTGCTGTGGTAAAGTCCTTGCAGCATTTTAGCAAATATCTTCTAGGGCGGAAATTCCACTTACGAACTGACCATGCTGCACTGAAATGGCTATTGCAGTTCAAAAATCCGGAAGGACAAGTTGCGAGATGGATAGAACTACTGCAGGAATACGACTTTGTGATCGAACATCGCAGCGGGAAATCTCATGCCAATGCAGATGCATTGTCAAGAAGACCTTGCCCTGAAGATTGCAAGCATTGTACTAGGCAAGAGGGTAAGGAAGTGGTATCTGTGAGAATGCTCAGGACAGACCAGCTCAGCAATGAGTGGAAGGACAGCCTACAGCATGCACAGCAGGAAGATTCGGACATTAAGCCGATTCTGGAATGGATGAAGGCCAGTGCTCCTAAGCCCAAGTGGAGCGACGTCTCAGCAATGAGTTCGACCACAAAAAGCTATTGGGCCCAATGGGACAGCTTGCTGATTCAGGATGGAGTCCTGTGCCGTAAATGGGAAAATGGTCGGGGAGACAGGTGTCATTTGCAAATGGTTGTCCCTAAGGCTAAAGTGCCGGATATTCTACAGCTGTACCATAGTGGTTGTTCAGGAGGCCACCTGGGAGTTAAACGAACTCTCCTGAAGATCCGAGAACGGTTTTACTGGGTCCACTGTCGTGACGATGTCCAGGACTGGTGCCGCAAATGTACAAGTTGTGCGGCTGTAAAGGGACCTCAAATTCGTAGTAGGGGCGCATTGAAATTGTACAATGTTGGTGCACCATGGGAGAGGATAGCCATTGACGTTGCGGGGCCGTTTCCAGAAACTGAAAGTGGTAACAAGTATTTCATGGTCGTGATGGATTACTTCACTAAGTGGCCAGAAGTCTTCGCCATTCCAAATCAAGAAGCTTCAACCGTTGCAGATAAACTAGTTCATGAAGTCTTCTGTCGTTTTGGAGTACCTTTAGAGATTCACAGCGATCAAGGAAGGAATTTTGAGTCTCAAATATTCCAGGAAACTTGCCGAGTTATGGGTACTCAGAAAACACGAACAACTTCTTACCACCCACAATCTGATGGAATGGTAGAAAGATTTAATCAGACATTGGAGAGGTACCTAGCAAAAGTTGTGGAAAAACGACAACGAGACTGGGATAGGCACATACAACCGTTTTTGTTGTCATATCGAAGCGCTGTTCACGAAAGTACATCAGTGACACCAGCTTACGTAAACTTTGGGAGAGAATTGCGGCTGCCTGCAGACCTGATCACCGGAATACCACCTGTGCCCCACGCAGTATAACCGATTATGCAAATGACTTGCGGAACAAAATGAATGACATTTATGAGCACGTCAGACAGACGGGCCAGCAAACGTCTGAGAAGATGAAAACACGGTATGACCGCAAAATGAACAACAAGGGGTTTGATGAAGGTTCTCTAGTGTGGTTACACAATCCAGTTCGCAGCAAAGGGAAATCTCCTAAGCTTCAAGCTAAATGGGACAGACCGTACCGGATTGTGACAAGGATCAATGACGTAACCTACCGGATACAGAAAGGTGCCAGAGGTACTCCTAAGATTGTCCATGTGGATCGACTGGCGCGTTATTATGGGGCCAATAATGCTCGGGACGAGCATGTCTTAGGAGGGGGCAGTGTTACGCGCCACTATTAATGTCTTGTACATGGCAACACTAGTTACACTAGCGCCCCCTAGTGTCGAGTAAATGAAAGTATTGCGCGCCACTATTAATGTCTTGTACATGGCAACACTAGTCACACTAGCGCCCTCTAGTGTCGAGTAGCAGAACTAGGAGAGTCGAGATCCTTCCAGAAATTTCGGGACCGATATGTACTCGAACATTCTAGATGTCGCTACAGTAGAAGGTTCTGGAAACTATCTGCGGCCCTATATAAGGCCGGTATAGACCACGACCGGGGCAGTATTGAATTGGCGATACAAGAGAATACTTCGAAGCGAAATAACGGCGAACTGTGTTTTATTATTAGTGTGTTTTTAGATTGTAATTAGTATCCGTAATTAAAGTGTCAATTTTGGTAATTTAATCGGCAGTTTTTTAATTGTCTCGAACCCCAAGTTCGTAACAATATTATTAAACACAATTAATTTGCTTGAATACAATAAGCACATCGTGTAATATTTAATTTTAACTGACTTCAAAAAAAGAGGTTTTCAATTCGGTGTATTCTTTAAATGTTTCTTACCTCAGAATTCTACAATTTCTAAACCGATTTAGATTTATTTATTTGAAAGGATATACACACAGATTGATCTAATATACACGCTGAAATTACAATGGTTGTTGAAGTCAAATGATTTTGTGTTGGTATTACTATAGATTTATTAAAATAAAAATTATTAGAATGCAAAAATGGCAGATTTACAATCGAGAAAAACAAAACTCGAATGCGATCTCAAACCAATAGCAATATCTCGCAAGTAGATCGGGCGTGCAGGCTAGCTTATACCGTATTACTATAATAAAGTCTGAATAAAAAAATATTCGCTGGATGTTACGTAGTGTTACGTCTATCGCACGCGCTACCACGTGTTGCCTACACAGTAAAGGGCCACTAATAAATGTTCAGGGCATGAACTCTCAAGCATAGTGATACGACATAAACTAATCTGAACGCCAGACTAGCTTGTGAGGTATTACTATTGTAAATCTGCCCTTTTTAATTGTATTATTTTTTATTTTAATAAATTGACTCTACTATCGAGACAGTATAATTTGGCTGCGGGACAAAACCACTAAAATTTCAGCATGTATATACGAATTGATTTAGAATCGTCTTAGAAATCAGTGTACATACATATTGATAACCTGTCCTTTTTGGGAGTTGGTTAAAATAGACTATTTTGGGTCTAAAATAACATCTGGTTAATGTTTGAGTGTAAAGTGACATCTGGTTAGTAAAGGCGTTTTTATTAACAATCGCTTGATGTTGTAAATAAAAATAAATTTATTCTATACTCTAAAACGTCGACTTAGTCAATAAATAAAGCAATTAAAATAAAATAGTTGTGTTAAAATGGCGTTAACGAATCGCGATTAGTTGATCACTCCGTATTAGTTTTAAGTAGGCACCCATTGTTAATATTATGTTAATACTTAGAGAAGTAGGTATCTATATATAAACATTTGAGTTTTACTCAGAGCGTTGCGACTAAACGTTTTAAACACAAATACAAAATAAATATTTTTAAAAGGAAAGTGATTTTTTTCCCCACCGCTAGCAACATTTGTATCATGATAGCTTAGGTAAGTATTTTTTTAGTTTTGCGCACTTATAATAAATTAAATATATGAACTTATATGTGAAATGTAATATCATTACTTCTTTTATGTTTATCATCACTGTTATGACAGTATCTTACAACACAAACGGTCATTTTTACAATTTTTCACGAGTTCTTCTCCGTAAGACGAGACGTTGCGCACTAACGAGTCGCTGAGTGAACTTACGCGGTTTCGCGTTAGTTTTACTTGCTTCACTTTCTGTGCGCGTACTAGTATTCTATACGTTATAATTCTATACGTTATAATTCTATAGATTCTTCATTGTTTGATATTAACAAATATTATTATTAGGTGAAAATTTAATTTATAAAAACCAAGGTTTTCCAGGGTGATTTAGCTATACCTAGTTATATAAATGATTTTTTTATAAAACAAATAATAGTACAAAAGGTTTATAATCTCTGCATAAAAAAACTCACTTACTCTCAATTTCAAAGAAAACACGTAGAAAAACACGTAGTTACCCACTAAAAACAAGTATCCTTCTGTTTTTAACTGATGTTTAATATCAACTAAACTTAATTAGGTTTAAACAAGTGAAAAAAGCATAAAAAAGAACATTACTTTTACACATGGCTGATGGAACAATTGGCGTGTCATCAACTTCTGTGACGCTTGCAACTTCTGTGGCGTGTAATGAAATATTTGTTCGCCGCAACAGCTAAAAGTTGTCAAAAATCAGTGCCGCAACGAATCGGTTAATAATAAGCTTAATTAAAATACAATATGGAATATACCAACTATGATTAGCGATAAAAAATGTAAGATTATCGTTCTAGCATACGTCTAAAATATTACTTTAAGTCGTTAACTATAACATTGGTAATGTTTTTATTTTGTGTAAACATTTATCAATGTTAGAAGGAGATAAAATACCAAACTCGGTGCCTCTCTTTCTGAGAAAAATGAGGAACGGTTACAATGTTCCAAGCGCTCCCTCCCTGTATTATATTATAACCTCCTTGTTGATATGTATAAAAAATAGATCCTATTACGTGCCTCTATATTCATCAAAAATACAGTGGGGAAATTATAATAAACCGCATAATAATACTCAATACTTGGCCTAAATACCAGGCCATAAGCTCCAAAAAAAAAGAATGTTTACTGTAGGGATGGGCAAAGGGAAAAATATATCGAATCTATATTTTTAAACAGTATCAATATACTTCGCGTGATAAATATCGATATATCGTCATCATTTGCATGGAGGAAAGATAAGGTCTAAAATTTTATTTACTGGCGGTTGGACGACGAAAAAAACGATACAACATTTTAAAATATATCGAAATTGATACGAATTCGATACTCTAAAATAAATAGCAATATGTCGATATATCGCGATTTATAATATCGATGATATATATCGATATATTCATTAAAAATATCGATATTTTTTGCCCAAGCCTAGTTTACTGATTCACATGGTAATCTACTAGTCAGCAGTGTTGCCAACGTAGGCGATTTTTCGCCAATTAGGCTACTCGGGATGGAAATCGGCTACGAAAAATTCTGAAAGGCGACTGGTCGCCAAATAGGCTACTAGAGAGACGAACGATCGACCGTCAATTAGACTGAATCACAACAGAAGTTAATATTAGCGTAAAATAATACCCCCAACGTAAAACGTTCAAATATTTAAAAAAAAACTGGCAGCACTGTTAATTTCGGAGAATACTCCAAAACTAAGGATCACTGTCACTCTCACTCATCTGGAGAAGTGCACGAGAGAGACGGGTAGATCCAAATACACGGACAAAACTTAGCCTATTGTACGTATTAAGTAACCAAATTTAGAATGCAATAAGATTGTACGTATTCGCTTCGCTGTTAATAACATTTGTTATTAAAAGTATTAATACCGGCTACGTATTTTATTTGTCTGCTATGTGCGAAATTTCTCCAAGAGTCCTGTGCGTGCACGTTCTCGTGCGCTTAGTGAAGGAATTAGTTGACAGGCTAACACTTAATGTGTCAGTGGTGGAAAAAATTGAACATTTATCACCAAGCCATTTGTGCCTCTCAAACAGCATACCCAACGTTGATGATTTTCTCTGGCAATTAGTGAAACCTAATATTGACCGGGAAACTATAATGAAACAATGACGTTCTTTAAGTACGTTGCGCATCGAAGTAATAGGTACAGATTTTCCCAATGATATCGTAAGTTTTTGGGTATAGGTATTGAAAATACAGAATGCTAGAGGAAATCCCATGTTTAAAGAATTTGCTTAGTTTTCATTGCGATGTCTCTCATTACGTTTAAGTAATGCTATTGTAGTAAGATTTTTTAGCGCGATGGGCACGATAAAGACAAAATTATGGGACAGAATGTAACTACCCATGCTGATTACAATTCTCAGAATCCGTACACATATGAATGTCCGAAATATTTGCTGCAACAATTTTCAACTGAGCAATCATATGATCAGTTTACATGGTGGGAGAAAAATGTATGTTTCCAGTTCCAGCAAAGCTTGCGCCAGCACCAGCACAGCAGAGGCTATAGAAAATTTTGACGGTGAAAGTCTTGCTGATGCTTTGTTGTTGCTGGCAGCAAATGATGATTGTTGATGTTTTTAAATTTGATACTCTATATACATCTTATGAATAAACAAATTGTTAAAAATTACGTTTTTATTTATTCATAGCGAAGTTTTGATATTTGGGCTACTTTAGGCTACCTCAGCTCAAATTAGGCTACATTAGGCTACTAAATGTGTGAAAAATGGCGATATTAGGTTCCAAGTTGTTGGCAACACTGCTAGTTAGTCTGTGATGGTAATATGGCCTAAAGGTCTAGATGCCAGGCCATAAACTCCAAAAAAAAATGTGATGGTAATGGATAATGGTGAACAATTTTTAGAATAAAATAAAATTGTTATTTTTGTTACGCATCTACGCAATTCAAAAAATATGTCCCTGTATGCAAATGTTCGCTCATTAATTCATAGAATAGTTTTATCCGATATTAAAACTGTGAGTCGATTTTATTCCAACCAAAACGATGAAAATGTGGAAGAAAAGACAATTGACCCCTCTAAAGATAGAACTAAAATAATCCCTGTAGAAACTAGCATTAAATATCTTCAAAGCAAAGCTTATCAAGAGACCTATGGTGTCAAACCAGTGTGGACATTATATCGACGTAATCACAAAGGTGGCTTTGCTCCACGTAAAACTAGAAAATCTTGTATTCGAAGTGGTGTAATATCAACCGGAAATCCATGCCCAATCTGTCGAGATGAGTATCTAGTTTTGGATCATAGAAATACAAAGTTGCTTCAACAATTTATTTCGGAATACACTGGACAGGTGAGTTCTACCTAATTACCAAGGTGTTTTATCTATTCGTAATAAAGGCATACTAAGTCAAAGCTGTAAGAAAACTTGCATTGCGATGATCAATCAGACAATCTCAGCCAAGCATGACGATTTAGCCAAATTCTACGTAACAAGTGAGACCTATGTTCCTTGTGGCCTTTTACAATGTCGATAAATATGTAATTGTATAATAAAATCATACATATCCATAAAAAACAATAAGATTGATTTCCAAATAAATTAATGTAAAATTGAGAGGATGTCAAAGGGGAGCAGGAGCAGAAAGTCATCCCATTTACATTAATATCACCCTGCATGTGTCGTAAGATGTGAGTAAGTAAATAGCATTGAAACAGGTAGCATAACAAGAAACTTTTATTTATAATAAGCCTTTAGTTGGACAAAAACAGTATTTCTTTGTTATTCATGTATTTTTCTTTTGTTCCATTTATGTGTGTCCATTTGCCAAATGGTAAAGGCCTCCTCTAATCTTCTCCATTCTGGCCTTTGTATAGCCACTCTACCCCATGTAATTCCTGCGACTTGTCTAATGTCGTCATCCCACCTTCTCTGTGGTCTTACCTCTGCTTCTTTTTCCATCCCTTGCATACCATTGTGTTATTTTACTCCATTTGTCATTTGTATTTGTCCTCTGATATGTGGCCTGTCCATTTCCACTTTTGTCTTCTTATTTTCAGGTCCTGGACCTTAGTTTTGTTTCGGATGCTGCTTTTTCTTATTTTGTCCATTTTTTTATCTCTACTATACTCCTTTTCATGGCATGTTGGCATATGGAGAGTTTGTTTGATATGTTTCTTGTTAAAGCCCATGCCCATCATGAACTGTTCTTGCCAACCTGCCTGCCAAGCATAGCAACTATGGCAAGTATCCCCCTATGAGGAAAGCTATGAGAAGGCCTATGATCAGCAGTAGACTTTGATTGACTGTAGTGAATGAATGACTTTATTAACTAACTATCAATAACAGTGTTTCTGCTATTAGTATAACACTGTTTTACCTATTCCTACCAATAAAGCAGCAATGCACCTACAGCCGTATTCAACTAAAGTATAGAGAGTAAATATTTGAAATAGATTGAGAGAAATGCTATCTTAATCCTGAGTAATGACTGCATCTACTGCTGTAGCTACTTATTTACTATCAGATGAACAGTTGGCTCAAAGTAACTAGCTTTTAAATAATTAAGAATTAAAGTATTCTGTCCTTAAGGGTGACTACGCTATATTCTGAGTCTTTATTGGGAATGGATTAAAGTAGAGATAAGATGGATAATTATTTGTCCAGATACTGGATATTTGGCCAGTTTTATCGCTGGATATTCAGATATCCGGCCACCGGATATTCTGCCGAACATTGCCATTTGGTGCATCACAAGAAGCAAACTTGTGTAGGTGGCGTTAGTGGTGGGGATCGTGTGCACGCGAGACTGGTGACTTTGGGATTTCGGTTAGCAATTGTTTCATTGATTTGTTGTATTGTTTGCAAACACGATCGTTTGAGGTTAAGTTAGAAAGTTATTTCAACTCCTTAAGTCAAGACAAAAAATCAAGATTCAAAATAAACTACTTGGAAGTGGTTGAAGCAGAAAGAGTTTGCCAGGAAATTCTATTGGAATTCTTAAAAATGTATTGCGAGTCCGAGTCCTCCAGCAGCAGTTCATCTTCAACACCGGCTAAAAATTGCAGAGGAGAGAAAACACAGTCAGCTATATCTGGCGAAACTCATTACATGTTCTGAGATTGCTTAAATGAAGTAGCAAATAAAAACAATACTAGCCAGTCTCACCATGAAGAAAAAAACGCTATTGCATGTGAGATTGATTTTTATCTAAAGTCAGTGCGAATTGTATGTGATCGTGAAAATTTTGTAATTACTGATTATATTTGTTAAGTGACATAAATAAAATACTTAACTAAATTTGATATTTTGTTTTTTTATCCAATATACGGCTGGATAGGCATTTGTTATCTGGTATGCGGCTGGATAGTAATTAATGGCCGATATACCAAATACCGGATAGTTATCGGATATTCATTTCGTCTCTATATTAAAGTTACAGGCAATATATAATATTAAGTAATAAAATTAACACACTGTTAAGCACCAAGATATCATCATAAGTGAAGGAGTGAAATATTTCGCGCCTAATATCTTGGTAAAAACAAGTGACACATGAATTTAATGCACTTAATATTATGTATATCCACAGATTACGTCTATATTTTAATTTCAATTCATTTACTTTTTGCCGCTCTGGTCAGTACCTAAAACTTTTAGTATGGTTCTAGTCTGGTGTACTATGTATACAGTCCGCTTCATTCTATTACAATAATGAGTAATATACCATCACTGCAACCAAGTTCCAAAAAGATCTGAATAGGTCTACAGTATATATGAAACAGAAACCGTGTACAGTATATACATTAGAAATTAGAATATATACCCACTTTATTTTACCTATCTTAATAATAAATTTATTTTCTTTTATTTTAATGAGCTATACAAAACAATTAAGTATCTTAAAATACTGTATAATACAAAAAAGATTTCAATAACGGTTTTAAATTTTTTTACAGATACTGGATGCCTTTAAAACTGGTTTATGCCAAAAGAAACACAAAGAACTGTTGGTAGCAATTGAAAGAGCCTGGGACCAAGGAAACCTTACATATGATGTACCCTTCAGAGAATATGATTATACTTTGTATAGTAAACATCAAATTAAAACCACATTTTAATTTATGTGGAAAAATATGTTTTATTTCTTGGTTTATATAGGTATTTATGGCACTTAAATACATAGATTATAAAATTACATACAATTTTGTTTTTTATGAAACCTGATACCTAGTTATATATATTTTATACAACATTCTGAGTTAATTATAATTTTCCATTAGTTTTGTTCTGTTTCTTTGAACTAGTAATTCTCTAATAAGAGCCGACTTTTCTTTCTCCAAAATTGATATCCTTTCATTTTTTCGATTGACCTCCTGGAAAATAATAAATAAGTATTAAAAATAAATGATTTATTATTTTACTCTATTCTTAGTGTGGCAAATTTAGAAAAATAGAACTCAATCAGATATGACTTTTCTGAGTGTTTCAGGTTGTTGATTAAAATGCGGCAAATTTATGAAAAGAGGTTAGGTACCCAAGAGATCAGTTTGGCGGTAAGAATAAAACAACCGCTGTGTAGTGGCGGCGTATATCGTTCCAAGGGTGTCAGAAGATGCGGACGAAGAAAACGTATCGGGGAATGGGCGGCAGTATCTTTCTGATAACACTTCAAATGATAATAATTTCAAATTAAAAATTTTGTACAGCCGACTTCGATATAAGTTATTAAGTATAACTCAAAAACTATTGGTCTGACCTTGATCGAATTCATATGGGAGCACACGAGAAGTACCAGCTTTAAAACAAAAAAAGAATCATCCAAATCGGTTCATTCAGTAAAAAGTTATGAGGTAACACCCATAAAAAAAAACACAGTCGAATTGAGTACCGTCTCCTTTTTGGAAGTCGGCAGAAAATAACTACGCTTGCCAACTCGTCTGTTAAGCGTGGCTACTATGGCCAATATCCCTCCTTATGAGACAATCTATGGGGGCAACCTGTGCTCAGCTGTGGACTTTTTATAGGCTGTTAAGAATAAACAAAGAACATAGAAGTTTGTGACCATTTCAAGTTATTTGTGTAAGATCTCATGACCGCAGTCGTGCTTGCGACCACTAGAACAATAGGGAAGTTGATCGGTATTCAGTTATTTCTATAAGCGGGAGCTCGGATGCTGTTACCATAGTGCTAGTGATATTTCTATGATTTAATAACTAAACCTGAATTAATTTAAATATAATATGATGCTTGATTAAAGTAAAATGACTTCCTCGTCCTCCAAAGCCTGTACACAGTTCGATGCATCTGTTTACCTCTCCCATACAGAAGTTTGATGTACTAATAGCCACTTTTTGCAGGCATATTTACTACTGCTTGCCGCCGGTGAAGCGCTAGTGCAAGGATAATGATTATGAAATGGTTATAATACTATCTATTATGAATTTTATGTGGTAGAGCCATGCTGCAGCTATATTATTAGTATAGTTGTAGCACGGATGGGTCGGCTCGACCGGGGAAGGACCACGCTCTCACAGAATACCAGCGTAAAATAGCAGCTTAATGCTGCTGTGTTTCGTATGGTGAGTGTAGGGAACCGGAGACCCTTTTTACTGGAAAAAGAGACATTCTATGTTAGTCCTCACGGCTGACAACACATCTGCATTTAATTCGCAAACGTAGATAGATGTAGGTGTCTATGGGCCACAGCAACTACTTACCATCAGGTGGACTGTGTGCTCGTTTGTGACCCTTATTCTATAAAAAAAAGTTCTTTCGGTAATTTCCCCAAGTCGTCTTTTGTATTTCTCTTGACCGCCACCACAGGACAATCTATTATTTGTTATCTATAACTATGCAAAATGTGTACATACCTCGGCGAGCATACGATTTTGTGATCTGAGCACTGCGGCATTGTTCGGCGTATTGGGAGGTGAATTGTGCAGCGCTGTGGGAAGAGCCAGGTTCATGTGCAGCGAGAGTGGACCATGTCGCCATCCAGCTGCTAATGCACCAAGTTGCCTATTGAGTTCCAATACACGTGCTTTCAGTAATTCTAATCTTTCTTGGTGTGCCTCGTTCCACGGTTCCTGCGAAATTAGTAGAGTTGCTCTTATTATTATAAGTTTGGAATATATTTGTTTGTTCCGCTGTTATTCTAATGTAATAATAACAATAATGTCATCCAGATCGAATTTCGGTCACGGCGTCCAGTATCAACGGAGACTAGTCATCTACGCAGGTCAGAACTATAGTGCCCGAGTGTACGCGCAAGCACAAGTGCACTCTCTATTTCATCACTTCCATAGTCCGATGGGACGGTTATCTGATACGGCCGTAGAGAGATTAGGCACAAGACCAACGGCTTTACGTGCTTTACGAAGCACGAGGGTGAAACACCATCGACTGCCTAATTCCAGGCTGCTGCTGAGAATTTCGTGACAGAAATACCCAATATCTTATTTTGACGCGACCCGGGATGCGAACCCGGGACCTCATAAACAGTAACCGCGTTTATAACCACCAGACCAACGAGGCAGTCAATAACTAATATATCTATTACATAGTTAAACTGACGGTCTCGCACCTACGCTTATCATCATCATCGTGTGAATATTTGCACAAATAAGAACAGTAAAGTATGTGTGCCCTTCCTATAATATTCCTAGAAAATGAAAAGCTTGTGGCTTAATTGCAGGCGGTTGGCTGACTTCACAGTTATATTAATTTATCTATGCGGCCGATTCACAACCGGGTACATGGATGACTTCGAACCGAATGTCGTTAATAAAGGAAAAATTCAAATGTTTTCATTCGATGGATAGAATTCGGGCTAACGGGTCCTTGCAACGGCGTAGCATAGGTTGCTGTCGCATGTGGCCGCAAGAGCCAACGCCCCCCCCCCCCCTCATTTCCACAAATATCCTTAAATATATAAAATCGGTAAAATTCTTGCGTAATATTTAAAAATGAATGAATAAAACAAAGTATTGTATTTTCTTCTCTATTTTCAGAACTTCCAATGCTACATTTTTTTTGTGATTTTTTTACTGGCATCATAAAAGTTAAGTAAGGAGATGACTTTATGTCAACTAAAATCCCCCTAGCGCCCCCTTTGCTACGTCACTGGGTCCGTAAGAGTCCTGAAGCTTTGCTGCTTTGTAGTCTGAGCGTTAAAGACTACAAAGCAGCAAGGGGTTAAAAAAAGAAGTTCTATGCTACAAAGCGGGACTCCCAGGAAATTATCGGGGGTGTATCAAAGCGGCAAAAAGAAATTGCGAAGGCAATATCTGTCTCGGTCGCATTGTTTACATCGGCCCTTCCCGGCTTCAGGCTTTTAAATCCACACTTTTTGTTATCCCAACCCACAGCTACTGTTACCCCCTCCGGCTATCGCCAAGCCCACCTCCGTTACAGAGACCCTCGGGCAAAGCGTAAGATCTGGACCTTCAGCGGCAAAACCATCACGGGGCCACTAACCTACAGAATATACTCGGCAATGGTGGCAAACATTATAACGAAGTTATGCATTATCGATGTTTCTAGAGACTTGAAATCCAGAATTACAAAATCGCTAATTACATCTTAGAAATGTTAGGCTGACTGGTCCTAAAGACGGCACCTTGATCTACTACCTAAAAGTCCTTGCATTGTGTACTTTTAAACGCTCTGACATTATAGCTAGGTAGGTACCTAATGTAGAAGCATCCGTTTGTAGATAGCACTTACAGGATATCAGACTATTAAAATTTGATCGGTGTACCTACTACCTAATCGCTGGTGATTTAAATAGTAAGCACGTGACCTGGAAATCTAATAACATAAACGGTAGTATAATGTTTGATCTCACGGAATGACTACTTAAGCTTCGATGTTATCGCGCCCGAAAATCCAACGCTATTCATTTTTTATAGATCAGCAACTGGACATCCTTGACGCAGCATACTCATCGGGGACTAGCCATCAGCTGTGCAGTACATTGAGGTATTATATATGCAACTTTTGTTAGAGAGTAATAGTGCTCTGTGTTACGTACTAAGTACCAAGGAACTACATAATACTTCAATGGCGCAAAACAATTATAGTATACGCAAGCATAGGTGGCTTCTCGTAGCGCGACGGGACGGCAATCCGACACGAATTGAGAGATATCAGAAGCAGGACCCAACGGCTTTACGTGCTTTCCTTTGCACGGGAGTGAAACACAGCCAACATCCTAACTATGAAGATTAAATAACTAGCTTTTCGCCGCGTATTACCCGCGTCCATATTATACCGTCCAGACAATCATGACCCACACTTATTATGATATCACATTTACGGAGTACTTTTAGTGCCTAAGTTTCGAATCAATCGCCCCGTAAAATAAAAAAGTTTCATACAAACTGTAACACCATGTTTTACCTACTCCGTTAGGGATTGAAATTTCCAAAATACTTTCTTAGTGGACGTCTACGTTATAAAAGGGAGCTACAGTTTAAATTTCAGATTTATATAGCGGTTTTTTAAAGTGTTAGCAACCATACAAATTTTCAGTCTAAATTGAAGGAGGTAATATCGGAATGGCGAAGTTCACACAACTGTTGGTATAGAAGGTAACGTAAAATAGCAGCTTAATGCTGCCGTGTTTCGTATGATTAGTGGACCCTTTTATTGGTAGACCATTTTTACTGGAAACGAGGCATTCCATCGTAGTTCTCGGGGGTGACAGCGCATCTGCATTTTGATTCTTAATCGAGGATAAATATAGATTTCTATGGGCCACAGCATCCTCTTACCATCAGGTGGACTGTGTGCTCGTTTGTCACCCCATTCATAAAAATACACCATCCCATATAATAAAAGAAGGGAAACCTCTCAGTAGACTAAGTAGGTATAACGTCTTACGTTGGCCTTTTTGTTCGTTATTTTTTATAAATGTCAGAATTATAAAAATAACGAACAAAAGACCAACTAAATACAAGGCTATTAAATAAAAATATAGTGGCGATCGCAGTAGGTACCAGATGTCCCTCAAATTATATGCTGCTCCCCGTCGCCGGTCTGGGTTTTTACTGTCGGCTTTTACATGATGGTATAGTACCAACTATCGGGAGGCTACGTGATCAATATGGCCTTTCTCATAGTCGCCGCTTACGACGCCAACGGGACGAAATAAGGTGATGGATTCTCTCACGTCGCCACCACAAAGCATTAAAATACAAATATCTTACCACATATGTTCCCATTCTTCCTGCGTAGCGCATTTTATCTTGAACATCTGCAAGTTGCTTCAAGTACCATTCGCGGGCATCCTCTACTGCTGACAATCCTTGTAGTAATACATCCTTCTCTTGTTCGATTTGCTTCATTCTCTTTAAAAGGTTATAATCGACGCCGTTCTGTAGGGTGTGCCTCCGAGGTTCTCGTCGACGAGCAGTGCGTCGCAACTGTACTTGTGTTTCGTTTGCTGAACGTCCATCTCCCAGCCCCCTGTCTTCCCTGCTTTGTTCGTCAACTACCCTTGATATATTTTCAAAATCAAGTTTTCCTTCTATTAACTCCTCTCTGTCAATTGGTATCTCATCCGATTTGTAACTAGGTCTAGCAACTTCTTTCCTATCTAAGGTATTTTTTTCGAGTCTTGGCGGTTTGGGTGGACCAAAAATTCTTTGAGTCGTATCGTGTTTGGGAACTGCAGCAACTCCTACGTTATGCAAGCATTCTGGTACTGCGCTATCTTTATCTTCCAATAGTTGTGGCATACTTTGAGTTCTATGCTGGCCATGTTTCGAAGTTTCCGGATTTCTTGTAATCCAGTTTCTATCCCGATTTTGTGCAGTGTTAATATCAAGCAATGGAGCTGATGGTGGCCGATGTACTTGAGCGCTTACTTGTGCATGCATTACAGAATTTTCGATATCTTCTATACCACTAACTTTTTTAGACGCATTGTGAACTTGATTACGCAATAAACATATTTTCAGACCTGTACAGAAAGACTCGAAGGTTAATAAGCCATCGTGGGAGGCTACTTTTTGTAAACTCTCTATGACACCACGGGGAAGACCTTTAGTACGGTCGTCACGCCAGCGATTTTCAATATCAGTTAGCTTTACATATCCAGTATGTTTATCATCCATTATGTCAAAAAGCGTCCGCATAGCAGAAACAAATTGCTTTGGCAAAGACTCCATATTTGTAAAACTAACATGACTTAGTAATCAATATAATCTTAATTAACAACTGTCACTAATGGCTTTAACCGGTATTTTTAAATCACAAACAAACTTAATTTGTTTTAACACACACAATAAACGCAAATGAGTGACATTATATAAAATAAATAATCGACTTAATTAAACTTTTACAAATATTTGCTTCTTAATAACGTTTAACACTATAAAATGTACTAGATAACAACGAGCGTTGCCTTAAATGACATCTGTGCACAAATGTAAAAAAAATCACGTTTATTAAACGGTACGTAAGGTGCGTGAGCGAACTGGCTCTACCAAGTCTCTACAGTGGGAGTGATTTTGCGAAGTTTTCGAGTGTAAGCAAGAAAACCGGTCGAACAGCATTTCGGGCAGGTAAAGACGATAGACACGTCGCGGCGGATTGTTAGTTTTCATGTAAATTTCATTTAGAATAAATATATGTTATAACATATAACTTCTGACTGACATAAGAAATTAATAAAGAGTAAAAGGCTTTGAAGTTGGAGTACTATATTTTTATGTATATAAACAATTAAGTGTCACATTGTTCGTCCGCGATGAACTCCTAAAAAACTACTGAACTGATTTCAATGAAATTTTGCACACTGTGTGCAGTTTCGTCCGGCTTGAGAGATAGGATAGTTTTTATCGCGATATGTGCCCTCAATATGTTTAATTGTGAATATAAGGATTTTTATATCACAAAGGGTCATCGGAAAGGGCAGTACTACGACGTCTGCCTGGTTAGTTAGTTTGTTCATATAGGCATATTGCACGATATTTCCCAAGTTAGTTATGTATTTTAGCTTATATTTTATTGCCGAAGGAGTATATTTTTACAGTGGCCCGACAGTTCACGTCGGTTCAAATTTATAAATTTTAGGATTCTTGTTTTACTATATTTTGAATATAATTTAAATAAATTAACTTTCGGTTCTGTCATTAGATTAGCGCTCACATAAATGCTGAGCAGTTTGGCAGATTGTAAAAATGTAACATTTTAAATTTCTATTATGTTAAATAAATAAAAAATACGAAGAACGCAAGTTTGATAAAATCTTGTAAGAACGTGTAATAGAACTTTAGGCAATATTTTTATTAATATTTTTTTTATAGAATAAGGGTGACAAACGAGCACACAGTCCACCTGATGGTAAGTGGTTGCTGTGGTCCATAGACATGTATGTACATCTATCTTCGTTTGCGAGTTAAAATGCAGATGCCGTGTCAGCCGTGAGGACTAAGATAGAATTCCTCTTTTTCCAGTAAAATGGGTCTCCGGTTCCCTACACTCACCATACGAAACACAGCAGCATTAAGCTGCTATTTTACGATGGTATTCTGTGAGAGCCTGGTCCTTCCCCGGTCGAGCCGATCCATTCGTGCTACAACTATACTATTAATATAGCTGCAGCATAGCTCTTCCACGGACAATTTTCCGTAATACCTATTATTTATTCTGTGGTAATACTACCCCAGGAGGGCGACCAGCACCCGTGGTAATGGAAAATTCCTCGCTGAAAATCCACGATCAAACTACTCTGCTCCTGAGCGTGTGTGCTCAGGCTGCCCCGCGTACCCTTGTGGGATAGGGTGCAAATTTTCGCTCAAAACAATAACTGCTCTGGGCAAGCGGAGCAACAAGACCAAGGTGACCCCTGCCACGCTATCCATGAATTTATGCAACATTAGGGGACTTCACTCGAACCTAAACGCCGTCCAATACCATTTCGAGACGGCGAAGTCGGCCTTGCTCTTTCTGACCGAGACGCAGGTGCCCTCCCAGGCTGATACTTCGTATCTCTCCTACCCGGTGTACAAATTAGAACACTCCTTTGTGATTCGAGCTAGAGTTTGCGTATACGTCAGAGAGGACATCTGTTCTCGAAGCCTCGGCAATCTTGAAGGTTCGGACCAGTCCATCATTTGGCTACGTGTAGACAGCGACGACCATCCGCGTATCTACGGGTGCCTCTATAGATCCCATAGCGGTAATGCTGAAACAGACCGACTGATCGACCACGTCCAAATTGCTACAGATTCCTTACTACAGCAGATCCCATCCGCAGAGATCGTGATACTTGGCGATTTTAACACCCACCACGCCGAATGGCTCGGTTCGCTTTCAACCGATCACGTGGGGAGATCTGTTTATGACTTTGCCATGGCATATGGTATTACAAAGCTGGTTGCTTCACCTACGCGGATTCTAAATTAAACTACTATGGATTAAGCTCGGAAACTATAGTTTGGTTTCGTAGCTATTTTAATGACCGTAGGCAAATTGTCGAAGTAATAGATGAAAACGGCATCTGATTGCTGTGCTGTTACAAGAGGTGTTCCGCAGGGTTCAATACTTGGTCCCTTGATTTTTTCGCGGGTATAGTGCTGATATCGTAAAACATATATTAAACTGTAGCTATCATATATATATATATGCTGATGATATACAAGATACAAGTGTATATTTTTTTCAAGATAAATGAGAGTACTGTAGCCATACAAAAAATACATGAAGACCTAAATCGTATAGTCGACTGGTCTGAAGCAAATACATTAGTACTTAAGCCTAATAAAACGAAATATATGCTACTTGGTACCAAAAAACAAATAAATAAAGTTTTGGCAAATCGTCCTTTAATTTCAATTAAAAATGTAAATATTGATCGAGTTACTGAGATTAGAAATTTAGGAATATTGATGGATGAGGCACTACACTTCGAAAAACATATAACAAGTAACGTTAAAAATTGTTTTATATAGATTAAAAGTGCTATACCAGATAAGGGATGTATTAAAGACGGAAATCCGTATCAGATTATGTGAGTCCTTGATACTGTCCAAATTCAATTATGCAGATGCAGTAATAGGTCCTAGACTTCTCAACCGTTCAAAGAAACTTATACAGCGTGTACAAAATGCCTGTGCCCGTTTCTGTTTTAAAAATTTAAAATACCACCCCGTGCACATTTTACACCTTACATTAATAATGCGAAAATGCTTAAAATGGATTACCGCTGGTAGTTGCATTTTGCTATGCTGTTGTTTGGTTGTATCAAATACAGGACACCGTCTTATCTCTATGAAAAATTGCGCTGGGCTCGAGACAACGTCTTAACAAATGTAGTGACAAGAGCTTCGGCGTATGGGTTGCTTCTGCCTCAACACCGCACCGCTGCGTTTCGAGTTAGTTTTCGATATGCCAAGTGTTGGAACAACTTGCCGCCGCCGTTCCGTAATACGCAATCGATACATGGCTTCCGTCAAAAATTTAAATTGTTCCTCTTAGATCAGCAATCTCAAAGTTAAGTAGTGCAGATATTTTGATAGTATGTAATTTTATAAATAATGTATAAGCGTATATATGTGTATGTATGTGTGCTTGTTTATATTTATGTTTATATATGTACATACATACATACATACATATATATATATATATATATATATATATATATATATGTGTGTATGTTTGAGTATGTATATATTATTTATTGAAGTTATGTATTGAAGCGGTGTACTGCAGCTGGTTTGTGTATTTGCTTGTAACTTAAACTTAATTACGTTCCTGAGTGAATTTCAATGCAACCTCTTACATTATTAAGAATATTTTATAAGAATTATGACAATATTACAAGATATTAATTTTTGATATTATATTTGGTTTAACACAACAGAACTGCCCTCTGCACATAAAGAATATATAATATACATATATATTTTTTTAAACTTATTTGTGTATTTTTATTTTAAATATATAAGGGTGCCACTGAAAATCAGGGTTGGGGTGTTCTACTTCTGATACATTCCAACATATCCTGAGTGGCTTTCCTTTTTGGAGCAGAGCAGCATTAACGGGTGGATTATCTTTGTAATACACCTTATGCATTACTCCTTATCCTCTAGTTCTTTATTATTATTATTTTTTAATATTATTGTTTGCTTTTTTGTTTTTTTGTTTAATTTTACCATATCTATAAACAAGGAGTGAATGTCCCGTTTCATGATATCTATGTATAATCTTTTTATTTTTTTTGTTTGTTTGTATGACTAGGTACTTAAAGATTATGTGTTTTATGTAATCCGCTTGAGTGTGTTGAATGTGCCAAATAAAATCTGTTTCTTTCTTTCTTTCTTTCCTCTTTCAGATGTGGAGGATCATGCACATTCCCTTTTGGACCATCTGCTGACCTCTCATCCAGACGGATACCAGGTCTCCGTCGATGCTTCTCTTGGCTCTTCGGACCATTGTCTAATCCGGAGTGTGGTGCCACTCACGATAGCATCGCGGTTGCATTCTGAAGGCTGCCGCCATGTTTGGCACTATAGGTCGGCCGATTAGAATAGAATAGAATAGAATAGATTAGAATAGATTATTTTTTATTCAATATACATTACATGTGTAATTCTTATTGAAAGTCATTTTTTACTTTACCACTGGTTCGAAAAAAACCCTCTGTCCTGGGAAGAACCAGCAAGAAACCCAGCGGGACTTTTTTTTAAAAATAAATTTTACAATATAAATGATTACGAACTATTTACAAATTCTATTTTAGAAACTGCTTGGAAGCGACCACCTCATTCCCAGGGGTTATTATCAACCATGTATTCATTTATACTATAATAACCCTTTTTATACAGTTTCAGCTTAATAAAACATTTAAACTTGGTAATAGAGAGAACCTGTACACTTTCCGGGACCTTGTTGTAATAGCGTATACATTGCCCCAAGAATGAATTACTGACTCTGTGGAGTCGAGAAACTGGCATCACTAGCTTGTGTTTGTTCCTAGTGTTTACAGAATGTATATCACTTTTTTTACTAAAACTATCTTTGTTTTTGTGAACATACATTAAATTGATACATACATAGATTGGGATAGGATGCGGTCTTTCTTTGCATCCTACTCTTGGGGCGTGGGTTTGCTTCTCGCCGGACGAACCCAACGTTGTTGCTAATTATGTCGCTGATACCATACACACATACATACACACTTCAGGGTATGGAACTTTTATTCCTTATTCAGTGGTGTCCAGCGGAGGCAGATCTCAGCCATGATTTGGTTGTTCCTGTAAAATAGCATCACGCTTTAAGCAGGAGTGCTACCGGGCCAGGGCTGACGCGTCCCGGGATGTAATCACCAGCGCCCTTAAAAAAAAGTATAACTCCGCCTCCAGGTCCTTCAAAAGTGATTGCCAAGGCAAAGTCAGAACACATTAGCAGAATTGGCGAGAAAATAGTTCACCTTCTTTCAGGAACCCGTGCATTCCGGTCTCTCGGCAAGGCTGTTCAAGGGAATTTGTGTTTTTGTCAGCCATCTCTTCCACATCTGTACAGGGAGGACGACTCACTTTGGCCCATGCCGCAAAGGAGTAATCCGATCTGCTAAGCTCTTTCTTTGCCTCCACGTCGACTCTCGATGACGGGGGGAGCACACCGTCGACCATCCCGAGGTGTGAGTGCTCCATGCTGGATGTGCGATTCACACAGCGTTCGCAAAACACTCGTTTTCCCTGGATATCTACAAGTCGAGTGGGCCTGATGGAATCCCTAAAATTGTGCTGAGGACGTGTGCTCCAAAGTTGGCACTGCTTCTAACGGGTCTTTTACGGTATTTCTACTCCCTATGCGTAGTCCCCAATTTATTGAAGACAGCTTTCATCAACCAGATCCCTAAAAAAGGCGACCGCTCAGACCCGTCTAACTTCTCGTCTATCACCATCACCACCTTGTTCTTCAAAATAATGGAATCCATTATAAACTGCCAGCTCATACGATACCTTGAGGATCACCAGCTGGTTAGTGACCGCGAATACGGTTTTCGTCGGGGTTGATCAGCTGGTGATCTTCTGGTCTACCTGACTCATAGACGGGCAAAAGTAGTAGAGGCCAAGGGAGGCATTGGCCGTTAGTTTGGATATTGCGAAGGCCTTCGATCGGGTTTCACACAAAGCGCTTCTTTCGAAGCTCCCTTCCTATGGGCTTCCCGAGATATTTCTTGGATCACCAGCTTTCTTGCAGATCGGAGCATCAAGGTTGTAATAGACGGTGCATGCTCCGATAACAAGCCTATTAATGCTGGTGTTCCATAAGGCTGCGTGCTATCACCAACGCTGTTTCTTCTGCATATCAATGATATGTTGCAAACCGGTAGCATTCACTGCTATGCGGTTGACAGCACTGGTGATGCTCAATACTCCGGCCGTGCCAATATTTCCAGTGAAAATGTCGCCGAGTACCTGAACAACTTGTGTCTGAAGTTGAGTCTTTGCTAAACAAAGTCTCGAATTGGGGTCGACTAAAACTAGTTCTGTTTAATCCCCAGAAAAGTCAAGTTTGCGCGTTTACCGTTAATAAGAAACCCTATATCGTATCTCCGCAGTTTCACGGCACTCCTCTTATTGCCTCCGCCAGTATCGGAATCCTCGGCGTCGACATATTGAATGATGTACAGTTTCGTGGTCACTTGGAAGAGCAGGCCAAATTGGCCTCTAAAAAGCTTGGCGTGCTCAGCAAAGCGGGCCAGTATTTCATGCCGGCACACTGTCTGCAACTTTACAAGGCGCAGGTTCGGTCTCACATGGAATACTGTTCCCATTCATTTGGATGCTTGGCGGTGCACCACTGTATGTTTTTTTCTAGGAGTTTTCTTCGTCGTACAACCTCTCTGTGGAACAGTTTTCCACCGGTGATTTTTCCGGACCTATACGACTTAGAGACCTTCAAGAAAAGAGCTTACTCCTTTCTAAAAGGCAGGCAACGCACCTGCAATTCCCCTGGTGCTGCAGTTGTTCATGGGCGGCGGCAGGGCCCGATCTAGCTATTTAGCCGCTCCGGGCAAAGATATTTTTTGCCGCCCTTTACATACACAAAACCATATAAGTCATGAGCTAGTTATGTTGGGGGATGTTAAGTATACAAGTACCTACATAAAATACGTGATATTGTTGGGATTATACCTACCTATAATATTCACGTCAATCTATTGGGTCTTCTGAAGAAGTACCTATACGAAAGTTGATGAGTGTTTTTATGTTAGTAAGTATACAATGTATGTCTTTTAATGAATTTCACAGAAACTACTGAATACTTACTTACTTACTTATCTTCACGCACAATCCCTGACGGGGTAGCCAGAGAGAACAGATCGCCAAGTGTCACGATCCTTACATATCTCTTTCGCTTCTTTCAGATTCATTATCTTCTTCATACATGCACGTCTAGGTATCCGAGTACTCTTGACCCTACCCTCTTCGAGCAATTTGCTCACATGGTCTTCGAAAGTTAGTCTCGGTCTACCTCGACACCTTTTAATATTAACTTTCGCGCTATATATTTTCTTCACCATTCGGTCTTCACTCATTCGCTCAACGTGCCCAAACCACCGAAGCACGCCCTTATCAATTTTTGTGATAAGGTCATCTTTCAAACCTGCCATATTGCGAATCTCTTCGTTTCGCTTTCGGTCGGCCATAGTAACGCCGCACATTTTACGAAGAGATCGCATCTCCACTGCATTCAACTTACTTTTATGCTTCTTCTGGCATACCCAGGTTTCGCTGCCATATAACAAAGTCAGTACCAACACTGCGTTATGTATTGCAAGGCGTGCACTCTTCGCTACGCCTTGCCTTTTGACTAACGCAGTCAGGGCACCATTGACTTTGTTCCCGGCAGCGACACGCCTGTCCACATCTAAATCACATCTTCCATCCCGGCTAAAAGCACTCCCCAAGTATACAATTTCATTTACCTGTTCTAGACATTCCTGATTTACCCATATTTCACACTTCGTTCTCTCTTCGTCCCCTCTTCGTCCCTTTCAAATACCAGAACCTTAGTTTTATTAGCATTCAAACGGAGACCTTTAATTTCACATTCCTCTTTCATACACGTGACTAATGCCTGCAGTTCTGCCTCTGATGGTGCAATAAGCACTGCATCATCAGCATACAGCAGACAATTTACTTTTATGTCACCCAATTTCACACCCAAACAGCTATCTTTCAGCTTTTGTAAACAGCTGTCGAGATACAGTATGAACAGCCAGGAAGACATGACACAACCCTGTTTTACGCCCGTTTGGACGCTAAACTTGGGTGACAGGTCATGCCCTACCCGCACACAGGCTTTACAGTCACAGTAAAGAGACTGCACAGCCCTTAGCAATCGGCCATCCACACCATACCCCGGCAACAGTTCCCACATTTTCTTCCTTACAAGCTTATCAAATGCTTTCTCAAGATCCACAAAAGCACAGAAAATCTTCTGGTTAACAGCCAGAAGCTTTTCCGTGATCATACGGAGAGAAAACATTTGATCCGTGCATCCTCTTCCAGGTCTAAATCCGCATTGTGCCTCCCATAGAAATCTTTCCGATTTCTCTTGCATCCTACGTGTCAAAACCTTCGAGTAAACTTTACTTGCTAAACTGGTCAAGCTGATCGCCCGATAGCTCCCGCAGTCAAAATGTGAACTAAAAACTAAAAACTACTGAATGGATTGACATATCTTTTTATCGGCATAGTTACTTACCTTTCAAACCTATAAAGTACCTTTCAACTTTATCATCATCATCAACTTATTGCGACTCATTGCTGCGTATATGGCTCTTTTCCTTTGTGCTATTTTTCCCTATCTCGGGCTAATCTTGCCTATGTATGATGACTCTTTAACTAAAGGAAATTTTTTTATTTATCCTTTAGTTAAAGGATCTCTGACGTTCTTGAATGGTCTTGGGATTGAATAATAGAAATATACCTTATTATCATGGTCATCTGCTCAGTTTTGCTAGCGTCTGGAGTACAATCTAAAATAATGGAATAATATTTCGATGTAATGATAGCTTCCATAATATGTTTTTTATGCCGTCTGAAATTGTATTAATGAACTCATTTTTAATTATTTTACAGAAGTAGGTTGCTTGTTTCTCCTATTTTTTCAAAACTCTGCGTACATGTTCCTGCATAATGGGATAAAATTCGGCTAATAATTCTACAAGTTTTAAGAAAATTACCATTTTTATAATGATACAGATTATCAGAAGTACCTTGAAAAGCCAAGCCATTGGTAGCCAACATTTTGATGATTGTGGCAATTCGTTACAATACTCTATTCCAGTGTTCTATTTCTGATTAAATTATTCTCTGTGACTCGGCATCTATCGTACGACACGATTTGAGCCTACGTAAAAGTTCTACCCAAGATTTTAAAGCTTCTATATGATTTCGTGATGTCTCATGAGATTTAAGCTTACCACCTACATGCTTTCAATTTTTGTAGCCATCTTCAGATAGACCGGAAGTTGTAGTTGTATTGATGATTTTACAGCAATAGCAATACAACGAATTTTTTTGCCACAGAATATACAAGCCAATCTCTCAAAATTTCTTCTTGTTATAGTATCTTGAAGTAAACCTCCGACCATTGATATCTTGTGGAAATTCAAATTAATACAATGGGTCTGAAGAACCTCTATTTACCAAATATATTCTTTCTGCATTTGTTAATCTATTGGGCCACGTGACTGGGTCGACATCTAAAATAGATGTTGGTTCTGTAGAAACACTTGGAGTTGCAATAACACCTTCACCTACAATAGCAGCTTCACCTGCAATAGCACCTTCACCTGCAATAGCAGTTTCACCTGTAATAGCGCCTTCACGTGCAATAGTGCTTGACCCAGAAATAGAAGCACCAGGATCACAGATAATATTATAATCGGACGTATTTTCCTCTCGAGGTTTAAGCGGAATCTCAGCTATAGCATCGGTTTCTGGTATGGGTGACGATGCTTTGTTATCATCATCATCATCATTACAGCCCTTCACAAGTCCACTGCTGAACATAGGCCTCCCCCAACGAATGCCACAAAGCACGGTCCTGAGCCACCTGCATCCATCGACTTCCTGCATATCTTACCAGGTCGTCACTCCATCTAGTGGGGGGACGCCCTACACTTCGCCTGCCGGTACGAGGCTGCCACTCGAGAACCTTTCTTCCCCATCGGTTGTCGGTTCTTCGAGCTATATGGCCGGCCCATTGCCACTTCAGCTTACTAATCCGTTGGGCTATGTCGGTCACTCTAGTTCTACTGCGGATATCCTCATTTCTGAGTTTATCACGCAGAGAAACTCCGAGCATAGCCCTCTCCATAGCTCGCTGAGCGACCTTGAGCTTCCTCATCCGGCCAGCAGTGAAGGACCACGTCTCAGTTCCGTATGTCATCACTGGCAACACGCACTGGGTGTACAATCTCGTTTTCAAGTTTTGAGGTATACCTGACGAGAAGATGTGCCGTAATTTCCCGAACGCTGCCCAACCGAGTTGAATCCGTCGATTGACCTCTCGGTCGAAGTTGGACTTACCTAGTCGGACTATTTGTCCCAGGTAAACATACTCGTCGACAACTTCGAGCTTAGTGTTCCCAACAACTACCAGCATAGGTGTGACATGGACATTAAACATGATCTTTGTTTTGTCCATGTTCATCTTAAGACCTATCCGTTGGGAAACACTATTGAGGTCATTGAGCATAGTGCTTAGGTCCTCCAGCGATTCTGCCATAAGGACTATATCGTCGGCAAATCGAACGTGAGTGATGTACTCGCCATTGATGTTGATACCGTATCCTTTCCAGTCCAGAAGCTTGAAAATATCTTCCAATGCAGCGGTAAAGAGTTTCGGGGATATGACGTCACCCTGTCTTACACCTCTCTGCAATTGGATAGGTTTCGTACTCTGGTTCTGTACTCGGATAGCCATCGTAGCCCTACTGTACAAGCACTTCAACACTTCGATATACCGACAGTCAACTTGTTTTGTTAAGTTCACCTTTTTTCAAAAAGGACTCTAATGCTTGATTTTGTCGCTCTGCATCGTTTTCAAGTCTTCGTTTTCTTATATTGGTGACCCAACAAGCGTGATGTACCGTCAGCCATTCTGTACGGTAAAAAATAAAAACATGAAATAAATTTAAATAGATGTAATAACATTGCTAATGTTGAAAATTCGAAAGTCTTTCTGTTTCTCTAACTGCTATCTTTTTTCGATTAAACCAATGAATCAATTTGGATAAATTTTGGTATGTAGATATAAATTGAAGTTTGGAAAAGAACATTGACATAGGTACTTTTTACCTCAGAAAAGTTACTCATTCCCACGAGAAAAATAATTATGGTGGGCGCGTGAACGAAGCCGCTGGTGACTGCTAGTGAGCGTTCACAGATGAGAATTAACAAGCCGAAAGAGGAGCAATGTTTATTATCACACGAATGACATACCACTTAAAACATTTTTAACATACCTTGCGGTCAATATTAAATTAAGGGCCGGTTTCACCACCTGTTATTAAAGTCCCGAATAGCCTATTCGTCAAAAAACTGTCAAACTCATACAACAACTGTCAAAAAACTGAAAATTTAATGGAGGAATAGGCTAACCGGAGTTGGTGAAATCGGCTCTAAAACTGTTTTACTATTTACCTTAAAGAACAAAAAGTAAGTAACTTTTTAGCAAGGTGAGTTCAATATTACTTAATTTTGTACGTACTACAATTTACTTTATAAAACAGATAGATACTTACGCAGTAAATTCACACGCGCGCTTCAATATTTATATGATTAATCTGCTCCTCTAAAAATCACGTGACTTTTAAATTTAAGAATAGAACCAACTTGTTGACTAAGCATATATTTCATCTAAATAGATAAAACATCTTAATTCTGTATCACTTAACGAATATGACGAAAATTTGTCTCTAGGGCAGAACATTTTTACTAGGAGTCTTCTAAAGAAGTAATGAAAAATTGTTTTTCTTTTTGCGCCCAGAAGCAATGGAATGGAATGGCCCAGAAGGTGGTGAATGCTCTAAGCATACCACGACAGCCGGCTGCCGTGGTTATGTGGGACTCTCTACGATACCTAAGTGCCTACCCACTAAACACCACCTGTGAGACTGACATTGGCTTTTGTGGCCTTTCTGTCGAATCGGAAGCGACCCTCTTTAAGGAAAAGGGGGCGCAGGCGGCGAGGAGCCGCTGAGAGGGGAGCCTAACTAAGGCAAATTAAGGGCGGTAAGAAAATTCGGCCTGAGCCGCCAGGAGGCGGTTTAGGTAGGCTGAAAGCTTGTTTCAGGAGTTGTATATCGCTAGCAACGCAAAGTCGGGAATTTGCATTTGGAAAAATCCAAAATTAGGGGCTTTTTAGGTGCTAATTAGGTGCCAAATTTAAAAATTAGGTGTTCTAAAATTTTCACCGCAACGAACTGTTGAAATTTGCGTTGCGAGCAAAACGTCTCGCTAGCAACGCAATGAATTTATTAGATATACGATAAATATTAATAGCAAGGAATTAAGTGCTAATTAGGTGCTGCAAATATACGCAATAACAAGGCGCCCCTAATAAAAATAAAGTCGTTATTCAGAACATAGCAGATGCAAAATTCAGATTTCCTGAAAATCAAAATAAAATCAAAATTGCTTTCAGAAAAAGTCCAAATTAGGGACTTTTTAGGTGCTAATTAAGTACCAAGCTTAAAAATTAGTTGCTCCAATATTTTCACCGCAACGAACCATTGAAATTTGCGTTGCTGGCAAAACGTATCGCTAGCAACGCTGATGACGTTACTAGATATACGATAAATATTAATAGTAAGGAATTATGTGCTAATTAAGTGCTGCAGATCAATTATCGAAACCCGATACAGATTACGATATTATTCTGGGAATTATGGGGTCCACGACCACCATTACCTTACTATAATGTATGAACAGTATTTTTTGTTCTTTATCAGTTCCTAAAAATTAAGTGCTAATTAGCTGCTGAAAGATTATTGAGGTCGCATGTAGATGACGGTAATATTCTGGAAATCATGGGATTTAAAACCACCATTACCTTACTATAAGGTATGAACGGCATTTTTTGTTTTTCAGATTTAATATAATTATATTAGAAAATGGTTGAAAATTGGTTGAAAAGTATATTAAATTATATTATAGATTTATAATATTATTTAATATAATTTTCAACCAAATAAATGTTACAATTCTTATTTTTAGACATGTGAAGCCTAAACTTTAGTGTACTCGAAAGGATATTTTCTTTCCAGTAAATTGCTTTGTAATAAATAGCGCCATCTACAACGTTCTATAGTTCTAGTCATTTTATCAAATCAAAATCGATGGACTCTCAAGGTGGTAAGTAGGATAGACGCTAGATGGCACAAACACAAAGACCTAATTTTTTACGTGGTAGAGCCATGCTGCAGCTATATTATGGTTGTAGCACGAATGGGTCGGCTCGACCGGGGAAGGACCACGCTCTCACAGAATACCAGCGTAAAATAGCAGCTTAACGCTGCTGTGTTTCGTATGGTGAGTGTAGAGAACCGGAGACCCTTTTTACTGGAAACGAGGCATTCCATCTTAGTCCTTACGGGTGACAACGCATCTGCATTTTCATTCTTAATCGAGGATAGATGTAGATGTCTATGGGCCACAGCAATCACTTACCATCAGGTGGACTGTGTGCTCGTTTGTCACCCTTATCCTATAAAAAAAATTGCCTTGCTGAATAATTTTCGGAATAACGACTTTATTTTTATTAGGGGCGCCTTGTTATTGCGTATACTTGCAGCACCTAATTAGCACTTAATTCCTTGCTATTAATATTTATCGTATATCTAATAACTTAATTGCGTTGCTAGCGAGACGTTTTGCTAGCAACGCAAATTTCAACAGCTCGTTGCGGTGAAAATTTTAGAACACCTAATTTTTAAATTTGGCACCTAATTAGCACCTAAAAAGCCCCTAATTTTGGATTTTTCCAAATGCGAATTCCCGACTATGCGTTGCTAGCGATACACAACTAGTTTCATGGGTCCGAGAGAGAGTTTCTCCGTTATCGGACTCGACACCGCGAGCGAAGTGGGGCTGCATAGGAAGCTGCCTCACGAATAAGATGATTGGGGTGAGACTTTGAGGCTTTGAAGAAGTTCTCAGAGAGTGTTTTTAGTAATTGCTGAACTGTGGGGAGCTCTAAGTCTCGATGGAGGCGTTACGGACGTACCAGGGTGCGTTCGTAGCCCGACGACAAAAACTGTTTTGAATTATTTGAAGTTCGTTAAGGATTTTGGGGTTAGCGTGAGCAAATATGGGGCCCGCGTAAGTCATAACTGGTCGTATACAGACCTTATAAAGTGTTCGCTTAAGGAACCTACTCAGATAGAAGCGTGCGTTGCGAATTACTCTCTTGAAATGGGGCCCGAAGGTGAGCCTCGTGTCAAGGATGACACCTAAATATTTGGCGGTCGTATGCCAGGGGACAGGGGTCCCTAGCATACGGATTGGCGAAATGTTAGTGAGGCGGCGTCGTTTATGATCGAAGTGAACGGCGGAGCTCTTCTCCGGGTTCACATCGATACGCCATTTTTGGAACCAAGCTCTTAAGGCATTAACTGATTTTTGGATCTTGTTCCGTACTCGTATGAAACGTTTTTTTTATAGGATAGGGTGACAAACGAGCACACGGTCCACCTGATGATAAGTGCCAGCTGTGACCCATAGACATCTACATTTATCCCCAATAAAGAATCAAAATGCAGATGCGTCGTCACCCGTGAGGACTGTGATGGAATGCCTCTTTTCCAGCAAAATGGATCTCCGGTTCTCTACACCCATCATACGAAAAACAGCTGTGTCAAGCTGCTATTTTACGCTTGTATTCTGTATAGCGTGGTCCTTCCCCGGTCGAGTTTATGTTTATACCACTACTTATTTGAAATTAAACACTGCACATAAAATTTTCGTCATATTTTATTTCTTAAAAACGTGACATTGTTTTTTCTACATATTTTTTTAAAAGTGGTAGAGCCACGCGGCAGCTTTTGCTGTCGCACGGGTGGGCCGGCTCGAACCGGGGTAGTACCACGACCTCACAGAAAACCAGCGTGAAGTAGAGGTTTACCTCTGCGTTTCGCTTGGTGAGTGCAGGTGGCCGGAGGCCCTTTTCACTGGAAATGAGGCATTCCATCTTAGTCCTCACGGGTGACAACGCATCTACATTTTGATTTGTAACAGAGGATAGATGTAGATGTCTATGGGCCGCAGCAACCACTTACCATCAGGTGGACTGTGTGCTCGTTTGTCACCCTTATCCTATAAAAAAAAAAAAAAAAAAAATATTTGTCATAAAAAATTCTAAATTAAAATTCTTTTCACTCGTGGCGCCAACTGTTGTTCGTCATAGAAACTAAATTTAATCGTCTAAACATTTCGGCGCTAATAGTCCTTAAGAATTGACATGGTAAAATAACATTCAAGAAAGAATATACTATTTCAATCATAATATACAGTTTTAGGATGCGTAAACTAATTTAAATCTGTGGGAAGACGACAGATTTTTGTGATAGGTCTTTTAAAAATATTATTTTTAAATTGCAATGTAACAATTCTAGTAAAACCATCCTTTCCTGGATGGTTATCTAAAATACGATTTAACAGCCACTTTCCTGGAGGAAGCCTTTCATCCTTAACTAAAACGATAGTACCAGTTTCTGGTTCATCACTTTGATTGGACCATTTGTAACGATGCTGATGAGTTGTAAGGTATTCTGAACTCCAACGAGTCCACAAATTTTGTTACATTCGCTGAAGTAGTTGCCATCGATTTAGATAAGATAATTTTACATTTTCAAGGTTTTCCTCTGGGACAGTGATAGGTGCTTCTCCAATCGAAAAATGTCCGGGTGTAATAGGAGAAGCGTCACCAACTGAACTACTTACAGGAGTTAATGGTCGCGAGTTGACACAAGATTCTACTTGAGCCAAGAACGTGGTATACTCTTCAAAAGTTAAAAGTGTCTGTCCAATAACACGTTTTAAGTGAACTTTCACGGACTTTACACCAGCTTCCCATAATCCACCAAAGTGTGGAGAACCTGGTGGGATAAAGTGCCAGTTCGTGTTATCATTAGCTAAAAGTTGAGCGATTTCCCCTACTACAGTAGACTTTCTGTTTTTAAACATAAAATCAAGTTCCTTAGAGGCACCAATAAAGTTTGTTGCACAGTCGCTCCACAGATCGCTGCAATGTCCACTGCGATAAAAGCAGCGGAGGATAAGTCACTTACTAATTCAAGGTGGATAGCCTTCGTGACTGTGCAAACAAATAGACATACATAGGCTTTACAAGTTTTTTTACATCTGCCAGGATACAATTTTAAAGTAACTGGGCCAGCGTAATCTACTCCACTGCAGTATCACGCGATGAAGGTAGTTGACCCATTAATTGGCTAATCGGTGCAGAGGAATATTTAAAGCAAGTGAGACATTGTCGAATAAGTTTCTTAATCAAATTCTTTCCGCCGATTATCTAATACTTGTTACGGATATATTATATTTAGTGTAAGTTGAGGACCTCCGTTTAATGCTTGAAGATGTGAACCTCTAATAATTAAATTTGTTAAATGACATTTAGATGATAACAATATTGGAGTTTTAGCATCATCACAAATTTGAGCATTACGCAGTCGCCCTAAGACTCTTAAAATATTATTTTATCAATAAATAGCGATAAAGATGCTAATTTACTTGTTTTAGATAAGTTACTTCCTTTACTCAGTATTTCTATTTCCTTTGAAAAATAGAGTGCTTGTGAAATACGAATACATACCTTTAGAGCTTTTCTTAATTCTTGAACAGTCAAATACTGAGTAAATGATGTAGGTTGTGATTTCTTTTCTTTTGATTGAACTTTAGTTTTACAATTCTCAATAAATCTTATATGTTAAGCTGTAACACGAATAAGCTTTTGTAATTTTGAATATCTGTTAATATAAGGAAGTTTCCACACCTTGAGTTTTTGTATTAGTATGTTCCGAATTTATGTTAACATTAGTATGCACTGTTTGTTTTATTTCAAGATTAGTGTCTGGTATATCAACTTGTGGAGTGGAAATACTTTCTCTTTGACGTAGGAACTTTGGTCCGTGCCACCACAAATCTAAATCTTTAAAAAAACTGAGTCTAATGCCTCGCGAAGCGCAATCAGCTGGGTTATCTACCGACATGATATGGTACCACCGGTCACTACTTATTACATTTATTATCTCGGTTGTTCTATTTGCAACAAAAGTGTTCCATACATTAGGATTCTTTCTTAGCCAAGACAGAACTATAGTGGAATCGGTCCAAGCATATATGGATTCATCATTAACTTTGACTTACTTTTACCTCTTTGATAAGCTTGGATAATAGAACTGCTCCACAAGGTTCCAACCTTGGCAATGAAACTTGTCGTACGGGTGCAACTTTAGTTTTTGCAGTGATAATTGAAACAAATACATTTTGTTTAGTTAAAACTCTCAAATAACAACGGCCGCATAAGCTAAACAAGATGCGTCACTGAAATCATGAACTTCAAACTGTTTTGAACCATCAACAGTAATATGCATCATTCTAAATCTATTTTACCCATTTGTGACAACTCATTTTTGTAACTAACCCATTCCTTGCAAGTTCAGTTGGAAGTTCATCAGTCCAACTAACACCACTTAACCATAACTTTTTCAAAAAGATTTTCGCAGTTATTATAACAGGTCCTAAAAATCCTAACGGGTCAAAACATCTTGCTATATCTGATAGTACTGCAGTTTTAGTGAATGGTTTTTTCTGAGTAGTAATATCAATTCTTAGTTCAAAAACATCTTTGAGCATATTCCATCGTATTACAAGGGCCTTGATAGTATTATCCATAGTTATTTCAACACTTTCATTAGTTATTTAACGTGAACTTGGAATTTCTCTTCAAACTGCAACACTTTTATATGCCCATTTATGCATTTCAAATTGACCTTTGAACATCACTTGAGTAATTCTCCTCTGTAGCCTCTTCGCCTGTTCCTCGTCATTCGCACCGGTTAGTAAGTCGTCCATATAGAAATCATTATTCACAATATCAACTAAATGTGGAAAACTTAGTTGTTCATCTTGCGCTATTTGTTTAAGGGTACGAATGGCTAGAAACGGAGCACAAGCAGTCCCATATGTAACTGTAAGTAAACGTTTTTCTACAGTCTTGTCTAGAGGTGACTTACGCCAAAGAATATGCTGATAGTCAGTGTCTTCTTTCGCAACTAATATTTGTCTATACGTTTGTTTTATGTCAGCTAATAAACAGATTTTGTGAGTGCGCCAGTAAATAATTAAATCTCAGAAGTCTTGTTGTAAGGGTGGTCCGACGTCCGAGTAACTCATTATTCAACGATGTTCCATTAGATGGTTGTGCTGTGCCATCAAAGAGAACTCTTAGTTTAGTAGTAGTGCTGGACTCTCTTATTACTGCATGGTGTGGTAGATAATAGATCTTGTGTTTGGCCTTTTCATTAGGATCTACATCTTCCATGTGATTTAAATTTTGGTGGTATTGGTCTATAAAATCTATGTAATCTTGTCAAAATTTAGGTTTTGTCTGAACCTTTTCTCCATGTGATAAAGTCTAGTGAGTGTTATTTGTCTTGGATCCCAACCGTGAGTTTTGTGCAATGAGAGATCTATATTTGTGTAAGCCTTCTAGTATAATTGAAGCATATACTTCTGCTCCTAACAAAATATCGATGGGCCCTGGCTTGAGTAATCGCGGGTCTGCTAACTTTAGCTTCATAATACCAGGCCATTATGAAATAGTTAATTCACGTGAAGGCAATAATGGTGTAAATTTCGGTAGTACATGAGCTTTAACCTGCAGTACATACTTTGAATCTAATATTAAGTGAACATCAAATTGAACTACATGTTATGCTTTAACAGCGTTGTTTGCTATACCTGTAATATTTGCTCCATATCGTGTCTTCTTCAAACCTAAAAGCTGTACAGCAGATTCTGTAATAAAAGTCGCCTGAGAGCCTTCATCTACAAGAGCTCACAGATGCGTTAGATTACCGTTTCTGTTTTTCACACCAATCAATGCTGTAGCAAGAAAGTCTTCAACATGTTTTTTTCTTGAGATGTGCTCGCAGGTTCTGCAATTATAGTTTTAGCAGCGTATGTAGTCGAGTGCAATAAAGTGTGATGCTTTTTATTACATTTTTTACAAGTTGTATCTTGTCAACAAAACTTGATAGAATGGCCTTTCACTAGGCAATTGAAACAAAGTGCGTTATTCTTAACGAATGCTCTACGTTGCTCTACATCCAATTGTGTTAATTCTATGCAGTGACAAATATAGTGATGTTTCTTACAATAAGTGCATTCAGCATTAACTTCAGCAGAAAAAGCCTTATAGATAATATGTTTTGTTTTACCTGTCATGTGTGGATTAACCTGTGATGATTCAACTATACTTCTAATATAGCGGCAGCATGGCTCTACCGCGTATAAACCAAGGTAGTGAGATACCTTTATAATAGAGGGCAGTGTCGTCTGCAAAGAAGGAGACCTGAACACCTTCGACGGGATGGGAATGTCGTTGGTGAACAAGATATATAGGAGAGGGGCAAGCACTGAGCCATGAGGAACACCGGCTTCGATGGGACGCTGAGATGAGAGCGTGCCTTCGTGTCTAAAACGAAAGGTACGATCCTTCAGGTATGAGGCCATGAAACGAACAAGACGAACAGGGAGGCCTATTTTGTAGAGTTTGTAGATAAGGCCCTCGTGCCAGACTCTATGAAACGCTTTTGCTATGTCAAAAAAGACTGCGATGGTCTTATGACGACGAGGATAGAAACCGCTGAGGATATATTCCACAATACGGTTAACTTGTTGGGGACAAGAATGTTTCGCTCGGAAACCAAATTAGTGGGGATGACAAGAGTCGCCGTCTGTGGAAAACAGATGGAGTCTCATACGAGTGAGCATGACTCGTTCGAAGAGTTTGTCCATGGCCTTGAGAAGGCTGATGGGACGATGACTGGAGGGGAGGTTGTGAGGCTTTCCTGGCTTGGGGATACTAATGACAGTTGCCTCTTTCCACGTAGTGGGAAAGTAACCAAGGTTGAATCAGGCGTTGAAAATAATAGCTAAAAGGGTTAACACCTGCTCAGGAAAATGTTTTAGGGCTTGGTTGAAGATGCCATCCGCGCCTGGAACCTTTTTGGGCTTCAGTCCTTTGATGATGAATGAGATCTCATCATTGGACACAGTGATAGGGTCAGAGGCTGTGGGGGGTGAGTTCCGGCGGTGGACCTCATCCTCCGCTGTCTGGATGTGGGAGGAGTCGGTGGGTTGTGAGCTAGGAGAACATTGAGCGGTGATGCTGTCTGCAAAGCACTCTGCCTTTTTTCTCGTCCTCGAAGGCAATAGTACAGTCGGGACGGGAGAGAGGGGGAGTGTAAGTGATAGCATCTATGCGGAGGGCTCTCGCCATCTGATAGTACGCTGTATGAGAGGGAGAGATATTCTTCATGAGATTACTCTTTTCAAGGTCGCTAAGTTCGGAGAGGCGTGAACGGACTTCTAGTTGAAGACGATTGGCCGTACGCCTATAGTCGGGGGTGGTATAGAGTGCTGCTCTCCGGAAAGCAGCTCTCTTGGCTTTCATTAGATTGCTAATATGTAGAGGAAGACCATTATTATTAGCAACCGGGACGACCCTTCTCGCACATTCTCCTTAATAGAGTATTTTATAAGGGTGGAGAGAGAATCGACCGCGGTGTCGATTTTTTCGATACTGTCGAAGTCCGAAGAGAGGGAGATAGGGGAGTCCTGTGAGTCCATAGCTTTGGCTAGAGCCCTTCCAGTTGGTGAAGGTTTTCGTGGAGGTGGCACATGGCCAAAAATTAGGGAGACCGGGCGGTGGTCGGATCCTAGATCGTCAAGAGTCTCGATTGCCCTTAGGTTGAGAGAAACTCCTTTAACTAGCGCAAAGTCTAGCACGTCAGGAGCGTGGTTGATGTTGTCGGGATAGTGAGTGACACCGAGGGGACTGTGGACGATAAGGTCAAGAGACTGCGCGATATCAAGCAGTTTCTTGCCACTCTGGGAAGTAGTAAGGCAGGTCCATTCAGTATGCTTGGAGTTAAAATCTTCAAACAAAATGACTGAATTGCCTAATGCAAGGACAGCCTCAAAATCTTTTTTGAGGGGGAGGGTTCCAATAGGTATATAGCAGGAGGCTATGACGATGGAGTGATGTCCAGTCAAGGCTAGCCTGCATACCGTGGCTTCCATGTTGGTAAGCTGCGGAGTGGGGATGTGGGTGCAATAAAGTGTCACTCTTTTGAACTGTGGGGGTCTAGGCACTTAACGCACCTAGAGGGGGGGGGGGGCAGAGCAGTTTGCCGCCGCATGCCCATAGAGTTGGCAGCGGTGGCACTGCGCCGGCTGACCATGCCTATGTGGGGGCTCAAGCTTCACTCTTGACAGGCTGCACATTGTGCGTACCTGCCGGAAGATGGCTGTTGCCTCCAGCACGTTTGTCAGTATGACAAGAGCAAGCGGGAACCTCTTGCCCTTGCTGCTGTGCATCTTGTGCACAGCCTCTACTGGGAATTCTTGGGACTTAAGGTCCTCAAGGATGTCGTCATTCGAGAGTTCGAAAAGAACTCCGCGGATAACGGCCCTAACCTTACGCTCTTCCGGAAGAGTGTACGTGTGATAGGATACACGCTCGGCTGTGAAGAAACTGGTGAGGCGACGAAAGTCGTCGATGGATTGGGGGATTATTTTGATGGCTTTCCCGAGGTTGGTGGCCTGATCATATTTGATACCTGCGTCGTAGCAGGTTTTAGATAAGCGGGTAAATTGAGACTGGTCTCTGAGAAAGACAGGGGCGGGACCTGTTTTTTGGCGAGGGTGAGGGCGCAGCGAGATGCTGGCTTGGACAGCGGGGGGATGTCTAACGATATTAGTGGGGCAACGACGGACTGCGGGGTCGGGGATAGCAGCGGAAGCTGTGGGGATAGAGGCAGCGGTGGGGGCTGCTGGGTTTGAGGCAGCGGCGGGGGCTGCAGAGGTGAGGGTGGCGGCAGAGGCTGCCGGGACGGTGCGATTTTTCACAGCACGTTTACGGCCGCGCCTTGACTTCACTTTCGTGAAGGAAATGTCTTCCGTCATTGTTCCGTCAGAAGTCAGCTGCTCCGCGATTACCGGATGAAGTGGCTCTTCCGGGAGGACGACGTTACGAAGGAGGACAAGAGATTGGTTTAGGGCGGCGACGAAGGTCCTAAATAGGTCCAGTGTGGACATTTTGGGGGGGGGGTCGTTCTAAACTAGACAGTAAGGGGGGGTCCCTGTTCTCAAAAGAACAGGGGCTTGTGCATTTATTTACCATATTTGGGGGAGGAAGAAACAGCGACTTACCTGTTGCTGACATGTCCATAAGTCACTGCATACAGGGCTAAACATCTCGGCATGCCGAGATCACTCCTCGAAGTTGCTTGCATCATCAAAGGACTGTTTAACTTCTTCGGGGAGATTGCATTGCTCGAATAATCACATTATTCCTGCCCACAGGCAAAATACGCGCTTAGACGTGAAGTTGTGGAAAACAGCCCGTCGTAAACTAACTGACTAACTAAGTAAATAATAAAATAAAACAAAAACAATACTCAAAATATAACAATAAGCGATATAACACAATATTTACACGTGCCGACGGTCGGATCCAAAAACGCGGCCGTCTTATTTATACCTCCGATCGAGAAAACTAGTTTGCTACATATTTATTTATCTATGAGGCAAACTACCCATTCCACTACTCAAGCGTTACTATGCGCGAGTACACTTCAATTTACTGGAACATTTATTTAGAGTAGTACGTCTTAAGACCATAATAACACTCTACCTCAACATTTGTCTAGTTTTAAGCACATGAAAATGAACCAATCACCTAGATACACAGCAACCACTTACCATCAGGTGGACCGTGTGCTCGTTTGTCACCCTTATCCTATTAAAATATATATATATATATATATATATATATATATATATATAATTTTGGCATTCCATTGGATAAGCAGATGCAGATACCGCTTCCGAGCAGCGACAATTTAACAGTATTGAAATTATTATCGTCCACCACCTGATAACAATCAAATGCAATTCCACTCTAATTTGGATATATATACCTGTAGGTCTTCAGCCTTTACCTTCGATGCGTCCTCGACAGTTCGGTATACAGCAGCGATATAACAATAATAGTAATGTGCCTCAGTATAACCAACCGGGAATCAATACAGATGTGATGTCGATACGCACAAAATTTTTACCGTAGAAGAGAGCTACAACAAACAAAATGATAAGGTGTACGCACACAGTAGTGAAGAAGCGAGCAACCGTATTCCGCGTGTCCAACGAGGTCATTTTTCATCCTCGCTCATGGTATGGTTGGGAGTTTCTTATTGGGGCTTAACAGAGGTACATTTTTGTGAGAAAGGTGTAAAAACGAATGCAGTTGTGTATCAAAATACAGTCCTGACGAACCTTGTGGAACCTGTTTCTCATACCATGTTCAATAACAGGCACTGGGTATTCCAACAAGATTCGGCGCCAGCTCATAGAGCGAAGAGCACACAAGACTGGCTGGCGGCGCGTGAAATCGACTTCATCCGGCACAAAGACTGGCCCTCCTCCAGTCCAGATTTGAATCCGTTAGATTACAAGATATGGCAACACTTGGAGGAAAAGGCGTGCTCAAAGCCTCATCCCAATTTGGAGTCACTTAAGACATCCTTGATTAAGGCAGCCGCCGATATTGACATGGACCTCGTTCGTGCTGCGATAGACGACTGGCCGCGCAGATTGAAGGCCTGTATTAAAAATCACGGAGGTAATTTTGAATAAACTTTAGTGTCATAAGAATCTATGTTTTGTTAAGTTCATTTTGGTATATAAATGGTTACATAATGAATAAACTTCTTTCAATTATTTTATATTAAACATGTGACAGAATTTATGACCTGACTAGGTATTTACCGGGTGTTTGTGAAACGCTTCCGAAAACGAAGACAGACGATAGTACTAACTATACCTTTGATGATGGGACCAAAATTAATGTCGATATTTATATTTAACAAGAAAATAAATCCTCGGTTTGCGTTCTAAAATGTAATTTTATTTTTCGAATTGTCAAACAGATTCCCTCCGGATTCTTTAATTAGAAAAAATGGTTAAGGTTAATTAGAGGGGTTGCTTGGAATCCAAAGAGCAACTCAACAATTTGCAGCAAACATTTTCTTGAGAAGTATAAATGAAAAAGTAGAATAAAAATAATTTAATTAAAAGGAGTCATTTCTACTTTATTTGTACTAGTAAGTATAATATTGTTATAATAAGACTTTAATAATTTAACTTTCAAAGCTTTAGATAAAATTAGAGACAGATTTTTATACACTATAAAACTGTAGTACATTAAAAATAAAAAAATCTTGCGATTATCCTCTTTAAGCCTTTACGAAGCTAACAAAGTATCTATTTATCAAACAAAATAAATGTATAACCTTATTTGACCAACCGCACAGCCTCACGGTCACACTACTATAGTATTCATAGCATCACGCTATTTTCCCCAAAGAGTTGAGTGGAGGTTCAGATTTTATTTCAAGTCACAATGATAACTTTTAGCGATATTTAGTAGTATTAATAGATATTTAGTAATGCTCACACACGCTTGAGACGCGATAGTACAAATTCCATAGTATTTGATACAACGCTCGATGCCTGATTCATGCTTGATGACCGATAACATTGTGCCGAGGGCTTAAATAGCGTGGTTCATCGCTTACAGTGTTATTTGATAGATCTGCGATATTAAGTTGCACTTGCCGCGGTCAGTCCATGAATGAGTGACCATTCTCTTAACATACAGAGATTGTGAGTGCATATGTATCCTCAGAAACTTAGTGCACTTTACTCCGTTAAGATCATTATGTTTTTAAAATTCATGCAGCTAAAATGATAATAAGTTTATTATTACTTTATATTTTTCAGGGACAGAGGAAAGAATATAAACATGAAGCATGATGAAGCCTTATAAACACATTGGACTTTAAACAGAGCAGTCTTATTTAAGTGATTTCTACAAGTTTCCTTACTTAAATTATTAAGTTTACATTCATATTTAAGTCGAATCTTAAAATAAACTTTTATAATGTATTTAATTTTGAATTTTTTGTAAAAAAAAGCAGCTATTATGTACTCCGTGTCCCCGTTATTTATTTTCCCATCAAAACATTTTATAACATATATAAAATATAAATAGGTAGATACATAGTTAAGCATCTACCTATTTATATTAACAATATGTTAAAAAAGAAATTCCGTGGAAACTGTCCATGGCAGTAAATATTTTTCTCTAAAGATCATAGCTCAAAAATACAATTTTTCTATCTGATTCTTGGGGAGTTTTTTTTAAGTTTATCGGTAGAGTCACCTGGGATTTTATACATTTGAAATAAAATCCAACAAAAGGCGGGTAGGTTTAGCTTATTCCCAGGAACATATTATATGAATATTTTTTATTATTTTAGAACTATCATGGTAAAAATTCAGTTAATTTTTGAAATTATTCAATTTCGTACACTAAACAATTTGTTTAAATCTTTTTACCGCTTCCTTAACAATCATTTTGCGATAGTTCTTGTAAGTAAAATGTACATAACTAGCTAACGAACACAATGACAAATCAAAATTAGTCACGTGTCTATATTTCTCTGTGTACGGTCAAGCGTTTTCGGGCTGTCAGGTCCTCTATAATTAGTAATTAGTTTATATACGCCAGTATAAGTTAAGTAAGTATAAGTTTATATACGCCAGTGTATTCTAAGTCCATGGTCTTAATAATCTATGATCTGTGTATGACCATAGATAATATACTCTATAAGGCAGTATGACTTTGACATGTAGATACTAGATATACTATTTAGAACTATTTTTCATGTAAAGAATCATTAACTTTTAAAATAAAAATCTAAAGTTTGTAAAGAATTTGTTTGGAGTATAAATCCTATATTATTTATTAATTTTATGTAACTAAAATGAACGGCAAACAAGATACAGATACAATCGAAGCAAATGGTAATATAAATCAAGATAGTAATCGAAAGACGTGGGTAAAATTCGATGATGAATCTCTACAAACAAATGTATCTTCACCGGATGAAAAAGTGTCTAATAATTCAGCTCCAAGTACTTCTATATCTTTACCACAAGAAGTTCCTGCTGTTTTAAAGACTGAATCTGTGCACGTTAACTTAGAAAGAGGGGATAAAAATATTGAATCTACGAGCCATGGAACTGCTGCAAAAAACGTAGAATTCGTTAACATACGCCCTGGTTTTTGTAAGTGTTTGAAGTTCTTTTTCAAACTTAGTTTTGACAAGTCCGTGTTTTTAATAGTTTAAATTATTTACATTATATAAATTCTACTTTTACTCATTAACATTCAACTCCGCTTAGTAGGACCGAGCAATGCATTTGGAGGCGCCGTTGCAGGGCGTGGATTCTATTTCCGCACTAAATAATAGCTTGTAGAGACTTTACTGTACAAAACTACAAACTATTTGTAGGTGCAAATTTTTTATGAAAAGTATCTCTCCTTTGTTATTCCTAAAATGTTATATGGTGGAAATACATAGTTTTTCATATATTTATTTGTAATTTTTTTTAATTAAGGGAAATGTACTATTATTATAGATTTAAAACACTTGTGTCTTTTTATTTACATTATAGGTTTCTTCTACAAATGTTTTATGTAATTACGTTACATTATTTCTACTTATTTAATATAATATCTAATTCTTACTCTTAGTTTTCCTGTTATCAAATATGTCAATGAAAGAAAACACGAAAGTGAAGCAATTATAAATTCTTATGACGCAACACATTTTGTCTGATAAGTCCAACAAGTTTTAATATCAATTACAGTATAAAGTAGACATGGAACGAGTAGTGATTCGCCGAGTACTCGGCCACCGGGTACTCGGCCTAGATTGGGCCAAGTACTCTGCTGAATACTTGGCTTTAAAAAAACGCAGTAGCTGGCGACGTACGGTTATTTCCCTTACAAACTAGACCCAAAATAAGGCCGAAAAACTAGTGTTTTTTCATCACAATCTTCCTTTCTTAAATTTTAAATATTAGTAATAATAATTTATTTTATGGATTCTTATGTACGTTCTAAATATTTCTGCTGCTTCTCATGTTCCTGATGTTTTAATATGTCTAATATAATAATAATGATGAAAACTGGTTTTTTGTCTATTTTTCTCTGGAATATAATTAAGGCTGAGTACTAGGTACTCGGCCGTTAATACTTGGTGCTTAGCCGAACCATAAAAAAAGGCCGAATCCGCCGAGTACCGAATCCAAACTGAGTACTCGTCCCATGTCTAGTATAAAGAGTAGCAAAATATCAATATTAAATATGAAGACTGCCAATTGATCACAATATAAATGTTGACAAAGATAATATAAAGTAATATACCCAGGCTTCACATTTGTGATTTTTGGATCACGACAACAGAGCCATATACACAGTTCACATGGGTGTGAATCTAAATAATTCTGAAATCAACTTAATTACACATATAAAATTTCATAAAAATCGGTCCAGCCATTTAGGAGTTCAGTCTCATACACACAAACAGTAGAATTTTATATAGATAAAGATATTGTAAGGAATAAATAACAAAAAAATGATTTAAGGGTAGTTTATGCCTAAATAGGAATGTTTCACTTTTCTATTATATCTTTGTTATTACAGTTCACCTAATGGTTACTGCATCCTAAGAACACCTGTAACCAACTTCAACAAAGAATGCTAAAGATAGATATGCTCTGGGAACTAAGGTGGAATGCTTTATAGCCTATAATTATACTGGTCGATTGGAACATAACAGTTTTTGCATTCCTCATAACTTGTCCAAAGCATGATTCAAATAAGACCTCCTACCCCTACAAGATATATCTAATCCCTAAGATATTTCCTACAACTAGCATTAGATATCACAGCTTTTAAAATATAAAATGTGTGTTTTCTTTTAAAACTTAGTCTAGTATAGAACTTCCAAGTATAAGGTATGCATTGTTTACTTTGTACATAATAGAACAAATCTCTGATTGTGTTAAAGTTAAAAAATTACTCTTTTAATTTTTTGGCTTTATTAAATTATTTGTATTTTCATAGCAAATGGTGACTTGCTGGTAACAGTTTTGCCAGTAAACACTAACTGGCCATGGATAACTGCAGCACGATTCAGACCTGAGTTAGTTCCTGAAGAACTTATGGCCCAGGGTTTAACAGTATGTGCCTAATTCATATATTATTTTTGCTATTATTTTACCTGTTGGGCTATTAAATAATTAAATTACTAGTAGGATATTTGCGTCTTAACATGACTTTCAATTCAACTGACAACTGATGGAGAAGAAATGTTCTCAAGTGGCAGCCTCATACTGATAAGTGAAGTGTTGGGCGGCTCCCCTCTAAATAGAGTGATCACCGGGTAAGACATGCAGAAAGTTAATGGATGCATTTTTTGTGCATTCCTGTACAGCAGTGGACTTGTGAAGGGCTGTAAGGATGATGATGGTGATTATGTTTACTTATCGGTAATATTGTTTTACTAGCACAACTGCAATTGCACTTTGATTATTACAATCATACTCAATGTGTATGTGTACATTGAGTGTACACATACACTCTCTCTCTCTCTCACTGAATACTAGTGTAAAATAGCAGTTTATAGTCCCTGTGTTTCATTAGTGAGTGTAGAAAACCAAAGATCCTTTTTAATGACAATCAGACATTTTATCTTTGTCTACAAGGGTGACAATGTATCTACATTTTGATACATAATCGAGGATACATGTGTCTATGGGCAACGGCAGCTGCTAGTCAACAGTCATATAAATTGTGGTATCAACCAAAGAATATTACATAATTTTATATGAAAGTTTTAATTAAATATTACATAATTTGATTACATATTATTCCAAGCTTATTTTAAGTAGTGTTATGTTGGGCATAAAAGAATAAAAATATTATATGATGCATTAACATGTCAAACTCCTTTATTTCAGCTCACTGTGGAAGAATATGTTCATGCAATGGAATTACTTGTAAATGATGCCCGTTTTACTCTTTACAATATCTGTTATAAACGAGTATTAGTCTGTTGGATAACACTTGCATTCTTGGTGCTGCTGTCTTTACTTTTTTCTGGTTTAACAGGCTTAACTCTATTCTCTTTGGGAGTATTATGGTTAGTACTCAATGCAATGGCTATTTTTCTTTGTATGTGGATAAAACTAAGATTGTCCAAGGGACTAGAGCAATGCTTAGGTAGTGTCAATAAGTTGCTGTACAAGCATAAACTATTATTAGCTTTGGATGACCGAGGAAAAATTTCTTGTCACAAAGTTAATTTGTGCTTCATTTACTTTGATTCCGGGCCATGTATTGCACATTTACAACAATTTATTGAAAGTGAAGAGGGAAAATCTATTATGCAAGGCTGGGAGCAAAGGCTTGATGTGACAGTGAATGACATTGTTATACAAGGCAGCCAGTCTACAAGACTCTCTAGAAAACAGGTATGATACTTTTTCTTTTTATTCTAAAAGCTTCATAGCATCAATTAATGTTTTATAAGCTATTAAATTTTGGCGCTACTTATGGCGATATTTTTGCGTTAAAGTTTTTTTACTCTTATTTATTGCGACTATTAGTAAAGTAATTTTGTAATTATTAAACAATTTTATTGAAATTACTTTTATTAATTATAAGTATTTTCACTTTTCCTATCACCCATAGCAACCTCATCATTAATACATATTCACAAGTCCACTGCTGAACATAGGTCTCCCCTAATAATGCCACAAAACATGTTCCTGAGCCACCTGCATCTATCAACTTCCTGCATGTCTTACCAAGTTGTCACTTCATCTAGTGGAGGGCCGCCCTATGTCTGTCTATGGTCTATAATTCTTCAATATAGAGTTACTGACGTTATCACTTTCTATGCATCCAGAGTAGAGCTACCATGGAGATCGGAATTGATCAGCCTCTAAATAATTTCAGTACTGGTTTTCCATCGCTTTCAGAAGCTCTGCTGTAATTCCATCCACACCCATAGCCTTTCTGTTTTCAAGGTGCTGAAGAACCATTCTAATCTCACTCGGACTGACGTCGGGGATACTATTGGAATAGTGTCGGGTGAGACTTGCCCTTGGATCATTACTCACTCTTGCGATTTGCTCTAACAACAGTTTGTACAGCTGTCTGTAGAACATGATGTGCAGTTTCACAGCGCTCGGTTTGCAAAGCACTCTTCTCCCTGGACGTCAGCAAGTCGAGTGGGCCCGATGGAGTCCCTCCCATTGTGCTGAAGACGTGTGCTCCGGAGTTGGCACCGGTTTTAACGCGTCTTTTCCGGTACTCCTACCGCTCCGACCGCTCAGACCCGTCCAAATACAGGCCATCACCTCCTTGTTCTCCAAAATAATGGAATCCATTCTAAACTGCCAGTTCATAAGGTACCTTGAGGATCACCAGCTGATTAGTGACCGCCAGTACGGTTTTCGTCGGGGTCGATCAGCTGGTGATCTTCTGGTCTACCTGACTCATAGATGGGAGGCAGTAGAGTCCAAGGGGGAGGCGTTGGCCGTTAATTTGGACATAGCGAAGGCCTTCGATCGGGTCTGGCACAAAGCGCTTCTTTCGAAGCGTCCTGCCTATGGGCTTCCCGAGAAATTGTGCAAATGGATCACCAGTTTCCTTGTTGATCGGAGCATCAAGGTCGTAGTAGACGGTGCATGCTCTGATTTGAAGCCTATCAATGCTGGTGTTCCACAAGGCTGCGTGCTATCACCAACGCTGTTTCTCTTGCATATCAATGATATGTTGCAAACTGGTAACATTCATTGCTATGCAGACGACAGCACTGGTGATGCCTTATATACCGGCCGTGCCAATATTTCTCGGGAAAACGTCGCCGAGTACCGGGACAAACTTGTGTCTGAAAGTCGAGAGAGAGAGCTGAACAAAGTCTCGGATTGGGGGCGACTAAATCTAGTCCAGTTCAATCGCCAGAAGACACAAGTTTGCTCGTTTACCGCTAAAAATAACCCCTTTGTCGTATCTCCTCAGTTTCAAGGCACTCCCCTTGCTGCCTCAGCTAGCATCGGAATCCTCGGTGTCGACATATCGAATAGTGTACAGTTTCGTGATCACTTGGAAGGGAAGGCCAAATTGGCCTCTAAAAAGCTTGGCGTGCTCAGCAGAGCGAGACAGTATTTCATGTCCGCACATCGCTTGCAACTTTACAAAACGCAAGTTCGGCTCACATGGAATACTGTTCTCATCTCTGGGCCGGGGCACCCCAGTGCCAGCTCCTTCCACTTGACCGCATCCAGCGCAGAGCGGTTCGAATCGTTGACCACCGAGTTCTTTCATATCGGCTCGATACACTGGCAATGCGTAGAGACGTTGCATCTCTTTGCGTATTTTATCGCATCTATTACAGGGAGTGCTATGAGGAATTGTTCGGACTAATTCCAGTCGCTCAATTTCACCATCGCACATCGCGACAAAACTCGCGATATCATCCATACCATCTGGATGATTCTCGGTCCACCACTGTGCGATTTTGAAGAAGTTTTCTCCCTCGCACAACTTCCTTGTGAAATCTTTACCACCAGCGATTTTTCCGGACCGATACGACTTAGAAACCTTCAAGAAAAGAGCTTACACCTTTCGAAAAGGCCGGCAACGCATCTGCGATTCCCCTGATGTTGCGGTTCTTCATGGGCGGCGGTAGTCACTTACCATCAGGTGAGCCGCATGCACGTTTGCCCCCTCTTCTATAAAAAAAAATCCTCTCAATCTCACGTCACCCGGAAATGACAATGCCACAGTTGGTCTTTAACTTAAATGATTGGATTGTTTCTGACAGACAAATCTTCCAAGACTAAGCCCTTTAGAGCCAAGGTTTATGAAGCATGTATTTGGAGATATGTCTATTCAGTTACCTGTACCCTAGGGTTGCCACCCGTGATATAATATATAGTATCGTACTATATTTCAGTGTATTGTACTATATATTATAGAAAAATAATATAGTACGAAAAATACTATATTTTTTCCCCTAATTCAAATGTTGCGTTTTTTATATTAACTGTGACTGGAAGTCTGGAACAAGTAAGTTTTACGGAAAGAATTTCTCCGTCATGAATGTTAAATGGAAAGAAAAAAGAAATAGATAATAAATTTAATTAAAAATGAATTGTTCATTTATTTTAATATTTTAAATCTAAATTGCTCAGATTCCTATAACTATTTTAAAGGTTGATGGCCAAAGCGGAGAGTAATAACAAATTTATATGGAAAATAAAGATACATAAAGATTCAAAATAAATGTGTACTTTGTTTCCTGAATTTCTCAAAAGCACTATATTTTTGTCTTTTTTGGCTAAAATACTATATTTATTTAAAAAAAAAGGTGGCAACCCTACTGCACACTGTCATATCTGTTGAAGGCTGCAGATTCATTTTCTGCCTAACAGCCATGAGATTAAGAGTTTTGTTTTTATAGAATAAGGTTGATAAATGGTAAGTGGATGCTGTGACCTATATACATCTACACTAAGAATTAAAATGCCAATGCGTTATCACCCCTTAGGACTAAGGTTGAATGCCTTATTGCCAGTAAAAAGGGTCTACGGTTTTCTACACTCACCTACTTCGTCTTAACGAGTCCCTCTTTCTTCATGAACTCAGTATTCAAAATTCTGGGCAAAAAGGTAAAAAAAAAAAACTATTGATAAATCCACTTGTGCATGCCCTAAGCGCATTAAAAAAATTACGTAAACATGATTATACGTAGATTTTTAAAGTAGTTTAAATTCACACAAGTTTTAACTAATAACCTTATTATTACACTTCCAATTTTCGTATAATTTTATGTCAAACTTCAATTTAAAAAAAAGTTTGGAAATATCCAAAAGTGCACGACTCATGATGCTCATATGATCATCATATCATCATTCAGGTCACTCCAAGAAGTCCGAGACGTATTTAAGTATAAATATACTTAAATACGTCTCGGACTCTCGGAATCCTACTTAGTTTTGGTACGTAGTACTATTATTTATTCTGTGCTTTTAAATTATTGTAATAAAAATCCCTGATTATTATAATAATCAAATATGTATGAAATTTGGTATTTCGAATATTTTGTATAAAGCTGTACAAAGCCATCTTTTTTAGCCGCTGCAAACAACCGATGCAGTATCCACTCACAACGGCGGCTGACGCCAAAGTGAGTGAGTGAGGCAGTCTACTTAGTAAAATAAATTATTACCAAGCTGCTAAAACACCAAAAATTTCCGGATTTCTACATCGAAAAAAATTAATTATAACTAAACAAAAAAAATTAAACTGCCATTTACATTCCATGGCTTTCCACATGATAGATGAAGAGATTAAAAAATAGATTGTGTTAAACAATTGACATTTCAAAAGTTAACGTGTTTACCACTCAATGCGGACTTGATAAATCTACACCATAAACCACTAAACCATTTTTTATGTAACAATTGCAATTAATCGATTTAAAAAAATATTACTAAGTTCAACAATCATTTATCTGTCTGACAATTTGCTTTTTATATCATTTATACGTTCAATATGATTGTTAGATACGATTTTATGCGATAAAACGTTGGAATCTGGATTTTTAGGCGCTCGTAGAACGTATCTACGCGCTTTGCGCTTAAGGCATGCAAAAGGCTCATCATACTTTTTTGACCTTAGCTTTTAGTAAGTTTATTAACACCATATATTGGGGATTTTGTCGAAATACATGGCTGTAGAAATGTCCTTAGAAATCGCCTTTATTTCCTTATCGAGATGTACCAAAGATGGTGCAATAACCCTCAACGTATTACCTTCAATGAATACCATTTTGTGATTCTAAGTATAAGGTTCACAACCCTTGTCGACGCACTCCTGATTTTACGAAGCTGTTAATGAGCGTATGTGAACGATAAATCTGACGCCTTGGGACAGATAGTCTCCCGGTGATAGAGAGACCAAGTTACTGGATTCGAAAATTACCGAGTCCTCTTGCTATCTTCGAACTTCAGATAATCCTGTAATATCCCAGCGCTACTTGTCTATCTCTTCTTTTACTTCCAGTATCTTCTCATCAGTCCTCAGGATACTTATGTTAAATGTTGCTAGATCGAGTCGTCCAAGGTACTGAACCTGCACGGGAGATTCTTAACACCGTCTTCCTCCTCGTTACCATGCTATAACCGCCATGGTAGCCACTGAACAGCTGGGCCACCAGGGACTCAGGACCATTTTTTATGTCGTTGCTTATGGGGGGAAATTTGCCATAGTACCTACGCTTATAGGCGGGTTGGCAGCCTTGCTAGTCGGCAGTTTAATTACAATATGTTGTTATCAGGAGGATGTTGTGGCCCATTTCCTGACTTAGTTTCCTTCTACTGCCCCCTGCGACACACACGGGATAACACGGGTTGATTCTTTTATGCCGCCGCTAAAATACCTAAACCCTTCATCATCATGAAGCCCTTACACGTCCACTGCTGAACATAGACAACTATAATAAATAACCTAACAACTAACTCAACCTAACCCCACATTACGTGCGAAATAAATATTTTACCTGAAAATCCTTTCTGTTAAAATATTTAAAATAATATGTAAGTACATACAATATTAACTTATTTTACAATGCTATTTCTTTAAGATGACATCCACAAATAGGTTCAATTACGCCAATATGTGTTGGCTCAGGACCATGCTTTGTGGCATTCCTTAGGGGAGGCCTATGTTCAGCAGTGGACTTATGAAAGGCTGTAATGATGGCGCCAATATGTTTAACATTGTTATACATTTAAAGTACATTTGATGCTATTCAAGTTTAATTTCGTGATATTATTTTATGTACTGGTGGTTTTAACTTAAACAAAATCTTCGTTTTGCAATGCCATATCCTCAACATTCTCTTGCTGGGCTTTTAAAATTAAGTATTAATTTTATAGTAATTAAAAGAATAAGGTTCAACTAACAATGCTTTTTTGACACTGTATGAAATATGAGCTATTGCTTTATAGGACTTAGGTATATGTAGCCGTAAATATTTAAAAGTTTTATGGACTTTAAAGTAAAGTATGTAAAAGAACCGCGAATACTTCCTAAGATAAGGTTATCATGTCCCTGAGACTAAATATCAAACCGAATTCTGAAAGGATTAACAAAAATTAGATCTTTTCTGTAACAAATGCAGCTTCTTCTTTTATTTTACTTCTTTATTTAAAAAACGTTACCCCCACACTAGTATTTTCTCCTGTATGGTGGAGGCAGTTTTCAAACACAAATTGCTCAAGAACAAACATCCAAACCCGGAACAATTATTGTAAGCCATACAAACAAGTACTTGTTCCGTGCGGGATTCGAACCCGCGGCCTCCAGCGCAGCAACTCATTGCTAAGCCACTGCGCCACGGAGCTAGAATAAATATTTTTTTAAATGTCAATAATAATTACTTACCCTTTTTTATACTTTACATTACACTTTTATGGTAGCGTATAAGATATTATGTACATAATATATATATACATGAGCATATAAAAAAAGGCGGACTGAATTTCGCTATACAACCCAGTGAAGCATCAAAATAAGCCATCTCGCTTGTATGTACAAGCGATCACGCACACATTCACACTAATAATAATAAACCGAGTAGCCGCATTACGCAACAAACGTCATACGCGAGAGGTAGTTGTCGTTAGTCAAAAAAACAAAAAAAATGATCAAGGAATTATCTTTAATAATAACTTTTGCTCCAATAATTTAATATAATGATTGTATGATATAATGTTTGTAATAAAATAAAATAAATACGTTTTTTAATGTACTTATCTATTCAAGCGATCAAAATTGAATTATTCGAATGCAATCGAGTAATAATCTCAATTCTTAGATTTTTTTAGTCGTAAAGTTTTAATTAGTTACGTAATAATAATTAAAAGTATTCTGTCAGTTATGCTAAATATAGATAGATTGTTTTATAAAAGAAATGGGAAAATGTTGTCTCACATGGCAACACATTATTCCACTCAACACACTTGCACCGCCGTCATTACAGTGCATCAGTTATTTCAAAGCAAAATTCAGTCGGTCTTTTTTATGCGTCCATGATCATAGATATGCTGGAAGGCTTAGTAAATTTAACACTGCACAAATAACTGGAGTTTCGTTCTGGTTTCGGCATGTAAAAAAATTCTAAATGACTAAAAACTGAGGAAAATCCTCCACCTCGGGTCAGCAAAATATGGAAGGCTTACCTATGAATATGTCCAATTTTATTTTTAGCCTAGTAAAATCAGCAACTAAATTAATAGTATAATTATTATAATTGTTAATAGTTACAATGTTGATCTTTTAAAATCTGCATTTGCGGTTCTTACATCTTTATGTGATTGTGTTATAAGAAAATTGAAAATTGAAGTAGGTTTTTATGAATATCTGTTTGAAGTTTAGCGCTTCCTTTTGAAAGTTTCGATTTTATGAATGGCCTCGCGTACTACCTACGTTTGATAACGACGAATTAAAGCTATAGCGAAAGCTAATCCATATCAAATAGCAGTTGAGTTAGCTGAATAGTTTATTGTCGGACGGTGATAAAATAGTTTTAATTTTATATGCGTAGTAGTCGTAGTAATAGTAGTATAATCGGCTAAATAAAGAAGCTAAAATTTGGCCGGATGTCGTTTGAACTAAATGTACGTAAGCAACGTGAACAGCAAATGTGTCGATGTGTACACTGAGATACTGATCCGTCATAAAGACGAAGAGAAACTTTTGGTGAAAATACATTTTGTACGATAATTACAAAAATTGGTTGGAGCTATTTTTTTAGTCACCGATTTAACAAAAATCCTTTCTTAAAATACGTAATGGAGCTGAAAAAACGTACCTAATTGTTAGTCAATTAATCACATTTAAACCTTGCTTGCTTATCAGGCACACCGCACACCGGCGCGGCGTACCACACTAGAGATGAACAATAACAAGTATTCGATAGATATGGCCTTTTGTAGTACACCAGAATTACCGTTGGACATCCGCAGCAATTAGAGTTAATGATTTATTTAAGTTTTTTGTTTGTAAAAAAAAGAAAAAACATTTTCGTGCTAATTGGTCATTTCATAGGTAAACCTTGAAAAAGTTAAAGGTGGTGGCAAATGGTGGTGGTAAAAGTATTAGGATATTAATGTTAATTTGGTACACAGGGTGAATAATAGAAATGGGCCTATTTTGGGTCACGTACCTATTTTAGAATTGTATTACTTGTATAGCACATAAAATTTATTACAAAAAGTTCCTTTGTCCCATTATTGCTGGTACATTTAAGTTTTCTTAATTTTCACAACGACGTCGATTTTTTTTATAGAAGAGGGGGCAAATGAGCGGCTCACCTGATGGTAAGTAACTACCGCCGCCCATGAACAATCGCAATACCAGGGGAATTGCAGGTGCGTTGCCGGCCTTTTAGAAAGGTGTCAGCTCTTTTCTTGAAGGTCCCTAAGTCGTATCGGGCCGAAAAAATCGCCGGTGGTAAACAATTCCACACTGAAGTTGTACGAGAAAGAAAACTCCTAGTAAAACGCACAGTGGTGGACCGTCAAGCATCCAGATGGTGAGGATGGTATCGTAAAATTAGACGCGATGTACGTTCGTGAAATTTGGCGGCTGGAATTAATCCGAATAATTCCTCAGAGCACTCCCCGTGGTAGATTCGATAGAAAATGCAAAGGGATGCAACATCCCTACGCAGCACCAGTGAACGCAGCCGATTAGAAAGAACTAGGTCGTCGACGATTTGAACCGCTCTGCGCTGGATGCGGTCAATTGGAAGGAGTTGGCACTGGAATACCCCGGCCCAGAGATAAGAACAGTATTCCATGTGAGGCCGAACTTGCACTTTGTAAAGTTACAACCGATGTGCTGGCATGAAATAAAATAGAAGCCAATTTGGTCTTCCCTTCCAAGTGACCACGAAACTGCACGTCACTCAATATGTCGACGCCCAGTATTCCGATGGCTGAGGCAGCAAGGGGAGTGCCTTGAAACTGAAGAGATACGACAAAGGGGTTCTTTTTAACGGTAATCGCGTAAACTTGTGTCTTCTGGGATTGAACTGGATTAGAATTAGTCGCCCTCAATCTAAGACTTTGTTCAGCAAAGACTCGGGGTTGGATTTAGAATCGTTTGGCAGGAATTTGGGGGAGTAAGTTGGTTTATTTGGTAGAGATTTGGACCCGATTATAATAATACCACTCACATTAAAAGGTAATGCACCGTTATCGAAAAAATAAATAAAAACTATTATAACCTATAATGCGTAAAACATGGAAAAACATATGCAATATTACTGTGAAAGCTGGATAGCATACAGAATTTTGTGTAAGTGCGACAAGGACGTAAGACTAATGTCACATTATTCTACTATCTATACTCTCTGTCAAGAGATATTTCTCTAAAGACAACTATAATAATAGAGAAAATTTTACCGACTTGATATATGAATATTTATGGAGAAGAGAAATTATAAAGAACAAAAGAGATCCTTTTGAGGAATTAATAAAAATAATAAATTATGTTTACAGGCAATAAAGAAATGATTATAATATACTGTTATATTTCTGAATTGCTTAAAACTGCCCAGAAATACTTTCAGTTGTAACAGGTTAGAAGGTTGTGGCGGGAGCGAAGACGTTAAAATCGGTGCCAACTCCGGAGCACACGTCTTCAGCACATTGGGAGGTACTCCATCAGGACCACTCGACTTGCTGACGTCCAGGGAGAGGAGTGCCTTGCTTAACAAAAGCTGTGTAAACCGCACATCCGGCATGGAGCACTCACAACGCGGGATGGTCGGCGGTGTGTTCCCCCTGTCATCGAGAGTCGAGTTGGATGCAAAGAGAGAACTTAACAGATCTGCTTTCTTCTTTGCGACACGGGCCAGTGAGCCGTCTTCTCTGTGCAGAGATGGAAGAGATGGCAGACAGAAGTTGCCTTGGACAGCCTTGGCGAGGGACCAGAATGCACGGGTTCCCGAAGGAAGGTGAACTAGCTTCTCGCCAATTCTGCCTATGTGCTCAGATCTTGCCTTGACAATGACTCTTTTGAAGAATTTGGAGGCGGAATTATACTTCTTTGAAAGAGCGCTGGTGCTCACATGATCGGTTGAACGCGAACCGAGCGATTCGGCGTGGTGGACGTTAAAATCGCCAAGGATCAAGATTTCTCCGGTTGCGATCTGCTGTAACAAGGAATCTGTAGCCATTTGGACATGGTCGATGAGTCGGTCTGTTTCGGCATTACCTATGGAGGCACCCGTAGACGCATGGTTGGCCGTCGCCGTCTACGCGCAACCATAGGATGGACTGGTCCGTACCTTCTGCCGAGAGATTTTCCGGGGGTGCTGGTACCCTCCTAGGGTAGTCTTACGTTTAATTTTACTACCATGTTGATAAGGGGGGGGGGGGGGTGACCTGGGCCTCTGGCCACCTGTGAGGTCGTGTACCACCCCGGTTCAAGCCGGCCCATCCGTGCGACAGCAAAAGCTGACCACCACAATTATGACATCATAATACTGTATTATAAATAATTGTGATTTGTCATTTTTTATCCATTCCCGATATTAATTTGGAACACTTTCATTGGTAGAGAAAAATCGTAAATAATATAAACTGTGGCTCTTTCTGGGTACGTTAATGCACTTAAGTCCATTTCGCAAAAATTATATATATACAACGTGTCCCAAAATTCAACGATAAGCCAACACCGGAGGATAGACCTGCCCCGGACTAATCGGGTAAAAAAAGAAAAAAAATATATCTCAATTATATTTTAAGTTATATAAAAAAAATGAAATTCTTCAGAAATTGAGACCGTTTATGATATTTTTCACTACCATGACCACAATTTTTTAAATATTTTTTTCTTTTTTTTTTATAGGCAACCTGTATAGTACTGCTATCTACCACAATTCTTAAAAACTCCCGAATAACTCTTGTTTTATCACGAAAATTAATGAAACTTATTTTATTCCCTAAATTTTTTGAAGACTTTTACTTTTAACCAAATTTAACTTATCGTGGTGTAAAAAAAAAGTATGAACACTAGTATGGCAAGTTTTTTTAAAAATTGACGCAACTAACCAATATTCCAAAATAGTATAATACTCTAGGAAAACAAGTTATAAAAAAATATGGGCCTATTATTTCTTAACAGGGGCCAAATGACGGTCCGGTGTAATAAAAGTATTATTTCTTGAAAAATGTTTAATATTTCAAAACAAATGGTACAAACAGTTTCACGTGTAATTTATTAAGTTATTAACATTATAGCAAATGTTCGAACTGTTTGCCACCAGCATTAATACATGCACGACATCGCCTTAAAAATGATCGTTTTATTTGTCTTGCATATCTTCTGCTATTAATGTAATCAGCAGCCTGAGTGATATTTCGACGAAGCTCGTCCAATGTCACAATGGGTTTTGAGTAGACCCTGTTTTTAAGACAACCCCAATAGAAGAAGTCCAGGGGGTTCAAATCGGGTGAACGGGGTGGCCATACACACGTTGTATATATATATATATATATATATATAGTGGGTAGTAAAAGGTATTCAATAATTATTTTAATGTAAATCGGTATAATTTTTACTTAAGATCGATAAACATAAATGATTCTAATCGGACGGTATCTATAAGTTTAAAAGCAATTCTGCAAGCGTTATTTGTAAAATTATAACAGAGTGTAAAAATAAATCAAAAGTTGTCAAACAGGTGATCGTAATAATTTTTTTTATTTATCAGCATCCAATACAGAAAAGTACTGCCTATTAGTAAACGGCCTGCTAAATTCTTGTCAAAGGCGTACTTAGCAAGTTTAGCTACTAATTTTACTTACTCATTTTATTACATACTGTGTACACTCTGACTTACTATGTGATTCAAATAAGGAGAGGATCGACCAGGCGCCATATTGTGATGTCATAGCTATCAATTTATAGTAGTTACCTAGGTAGGGTGAGTTAAACAGACAGTTTTGAAATAATATTTATTTACAAATAAATACAAAAAAAGCATGAAAGAAAAAGTTTTAATCGAAATCAACAGTTCAATAATTTTTACTTTTTGGCGAAATGTTGCCAACCATGAAAATATAAAAAATCCAGTTTTAAATTATTTTTAAAAATAATTATGATTTCAATCGATTTGGTAATGCTAAGACTCAGTTAAATAAATATAAATGTGGAAAATTGATTTTGTGTAAGCTGTAAGCTTGTAAGCCGTACTTTTCAAGTGACAGTTGAGAGATCGCGGTCATTCGAGGTCATTGACGTTCCTATTCTTATTTGAATCGCAATATACATGTTTATATTGTGCCCATGCTTTTCAGTGTTTAGTGAATGAATAAAGGATATGGTATTAAACAGATCATTACTAACAATGTAATTTCTTAGCCTATTATCTTTGTATAGTGGTAACCGCTACCAAAATACATACTAATTATCTTCTTATCTGTCTAAAATATTGCTAGTCATTAATACTCTAAAGTAGATTGATAGAGAATGTCTCCATTGAGTTCACCTTTATAGCTTACTGTGTATATGAAGTTAAATTTATATACATATAAATAATATAAAATGATTTACTAGTTTTTTCGTCTGATGTGTAATGGCGGCTTTAGAGAATACACAATTCTATAAAACCCCGTGGTTATCGTAAGAGCAGATAGAGGGAGGGATCAGACAGCAATACTCTCTATATAACTTAAAGTATAAAAACCGTGATTGCCAATCCGCCTGCCAAACGTGGCAACTATGGTAAATGTTTAGTAGTGACCTTTTGAAAGGCTTCGAAAGGGCTTTTGTAATTAATGAATTATATAATATCTTTGACATCTTAGTCGCCAAGATTAGCATCGGCAAATTAGCAAAATATTTTGTACATTTTTAACACTGTACCTATATTATATTTATTTTTGGGGTACATTTAATCATAGATAATAAATAACATAATTACTAAAAGTTATTATTTTAATAAAACTTATTTTTATTTGTAACTAATAAAGCTTTATTATTAAATATTATTTAATATAACAAGAGTTTAATTGTTCTAATAATAAGTAACAATATTTCCTACTAATTTTATTAACAGCTAATGGTTGAGATAACTTGTATTTGGTGATCGATATCTATTTTATAGTAGTCTTTCATGGGTAAGCAAGGTACATAAATGTGCAGGATATGGCAGAACAAGTGTATCTTCGGTATCTACAACGGTGGGGCAAGGACTTCTTGCGGCGCCGGCTGTACTGGACTCTTGACGAGGAAGGCGGAAATCCCGCGGCTCCACGACATCTTTCGCTCGCGCTTTGTCCTTGTCAATATGTTGAAGAAATTTTGCGGAATAAAGAACCTAAAGATACGCGCGCCTGTTGCCCGCCGTGCAACGATTGGCTCAAACGCCGCGGTCTCGATTGACTAATATACATTCCGCTTAACAAATTCTATTTCAAAATATACAAGAAGATATCATATAACAACTATGAGGTATGTTTTTACACAGGAAAGAGCTACGCTTCTGTTTTTACGATATGCAGGAAGGTGGGGAGCATATGCCATCAAAAACAGGTTACACCTTAGCAGCTTTGTACCAGGACGCCATGGCGATAAATATGTATGCCCTTGTCAATTTATCGAGGGACACCTTAAAACGAAACCGCCTGCAGGAATTGTTAAGTTTTTTATGCTACCTAATCAAAATAATCAATATTATTAAGAGATATTAAAAGTCCGTCCAAAAGTTAATGCATACATATCAAATATTTACGAATTATACTACAAGGTATGTCGTTACAAGTAAAACATTAGGCAGTATAAGATTCTACGTTATTCAAGAATCAAAGCCTAGTAAGTATATTGTATTTTATATGTAAAAATTTTAAGTTATATATTGCGCACTATAATTATTACTACCCTACGTTGTACTTTCGCTATTTCTAAAGCACCCTGAAAATTATAAAATAATAAAGCAATATGCTGTGTAAATTTCTTTAAGGTGTCGTTTTTACATTTTTGTTTTATATATAATGTAATGTTTATAGGTATATAAGATTATTCTAAACACCTTTTATTTTCTAAGTAGCAGTTCTAAATACCATGTCATACAGGAGGCTGAAAATTTTGCGACATTTTAAATAGATCACATCATGTTTTTTATTCACATATTTTACCAAATTCAAACCAAACATTCTTTGTTTCTCGTCGTCGTGAATTCGATAAAAAAATATTAAGGAAAAAAACTGTCTTAGTAGCGTAGCTTAAATTAATGTTGTTTAGTCCTTAAATTGACGGAGCTGCCTCGCACAAAGTAATTATTAATCCAAATAAAACTAAGATTGAAGAATTCAGTCCCTCTTAGCAAAGTAATGATCAACGAAAGAGTTACTGTGAATCAATTTAATTAGAAACCAAGCAAAGATATTTTAGTAATAATTGTATTCAGGCTTTTCTTGATAGAAATCTGCGATGTCAAGACAGTCATGAGGATGTCAAGTGATGTTTCACAGTTTACTAGAAAAGACATCACTTAATCTTTTTTTTTAATACAAAACTACGCAATATTAACAAGCATAGAGCAACACGGGCCACCAGCGCGGCGGACCGGAGTGGAGTAGCCCTATGGCTTTCTTTTCCCGATACAGAACTGTCGGCCATATTTTGCAAGGGGAAATCTGCGCACACAAACACACAAACAAACGGCTTTCACTCACCACGAAACTCGCACTTAACAGACACGCACGAACGCACGCGCGTGCTTGCGTGTGTGTGTGTGTGTGTGTCATTCAGCCTCCTTTGTGACGTCGTTTAGAGGTAAAATAAGGTTGAATTCATTTCACGTATGAGTAGTTAATAATATAATTACATCCCTTATTATTAAAAACTATTAACAGCAAAGTAAGGTTTATAAACAATCTCGAAACTGTTTCAAAATCAGCATGGCTTTTATTTATTTTTTACATACCAAATTGTTTATGTTATTTGATAAACCTAGTTATTTTACACAATTAAGTTGCAATCACAATTTACGGAATTATATGTAGTTTGTAAAATCGTGAAGCAAAAAGTAGTATGTTATCACTTGTTGTTTTTTTATTCGACGAACTTGCATTAAATCTGACCGTAAGTGACCACTAAAGTATTTTGTACCTCTACTAAGTTATTTTCTTCTCGGACTGTTTTTTGAAGAGACATTAAAAATTGTTCAAATTCATTCAACAGCCAATATTAATAAAGTTCACTATAATACAAAATTATGTTATGAGGAATTAGATATTATTCCGTTAAATAACATGTTAAAATAGAATCCAATACCTATGGTTATTTTCAATAGGTCACAGTGATTATATTTTGTTTTATGTAGTATTATAATGAACTTACAGCACAGATATTTAAAAGGAGTTTTCAAAGAAATTTTGACACTTGACAGACTCATGTTGATACGCTGACTATTGAATTACGCTGAAAAGTATCTTCTGCTGCCAGTAATTGAAATTAGTTTTGTGAATATTCGCAACATGGCGAAGGTTTTTATTTTTCTTTTCGGGCTATACGTTTCGCAACATTGCTTATTTCTAAAACAAATAATCACATTTATACGAATTACGTCACAGTGGTCCGAAACAATATATTTGCTACCTTGCACAAGCAGCAGCCTTCAGTTATAATGAGGGCGTCCACGAACTTTTCTGCCACAAGGGCGGCGCCACTTTGGAATGAGGTGAAATATTTGACAGATTACTGTAATATTAGTTATATTTTATGTTAATTAGATTAGAAATGATTTAACCATACTACGGATATTCCTAGAGCCAAGAAAAATTAAAAAAAAACAGCGTTAAAATGTGCATAAAATTAAAAAGAAAACCATTAAGGCATTGTTTTGTATAATACTCTAGAATTCTAGATACAGATAAACTTTTGTTTAAAACTAACTTTTTCATTAAATTACATTGTGTAACAAAAAGTTCATCTCAATCCTAACTGGCGACATCTGTTGAGCGGGAGATTATTTAGTCTCCATTAAAACATATTGATTTATTAATCGCGTCTTAAAATTGAAACAAATAAAAATCATTTGCTATTTTTGCATATTTTGCATTTAATAGTACACTCGTGTTTCCATTCTGTACTACATCGAAGTGACCATAATTGTTATTATTGTTATTTAAATATCTATCACACAATTTTTCAATCTACACGTTCTACTTTACTAATTTTTTGTTCTCGATAGTGTATTAATATTATGTTTATTTTTACATATTATTAAAAAAGAATATTAGTGCAAAACTTTTAACAAAATCTTATATTGCATGCAATGTGTTAACTCATCGTTTTAAACTTACATTAACTTATTAAAGCAGGTAGTAATAACAGCATTGTATGTACGCACAAATTTGTTAACAAGTAGCTTGCAATTCGAATAGCAAGTTCTCAAGTAATTTATTTGTAAAAAGTATTAAATTGTTGATTTTAGACTTTAATTATAATATTAGTCTCGGGAGAATTATTTTTTATTCCAGATTTACAAAACTATTAAATTTCATGTTTTAAAGAATTGTATTTAAATTAATATTTAAATTTTTAATGTTTTTTAATAAGCCAAAGCTAACATTCAATGTGAAAACTGGTTACTAATAATGTATTTTACCGATTACCATATTACCGTTTTAGGATGTAATGTCAACAATTGTACTGTTAATACTAGGCGATAACCACGATTGTCATAATGAGATCCTACATTTTAGTATGATAATATTTGTTAAAGACGTTTTAACATTTCTCAAGATACATCATAAAATAATCGCACATCGAAGCATGTTCCATGCTGGCTCATGAGTTATCTGTGGCTATTCGCAAAACATCCTGAAAATAATAATTTAAGCTCCTTTATGTGAATTTTATGTACCAGTATTTTAAAGTAAAAATGAAATAATGGGGAATGTGAGTGAAAGCTCTAGAATATGGTGCTTAGGTTCACTTTTTCTTAAACGCATTAATGGCCTTTTTAATGTAGTGTTTTATATATTGTGCTCAAAATTTTGGATCGCAAGGATTAGCTATAGGCAAACTTGCAAAATCTATTAGGTAATTCTTCATTACAGATGCCCGCATATCAGATTTCAAATTTTTTAAATATTTTTTTGGAGCATCGGCTCCCTAGCGCCATTTAAAAGTTAAATATCACATTAACACAACCGGCAGTCCTTTAGGTTAGCTTGAAGTATTTTTCACCGAAATTTTGAAAAGTAATGAACAGTTTATACGGTGTGCCATTTTTATTTGCTGGATCGATTTGCTAATGGGTTCGGTGGCAGTTGTAAATTTTGTTCAGTACCTATAGATTTGTAATGTATAAAAAGAAAAGGCCTTACTTTTAATGTATATTTAAAGGTAAACTGTAAAAAGTATATGAATGTAAGTATGTATAAATCAAATTCACATGGAATGTCGGGTATAAGTTATACATATTTTACATTAATTTAGAATTTTGTGCCAAGGAGGCGCTGGTGCCTTGAAAAACAACATTTTTACTACTGCAGTAAACATTGCGGTTCAAATTATTCTTCAAAAAGGTGCATAAAAAGTTATTGTAATAAATACGATATGTTGTTTAGATATAAGATGAAATACATAATGTTATATTGAATATTATATTCTTTGTTGTACTTAAGTATTTGGTAATCATTTATTGTGATTATATTAACATTCCGTCCTACGTATGTAATCAAAGTACTTAATTTTTTAGTCATTATTTGTAATCCTCAACACATTCATGTACCTAAGTGTTAATATAAAAATATACTTATTACAAATAAAGATATTTATTTTAATTCTCTGAATATTTTTATCCATAACATCATCACCATTACAGCTTCACAAGACCGTTGTTGAACATAGACCTCTCCCAGGAACTCTATAAAGCATGGTTCTGAGCCTGAATAATACATGTGGTTGATGATTCTCACATAAACTGCACAATTGTTTGTGGGGAAAGTTCAATAGTTTAAAAGTACTGAATTATTGGTTTTTCCCAGTGTGTTACCTTAATTTCTTGACGTACATGAATCCTTTAGGTACAGACATGTCACACAAACATTTTTTATATATTAATATACAACATGTAACAAAAACCCTGTGGTTCTCGTTAAGTGCGTTATCAGTCAGTATTCAAACGTAAAAAATAACTTTTTTTAAAACTTGAACAATAAAAAAATAATTTGCAAATTGTAAGTGGTTTTACTACCTCTGCATTATCCGGAGAATAAGAGGAGTGTGAAAGACCCCTCTTCACCGATGCTCGTGTCAGTTAGAGGTAATAAAACTACATACAATTTGCAAATTATTATTTCTTTAATTAAAATTAAATTTTTTAATGTTCAAGTTTTTTAAAAATAGTTATTTCCTTACGTTTGAATACTGACTTTGATAACGCACTTAAAGGGAACCACAGGGTTTTTGTTACACGTTGTATAGATTATATATAATATTTAAAATCTCCAAAGATGAATAATAAAATAACTTTGGTTATGGCCATTTATATTTATTGCACTAAGTAGTATCTGAATGAAAATCACAAAAGATAATGCCTAATGATATTATACAATAATAATATTTAAAATGTATCACAGACTGAAATGTTATTAAGGTATATTATCTTTAATAAAAATTGTAAGAAAATGAGATCGAAAAAAAACTGCAATAAAGCTAATGGAAGCAAAAAGTATATTCGTACCTTCTAAGTCATTAAAGCAAGTGTGGTAGGGCCAATATGATTGACAATCGATAAGATAGTTTCAAGATAAATATGATAGATTCGGACTCTTGAGGGCGAACTCTCGGTGAACCCAAGTAAAACATGGAAACATTTAGAAGCAAAATATAGAAGCATGGAAGCAACCCCACAAAATGACCCAATGCAAATTGAGCTGCAGTGGGCGTGCCAAACACATACATCTATAGGATTTTAGCCCGTAAGAGAATGAGATAGAATACATAAAGTATACAGTGTTTCCTATTATCTAGTTTCTATTTAAATATGTTTAATATAACTTTTAACTGTTAAAATAAATAAATTTATTAAATATGTAAATAACTTAGTCGTGTTTAGGCCATCAAGCGTCTATTTTACTTACCACCTTGAGGGTCAATCAGTTTTTGTTCGATAAAATTACTTTACCTCACTGACCTCTATATTATATACTAAAAATGTTTGTGCCGATTTGAAGCGACGCGCCGTCTTGAAGTGTATTGGGAACTAAATTTGACATAATATGCAAAAGACCGTTGTCTTGTTCAAAACGTCTCCAAGTGTTTTAAGAGGAAAATAGTTTATATTTTGCATGTTCGGTTATGTGCCATGTTAGTACTATAATAATAAGTATTTTAGTCACAATGAGAGTGTTCGTGATTTGTAAATCTCGTTACCAGGAGGGTAACATTTTACAACAATGAATTTACAGCCAATATTAAAATTTTTATACTATTTGATATATGCACTTAAAAATCGGTCACTTATCTTATTAAACGTAATTACTAACATGATTTGGCTACATATTACCGATCTTTCATAAACAATAAAATTCAATAGGGTTGTCGAGTTCTTTGTCGATAATACTTATCGATGTTTTTTCTACCCATATCTGTTTACAACTATGAAGTAGTTGACAACAGATAAATGTCAAATATTTATTAATTTACAGGTTTAACTCTATACTTGAACACTATACTAAAACTGTGACTAATAAGCATAAAACTTGTGAATTGGCGTTCGAAGCAATATGATTATGAAATCAATGATATGTGGTATGGTAGTTATTCCTTAATGTAATTTAAAGTTTATAAAATTCTAAATTGTTGTAATAGGCATTAAGTATATAATATTTTGGCAGCTGATGGATTTTCTATAGTACAAGGGCTAAATGAATGATTAACAATAAATTCAATACATAGTCCATTTTTTTCTACTCATTTAACATTTAAACATCTCAAATTAACCACATACTCAAGGGTGAATTCCGGAACAAAACCGTTAATTACGAAGAAAAATGTATATAGACTAACGAAGCGTTGATATAAGAGGTTTTAAGCTTGTGTCTAAGTCAAGTATTGTAACATTTATTTCTTGTATGACATTATATTAAAATGAAACAAATAAAATAGACATTACGAGTAGGCCTGGGTATAGAATTTTTATAGATATATTTTGTCACACTGTCCCATTTATTTTATTAGTTCTGTGGACGCTCACAACTGATATCAGCGCCAACATGGCGAAAATCAAATCACCCCATTATTCGCGGTATATAACCAGTCCACCATACTTCTTTATATAAAGGTCAGTGCTTTACCTATAGAATGAAGTACCGCCACCTAGCGCTATTTAAAAGCAATTTTCTGAAGATTTCACTTCTACCGCCTGTGAACTGCACACTTGTTATTTGGGGATATGTGCGTACTAAGTTATCATAGGTATACGAAAGCTTAAGTAAAGTACAGCATAGAGGAAATAGATATCTTTTGCAGCAAAAATATTAATTTAATATCACTTTTTCTTAAAAACTGTTAATAATTTTTAATTAAATTAAGTACCCTATAATTTTATTTTTTAAACGAAACATTGGAATTATTAGTCTTATTATTGATTAAAAAAGTAAGTAACGAACCCATTGTTGACTAATAAAATAGAAATTTGAAGCAATGGCGTAGTTACCGGGGCTAGGCGGGGCAGTACCCCGGGATCACCAAGCTCAAAGGGCCCTTCACAGCTTTATGTGACACAGGGCTCGCGGCCAATTAGGTATGTAAAAAGGGAAAGGCAATGAAGATGAGGATGATGTTGGTTTATTATTTAGTATTGTTACCAATCATCATGTCCCCTCGGTTGAGGTTTTTGAGCTATCTAACCGCTCTGACCCTCGCCTCTGACTGCTTAGCGCGTGTCGGTCGATGTTCTGGGCGGTGAGAACCGGCCAGGAACGCGGGTGTACGCGGTGTGTGCTGTACGGGTGCGACGCGCCCCAGCCTTTATCCTACTTGTGCTTGTCTCATATGGTGTGGGTGTAGTGTCTATGTTGGATATGCCTGCGACGTTTGGGTCGACGGAGTCGAGCAAGCGTGGTTGTTCTATAAGTACGTTACGTTTGGTGTCAGGACGCATCCACTTGCCTTCAGGTGAACTGTGTGCTCGTTTGTAACCCTTATTCTATAAAAATATATAACAATCTGTTCAGCGACGAAGTTTCAATGTACAAGTGTATTTGAAATTTTGTGTCATGTTGCTCACTTCATTCCCTTAAAGTAATACTTCCATGTTTTATTGGCGTTCACAGGTGCGACTGCAATTTATTATATATCTTAATTAATTAAGAAACATTTTCAGTATGAATATAAGAAACGACGACATAAAAATGTCTAAACGCCGGATAGTTTATTTTACATTCTTTACTAGCCGCAGAAGAAATAGTTGTGGAAATATCGTTTTAAATTTGAAAGAGTTGTATTGTTTAATTAGGAATGATAATACATTCATTGATGTTGAATGATATACATATAATTTGCAAATCTATACGCGCGCCACCTACTACAATTAATTGTACTTTGTCTATAACCTTCGCACAAGTGCAAGCAATAAGTTGACAAAGTTTTAGCGCAATCTGATTAACGGTATGGCAGCGCATAAACTACGAACAAACAAAAATTAATTTTAATATATTAAATTTAGTCTAGCTTAATAGAGTATAGACAGCAAATGATTTAAGTTTTCGCAATTGTGCTTCATCACGGATAACAATACAAGTTGGTACCTAACTTTGTTCTCAAGCCACAATGTGGCTGCCACACTACAATTATTATAATCACATAAATAACTGACATTTTGTTCAGTTTCTGTTGGAAAAAAAAATTTCACAAAAAAATATTATATTAATTTTGTTTTTGTTGGTAGAAATTTGTAAACATTATTTTATATGGTATAAATGACTTAGTAAACATAGTTTTAATTTTATATTCTTCTATTTTATTTTGTTTGTAGTTTTATTTAGCAATACTTGACAATATCAACATAAACTACATCAAATCAAATGAAATATTTATATAATTACGAGTTACTTAATCAATTTTACAATATTCACTTTCTGAGGTAACAATAATAAATAGGAACACTCTTCTATTTGGCATCAAACTTACACAAATGCAAATTGTCTACGAAGACTTTAGTAATTATAAAATTTAGGTTCTATAAATGAGTTCTGCTACTACTAACACTGCAGTAGTTGGAAAGAGATACTATCCCACCCGAGGACAAGAAGCAGAACTGCGAGACAGTTTGTCCGCTTCCGTCAGACCACAAGTCATTGATCTTCCGGCTGGAGCAGATTTTTACTAAACATGGGTTCTTTGGTAAGTATCTCAGCCGGAAGAGAGCAGACAACCGAGTGTCACCACTGTGGTAGCGACGTGGACACGGCGCAATATTACCTAGAGAATTTCTCGGCTTTAGCTAAGTTGCGTCGTGACCGCATTGCTATAGTGGACACGATCTTGTTCTTAGCCTTGATTAAGGACATGGTTGGATGCAAGAGGTTTGGTTAATTTACGACGGGCTATTTTCCGCAACTCCACGTCTAAACGCGCATTTTGCGTGTGGGATGCAAGAGGTTGTAAATCGCCGACTTCATCATGCAAATAGTTGGTGTCATGGAAGAAGGCTGGGAGAGGAAAAAACAGCAGATAATTCAATAAGCAGGAGAATAGGAACTGTCGAAGAGAATATCAAGCCGTCCTATAATACACTCCATAATACGGGACTTAGGCGGCGGACATGGTGGTTGTTCGTCACCCTGTACGTAATGCTTGAGGTAGCGCGTTTGTTCCCACGCATTCTGATATAAAAAAGGGATGAAGAACATCTCTCTCGAGATCAAGTCTCTTTTTACTTATTGAAAACTATATCTTATTTTTCTCTCATGCCATTTTTGCTAAAATGTCTTTCTTTTCAACAGGTATCTGTTGTTTTAAGTTTAAAGTTAGAGTTTAAAGTTTATTTTAATTTCATTCCTGATCATTCATCGGGTCAGAAACAAAAAATCCTCGGACGCTTATATTAAATTTACGCAATTACGCCAGACCAAATCTGGGGAATCCTGGACGGATGACAACTCTAACTTTTAATTTTAAGCTTAGTTTAATAATACTCAATTACTGAATTTATGATAAATTAAAAATAAGAAAACCAACGTTAAGAATTAAACAATCACATGCTTACGGAATATTAAAAACAAGAGGAAGTGACAAAGTTTATAACTTGTAGGAAAGAAATGTGTACCGAGAGTTGTGCAACATTTTATTAATTTGTTCGCGTGATTGGGTAATGGAAAATAATAGAGAAATGCTTTATATTTACTTGCCATCATCAGCTTGAGTACGAACCATGTTATTGTAAATAGAGATCATATTTCTTTTAATCTAGAAACTTTCCAGGGTTGACGAACAAATTTAACTATTTAACGTGAGATGTCGCAGTACCTAAACGCCGTGTTCAGTTTAAAAGCTTATCATAAGTTCTTTAAATGAGATAGCATTATATGTTATATCCAAAAAGAATCGAAGATTGATGTACAAATGTTGTATGTTAGTCGACGCTAGTTGTTGCAATAATTACACGCTATTATAATAACAATGCTCATCAGCTTTGTTTACTTTGCCGTACATTGCCTGCTACTAGGATGACATAATATTACAAGATAAACCTATCGATGTTTAGGGAGTAACTACATTTATTCAGCTCCATCCGCGTTTCGCTGGATGATTTTGGTTACACTTAGGGCTTATGCCCACGAGACGGTTTTTCGCCGTCAAACCGGGACTACGTCCGGTCGTCAGTATTGTATGAGACACTATGAACCCAAAAAACACGACGCCGGCGCTAGCGCCGGCTCACCGCGCAACCGGGCACGGTGCTCGTCACGTCTACGGCCGGTGCGCAGTGCTCTAGTGGAGTATGAGAGCGCATGTACACGAGACCGGATCTACGCCCGGCGCGTGCCGACTGCGGACGCGCAACGCAATAATCATGGTGGTCAACCACGAATTATTAATTAATTTGGTAGAAGAGACACCAGTGTTGTAGGATATTTGTATCTTCAAGTTTAAGTTTGGGTTCCAAAATATATAATATTTTGTTAAATTTTTCTTTTTTCATTCGAAAGTACTTATATACAAATTTCTCGTCATGTTTCATTAGTTGCTTCTGAATAAGCGTAGAATGCACCATAATCTTATCTTTCTGTTAACACGGGATGTACCCAATATCGTCTTTGTATTTTTATAACGTCTTTTTTTAGCTATTTATACATGTGCCACGCAATAATACATTTTCTCTTTTTAACACTCAACATTTTGTACGTCCACATTTCACAGAATAAAAAGGGCGTATGAAGGCTGCACCTCCATGAAACTGGGCCGTGTACAAACCGTCTTGTGTGCAAGCTCGGACAGTTTCTACCCGGCGCCGGCAAAAAACGGGCCGTGTTAAAACCGTTTCGTGGGCATAAGCCCTTATACAGTTCGGCTTCTATCAGCCGCCCACAGCATCGTAAGATTGTAAAAGGCCGTCAGAGCGTGCTATCTCCGCTGAAACGCTTCTATCTGCCGCGTGCAGCGGTGGATAACTGTGAAGCGATTATATACATGCTCACGGTGAACTACTTTCGTTTAGTATTTTGCACTCAACATGGACAGATCCATATGCGATATTATTGTCGTTACGCTTCTTTCAGTAGAAATAGAAAAACTGGACGTAATAACCGCAAACGACAATGGATCGACATCCCTTTGGAGAAATAGAAATTTAGTTAGTGAATCGCGACATTGATACCCAAAATTAAAAGAAAACAATATTAAATTTAAAGAGCATTTTCGCATGAATATTCAAAATTTTAACGAAATTGTCGAGCGACGGGTTACAAAAACAAAATACAAAGTAATTTCTATTTACACATTATCTCGTTGATTGCATGCGAAATGATTGCGAATCAAATGTTTCAACCAATGCAAAATCGTCGAGGACAGCCCGCGTACAGCGCTGAATGCGGTGGAACAGCGCTGAACTCTGGCGTTAGCGTGCGTATGATAGAAACACACTTGTCCTCATTTTATGCCTGTTTGCTGCGAAAGCTGAAAAGACGCGGAAAGCTGAAAGGATGCGTAAGCATCTCCATACAAAACTGGCGTTTTCTATGGACAAAAGCTGAATTGAGCTGAATAAGTGTAATTAGTCTCTGAATCGTTATTAAACTATGGAAATAAAATAAGTAACTAAACAAAATTAAAAAAATAAAATAAAAAACGTATTGAAAATTAGCGACCCGCCCCGGCTTCGAATGGGGGCCTTTTATCGAGCTGGGGGGGATATATATATATAGCCTAGATTCACTCCTGGCATCGCTCTCTATCTGTTCGTGAAGTTTTTATGATTTATGACAAAGGCGTGCAAATATACCTCCCCCCCCAGCTCGATAAAAGGCAGTTATTTCGATATATATAAAGTATCGACACGTCAGCTCGTGACGTTATAATGTGCTCATGTTAATATAGTGCAGATTTTTTAATTAAATCATGTCCTCAACTTGTTTACTATTAAATTTAATGCATGTTATCTTATTGCGACGTTCTCTTTAACATTATCATATAAATTTTCACTAACAACACCGAGATCAAACGCTGATTTCTCTTTAAAAATAGAGAATGCATGTGTTGCGCTCATTGCGCGTGTAGTGTAGTTAATAGAAGAAACATGTAGTGACGTTTATACATATTTATACACGCAAATATGTAAGAATTTTTAACACAGTAGTAATCATAGAAGGTGGTAATCTCGCTTTTTACATCGAGAACACAGACCACGTCTCTATTAAAACACACAGTTGAAAAAGGACTTGAGTATTATTGGGTAGCTGGAGGTGGCAGCATAGAAGCAAGCACTACTCCATCTTATTCCGTGGGTGTGTAACACTACGACGATACTAGAAATGTACAATATATTTCATTTAAAAAGAGATATATTTATTGATAAGATAATTTGAATTTTATATAGGTAGGTACTAAAAAGAATTTTCTGAATAACAATTTTAGGCTATCGACCATTATCATGAATTAATAATAAGTTATTTTTAATAAGTACCATATCAGCAACAATATAAAAGATATAACTGTATTATCAGCTTAATTAGAAACACAAAAAAGATAAGAAATAATAATTACAAATTATGACGAAATAAAAAATATGTAGCAACTAAGATTACTAAAATTTGAGCAAATGTTTTTTTTTAGAAATGTTAGGTAACATTTTATAATTGATAAAAATACGATTATTAGATATTTTGCTAATCACAATCTCTACGCAATTTTTTTGGAGATCCCTTTATGGTGTCTCCAGCCGGAAAAATACCTTTAAAAGAATGTCTCTGTTCTTTTACTTGGGATTCCTTATCTATGCTCATAATGATATCCCTGTTGCGTTTCAAACTTCTTTCACTTAAGTCGTCCTTAAGATCAATGGAAGATGCAAGAGATTCTAATGACGTAACGGTGGAATGTTCTTGTAAATTGTTGCGCAGAGAAAGGTCTAAGAATGCTCGATGTTCAGGATCATGAATATTTTGTGATGTAGACGTAGTTCCTGAAGCCGGTATATCTTCACTTGCAGCCAGTTTTATAAGCTCTCGCTGCGACTCCCGAGCCTCCATCAAGAATATGCTTTCCTGTTAGTGCCAATAACTTAACTCAAACAAAGCATAGTAAATGTGCTTATTATAAAAGAAAACTAGCTTTAAAATAAAGTGAATGCAAATGTAACTAAAATATCTAATTGTAATCAAAAAATATTAGAAAAAATGTGTATGTACCTTAACTTCTTTGGTTGTGTACTGATCTAGTTTGTCGTAAATCACAGCATGTAAACCCATCTCCTTGAGTTTTATGATGGTATTTTTATCATTATTATCATCACCCCAACAAAAAATTACTAGTCCGGCGTCGGTTACTAATTTCACCTAAAATGCAAAAATTGTACATTTAAAATGAGTTGTTTGCTGAAGATTGATAACGATGCATGTTTAGCACATTCTAACGATATGATAAGTACGTTAAAGACTGCATAATGCACATTATTAAGTAGGTACATTTTTGTCAGACCAAAGATGCGAGACGTCTGGCACTGGGATTGCCGATCCGCCAACCAAGCGTTACGATTGAGTCAAATCCTTCCCTACAGCGGAAAAGGTCCATGTCCAGTAGTGGACTTTAAAGAGCTATTAAGGAAGCACATTATTCTCGTCAAATAAACAATTTATTCGAGCGTATAATACGTACATCAATACGTAGGTCACACTGAGTTTTTAGAGAATGAAAAGTGACCAAAGAGGTTGCTCACACTGTAACTGTTTTGATCTCAATTGGATCGGAAAAATTACAAATTTATTTCATGGGCTTCCCCCATGTAGTCATGGTGCAAAAATTTATATCAACTACATGTCATTAGAAACATAATTAAAGTGTAACATAAACCAATTTTAACAATCGAGGTGTTTTTATAAAATCAAAGCTTCAAAGTAGCCTATTATGTATAGCCACTAGTGACGTGCCTATCTTGATTCTTCATCTTCTTTAGCGCACGTCCCACAATCATCCATTGCTGGACTTGAACCTCTCCCAAACTCTTAGATACGTTAGATACTAATTAGATTGTGGAAGTTAGAATTCTAGGTGTTTGGAATGGGAGCCCAGTTTCAAGCAGTTGTAAGTTTTTACTAGTTATTTGCTACCTTGTAGCTTTGGACTCAATGGAGAGGCATGCTGGTGATCCGAATCTGGTTAAAACCAATCTCAAAAGACTTAAACACAGGCGCAAAGTAGCCAGCATTTAGGTTTCTACAGGATACATTTTGGAAAATGTGCTCAAGAACTGCATAACTTAATTCCTCATTTTCCCTTCCCCCATCGGACAACCAGACGCTTGGCCAGTCTCCACCACTTCGTTGTCCACCTACCAGGCATTCGAAACAAAACGGTTAGCTTCGTCGTTCGTCATGCGTTCTACAAATGATTAGAATAATTTGCCAGGATCTATATTTTCATGCGATTGCATTGTGGGTATCTTCAAGGCAAGAGTGAATAGGTTTTTGTTAAGATAAGTCAGTGTGCTTTACCATCTTCAGCTATATTATCACTTACCATCAGGTAGGATAGTAGTCAAGTACTGGTTAAAATAGTTAAAAAAAACAAGGTATACTTAAAAAATCTAAAGCAAATAAACGACCCTGAAGTCTGTTTTGCTGAATTTATAATGTACGTATTTTCGCAATTCTCATTTTACATTCATGCATTCATTGGCCTCGGAGCAGATAAAAGTAAATTCACGTGACCGAACTAATAATAGTATCTAAGAGCGTAGAATTGCCAAGAACACAAAATAAGTCGCTGTTGAAAAACTCCCAAAGTACTAGTTTATCTTATTTTTAGCTTTTGATTAGTTTCATTATTCGTTTAAAGAATTTTAGTAGGTACATTTATTTTTCTATGAAATATATTTTAGCTGCATTGCGTACGTTACGTAGCTACTACCTACCTATCTACACATGGTTGTAGCATTAAACGTCAATTGTCTGCACGTGTAAAACAATGAAAGGTCACACAGTGGCCATGAAAGTATAAGCATCAAAATTAAATTGTAACGCAAATAGACAATAATAACAAAACACTGCTATTATATACATTTATAACATATAATTTAGCAATAAACGCGCTGAAAATGAGTTTCTTGGTATTTATTTTTAAAAAAAACCTGAAAAATTCGGATTTTTGAAAAAAGTCTTAATAGGTAGGTACCTACTGACTTTTGCTAAACTATTTCTCAGCTCGAACTTTTTCCGCCCTAACGAATGTTCCTGGTTTCTTTTCGTAAGTACTTATTTCTTAAACGTGTGTTCTCAGTGTTTTTCATAAACTTTTTTATAAGATTATTAACATATATACCTACAATTCAACTTGGTCTATAATGGTATATTATTAATTGATTACTTTCATTATGAAGGCGAATTATTTCGCTATAATTTTACTTCGACACATTTTAAAGCAATACACTCGGACCAACAAAGAAAAAGTAATAAAACGAAATATTTTCCTTCCTCCTTTGTTATTTACGTAACTTGTACGCGAAACTATAAAATATTTTACGACTATTGACTGCTGTTTTCTAAATTTTAACTTTCACAATAAATATATAATATTCTTCTATACGTGGTAGAGCCATGGTGAAGCTATATTAGTAATATAGTTATAGCACGAATGGGTAGGCTTGACCGGGGAAGGATCACGCTCTCACAGAATACCAGCGTCAAATAGCAGCTTAAACTGCTGTGCTTCGTATGGTGAGTGTAGAGAACCGGAGACCCTTTTTACTGGAAAAGAGGCATTCCATCTTGTCCTCACGGGTGACAACGCATCTGCATTTTGATTCGCAAACGAGGATTGATCTAGATGTCTTGGGCCACAGCAACCACTTACCATCAGATGGACTGTGTGCTCGTTTGTTACCCTATCCTGTAAAAAAATAACAATAAAATTCGTCGACTCCAGATGTACTTCTATCCTTTATTTGTATTATTGAGAATTTATATTTCTACTCTCATTGCTAGATGTAGGTCTTTTCAAAAACGGATATTGAAATTTTCACGTGGAAGTCGTAAGAGCTATAACATTATATTATGGACGAGCAAACCTACTTTTCTAAAAGAATAAACTATCGTAAGTGATAGGTATGGGCGTTGAATCAACGTTGGCGATAGGGTGGCCTCCTATTACCAGCCTTTTAGTGCCAATTTAAAATTCGCGCTTTAATATTATTATTTAAAGCACAACATAAACACTTGTTTAAACTTGAACGCACATTTATCAGCACCACACGCGTCGTACGCGCCGCATTTATTGATGGCCTTGCACATTAGCACATACGCGCCGTACGCAAATCTTTAGTATTGCCAACAACTTTTGCAGTTTTTTCTAACCACTGGTGTGAAACGGTACAGTGACATTGATCGCTCGGATCGCTATGGAAAAAAATCTTGTAATAGCCTGCTTATTGGCGGAGGAAGAAGAAAATATAATTCGAAGAAAATTCTGGATTCACAATATTAATTTAAAAAGGCAGTTGTATGGAGAACATTATACGTTATATAAAGAAGTATTACGAGGGCGGCACTGAAAATTTCGGGAATCAAGGAAGTGGCACAACATTACTATTTAAAAATGTATTTATTGCTTTTCGAAGTATTCTCCGCGAAATTTGACACATTTTTCCATACGATGGAACCAATCATTGAAGCAACCATTCCATTCGGAAGTTGGGGTCTCCAAAATGGACGTTTTGTAGGCGTCCACAGCTTCTTCAGGTGATGAAAATCTCTGCCCACGCAATTTATTCTTTATTTTAGGGAAAGTATAGAAATCATTAGGGCTTAGGTCGGGGCTGTACGGCGGATGGTCTAATAATTCTATGTTTTCTTGCTCTAAAAACTCTTTTGTTCTGTGTGCGGTGTGAGAACTCGCATTGTCGTGATGGAGGATGATGCGGCGGTTGCAGTTCTCTTTACGGAGTTCAGAAACGACCTGTGGCAAACAAATGCTAGCATACCATTCTGCATTAACCGTTCTTTGTCCCTCAAGAGGAATAGTCGTAACATGGCCGGTTTTGGAGACAAACGTGGTCACCATTTTTTTTGCAACTGACGCACCAAGTAACGTGAGCCGCTTTTTGCTCTTCACAGAGCGAATGCGGTATCCATCGGGAAAACAACTTTTTTACACCTGATTGTTCATGCAAGATTATTAGTATTTGACTCATGCCAATGTCTAAAGTTGCTTGAATTTCGCGGTATGTAACATGTCGATCTTCCTCAATCAGCTTACGCACAGCATCAACGTTTTCTTGGGTGACTGCAGTTTTTGGACGACCTTGACGGGGATCATCACTGAGCTTGACACGTCCACGTTGAAATTCAGCAAACCAGCGATAAATTGTGGTATTGGATGGGGCTTCATCACCAAATGCAGAAATCATACGGTCAACACACTGTTTTTGTGTTAAACCACTTCGAAAGTCATAATAAATCATCGCTCTTGAATTTTCTCGAGTCAATTCCATTTTCTCAACGACTAAACAAGTTTGACAAAACCTTGTGACAAGACCGAGAATCTTTATTTTAAATAAATAAATGGTATTAGATTTTTAAAACCAAGGACTTTTCAATTAAAAAGATTTTAATATGACAGGAACAGTGGAAATATTCCATTCCCGATACTTTTAGTGCAGCCTATGTAGATGCTGATAAACGATATTTATTCTGTCTTCTTGATGTTTTGTCTGACGACTCATTTTTGCCTACACATTAAAAGTAAATACTCCTGAAATTAAGTAAAAATATATTTGGAAACATGTCTTATTCTACTGTACCACCAGAAAAATACTAGCCACTGTAAACAATATTTCATTTTTTTACAACTATTGAAAAAAACTGTAACAACATTAGGAGGGTAGTCGAAACCACCAGTTTAGTGGGAAATCCACAAAGTTACCTACCGCATTTTATAAAAATGGCACGCACGGTGCGGCTGAAATGTGCGAGGTTTCATATGATTTTATACAAAGAATTCTAAATTCGGCACGTACGGCGCGTGCGATGCGTACGGTGCTGACAAATGTGCGTTCACCTTAAGTCGATATGTTATTTATCTAACAATGTCATAAACATTAATTTACAATTATATTATTTACACTTTACTGTGTTTTGGTTTTAAGAAGTTAGATCTTTCTTTTAACACTAAACAATTAATTAAAGCAAATTATGATAAAAAATTATATGCGTCACTTATCGACACTTATCTACAATAAAAGTTATTATGTAAGCCCAAGGAGTACCTTCCGGGTTCTACGAGTCAAGTATTTATATATAATAAAAAAAATATCTAACCTGTGTAGGATCTCTGAGCAAGTCTTCTGTATGAACAACTATTCCTAAAATATCAGAACTAATAGCATTCTGAACAGCAGCAGGAATATTTAAACATCGGGGATCCCTGTATGGCTGATACTTGTTAGTGATACCCTAGAACATTAAATCAAAATCTTTTAAAATACGTTTTAATAATAATAATACATGCAAACAACAGTTCTAGCATTTATTCATCAGTTAAATATGTTTACAAGCTTTTATTTAACTTGCAATGTTTGTATGTTTGTTTGGGTAAAATCTTGCAACTGAATTTTAAAGCAGTTATCCTCAACCGATTGAAGTAAAATTTTGCATACACCTTTAATTTGGATGACAATGCATGGTAAGCTAAGTGACGTCATTCTAAATTCAATATAGCTGAGCGCCTAAGATGGTGGACTAGTTATTTTTATACACTTCCTGGTGGGTATCAAATGAAAGGATTTGCTGAGAAGAATTCGAAAAATAAAATGACGTCACCACGTCCCACATGGCGAACGACCCAAGATGGCGGACTAGTTATTTTTGCTTATGCACTCCCATAATATGTTTATCAAATGAATTTTCTTCTTTTAGAGCATTTAAATAAAAACTTGTCTTTAAAAATGTTTTCATACCATTAATTTATTATATAAAGAATTTAAGCTAAAATAATGTGTTTATTTTATATTGCTAATAATTACTTACAACAGTCAAAAACATAACTGGATATTTATTCTGTTTTTGGCGAACCATGGTACAAATATCAGGATTGAAACATGAAAACACAATGCGCCGTTCACCCGCATGTTTTAAAACAACTTCCAATATCTGCACAGATATAAAATGTAAAATAATAATAAAAGTAATAACAAAATCATTAACATAATAAAGAAAATAATACAATGGCAAAGAATAATACACTGGCTTACAAGGTGACCGTCACACCATGCTGTGAAGTGCCGACTGAAATTAACTAACGTTTCTTTGCGAAGAGGTTAATTCCAATGCCTCGAGAAGCCTTTTAGAATAAGGGGTGAAAGCGTGTAGACGGCAGTGCTTCCCGATACCACCCGCAATATTCACCGGTTTCTTTTCCTTTCCCCCTTTACCTAGGTCGTTTTCAAAACGACCTAGACGGCTCACGTCTGGTTGGGATCTCATTTTTTATTTAGTAAATATTTTTATACACATTTCATTTTCCCGTGTGGGTGCGGTGTGAGAGAAACAAACAAAAGGCGTTGTGGAAAATACCTAATGACATCCGATAGAGGAAAGTAAAACTATCTCTTTACGCCAGGCATAAAATATCCCGACTAGTGATAGGAGTAGAGTCAAAGGTGTAACATCTTTATTCTGTGATGTTAGTGTTGTTATCCTATTTGGCTTATACAACTTCATCTGTAAGCTTGAAAGGCCGCGAGCTAGTGCAACATCTGGTACTGTGATTGTCAATCCGCCTGCTAGGCAGTCACAATTTTTTATTTTAAAGTTGGTAAAAAATTACTTCGTGTACATCCGCTCGATAAAATAAAATGATGTGTCTCACCTAGTTTAAAGAGCACATCCCGCCCTTCCTCAATTTATCGAGCGGATGTACGCGAAGTGTTTTTTTTTCTTTACCAACTTTAATATAATGAACTTCCGCAACGTAACAACGCCTGTTTCTATTAATTATTTTTTATTTATTCAAACCCATTGCTTGACTACAATCAAACCTGGTGGAAAGTGGTAATGAAGCACTAGATAGTGGATCGCAATGTCTTAGCGTATCAAAAGTCTATTCATTATTGCCTCGAAGATGTCCAAATTGAAATCGGACGGAAAAACACTTTTTCCACTCCTTTGCTGTACGCATTACGAGAGACGAAACAAATAGTTTGGTTCGAATGCGTGAAATATCGACAACAAAGGGGTAAAGATCCGCTGATCAGCCGTTTGTCTACGCACAGCCTCCGAAATGAATCTTATAGAATATCGAGAGGCTGGTTACTCTGCGCCTTTATCGGGGTTGACAAAATTGGTTTAAAACAAATAAAGGCACCTTGCGGCTGCTTTGATTGGACTTAATGAACATCCCATAGTTGAGGTTCCGAAAAATCTCAACCCCTAATAACTAAAGGCAGTCAAGATGATAGACCCCGGAAAGATACACCCTGGAAAGTAGAAATCATGGTGAGGGGGCTTCTTTTGGCGTCGGAGAGACACGCTTGCGTTTTGTAAGTCGTTAAATCTCACAAGATTAGCATCTCCTCATTCGGCGCGCTTAACCATAGCTTCTCTTTCGAACTGAATTTGATCCAGACTAACCCGAATATTCGGCTAATATGCTCTTCACAACTATGCTGTTGACTGCATACCCATAGATACCGGGCATACGTAGATCATTAAATATACAGCAGGAAGAGGGTTTCGGAGAGAATAAATCTCTTAGGAACTCCGGCGCTTGTCGCCATAGGATTGGACGAACAGCCCTTGACGACGACTTAGAGACTGTTCACTCAAAAAGTCCTTAATCCTGTCAATTAGGGCAGGATTAAGGACTTTTTCCTGTACCGTTCCGGCATCTCAAACCCTGTCAAAAGCCTTTGAGACATCTAAGAGAACAGCATGTGCTCCTCCATTGTTCCGAGGGCCTCGCATATAATATGCGAGTGTACACTATAAGTTCCCCGGGGTAACAACGAGGTAACAACAGGATTTTAGTTCGCTAAAATCCTGTTTCGAAGCCCGTACCAGAGGTCACTGAAGAGATCAATTCATTCTACGTATGTATTACAGTCCTAAAGAAGAGTTGGAACAAGCGCGTCGAGAAAGAACTCACTTGTCAAGCTGTGTACAAGCTTTTAGAACTATCACTAGTATACCATCTGGTCCACTAACTTTGTTCATGTCTAGACTCTGCAAGGTTTTTAAGAGGAGGAGTTTGTTTTATTGCTGAACAATAACTCTTATGGGACTTTTATGATTTAGCAATGTACTTTTACGCACAGATAAAGAAGAACTTCTGTGGGTGTTTTACAAATTGTAAATAATGTATTTCAAATGGTAAAAAATAAAATGTATCTTTAGGTTATGCTCTTACCAGGTAAAGACTAATTCACGCTATAATAGAAGAGGCCCATGGCATGGCAATGATAATGATTATATCTAATACACAACAGGGTTTCATTTGTATATATTAGTAAGTATAGTACATGCTACATATTTGTGTATATCAAATTGTGGGCGCTACTTCAAAACAAAACCAATAGTGATATGATTTTTCATAAAGTTCATATTTACACAGGTAAAATGATTTCATAACAATTTAATAAAAATTGTTCAAATTTTTGTGTAAAATTGTGAAATATTTGTAATTTTTAAATAAAATAGGGGTCATTGTAGAAGCGTGCTCGTCGCCACCCCTGCCAGCCTTTTTCAGGACTGCAATTCTACACAGCTGCGCACCCATGCCAACGAGGGTTAGGGCGTCCCCCCAAGGCGACGCACACCAACTCGTCCCCGTTGGTGTGGAATGCAGCGCGCAAAGCGGCGATGGGGACCGCCACCCGTCACGCACAGCCCGACACGGCGGAAGGTGGAGGACAGAGTGCAGAGTTGGCACGTGGAATGTTAGAGGAGGCATGAGTAATAAGACGAATGAGTTGATTGAAATAATGAAAGAAAGAGAATTAGATGCCGGAGACCAAACGGAAGGGCAGTGGTACTGAAGAGGTCCCTGGCGGGGCGTTAGCTCTATAGTCCGGAGTCCCAGAGAGCGAGAGCGCCTGCCAGGGAGTGGGGGTGATGCTGTCGTCTCGGTTGATCGATGTTATGACTGAATATAAGGTTGTGAACTCAAGACTTCTCTGGGTTCGCTTTAAATTGGGACTGACGAAGTTATTCCTTTTGGCTGTTTATGCGCCGGTAGCTTCGTCGTCCAGGGCTGAGCTGGAGGAGTTTTGGGAGAATGTAAGAGAAGTTCTAGATTTGGTTAGGGGAGACGAAAGAATTGTTGTATGTGGTGATTTGAATGGATGGGTTGGTACAGCTCGACCAGGGTACGAGTCGGTGCTTGGAAAGTTTAGCGATAAAAGGGTTAATGATGCTGGCAAGCTTTATGCAACTAGCTGTATGCAAGGAAAAGGGTCTTCTTGTGACAAACACTATGTTTAATCACAAGAAAATCCATATGTATACTAGAGAAAGAAAGAATGAGAGAAGTATGATCGATTTATTCCTGGTGGATGACCGACTGCTAAAATAGGTGATGGATACGCGAGTGTTCAGGGGTGCTGACCTGGGAACGGATCACTATCTAGTGATTACTAGATTTAGGGGTCTGTTCGCGGGTTGGCGCTACCGGACGGCAGTAACAGAACCACAATCGGTCTGTCGCATCCGAAGCTGGAAACTTCAGGAAGCGGATACTAGGGACAAATATCATGCGAGGGTAGCCGAAAAGCTTGACACCATCAATGGTAGAAAAGAATGTGTTGAAAGAACATGGCAGAACCTTAGGGATGGAATGGTAAGTGCAGCGGAAGAAGTGTGTGGAACGATAAAAAGAGGTAGTAGTAAAAGAAGAGATGCATGGTGGAATGATGAAGTGAAAGAAGCTGTAAAGAAGAAGAAGAAAGCATGGTTAGACTAGTTGGCCTCTAGTAATGATAAGGATATGAGAGAGAAGATGAAAGAAAGATATAAGCTGCAGAAAGTTCACACGAAAGCATTGATTGAGGAAGTGCGTGAAAGGTGTAGAATGGAAGCGGACGAAAGGTTGTCGCACAACTTTAAGGAGAACTCCAAACTCTTCTGGAAAGAGGTTGGAAGGACCCGAAGTGGTGCGACGGCCTTAAGAATGAACAAAGTGCTTTCGAGAAACAATGACGTCCTCTCAGAAAAATCGGACGTCATGCAGCGATGGAGCGAATTTTATAGAGAAATGTATGCGTGTGATGATCTTAGTGAGGGATCCGGGGGTAACGCCGTGACTGGTACGCCAGACCCGGACCTCGATGACACTGAGGTCATCAGTATAAAGAGATTGAACGTGCGATTCGAAGTTTGAAATGTGGTAAGGCTGCGGGACTAGACAGAGTTACTGCTGAAATGGTCAAGTATGGTGGGCCTCATGTCTGGGACAGCTTTCATCTGCTGTGTAATTTGTGCTGGCGGACGGGGGATGTCCCGGATGATTGGCGATCCGCAGTCATTGTGCCTTTATATAAAGGTAAAGGTTCATATTTTGACTGCGGGTGCTATCGGGCGATCAGCTTGACCAGTTTAGCAAGTAAAGTTTACTCGAAAGTTTTCACACGTAGAATGCAAGAGAAATCGGAAAGATTTCTATGGGAGGCACAATGCGGATTTAGACCTGGAAGAGGATGCACGGATCAAATGTTTTCTCCCCGCATGATCACGGAAAAGCTTGTGGCTGCTAACCAGAAGATTTTCTGTGCTTTTGTGGATCTTGAGAAAGCATTTGATAAGGTTGTAAGGAAGAAAATGTGGGAACTGTTGCCGGGGTATGGCATGGATGGTCGATTGCTAAGGGCTGTGCAGTCACTTTACTGTGACTGTAAAGCCTCTGTGCGGGTAGGGCATGACCTGTCACCCATGTTTAGCGTCCAAACGGGCGTAAAACAGGGTTGTGTCATGTCTTCCTGGCTGTTCATACTGTATCTCGACAGCTGTTTACAGAAGCTGAAAGATAGCTGTTTGGGTGTGAAATTGGGTGACATTAAAGTAATTTGTCTGCTGTATGTTGATGATGCAGTGCTTATTGCACCATCAGAGGCAGAACTGCAGGCATTAGTCACGTGTATGAAAGAGGAATGTGAAGTTAAAGGTCTCCGTTTGAATGCTAATAAAACAAAGGTTCTGGTATTTGAAAGGGACGAAGAGAGAACGAAGTGTGAAATATGGGTAAATCAGGAATGTCTAGAACAGGAAAGCCGGGATGGAAGATGTGATTTAGATGTGGACAGGCGTGTCGTTGCCGGGAACAAGGTCAATGGTGCCCTGACTGCGTTAGTCAAAAGGCAAGGCGTAGTGAAGAGTGCACGCCTTGCAATACTTAACGCAGTGTTGGTACCGACTTTGTTATATGGCAGCGAAACCTGGGTATGCCAAAAAAGCATAAAAGCAAGTTGAATGCAGTGGAAATGCGATCTCTTCGTAAAATGTGCGGCGTTACCATGGCCGACCGAAAGCGAAACGAAGAGATTCGCAATATGGCATGTTTGAAAGATGACATTATCACAAAAATTGATAAGGGCGTGCTTCGATGGTTTGGGCACGTTGAGCGAATGAGTGAAGACCGAATGGTGAAGAAAATATATAGCGTGAAAGTTAATATTAAAAGGTGTCGAGGTAGACCGAGACTAACTTTCGAAGACCATGTGAGCAAATTGCTCGAAGAGGGGAGGGTCAAGAGTACTCGGATACATAGACGTGCATGTATGAAGAAGATAATGAATCTGAAAGAAGCGAAAGAGGTATGTAAGGATCGTGACACTTGGCGATCTGTTCTCTCTGGCTACCCCGTCAGGGATTGTGCGTGAAGATAATTAGTAAAAAAAAATAGAGCATAACCCATTAAAAATGCTTAGAAGTTTTAAATAAGATTTTTCTAAACTATCTGTTCTGTTCCTTCCTTGACATTGTATTTTCGGACTTGTACAAGTAAATAATAATGTAACATCTTAGTCTCAAAATCAAAGGAATAAAAAGTTACCTTGTCTACATAAACATTCATATCAAATGGATTGTTCAGCTCAAATGTACCATCATTAAGCTCCATTGTCCATTTTAATTCAATGTTGAATCCCACATGTGAGTCAATGCTTCTCAGAGTGTCTTCTAATGTTGGAAAGGGTTGATGTTCTTCTAAATCTTCATCATAAAATAGGATTTCATGGTTCCGACCTTCAACTAAATGGTACACCTATACCAAACATTTAAAAATATTTTACTACACTAAAAGTACTTTAAAGTAGGGTAGAGTTAAGGAGGACAGTCTTACATACACATTGTTTCTTAATTTAAAATTATAAAGATAGCACCTAAAATATGATTCTGGCAGAATTGAACAGGGAAATATCAACATATTATAAATTCACATAAAATATAAAATAATACCCTGCTTTTATTGATTGTGATACTGCACCTGGACAGTTCACACCAACCTTAATGATATAGTAGCACCAATCCAATCAGTAACCTTTTACTATGGACCTTTATTTTTTGTAAGACTAGCATGGACATGGGGTCCGACAGACTCTTACATTGTTTAGGGTTATTTGATATTATTTGTGCAAATAAATAAATTAAAAAGAATTCAGAATGGATACATGGATTATAACTAATAGGATTTTAAATAGATATGAGAAACATTTACTACAAAATAGAAATAATTTCAATTTAAAAAATCAAGAAAAGCACTATTCAGTGTTAATTGGCACTGAGATCACTTAAATTCTATTAACTAATAATTTATTCTAAAAATCAAATATTTTTTTCGTAGTCTAATAAATTTTCAATTAAAAAAACAACAATATTCATTCTGAATAGCAAACAAAAAAAAAACTGACAGAGGGTCAATTACCCTTTAATTATTGGCATGCTTTACTCAAGAGGTTTGAGAATTACAGACATATTTGGTGGCTATTATTCACAGGTGAACAGGCAATTTGTAACAGTGAAAGTTTTTGACATAAAGCGAAAATGGTGGAGAGGAGTAGACAGTTATAAACTGTGTGAAGAATGGAGATTGAGAAAATGAGTATCACTACACAATTGGAATCTTTCTTTAAGATAAAGGGGTGAGGAAGAATTTTTAAGATCTGAAAACAGAGTGAACAGTATTCGGAAATCCTTATGCTGGCATATACCGTAAAATGGGGTGAATAGAAATTGCAGGGTGAATAGACACAAGCCTGGTTATTTGATAAAGTTGTCTCTAGGTCGTTTAACGTAAGTTGTTTAACGTCTGTTTATTACTACTATTTACTATTTGCTAACATTTTCCCTTTATTTTGGTAACCTTTAAATTAGTGTCAATTTTGATAACAGTAAAGAAAAGGGTGGTTATTATAAACGTGTGAGTACAAGTGGTTTTATGCTGTGTAAAACTTTTAGTTAAACATCAAGTTCTGCAGTGTTTCCTTGTTGCAAATTCTTTTAGAGAGTTGAGTTTCTCATCTATTATTAATACAAAGATGAATAACAATATTGAACGATTTTATTCTTTTAAATAGTAAAATCAGGATACTGGTATTTTTTCTCAAATACGAGGTTAATAGATATGACTGAGGGGTGAATAAAACGCCTTTGGGGTTAATAGAAACGAAGAAAGGGGTGAATAGATAAGAATGAGGGGTTATTAAAAAAGTAAAAGGGGTTAAAAGAAACATGATTTTCAGGGTTGTCAAAAACTATTTGCACCATTTACTTACTACGTAAATTAATTTAAGTAGCTAATTTGCAACTAAAATTAAAAAAAAAACTTTTAAACCATATTAAAGGTATTTAAAAGTCTTCTAGTATGAATGTTAAATTTTGATATTTGTTATACATTAAAATTCCAAATACTTGAGGATTTACCATTACACCAGATAGAAGTTCCTGCAGTAAATATACTTAGTGTGCTCATATGATTTAGTTCTATCTAGTACTTAAATATATCATTCATTATATTTGTATTTTATTGTTTAACAAAGAAGCTCAGTATATGAGTTAACAAAGTATCTAAGCAGTGCGGAATAGGTGTGACACGAGTTATCAGCTTCAAGTTCCGATATTATGTCAATTTACATTTATGTTTAGTGCTTACATAATTTTATAAATAAGTAACAGTGATTTTTAATCTAGACTTGTTACCTACAACTTAAAATAACCAATGGTTATTAATGAAAACATGTAGTATTATAATTAGTGTTATATAGTTTAACAAACTTTGAAACATTTTTTATTTTCATTATTTAAAAAAAATGTTCAAAACTGTAAGCAGTGGCTTATTAATTAATCTAATGGCTTTATGTCGGGAATGCTTATGCTGCAAAGCAGTTAAATTACATTACTCTGATATTTTTAAGGTATATAATATGGAATTGTGTATATATCACATTTATTAACTAATTATTTTTTATAATGACAATTTTGATGTAGTTATGTTATTCTCTATTCACCCCTATGTCGTATCTATTAACCCAGGGTTATATAGAAACAGACTTCTTTTTTCTTAAATACAACAAATTTGCATGTTTTTACTCATTTGAAGCATTAGTATTCGATAAACTACAACAAGACTCACAACATTAAAGTGTTTTATTATCAACTTATATACAATATATGTAAGAAAAACAGTGTAGAAGATGAAAGTTGTGTCTATTCACCCCTTTTTACGGTAGTTAATCACTAACTTTTAATAGACACTTTCAGTTCAAGCCCTAATGTGATATAGTCCTCTTTAACTTTTCCCTCCATATATTACATTATAACCAGGATGACAAATCAAGAAAACATTATGTTCTACCTACATTATACAATGTTATACCTTAAGTTTCTGCAGATGCTCCAAAGTTAAGTCCTTCACAGGTAATTCTAGCATCTCTGCAAAATCAACTTCCCTTTTTCTTTTCATTGAAATACAAACATGAAAGTCATGATATATAACTGGAATCATGTCTTTACTTAGCTGAACATCAAATTCTAGTAAGTCAGCACCACTGGCTGCAGCTTTTTTTAGAGAAGCTATTGTATTTTCACGAATAGCATTTCCTCTGAAAATAGTTTTATCATAGAACACATTCAAGATAATATTATATAATATTAAACATTCTTCAGAAAGTAGGAATAATGATTTCTATGATGCACAATGACTTGTTACAATAAATGTCATCACTGGTTTTGGTGGTGGTTTCAGTTAATTTTCTTTTATTTTCAATTGTAAAATTATTTAGCATTTATGTGAAAGTAAGGTAAAGTTAAATTGGCTTCCAAATTTAAGCCATATTTTTATCACCATATTATACTATACAGTGATTCAAATATGAGGACAAGTTTGCTGACAATAATCCATGGAAAAGAAAACATTTTAGAATCTGAAAACACTAGATATAATAAGTTAAAGATAAATGAAAGATAATATTTTAAGGTTTAGCCATTACTTACTCTTTGGTTTTGAAACTGGCTCCAAGACCTCGATGTCCGACTTCTAAACCTGTCCAAGTTGGGTCCCAATGCTTAGCATAGGAAACTTTTAAGTCGCATATTTTTTCTTTCATGGGATGTATAATTAAATATTCAAAATTCACGGTACCCAGAGGCCTATGTTTAACATTGCAAGTCACTGGTAACTCTAAGACTCCTTCAGATGGCTTAAACATATTTGGTAAGACATATGTATAGCCAACATGATATGGAGGATCATCCATAGCAGCATGGCTACTATATGAATAAAAATCTATAAGATATGCTAATAACTTGTGGTCAGGAGCATAGACATTTATCAGAAGTATGTCATTAGTCTTATATTCTGTTCCAAATTGTTCTTGAGGTTGTAATTCACAAATCTTAGGGTCATTGTTAAAAGTAGACACTTCTACATTTACACCTATTGGAACTTCTACATCCGTTGTATCATTACTTTGGGAATCTTCAAGATGTGCTTCAACTCCAAAAGATAACTTCACTGGTGATACTTTTATTTTCATTATTCTACTTGAGAGACGGCTCTTCAGTTTCAAAGGATTGTTAATAAATTTAAATTGGACTAATGTCTGAGTTGTAAGCCAACCCCTTATAATTCTTTGTTTACCATCATATTCACCAAAGACATCGGTAACAGATTGTTGCATGTTTTCTCTAATGACTCTAGGATGGATGTTTGCTTCCCATCTTTGCACAATTAAATCTTTAGACTCTTCATTAACTAGACATATGGCGTAACGATAAAATACGTCGCAGGTGTTTGGTATTATTATTTGTTTACTCCACAGATCAGACCCATCATGCTGTTCAAGAGGAACAACTTTTGTGTAATCCCACTCACCAAGTTCCAACGTACTTCCTGATATGAAAACCTTTTCCTTTGGGCCGATATTTGAAACCAAAACCGTAAATAGCCATTCTTGCGACAGAACTTCACGTTTTTCACTTTGTTGTGCAGCTGACATTTTTCTAAAAATTTTATTTACCTTATGGTCTTGCAAGAAAAACCAACGTTGCATTACCAAAAGTGAATAATAACAAATTGACTAAGCACTAATAAAAAAGCACAGAGAAAAAAAAATACGTCTAATAGTAAAAATATCACCTAAATCAATAGAAAATGAGACAATCATTTTAAAAAATTGTTATAACACCACAATCCATGAATATTACTAGCATGCTACATATATATTTATCTATGAATATTACAAACTATAATTATATATTATAGCTTGCTACATATTTATTTATCTATTTTACAAATAGAACAGAATATGATAAAAGGGCCAATCACATTCGGAAATTTAGAAATGTCAAAGAGTGCGATTAGTGCGACTTATATAAAGGTACTCTGTGGTGCGACTGCGAGTGCGAAGTGCGAACCCTGTACCTGTATAGGACAGTTACTATACTCTTTGTGCGAACCCGAATCGCGAACCTCTCGCTAGAGAGTAGTATGTTCTTTGATCGCGAATTTGCGATTCATATAGGAGGAACGATAACATAGAGATATATACCTATGGAGAGGGCATATTCCACTATAGAAATAATAGTTATACAAATATCTATAATATCGACACACACTTGTCAAAGACAGTTTTGTCTCTTTTTAACAAAGCAGTAGTTGCAATAGAAAAGAGAGACATCTACAATTTATAAACTGCTTATTTTTGTAATACTTTCGTGAGACGTCATTAGCTCATCCATGTGTGACTGCGCCGCCATGTTAAGCGCCAAGTTTTTAGGTAGATCTGCTGTCAAACTGTCAAAAAAGCAGTGAAATAGTGTCGTACACTCTTATCTATTTATGGTGTCGATAGAAATTATTTTAATTAATTAATTTTGTTCAGAAATGAATCTATACAAATAAATAAAATTAAAGGGTCTGTTTGTAATGTCAAAATTACAGCTTTTTACTAAATGCATATGACAGTATATACGATATATACGATCTGATTCGGAGATAAGCCGGAACAAACAGACAGACAGACAGACGGACAGACAGACAGACTGACAAAAATTTAAAAAATTGTATTTTTGTTATTAGTATCGTATGTACTTTCATATATATTTAGTAAAAAGCTTTAATTTTGACATTACAAACAAACACTTCAATTTTATTTATATGTATAGATGTATAGATAATAATAATAGTTTATAAATCCTGGATATCATATTTCATCCACCGTTACATGATCATGCCAGATTTTCGAATTGTAAATGAACGAAATTAATGTACCTGCGAAAATAACAATATTTTTCATTTAAAATACAATAATATACAATACAATACAAACACTCATGCCTGTCACCCAGAGGGGTAGGCAGAGACTACGGACTTCCATTTGGCACGATACTGACACACCTCTCTCGCCTCCTTTACATCCATATATTTACGCATACACGCTCGTCGGTTAAGGGTACTCCTAATCTGGCCCATTTTCAATGTATCGCCGATTTGGTCGATGAATCTTCGTCTAGGACGTCCCTTCCCGACTTTGCCGTTCACTTTTGAAACATAAATTTGCTTTGTCACTCTTTCCTCGTTCATTCTTTCTACGTGACCAAACCATCGAAGCATTCCTTTTTTAATCCTAGTCACAACGTCATCTTGCAAACCACACTTTTCCCTTATCACCCTATTTCCCACCCTGTCATTCAGATTCAGCCCTAGCATACTCCGTAATGACCGCATTTCTACAGCCTTTATTCTACTCTCTTGCTTCTTCTGCCATACCCAACTTTCACTACCATACATTAAAGTAGGGACTAACACAGCATTATGAATTGCCATACGTGCCTTCTTTGACACATTCTGACTCTTCATAATAGCGTGTAAAGCCCCATTAACTCTATTTCCTGCGTTCACTCGTCGTTCTATATCCTTATCATATCTACCATCCCTGCTAAATAAACATCCCAAATATACAAACTCATCCACTTGCTCAATCAACTCCCCTTCTATTCTTATTTCACATAATGTTTTACTTTCTTCTCTTTCAAAAACCATCACTTTCGTCTTACTTGCGTTCACTTTCATACCCCTTTCTTTTAATGACCAGTTCATTAAATTAACCATAATTTGCAACTCGGCCGCCGACGATGCAAATATGACTTGATCATCGGCGTACAAAAGGCATTTGACGAATAAGTCACTCATTTAAAATCTGAATAAAAATATTAAATATGATATCCGGCAGGACCGAACATACTTATACTTACCCTTTGTGATCAATTAGGTGCAGAACGTTCCTATATACCAAATAATAATAAATAAGTATTAAATTTCAAAGCAGTTTATTTAATTTTTACTCAACTAATCATTATATTAAAAATACTATAATATGAGATTACAATATGGATACAAGGATATCCATCCCATCTCCACACATTTGTTTACTGTAAAATATTATTGTACAGTAAACAAAGATATTTGGTATACAAGAAAAAATATTCATTTTCCCACTAATCTGTCAATATTCATTTTTATTGTGTGCGTTATAACTTTTTAACTTTGTTCACAATGATATAAAACAAAACGTGTGTGTGTACTTATGTACGCACGTAAAAAGTTGTACTTTTTAGCGTAACAAAACGAAAATAACTAAAATAAAATACGTTTTATACATTCATATATATTTGAACAACTACCTCGAATTTAGTTATCAGTTCTCACGAAAACTTAACAATTGACAGACAATTACCAATTGAAGTTGTAAAAAATTCACTCTCATAATTTTTCTAAAACGCGCCAAAAGAAATATTACTTCAAAACTTGAGTAAGCACTGAACAGAACATTGTTTAAAACAAGTTGCAAGTTAGCTGCCTGCATACTTAACTCATTGTTTAACTGTGTACCTAACACAAAAAATCTGTAACAGAGTGTGCATTGCATAAGTGTACATACTCGTATGGGGTGAAGCCTCGTGAAGCAGCTCAAGCGAAATTTAAGGGATAGCAATCCAAAACTAATTTAAAAACTCAACAATATCCATTGCTTCGTGTGATTGAAAAATCATTTTGATCGACAACAATAACCATGCAATGGATGTTGTTAAACAGTCAAATTAAAAGGCTATGGATTTAATTTCTTTGATTATATGAAATAAGAACAAACTCATATTAGTAAAATATCGATATTAACTACCCATATTGCTGAGTTACAACCCTATAAAAGGCGGCCATTTTATGCGCCAGATTTGTTTAGGTATAAAAAAATTATAAAAATTTATAATTAATGTCACAGGCGACACATGTGAGTCTTCTGATGAAGAGGCGTAGATTGAGGATTGACTAGATAAAGCATTCGCGTATGCTTTTGAGATAGAAATAGGCGCGAGGTACTTTCACTGGGTTACCAGATATTGTCCCATTTCCCCCGTTATGGGTTTATTTATATTCACAGCACTTACATTCATACAAAAAACTTAATTGTTACCATAAAAAAATGTTCTTTTATAATTCAGGTGATTAATTCATTTCTCTTGAAAATCATTCTGTGACTAAAAAATACGGGCGGAAACGGCGTAAAAACAGAATCATCATTTTGTATTCAACGGCGAAACGACGATTTTACTGGACATTCAATAAACTCTTTGGATTTCGACGGCACTAAGTGAAGACGCTACTATCACAAAGTGTGATATTGCTAATATATAACAATATGTTATGTATATACTTAAATATTAATTAAGGATAAAAATATTAAATAATAAACAAAAATTTCCTCGTGTCGAGTTTTGTTTTTACAAAAAAAAATCAATAATGTTTTAACATACCATTCCATCACAAGTTCAGTGCTGAATACAGACCTCCCGAAAGGAAAGGCTGTCCACTTAGGTTTTGTAGTACAAAACACGGTAAAGAGGCTACTCCCTCGATTTCTTGCATGTTTTGCTAAGTTAGTGTCTTGTGTGCGGCAAGTTGTGGCGTACAAGAGAATTTGTCTGTATACGGAATGATATTACCCCGCGTCGTAAGCAATAATGCAAGATGGGGATAGGGCAGCAGCACTTTCCCGATGAAAACTTAAAATAATAAATAACTGCGGTGGCCAACCAGCATAACGCATATTTTCACGCAGGCGTGGCAACTATGGTAAAAGTCATCCTATGAGTATATCTAGGGAAGGCCTTTTTAGGTGACTTACTTATGGTTAGGTGGCTTAATCATGTTACCTAATGGTTAAGGTGGTAAAATGTTTTAGTTAATATACGTTGTAAAGCATCAACAAAGGGTTTGTTTTTGTAATATGTTAGTATATAAAATAAAAACGAATGTTTTATAATATCCTATTTTAATTTACCATGCAGTGTAAGATTATCTGCTACCTCATATCATTCCATGGGTGGTGTATGAGGCGACATAGAGAAACATCAAAGAAGATAAACAGCAGCATCTTCCTGATAACAGCTAAATAAAAAAAAAAACAGTGGTTGACAACCCGCTTTCCAAGCGTTGAAACTAAGTCAAATAACTATAATCATGTTTATGTTCAACAGTAGACTTTTGATAGACTGTAAAGATATATATTCTATTCAAATGAATGTATATAGAAATATAAAAAGGAAAAAGAACTAAATTTTGTGTACTTACACAACATTAAGAAATATTAACAATGTTACATTAAATAAAACAAATTAAAACACATATATTAAATATAATTCAATAACATTAAAATAAACATACGATTATTTATAAATTTTTCATCACATTAATAAACAAATTTAACAAAATTTTTGTCTTCTTTCTAGAGCATTCCCTGTAATTCTTGGTTTGAGCAGCTTTAGAATTTCTCAAAAATATGCATTTGTAAATTTGATTTATACTTTACATGGCAGAAATTCTTGGGTGCTGGTTGTTAGAATCGGATTAGAAGGGTATATATATATATATATATATAATACATTTTAATGGTATAAATAATAAGGTACAACTCCTAAATTATACTTAGATAGGTAATACTTATCTCTTGTGAAAAAGATCTTTATTACATTATTTATGACAATTAAATAGAAATTATCATAATTATTACATTTATTTCTTAATTTATTTACACATTATTGTTTATAAAACCTTTATAAAAGGGATTAAGGGTGGACTAAATGTCCCATTGGTAGGCATTCCCAGTCAGTTTTACAATTATTATTGCATAATAAATTATTCATTTGTATATTTAGGTCAGGACTTTAAATTATTTATTTATTTCTTTTATTTAAATCTTTATTTGCAGAAAACATGGTAGTACAGATAAAGTTCCAACATTTGTAGATGAGGACTCATGTTTAATCAATCCATCTATAAGTAAATATTATGTCATTGTCATGCAACCAAATTATTACAACTCTTAATAATACAGAATGTCAGCATTTGAAAATAAAATAAGCAATGCTAGTCAGTTTTTAATACATACAGAACAATGTCAAAAATCATAACAACTAAGAAGGTCAAACTTATATCACTTATGGAGAAACAACAAGATACAACAAGAAATTATAACATTTAAAAAAATATCTTAATTATATTATAAATTACATAAGTTAAGTATATTTAGTCCACCTAAAACAATGAGGCTCATAATGTTTTATAGCATATACTGCTAAGTTTTGTTGGTTACCTATAATTACTACCAGTAGCGAATATCCAACAGTTATGGATAGCTGATTCCTTAGAAAAGCTGTGAAATAATATATTTAAAAGAAATTAATATATTAAATATATAGTACACTTTTATATCAAGGCATTTAACCAAAAAAAATATCAAGAATGGGTATCTGTGCATAATTACAATACCTATAACAATTAATACAATATCAATTGATTTAATTAAATAGCAAGTATATGTAAATGTAATGATAATATTACTCATACCAAACATTTAAAAAAATTATGTACATATTAAGTTTATGTACTTAATGTAATGTTTATGTACTTGAATCCAAACATGTTTTCAGGTTGATACTTACATAATATTATTTGTGACATCTATGTAATATGGAAAATGATTGAAGAGTTGTAGGGCAATAAGGAGTTTCCTTTAAAGCTGAACATAAAAGTGTATGTATATGTATAACATTATGTGATTCATATTTATGGACATAACTACTAATCACAATAACAATTATTATTGAACAATGCGAAAACATTATTGTACTCGCTGATATCCCTAAAGTTTCTATAATCCTACCAAATCAAAAAGTACACGTTTGTTATGACTTTAAGCTTTCGAATGACCGTTCAAATTAAGGAGCATTATCATGAAGAATTTACAATTTGGGAGTCCAAATATTTGACAAAATACATCACAAAGTTCATTAAACACATGAAATGTTACACTTTATATTCAAAACAATAGATATTAATCAGTACAAGTAGCAAATGTAAGCACAAAACAAACTTACCGATGAAAGGTTATATTATCAATTTTTCGTTGACTGATGCTGTTGCATCCTAAAATGCTACAACTTACCATCTTTTTAACCTTACCTAATAACTAAAACCCACAAACAACACTAAATTCAATTAGCTGTTTGCTTATAATATCAATATTATTCACAAGAGCTTGACATCGTTAATGTCAAATAAAGGAGGGAAAACAATCAAAAACGCATACCTAGAAAAAGACAAGAAATATAGATTTGCTTCTCCCTTACTCTTATGTCTAACTATATACGTGCATTCCTTTCACACGCTGATGACGTCACGGAATGTTTAGTCTATAAGATACAAAGTCTATGTGAAGAGGCTAGCATGGATTCTGATGAAGATGTGCGAATGGAAGGCGTTGACCAAATTTACAAATAGATCTAGGTATTCAATAAAAGATTTACAAGGTTTCCATGGACTTTTGATTTCGTTCTTTATAATAAATATTTTTAAAATACCTTTTTCGAAAAATTCATTATAGACAAAATATCAGTGTTCATTAATCATAATAATAGTCATTTCTAACACGCATATAATATCTTCATCTATAATTATGTAAAAAAATTGAAAGTTAAATTTGACCAACTTTTAGGTTTTCGATGGAGCGGAAATTTTGCATATACGTTAAGTTTAGATGAAAATAAGTGACGGCATTCTAAATCCTATATGGCGGACTCCCAAAGATGGAGGACTAGTTATTTTTTGTGCATTCCCATGATATGGGTATCAAATAAAAGGGTTTGCTGAGAAGAATACCAAAAATAAAAGTGAAGCGTGTTTTTAGTTTTTTTCTCAAACTCGCTCGCATAAATTAAACGTTTTCAAATGTTATTTTAAGGAATAATTTATATTAACTTAAATATTACAAATATTACCATACAAACTTGTGTAGTGTAGTATCAAACTTATGTGAGTTACAATCAAGAAATATATTTATTATGCGAATTTTAATCAATATATATATACGGTTTTAAATTTATTAGATCTTTATAAGTTTAAGCTGAACATTACAGTTTTTTTTAACTGAGCTTTGGTAATCAATTTGGTCATTTATATAATTTGATATAATTATATAAATCTAGTAATAACATTCATCATCATCATCATTACAGCCCTTCACAAGTCCACTGCTGAACATAGGCCTCCCCCAAAGAATGCCACAAAGCACGGTCCTGAGCCACCTGCATCCATCGACTTCCTGCATATCTTTCCAGGTCGTCACTCCATCTAGTGGGGGGACGCCCTACACTTCACCTGCCAGTACGAGGCTGCCACTCGAGAACCTTTCTTCCCCATCGGTTGTCGGTTCTTCGAGCTATATGGCGGCCCATTGCCACTTCAGCTTACTAATCCGTTGGGCTATGTCAGTCACTCTGGGTCTACTGCGGATATCCTCATTTCTGAGTTTATCACGCAGAGAAACTCCAAGCATAGCCCTCTCCATAGCTCGCTGAGCGACCTTGAGCTTCCTCATCCGGCCAGCAGTGAGGGACCACGTCTCAGTTCCGTATGTCATCACTGGCAACACGCACTGGGTGTACAGTCTCGTTTTCAAGGTTTGAGGTACACCTGACGAGAAGATGTGCCGTAATTTCCCGAACACTGTCCAACCGAGTTGAATCCGTCGATTGACCTCTCGGTCGAAGTTGGACTTACCTAGTCGGACTATTTGTCCCAGGTAAACATACTCGTCAAAAACTTCGAGCTTAGTGTTCCCAACAACTGCCGGCATAGGTGTGACATGGACATTAAACATGATCTTTGTTTTGTCCATGTTCATCTTAAGACCTATCCGTTGGGAAACACTATTGAGGTCATTGAGCATAGTGCTTAGGTCCTCCAGCGATTCTGCCATAAGGACTATATCGTCGGTAAATCGACGGTAAGTGATGTACTCGCCATTGATGTTGATACCGTATCCTTTCCAGTCCAGAAGCTTGAAAACGTCTTCCAATGCAGCGGTGAAGAGTTTCGGGGATATGACGTCACCCTGTCTTACACCTCTCTGCAATTGGATAGGTTTCGTACTCTGGTTCTGTACTCGGATAGCCATCGTAGCCCTACTGTACAAGCACTTCAACACTTCGATATACCGACAGTCAACTTGGCATCGCTGAAGGGACTGGAGCACCGCCCAAATTTCGACGGAATCAAAGGCTTTCTCATAGTCCACATACGCCAGACATAGTGGCAAATTGTACTCCTCGGACTTCTGTACAATTTGCCGAAGGGTATGTATGTGGTCTATGGTGCTAAAGCCTTTTCGGAAACCGGCTTGTTCGGGGGGGAAGTCGTCAAGTCTGCGCGCGAGACGATTCGTAATGACTCTCGAAAACAGCACGTAGACGCGGCTCAGAAGGGAAATTGGTCTGTAGTTCTTCAAGAGAGCGTTGTTGCCTTTCTTGAAGAACAAGACCACCGCACTTCTGCTTCACGCCTCCGGTGTAATGCCATCATGGAGGACGGAATTAAAGAGCTTCTGAAGGACTTCAAGTACCGGTTTTCCACTCGCTTTCAGAAGCTCTGCTGTAATTCCATCCTCGCCTGGAGCCTTGCCGTTTTTAAGGTGCTGGAGAGCTATTCTAATCTTGCTCAGACTGACGTCCTGGATATCATCGGAATAATGTCGGATAAGACTCGCTCATGGATCGTTACTGACACTTGCGTGCGGCTCCAACGATGACGTGTACAGCTGCCCATAGAACCTCTCAATCTCACTCGAAATCTCAGGTGCCCCGGAAATGATGCTGCCATATTCGGTCTTCAGCTTTGACAGTTGGCTCTTTCTGGCAGACAGATCTCTGGCAAAGACTTTGGAGCCTTGGTTCCGCTCGATCGCTTCTTCAATACGAGCTGTATTGAAGTTGCGTAAGTCCCACCGCATGCATTTGGAGATCTGTCTGTTCAGTTGCCTGTATGCTGTCAAATCTGTTGAAGAATGTAGCTTCATCTCCCGTCTAACAGCCATGAGATTAAGAGTGTGATCGGAGAGTTTTTGTGTTCTTCTGCGGTGGGTCTTGCAGAACTTAGCTCCGACCGTATGGACAGTTTCCACGAGCTTGTCATTCAAATCGTCCACTTCATTGCAGTCTTCTAGGCACTGAAAACGGTTTTGTAACTCGAGCTGAAAGGTTTCGGGAGTTTGGATTAGAGCACGAGGGGGACGGAGCGTTGACTTCATTAGACGAGACCTCTTCAACTTAACGTTTAGGTTCAGTGTGCCTCTAACTATTCGATGATCGCTGCCGGTTTTCACCCTCGCGATCACTGAGACATCACTGAACAGTGGTCGTCTGGTCGTCATAATGAAGTCAATCTCATTTTTTGTCGAACCGTCGGGGCTCGACCAGCTCCACTTCCTGTGGGGCCGCTTCTGGAAGAAAGAGTTCATCATAAAGAGTCCCTCTTTCTCCATGAAGTGGGCCAGCTGCTGGCCCCTTGGGTTCCGTTGCCCTATTCTAAATTCACTTTCAGCTCACCGTTCTATCTTGTGGCTAGTTTTGCATTGAAGTCTCCCATTAACACCGTATATTGGGTTTTGGAGGAATGCATGGCTCTAGAGATATCCTCATACATTTCCTCCACCTCCTCATCGGGGTGTGCCGAGGTTGGTGCGTAAACCTGTATGACCTTCAGCGAATACCGTTTGGTGATTCTGAGTATAAGGTACGCAACCCTCGTCGACACACTCTCAATCTTTACAACGTTGTTAACGAGAGACTTGTGGACGATAAATCCGACACCTCCTTGGGACAGATAGTCGCCCTCCCGGTAATAGAGCAAGTTGCCGGATTCGAGGATTACCGTTTCCTCCCCCTCTCTTCAGACTTCGGATAATCCTATAATATCCCAGCGTAACTTGTCTATCTCTTCTTCCAGCTCCACAATCTTCTCGTCAGTCCTCAGGGTACGTGCGTTGTATGTTGCCAGGTCGAGTCGTCGTAGGTGGCAACCGAACCTCCAACGGAGATTCTTAGCACCTACTGCCCCGGCGTTACCATGGTCGCCACCGTAGCCAGGAATAGCGGGGCCGCCGGGGACTGGGGGCCGTCTCTTCGTAACTGCCGTCTCTTCGTAACTTCGTACTAGTAATAACATTAAATGAAGGAAAAAAATATTAGTTAAGCTGCTAACATTAAGTACGCCATCAGTCGCGCGCAGAGTTATCTTCAGTTATCTTGCGCGCACTTTAGTCACGCTAATTCTGTAGGTATGCCCAGTCCATATACTTCTAAGTCAGTGAACGATAATGACCTCGTTCTGTCAGCTGTCATCACAGACTAATATTATGATGCTTACGCATGCTGTCATTGCACTAGTACCTATTATAGTAGATACGTACTTCTTATTAGTAATCATTTTTGGCTCTAATCAAAGCATTGATATCATGGACACATAAAAATTGATATACAAAAAACCCTCTAAGACGTTTTTGTTTCCACTTTATACGAGTCTTAATATTTTCAATTCTATTGAAGTTGTAATTATTTTTATATCTTAAAAAATTGATAAGAGTCCTAAGAATATTTTAAATGCCTACATAAATCCTTGTCCTATATTATAGGGGAAAGCAGCAGTGATGATGATTATGATGATGATGACTACTAAGACAATGATTCTGAAATAAGTGCAATAGTAGATTCAGGTTAAAACTTTTTCGCTTATGGTTCTTTTGTAAATAAATATAATTACAATATAGTGTATAAATATTATTGCAATATCTGTTTTGCTCACCTTACCTCAAAGAGTATATTAACTGTCCTATACAGGAATGGTATGTGAAAATAAGGTGCCCTACCTATATAACTGATTTTAATTGTGGAATTGAGCAGTGATGCAAAAGCGAAACATAAAAAAATCGGTAAATATGCCAGCTAAAAATCGGGAGAAACCGGGAGATTTTTATTTACATCCATCGGTTTAGAAATGTATCATAAAACAGGTTTATTTAGATGTCTTTCCTTCTCGTTCTTGTCTTCGTTTCAATTTTTTTGCGGTCATCTTTATAATTTAAACTAAATTTTAATAATTACATATTTTTGCAATAAGCTTTATCTTTAGTTAACACCTGAAGTATAGAATAAAACAAGGGTATTTTAAAATAATAGAATACAACAATTTATTTAATTTATTACAATAATTTGTTTATTTATTATAATCTATACAATAACCAAACTTAATAAATAAAAATAACATTTATCATTAATTTTCGTCTTCATACCACTTACTAGCTATTTTTGTAAATATTTTCTCATCTATATTAAAATTGTAGTAACTTTTATTATTTTCACCTATAGGTACATATCATCTTAGGTTGTACCGCTAAAGTTTTGGCGCTTTTGATGTGAAGTTGAGAAGCAGCATGCCTTTTAACTGCATCGAAACTTTTCCTTCTACTTCTACATTTTAGTCGTAATTGCCATTATCTTTTATAATTTTCCGAGTATTCTCCAGCACTAGTAATTGGTTGATTATCAGAGACATTATCGGATTTGGACATCATAAATCTCCGCTAGGAGTAAAGTATTCTGTGATCATAAAGCACAACAGTTCACAACACAACAGAAGAAGGCACGCAATTAGTGAATGCAATTCTATGAACGAACAACAACAACACATTTATTTATTATTTATTTACAAATAAATAATCAATAAAGATTTACAAAACAGTTTAATTATTTATTCGACGACTTTTGCGGCGGACAAACTAGGTATATTATGTGGGATTTTCATAGGTGCCTACTGTTACTCGTATTACCTAGATACCTACAACCTACAATACAACAAAATGTCACAAAACGTCGCCGCGTCGTGGTCACAAAATTGTAAACTTTAGGTAGGTACGTCAGTACTAAGAAAACAATCTTGATGGGTCACTTGACAAAGTCTCGGATTGGGGGCGACTAAATCTAGTCCAGTTTAATCCTCAGAAGACACAAGTTTGCGCGTTTACCGCCAAAAAGAACCCCTTTGTCGTATCTCCTCAGTTTCAAGGCACTCCCCTTCTTGCCTCAGCCAGTATCGGTATCCTCGGAGTCGACATATCGAGTGACGTGCAGTTTCGTGGTCACTTGGAAGAGAAGGCCAAATTGGCCTCTAAAAAGCTTGGCGTGCTCAGCAGAGCGGGACAGTATTTCATGCCGGCACACCGCCTGCAACTTTACAAGGCGCAGGTTCGGCCTCACATGGAATATTGTTCCTATCTCTAGGCAGGGGCTCCCCAGTGCCAGCTCCTTCCACTTGACCGCATAAAGCGCAGAGCGGCTCGAATCGTCGACGACCGAGTCCTTTGCGATCGGCTCGATTCATTGGCACTGCGAAGAGATGTTGCATCCCTTTGCATTTTCTTTCGCATCTACCATGGGGAGTGCTCTGAGGAATTGTTCGAATTAATCCCAGCCGCCAAATTTCCGCACATCGCGGCAGAACTCCCGATACCATCCACACCATCTGGATGATTGGCGATCCACCACTGTGCGATTTAGAAGATGTTTTCTTCCTCGCACGACCTCCTTGTGGAATCGATTACCATCAGCGATTTTTCCGGACCGATACGACTTAGGTACCTTCAAGAAAAGAGCGTACTCCTTTTTAAAAGGCCGGCAACGCATCTGCAATTCCCTCCCTGGTGTTGCAGTTGTTCATGGGCGGCGGTAGTCACTTACCATGAGGTGAGCCGCATGCTCGTTTGCCCCCTGTCCTATAAAAAAAAAACTTTAGTTCGTACGGATAAATATGACATGCCTAATAATAACGCTCATAAATCACTTAAATATTCAATTTTTTTTGTCAAAAAATGCCTAATTGTGGCTTATATATAAGAAATAGACATATGGTATCGCGGACTTTTTTTTAGACGGAGTAAAGATCTATATTTTTTCTAGAACATTGTATTTACGTATCGCAAACCATAACACCAGCGTACGCGGATAAGTCATTTTGGGAGCGCTTTTTCTTCTGACTTGCTTAACAAATATAGGCTAGCTGAGATATATAGCCTAATGCTAGATAACCTATACTATTCCACATGAATCTGGTTATAATATCCAAAAAGATTTTTCAAATCGGACTGGTAGTTCCAGTAATTAGCACGTTTAAACAAACAAAAAAAAACTCCTTCGCTTTATTATATTAATAGTATAGATAGATGCATCGTGTTCGTGTAACTTCGTTTTTGTTCGAACGCCGTACGAACAAGACGTGCGTGAAGACTAGTGTCGATCTGCTCATCACTGATACCATCTCTGTCGGGCACGATGCCAGGTGAGACAGCGTGCTTTTTGGGAACGCCCACCAGTGAGTTCAAGCCCGCGACTTGTGCCACCTTAAGCCTAGAAAGGCTCAACGAATTATATAAAGTGAACGAGCTCCTCTACATGAGTGGAGTCACAATAGAAGCCTGGCAAGGACGAGTAGGCCCAGTACAATGCCACCGTTGTCAGGCTTTTCTTGACAGACTGTTTTCATCCAATGACATGCGTCCGTTGCGCGGGGGAACACGCCGCGAACGAATGCCCGAGGGGTAGGGACGAAGAACCTACATGCGCCAACTGCGCCAAAAACCATACGGCCAACGATCGCCGATGTCCGGTTTTGAGGAGGATCGCACGGAAGCAAGGAATCACACTTCCGGGCCTGCTTCCGGAAGCTCCAAAGCGGATTCCATAGAGTCGCCCGAGAACCGTTGAAATCAACGAAGAGGAGTGGGCAACTATAAGAGGGAAGATGAAAGGCAGACAGGCCACCCACCACCCCCCGCAACCGCAACAAATGGAGATAGTAGAACCGTCAGAAACTAGAGCAACTACCGGAGCGACTCTCCGGCCGGCCGCTAACGACGCTACAGAGCGTCTGGCTCCAAAAAAGAAAAAGCGGGATAGAAGGAAGAAGAGCAACACTCAACAACCTCCTCAAACCGTCACCTCAACCCCTACCCCAGCGGTTACGATAGCCTCCAAGACGCAGGTTACCGCCAAGTAAACAAGGACCACCATAGGTAGTGCACCAGAAAGGGCTCCACCTGAACATAGAGCCCGCTCTACGACTAGAGCGCGCTCTACTATAAGAAGAGAAACCCAAGCCCAGCCGAGACCAGAGCCATTTAAAACATCTAGAATACCACCAACTAACTTGGAAAGTGCTACCGCCATACACAGATTGGTTGGCATAGCCATAGAAGTCGGCACACAGGTCCTGGCCGACATCCGAGCCGAGACCGACCCCATAACAGCCATAATGAGGGCGCAGCTACTGGCTCAGCATTACGGAGGCGAGTAACCTGCACCTACTATACTGGAATCCAGACGGGATACAACAGAAGATCCATGAACTCCGCACAGTCGCCCAGCAACAGGACATACAGGTGATCTTGCTGGGAGAGACAAAATTAAGGCCATCGACGCATCTTAAGCTGCCAATTTACAGGAGGGACGAGGTCAATCCTCAAGGGACCGCCTATAGGGTCACGGCGGTTCTAGTGAGGAGAGACATCGTTCATCAAGAACTCGACCTACCAACATATGAAACGATGCGCTCTATTATGGATCGAAGTGGACTATATGAATTTAATTACTACGCTAGGGGACTGCTCAAAGAAAAGATGGTTCTGTAGAACTATACTGTATTCAACTATTTACAAATGTGGCACTAATAAACTATATACAGAGGGGAGTCTTCTGGATTTCTCTTGAGGTTTCTTCTCTTGAGGTTTTTTCTCTTGTGGTTTCTTCTAGGGCCGCTTCCGAAATGAACAATTCACAGACCAAAACGCCCTTCTTATATCCCGCAAGAGAGCGTCTCGGTTTGTGAATATCGTCGTAAGGCGATGCCGCGCGCTGATTGGTCGGCGACATCGCGTGATCTGCTGCCGGTGTGCGGGGTGCGCGTGGCGCAACGGGGTGTGAAGGGGCGACGGGGCGGCGGCCTTCTTCGCTGTCCGCTATATCATCCCCCCGGCGTAGTCTAAGCTTCCCTCGGGAGGACGGCGATCTTCTTGACGGGCCGCCGCAGCACTCCGCCCTTGGTCCTGACCTCGACGTTGCGCACCACGCCGTCTGGTCCAGGAAATGTCTTCGTCACGATACCCCGCGGCCACACATTTCTTGGCAGGTTGCTGTCCGTAACCACCACGAGGTCCTCTTCTTGAATTTGGCGCTGCTGAGCATCTCGGGAGTCCCCGCGCACAACCAGCGTCAGCAGGTATTCTTTCACCCAGCGCCTCCAGTACTCGTCGGCGAGTCCCTGCGCGGCTCTCCATGCCCGACGATCCATGGGTGTGCACGGCGCGGTGACTGGTAGGCCCGATGGTCCCAACAGTAGGAAGTGGTTGGGTGTCAGCGCCTCTTCATCGTTGATGTCGACCGGTACGTGCATCAACGGTCGAATATTTACTGTGTTCTCTGCCTCTGTCAGGAGCGTTGCCAACGTCTCCTCACGTGGACTTTTCTGATGTAGAGTGGTTTCGAGTGCGGTTTTCACTGAGCGTACGAGACGCTCCCATGCGCCTCACTGGTTAGGCGCACCCGGTGCGATGAATTTCCATTCGATTCGCCGAGTCAGCGCGTAATCCTTTAGCTGCGGTTCCCACTCTTCCATCGCCCGTTGCAGTTCTGTATTTGCCCCATGAAAGTTGGTGCCATTGTCGGAGTAAATGACCCGTGGCCACCCACGCCTAGCCGCCATGCGCCGCAATGCCGATATCGCCGAGTCCGCGGTCAGAGAGTAAACTATTTCTAAATGCACTGCGCGCGTCGTTAGGCACGTGAATAGTGCCACCCACCGTTTTTCGTGCCGTCGTCCTATCGTAACTGTCAGAGGCCCGAAATAATCGATTCCGGTGTACGTGAATGGTCGCGCAAACGCCCCTAACCGTTCGGGTGGTAAGTCCCCTGTAACCGCAGGCCGTGGTGTCGCTTTCCGTACTCTGCACCGTAGGCATCTCCGCTCCGCTTCTCGTACGGTAGGTCGTAATCGGAGGATATGAAACCTAGTGCGTAGATCGTTCACCACTCTCTCTCTGTTGGCGTGGCTTGCTTCCTGATGCACCTTCTCCACAAGCAGCTTTACGAATTGGTGGCGTCCGTTCAATATGATGGGTCTCTTCATTTGACCGTCTACGTCGGCTGCGTCGATCCTTCCCCTGACTCGTAGCACTCCCTCTTCCAATATGGGGTCGAGCTTCCTCAGTGCGCTGCCGGTGGCCAAATTCCTTCCCCGCTGAAGGCGGCTGATGTCTTCAGCGAAGCTTTCACGTTGCCTATGTTTTATCCACATCCGCTCTGCCTTCTGGATGTGCTGCAATGTCAATCCTTGTGCCTTTCCTCGTGCCGTATCGACGAACTGTAGTATTCGTGCTGTGGCTCTGATCAATTTCTCGTAGGCAGAAAATCGCTCTATGTCTGGCAGGTGTGGAGCGTCCTGGGTGTCGCTCTGGTGCGCCACGATTTCCTCCAACTCTTCATCATCATAATATGTCGACAGCGCGCCCCTCATCCCGTCGCGGCCTAGTCTTTAGCGAGATACCTATGGAATCTATCTCATACTGCCGTTTGAGGAGTTCCGTTAGCTCCTCGTCCTGACTGGCAAAGGTTCGGATGTCCCTATCTAACCGTCCGCTAGTGCTCGCTACGTGTAATACGGTCTCGCCGTCTTCCCTACACGTTAACCGTGGCACGGTTCCCTGAATTACCCACCCTAGTAACGTACGTGCAGCTATGGCCTGATGAGAGACTTCTCAAATTACGGGTAATTATTAAATGCCAATTGTCGGCGCCTAATAATAATCTCGGCTTCGCGTCGTCGTAACACACCGAACTCGGTAAGTCACGTAAGTGCTTCAACCGTAAGCACTCCCTACTCACAGACTGCGAGCCTATCTTTAAATCTGCTATCGTTCGCGCGCTTATATTATACATCTCGCTGCGCGTCTTGCCACGTATCCCTATATTAACTAACCTACTATAAGCCTCGCGTTGACTATTACTCACGCCTCTAATATTGAGTGGCTTTACCGGTCCTTCCGCTCCTAACTCGTGAGCTAAGTCGTCGTCGATTAACGATATAGTAGACTAGTAGTAGTAGTCAAGTTGCGCATACGTATTAACTTCCTTGCCGCGCGGTCCGCGCACGGTTATGGGGCACACTTTCAATAGTACGGACGCACTACTACTAACACTCGACGCGACGAGCACGGTTTCATCCGGTTTAACCGACGCTTCAGGCGTGCGGGCCTTGCGGGTGTGAAGGAGAGCGTGGTGGGGGGCGTTGCAGCCGTCGACGCCGCACTTCCTAGCTTTGCAAAGTATGCGTCGGTGTTTGCTGTTTAAGCACTTAAAGGACACTCCATCTTCCCTTACCCACTTCCACCGGTCGTCCAAGCCCATTTGCTCTAGCTTCCTACATTTGGCGATAGGGTGTTCACTTTGCTTTAGAACTAATAACTAAATGGGGATCAAATGCTAAATTATCGTTTGGTCCTAACAAAACACAAGCTATAGCCTTTACTAAAAAATCCGAAAAATGCATTATAAAAATAGAAAATCATACACTTAGCTTTGACAGTAAGATTAAATTACTAGGCGTCATAATAGATAAAAAAGTTAATTTCACACAACATGTAGAATATATAATCGATCGAGCACAAAAAATATATCGAAAACTTATACGATTCGTTAGGCCCACTTGGGGAATTCAACCAGAAAATATTGAAACAATTTACAGACAAGTAATTGAACCACTAATATGTTATGCTTCTTGAGTTACGTGTTTGTTAAGAAAAAACTTATGTCTCTTCAAAGAGGGTTTGCAATCAAAATGATTCGTGGTTTCCCCACTGTAAGCACTGCGGCATCTATCTCCTTAGCAAATCTAACACCGTTACCTGCAAAAAGGTTAGAAATGGCAGAAATAGAAAACGTAAGAATTTCAGGATTTTCAAAACACTTACCAAACATCTCACTTGACAGACCAGCAGATCCATCAACACTCCTCCACCCTGCAAATAGAATAAAAATAAACTACAAAGCAGTTGAAAACTCAGAGGAAATTTCAGATTTAAAACAACCGGATACCTATATAATCTACACTGACGGAAGTAAATATGATAAGAAAGTAGGCGCAGCTTATGTAATTTATACACTGATAATCAAAAAATAATTAAAAAGTTCAAACTACATAACTCTTGTTCAGTATTTCAAGCCGAGCTTTTTGCGATTAGCAAAGCCTGCAATTGGACACTTAGCAATAATATTAGGAACACTTTCATAGTATCTGATAGCCAGTCTAGTCTTATAGAAATCTGCAACCGTAACAGCCGCAACTGTCTAGCAAACGATATCAAGCAAATGGTATATAAAGCCATACTGGCATTACTGGTAATGAAGAAGCTGACGCGGCAGCTAAATCAGCTGCAAACAAACACACAAAATCGGATTACGCCAAGCTTCCTTTAAGTTTTATCAAGAGCATTGCCTACAAAGAAAGCCAACAAGCAGCTCACGACTTATATACGGACATAAACAACTGCAAATATACGAAGCAATGGTGCCCCACACACGAATCCCTCCAAAAATTACTAAATAATCTAAGACCAAACTTCCATAATACACAAATTTTAACCAACCATGGATATCATAATACAACTGCGCAGTCAATCAAACACCTCATCATGGAATGTCCCAAATTCAACCAAACAAGAATCAATCATGAACTTGCATCATCAGTACTTAAAATTAATCCGTACGAATTAGAAGAATTTATAACAAAAGAAACCACCATCACAATTCACATCATTTACAAAACATATAAAAAATATCATCAACAACCTAAAACAATTTAATAACAATGGAACATAAGAGTTTAATTATCTATCAAAGGACACACTAAATACAATTTACCACTGAATAATTTCTAATTAACTTTTGCTTATAATCGCACACTCCACTCTCCTAATATCTATTTTTTAGTAAAGTCTAAAAGTTTAAACATCAAAACCCGGAAAACTTATATCAAAACCAGTACACAGGCAAAACGCAAATGACTTTTCCCAAACCGAAATTGTATACCATTCGCAATTTCAGTTTGGATTCGAAAACCACGACTATTTAAAAAAAACAAAACAAAAAAACGCCACAACACATACATGAGGCACTACCGGTGTCCTCCTGGGCGGTGAACGTCTTTACGTCGCGGGCCCTATCCTCTACGCGGCGTGTCGACACTATTCTTTTCGACGGCGGCGCCTCTCGTCTTACGGGCGATTCCTTAGTCGACGTTACGGACGTATAGGCGTGACTTAACGCACGGTCAGCCTCTCTCATCATGAACCGGGATAGCGTGACAATGTCCGGTTCGTCCGCACTTCCGTAGTGCTCCGCATAATCGCACCAACGCGACCGTAAGTGAGGGCTAAGTTTGCTAGTGACCTCCCTAGTTAGCATCGGATTTTGTAAATATCCTTTGCCGTCGAAGTTCTGCATAATACACACTATATTCTGTAATTTAATAGCGAACGAATTTAACTCCTGGGCAGTTTGACCCGGACGCGGAAGGCGTTTTAATTCCTCTAACGCACGATCTATAATTACTTCCGGGCGGCCAAAACATTGCTCCAGTGTCCGCATAATGTCTGCCGGATCCTTCGCGGTAAACAGCAGCGCCGATACTACTTCTCTAGCCTCACCACGTAAACAGTTTCTTAACCTTGCCATATTTTCCTTATTTGTGAATCCATATAAACGCGTGGATTCTTTCATCGCGGCTTTAATCGCTAACCATTCCGCGGCCGAACCGTTAAAAATAGGCAAGTCCTGCGTCTGCTTCGCGGCGGCTGGTCTAACTCTAATTATGCTTTCTAAAGCTTCCGCTAGTCGTTCTATACCCCTATCTTTCCCTCGCGGGGTGAGCGACCTATCTCTATCCCTATTTCCCTCTAGTCTACGCTGTGGCGCTGGCGACCTATGTACACCTACATCCCTATAACACGGCGACGGTAATCTACGATCCGCAAGGCGATGTGGCGATTTACCTATGCCTACATCATTACACGGCGACGGTGATCTACGATCCGCGTGGTGATGTGGCGATGGCGATCTACGTGCACCTACATCCTTACACGGCGACGTAAATCTACGATCCGCGTGGGGATGTGACGATCTATGTATAGGCGATAGAGTGCGGCGTTGGACGCGCGTCGGCGACGTAACCCGTACACGGCGATCCACCTGGTTCATTTCTACGGCGACTCCATTGTCCCTCTGTATCGTATCTACGCGGCGCGGTTGAACATCATTCGCAACTAACCTCCCCTGGGCATCTTCAGCGTGGTCGTAACCGGTTCCCCTACTCGGCGGGGCCTGCTCTATCTCGATGCGGGGCGAGGGCTGAGACGGACGGTAGGGCGGTTCCCCCCGCACAGTCTCCACGTTCTCTAACCACCTATCAACGTGTACCCTATTTTCCACTAATTCGTCCTCGTTTAAACTTTCCCTATCTGTTTCTTCTTGCAGTTGAGCGATATCCCTAGCGTACTTGTTCTTGATGAGATCTTCCTCGATTTGCAATTGCTTCCTCCTAATTGCAGCTAGTTCCTGCGCGGTATTATACTCGATTTGCTTTAACTTTGCTATTACGCTAGCTGTCGACCGGGCTGAACGGACTGAACGGACCGACGGGGCGCGGGGCGCGGGCCTATGTACAACGTCTGCTACAGGTGCGACGGTACGCACTATCGAACTAGTCTCTGTAGTCGGAAGATCTTCTATTATCGCGGCGAGCGTCTCTGTGCGCGGCGTGGATGTGCTAACTTCTCCCAAGCGATCGGTTGTAGACACGGACATAGCGGGGCGCGGCGGCGCGGGCGCAGGCATAGATGCGGGCACGAGCAAGGGCTGCGGCGTGGCGGAGGGCGCTTGTGCCAACGCGAGATATAGTTCATTTCAAATAGGATGGCAGGATTCCACTTGAGACTTAGCAATTACAGCTGTAATGTTAATCTATTGTTGTGTGATTATTTTATTGCTTTAACACTTGAAGTTAAGCATCTGTTGATAATAATGAACCAGTATAGCTGGAATGACGAATTTTGGTACTTGAACATTAAAACAAATTAAATTGTAGATAAAAAACCTTTATTACTTTTAACTTAACTATTTAAAATACTAAAACTTCAAGTGTTAAAGCAATAAAATAATCACACAACAATAGATTAACATTACAGCTGTAATTGCTAAGTCTCAAGTGGAATCCTGCCATCCTATTTGAAATGAACTATATCTCGCGTTGGCACAAGCGCCCTCCGCCACGCCGCAGCCCTCGCTCGTGCCCGCATCTATGCCTGCGCCCGCGCCGCTGCGCCCCGCTATGTCCGTGTCTACAACCGATCGCTTGGGAGAAGTTAGCACATCCACGCCGCGCACAGAGACGCTCGCCGCGATAATAGAAGATCTTCCGACTACAGAGACTAGTTCGATAGTGCGTACCGTCGCACCTGTAGCAGACGTTGTACATAGGCCCGCGCCCCGCGCCCCGTCGGTCCGTTCAGTCCGTTCAGCCCGGTTGACAGCTAGCGTAATAGCAAAGTTAAAGCAAATCGAGTATAATACCGCGCAGGAACTAGCTGCAATTAGGAGGAAGCAATTGCAAATCGAGGAAGATCTCATCAAGAACAAGTACGCTAGGGATATCGCTCAACTGCAAGAAGAAACAGATAGGGAAAGTTTAAACGAGGACGAATTAGTGGAAAATAGGGTACACGTTGATAGGTGGTTAGAGAACGTGGAGACTGTGCGGGGGGAACCGCCCTACCGTCCGTCTCAGCCCGCGCCCCGCATCGAGATAGAGCAGGCCCCGCCGAGTAGGGGAACCGGTTACGACCACGCTGAAGATGCCCAAGGGAGGTTAGTTGCGAATGATGTTCAACCGCGCCGCGTAGATACGATACAGAGGGACAATGGAGTCGCCGTAGAAATGAACCAGGTGGATCGCCGTGTACGGGTTACGTCGCCGACGCGCGTCCAACGCCGCACTCTATCGCCTATACATAGATCGTCACATCGCCACGCGGATCGTAGATTAACGTCGCCGTGTAAGGATGTAGGTGCACGTAGATCGCCATCGCCACATCACCACGCGGATCGTAGATCACCGTCGCCGTGTAATGATGTAGGCATAGGTAAATCGCCACATCGCCTTGCGGATCGTAGATTACCGTCGCCGTGTTATAGGGATGTAGGTGTACATAGGTCGCCAGCGCCACAGCGTAGACTAGAGGGAAATAGGGATAGAGATAGGTCGCTCACCCCGCGAGGGAAAGATAGGGGTATAGAACGACTAGCGGAAGCTTTAGAAAGCATAATTAGAGTTAGACCAGCCGCCGCGAAGCAGACGCAGGACTTGCCTATTTTTAACGGTTCGGCCGCGGAATGGTTAGCGATTAAAGCCGCGATGAAAGAATCCACGCGTTTATATGGATTCACAAATAAGGAAAATATGGCAAGGTTAAGAAACTGTTTACGTGGTGAGGCTAGAGAAGTAGTATCGGCGCTGCTGTTTACCGCGAAGGATCCGGCAGACATTATGCGGACACTGGAGCAATGTTTTGGCCGCCCGGAAGTAATTATAGATCGTGCGTTAGAGGAATTAAAACGCCTTCCGCGTCCGGGTCAAACTGCCCAGGAGTTAAATTCGTTCGCTATTAAATTACAGAATATAGTGTGTATTATGCAGAACTTCGACGGCAAAGGATATTTACAAAATCCGATGCTAACTAGGGAGGTCACTAGCAAACTTAGCCCTCACTTACGGTCGCGTTGGTGCGATTATGCGGAGCACTACGGAAGTGCGGACGAACCGGACATTGTCACGCTATCCCGGTTCATGATGAGAGAGGCTGACCGTGCGTTAAGTCACGCCTATACGTCCGTAACGTCGACTAAGGAATCGCCCGTAAGACGAGAGGCGCCGCCGTCGAAAAGAATAGTGTCGACACGCCGCGTAGGGGATAGGGCCCGCGACGTAAAGACGTTCACCGCCCAGGAGGACACCGGTAGTGCCTCATGTATGTGTTGTGGCGTTTTTTTGTTTTGTTTTTTTTTAAATAGTCGTGGTTTTCGAATCCAAACTGAAATTGCGAATGGTATACAATTTCGGTTTGGGAAAAGTTATTTGCGTTTTGCCTGTGTACTGGTTTTGATATAAGTTTTCCGGGTTTTGATGTTTAAACTTTTAGACTTTACTAAAAAATAGATATTAGGAGAGTGGAGTGTGCGATTATAAGCAAAAGTTAATTAGAAATTATTCAGTGGTAAATTGTATTTAGTGTGTCCTTTGATAGATAATTAAACTCTTATGTTCCATTGTTATTAAATTGTTTTAGGTTGTTGATGATATTTTTTATATGTTTTGTAAATGATGTGAATTGTGATGGTGGTTTCTTTTGTTATAAATTCTTCTAATTCGTACGGATTAATTTTAAGTACTGATGATGCAAGTTCATGATTGATTCTTGTTTGGTTGAATTTGGGACATTCCATGATGAGGTGTTTGATTGACTGCGCAGTTGTATTATGATATCCATGGTTGGTTAAAATTTGTGTATTATGGAAGTTTGGTCTTAGATTTTTTAGTAATTTTTGGAGGGATTCGTGTGTGGGGCACCATTGCTTCGTATATTTGCAGTTGTTTATGTCCGTATATAAGTCGTGAGCTGCTTGTTGGCTTTCTTTGTAGGCAATGCTCTTGATAAAACTTAAAGGAAACTTGGCGTAATCCGTTTTTGTGTGTTTGTTTGCAGCTGATTTAGCTGCCGCGTCAGCTTCTTCATTACCAGTAATGCCAGTATGGCTTTATATACTAATTGCTTGATATCGTTTGCGAGACAGTTGCGGCTGTTACGGTTGCAGATTTCTATAAGACTAGACTGGCTATCAGATAATATGAAAGTGTTCCTAATATTATTGCTAAGCGTCCAATTGCAGGCTTTGCTAATCGCAAAAAGCTCGGCTTGAAATACTGAACAAGAGCTATGTAGTTTGAACTTTTTAACTATTTTTTGATTATCCGGGGTATAAATTACATAAGCTGCGCCTACTTTATTATCATATTTACTTCCGTCAGTGTAGATTATATAGGTATCCGGTTGTTTTAAATCTGAAATTTCCTCTGAGTTTTCAACTGCTTTGTAGTTTATTTTTATTCTATTTGCAGGGTGGAGGAGTGTTGATGGTTCTGCTGGTCTGTCAAGTGAGATGTTTGGTAAGTGTTTTGAAAATCCTGAAATTCTTACGTTTTCTATTTCTGCCATTTCTAATATTTTTGCAGGTAACGGTGTTAAATTTGCTAAGGAGATAGATGCCGCAGTGCTTACAGTACGGAAGCCACGAATCATTTTGATTGCAAACCCTCTTTGAAGAGACATAAGTTTTTTCTTAACAAACACGTAACTCACCGCCTTACTCCAAATACTGGAAGCATAACATATTAGTGGTTCAATTACTTGTCTGTAAATTGTTTCAATATTTTCTGGTTGAATTCCCTAAGTGGGCCTAACGAATCGTATAAGTTTCCTATATATTTTTTGTGCTCGATCGATTATATATTCTACATGTTGTGTGAAATTAACTTTTTTATCTATTATGACGCCTAGTAATTTAATCTTACTGTCAAAGCTAAGTGTATGATTTTCTATTTTTATAATGCATTTTTCGGATTTTTTAGTAAAGGCTATAGCTTGTGTTTTGTGAGGACCAAACGATAATTTAGCATTTGATCCCCATTTAGTTATTAGTTCTAAAGCAAAGTGAACACCCTATCGCCAAATGTAGGAAGCTAGAGCAAATGGGTTTGGACGACCGGTGGAAGTGGGTAAGGGAAGATGGGGTGTGCTTTAAGTGCTTAAACAGCAAACACCGACGCATACTTTGCAAAGCTAGGAAGTGCGGCGTCCGCGCGGCAAGGAAGTTAATACGTATGCGCTACTTGACGAAGGCTCTACTATATCGTTGATCGACGACGACTTAGCTCGCGAGTTACGAGCGGAAGGACCGGTAAAGCCGCTCAATATTAGAGGCGTGAGTAATAGTCAACGCGAGGCTTATAGTAGGTTAGTTAATATAGGGATACGTGGCAAGACGCGCAGCGAGATGTATAATATAAGCGCGCGAACGATAGCAGATTTAAAGATAGGCTCGCAGTCTGCGAGTAGGGAATTCTTACGGTTGAAGCACATACGTGACTTACCGAGTTCGGTGTGTTACGACGACGCGAAGCCGAGATTGTTGTTAGGCGCCGACAATTGGCATTTAATAATTACCCGTAATTTGAGAATAGGACGTCGAAGGCAGCCCATAGCTACACGTACGTTACTAGGGTGGGTAATTCAGGGAACCGTGCCGCGGTTAACGTGTAGGGAAGACGGCGAGACCGTATTACACGTAGCGAGCACTAGCGGACGGTTAGATAGGGACATCCTAACGTTTGCCAGTCAGGACGAGGAGCTAACGGAACTCCTCAAACGGCATTATGAGATAGATTCCATAGGTATCTCGCTAAAGAGTAGGCCGCGACGGGATGAGGGGCGCGCTGTCGACATATTATGATGATGAAGAGTTGGAGGAAATCGTGGCGCACCAGAGCGACACCCAGGACGCTCCACACCTGCCAGACATAGAGCGATTTTCTGCCTACGAGAAATTGATCAGGGCCACAGCACGAATACTACAGTTCGTCGATACGGCACGAGGAAGGGCACAAGGATTGACATTGCAGCACATCCAGAAGGCAGAGCGGATGTGGATAAAACATAGGCAACGTAAAAGCTTCGCTGAAGACATCAGCCGCCTTCAGCGGTGAAGGAATTTGGCCACCGGCAGCCCACTGAGGAAGCTCGACCCCATATTGGAAGAGGGAGTGCTACGAGCCAGGAGAAGGATCGACGCAGCCGACGTGGACGGTCAAATGAAGAGACCCATCATATTGAACGGACGCCACCAATTCGTAATGCTGCTTGTGGAGAAGGCGCATCAGGAAGCAAGCCACGCCAACAGAGAGAGAGTGGTGAACGATCTACGCACTAGGTTTCATATCCTCCGATTACGACCTACCGTACGAGAAGCGGAGCGGAGATGCCTACGGTGCAGAGTACGGAAAGCGACACCACGGCCTGCGGTTACAGGGGACTTACCACCCTAACGGTTAGGGGCGTTTGCGCGACCATTCACGTACACCGGAATCGATTATTTCGGGCCTCTGACAGTTACGATAGGACTACGGCACGAAAAACGGTGGGTGGCACTATTCACGTGCCTAACGACGCGCGCAGTGCATTTAGAAATAGTTTACTCTCTGATCGCGGACTAGGCGATATCGGCATTGCGGCGCATGGCGGCTAGGCGTGGGTGGCCATGGATTATTTACTCCGACAATGGCACCAACTTTCATGGGGCAAATACAGAACTGCAACGGGCGATGGAAGAGTGAGCACCGCAGTTGAAGGATTACGCGCTGACTCGGCGAATCGAATGGAAATTCATCGCACCGGGTGCGCCTAACCAGGGAGGCGCATGGGAGCGTCTCGTACGCTCAGTGAAGACCGCACTCGAAACCACTCTACATCCGAAAAGTGCACGTGAGGAGACGTTGGCAACGCTCCTGACAGAGGCAGAGAACACAGTAAATTCTCGACCGTTGATGCACGTACCGGTCGACATCAACGATGAAGAGGCGCTGACACCCAACCACTTCCTAGTGTTGGGACCATCGGGCCTACCAGTCTCCGCGCCGTGCACACCCATGGATCGTCGGGCGTGAAGAGCAGCGTAGGCACTCGCCGACGAGTACTGCAGGCGCTGGGTGAAAGAATACCTGCCGACGCTGGTTGTGCGCGGGGACTCCCGAGATGCTCAGCAGCGCCAAATTCAAGAAGAGGACCTCGTGGTGGTTGCGGACAGCAACCTGCCAAGAAATGTGTGGCTGCGGGGTATCGTGACGAAGACATTTCCTGGACCAGACGGCGTGGTGCGCAACGTCGAGGTCAGGACCAAAGACGGAGTGCTGCGGCGGCCCGTCAGGAAGATCGCCGTTCTCCCGAGGGAAGCTTAGGCTTGCAGACTACGCCGGGGGGATGATGTAGCGGACAGCGAAGAAGGCCGCCGCCCCGTCGCCCCTTCACACGCCGTTGCGCCCCGCGCACCCCGCACACCGGCAGCAGATCACGCGATGTCGCCGACCAATCAGCGCGCGGCATCGCGTTACAACTCTATTCACAAACCGAGACGCTCTCTTGCGGTATATAAGAAGGGCGTTTTGGTCTGTGAGTTGTTCATTTCGGAAGCGGTACTAGAAGAAACCACAAGAGAAAAAACCTCAAGAGAAGAAACCTCAAGAGAAATCCAGAAGACTCCCCTCTGTATATAGTTTATTAGCGCCACATTTGTAAATAGTTGAATACAGTATAGTTCTACAGTACCATCTTTTCTTTGAGCAGTCCCCTAGCGTAGTAATTAAATTCATACAGTCCACTTCGATCCATAATAGAGCGCATCGTTTCATATGTTGGTAGGTCGAGTTCTTGATGAACGATGTCTCTCCTCACTAGAACCGCCGTGACCCTATAGGCGGTCCCTTGAGGATTGACCTCGTCCCTCCTGTAAATTGGCAGCTTAAGATGTTAAAGCAATAAAATAATCACACAACAATAGATTAACATTACAGCTGTAATTGCTAAGTCTCAAGTGGAATCCTGCCTTCCTATTTGAAATGAACTATAATCGGACGGGGACGCGGGTGCTTCCTCAAATATCTGCATTCCTACTGGCGTCTCGTCGTCGTTCCGTGTCTTCTGGCTTCTTGTCTTCCGCATGATGATGTCCCACGTTGCGACCTCCGTGCGTCTTCAAAAAGACGCACGTATTGGACGCCGTTCCCGCCGCAAGGGCGTTACCAGATGGTCACAGTTTGGCACCGTTAGGGAGCAACCACCCGGCCGCGTAAACGCGGTTTAAGAAACAAGAATTGTCTGCAAACAGACAATATGCGTATATGACGTAGATGTAATAAGAAACGAGGAAGGAATTAGTACCGACGATATTCTCTCTTCGTCGACGTACTTTTGTACTACTACTGTTTCTTCCTTGAAGATCTTCTATAATGATCTTCTTTCTTCTATAATTATCTTCTTTCTTCTGTAATTACCTTCTTTCTTCTGTAATTACCTTCTTTCTTCTTTCTTCTGGCTTGAATCCGGCGACGATGGACCAAGAATATAAGGGATTATATTCTTCCTGCTTCTTATCCGACGGCGAAGGACCAAGAATATTGTGGATCGAAGTGGACTGTATGAATTTAATTACTACGCTAGGAGACTGCTCAAAGAAAAGATGGTACTGTAGAACTATGCTGTATTCAACTATTTACAAATGTGGCACTAATAAACTATACAGAGGGGAGTCTTCTGGATTTCTCTTGAGGTTTCTTCTCTTGAGGTTTCTTCTCTTGAGGTTTCTTCTCTTGTGGTTTCTTCTAGTGCCGCTTCCGAAATGAACAACTCACAGACCAAAACGCCCTTCTTATATCCCGCAAGAGAGCGTCTCGGTTTGTGAGTAGCGTCGTAAGGCGATGCCGCGCGCTGTTTGGTCGACGACGTCGCGTGATCTGCTGCCGGTGTGCGGGGTGCGCGGGGCGCAACGGGGTGTGAAGGGGCGACGGGGCGGCGGCCTTCTTCGCTTTCCACTACACGCTCTATCGTCATAAAAATGGAGGCGGCGGGCGAGGAACTAAGGATCTACGCAGCATACCGCCCGCCAGGGACTCCATTTTGCTCCTCATACATCCGGACGGTAATGAAAAGCGTAGCACCTACCATCGTCGCGGGGGACCTAAATGCGAAACAACCGGCGTGGGGGTCCAGAGTGATCAACCCGCCGGGTCGTGAACTATATGAAAACGCTGAAAGAAACAGCTACGACGTTTTAAGTCCCGAAGAACCAACGCACGAAATGTCCGGATGTATTGGACATCGTGCTCTCTAGGAATGTCAACTGCCCAATAGTGGTAGAGGTGCTGTACGACCTGAATTCACAGCACCTCCCAATTCTAATTACCCTTGGCATCAAGACAGTGACTACGCTGCCCGGAGCTCTTAGAAGGAACATCAATTGGAGGCTCTACCAGAAACATCTGAAGGAGAGGCCTCCAACCTATATCCCAATCAACACAGCGGACGACGTAGAGGCCGCTGTAACAGGAATTACTAAGACGATACAAGAGGCCCTACACGCGGCCTCTACGATCGTCCCAACCACAGGAAGGAGGGAAGAGCTGCCGCGAGAGATATGCGTGAAGCTCAAACACAAAACAGCACTAAGGAAGCTCTGGGCGCGCACTCGCTGCCCCAGACTAAAAACAAAATTGAACGCCTTATCGGATGAACTGTCTGTTGCAGTCCGGGCCCACAGAGGAGAGGCCTGGGAGCGGCGCATATCAAAATCGGAGGAGGAAGATGCGTCACTCTACAAACTGAACCGACAGTTAACAAAAACTAGACCCCCCGTTTGCCCGCTGAACAACAATGCGGGCGAACGTTATTACGAGGCCAAAGGTAGAGCGGATATCCTAGCAGAGCACTTCAAGGAGCAATTTATGCCGAACCCAGCAAGTGCAGAGTTCATGGCGCTTCATACCCGGAAGGAGAGCCGCGTACAGGATTTACTGTCGACGCCCGCGCCAGCGCTTGCAGGAGAGTGGTTTATATCCCCCGCCGTATTGCGGAGAACAGTAGCCCGCTCGCAACCGAGGAAGGCGCCGGGGCACGACGGGATAACCAACGCAGCACTCTGACAGCTGCCCAATAGAATACTTGTAGAGCTAGGATGAGTCTACAACGATGTACTGCGGACATCCCATTTCGCGGAGGACTGGAAAATCGGCAAAGTGATCGTTCTGCCGAAACCCGGGAAGGACAGGCGTAGAACAGCCAGTTATAGGCCGATCACGCTGCTACCGCATTTAGCTAAACTGTGTGAAAGATTGCTGCTAAGAAGCTTCCGCACGTGCGACGCCGAGTCCGCTGCGAGACCAATAAGAGCCGGCGTACCACAGGGAAACTGCCTATCGTCGATCCTAAACGCAGCATATACCAATGACATCCCATCCCTGGCAGACCATCTGCGCGAATGGGAAGACGATGTTGAACTGGCGCTATATGCGGACAATAGTGCTTACTTCACATCGTCTAGAAGAGCCCACATAGCCACTGCCAGGATGTAGCGCCTGCTGGACCTGCTACCACCATGGCTGGACGAGTGGAGGATGGCCGTCAATGTTGGCAAGACGACCGCTCTGCTCACTCGCCACTTCAGGAACTTTCCACCACCTTTGACGCTGAGGGACCTGGAAATCAAGTATGAGAAGGCTGTGACGTACCTTGGATGCTGGATGGACAGGATGCTGCGCATGACCGCGCACGTCGATCTCCAGATCTCACGCCAGATGTGCGCGGGTGGCACTCCGTCTCGTCCTGGCATCCAAGCTACGGCTCAAGACGAAGCTGAAACTTTACAAGATGTACATTCGATCTAAGTTCACACACGCTGCTCCGGCCTGGTACGCGCTCCTGAGCGATCGTCAGAAGCGGCGACTACAGGTTCAGCAGAATTTATTACTACGGACCATCGTCGGTGCAGGTCGCTACGTCCGGAATAACGTCATCGCAGCCGACCTGAAGATGGAGACCATCGAGGAATCCGTGGCCCGATTGGCGTGTGGCATACTTCGACTGCGCCAACAACGGGCCACACAAACATCTAAACAACTTTGCACCCTTACATGCTCGGCCACCGGACGGGTAACCTCTACCAAGAGAACTCCTCTCTATATCGATTAGAGAGTCGAGCAATACCCGCGATGCCGCAGATAGACCAAGTTAGACGCCTAGATAGGCCAACTTAGTCGCCTATATAGGCCGACTTAGCCGCCTATATAGGCTAACATGGACGCCCATAAGCCACATTAGACGCCCATTGAATACCAACATACAGCGACCGGGGAATCGAACCCCGGATCGCTACAACAACCTACAATGCCTTAACGGCTCCCACGACCGGTGCATAGTGATGCACCGCGGGGAGATACCGGGTAAAGAGGGAATGCCCCGAGACCCGACACCTGCTGGGTGCTAAAATAGCACACATGCAGACGGCTACGTAGTGTAATTCGTTTGGGACAGTTCGGGACCAGCTACCAGTAATATTTGTAATCAAGAAATAAAACGTATAGGGAAGTGATAGGAATAGGGAAAGTAATCAATTGCACTGTTATTATATATATAGGAGAGATTTTGAAGATAAATGCTGTTTCATTCCTAAAGGATCTTCCACCACCTAAGAAATACAGTCCACCAAAAGTATAAGGCGACTGGGCCGGGACCACTTCAAAAGGACCCGTAATCTTCGGCGTCTGACCTTATCTTTTTATAGGGGGGCTTCAGACGCTCTCTTGTGATATTACTTCATGGGGTTCACATCCACCTCGTTGACGTCCAACGTGGTGTGATAAAGAGTTTCTGGGTAGAACGTTTGTGACAGACTAATCCCAGTTTGATTGAATCCTTTCATATAAGGGATCTAAGTGCGGACAGCGAGCGGACATTCGGAGCCAGATCAAGGAACCAGCCGAAGGAAGCCAGGTCAGAGTACTAGGCCCACCAGGGCTGAGGCAGCACCAAGGTAATGAACACCAGGCCAGCGTAGTAGGCCCATCGGGGCTGAGGCAGGACCAGACCTGTCGAAACTGAATAGCTGCCGGAAGAAAGAAACCGGGATTGCGGCCAGGCGCGAGTGCTTGCATAGGGCACGCACTGCAGCCAGGCGTAAGTGCTTATTGAAGGTACTCACTGCGGCCAAGCAGGGCTTGGCATTCTTTCCTGACGGGCGACCGTGCTCGGTATTCCTGTATCCTTGGTTTCCTACCACCGATACATCCACGAACACGTGGGACTCGGGAACGTCTGTGGCAGCGACAAGCAACAGGAGGCACACCAGTGGTACGTAGACCAGCACCGCACAGAAATCCGTTATATCCAGGAGCGAAACGATAGTCGAAAAAGTAGGTCAAGTTGAAACCGAAGAAGCGGCATCGACAAGAACGGTGGTCGGGCAGACTAATGACAATGGGTCACATAAAGGTAGTAGTAGTAAGGTCATCGCGATCAGCGAGGCTGAGAGCCGAATTAGAGACGCGGATAAATTCGAACGCTCAGAGCTCGAACGAGCAGAAGCAGCTGCTGCTTTAGCCAAGTCACAATTGGAGTGGGCACGTCTCAACCGAGAAGAGGAAATCGACTCGAGTGAGGGTGATTAAGAGCGGAATACTCAGATGGAACCTTTTGTAAGGAGTTGGGTTCAACAGACCATAATGAGCGCGCCGATTGGTGTAACGCAACACGACACTGCTAATAAGGAAGCGTCCAAGGGATCACGCCGCAAGGAGGTGGACGTCGAGCGCAACCTAGGAAATGCACAGAAGGCACACGCGTGTGAAATGTCTGAATTGACCGACGCGATTGTGAGTGCAAATATAGATAGCGGGTAAAGATAAGACTTCCCCACTTCATTTCCTCCAGGATTTACCGGTCTTCGATGGAGACCCGGGCCAATGGATAATTTTCAAAACGGTGTTTGAAGACACAAGTAGCCATTTTTCAGGAGTGCATAACGTAGCACGACTTAGGAGGGCATTAAAAGGCACCACTATGGAAGCGGTTAAGTCATTGTTGTTTACTTTATGTGAACCAGAAGAAGTAATGAACGCTCTCGAAAGAAGATTCGGTAGCTTTACATTCTAGCCGAGATCGAGAATGTAAAGCGTATGCCATGATTGGCAGAAGAGTGCAGAAACACAGGCTCTTTTGCAAGTCGCATAACGAACATGGTTGCTTCAATACAAGCGTTGAATCAACCACAGTGTTTATATTCACCCGAGTTAGTGAGCCGTATAGTGGAGAAGCTCGGGACTATGATTAAATTTAAATGGTTCGAATATCGAGCTCAACATCCCATGGAGTCAGAGCTGCAGAAGATGGCCAAATTTTTGAATTCGTTAAGTGAACAATTTGGAGCATCATTCAGCAATGAAAATGTGCCTGAAAAACGGAAGCGTCCTGCAATCGGGAAGCGAACCGTACACACCGCAAAGGGGTCTGTACACGACCGTATTAATAGTAAGCGTTATGAACGCCGAGATTATAAGAGGCACGACCGACAAGTGGTTATGACTACTCAGGATAAACCTGCAAGTCGGGTAACACGCAACTGTGTTGTATGTAACAAGGAGCACTCCATAGTGAGCTGTTACAAATTTAAGAACATGAATAACCGCGAAAAATGGGAAGCGGTTAAAAGGGCAAATATATGTTTCCAATGTTTGACACCTTACCATAAAAGGTCAGAGTGTAGGGCGAAAAAATGTGGTGTAGAAGGATGTCGAATGGCGCATCATCGAATGCTACATCGGTACCCCAATAAAAATACCTCGCCGCAAGGGGACGAGGGGGGGTAAAGAGGCCCAAATTACGACTGTGAGCACATTAAATGCACTGGCATGTGCATATTTAAAGATTATACCGGTAGAGGTGTATGGATCTAGAGGAAAGATCAAGACCACAGCTCTTCTGGACGAAGGCTCAACCATGACGCTTATAGAGGAGCGGATGGCTCAGAAGTTAGCGCCCCGCGGGCCCAAAGAGAATTACGTATTGAGGCTGTAGGGGGCAAGCGAATTAACGACAGTAGTTCGTATCGTTTAAATATTAAAATCAAAGGCATTTTCACGAGCGACTTAGAGGAGATAAGTGTACAAACAATTAAGTCACTTAATCTTACTCTGCAATCGGTAAGGCGAGAATTATTGCGACGGTGTCCTCATTTGACACCGATTGAAGACGAGTTAATTTATGAGAGGTCCAGACTCCAGACCTCCCATATTAATTGGCCAGGACAATTGGCATCTAATAGTTACTCGTGAATTAATTTCAGGAGGTAAGAATCTATATGTGGCATCGTTCACCAAACTTGGATGGGTTTTACATAGTCACATAACGGGTTGCATCAAACCAATCAAGATCGTTAACCACATTTCCACCAATAAAGAGGAGGATATGGAGAGGTTAATTAAGGATTATTTTAGTTTGGAGTCTTTGGGCGTATCTGCGCACAAGCCCGCGAACGACCCGGAAGAACGAGCGTTAAATATTTTGAATAAAACGGTACGTCGTATACCTGATAACAGGTACGAGACTGGTTTGTTATGGCATACGGATGACGAACACATGCAGGGCCGGATTAACCATTAGGCAGAATAGGTAACTGCCTAGGGGCCCCGCATCGGCTAAGGGCAATGCGCGCGGACAAAAGTAATGGAAAATGTTTCATACAGTGAAAATTTTATTGGAAAATTTGTTAAATAAATTTGGATTTAAGAGTGCTAGATATTTTTATACTTAAAATACTAATTCGGAACGCAGCCGGTGAGCGATCGACTGAGTGATTACTAGTGTGGCGGGTGGAAGGAAAAGGGGAGATCTCCCGCCGAGCAAGGCGGCCAACGCTCCTATTGGTAGTTTGGAGCTATTCCATATATACTGCTTTAACTTCGGAACTTTGTTAGCGTGATTTAGTCTTCGATGTGTTTCGCTTGTGGCGAGACGACAGCGCCGCCACATCACCCCCCTGCTCAGAACGGAGGTCGATAGGGCAGTCCGATTGCCGGTGCATCCTTAATGCCGGTGGGGAATGCATGCTGTGTGCGTAAGGGCAAGTGACGCCGGTGCGAACGATATGCCGGTGTGTAATGCATACCATACTACGCACTTACAAGTGATGCCAGTGAGAACGATGAACCGGAGCAAGTGCCAGAAGTCTGACTTATAAATCTGCGGTGAGTCGAGATGAAGGCAATCTGCGAGAGTGCCGTGAAGCAGAGGCGAGCAGTAAGGCTCAGAGCCGTGCCGAATATTGTAGCGCAGAGAGTAGCTTGAAGGAACAGGGAGCATTATTATTCCAGTGCTGCGATCAATCTTTGTAAAGCTAGATGGCTTGCAGAATGTGAAGACTGTAGATAATATCTGCTCGGGAGCGAATGAATGGGGTACTTGAGGATGATGAAGGTTTGAAGGTGTAGTTTCCGAAAGTTTGTTGGTTGCGTGTTCATATTATTATTTCGGTTGGTCACCACTGTAGCCGGTGGAAGGAAAAGGGGAGATCTCCCGCTGTGCAAGGCGTTCTGCCCGGGGAGCGGCCAACGCTCCTAGTGGTAGTTCGGAGCTATTCTATATATACTGCTTTAACTTCGGAACTTTGTTAGCGTGATTTAGGCTTCGATGTGTTTCGCTTGTGGCGCGACGACAGCGCCGCCACACTAGACTTCATTCACATTGAGGGAATCCCCGATTTGTGAGTGACCGTGAATTTAGTTTAAAAAGTACTATACTCTGTGTTTCAAAACTTACGAATTGGGATAAGAGTGCTAGATTTTTTATAAAGACTGCCAGTGTGTTTATAAGTTCAGCGACTTGACAAGCGAGTAATAGATACTAAAACTTAAGTAACTATTGTTACCAGGTAAATTTGATAATTGATTGCGAGATTTTATTATACACACCAGTATTTATTTCATCTCATATTACAAATTCAACGAGTATGAAGTGACAAAGCTTTTCTTGTGCAAATAGGTATTATAGAAATTATTACTATTTCTCTTGCGTCGATTTTCATTCACACGGTTGTTTACCATTTCTTTGTGTAACAAAATGTCGAAGGAACCGTAAACAAAAAATACCTAAGTGGTTCAGAAAAACGTAAAATGCGGTTTGAAGAATAAAACAAGCGTGATGAGTGTCAAAAAATGTTGGGGTGTTTTATTCACATATCTAATCACCAGAGCAGTGTATCTGGAGTTGGCAGCATCATTGACACCAGCGTCAATAATAGAAGTCTAAGAAGTCCGCGGTCCGAGGACTTCTTTCTTTGAGCGTCGCGGTGAAATCTTTTACTGTAAATTTCTCAGTACCAGTCTTTCATTACCCGGTAACAATAGTTACTGTAGTCAAATCTTTTACTGTAAATTTCTCAGAAACTTATAGTAAAAGATTTGTATTCGAACGTAATGTGCGAGATTATTTATTTTCTTAAAATGAAATACTTACTGATTGCTTATCGTAACCGACGCTAGTTGAACAACCTAGGGGCGGTGGGCGGAGCCATGAGGGTGTTACGATCGTCGGGCCGCGCTCACGGTTCAACAACTAGCGATGGTTGCTGGTACATCAAACACCACGAGCGAAACCACAACGGTCAGCGATACAACCGCTACCTCTGCGACCGATAAAATGGCCGCAACGGAAGAAACCCAGCAAGAGAAGGATCGAAGATCGCAGCGCACATTAAAGTCCGACGAAGCTAGGTCGCGCCGCTCCGTAGTCTCACGCAAGAGACTCCTCGCGGAGTTAAAGGCGAAAGAGCGGTTAGCCGAACTTAAGCTCGAGCAGGCTCAGTTGCAAGCAAGAACGGAATTGCAAGAAATACACGTGCAGCGACTACAAGCAGAAGTCGGATCAACCGATGACGAAGATGAAGAAATAGAAGACGATTTAGCATCAGTGCGCATTAGTAAATGGTTGCAAGAAAAACCTACATCGCAGCCCGCGCCGCAACCCACGTCGCACTTCGCATCGCAACCCGCTCCGCAGTCTACATCGCAACCCGCGCCGCAGCCCGCGCCGCAACCCACGTCGCAATTCGCATCGCAACCCGCTTCGCAGTGTACATCGCAACCCGCGCCGCAACCCGCGCCGCAACCCGCTCCGCAACCCACGTCGCACTTCGCATCGCAACCCACGTCGCACTTCGCATCGCAACCCGCTCCGCAGTTTGCATCACAACCCGCGCCGCAGAAAGAAGACTATGGACAGGCGCAGCAACAAATCGACGTCGCTACCTTAGCCGCTGCTCTATCACAAGCAGTACGAAGCACAAGGGAGCCGCCGAAATATGTGCAAGAGCTGCCCACATTCAATGGTAGCAGCAAAGAATGGTTCAGCTTCAAAGCAACGTACGAAGAATCTTCAAAGTACTTCGCGATGAACGAAAACATAGCGAGAATACGCCGAAGCTTAAAAGGGACAGCAAAAGAAGCCGCAGGTTGCCTACTTATAAGCCAACCAGATTCCAGAATGATAATGGAAGCTTTGGAAAGGAGATTCGGACGACCATAAGCATTAATTCACTTAGAAATAAAGAAGCTGAAGCTGCTGAATAAAGTTACGGACAATCCCAGGGAGCTATGCATATTCGCAAATCGCATAGCAAACCTAGTGGGCACCGTGGAAGCACTCAAGAAAGCACACTATCTGCATCCGGAAATGACGCGAGTTATCACAGACAAATTCACGCCCATATTGAGAAACAAATGTTACGACTATGCAGCCAGAAAGAAAGAAGATATCCCAGAGCTTAAGAAGATATCAATGTTCTTAAACGAAGAAGCGGATAAATGCAGCGCGTATGCCTTGCCGGAGTTCATCACAGAGGACAGCGAGACGAGAGAGCGAAGGCCGAGAAAAATAGAACGTGCCTTCGCCACAAGCAAGAAACAATATGAAGAACGCTGCCCTCAATGCAAACAAGAACACAAACTGCCTGATTGCAAGTCATACGCCGCTCTGTCCACAAATGACAGATGGGAAGTAGCAAAGAATATCTGCTACCGCTGTCTGCGAGGCAAACATCGCCGATTGCTGTGTAAAGCTCCACCGTGTGGAAAAGGCGGATGCATGATGAAACACCATAAATTGCTGCATCACGACAGAACAGCAGAAATTGAAAAAGAACCCGCTATGGAAACCGCAACATCGGCAAGGGAGGTCAACACAACGACTCGACCGTACAAACACCGCCGCGCTTATCTAAAGATTGCGCCCGTAACAATAAGGGGGCCGCTAAGCTGCGTCGAAACATACGCATTATTGGATGAAGGAAGCACGATCACCTCAGTCGATGCCTCGATCGCCGACGTCATCGGCGCCGACGGCCCAGCCCACGCAATGTGGATACAAGGGGTCGGCTCGGAGGTGAAACATGAGAAGAGCAAGATCGTCAGCCTTAAAATAAGAGGAAAGTACGCTCAAGAGGAACACAACATAGAAACAACGCGTACGGTAGAGCGATTGGACTTCGCGCCAGATTGGACTTCAATCCGTGAATGAAAATCACTTGGAGAATTGCCAACATCTGTTGGATATCAAAGAGGATATCACCTACGAACGCCCCTCACCGAAAATACTAATCGGACAAGATAACTGGCACCTCATAGTGTCTAGAAAACTGCGCGTCGGTCGTCGAGACCAACCAGTCGCCTCACACACCAACCTGGGCTGGGTTCTGCATGGCTGTCATAGCTCATTGACGTCGACGGTCACCTTCTGCGGCAGACTACATCAGAGGGAAGATACACAGCCGATAGAAGAGGAAATAAAAATTATTTCAAATTAGAATCGCTATGCATCGAGCCAAGAAGACCGAGAGAAGATCCCGAGCAGCGAGCTATGCAAATATTGAGGGAAACCAGCCAGAGGTCGGCGGACGGCAGATTCGAGACAGGGTTGTTGTGGAAACAAAAGGATTTCCAAATACCAAATAATTACAAGGACGCGGAAAGGCGCCTGCACACCTTAGAGAAGAGGCTCGACCGAGACAGCAATCTCAAGCTACAGTACGAAGAACGCATACAGAACCTTTTCAACTCGGGTTACGCAGAGCGTGCGCCCATGCCACCGCCACAAGGAAGGACATGGTATCTGCCACACTTCCCAGTCATCAACGCTGCGAAACCAGACAAGCCGCCGAGATTGGTGCACGACGCCGCAGCGAAGACAGCCAGAATATGTCTCAACGATATACTTCACTCGGGGCCCGACTTATTACAATCATTGCCCGGAGTAATCATGAGGTTCCGACAGTATCCGTATGCAGTGAGCGCCGACATAAAAGAAATGTTCATGCAGATCAAAGTGCGCAAAGAAGATAGAGACGTTTTACACAATATGAAGATGCCTGCCGACGTAAAAGAAAAACAACGCTTGCCAACTAAACGTGAAGCGTTGAGCATCATAATGGCATTATTTGACCCGCTGGGATTAATATCACCGGTGACCACCCCAGCGAAGAGAATATTCCAAGACACATGGCGTTACAATTACAAGGAGGATTAGGATGACCCTCTGCCAACAGAGTTAAAAGAAAAATGGGAAGACTGGATTACTTCACTTAACGCCATAGAACAACTGAGAATACCGCGATGCTACGATTACAACCCGGTGTCGACGCGCCAACTACACACATTCGTCGACGTAAGTGAGGAGCTGGCCGAAGCAGCACTCGCAGCCCTCGAGCACGAAACCACATGTCGACAAATTGTGTGGAAGTACATACCACCATCAGCACCGTTCATGGGTGGCGCATGGGAGCGAATGGTTCGCTCCGTGAAAGAAGCTCTACGCGTCACAATGTCGAGACACAGTGACGAGACATTGGTGACCCTGCTCGCCGAGGTCGAAAACACGGTTAACTCAAGACCTCTCACACTAGATTATATTAAAAATTTAATATAATGTATTATATTAAAAAAAAAATTTAACAGCTAGTTCTTCCCCTTTGTGACTTACTATGGGAATAAATATAAGAAAACGTTCTGCTACTTCTCCTTCTTTTATATCTCAGCACTACAGTCAACCGATCAGTATGAGATATGTCTGGTGTCGAATCGACGCTTGTTGAGAAATATTCGGCTGTAATAATTTCATTAATAATGAATTTTAAAACTTTACTTCCCAATATTTCAATAAGCTCTTCGCAAATCATTGAAGACAAATGTGACTGTCTTCCTTTCCCAACATTACCATATTTGGCTAAATGCGAACTAAGGATCGGATCGTACTCCGCGAGTTATTGTAAAATTCTCATATAGTTGACATTATGTTGAGAACGAAGAATTTCATCGGCACCACGAAATGCTCATCCAATATTCCCTTTCTTTGGTGCATGTCATTTCCAACGAGGCGTCAAGTCAGCCGTGATTACATCGTCTATTTATCAGTGTCTGCACACATTCTCGGTGCGTTGTGTTATTCTCATGGGATTGAATACTTTGCGGCGCATTTTTCTAATCAGAAAGTCCAGTTTGAATTTGCGATTGGCTTTGATCTTCGCCAAAAAGAACACATGGAAATCAGGATAATTTTCCAGTAGGTGTAGAATACATGAGCCACTCTCGTTTAATTTAACAGCCACCTATGTCTTTCCGAAAAAACATAGATTGAGAAAAAAATATTATAAATTCAACGAGTATGAAGTGACAAACCTTTTCTTGTGCAGATAGAAATTATTACTATTTCTCTTGCGACGATTTTCATTAACACGGTTGTTTACAATATTTTTATATTTATGTTTATAATATTAAGGAATTTATTAAAAGTTTCTGTTTCTACCATTTCTTTGTGTAACAAAATGTCGGAGGAGCCCGTAAACAAAAAATACCTAAGTGGTTCAGAAAAACGTAAAATGCGGTTTGAAGAACAAAACAAGCGTGATGAACTGTTAAAGATGACACAAAACCTTTTCCAACTCTGATTTAGTTGCCAAACGCGAGTGTTCTGAACAGGCTGACCAGGATCAAGTAACAGCCACTTTAGCGGATGCAGAGGAAAGTGAGGCCGAGGCCGAGGTCCAATTACTACACCAAAACGTAGTCCACCTAGGAGTAGAACACCAGAATGACATTGGCTTATCGCAAAATATTAGCAACGAAATACAAGATTTTTGGTGTACTAGAGATCCTTACGGATATATATACTTTGACTATGATTTTTCTGCTTCAAGCCGACAATATGACGCAATTGACGCAATATGACGGCAATTTGCGCGCAATGGACCGGCGATGGAGTTCACCACGCATCGAATAAAGGTGAGTCCATAACAAGAACCTATTGTTTGTCCACCGTATAGGATGCCAAAAGGTAAGAAGGAGACCTTGCAGATGGAACTTGACAAGCTAAGGTAAGTGTTTGCCCAGAGGACCAAGATAAGACAGCGTTTACGACACCACTTGGTACCTTTAGATTTAAGAGGATGCCGATGGGACTGCGAAATTCCGGAGCAAGCTATCAGAGGTTGATGGAGCAATTCCGGTCCAACCTGAAAGAGTTGGCGCTTGTAGTGTATCTAGACGATTTGATACTGCTGTCGCCGGGAACATTCGAGAGACACCTGGCAGATTTGGAGGCGGTCTTTGATCGGTTGGCTATTAGGTTAAGAGTGAACAGAGGTTAGTGTCTTTGCAAGATAGTCTATTAAATTTTTAGGACATGTTATCATGCCAGGGGGAATTCAGGTGGATCCAGAAAAGACGGCGGCTATTGATATTATGCCCACCCTTCAGAACATTAAACACTTAAAATGATTAGTACAAACTGCAAGTTCGTATCGCCGCTTTATTAATAATTATGCTGAGATTGCGAGACCCCATACGATACTCCTGAAGACATCATGTACCTGGCGATGGGATGCCGAGCAATAGGAGGCGTTTGAACGGATAAAGCAACTCCTCGTATCCGCTCCTATTTTGCGTCAGGCAGATGAGTCGAAACCATTCGTGTTCTACACTGACAGCAGCGCTTGCTGTCTTGGGGCAGATTTGATGCAGGGGTAGGGACACGGTTAGAGGCCGATTGGGTACGCCAGCCGTCTTCTCGCCGGTGCAGAGAAGAATTATTCCTCGACAGAGCGAGAGGCACTCGCCGTCGTGTGGGCGCTGAGCAAGTTCCGCGGTTATGTAGAGACTTCGAAGGTAACTGTTAGGATGGACCACCAGCCTTTGCGATGACTGATGAGTCAGAGGTATTTTTTATTGCATAAGTTTGACCTCAACATTCAATACACACCAGGACAATCCAACGTGGCTGCAGATACGTTTTCGCGGCCAGTTTGTGTCGAGAATCAAGGTGAGTGCGAACTATGTATGACAGTCGTCCACTTGCCAAAAAGGTGCAGTAGTGATATCCGCAGCAATCAACTGTTGGATCCAGAGATTCGCAAAATCATTGAGGACATGGAATCTGACAAACCCTCTAGGGGGTGGGCATGGTCCGATCGTGGGTACATTATCTCCGATCGTATACTCTATAGACATGGCTTAGAGTCAGACGATGAAGAAGAATACTGCATTGTTATTATCCCAACACGAACGCAGGCAAGTGATGACAGAACTTCACGACGCGCATACGGCTGGCCACTTAAGCGTAGAACGCACTTTGAACCGTGTTCGCGCTAAGTATTGTTGGCCAGGTATGCGCACGTTCATAAATAGCAGCTCAACACTGATGTATTTCGTATGGTGAGTGTAGAGAACCGGAGACCCTTTTTGCTGGAAAAGAGGCATTCCATCTTAGTCCTCACAGGTGACAACGCGTCTGCATTTTGATTCGCAAACGAGGATAGATGTAGACGTCTATGGGCCACAGCAACCACTTACCATCAGGCTGACTGTGTGCTTGTTTGTCACCCTATCCTATAAAAAAAGCCTACTGCAAATCCCTGCTGTGTGCAAACGAGGCGATTTAAAGTTGTCTCCGTGGGCATATTTGGTCCGCTGGTAGAGACACCCAGGAAAAACAGGTGGGTGTTAGTCGTAGAGGATGTTTGTTCAAGCTGCTTGAAATTGTTTCCCTTGGAGAATGTCACCAGCGTAGAGTGTGCCCAGATACTGGTGTATGAGGTGTTCTCAGGGCCGGATTAACCTTCAGGCAGAGTAGGCAACTGGCTAAGGGCCCCGCATCGGTTAGGGGCCCTGCGCCCGCATAAAAGTAATGGAAAATGTGTCATACAATGAAAATTTAATTGGACGATAGATATTATTGCGTTTTAGCGACGCATGGTGCCAGTTGATGAAATATACTTACAGAACTAACCATAGACTTATCTACTTCTTTTACTATCCTAAGTTTAATCTTATTATTATCCCTCATCCTAACTAACCAACTTCATACTTGCAGAACAGAACCATCTAGTATCGAGTAGTAGTAACTAACAATATTGATGCGTTATGTAGCGTATTGTATGATATACAAAAGTTTTGAAATGTTTGATCTGTATTTGTGTTCTGTGAGTATTGCGACCGTGAATGAATTTAATTTAAAAAGTTTTAGTGTTAGATATTTTTATACTTAAAGTATTAATTCGGAACGCAGCCGCGTGAGAGATCGCCTGAGTGAGCACTAGACTTCATTCACATTTGGGGAATCCCCGATTCGTTGGATGCATTACGTAGCGATTTGTGAGTGATCGTGAATTTAGTTTAAAAAGTTTTACTGTACTCTGTGTTTCAAAACTTACGAAAAAAGGATAAGAGTGCTAGATTTTTTTATACGACGAGGGTGACAATGTTTTTCTTGTGTAGATAGGTATTACAGAAGTTATTGCTATTTCTCTCGCGTCGAATTTCACTCACACGGTTGTTTACCATTTCTTTGTGTAACAAAATGTCGGAGGAACCCGTAAACAAAAACACCTAAGTGGTTAAGAAAAACGTAAAATGCGGCTTAAACAACAAAACAAGCGTGATGAACTATTAAAGAAGACACAAAACCTTTTCCAACTCTGATTTAGTCGCCAATCACGAGTGTTCTGAACAGACTGACCAGGATCAAGAAACAGCTACTTTAGCGGGTATAGAGGAAAGTGAGGCCGAGGCCGAGGTCCAATTACTACACTAAAACCCATTCCACCTAGGAGTAGAACACCAGAGTGACATTGGCTTATGGCAAAATATTAGCAACGAAGTACAAGATTTTTGGTGTACTAGAGATCCTTCCGAATGTCAACACTTTGAGTATGATATTTCTGATCCAAGCCGACAATATGACGACAGTAAAATATTTTTTTCTCAACCTTTGTTTTTTCTGAAACATAAGTGGCTGTAAACTTAAACGAGAGTTGCTCATGTATTCTCCATCTATTGGAAAATTATACTGCTTTCCATGTGTTCGGGCGAAGATCAAAGCCAATCGCAAATTCAAACTGGATTGTCTTATTGGAAAAATGCGCCGCAAAGAATTCAAGAATGTGTGCAGCCACTGATTAGTAGACGATGTATTCACAGCCAACTTGACGCCTCTTTGTTAATGACATTCACTTAAGAAAAGGAAAATTTAATAAAAGTTTTACCAAAATTAGTATCAGGTATTAAATTTATGTTATCCCGTGGATTAGCATTTCGTGATGATGATGAAATTCTTCGTTCTCAACATAATGACAACTATTTGGGAATTTTACAACAACTCTCGAAGTACGATCCGTTCCTAGTTCGCATTTAGTCAAATATGGTAATGTTGGGAAAGGAAGACAGTCATATTTGTCTTCAACGATTTGCGAAGATATTATTGAAATATTGGGAAGTAAAGTTTTAAAATGAATTAATGAAATTATTAAAGCAAAATATTTCTCAATAAGCGTCAATTTGACACCAGACATGTCTCATACTGGTCAGATACGTTACGTCAAATGGAGAAGTAGCAGAACGTTTTCTTACATTTATTCCAATAGTAAAGTAGTAGTACTAAAGTAATAGTAAAGTCACAAAGGGGAAGGATTGGCCGCTATAATTTTTTTAAATCAATATAACACTAAAATGCGAGGCAAGACTTACGATAATGCGTCAAATATGTGTGATAGTTAATATGGTCTTCAGGCCCATATTAAGAAAATAAATAATCTCGCACACTACGTTCGAATACAAATATTTTTCTATTAATTTGTGAGGAGTTAAGCATCAATCTGGTGATGCTGCTGATGCTATTAGACACATCCCTTCCTACTGGCTGGAAAGTGGCCCCGAGAATCGCACTGCCTAAGGGCCCCGACATGGTTAATCCGGTCCTGGGTGTTCCGCCGATATGGTGTCACTCGACGGCTCATCACCGACAATGGCGTGCAATTTATGTGCGAGGTGATGCAACAGGTTTGTCATGTTTGAGGGATATACCAAGCGCTCACACCTATGTATCAAACTGAGGTCAACCTTGTAGAGTGTAAAAATAGAGATCTTAAGTATCAGTTGTCTATGCTTGTAGGAAATGACCACTCTACCTGGGACTTACATCTAGCTGCTATTATGTTTGCTATGAACCCTGCTGTGACCAGTACAGGGTTTTCACCAGCATACCTTACTTTCGGTAAAGAAATGCGTGCTCTTTCCGATTCTGCGAGGAATATAAGAACTATCGTTGAGAATGAAAATTATGTGCCTAACATCACCCCATACCTGCAAAAGATGGCCGCTGCCCTTGATGAAGCTAGGGACATCCACGAGAAAGTGCGGGTCGTTCAGAGAGAGGCTACAGACCAAAAAAGACGGCCACCGCCAGATAAACCAAATTTGTTAAATGTCGTTTGGGTGCATTCGACACTTGAGAAATTTGGTTTTATCAACTTTTTGTGTTTATTATTGCATTTAATGCATTTTTAACGATGGTGCAATTATATTCAAGCAAGGTGCAGTTTTTTTATACTGTAAAAAGTACTCAATTCTAATTATTTGAAGTAATATCGACGTTATAAGGTGAACGATCCTTAACTATTTTTTATTTCTAAACTACATGGGTGCAGTTTAAATAATAAATAATATTTTTGAGATGTGTTATTTAAAATACGTCTGCCAGTATTTTTTTAAGTATATACTCCAAATTCATAGGCTGGGGAGGGGGGGAATGGGGTGCCATAATGACACATTTTGTTGAGTAGGTGTGCAGTAGTCTATGTAGTATTTCCTCGCCCCGCACCAAATGTTCTTTTTGGCATTATGCGCATTACTCCCCTCCTTTGGTTGAATTGTCGAAGCTGGAACCATCAAACGTAAAAATATAATTCCCATATTGGCCGATAAAGAATTTATTGGTTAGCTTAATGTTGCTGAAAGCTCGAAATTGGCAACATGCACTTAGCCGCCTTTTTCCGTATCAGGCAGACTAGCAACAGTACCAGTCCATTGCCAAAGAAAAAAAAAAGAAAATTTCTGGCAAATTAATAAAAGGTTTTGTTTTCCAAGACGGCTAAAACTTATTGATTTTAAAACATAAAAAGATGATTCACTTAAATATTGATTGAAGCGTAATGCGTCCATGGCGTAATGGTGAAATAAGTGATTTTTTTGATTGATGTAGTATTATATACATATCTTTATACTGTTCTACGTCTCAAGCAGTTTTTTTTCAGTCTATATTTACTTACTTTAAAATGTCGAACAGAAACTGGAGGAAATAGAGCAGGTGGTTTTAGGTGTATGTGTGCTTGAGTGCAGGTTATTTTTCTTACTAGAAGTTGGGCATGGTGAATCACTTGAAATGTACGTCTTATCTTCAAGTTGGTCTGAGTTCGTGACTATCAGTGATTCATTACAGTAATATTAGGAGAAAAAAAACTATTTTTTTTTATAATTTGTTTACTTGCACCAATTTCGTATAAAGTATTTTTTACAATATTTACATTTGTATTTACAAGTAACAGTCTTTTGGACCAGGCCTTACACTATTTTAAAATTTACATATATACAACTTCATTGCATTTTTTAAAATCTAATATGGACAATTTACGCCAGGATGCAAAAAAGAACAGTTATCGCCTTGTCGACACGAACCCTTTCTTTGGAAATATATGCAAACAACTTTTCTGCCGCTTCGGGCATGCCCTCCCCGCCCTCGTGGTGGGCCATCCCAGTTTCCACCACTTTTACCTCTCCAATGTCCTCCAGCACCACGACCCCGCATGGCACCTCGAAAGTTTCCAGGGCCGGCAAATCCATCCGGGCCAGGTGGACCCTGTGGCCCTTGTGGCCCTGGCATATTAAAGTCCATAGGAAACATATTTTGTTGCATATTGAATCCCTCGGGTGGTACAGGAAACATAGGATTGGGAGGACCAAACATATCTGGACTCATCATCATATTTTCCGGCGGTACCATAATTCCAGGAGGCATATTATTCGGTGGGATGGGTCCCGGAGGAGTGAGACCTGGAGCTGGCATTGGACCAGGAATACCATTTGGCATCATATGCGGTGGAACTCCATTTTGCCACTCACCAGGCACCATCGGAGACCCTGGAAATCCTGGAGGTCCACCAGGAAATTGTGGTCCAGGAAAGCTGGTAGGAAACTGCGCCATAGCGGGAGGAAATATCGAAGGTACATTCATGTTACTATTGGATGTTGGTGGTGCATTGCCTTTAGGTTCAGGCCAAGGCATATTGCGAAAGTCACTTATATTATCTTGATTTCCTGTAACATCATCTAATGGTATAACCGTTGGTTCTGAGTAAGGGTGGGTTTCAGGTTCAGGTTCCAATGGTGAATCAGGAATCATTGATTTGTGGAAGTAAAGTGGTTGTAATGTTCCCTTCTGTCTTATTGCCTGTATGTCCTTCTCTTTGCTATTTTTACCGTATTCAACTTGTATTTGACCATCCAGGTCAATCGGAATTAGTGGTTTCCAACTCGTTCTTTCTTCCATTACGTCATCGTTACTGAGATTTCTTGCCTTCTGAAAAGCTTCCCGTTCATGAATCCTTTCCAAATGTTTCATATCTGTAAATGTTTTAGTCACATTAACACGTTCAGTTTCATCAAGTTCAAAGTACTGGATTTCTTCCAATTCGGGATCAGGTTTCCATTTTATGCTTTTCTTGGGACCTTTTCTTTTGTGATAACAAAGGACACCTCTTAATCCGTTAACTGTCACAGTATGTGGTTCAGAAATTTCCATTTTTTCTTGCTCTTCCTTTTCAGGGTCCTTATCATTTTCTGTAACTTCACTGCTTTCAGAAGTTTTCTCACTCACGATTTGCTTATTCTCCTCAGTATCTAATGTATCTTGATAGAATCTTGGAGGCACCGATTTATTTTCGCTATTGGGACTTGTAATGCTAGTTGGTGTTACAGGTGGAGAAGTTTCGTTTGGCGCATTTCCATCTTTAGACCCGCTTATTCGTCGTTTCCTTTTCTTAGGCTCTTTTTTATTTGTAGCTGACGCATTGAGTGCATCCATAAACATATCACTTTCGAGTAGCATCATGGCTGTAACAAAAAAAATACAATTACTAACTACTGAAAATAGTACTTAAATGAAAATATATCTTAAATAGTTTACAAAAAAGCCTAAAATGTATAATAACGGGTTCATCATTACGCTTGTAATTATAACCTTATAATGTACTAATGTACTAATTGAGCTGTAAACGACAAATTTTGTAATAAGTACTTGTTTGAAAATGTTAAGTACATACGTTTAGTCCCTACCTAAAAATATTACGAACATACATGTATCACTTTTAAGAATTTTACATAAACAAATTACAACCACAATTTTATTTAAAAACAACAAGAATACTAGTTATTCTATGAACAGGTCAGTAATACTTCCGTTAACTACTCGTTTAATTTTTGGAGATTCTTGTGTTAAGAGCGGATTCGAACCCACAACTCTTCAAGTTCTCAGTCTGCATCCTATCACTAGGCTACTGTCGTACTTCTAAAAATTTTTCCTATGCTAAACAATTTCCATGGTAATTTCGTCTACGTTTACTTTCACTGCCGTGTAAAAAGTAAATCTTAACACGAAGCGTAGTCATAAATAAGTAACCTTCTTAAATGAGTATACGTCCTATTTATATGTAGGTATTATATTTCATTGAATGTATGTTTAATAATGAATTTATTTATTCATGCAAAGGTAAGTACATTATTTTTACTATTCTCTCGCCAAACTGCCAATCAGTTTGTCGGCGAATATATATATACATACATATAATACAACTTATTTGAAGTTGGTCGTTTACCGACCAATTTAATATTCAATATTTTTTATTGACGATGATTGTCCTTCAGCCCTTATCTTGATCTTCTAATTACACAACTGGAAATTTTAACCGATGCAGCAAATACAATATTGTAAGAATTAATATCTTAAGAGTCTGCATTCGCTTTTTGTTATTTCCACCTTCTCGTATGTACTTGATGTTATTATTTCGAAAAGAACCAGGGACGGTTCGTGTGCAGTGCAATAAACCCGTAAAATAATACATGATAACTGGTATTCAAATATAGGCCCGAGATCACTAGGTAGGTAAAACTTTGGTCACTATAATAATTGGTTGTGAACTATCAAGAAGTGGTTACATATACTTCGAAGTCTTTTTTTACGTTATTTAGTTTGGAAACTATTTTTGGACATAAATTTCATTAAAAATATCTTAATTACAATTATAAAAATAATACCTACTAAGATGTCAGACTATGATGATTGTTCACAGAATAATATCAGAGGCACTCATTCGTAACATATCCATATAAGTTGTAACATTTGAGCAATAAGACCCAAAGTAGTCTCGAATGCAGTGTCAATCACACGTGTAATCACATCCAAAACCGAAAACTAACAATTGGTATTTTCCACTAATGCGAACAACAACCCATTACTCGAAGCTAGCAGTCTGGTACTATGATCACTAATGCGCGGTTCCTTTTCTCAACATTCGTTTCGTCCACCAATAAGACCGGTTTCGTCAGTTTTCTGCAGACTTCCAAAAAGGAGACGGTACTCAATTCGACTATCTTTTTACTGGGTGAACCGATTTCGATAATATTTCTTTTATTTGAAAGCTGGTACTTCTCGTGTGGTCCCATATGAATTTGATCAAGGTCAGACCAATAGTTTTTGAGTTATTTTAATAACTTATATTAAAGTCGGCTGTACAAAATTTTAAATTATTATATTAGAAATAATCGCTTCGGTAATGTACGGTGGCGCATAAAAAAAATATTTTTGCGCACTTTGTACTGTAAAACGGAAAGTAATGTGAAATTATTTTTTGAACGTGGAAGTAAAAAAATGCCTGCGCGTTATAGCCATTAAGATATCGGATGTCGCATAACTTACTACTTAACCGATAAGCAAAGAAAATCATTTAAGCAAACTAATAGCTTTCACACTTTAAAAATTATAATACTGCTTTATAATTTTGAGATAAGCAAATCCTTAAACAAGCGATTATAAATGATAGACTCATAGGGAACAGCACTTTTGAAACAAGTGATAATTGAAGTCGTAAATATATTCAGACAAAAATTGTTTTTTTCCCATTTACATTTTTATAGCAGACTACAAATAAGGAAGAGGTTATCATTCGACCTTTTTTAATAAGTATGTTACGTGACATTATCTTTTTCATTTGTTTTGGGTAATGATTATTTTTTTTTATTAAATAGGGTCTTGTATAAATTAATTTGAATAAAAAATTTCACCCCTAAGGGTGGAAAAATAGGATATAATTTTTTAATATAACTATTTAGACGTAATACTGAGATGGTGTTATCGCTTAGTCTATTCAAAAGGGTCAAAAAACTAAACTTTTAATGAAAAGAAATGAAAAGCTCTTCAAAGAACTAAAAATTATAAAATAATCTCTACGTAATAGCTTCTTAAGTTTTTCGTAAGGGTTAGCCTAGCCTTACTAGAAGCTATTTTTTTAGATTCTTCTATACAGTCAAGCACAGACTTTCGAAGCTATAATATAGAGATTATTTTATTATATTTAATATATAATGTTTAATTTTCCAATTTTACGAAATAAACAAGCTTATTAAAATCGGGACATGTTAAATGGAATTAATAAACCAGATTTCAATTGAGCGAGCTATAAAGTGCAAGTCTTGAATATTCTACATAATATAAAATACAAATACTAGTAGAAATCTGTCTGTAGGTGACAGCCTCTTATTTCCGCCGCCAAACAACAGTACGTGTATAGGTGTTAAGGGTACGGAGCCAGTATAACTACAAGCTGTGAGGCATTCCATCTCAGTCCTCAGTGGTGACTACGCATCTGTAGACTTCTTTATTTAAGATCGTTGCAGGTGTCTATTGCCTGCAGTATCCACTTACCATTAGGTGGACTGCAAACTTCAATTTTATAAAAGAACCTATTTATAAGACAAGACTAGACTAAGGCTAAAGATATATTACGAAGCGAAGTCTGCCCAAACCATAACAATACGGTCAGCAGATTGAGAGCTTATACATTTTACATTCTCACCGGAGCACATTACAAATATTTTTGCAAACCTTGGTGTGCTACTAATAAAACCCGAAAAGAAAAATATTCACTAGTGAGCTACAACTGAAAACTATACACAAATATTACTGAAGTTATTTTTTTGTAATTAAAAGTCATTAATAGATTCTTATACAACAATACATATTGCATTCGTTGCAAAAGCAAATATTTTTATAACAATAATTTTTTTCTTACCAATATGTACGTGTGATAAAAATTCTCTTCCATCAAGTATTTGTTTTGGGATTTAAAACCCAGGGGTCGGCTATTTTTGGAATGTTTCTCTAAAGGTGATTAATAACGCTTTTCTTGCATATAATGTTAGATACTTCGATACAGTAGCGGCTAGCTATTTGGTAGCGGGTTCAATTACCGTATGTAGAGAAAGTACCTACGTATTTGTATGACCCACAAATAATTCTGAGTCTAAGTGTGTCCGTGTAATGAATTATGAATGGAAAACACCACTATGATTGCAGATTCATTTGACTGAGATACTAGTTGTCTTGTTGATTGCCTTAAAAGCAATTTTTCAGTATTATTTTTAACGTAATATATCTGATTTCCATTTTTAAAACAAATCTCTATACATAAAAATCAATTGGTGTGGGTTAATTTCGAAAATGGCTGGACCGGTTTTGATGAAAAATTTTCGTGTGTTTGAGTCTGGATGATCTAAACGATTCACAATTGGACCCGGTAGGTGGCGCTGTTCGAGACCGTCGAGGACCAGATCACCCGTGCGAAGCCGGGGCGGAGAAGTACGGATCGCGGTGCGTGAAACGAGGGTTCAGTGAATCATCCTTCTCTTTCTTTCATCACATTTTTAAGATGCTTTCTCTCAATCTTCTAAAAGAAGTATATACAGGGTTACTTTTCTAAATGTAGCAAAATTTTAAACTTAAGTCCAAATATATAAATATACCATTATTGCAGTTTTTGAAATTACGAGTAAATAAGGCTTCTACTTTTATTTGAAATTATCCCAAAGTGAATGGGATTTATGGGCAGCAACGTTTTTGCCTACCGATCAAACCTTACGAATGTGAGCGTGCGCAGTAGTAAAATCAGTTAAAATAATGCATTAAGTACCACGCATTTCGAATTTAAAAGATAAAAAGGACATAATTATTGATTTTTTAAAATTAATTTTTCTTCACCATTTGCCTAAATTACTTATTCTGAACCTGCTCTGCAAATTTGGCCGGTTATTGCAAAATAACCCTGTATAAAAGAGGATGTCCTAAGTGAATGACTCATCTATCAACGCGCAGCCCAGACCGCTTGACATTAAAATCTGATTTATGACGTAGGCATCCAATAAGAAAGGATTTTTGAAAATTCAACCCCTAAAGGCATGATATAGGTTGTTTTTAGTTTATATGAAACTTTATATTTAATAGGCCGACTGACTCGAATTTAGATGCGATAGGCATCCACTAAGAAAATATTTTGGAAAATTCAAAGCTCAAGAGGGTGTTACAGTTTTTATAAAACTATTTTACGGAGCGATTTCATAATTACATGATGAAATACTACACGATTGTTTTAGGTCTTAGTTGATTATTAAATGCCTAAATCTAACTTGTAATCTGCGATCATTATCATAATAAGCGGCATCATGACTGTGGATGTTACAACTTGGACCCGCGGAGCGAAAAAGCTTGTTTAAATTTCAAGTTCTAAACGCGAGTATATGGATATATATAACTAAACGACTTTGATAAACCAGGTTTACTCGTGTAACATTCACCTCCACTCCCCATCCTCAACCCAACTTCGAATGGGTTTCCGCCTTAACGGGGCTTATTAGTAGTGACTTGTTCACACGATGAGCGAAGAGGAACCCCCATGACCTCAGCACCAGACCACATGAGCTCCAACTGGGTTTAGCATTCCGCCAACCGAGCTCACATCTCTACCCGCCGAAGCCTTGGTCGAGAGACGCGGGGAAAGAGGTATCGCGGTTTGGCGATACGTCTCTCTTTATATCCTTTGTCCCCTCGTCCTTGCTTATATGCGACAAAGTGGAACGCAACGCGAGTCCTACCTAAGCCTAACCCATAGGCACAAGCCGTCCCGCAAGGCGATTATGTGTAGAATTTCCCAATGAAAAACAGGGTTTACTTAAAATTTGTCAAGCTCTTTGGGTACTTGGGTACCGTCCGAATAACAACTGCAACTTCCGTAAAATATCGAAAAAAAAATGAAGACTAACTCTATTCTCAATACACGGTATATAAATTCCAATATATCGGAACTCTTGTTTGGACTGTTTGGGTACCTATATCCTTAAACTGGATGTAAAGCATCGTAAAAACTCAAAGGAATGATAAATCCAACATATTCGTACGAAAGTTGTTGGTAGCCTTTTGACTATTAAGTTTTCGTTATTTTCAAAATATTTAATTCCTGAACAATGGTCAGCCGTTACTTATTTATCGTTAACCATTCGCTTTCGGAATGGGTAAAATAATAGCTTGTCCATCATTTTAATAAAGGTATTTAACTAAAACTGATATAGATAATGCAAGAAAAATTTGAAAAGCTAAGAGGTTAAAAATGATAGCTTGAATTCCATACAACAAATCATTGCCTTTAAGGGCCAATTTTTCTAGCCCTTAGATTTTAATAAATTTATTCGTAAGGTAAACACAACTAAATACAACAAAGAAATTAAATATTAGAATTTTAATGAATAAAATGTTGCTTTTTCACTTTATTATTCAGTCAGGTAATTTATTTGATGGATAAAATCAGCCTTAAGTAGAATAATGTGTAGATTTAGTGGTAATTGATAAAACTAAACATTTTGGGAATATCGGTCTTCGATATTCGATGATATAATTGAGAAGACGATGTAACAGCAGCATCTTCGGACTCAAAATAAAATACTGCGGTCATCGACCCGCATGCCAAACACTGCAGCTATGGCAAATATCCCCACTGAATCAATTTTTGGGATGAGGCCTATGTACAGCAGTAGACTTTTAATAGACCCCTTTTATACCGAAAGATGATGACAATTTTAAGTGTTCCTCATCCTTACACAAATGTATTTTTGTCTAGCCAAAATATAATGATTAGTACTAAAATCAAGTGATATTATTTCGCAAAATGTCGCTTATTCTTCAATTATTTATTTGTGTAGATAAAACATACCGGATAAACAAAAATATATTGTTAGATAAATATGTTTATATACATAATATGTCACGTAATATTTTGGTTTGGTTTGGTTTGAGGGCCCATTTCTGTTTATTGTATGTATACAAAATGTTCAATAAAATTAAGGATAATTTTTTTTTAAATATAATTTATCGATAAACATAAAAAGAATCTTCATTCAAAGTTATTTTCACTCAAAAATGTGAGGCCTGTGGTAAACAACAGTGGAACGTTTAAAGGCTGTTTACTTTACTTTTTAAAGGTTTTACGATATTAATATGTAGCGATGTAAACTTCAGACCAAAATATTCTGTAATTTTAAAGATCGGTTTCAACGGCAAGTTTACGGAAAATAATAGCTATGACTAGAGTCCCCGAAAAATACTAATTAACCATAAGTTAATAAAAAGTAAAAAAGACCTACGAATGAATGTTGTGAACCAAACTTTTTACTCGAAAAGTCGTGACTTTTAGAAAACTATACCTATTATTTTATTCTGTGACTACGTATTTACAATATATCAAAAACATTTTTATCACTGTTCCTCCTACTACCAACGTTTTTGATAGAACAAGCAATATTTTACTAAATATTAAAACTTCATTCTTATGAGCTCTAGGGTAGGTACTTTTTGGATCTCCCTTCGTGTCCACTCGTCAGACACTTCAAAATACCATATCCTTTGTGTTAATGATTTTCAGTACCGACACAAGCAACAATATTGTAGTTTTCTTTTTCTTTACATTGTTATTTCAAGTAGACTTTGAAACAAGGTACTTTATCTTATTTCAATACATGGTAATCCAGGTATAGTTGGGACAAAGCAATTCACAGCCGCTCGGTACCTTAGCTTTAAAAAATAATCATAAAAGCTAATAACAGGTTCAAACATTGTGTTTCATAAATGTAAAAGGAAGGAAAATGGATGTTGATCGACTAAATACAACACATTTAAAAAAAAAGGAACTTTGACTTATTATTTTTGTTAATTATAAAGGAATAATAAAATATCGAAGTTTTACGGTTAAGTTCACGGCCTAGTACAGGTATTTATTTTAAAGAAAAACGAGATTGTGTCCGTCGATATTTGAGGAATAAACCGATTTTCCTATTTGCTAAATTTGATGGATGAATGAGTGGCTTTCAGTTAATTAAGCATGACCTTTTACAATTCAAAATTGATAAAAAAAAACAATCACTACTCTTGAATTTTTTACGCTATTCTTACGTAACCACCGTAGTTTCCAAATGCATTTATTACAGCTCAAGATCACGCTTCATTTATTGTAATAAGCATTTAAAATGTTTAATAAAGGGACCTTCAGTCTTTTGAGGAACTACAAGTAGGTATCATTCTAACTAAAATATGTAAATTAAGTATCTACCTAGATCACAAATTTACTGTTGTTAGTATATTGTTTACAGATAAAGAGCCGTTTTTAACTATTCGCGTTGCAATTGACAACTGCATAATATGTTCGTATGCATAATTGTTGTAAGTTTGTGCGCTATCGGTGCTTATGTTCTCTTAGCCAGTTTCGATAATAATTTAAGAGTACTGTGTAATTTAATGAATAATACTGCAGGATATGCATAATTTTACGTATTAAGTGTTAAGCAGGCAAACAATAGTTGTGTTCTTGCAGTTTCCAATGAAACATTGTGATGCGCTATACCTACCACGATACGGAAATTTTAACACTTGATCCAGAACTGTATACCAAATAGTTATATTATTAAGCTTCAAGAGAGATACAAACCAGAATTCGAATACCACGATTCGGTAGACGCATACGGTCACTGCTCAATCACGCGATGCAACAGAAATGTTGTTTTGGACCCCACAGTTGAAAAATTATTGCTCTTATCAAATTAGGAGATAACTTTTTCATGAAATGTAATGATCGCATCACATATTTCCTTTTTTAAATATTCAAAAAATATAATAAAATTAAGATGGACAACAGAATAGATAATTCCTAAACAGGAATATTTAGAATCAACGATCCATAACTCTGCCACCAGGGCGACGGCGTCTCATTGAAACGAGGTAAAATATTTAACAGATATTATGAAGAAGTGAAAATGTAAATTAATTTAGGCTTTCTTCTGAAAAAAGAATTTTCTAGAAAAATAGGTACATTAAATTACGTAAGGAAATATTGATAACTTTCCTTTTATCTATACTGTATTGTTGTTTATTTTTCCAACTATACTTTGGAAATACGGTGAAGGACAACAAAGTAGTTTTAGTAGATTAATTGTTAAAGAGCGTATTTAGAAATTAAGGAAATATAGTGAGCTGAATATTTTGTAAATGCGATTTAATTTTACAAGTGTTTTTGACTTAAGAACCCTAGGCAGTAAGTCGTGATAGTTTTATTATAATAGCAATATTCGATAGTATGTTTATGAACTTATATTATACTGTTTTCCATTGATATCTATGTGGTTCAGTAGGAAGAAGATATAGGTTTATGTAGTTCCTCATACCGCTATTTTTAAAGGGAAATAAAAGGTATCTTCGACTTGTCACGAATAATTTTCTAAAAAATTATTAATGTCTTATTTCATTGCCGTATAATCAACGACATACTTTCTTGTAACAAACTTCCTTACCTGCAAAATTACTAGTTATGTCGCTACCAGATTGCTATATCATGCAGTTAATTAGACATGTCGTTAAACGCCTATAATAACTGAACGCCTAAAAAACTTAGCCAAATTGCTAACGTACTATAAAGCTCTACCGACTACATTTCGTACAAGACAGGGGGTTTCAACACATACAAAATAAAATAAGTTAAAAAAAAAAACTAAAAAACACGATTTTGTAAATAACCGAACTAAAAAGTAGAAAATAATTTTCAATAAATTTAAAATAAGAAAATAGGGATTAATATAAAAAAAATAATTTTATTGTATAAAGCGTGGGGTGCTATTCCAGATATTTTTATGATGACGCTAATATTACAAATATCTACAAAAATATTTACAACAAATGACATCAAGCACCCCGCGCTATTTTACAATAAAATGATTTTTTTTATGTTAATCACTATTTTCTTATTTTAAACAATGAAAATTATTTTCTACTTTTTAGTTCGGTTATCCAGAAAAACGTGTTGTGTTAAAATTATTATTTCTTTTTTTTTTGTGCGGCTAACTACAAAAGCTTTTTTTGGAATGAAGTTCTTTCACGTGTCTTACGTAGGTTGATTATTCGCAAATCCTGACTGAGGCAAGGATAATGGGAAAAACTATTTAAATCATTCATTGTCATCAGTCCTCGATATTATGTGTGCTAAGATTCAAATCAATCCGACGTTTCGAAGGAGATGGACATCACATTCAAAAATTCCGTTACATAGATAAATACTACGCTAATAAAGCATGTTAAAAATAGTGTGCCGTGCACAGAACGTATCGGGCACACGCTCCGTGCTTAGCACGCGACGTTACTAAACAGTTCTGCGCTAGCGACTGAACGCGTTATAACAGAAAACATACGCGATGCCGACTGTTGCCCAAAATAATAGCTATCATTGCTCTTATACAATAATTTCTAATAGTCACCGTATACATATTATTAATAAAATTTTCACAACGACAATCTAAGCTCCCATTGAAGTTTCTGAAGAAAATTAGGTACAACCGATAAAACCGTCCTCATGCATGTCTTTTAAATATAGACATCTCACGTTCATAGTATGAGCCGTTGTAGTGGGTTAAAAATCAGGTTATTTGCCCAAATAATATTATTTATTTATTTTGCAAGATAATCTTGAATGTAGTGGATAATTAATTTTAACCAATTCTTAGAGGCTCACATTTTATGTATATTACGCTTTGAGTCGTTAATATTTTTGCAACGAGTTTTTAAAATAACTACTATTAATGGCAAAAAGAATATCGCTGCGGTTAGTAAGCACTTCATTAAATGTGTTTTTCTACTTGTATTGTAAGCATAAATAATCATATATATTAGGGAGCTATAAATAAGTAACAATAATTAAAATGTAGTACATACTTTTATCAAGAACAAGAATATTTGTCTTAAGGTAGAAGCTAAAGGGTAGCCCGCGAAATTCAAATTTTCATACGTTTTTTGGAATTTGCAGGTCAGTGTCAGGTTATATGTTTAACAAAATATGATTCGAGACCGTGGCGAGTATGTATTTACAGAATTATAATCATTCTAATCATCAATGCAACCCTCTAAATTCGTATAATTCCATTGTATGGTTATTTACAGAAAAACTCATTCAAAGGGATTATATGACCTTAGAGGGTTGTATTGGTGATTTTAATGATAATAATTCTGTAAACACATACTCGTTACGGTCGCGAATCATATTTTGTTAAATATTCAACCTGACCCTGATCTGCAAATTACAAAAAACGTAAGAAAATTTGAATTTCGCGGGCCACCCTGGAGCTTTCACCTTAATGTCACTTATTACGGTCCTGAAAAACTAACGAAAGAGACGAAGCACTATGTACATTTCATGTGACGTCGAAGCAAAGAAAATTCACGCTAATCTTAAGGCCATCACGCACACATGCAACTTTACAATAAAGTTCAAAACTATTTTGCTCGAGTGAAGATATTTCGCAGAAAACTATGAATTCAGAATTTTTTTTAGGGAACTGCGTCCGTGTTTACGTGACAAATGATGTGTACGGTCCAGCAGTGGACTTTTACGGACCGTTAAAGAACGAGATGCATGTCAAAAAGTTACGTTCGTTAGCCTGGCTCGGCCACCCTAAATCGGCAATTGAGGTGTGCATTTATTTAATGTACTCACCTTGTGGAGTATTTGTACCGCTTTATTTCAATGTAACTGTACTGCGCCCCCTTTTTCCTAAAGGGGGTCGTTTCCGATTCGGCAGAAAGGCCATACAAGCCAAAGCCAGTCCCACAGGTGGTGTTTAGTGGGTAGGTACTTCTTAGTGAGTCTCACATAAACACGCAAGAAGCTGCGTGGTGTGCTATGAGCATTCACCACCTCCCTCCCCCGGTTCCGTTGGGTAGCGTTGCATTAGCCGCAAAAAAAAGTAACTGTATTTTCGGAGAAAAATTTACATCACAAGGGCCATACACTCAACCATGATTAATGGTTATTTATGATAGTTTGGCATTTAAAAAAATAGAAACAATACAGTAGAGATGCGGTATTCATACAAGTTCTCTGTTATGCCTTAGCGGGGGCCTATGATGTTTAATGTATATATACAGGGTTATTTTAGAATAACCGGCCAAATTTGCAGAGAAGGTGCAGAATAACTAAATATAGGCAAATGGTGAAAAAATTAACAAAAATCTCAATAATTGTCATTTTTAACATTTAAATTCAAAATGCGTGGTAATGCATTATTTTAACAGACTTTACTGCGCACGCACACATTCGTAAGGGTCGATCGGTAGGCAAAAATGTTGTTGCCCATAGATCACATTCAATTTGGGATAATTTCAAATAAAAGTAGAAGTCTAATTTACTCGTAATTTTTAAAAGCTGTAGTAACGGTAAATCATTATTTATATTATTTGAACTAAGTTTAAAATTAGGCTACTCTGAAAAATAACCCTGTATAATAATTATATTGTTAACGTGAACAAGTCTGTGCCTTTTAAATTCATAAACACTGTCTTCTTGTTAACAACGTTTAAAAATAAGGTATTGTAGATATGTGAAATATAAAGGATGAATTTAATGAATACATTATGACAGTTTAAGACGATTTATAACCTCTTGATTTAATTAAAAGATAATTTTAGTAATGTATGCTGCAGGTTTTTTTTAAAATCCAATTTACAACTTGTTCGTCCACAATTTGTTCGTGGAATAATGGTCACCTGATCAGTGGTAGTTATAGGTTATATTTGAATTGATTTATCTTTTAATGCAAAATCTGCAGAAAAGCTAATTATGTTGACCTTAAAAATTCATTTTTCTTAGTTTTTTAGTTACTCTGAAAATTAACTAATAAACTCGAAATCTAGTAGTCGTCCACGTTATACTATTCAAAAAGATTTAAGCATCTAGAGGTGCCCGTGCTGAACGAATGAGTTTTGCCTGAAGGTTCAGTTTAGCGAATCTTATGATAACTCAGATATATACTATATATATACTATATGCCAAAGATTATTTAAGTTAGGCTTTGGGTGTATCTTTTCTTTTATCGATAATGTCATGAAAACATTTTCGGCATGCGCCAATTTATCATTCTTTTACGAACTCACATTTTGTGTTACTAAAGTACATAAGTTAAGTTACTCGGCGGCCGCGGCCGTGCTGAAAGCGTTTGGCTGGCACGGCCACATTTAAATTTATTTTTCTCCGAAAATATAGTTACATTGACAACAAAGCTGTACAAATAATACTCTAAAGATTAGTATGTTACAGTCAAAATTCATAACCGGTCAAAACCACCTTTGACTGTAAAAAAAAAAACAGTTAAAAGTAGTTTTGACTAAAGAAGTTGGTCAATACTATTTTTAACTGCTAAAATATTGGATAAGTGATTTTGAAAAAACATCAGCTAAAATTGATTTCGACCAAGAATATTAGTCAAACCTAAATCTACTTGACTTATTATACTTTTTGAATTTCTTCAATATTACATTTTATATCATTATAAGCGGCTTTAGGATGGCCCAAGGCCCATTCCAGCTCCACACCTTAACCTACTGTTATTGATATTGCGAGTCTTGACAGATAGTATCAACTTTAAATGAGGCAACATTAGTTTTGACTAAGAACGTTGGTTAGAATCATTTGATTACAAAAATCAGTAAAACAGTTTTTGACCAAGGGCATCGGTCAAAACCATTTTTGCCTGGTTTTTGCAGACCATAGTGGTTTTGACCGGTTATGAGTTTTGACTGTGACAAGTACATTGAATAAGTATACACCTCAAATAGATTCAGGGTAGCCGAGCCAATCGAACGTAAAAAGTTGAGCATGGTTTCGGCGTCACCTAAAATGTACATTGGCGTTTTCTTTGTTTCCAAATTAGTTTAATTTTTTAAATTGAATATCTCTACTCTTTTTAAATTTCAATTGCAATAGTGAATCCCTTACTCCTGCTAGTAATTTAATGTCTTATCTATATATTTATATTAAAGCGGTAATAAGACTATTTGAGTAATATAATTTCAATGCCATTCATAGCTGTCGTACCTACTTGAAATTCTTGTCTATTCCTCATTTAGAACCGACCATATTTAAATACACAAAGTATACATTAAGATGCCTTAATTGTTCTAAAGTAAAGCAATACGACATAGGGACCTTTATGGTTAGATTGATTGAAAAAAATTCCACATGAAGTGTGTATGTACTGGTATCTGCTGATATAAATCTATTGCGGAACGTCTAAGCCTATTCGCACACGGCGTCGTATCGTAATACGCGCGAAGAACGAGAGCAATACGAGCGCGTATATGTTCAAACAAGTCCACACACGAAGCGGTGCTGTAGCGAATCATAGATGTTTATCGTCATTACGATAGTCGTAGTGCACTGGCGTAAAAAATTAACTGGTCATTAATTTCTTTAAAAATTTAAATGAATTTGAATTTCTTTTAACTTCTTACGACTTTTAATTTCAATAGGTATGAATAGGACTGAAAAAGTGATTGAATTCGTGAAACTGGGTGAAGCATTCCCTTGTCTATATAATCATTCATTAAATGAATATTGAAGGAAAGATGTAACGGATAAAGCTTGGGCAGAAATATCGTCATAAATATCGTTTTCTACTTCTTACATAATCAAACAATAAAAATCCTCTTTATCTAAAGAGAAAGTAAGATAATCTATAAATTCACCCAACAAATCTGGTACCGTTGACACCATGATTTCAACTGAGATCTTACAAAACGATACGTCTACTCTACAATTCGTTTGTAGAACATTGCAGGTCTCGTACGCGTTGCGTCGTAACGATACGACTCGTGAGTGAAGAGCCTAATTGTTCCATCAGCAAACACATCCGTCATAGAGTCCTTGTTGTCTTATAAGTGCCTTTTTTCACACTACTTGAGGGAGACAAACGAAATTATCACAAAAAATGATTTTACAGGACTCGATGATATAAGTGAATAGTTCAGAACGTCATTTAAAGAGGACACTAAGAAGTTTTCAAACAGTTTAAATGGAATGAAAAATAAGGCGGCTCTGGGTTTAGCTGCATCATGAGGACTAGCGTTCGGGCAGCCAACACGTATTAAGTACGAATCTTTATAATTCGTCTGAAAGACACTGCATTAAGTTATAATATATCAGAGTATTGGCCATATATAACAGTCTGAGTAAATAAGAGAACTGCAACATAATCATAACGCTATTTTTATTAACTATTAGAAATTGTACGAAATAGATATTCACTAACAGAGATAGCTTTTTACACAAAAGCTATTTGTTAGCAAACTAAATACCCCATGCAACTTCTATTATTTGTCATAATTGCAGTTCATATCAATAATCAAGCCTCCTCACCCACGTTATTTATAATATACGTGAGGTGATTAATGCAATTATTAAAATGAAATTTGCCGTTTAAATTAGTTTAAGTAGCGGTGGCGTTGTGGAATAGTCATGATTTGAAAGGGAAAGGCAAAACTTAAATGCATGACTAATTTCCCATGAGACAGTACAACGCATACTAAGCATTTCTGGGAGCAAATAACACTTATTCTCTTGAAATAACAACCTTGTAAATGGCAGGCACTTAAATAAGTCTGATATCACTACTACTCGAATCTCTTGTAGGTAGGGTGCACTGAAGACGTTGAATATACCAAGTTCTATTTCCTGACACTTAAATACTTGCTTCAGTTCAATAAGTTCTCATTGTTTAGTGGCAGCATGGTTTTCTTTTCATATTACACGCCTCCGTTGTGTGCTGACCCATCTAATTTTACTCTGGGAATAGGTTAACTTATTACAAAGTAACATAAATAAAGCGTAGTAAAAAAATAAAGAAAGCGGTATGTATAGACATATTTAAAAACCGACATGAAAAGACAGAAAACTATTTACACTGTAATAACACTAATAAAATACAGGGTTATTTTGTAATAACCGGCCAAATTTTCAGAGAAGGTTCAGAATATGTAATATGAACATTTATTTGCCTATATATATACACATATATAGACAAATAGTAAAGAAAAATTAATTAAATAAATGTCAAACATTCTGCACTTTTTATCTTTTAAATTCCAAATACGTGGTAATGCATTATTTTAATTGATTTTACTGCGCACGCTAACGTATGTGTCGATCGGTAGGGAAAAACTTTGTTGCCCATAAATCACATTCAATTTGGTATAATTTCAAATAAAAGTAGAAATCTTATTTACACGTATTACCAAAAACTGCAATAACGATTATTTATATTTTTGAACTTAAGTTTAAAATTTGGCTACTCTGAAAAATAGCCCTGTATATAAATTACTATTTGAACTGAATTGGATTAAATTTAACAGCACTACTAGGAAGGTCGTGGAAATAAAAAAAAACCATATTAACAATAGTAAACGAAAGGATTTCAAAACGATTTGTATCCGGTTTGTCTGATTTTCTATACAGTTTTGCGAAAGGGTGTATATGGTTTACTTTAGTTTTTCTTCCTTTCAATGGTTAAAAAATCAGAGAACCCGTCAATTGAAAACATAATATTTTTTTTACATGATGATCTGACTTTTTATTCACGTCGTTTTTGACCGTTTTGATAAAATCTTGTATTTGTTAGACGAGACAGGTATCTGTTTGTTCAAACCTCGTAGATACCTTTGTGTTAAGCATTATTAGTTTTTGACATTTCACAACTCAATCATTTTATGGATAATGGATAACTTATTATTTAATAGTCATTTATGTGATGAATAATGACAAGAACACTAGTCTTAGGAATCTTTCAAACATCTCTCAACCAAAATTCAGCCATTCGATATTTTTAGCAAACATCTGTAACGATTCCAAATATTAAAACCCAGGAAGGATGGCCTACTTGGGTTTTAATGTCTGTACATTTCGTTTCGGCAGAGCAATATATTATGTATGTTTATGTACTAGTTACGTATCATTTTGTGGTTGTTTTATTATTACAAAATCCATCAAAATCTCTTTTACTTCGGGTTTCTATTGCATGGATTGTCGAAGATTGTCATCTGTAGTAACTGATGTCCCAATCTGTTCGGCTGCACATCGTCGGGTGGAGCCAATGCATTGCGCTGGTGTAATCACCTCATCGTGCTTCATTCTTTGAACAGATTCAGGTCAATATTCAACGAAAGATATGTATGTAATTCAGCATTTATTTGCAATAAATACTTTACAAGTAAAAAAAACACTATGAAACCCGTTATTTTATACATTTTAGACTTACCACAGTTACAAAAACAACCTAAATATACATATTTTCTCGCAGACAGTAACGGCGAATGTGGACCCTGATTTCCTGTAAAAATAAAATATATTACTAATATATTCAAAGTAAAAATATTAACAATATACTTACGCTTCGGTTTTGGTGGAATCAACTTAATAGCTCCAGGTTTCTCAACAATATCTATTGTTTTCAGTTTCTTCTCGGGAGGTGGTTCATTGTGAACTGGTGATGCCCTTTTTGGTATTGGAATTGTTGGTGGTAAGACAGGTGGTGGTTTTTTATTTAATATAGAGGCGCGGGACGGCGGAGGTTTCACTTCTTCCTCTAATCCATGTTTCCTAAATTTTGAATGAAAAGTTTTTACAGTTTTTGGTTTTGGTTCATCAGGTTTTCTAACTTCAATTGATATGGATGGTTTCTCTTTTTTAACGTCACTTAGTTTTGGTATTTTCCCTAGTTTTTGAATAGACGGTGGTGTTGGATTTGCTTTTTCTTCTGCCTTTTCATCTGAAGGTTTAGGTGAGTCTTTACCTCTTTCATCCTTTTCCTTGGTTTTTTCTTTTTCAGAGCTTACTTTTGACTTTTCATCCTTTGTTTTACTACTAGAGGAGCTTGACCGTTTATTACTACTGCTACTACTGCTGCTATTGCTTGTATTGTGTTTAGATTTAGAGCTATGTGACGAATGTTTGTCTTTATCTTTTGTTTTGTCCTTACTACTATGTTTGCTAGAGCTACTCTTATGACTACTTCTATGTTTTTCACTTGATGTTGATGATTTGCTTGAATGTTTTGAGGAACTAGATTTCGAGCTATTGCTGTGTTTATCATTAGATTTTTCTTTACTTTTACTCTTATGTTTTTCTTTAATTTTGTCTTTCTCAGATATATCATCTGACGCTTTGCTATCACTATCATCAACTTGAGATAACATCTGTTTTCCATTTTTTAATGTTATTTTCAAAACAGGTAGTGTTTCTGTTTCTTTTTCCGTATCTGTGATCTTAACATCATTTTCTTTTTCTTCTTTATTAGGCAACTCATCAGAAGGGTTTTCCGCGTTTACAATGCTCTCGGTATTACCGTCATTTTCTTTTATTTCACTTTCTACGTCAGAATGGCTTTCATTTTTAATTTCTGGTTCAGTTTCTGTTTGGGCATCTAACACTATATGTGATATGTCAGATAGTTTTATAGGCACGACTTGTTCACCTTTTACCGTCTTTAGCCATTGTTCAACCAGTTTCGAAGCTAAAGCTCTGATAGCTAAAATGTACAGAAAATAAATAAAATCTTAGAATATAAAATTTCACTTTTAAAATTTTTAAAATATAATGTGGAATATGGCTATTTCTTCAAATTCCAACCTAACCTACACACGGTGCACTCTTCCGATTTAACTAAAAATCAATATCTATTACAAAAAGCTAAACTGAAATTCCACTAACAGGTGATAAAGGGCTGTTTTATATCAGTGCATAAAGTATGGGATCTGTACTCACTAAGCCACCCTGACAAGCATAGTGAGTATTAGCAAAACTTTCGATTCATGCATGCCAGCTGGTGCATTCTTGCCAAGATCAATGATAAGCATTCATTAGTAATATAAATATTAAATATAATAAGACAGATATTCAAAATAAAAATTAATATTTTCCTAGTTTTGTAAAATAATAACTTTATGCCTACAGACGAATTCTTGTTAATTATGACAAACTTATATTTAATAAAATCTGTTATATTATTAAATCGGGATTATAAGTGTAAATACCGGCTGGGATTAGGTTGAAACTTTATTATTTAAAAAAAAAAACAGGTAAAACAGTTGTGGCAAAATTATTGATATCTTTTAAAATTAATATACAAGATTAATTAAAGTGAGTATATCAAAAAGCTCTGAGACCGTAATTTCTACAATGATTATATATTTACGCGAATGCTACTCATTGAATACTAATTTTATAGATTTTATCGTGTTTCTGTGGCGGCGCACCACATTTCATTTTACTTTTTAATTTCCGAAGTCTCGGGCACTTTACCCCGCTTTATGCTTTGACCATAGTCACGGGGGGAACTGAAGTGTTTGAAGTCCTGATGTGTTTACAAAGGCTACCTTCAACTTCTTAAATTAATTTTTGCTACTGCTTAACGGAGAACGAGACGAGGCTCCGGAATAGTCTGCAGTATACCAATGTGTTCAAGTCGTCCCAACCATTACATCAGATTTGATGAACCAACAATCCTCGCAAACGAACACTAACTTCAGCTAAATTCACTTTGAATAAAAACATACGAGCGAATTTTCAAAAGTCGTAGTTTAAAAATAATAATTTTGGTCTCGGAGCTTTTTGGTATATTAACCCTGTTTTAATACAATAAATATATATTTTTTAATGATTTCCATATAAATAAAAAACTTACCATAATGATTACCATCCTTAGACAATTCCTTGACTAGCTTTGGACAGTTATTTGTTTTGAGCCTTTCTATGTCAACAGGGCATAACAACAAAAGCTCTAAAAGCTCTCTGACAAGTGGCCAATTTTTGGCGACAATGCTTTCTGTGAGCCACATGTGTACCAATCGCCAACCACCGGAACCCATAAATAAGCCTAGTAAGTCTGTTTCTGTACACTTTAAAATTTGTATGTATATACATTTAGATACTAGTTTCTTAGAAAATTTTGTCATTAAGCTGCAAAGAATAGAAAGACATGTAAAAATACTAACTAAAATGGCTAAAATTAATGAAACGGAAAGTAACTACAACTGTATACTAACATTCTCAGAAAGAAACTGTAAATATTAACATTTCATATTATCTTATTTGGTAGAGCCATGCTACTGCTACGTTGCGGTTGTAGCACGAATGGGTCGACTTGATTGGGGAAGGACTCACAGAATACCAGCTTAATGCAGTGTAAGAATGGTTATTGTTACACTGCATTAAGCTGCTACCCCATATCACCCTTGGGTGTCGTAAGAGGTGACAGAGGGAATAAAATCAGGAGATGGACAGCAGCATCTTCCCAATAACGACTAAATATAAAAAAAACTGTGATTGCCAACCCGCTTGCCAAGCATGATAACTATGGCAAATATACCCCTATGAGGCAAACTGAGGAATAAATATAATATTGGGAGAGGCCTATGTCCTGCAGTGGACTTTAATAGGCGGCTGTAACGATAACATATATTACATACTTAAATAATTAGCAAGGGAATCATTTCTGGCTTTAGTCAAGAGTCTTAAGTAATAAGTATGTATACAGGAATCAATACATACCTTGCAAGTCTTTGAACTTCATCCCTGCTTTTAATGCCACCATATGGCGATAAGAGAACGCTGAGACAGTTCAACAATTGCATAGGACATATCCGTGGCTGCAACAAAAGAAATTATTAATGCTATGCTCATTATTATCCAAAGAACATATTTAATGATTTAATGTTACACTTAAAATTTATGTTAAAATTGAAATTTTTATAAGTAACCACTATAATGACTGTATGTTGGGTAGTTGAGTGCAAAGCCTAGAAGGGAATAGGTGAGCTCATTTGATCATTTTCAGTTACACATGTGTCTCCAACGAAGTCTTACTTTTTTAATATCATTTTTAATTTTTTTTTAAATCCCAGAAGTCCGAGCTAAATTATATAAATGTTGGACCATTTACAGCTAATTTAGCCCGATTTTTAAGACATTTAGTTCTATTGGCACAGATTAATAACTTTTGGAGAAAGGTGGTTTTGAGGCATTTAAGAAAATTAATTAATAATTTCCGTCTTATATGTTCAAAGAATTTTGAAAACCTGCTTATGTTGTCGTTTTTAAGATATTATTCATTAAAATTAGTCACCAAAAATCAGTTATTGGGTTTTTCTGTCAATAAATTCTCAATAGCAGTCCGGAGTCAGGAAGTTGGTAATATTTTACCCCTGTGCCTCGGAAAGCACGAAAAGCTGTTTGTCCTGAGTTTGATATCTTTACGATCGTGTCGGATTACCATCCCATCGGACTATGAAAATAAAGGAAAAAAATAAATACAATAGAAAGTGCAGCTGTGGTTGCGCATACACCGAGGCACTATAATCCTGCGCAGATGACTTGTCGTTAACCGATTCGTTGCGGCACCAATTTTCGACAACTTTTAGCTGTGGCGGCGAACAAATATTTCAGGAGACGGCGGGCGTGTTAAGCGCCACAGACAAAAATGACACGCCTATTGTGCCATGCGCCATGTGTAAAAGTAATGTTCTTTTTTATGCTTTTTTTACTTGTTTAGACCTAATTAAGTTTTTGACATCAAACATAAGTTACAAATGGAAGGATACGTGTTTTTATTGGGTAACTGCGTGTTTTTTTACGCGTTTTCTTTGAAATTGAGAGAAAGTGACTTTTTTATGAAGAGATTACAAACCTTCTGTACTATTTTTTGTTGTTATAAAAAAATCATGTAAGTAGGTACAGCTAAAACACCCTGGAAACCTTGGTTTTTATTAAATTAAATTTTCACCTAATAATAACATTTGTAAATATCAAACAATGAAGAACCGTAATTTGAAAAAAAAAAAGGTATATCATTCATTGATATTTACAAATGTTAAATATTATTTAATGTTATACAAATGTAAAAGTAAAGTCGATCTGAAAACGTCTAATTAGTAAGAATAGCAAAACAAGTGTTTTCAAAAGGAAAAAAACGCCGGCGCTATACGGCGGCGGATTGACAAAAGACTATTTATTAGCGAACTTTTTTTATGCAGGAACGGTTTCGAACTGTTTCAAGAAAAAATAAACCTTATACCATATCACAAGAGCACATGGTACTTCGTAGGTCTATTCGGCCATATGATAGTAATAAGACGGCAGTTCAACCATTTTAAGCAAAATTAAACAATAAGACAAACGCATTGTTTTTTTTAACAGGAGACTTGTTTTCCAGAAATTTATTTACAACTTGAGTTTGTGAGCGATCGCAATGAGTGCTATTATTTGTTACTTATTAGACAATTTTTCCATAACATGATTTAAAACCCACAAAGTAAAAATAGTACCATGTACTATTTTTACTTTATGGGTCTGCATCTTAGGAGATGCCATTGAAATTGTTGCACATCTAGAATTAGGTCCGTAGGGTTAGTTTTATCTTATATAACTAATAAAATATATAGGATAATTTTTGTACGCCATAAATGGCAAAACATGTAGCTCTAGTTTTAAGTTATTAAACATCTTTATATTTTTACTCATGTTTTACAAAATAAATATCTTTATCTTTACACGTTAAAAAAGATTGTCAACCCCTAAAAATTTCAAATTTTCAAAATATCCAGAAACGAAGCTGCATGCATGAACTACTCGCAAAATAATATTTTGTTCTGGATAAATTTTCCAAAAAAGCAATTTGAGCGAGTTATAACGATTTAAAAAAAAAACACGACTCGCGTGTCATATGCCACACACAAAAGTAATTGATGGCACGCCTGGCGTGTCGCTCGCACTGAACCGGTTAAGACGCTGCCATGACAGAAATTCAGTACACTTTTATTAATATTTAAATTGAAACCGTGTTTAACTAATTCCTATTGAAAATAATGAGATAAAAGTTGTGCACTTGATGAACTACTGATATTATGTATTATGTATGATGATTGACCACTTACTGAAAAAGTCAAACCGACACCATACAATAGAGAACTAAAACATGTTTCGACACTTATCAGTCTTCAACAATTTTTGTAGTCCGCGATTAATGATTACTTATAACATTAATATTATTCGCAACTATACTTTCATACCCAGTTAAAATAAAATAATTTAGTGCCGTGTTGCTAGTGTACCTATTACCAAATAATGCATTGCAGTATATTTTTATTACGTAAAAGTAATATGTATATGATTGTTTGCATTTAGAGTCTCATTTAAATAATGATGTTAAAGATAGTTTAACCCCTGATACATTCATTAAAACATACTGTGAGTGGGCCCTCTAAACTTTAAGCTATATTTATCATATTTTACTTGGCACAAACATTTCCTAATTCAAAGAGGATCAAATTAAACATTTTATAAACAGACATTTATTTTAGTCTCCCCCATACTATATGAAGTTATGCCGATTTTGACACCAAGTTTCAAATCGTATTCGCTACCTTTGAAACTTGCATCACTAAGTCATAAATTTAAAATATAAAGCAGGCCATGTATATTTTTTCAACCGAACTTTTATTCAAATATTAATGTTAAATATAATGTTGGATATCTGTTAAAAGCCCCGCAAATTGCTCTTGCGCTGGAACAATGTCTCATTAACACATGTACGTGACTTCAACCGAAACTAAAATTTACCGTCTCCAAAAAATAATCTTTTTTAGAATAATAATTAATAATATTATAAACATATCATTAATTACAAAATTAATTTAGTATTACAACTTATTACACATTTTAGAAACTTTAAGTATATTAGTTTATTATATTAAAAGAAAAAATTTAACAAATTTTTATTTTTAAAATACCTAATATTAGACCGACCGAATATTATTAAATCGATAGCCCAGTGAATTTTTCATAATATGACATAAAGTTAATAGTTTAAATATTGTTTAACAGCTGCTATAATTTTCCGCATAGTGGAAATTTCTTTTCGCACTGTGTACACTGTACATCGGAATTACTAATATTTCTTAACGCCGATAAATCAAATCCATCCAAAATTTGCTTTTTGACCCGCTTCTTAAAAATTAAAATGACGCTTTATTTTACTGCCACTAACCGTACATATTTCCTTTTCGCGCCTTAATTTTGCAACTGTATTTTTAGCTACTCCTGTGGCACTCCAGTACACGGCTTGTACTAAACGCTTTGTGACTTTGTTCTTATTTTGAAGGACTTGTAACATTTCCATTAAAATTTATTTCCAAACTAGCTGTTCCCCGCGACTTTGCCCGCGCGTAATTTATTACGATTGGATTTCATGGGTTTTAATTTTTTTGCGCGAAACCTAATTCTTTTTCTAAAATAAAATTAAGTTACTTCTGATAACATCAGCTATCTGCCAGTGAGTCCGGTCAAAATCGGTCCAGCCGTTTCGGAGATTAGCCGGAACAAACAGAGACAAAAATTTTAAAAATCGTGTTTTTGTTATAAGTACCGTATATACTTTCATATGCATTTAGTAAAAATGCTGTTATTTCGACATTACAAACAGACACTTCTTATTTATTTGTATAAATAACCACGTCCTGACTGGTGTCAGAGGCATTTTTAAGCGTTTGAGTGATATTCTCAAGTAATATTTGAAATCATCCTTCTCTTTCAAAATAATTGTCCACTTGATAATAATTTCACGAGCACGACTATATTTTTTTTATTTTCTACTCATTTTCAACACAAATATCAAACAACAACCAAAACAAATTAACAAAAAACTTAACAACAATAAAAACAAAATGTGTGAATTTACAATAATTGTTCAAAACTCGATACACGCACTCTGCCAACAGTGTTGTCAAATGTACTAATTGTTCTTCAAGTCTGTCTAGTGCTGACGTCACTAAAATGGCGGCCGCGCGCATTAGCAATTTGCGGGGCCTTAAGTAATACAATCGCCTGCGAATAGTAATCGTAAAATATTAAGAGCACAATAGCATTTCGAAAATAGGGATAATCTTCATACACACACATGCCAATCGTAGGGAAACAATATAATAAAATATAAAAATACATTATTAAATATATTGTTTCTTCACATATAATTAGTATACAAAGATTATAGAAGATTTTACAGACTTTAATTTTCAAGATATTATACTCATATTTATTTTATCAATGAGGCGTGTGTGTTAGTGGGTGGATTTGGGTGGGTTAGGGCGGCATTTTTGACTATAGCGGCCCAGGGCGACAGAATGCACAGGCGACAGTAATAACACAAATATTTAGTCTAATTGTAAGTTAAGATTACTTTTAAAGGTGGTTCTGAAACATTGAAACGATTTTCCCGATAAATGTTTCACCTGCTGCATAAAGTATGGACATAAGTAAAATCCTTCCACGAATTTATGATTGACATTTTAATGTTTAACAAATTTATTTGTTTTGTCGCGACAACGGTTCATAGCTTTGCTAGGATCTGATAGGTGCCGCTGTAATCAAGTTATGAACAAAATTTATATTTAAGGACCAATAAGATTCATATTCAAACTAAAACAAAATTGTTGGTTTAGTCAAAAAAGAAAATCACTAAATCTGGACACAATAGGTGGCGCTGTGATGGAGTTTACTCCCATAAAATGTCCGCAGTGAAACCTAGCGCGTCACCTACCGGAAATGGGGGCATCAATAACTGCCGTGGCAGCTATTATGTTAATAAGAACAAAACAGAGCTGTAATTACAATAATTTAAAAACCTGTGATGGCATTGCTTTAAATACTCAGCTAATTTCCTCATGATAAATCCACCCTACAATGCACCTCCTCATTATCGTAAATCCTACCTTCAAACATTGGATTTTCGTTGTGATGGTAAAGTATTAAAAACATGTCAATATCATCTAAATGTTTTGTTCAAATCCTGACAGATTATCATTACAATATGCAGTTTTTGAAGATAGTAGGGCTTATTTACCGTCTAGTACCAACGGAGTAGTTACCACCTGCTTATTTATCATTGAACTAATACGACAATGCACATAGTGTTGTTCTGTTAACCGGTTCAGTGCGGGTGACACGCCAGGCGTGCCATCGATTACTTTTGTGTGTGGCGTATGACACGTGAGTCGTGTCTTTTTAAAAATCGTTATAACTCGCTCAAATTGCTTTTTTGGAAAATTTATCCAGAACAAAATATTCATTATTTTGCGAGTAGTTCATGCATGCAGCTTGGTTTCTGGATATTTTGAAAATTTGAAATTTTTAGGGGTTGACAACCTTTTTTTAACGTGTACATGGTACTATTTTTACTTTGTGGGTTTTAAATCATGTTATGGAAAAATTGTCTAATAAGTAACAAATAATAGCACTCATTGCGATCGCTCACAAACTCAAGTTGTAAATAAATTTCTGGATAACAAGTCTCCTGTTATAAAAAACAATGCGTTTGTCTTATTGTTTAATTTTGCTTAAAATGGTTGAACTGCCGTCTCATTACTATCATATGGCCGAATAGACCTACGAAGTACCATGTGCTCTTGTGATATGGTATAAGGTTTATTTTTGCTTGAAACAGTTCGAAACCGTTCATGCATAAAAAAAGTTCGTTAATAAATAGTCTTTTGTCAATCCGTCGCCGTATAGCGCCGGCGTTTGTTTCCTTTTGAAAACACTTGTTTGGCTATTCTTACTAATTAGACGTTTTCAGATCGACTTTACTTTTACATTTGTATAACATTAAATAATATTTAACATTTGTAAATATCAATGAATGATATACCTTATTTTTTTTTCAAATTAAGGTTCTTCATTGTTTGATATTTACAAATGTTATTATTAGGTGAAAATTTAATTTAATAAAAACCAAGGTTTCCAGGGTGATTTAGCTGTACCTACTTATTATATAAATGATTTTTTATAACACCAAAAAATAGTACAAAAGGTTTGTAATCTCTTCATAAAAAAAGTCACTTTCTCTCAATTTCAAAGAAAACGCGTAAAATAACAAACACGTAGTTACCCACTAAAAACAAGTATCCTTCAATTTGTAACGTATGTTTGATGTCAAATAAACTTAATTAGGTCTGAACAAGTAAAAAAAAGCATAAAAAGAACATTACTTTTACACAGGCGGATGGCACAATCTGTGTCAGTGGCGCTTGACACTCCCGGCGTGTCATGAAATATTTGTTGTGTAAATGTAATGTTCTTTTTTATGCTTTTTTTACTTGTTTAGACCTAATTAAGTTTATTTGACATCAAACATAAGTTACAAATGGAAGGATACTTGTTTTTAGTGGGTAACTACGTGTTTTTTTACGCGTTTTCTTTGAAATTGAGAGTGACTTTTTTATGAAGAGATTACAAACCTTTTGTACTATTTTTTGTTGTTATAAAAAATCATTTATATAAGTAGGTACAGCTAAATCACCCTGGAAACCTTGGTTTTTATTAAATTAAATTTTCACCTAATAATAACATTTGTAAATATCAAACAATGAAGAACCTTAATTTGAAAAAAAAAAAGGTACATCATTAATTGATATTTACAAATGTTAAATATTATTTAATGTTATACAAATGTAAAGTCGATCTGAAAACGTATAATTAGTAAGAATAGCAAAACAAGTGTTTTCAAAAGGAAACAAACGCCGGCGCTATACGGCGGCGGATTGACAAAAGACTATTTATTAACGAACTTTTTTTATGCATGAACGGTTTCGAACTGTTTCAAGCAAAAATAAACCTTATACCATATCACAAGAGCACATGGTACTTCGTAGGTCTATTCGGCCATATGACAGTAATAAGACGGCAGTTCAACGACTTTAAGCAACATTAAACAATAAAACAAACGCATTGTTTTTTTTTAACAGGAGACTTGTTTTCCAGAAATTTATTTACAACTTGAGTTTGTGAGCGATCGCAATGAGTGCTATTATTTGTTACTTATTAGACAATTTTTCCATAACATGATTTAAAACCCACAAAGTAAAAATAGTTACCATGTACACGTTAAAAAAACGTTGTCAACCCCTAAAATTTTCAAATTTTTAAAATATCCAGAAACCAAGCTGCATGCATGAACTACTCGCAAAATAATGAATATTTTGTTCTGGATAAATTTTCCAAAAAAAGCAATTTGAGCGATTTTTAAAAAGACACGACTCACGTGTCATACGCCACACACAAAAGTAATCGATGGCACGCCTGGTGTGTCACCCGCACTGAACCGGTTAAGGTGCCGTGCCGTGCCGTGCCGCTTTTAGGTCCGGTCAGCTTATAATTTTTAACTAAAGTAACATAATTTGCTATTTTGGGATCGCGCGCACTATGTTTCAAGAAAGTCTCTTGCACTAGCATGATGTCGACATCATGATCGCGTAAAAAGTACACGATTTCTTCCTTTGATCTCTGATAGCGTCTGCGTTAAAGAACGTGACAGTCAGAGAGCTAGGTTTGGCGCTACCTGTATGTTGTACTGCTCTTCTGGTTTATAAAATGTCTGCTTAAGCGCATTGGAAAGAGCCAATCGCGTCGATAAGATTGATATGTTCAATAGTGGCATTGGACTTATCTAGAGTGTTCTTGGCCTCGCGAAGTTTGTAGGCCAGAGTAGTGATGAAGCTGCAGATTAGCGAGAAGTCAGCAGCGAAGGTTGAAGATGCCGGAGGGGCGGTTTTAAGCTTCTGAGTCTGGAGAGAGGGCGCTGGCGGTGAGACAGCCGCGCTTACAATCGCCGGGGGCTTCACCCATGAATTAGTTTTGGGTGTTGAAGGCACCGAAGGGCTTATGCCTTGCCCGGAAGTCCCTTTAACGGGGGCGTGTTCTCATACAATTTTTCACATTAAATACTACAATGCAAAATTTTAACATAACCAACAATTTGGTAACAATTTATTCATATTTCTAAATGAAATCATCATGAGAAAAGGATCATTCTATGGCTGTAATCTAAGAGAGACAAGGAAATAACATTAGTTTGTTACAATTTGTGAACGCAAACAAAGCATGGAAGCATTCCTAGCACTAGAAAATTACCAAATGCAATTAAGCTGCAGTAGTAGTTGCTTAAAAATCGAGCTGCAAAGAAATTTACATTTGATCTTCATACTCTTATCTTAACATTGAAATAATGCCATTTCCTTATACTAGAAACGAAGAAATTTCGCATAAAGCAATCACTTTTGAAATAATGTCCAAATTAGTTTTTACATGTAATAATTACATTGCTACATATATATTTCTAATAAAAATAAATCTCGTGACAATGTCTATGAGGTTGGTGTTACATCAACCAAGCTATGTTTTTTTTTTTACATAATAGTAATATTTAAATTAATATAACAGCTATTTTCTCAATGGGAATTGCATGAAGCAAAATATAACTATTGTATTATATTGCTTGTTTCAATTACCATTATTTTTTTCAATTTTGACAAGATCCATAACGATGAGAACTATATATGAAAGCTGTTTGGTAACTAATGGTATGAATGGAGCCCAAGCAGAAATATGTCCAAAAAAGTATACAAACTAGCTTTAATAATTAATACTGTCACTAATTAATTATTTTTAATTAAATATTGCACCTTATTAAAAGATCACCCATGTAACAAGTGAGTGTAGTGATATTATAAAAAAGTTATAAGCAACCCTTAAATTAAAATTACAAAACTAAAAAATAGTAACTATAAGCTCAGAGTTATATTGTAATTATATAACAAATAGGTAATTGTGTTCACTGTTAATTGTGAACAAAATTCTTGTTTTATAAATGAGAAACTTTTCAGTAAATGTTTTAAGTAGAAATAAGTAGACACAATGAAATCTTTGTCTAATCCATTTGTTATTCTATGATCTCCATCTATCAGAGACTTTAACACATAAATATTTAGAATAAAATAAAAATTGTGTTATGCAAACCAATCATATTTCAAATAATTCATTTTAAAAATAAATTATTACATAAAATATTCTATTAGAACCAATCGAAGTGGAATGAATTTCCTGGAAGGTTTTGCAAAGATCGTTCCTCATCATCATTACAGCAACATACAATTCCACTGCTAAACAAGGGCCTTCCAGCCAAACAAGTCATGAACCCTCCTGAATCTATCTTCCTTTATGTATGTTTTAATTTCTATATCTGAGAGCTATAGAGCTGCCCAACATTTTGCTTATTGATAAAGGTTTCAGCTTATCGTGACAACAAGAAATGTGTTGTAATCTTCAAAAGGTAGCTTAGGCGAGTTAATTTACCTCTCTTGATAAAAGTTGGACATACATTAATTACATACTTGTCAATAACTTACTTCTTTATAGAGCACCCTACAAGATATGCAAGCATAAAAGAAAATACTACTACTGTTACTGTTCTTTTGGCTTGTGTCTTTTACTGTTACAGTCTACCAAAGGCCATAGATGAACATAGGCTTCCACCGTAGATTGCCTCATAAGAGAGATATTTTCCATAGACACTTGGCAGGTAGGTTGGTAATTTCAGTTTTAATTTTTTAATTATTATAAAAATGCTGCTAGTTTGTTATATATATATATAACAAACTAGCAGCATCATACTCCTAGTTTGTTGATCATGTAGTGCCATGAAAGAATATCATCTCTTTCATATTGAACCCATGAGTGCCATAAGAGAGAAACAAACCCTTCTAACAGTAATATTTTATATCTCGGACTAGAATGTTTTTCATGATAATTTCTTTCATCAATTAGCATGCACATTAAAAACTTAAAATAGACATGAACAATAACTTTTGATTTTAAGAAAAATGCCTAGCCTTGCAGCTCTTATATGATAAAAAAGTGAAACATCTGCATTTGTTTCACAAAAAACTATTTTATGCTGTGAATGTGTAAATAAATACATATTTATAGAATGATTACCTCGTTGGTCTAGACTACTAGATTAGATTGGACCAAAATCAAATACTTGTGTTATAGAGGGAGAAAAAAGTTGGCGGTGTACTACCCGTTCCTCGAAGAACACGTAGCCATTGGCTCTGCGTCTAATCTCTCTCCGGTTGTTACGGATTGCCTTCCCATCATTCACCGGTTTATTATAGAATGAATGGAGTGCACCTTTGCAAACCCGCACACACTGGTGCACTGCAATCCCGTCTCATCCTGCGCAGCTAGTGGCTTAGTCTCCATTGAAAATGTAGACTGACCGCGGTGATAGAAATTCGGACATTCTCAGAAAACGAAAAATGTTGCTAATAATTTCATGAGTTTATAAAATTAACGAATAGATTAAAAATTCAAGCCATTTGTTCTATTGATGGCCCGACTGGCCAAGATGGCGACCAGACGAAAGACGCCGCCATAATGAAAATGTGGACCAAGTTAACAATTTCCTACAACATTGAAGCAAAATGTTCTTTTCATTTTATAAAGTTTTTAAATCATATTATAAAAGGAAATAAATCATAATTAGAAAAGAGGTGACGTCAAATGTAAATATTGCCTCGTGTTTCGAGAATTTAACTAATACAATGGATGAAGGATGCAATACGTATTCAAGTTGGTTTTTCATTTATTTAGAAAGCTGATCTCGCAATACATAGGTATATTGTCGACCTACATTCCGTTCAGCGAGGTATTAAATAAAGCAGACCAACATACCTTTCGTATGTTGATATCCTCCTCATTATCGTAATTATAATAAAGTTAGGTGAAGTACATAAATAAGTTATTTAAATAATAAAATTACAATATGTAGTATGTATCACAACTTACCATTATTATTTTAGTTCTGCTCTTTAGAACATTAACGTCGATGACGTGTAGCAATCATGCGCCACACCCTACTTTCAATACAAAATGGCGATGCATTTCTAAGGGTACGTGTATTCCTAAAATTTCGGTATACACGATACGAAATCACAAAATATAGAAATATTCAGTTCATTACTTAATTATTGTTCACAAAATTAATGTCTTTATCACAATCGTGATTGCTTTTCGTTATACATTAGTAATTATGATATCTTATTATATAACCGTTGTAGTAAGTCCTAAGTATAGATCTTTTATAATACAAATACAAAATATCTAATAAATTCAACACAAATAATTAAATTTGCTTGTATTCCAGGCCAAAAATAGGATTGGCGTTCTATCTCCAAATCTGAATTTCAATTCCGATAACACATTCAACACAACCTACAATCTTGAAGAATGAAAGTGGAGTAAAAAAATTACAAAGTGAAGGGAAGGAACGGTGAATGATAGACAAACGTTGCGAATGAACGATAAGGAAATCAGTAGTGTAGCAAAATCTTAAGCTTATCGATTCGCAGCCAGAAGAAAAGAGACCTCCCTACCCCAGCCTTAGAATTCGGGTATATATATATAAAAAAATATATTGACAGACGTATTTCAAATGGCAAATATAAAAAATTTAATTATTTAAACTGCACCCATGTAGTTTAGAAATAAAAATTGTTAATGATCGCTCACCTTATAATGTCGATATTAGTTCAAATAATTATAGTTGGGTACTTTTTGCAATATATAAAACTGCACCTTGCTTAAATATAATTGCAACATCATTAAAATGCATAAATTGCAATGATAAGCACAAAAGTAAGTAAGTTAAATGTCGAATTCACCCGCCCAGGGCGGGTTTTTGTATGCTGGGATTTGTAGGCTGGGATAGGGCGGACCGCCCACAAATTAAAAAATTAACTTTTTGTGCTAATCATTGCATTTTTAACAATGGTGCAATTATATTCATATAAGGTGCAGTTTTTTTATACTGCAAAAAGTACCCAATTCTAATTATTTGAACTAATATCGACATTATAAGGTGAGCGATCATAAACTATTCTTTATTTATAAACTAGATTGGTGCAGTTTAAATAATTCATATTTTGAGATGTGCTATTTGAAATCCGTCTGTCAGTATTTTTTATTATTTATATATATACTCAAAATGCGTAGGCTGTGGTAGGGGGGGGGGGGGGGGGGGGTAGCAAAGTGAATGAATTGTCAATTATAAATAATCTGATTCTCTACGTGGTAGAACGATGGTTGTAGCACGAATGGGTCGGCTCGACTGGGGAAGGACCACGCTCTCACAGAAAACCAGCGTAAAATAGCAGCTTAACACTGCTGTGTTTCGTATGGTGAGTGTAGAGAACCGGAGACCCTTTTTACTGGCAAAGAGGCATTCCATCTTAGTCCTCATGGGTGACAACGCATCTGCATCTTGAGTCTTTATTGAGGAAAGATGTAGATGTCTATGGGTCACAGTAACCACTTACCATCAGGTGGACTGTGTGCTCGTTTGTCACCCGATCCTATAAAAAAAATCTGAAATCAACAAAGGTTCTTCTTGAAAGATTTTTTCTTATTCTCTTAATTATTTCTTTTTATTTAACATTTCTTTATTATTATAATAAATTATTAACAATAGGCTATGTCATTACCTAATTATATTAATTATGTAATGTGATCACTATTTGTTGAAATAAAGATATTATTATTATAGAAAAATAAGTTCATTTCAATTTTACTTCTTATGGATCGGAATAAATATTTTTATTGAAATTAATCATGGAGAAATATTTCATCATCATCATTATTACAGCACTTTACAATTCCACTGCAGAACATAGGCCTCCCCCAAGGAATATAAAATAGCTGAGCTGATCTGAATTATCGATTTTATGCATGTTTAGCCAGGCCGTCACTCCATCTGATGGGGACTACCCAACACTCCCCAATTAAATATTTGTGAGTTTATAAATATCAAGTAGACATAAAATCGTGACAACGAGACGCACGTCATCTATGTTTAAAAGATCTACGTTAAATGAATAATTGAATACAGACGAATATGTCGAAACGGGTCATATTCATCCACAAATAACTCGGCGAGCAGCTCGTTCGATAATCTAAACGTACCATTCAGTTTTCCGAAAAGCCCTGAATTAACATATAAGTGAGTAATAGCGATAAAAAGGCCCAACTAGGAGTCCAACATTAGGAGTTCTGTATGTTCCTTGCATTTCAGTGCTTCGTCCATCATATCATCACACTATCACAAATAATATATCGATATTAGGATAAAATGTCTTGTACGCAAAACTGCGATAAAACTAACAAAAAGGCAGCTATAAATTGAATTTTTATAAGGTGCAGAAACTTAATTAGATTTTTGTGTTTATTTATTAATCATCGTTTTATAAATTCATTCCTTTTTTTTATTGACTTGCAAAAATGTACCATATATTTATTTACCTACCCCATAATCACTAAATACTTACCTATTACTTTCACTAATTAAAATTAACACATAAACGTCAATCATGGCGCATCACTATTTAACCGCTTCATCTATGTATCAGTATCTATAGAACACTTGGAATAATAGGCAATGAGCACTACGCGCGCTCTATAGCTTGCTTATAAATACTCTAAGGTGTGAGCTCTATAATTCAAATGTCTTATAAACTTTCCCTCAATTCTTTTCATTTTTGGTTTATGCGTAATATAATAGGGAGATTAAAACTACACATCAATTGAAAATAAATGTTCAAAAAGGTTAGTACGAAAGATATACTGCTTTGTTTTTACAATTATTTATATTGACATGAAAGTAGAAAGCTACAACTCTACCACAAATGAAAAGTTGTGACAACCTTCGAAATTACGAAAAAAAAGGGGCATATCCATAGACTTAGAATATACTGGCGTATTGACGACCTGACAGCCTGAAAACGCGTGACTAATTTTGATTTGTCATTGTGTGCATTAGCTAGTGATGTACATTTTACTTACTTGGCCTATCGAAAAATGATTCTTAAGGAAGTGGTAAAAAGATTTAAAAATATTGTTTAGTGCACGCAATTGAATAACTTATAAACTGAAATTGTACCATGATAGTCTAAAATAAGTAAAAAATATTCATATAATATGTTCCTGGGAATAAACTGAACCTACCTGCCTTTTGTTAAATTTTAATTCAAATGTGTAAAATAGTCTAAAATAATTAAAAAATATTCATATAATATGTTCCTGGGAATAAGCTGAACCTACCTGCCTTTTGTTGAATTTTAATTCAAATGTATAAAATCCCAGGTGACTGTACCGATATACTTAATAAAAAACTCCCCAAGAATCAGATCGGAAAGTTGTATTTTCAAACAATTCTCTGTCTGCAATTAAAGTCAACTAAGTATATAACTATTTATATTTGATATATTTTATAAAATGTTTTGATGGGGAAATAAAAAACGGGGACACGGAGTCCATAGTGGCTGCTTTATCTTTCATATATGTATTACTTTTGATAATTACAATCATTTAATAATTAATAATTAAATACATTATAGGAGTTTATTAACATTCGACTTAAATATGAATTTAAACTTATTAATTTAAGTAAAGAAACTTGTAGGAGTCAGTTAAAGAAGATTGCTCAGTTTAAAGGCCAATATGTTTATGAGGCTTTATCATGTTTCATGTTTATATTCTTTCATCTCTCTCTGCAAAGTGTAAATTTATAATAAACCTGTTATCATTTTAGCTGCATGAACTTTAAAAACATAATGATTTTAACAGAGTGCACTCTCTATTCTCTCAATCTCGGTATGTTAATAAAATGGTAACTCATTTATGGACTGACCACGGCAAATGCAACTTAATCACGCAGATTTATTGATCCGCGCAGCTATTACTTAACCATGAGTTCTTCTTCTCTACGACTAACGGTGTAGGTGATGAACCACGCTACTTAAACCCTCAGCACAATGTCGCCGGCTATAAAGCATAAATCGGGCATCGAACGTCGTATCAAATATTGTGGAATTAATACTATCGCGTATCATGCGTAGGTAAATATCTATACCTAACTACGCTAAAAGTTTTATCATTGTGACTTGGGAATATAATCCGAACCTCCACTCAACCTCTTGGAGAAAATAGCGTGATGCTATGAATATTGTACTAGTGTGACCGCGAGGCTGTGCGGTTGGTTAAGTAAGGTTATACATTTATTTTCGTTGATAACTGGATACTTAGTTGGGTTTATAATGGCTTAAAGAGGATAATCTCAAGATTTTTTATTTTTAATGTACTACAGTTTTATAATGTATAAAACCTGTCTCTATTTTTATCTAAAGTTTCGTAAGTTAAATTTTTGAAGCCTTTAGTACAGTTTATAAGATTTAGTTCTTGGTCTGAGATGTAACATGTCTTGATATTGGTAAGGTAGCTTGGTATTCTTTTCATAAATTAATTAGGTGCTCAGTCTACCGCGCGCCTGGAAGCAGGGGCGTAGCTACCGCCGTATCAGCCGTATCAATGATACACGTTCGAGGCCCCCGGGCTACAGGGGCCCCGAACGTGTGTAAACAAAAATTCCAAGGACTTCTATGGGACAGGAAAGGCTATCACTATCATCTATAGAAGCAAATTAAATTTAGAACAACTGAAATCGTCTTCAGCTATGAATGCCGCTGAATCGTCTTCAGCTATGTTTGCTTAACAAAAGGCAAGAAAAGTTTATACTTGATTTTAATTGTTTGGATAGCTTAGTTCCTAGGAGTCTTAATTGTAAGTAATAACGAATATCCCCGTGTAATCATCCCCGTGTAGTGGTGGGTAAGAATACTCACTACCCCGTGAGTACTTCCCGTGGGTGTCGTAAGAGGCGACAGAGGGAAACTGAGGCAGAGGATGGGCAGCAGCATCTTTCTGATAACAGCAAAAAACCAATAAAAAACTGCGGTTGCCAACCCGCTCGTCATACGTGCCAACTATGGCAAATAGGTACCTCCCATGAAAGTAACGAAGACACGTCCCCAGTCCCCGGCGGCCCCGCTATTCCTGGCTACGGTGGTGACGGGTGCTAAGAATCTCCGGTGGAGGTTCGATTGCCACCTACGACGACTCGACCTGGCAACTTATAACGCACGCACCCAGAGGACTGACGAGAAGATCCTGGAGCTGGAAGAAGAGATAGACAAGTTGCGCTGGAATATCATAGGATTATCCGAGGTCCGAAGAGAGGGGGAGGACACGGTAATCCTCGAATCCGGCAACTTGTTCTATCACCGGGAGGGCGGCCATCTGTCCCAAGAAGGTGTCGGATTTATCGTCCACAAGTCTCTCGTTAACAACGTTGTAAAGATTGGGAGTGTGTCGACGAGGGTTGCGTACCTTATACTCAGAATCACCAAACGGTATTCGCTGAAGGTCATACAGGTTTACACACCAACTTCGGCACACCCCGATGAGGAGGTGGAGGAAATGTATGAGGATAGCTCTAGAGCCATGCATTCCTCCAAAACCCACTATACGGTGTTAATGGGAGACTTCAACGCAAATCTAGGTACAAGAGAGAACGGTGAACTGAAAGTAGGGAAATTCGGAATAGGGCAACGGAACCCAAGGGGCCAGCAGCTGGCCGACTTCATGGAGAAAGAGGGACTCTTTATGATAAACTCTTTCTTCCAGAAGCGGCCCCACAGTAAGTGGATCTGGTCGAGCCCCGACGATTCGACAAAAAATGAGATTGACTTCATTATGACGACCAGATGACAACTGTTCAGTGATGTCTCCGTGATCGCGAGGGTGAAAACCGGCAGCGGTCACCGAATGGTGAGAGGCATACTGAACCTAAACGTTAAGTTGGAGAGGTCTCGTCTAATGACGTCAACGCTCCGTCCCCCTCGTGCTCTAATCCAAAGTCCCGAAACCTTTCAGCTCGAGCTACGAAACCGGTTTCAGTGCCTAGAAGATTGCAATGCAGTAGACGATATGAATGACAAGCTCGTGGAAACTGTCCATGCAGTCGGAGCTAAGTTTTGCAAGACCCGCCGCAGAAGAATACAAAATCTCCGATCACACTCTTAATCTCATAGCTGTTAGACGGGATATGAAGCTGCAGTCTTCAGTAGATTTGACAGCACTGAACAGCCAGATCTCCAAATGCATGCGGCGGGACTTACGCAACTTTAATACTGCTCGTATTGAAGAAACGATCGAGCGGAACCAGGGCTCCAAATTCTTTGCTAGAGATCTGTCTGCCAGAAAGAGCCAACTGTCGAAGCTGAAGACCGAGTGTGGCAGCGTCGTTTACGGGACATCTGAGATTTTGATTGAGATCAAGCTCCAACTCTCAGGAGCTAAACGCAAGTAGTGAGTAACAATCCAAGAGCGAGATTAGAATGGCTCTCCAGCACCTTAAAAACGGCAAGGCCCCAGGCGACGATGGATTACAGCGGAGCTTCTGAATGCGGGTGGAAAACCGGTACTTGAAGTCTTTCAGAAGCTCTTTAATTCCGTCCTCCATGGTGGCATTACACCGGAGGCGTGGAGCAGAAATGCGGTGGTCTTGTTCTTCAAAAAAGGTGACTACGCTCTCTTGAAGAACTACAGACCGATTTCCCGTCTGAGCCGCGTCTACGTGCTGATTTTGAAAGTCATTACGAATCGTCTCGCGCGCAGACTTGACGACTTCCAGCCACCCGAACAAGCCGGTTTCCGAAAAGGCTTTAGCACCATAGACCATATACATACCCTTCGGCAAATTGTACAGAAGTCCGAGGAGTACAATTTGCCACTATGTCTGGCGTATGTGGATTATGAGAAAGCCTTTGATTCCGTTGAAATTTGGACGGTGCTGCAGTCCCTTCAGCGGTGCCAAGTTGACTGTTGGTATATCGAAGTGCTGAAGTATTTGTACAGTAGGGCTACGATGGCTATCCGAGTACTGAACCAGAGTACGAAACCTATCCCATTGCAGAGAGTTGTAGACAGGGTGACGTTATATCCCTGAAACTCTTCACAGCTGCATTGGAAGACGTTTTCAAGCTTCTGGACTGGAAAGGATACGGTATTAACATCAATGGCGGGTACATCACTCACCTTCGATTTGCCGACGATATAGTCCTTATGGCACAATCGCTGGAGGACCTAAGCACTATGCTCAATGACCTCAATAGTGTCTCCCAACGGATAGGTCTTAAGATGAACATGGATAAAACAAAGATCATGTTTAATGTCCATGTCACACCTATGCCGGTAGTTGTTGGGAGCACTAAGCTCAAAGTTGTTGACGAGTATGTTTACCTGGGACAAATAGTCCGACTAGGTAAGTCCAACTTCGACCGAGAGGTCAATTGACGGATTCATCTCGGTTGAGCAGCGTTTGGGAAATTACGGCACATCTTCTCGTCAGGTATATCTCAAAACTTGAAAACGAGACTGTACAACCAGTGCGTGTTGCCTGTGATGACCTATGGAACTGAGACTGCTGGCCGGATGAGGAAGCTCAAGGTCGCTCAGTGAGCTGTGGATAGGGCTATGCTAGGAGTTTCTCTGCGTGATAAACTTAGAAATGAGGATATCCGCAGTAGAACCAGAGTGACCGACATAGCCCAACGGATTAGTAAGCTGAAGTGGCAATGGGCCGGCCATATAGCTCGAAGAACCGACAACCGATGGGGAAAAAAGGTTCTCGAGTGGCGGCCTCGTACCGGCGGATGAAGTGTAGGGCGTTCCCCCACTAGATGGAGTGACGACCTGGTAAGATATGCAGGATGTCGATGGATGCAGGTGGCTCAAGACCGTACTTTGTGGCATTCTTTGGGGGAGGCCTATGTTCAGCAGTGGACTTGTGAAAGGCTGTAATGATGATGAATAACGAATAATCAATACTATATAACAATTTTAATTCAAAGCAAAAACGCTTGTTTTGTTCTTTTTATGAAATCTGTACTCTTCATTGGGGGCCCCCAACAAATTTTGATACAAGGCATATCTAAGGCACGCTACGCCACTGCCTGGAAGTTTTAGTGCCTAAACGCCGTCCAACCAATTATTATTTATATTTTGTCATAAAGAAGCCTATGAAGTTCCTTACTTTAACACTACAAAATTAAAAAGCAAAAATAATTCTCTAAGATTCATCGACGCTGTATTTCTTTATAATAGTGATGCAACATGCTCTTTAGCACCAACATTTATTGATATCAAAGATCATATATTTAAAAACGATATTGATGTTTATTAAGCCAACAGATTATGTAACAAAAATAATAAAATTGATTTTTCCATGTAAACTATAAAATCTGGCAGTGTAAATCAAATATTTACATTTTATTTAAATTATGAATTACGGCGATCAAGATATTATCTTGTATAGAAATTGACCTTCATTAGAACAGAAGAGAGTAGAATAGAATGATTTTTATTCAATATAGATTATTACATAATTTTTAGTGAAAGTATTTTTTATTTAATCTTTGATAAATTGAATCTTGAACATATTGTCCTGATAGGTTAATTTTTTCTTCTTTGATTGCAGTAAAATATTGTTGCCTTAATTCACTAAGTAAACATTTAAGAAGTAACAGCCCAAATACGTCCCACTACTGGGCAAAGGTCTACTCTTATTTCTGAGTGTCATAAAACATGAAGCAAAAAGATTTAAAAGTCCAATTTGCTAAGATCTGCGTAATAAAATAAAGTTATGAATAGAATAGAATGGAATAGAATGGAATAGAATGAAATAGAATGGAATAGAATAGAATAGAATGGAATGGAATAGAATAGTACAGAATAGAACAGAATAGAATAGAATATAATATAATAGAACAGAATAGAATAGAATAGATAGGGTGACAATCGAGCACACAGTCCACCTGATGGTAAGTGGTTGCTGTGACCCATAGACATCTACATTTGTCCTCAATGAAGAATCAAAATGCAGATGCATCGTCACCCGTGAGGACTAAGATGGAATGCCTCTTTTCCAGTAAAATCAGTCTCCGGTTCTCTACACTCACCATACGAACACAGCAGCGTTAAGCTGCCATTTTACGCTGATTTTCTGTGAGAGCGTGGTCCTTCCCCGGTCGAGCCGACCCATTCATTCTACAACTATACTACTAATATAGCTGCAGCATGGCTCTACCACGTGTAGAATAGAATAGAATAGAACAGAACAGAACAGAATAGAACAGAATAGAATAGAATCTTTTTTAATTCAATATAGAAGATCACATGTGTAATTCTTATTGAAAGTCATTTTTTACTTTACCACTGGTTAGAAAAAAAACCTCTGTCCTGGGAAGAACCAGCAAGAAACCCAGCGGGACTTTTTTTTTTAAAGCAAATTTTACTTTAATGGTTGTACACACTATATAAGTACAAAATTTATTTTAGAAACAGCTTGTAAGCGATCACATTCCCAGGTAACCCCAACCATGTATTCATTTATACTATAATTACCCTTTTTATACAGCTTCAACTTAACAAAACATTTAAACTTGCTAATAGAGAGAGCCTGTACACTTTCCGGGACCTTGTTGTAATAGCGTATACATTGCCCCAAGAATGAATTACTGACTCTGTGGAGTCGAGAAACTGGTATCACTAGCTTGTGTTTGTTCCTAGTGTTTACAGAATGTATGTCACTTTTTTTACTAAAACTGCCTTTGTTTTTGTGAACATACATTAAATTTTCGTAAATATACTGAGAGGCCAAAGTTAATATATTTATTTCTTTAAATTTATCTCTAAGAGACTCTCTAGGTTTTAGGTTGTAAATAGCTCTAATGACTCTCTTCTGTAAAACAGAAATAGTTTCTGAATCAGCCGCATTTCCCCATAGCAAAATCCCATAAGACATTATGCTATGGAATAACTGAAATAAACTAATCTAGCTATCTCGACACTAGTGAGACCTCTAATCTTTTTTACAGCATAGGCTGCATAACTTAGTCTGCTTGCTAGTTTGGATATATGGGGGCTCCACTGAAGCTTTGCGTCGAGAGTGATGCCAAGAAAAACAGTGGATTCAACAGGGCTCAGTTCTTCCCCATATAAAAACACATTGGTATTCAGATTTTTAACATTTGTTGTTGTAAATTTAATACATTTTAGTTTTATTTCCGTTTAAATGTAGGTTATTAACATTAAACCAATGCACTAATTTTGATATAGCATTATCACTGTCACATTTAAATGATTGACGTTTAAGTTTAAAAATCAAGGAAGTATCATCAGCAAATAATACTATATCATGATTATCCTCTACAAGAGAAGGTAAGTCATTAATATACACTACAAATAGGAATGGGCCGAGAATCGAGCCCTGAGGGACACCCATTAGTACAGGTGAGCCGGAAGAACTTTGATAATAACTTTCTGCATTCTATTACTTAAATATGAAATAATAAGTTTAAGCCCTGTGTTCTTGAGACCATAGTACTGTAGCTTCCTGATTAATGTGTCATGGTGAACGCAGTCGAAGGCCTTGGAAAGGTCACAAAATATACCCAAAGCATCATCTGAATTCTCCCATGCACAAAAAAATAAGTTTAATAAGCTCAACTCCATCGTCAGTTGTCGAGCGACCCCTTGTAAAACCGAATTGATTTCTATGTAGCAATTTATTAATATTAAAGAAACTTAACATCTGATCTAAAATTATTTTTTCAAAAATTTTACTAAATGTTGGTAGTACAGAAATTGGTCTAAAATTGGCGAGATCTAATGTACTACCAGATTTAAATAAAGGTATGACTTTTCTATGTTTCATTAAATCAAGAAACACACTAGATTCGACGCTTGTATTAAATATAGTGGCTAGATAAGGTGCTATTAAATCTATTATAGATAAAATAACTTTAACGGAAATCCCCCATAAATCTGCCGTTTTCTTAACATCAATAGTTTTAAAATATTTAACGATATCTTTTGGCAGTACTTTATGGAATTTAAAAGTATTCAAACAAGCCTTTACATTTTGTTTGAGCAATGATTCGGCGACAGTAGGAGAAGAGTTTAATGATTTAGTTGTCAAAAAAGGAACATCAGTAAAATGTTTCTCAAAAGCCATAGCAACTTCTTGATCAGATCGAGTTAAATTATTGTTAATATTCAATTGAAAATCCGAATTGCGCGGTTTGACCTTGCCCGTTTCACTATTTATTATTCTCCAGGTCATTTTAATTTTGTTAGATGCAGTTTTAATTTTGTTACTTAAATGTAAAGCCTTAGCTGTGGCGCACACTTTTTTAAATATTTTAGAATATATTTTTATATAATCTCTAAATATAACACTACTATTATATGATCTTTCATTATAAAGCTCGTATAACTTTCGCCTACTCTTATTATTTCCTACTGTTGCCCATTCATGTGTCTTAACTAGTTTGAAAATAAGCAACTAAGATTAAAAATTGAAAAAAGTTATATTGAATATAAGAAATTAGAAAAAAGCAAACAACCCAAATACTTTATTATTATTTTATTACAATGAATCATTGAACTTTTCTCCGTTTGAGCTAGAATCATCACTTGGATCTCCAGTAAATTAATTATTAATTCTTAATTACACAAGTTGTCAATGGTAACATTACAATCCCAATCAGACCATGAACTCTTTTTTTATTGCCTTTTAAGCCATGTTCTTTATCACACAAGAATGCTGTAATATATATTAATATATATTATTTACACGATCAAAGTAGCGTCAAAGAAGTAATGAATAAAGAGTATTAATAATAACTTTGTTATGTTAGTATAATTACATATTTACTTATTGTATAATTACCAATGTATATGGAGGGTAATGATACCTTTACTTACCTTCCATACATTGTATAAGTATCTGTTGTCTATAATAAATAATACAATTGAAATTTCCGTATAACTCTTTGCTGGTTTTGTATTTTAATTTAATAAGAGAGTCGTTTATAGGTTAAGTTCTTACACATCTATCTATATAAATAAAATGATAGGGGTTTGTAGTTGTGCGGGCATCACGGAAAAACTACTGGATAGATTTAATTAGGTTTTCTAAGTTTTATTTCTTAGACACTTGAACTTACCTAAAAAGAATATTGCGATATCTTCATTTAATAAAAAGTTAATAAAGTTTTAAGAACGCGGATGAAGTCGTGGGTATCAGCTAGTTTTCCAATAAAAAAATTATCTGCGTAAACTTGTTACTAATGAGGCCAATAAAGAAAACCTCGGAAGATAAAAATCCTATACTATATATTTCTACGCCGCGCATGCGCCAATGCCCCGTGTGCATTTTTTTTTTTTTTTTGCGCCCGAAGCAATTGGAAAAGGGCTACCACTGAGGGAGGCGGAAAATGCATTATGCATACCACGACAGCCGGTCTGTCCTGGTTATGTGGGACTCACTGGCTACCGGGGGACCTAAGTGATACCCACTAAAAACCGCCTTTGGGGACTGGCAACTAGCTCTATTAAAGCTGCATATGCCGTATCTAAAGCGACCCTCTTTTGGGAAAAGAGGGCGCAGACGGCTAAGTGCCGTTTAGGGACTGCCTACGAAGGCATATTATTAATTTTAACTAATTTTTAATTTAATTAGGATTGGCCTGAGCCGCCAGGAGGCAGTTCAGGTCGTTTGACAACTTATTTGGGTCCGAGAGAGTGTTTCTCGGCCTGCGGACGCTATAGCGAGAAGGGAGTGGGGCGGTATAAGTAACTGCCTCACGAATAAGTGTGTTAGTATGCGACTCTGATACTTTAAAGAAGTTTTCAGAGAATTTTTTAAGACATTGCTGGATTGTTGAGATTTCTAAATCCCGGTGAAGGTCGGCATTACGGACGTACCAAGGTGCGTTCGTAGCTCGACGACAGAAGAGGTTTTGAACTACTTGGAGTTCGTTAATAATTTTATCGTTAGCGTGTGCAAAAATAGGAGCCGAGTAAGTCATAACCGGTCGTATACAAACCTTATAGAGGGTTCGCTTATTTCGTAATGACATTTTGCTATGTCTGCCTAACATACTGTTAAGCCGACCTAAATAGAAACGTGCTAGACGCGTTACTCTTTTGACATGAGACTCAAAAGTAAGCCTATAGTCAAGGGTGACGCCTAAATATTTTGCTGACATGTGCCATGGGACAGGGGTCCCTAGCATTCGTATAGGTGGAGTATTTTTCTTGTTTTTATTACGGCGTCTTTTAATATCGAATTGAACTGCGGAGCTCTTCTCCGGGTTCACATCGATACGCCATTTTTGGAACCAGTCTCCTAGGTCATCGACTGACTTTTGGATCTTGTTCCTTGCTGAAGATATTCTAGGACTTTTGAAGTATAGTGCAGTGTCATCTGCGAAGAGTGAGAGCTGTACACCATTCGACGGGATAGGAATGTCGTTGGTGTACAAGATGTACAGGAGGGGAGCTAGTACTGATCCTTGAGGAACACCAGCTTTAATGGGGCGCTGAGAGGATAACGTGCCTTCGTGTCTAAAACGAAAGGTACGATGTTGTAAATAAGAGGCTACGAGACGTACTAGACGATCGGAGAGTCCTATCCTATATAATTTGAAAATAAGGCCTTCATGCCAGACTCGGTCAAAGGCTTTGGCAATGTCGAAAAAGACCGCGATTGTCTTTAGTCGACGTGGATAAAAACCGCTGAGGATATATTCCACAATGCGGTGTACCTGTTGTGGACACGAGTGTTTTGCGCGGAAACCAAATTGGTGTGGGATGACAATGGGGTCACCGTCTGTGGGAAACAGATGGCGCCTCATTCGATTTTGAATGACTCTTTCAAAGAGTTTGCCCATGGCCTTTAGGAGGCTAATGGGACGATGACTGGAGGGGAGGTTAAGAGGCTTGCCTGGCTTGGGAATACCAATGACAATTGCCTCTTTCCAAGAAGTGGGAAAGTAACTAAGATTAAAACAGGCGTTAAAGATAATAGCTAAGAGGGTTAACACCTGCTCTGGAAAGTATTTAAGGGCTTGGTTGGATATGCCATCCGCGCCCGGAGATTTTTTGGGCTTAAGTCCTTTGATGAGGGACGAGATCTCATCATTGGACACAGTGATAGGGTCAGAGGTTGTGGGGGGTGAGTTCCGGCGGCGGACCTCATCCTCCACTTCCTGAATATGTGAGGGGTCGACAGGTTGAGAGCTAGGAGAGCATTGTGCGGCAATGCTGTCTGCAAAGCACTCAGCCTTCTCGTCGTCCTCGAAGGCAACCGTACCGTCGGGGCGGGAGAGAGGGGGAGTGTGAGTTGTAGCGTCTATACGGAGGGCTCTAGCCATCTGATAGTACGCTGTATGTGAGGGAGATATATTCTCCATGAGTTCACTCCTTTGGAGCTCTCGAAATTCATAAAGGTGCGAACGGAGTTTTCGTTGAAGACGATTAGCCGTATGCCTATATTCGGGGGTGGGATATTTAGCTGCTCTCCGGAAAGCAGCTTTTTTAGCTTTTAATATGTTGCTAATATATAGGGGAAGCCCATTAGTATTAGCAACCGGAACGACCCTTTCATTCTCCTTAAGGGAGGATTTAATTAGGGTTGAAAGTGATTCGACCGCGGTGTCGATTTTTACAGGACTGTCTAAGTCTAAGTCCGACGATAGGTAATTAGGGGAGTCCTGCGAGTCCATAGCTTTTGCTAGTGAGTCCTTGAAACCCTTCCAGTTAGTGAAGGTTTTCGTAGTTATAATAGGGGGTGGCTGATGGCCAAGAATAAGAGAGACCGGTCGGTGATCGGATCCTATATCGTCTAGTGTCTCAATAGACCTGAGGTTGAGTGAAACTCCTTTGAGTAACGCAAAATCTAGTACATCTGGGTTATAATCGGTATTATCGGGATAGTGCGTTGCACCGAGCGGGCTGAAAACGGTTAAGTCAAGAGACTGCGTTATATCACGCAGTATCCTACCATTAGTATTAATCGTACGGCATGTCCATTCAGTATGTTTAGAGTTGAAATCTCCAAACATAATGACTGAATTACTTTGAGATAAGATTGCCTCAAAATCATCTTTGAGGGGGAGGTTTTTAGGGGGAATGTAACAGGAGGCTATGACTAAAGACTGATGTCCCGTCATAGATATCCTGCATAACGTAGCTTCCATATTGGTAAGCTGTGGAGTATCAATAAGAGAGCAATGTAGTGTCTTCTTGTAATAAATGGCCGTGCCGCCGCCTCGGCGGTCGTGCCTATCATTACGAAGAAGAGAATAATTTTTAATGGATAAGCCTTTAGTGTCTTTATTTTTAAGGTTGGTTTCCTGTAAGAGGAGAAAATCAGCTTCGCGATCTTTAAGGAATAGCTTAAGCTCTGGGAGGTTATTTCGCAATCCGCGAATGTTAAATGAAATAAGCGATAGCCCTTTGGGCTTGATACGACCGTGACTTTTAGGCAGAGCGGAGGGCTCTGTCATTGTAAGCTAAGTTAATTAAGTTAACTTAACTTACAACGAACGCAATAGGTTACTGTGCTCTACGAGAGCCAGAAGACGGTCCTGAGGGGACCGCGCGGCGCGCAACTTGTTTGCTAATATAGCAATTTCATTAACGTCAATGTTTCTTATCGCGGCGTAAACCGTGTTAATGTCATCGGCGATTGTAGGCTGTTTCTGCTGCGGAGCAGAGGTTGCCTGCGGTGTTTCGACCTTTTTGGGGCCCCAGGGAAAAACTGGAGCCTGTGTAGGCTTTGAGAAGCCCGGAGGTGGCCTAATAGGTGCTTTTGGTGGTCTCGGGGGACCCTGAGGGGGTCTTGCAACGCCCTGAGACGGCTGAGATGCGCCCTGACGGGGCCTCCTAACATATAACGCCGGGAATGAACGGTCATTTACCGGCGGTGGGACCTGTCTAGTTATACGAGGACGAGGAGCGCACGGGCATCCTCTGTAGCTTGCCGGGTGGCCTGTCTGTTGACACAGGACGCACGCGGGCGGGGATACGGCATCTTTAGGCCGGGGACACTCTTTGGTGATGTGTGGATCTAGGCACTTAACGCACCTGGGTGGGGCGGAGCAATTGGCCGCCGCGTGACCATATAGTTGGCAGCGGTGGCACTGCGCCGGGAAACCGCGCCTATGCGGTGACTCAACCCTAACTCCCGACAAGCCGCACACCGTGCGTACTTGCCGGAAGATGGTTTGCGCCTCCGGAACGTTGGTTAGGATGGCTAAGACTATCGGGTATCTCAGCCCGGTCCTACTGTGCATTTTATGAACAGCTTCGACGGGGAATCCTTGTGACTTAAGGTCATCAAGAATCTCCTCGTTGGAGAGTTCGAACGGGACGCCTCGGATGACGGCCTTGACTTTACGCTCTTCCGGAAGAGCGTATGTATGGTACGATACTCGTTCGTTAGTAAAAAGCCTAGTGAGTCGGCGAAAATCGTCAATAGATTGGGGAACTATTTTTATCGCTACGCCCATGTTCGTAGCTATGTCATATTTAATTCCAGAGTCGTAGCATACCTTGCTCAGTCTAGTGAACTCGGCCTTGTCTCTCAAAAAGACAGGGGGCGGAACTGGTTTTTTCGCGAGTTGCGGAGCGCAACGTGAAGCCGGCTTCGACGGCGCTGCAATATCTAAGGGGGTCGAGGCAGCGGCGGGGGCTGCGGAGGTAGACGCGGCAGCGGCGGGGGCTGCGGGGGTGGGGGGAGCGGCACGGGCCGCTTCGGCGGGGGGCGAACGGTTTTTCGCGGCGCGCTTCGCTGCGCGCTTTGACGACACCGTGGTGTACGACGATGTATTGGAGTCACCGGTATCATCGGAGTCAGAGGACTCCGATGTCCTGGTGCTGGACTGTTTGGCTGGCCTCTTCCGGGAGGCAGATGTTGATTACGCGGAATCGGAGTGAGAGCACTCCATGTCGATTTCGAGCGGCGCGAACGAATTACGTGACGCGAGGTAGTCCGCTATAACGGGCGGCGGTGCCTGAAGGGCGGAAGAAGCCAGAAGGGCTGAGAGCGATGCTGTAATAGCATTCTTGTCACCTGAGAACCTAGCGAAAACTTCGAAAATCGAACCTATTATGTCCTGCGAGGATATTTTTGGAGACGTTTATAACTAATAGAAAAGGGATCACCGTTCTCAGAAGAACGGGACGCTCTTATTCCAAGAAACAGACCCCTGTTCTCAAAAGAACAGGGACTTGCTCTGAAAAGAGCAAGTAACGTTTTACAAGAAACAGATACACGGAATATAATAAACAGATATGTAATAAAATATACTAATAAACTTATACACTAGTATCTAGTGTTCTACAATATAAACAAGCGGTCAGCCAACCTCCCCGACCGAGGGCGGGGGGGTGAGAACTGAAAGTTAGCAGGAAAACACTTACCGGACTTCAGCGCTAGGCGCTCACTATCTGAAAAGCGCGAGGCGCGGAGCGGGGGGCACTAGCGTTGGGACGCTAGGCACGCGAACTACCTGTACACAACCGCTCGGGGGCGGTGCAACAGGCGGAATCCTTGCCGTGTGCATTCGATACTTATCATTATATATATATACTCAAAATTCTTCGGCTGGGGTAGTGAGGGTGGATTTCCATCATACGGCGGCTCTTCACGTTGGCCAACACACTGGCGAACGTGTTGGCCAACAACGATGGCCATCGTGTAGAGCGGGCGTTTAAGCTACGTTGGTACGTATTGGAACGATGGCCCACAAGCTGGCGCGAGATCCGTCTGGTGTCGGTTTTTTACAAAAGATCAAAGGGTTGTGGCAGAGTATTGGCCGCCGCGTCCACACGTTGGGCGCACGTTCAGTTTGCTACGAGCTCCCAGAGTGCATGCACGCACCTGATTTAAATTTTATATGCACGTAATAGTGCCTACATAACGGCAGTAACAATGACCAATGAAAAAACTTTTCGCTTTATAGTCTATAGTATATAGTCTAGTATATAGTCTTTTTAAAAAAAAATTATTATACACTAGGATTTTCTCCTGTATCGTGGAGGCAGTTTAGAAACATAAATTGCATAAGGACAAACATCCAGACCCGGAGAAATTATGTGCAGGCTATACAAATACTTGTTCCGTGCGGGATTCGAACCCGCGGCCCCCAGCGCAGCAACTCATTGCTAAGCCACTACGCCACGGAGCCGTCAAGAAATAAAATTTATTTTTTCCATTTCTTTTTGAATACCCTTATCTTATACACATTCACGTTGTAGTGATTGATGTATTAATTTATTTATTGATGTATTAATTGATTTATTAAATATCTTAAAATCTATAATATATAATATATATTAAAATCAAATTAAAAAGTAGGATACTAAAATCATGTTTTTACTGTCTTTATTATTCCCTATTAGTTAGGTACTTTATTTCCTTAATAATACTGTAATTTTTAGCTATGGAAGAGCGAAGTCACCTGTTACAGGCATTATCTTGCTTACTAGGTGACCTCGATCACTGATCATATAATGTAACTTTAATGTTTGACGAAATAAATTATTTATTATTATTATTAAGTTCGCCATATGTACTACTTTGTGCATGAAAGTGTAAATAAATAAATATATTCTATAATTATATAATAACCCTTTTTAAAAAGGTTTTGTTTAATAAAAATTTTACAACAGTTTCATAGACAGGCTTCGAATATTTTCCAGGCCTTAGTTAATTATACCTATGCCTAGGTGTGTTCATGTTTATATAGTTTACATATCTGAATAACGTTAGTGTATAATAAAGAAATATTAAAAATTTATATTAAAAATATTAAATATTAAAAATAGTGAATATTAAATAAAAAAATAGTGGTATGCTATGAATAAACAAACCGCAGCAGCCGTTAGCGCATCAATAATCATTTTAATAAATTCGTCCGCACATTAGCCTGAACCGAAGCAAACTGAACGATCTTCCAACGTGTGGACGCGATCACAATTTCTTGGCCAATAACTCTGCCAACACATTCGCCACTGTGTTGGCCAACGTGAAGAGGCGCCATTATACAAACTAACTAGAACCAACCACTCACGCTTCCATCATATTAGTCTGTGTCTGTGGAACTGTGGATTATTCACAGACTATACTCAAACAAATCCAAGGAGGTTGTAAAAATAACCTCCTTGACCAAATAATACCTTTTGACAGCTGTGAGACTTATTGAACTAGGTATGCCAACCAAAAAATCGGTACGTACAATATTCGATTTTTAAGAAAAATCGATATCGATTCTTAAGAGTTTGTAATTGTCGTAAACATGGTTTCTAACAGCACCTGCGTCGAATTGATTGATACATGTTACTGGTTAGTTCTTTTTTCGTTTTTTTCTGAACGGCGTACTTTTCAGTCTAGGCAATGCAACGGTGCGTTTGATAATTTCGAGTGCTTCATTGATACCATCCCGCATTTGTGTCACTGATAAAAGGGTTTGTGACTAACGTTCAAAATATTCGAGTAATTTCACCACCAATATACAAGCCTGACTGTTTAAAATGCGACTACCACAACCACTTTTCGACATTATGATCACTTGATTGGTCAGAATTCAGTATATACTAGTATTTTATATATACTAGTATTTTTATTAAAAAAAATGTAACTTGCCAAAGGTACAGTAGAATCAGTCCAACAAGTTCTAGCTGAGTCACAAAAAAGAAGAAAAACAGAAAATCACAAAAGTACGCACAGTAAGCTCCCAAAATGGCGAGAGATTGGAATTACGTAGTGTTTTTTCAGTGCAGCATTGAATATGAGTTTTTTGCCTGCACAAATTTACGCTGACAATGTAGGAAATTATAAAAAAGAACTTGTTTTATTCATAATTTATATAATTTGAGGAATTTAAAAAAAAAATTAAATAAACAAAAAAACATACATTTAAAAATTTAAAGATTCGATTATTTAAATATTTTTTACCGATGATTTGAATTTTTGTGCCAATTATTCGCAAAACAATTAAATAATAATTAATTTAATCATTCAAACACTACGGTATGGTACCTAAAGACATATCATTGAAACAACGTCAGGCAAAAAAAGTAGGTTCTGGTAATTTTTGATATGTTTGGTTTTTTTGAAAGATTCGAATTTAAGTTAGTGATAAAGAATACATTACTAATTAAATATGTATTATCTACTTCATAATTATTGGTATTGATGTAAAATGTTATTTTAAATCGTGTGAGTACGCTTGTACAAAGTTATTACGGAATGATTAATGTGAAACCTCAAAAGGTATTTCATAGATTTGATTTAGTCAAGGAGGTTGTAAAATATAGGGAGTGCGCACTTCATACTAGAGAAACGTTCCTAAATCAGTGGCCTTGAAATGAATGAAAGGCACCGGGTTATGCGTTGCATTTCTTTCTAATAGAGTGTCCATAATACAATATTTTGAGAATATTATTAGTGTATACAGCATCACGGAAAACGAAATGCGTATTTTTAATGATTTCTTATATTTACGCGAACACTACACATTTTTAAATAAAACTAATTTTACGGATTTTATCGCGTATATTAACTTATTTTTTACATTCCCGACGTTTCGGGTGCTTTCCAGCACCCGTGACCACGGGTGCTGGAAAGCACCCGAAACGTCGGGAATATAAAAAAAAAAAAATAAGTTAATATACGCGATAAAATCCGTAAAATTAGTTTTATTTAAAAATGCGTATTTTTTTCAATATGGAAAGTGCTGAATAGTGGTATAATTAAACTCCTTTTAATATTTTGATTACATTATTGCTTCGCTACAGTATCAAACCTTACGGTAACTAGTGGCGGCGTAGCGTGTGTTGACACACCCAGGGCGGTTTTCTATCAAACACCCCCCCAAAATAAAACAAAAAATGCTATACATGCTAACGGGACTTTATTTTGCTAAAATATTCTAATATGTTATCAAAGATTACTTTCTCTTCATTTTCGATAGATAAAATGAAACGATTGGTTAGTCCCGCTTGGCTCATTGTGGACCTTAAGTTAGATTTTATTAACTTGAGTTTTGATTGGCTTCCTTCATATGACACTTAATAGTAAAAAAAAAATCTTAGACACAGCGTTAGATTCGGAACAGATTCAGAATAGCCCAATTTTACGAGAAAAGCTCCATTGAGTTACATTGAACCGCTTTTTGAGAAGAAATGCTGGCAGCTTTCAAGTCGTGAAGTCTCCAAAATTATATATCCTGCAGAAAAATCATCGTAGATTTTTGTCAGATTTTGAACTATTATTTGAAGATCTTCATCTGGTGACGTTAGCAGAGTGTAAGGCTGAACAACAGTAAATGTTACGAGAATATTATCCATTGCTCAGTAGCGATAGTCTAGTTCCTCGTAAAATCTGTCAAGACATTCTAACATAGCTCTCTGCAGCTCCTCTGGCAATGTTAGTGCAGCATATAGGGTAATTTCTCCTGGTAAACGTTTTCGAAATCTCCTCATACCTCTTCTTCCTTCAATCGAAATGTCCACATTCTCACATTCTTTGTTACGTAGGAAATAGCTTTTTCCACGTAGAGGGAGTATGTACAATAGAGTAGTCATTGTCGTATACCTAAGCGGGATAGCAATAGTTTAAGGTTAGTGTTGCCGATGATTCTCTATTTTTATTTTCTTGATTTTTGGGAAAAGTAATACAGTGTTTCAAAAATATGTAAGTAATTCATTAACCTCCTAAGATAATATCTTATTAGGTTAATAGTAGTTCATTAACTTCCTAAGATATATATTAAAAGGTTAATGTACTAAATTGAAAAATAAAACGAATTTTTTATTATATTTGAAATCGCTTTATTTTGCGTTTTGTCTTTTCTTTGTTATTATAATCAGTTTTTTTTATATGATGTTTTGCTATGTACAACAGATTATGCAAAAACACACAAAAACTATAATATACTTGAAATTAAATAATTTAAAAAACTTACCTTTGGATATATTACTATCAACCGATTTTTTATCGGTAGATAATAAATAATATATCCACAGGTATGTATTCAATTTCGAATGAAACAACAGAAATAATACAAAATATTTATATGAATATTATTTAAATAAAACAAATAATTGAAACAGCACTAGGAAAATTTTTGTACATCTTTACAGTTTTCATGCATGCTTGAAAACTAAAGGATTCTAAGTAAATATTTTTTCATCCCGTTCAGAGTCTGTAACCCTAAAAAAGAACGGACAAGAAACTTTAGGGAACTGTTTATAATCAGCTAAACTTACATACGATTACATATGTTTATTATTGCAAACATTTATAAGTTATAAGTTTTACAAACAAACGAAAAGCGATGAAGTCAGCAACAGCCTTTTCAGAATTATAATCGGGCAGACATTTTGTCACCGGGGGCCTTTTATACATGAGACGTTTGTACCACGCCTGTTTCTTGAAACGGTGTTTGGACGGAGACGACATTATTTATTGCTTCTTACCTGTGAATAAAGAGACAATTTTTAAATACTCAATGTAAAAAAAAAACTATTTTTGTATAATACTAGCGATCTGCCCCGGCTTCGCACGGGTGATTCTGGATCTCGACAACAACACCGGCTGTCCAATTGTGTTTCTCTTCTAAATCGTCCAGGGACTCACTCAAACGCACGCAAAAAGTGTTAAAATATTTACGTACGTAATCGTAGGCCCTAGGACTAATAAAGTGCAGAGTCAAAGGGAATTTTCTTAGCTCCGCAGAATATTTTCTTTCTGCAGTCTCTTTACTAATTAATCTTTTAAAAAAATACTTATTCTCAGAACCAATAGAAGACAACATATCAGCGGATTCTTCACTAATCATTAAACGAGCTTTCAATTCTTCTATTATAATCGAAAGTACGGCAGTTTTTTTTTTCAACCTTCAGGCTCTCGACCTTAACACAGCAATCTTCTTTTTTCTTGTGTCAGCTAAGAGGGTTTTCTCGCACAAAATTTTTCTTAGCTTTCGTTTACGAGGCGTTTCAACCAATTCACTAGAAGGAAGAACGCTAGGTATGTTGTTTTCACCCTGCAATTTTAAAAAACTCTCATAAACGATTTGGTAATATATAATAATTATTTATGGTATTAATTCAAATGGCTATTTCTTTTTTAAGTTATGGAAGGGTTCTCGATTTTCGTAGTAACTTCCTTGGTTCCTTTAGTATTATGTAGACTAAATTTTTGTTCAAAAATGGCATAGGAAATGTTTATGAAATAAATCTCATATAAAAGAATTGCTTTATAAAAAAAATAGCTACTTTTAAGAACCAAATTTAAACTATTAAATTGAAATCATTAAATTAAACTACAAACCTTTTCATCATACCACTATAGCATCAGTAGGGTTTTTTGATATGATGCATTAAGGTTAATAGTAAAAACAGAATGAGTGAATTGTCGAAGGGTCGGTCGCTTCAGCGAGGCATCTTTTCGGACCGACTGTGGTGTGTACTTGCCGTGTAGTGTAATTTGTATTTAATTTAATAAATAGTAATTTGTATTTGTGTAATTTGTATTTAACTTGATTTGATCGTACTTGTATATGTTATTTGTTAATTTGATTTATATTTTAGCCACGTATTAATTTGTATTTAGTAGTGATGCCATCGCACAAGCTACCGATTTGTTGCCTGAGGGCGGAGCTGCGCTGGGCCGCTAACGCCCATGCTTTGATAGGTCGACCGGATAGGGTCTATAGCTTGAGGAAGCGGCTCGAGCAGATCGATGCTCGAAGGGCCGCAGTGGAGGAGGCTTACGCTGAGCTCGAGGATTCGGATGTGGAAAAGGGAGTACTGGACTCCTGCTTCGCGGACTACGAGCAGTTCTTTTCGCTCACGAACGAGTTGATCGAGGCTAGGGCCAGGTATGCTGAGCAGGCGCTTGAAGCTGGGATGAGTGGCCTGTCCGAGTCCCCTCGGAAGTAGCCTACTCAGCCGGAGCTGTTGGGACGACTCCCAACTCTGTAAACACTAGGAACAAACACAAGCTAGTGATACCAGTTTCTCGACTCCACAGAATCAGTAATTCATTCTTGGGGCAATGTATACGCTATTACAACAAGGTCCCGGAAAGTGTACAGGTTCTCTCTATTACCAAGTTTAAATGTTTTATTAAGCTGAAACTGTATAAAAAGGGTTATTATAGTATAAATGAATACATGGTTGATAATAACCCCTGGGAATGAGGTGATCGCTTCCAAGCAGTTTCTAAAATAAATTCTGTAAATAGTTCGTAATCATTTATATTGTAAAATTTATTTAAAAAAAAAGTCCCGCTGGGTTTCTTGCTGGTTCTTCCCAGGACAGAGGGTTTTTTCGAACCAGTGGTAAAGTAAAAAATGACTTTCAATAAGAATTACACATGTAATGTATATTGAATAAAAATATTCTATTCTATTATATTCTATTCTGGACCTGCCAAGGTTCTCCGGGGTCCTTTCCGAATGGCTGACTTTTGTAGGGCCTTTTGATAGCCTAGTGGACGCCCGGAGGCATATGACACCAAGCCAGACGATGGCGTACCTCCTAGCCTCACTGTAGGGGGAGGCCCTGGGCGTCGTCAGCCATTGAGATTGTCGGACGACGCCTACCAGACTGCTCGGGACCTCCTCGTCGGAAGATACGCCAACGTCCGGCGAATTGCGGACGAATACGTCAGGCAGCTTCTAAGCCTCCCACTGCTTAGGGATCGCGCCAGGCTACGTCCGGACCTCTTGAATCCAGTCTTGGTGGCCTGTAATGCGTTGAGGCGGCTGGATTTGCCGGTGGATGAATGGTCCATCTTGTTGCTCCACATCGTGCTGTCCCGCCTACCTCTCGACCTTAGGATACATTTTGAGGAGAGGTATGGCGGGGACGGCGCCTCCTATATTCCGCCCTTTAGTGATCTGCTGCGGTTCTTAGAGGAGCAGTGCCGGCAGATTGAGAACGCGGCGGGCACCGTTGACGACTCACAAGCCGTGCCCAGTGAGAGGCGGGCTCCGCCGGGCAAGTCGTCGTCAACACCCCTAAAGCCGATCAGAGCTTCCGTGGGGGGGCGCCGTTCCCTTCCATCTTACAGTGGCCTAGTGGCCAGGGAGGCGCCCCCTGTTCCTATTGCCGAGCCTCCGATCATCGGGTGACGTCGTGCCCGAAGTTTTAGGTAAGCCGGTTCCGGCTAGACGAACTATCGCTAAGGAGCGCTGCTGGTGCTACTCTTGTTTGGAAGGGCTCCTTCAGCGAGACTGCCCGCACCAGCGGCCCTGTCCGCATTGCCAGGGCAAGCACCATGCCGTTTTGTGCCTGGGTGCGAACGGCGCTTCCTCTCCGGGCTCTGCCGAGCCCTCGACCCCCACGGGTGGGGGCGCTCAGCCGCGTCCCCTGTCGGCCGCCGTGCCCCTGGGTTTGGGAGGGGTCCCTCCCCGAACCAGTCGGGGCTTGTTCCCCCAGGGGCGGGGGTGTCGTCGCCCCCCTCAGCGTGTGGAGAGGGACTTCACGGCCGCTCAGCAGTCAGCTAGACCCTTCTCACCCCCGTTAGCTGAGTGGCCGCGGTTGGGGTACCGCCGTCCCCCCTTTGATGGAGGCAGCCCTAGCTAGCTGTCGCCCTAGCTCCCACCACGGCCACCTCCACTGCCTCTTTGAGCCGTCAACAGTCCACTTGTCAAACTGTTCTGTTGTCGGCGGCCTCAGTGAAGGCGTACAACCCAAGTATAACCTCCCTTTTTAATGTCGGTTTGTTAGCAAATTTATGCAACGACGAGGTTTTTGTTGAGTCTAGAAAAATAGACGCCGTTTGGTTATCCTGGTGCGTTCACGCGACGACGAAGCAGTAATAATTTGATTGATTAACCTAAATTCGTTGGCAAGTAATTTACGTACTTGCATAGTGATTGCCGGTTGAAGTGCTTGACAATAATAATTCGCGTCAACGAGTTGCTTTGTGCCATTTGATTAACTCGGAGATATTTTCCTGTGTCGGTTAAAACCGCTAAACTTTGAGACCCGCGAGAAGCGTTCGTATTAGGTTATAGATTTGTGCTAATGGACGCTAGACTTTGAGTGACACCGAGTGACGCCGCTGGAGTGATAGGGTGGCGGAGCTGGAGTCAGGGTCGCTGCTGATTAAAAGGGGCTAATTCAAGTTACACATACATACACTTCTCACACTACTTACATTCACGACAATTAACGCCTGAACGAGCCTTGGGACAGTCTTTGCCTCAGAATCTGGTAAGTCGCATTAAGTACCTAGTCCATATGTATTAAATATCCATAGGCATTTGAGCCCCACACTTAGTTGTCCGTCGAACCTAACAGCTGTATGGGCTCCTGTATGGTAGACCTTAGTCTGGGCAACTAGGTGCGGCAACAACTTGAAATATTGTCCCGTCCCGTACAGTTATTTTTAAGCCTTGATATAATTGTTTCGACTTCAGAGTCATCTACCGGAAGTAATGCAAATGAGTGACTAGATGATATGTCTGGTATGCCCAAGGATAAGAAGTGTTCGCGACGGCTTAATGACTTTAAGAAACAAAGTGATGAAAGAATATTGTTTTGTATAAAAAGTGAAATTACCAACGAAATCGAGCAAATTGTGTATTAATATAGTTTTACAGTGTGTTTACAACTCTTAATATATTTGTATAGAATGTCGTTTTAATAATAGTTGATATAAACAACTTTAATCATTTAAGAAAAAAATCGACCAATCACAGCGCGTCATATCGTAGAACTTTCTAGAAATTTAATTAACTGATTATGATGAATGATATGATGATATGAATGACGAAATTACTAAAAATAATGAGAATATTTTTGTGTTCTGAAAGAGTTGTAAATGTGATATTTGGTTAGCATATGGTATATAGATTACGATAGTAAAGAAATAATTTGTATAATTAAACGCATTTGTTAGTTATAGAAAAATTAAAGAATTAATGTACCCATTTGTAGCAGCAGTAGTATCCGGTAGTAGCTGAAGTGACTAGTAGCAGAAGATAGTGAACAGTAATAGTGAATTAGAAAAAGTTTAGCTAGCCGAAAAAATTGGTAACTGAAAATTCGCAGTTACATATAGTGAAAAGTGTTAGCTATACGAAAAAAGTGGTAACTGATATTCGCAGTTACACAAGTGATAAAATCAACTAGTTTTAGTTGATTAATAGCTGCTAGTCAGTAGTGTTAGAAAACCTGCTACTACCAATAGATATTTTGATACTACCAATAGATATTTGATACTACCAATAGATATTATGATACTAACAATAGATATTTGATACTATCAATGGATATTTTGATACTACCAATAGATATTTTGATACTACCAATAGATATTTTAATACCAATAGAAATTTTAATACTACCGCGCATTTTAATTAAATCTGTTAAAATATATAGTGACCAACCAATAGTGAACAACCGTAGTTGAACAATCGTGTTCAACAACCGTGGTAAATAAATAATAGTTATAAAATTTTGCGACTAATCACTCAGTCGAACCGCTGGCCACTCCCTTGCTATTTTAATTTATAAATCGTGCATTTTAATTTTGAACCTCAGTCCACAGTTTTCCAGCAGCACCCACAGAGACGGCAGTGAAAGTATCCTCCAGAACCTATAGGTGTAGGACGTGGGCGACTCGCGGAGTATCTTCGACAACATTTACTCTGGAGAGTTACGCCCGTCCGGCACATTCATGGTCCTTCGAGCCGGATTCATCCGTTTGTATTTCGAAACCGGATACATAGTCACTACCGTATTAACGCTGCTGAATTTTCAGAATCAAGATGCCGATCACTCGTTCGCAAGGAAGGGGAGCCATGGCGTGGACCATCAGCCTGGAAGGAGGTCCGTCGGAAAATACCGACGCCGTCCGCCACCAGATGCCACCACGCTCACCGTCGACAACAGAAGGCGCTGAGGCGCCATCTTGCCCCCGCGAAGGGGGGGTACTCCTGCCCGTTCCGGTCACTGCAACCGGGACACTGAAGCAGAGGGAACAAATAGAAGGCAACGATGACATTAGCTGTGCATCACCGCCAACAGCCCGGGAGGATACCCGCGCCGAAGAGCCACCGAGGGGCCACCCCGATAGAAGTACAAAGTCAAAGAAGACTATTCGGCCCAATAGAAAAATTTTAAAGGCTCGTGAAGAAGTGTTGAGAATCAAATTGGAACTCGCACAGATCTCCTTACAGATGGCTGAAGAAGAAGATGAATTGGACGACTATGATGAAGATGGTCACTCCAAAATTGAGTACGTCCGATCTTGGCTCGAAAATTCCGTAGCCAAGCAAAAGCCAACTCAAGGCGCAACCACCGGAGGAGAGGCTCCACTTAATAAAACCGTCACAAAGCCACCCCCGGAGGTTGTCGACCTCAGTGAGCCGCCAGAAGAAGCTCACAAACCAGGATTCGAAGGTTGATGAAGACAGGGGACTCCTACCAATTGTATCAGAGCTCACCTACCAGGATCCCTATCCGGAAGATGTACCCAAGAATCCTATGCCACAGAAGAATAGCCAGGACTCCAAGGTTGATGAAGACAGGGGGCTCCTATCAATTGTATCAGAGCTTACCTACCAGTGCACAGTGGTATAGAATTTACACCGAAAAATACGACTCTAGACCTAGACCTGACCTCAGTTCCTTCAGCGAGTTTATCACCGAACAAGTTCGCTTCTGCAGTGCATTTGCGCCTCCTGAAATTATAAACGGAGCGCAGAACACTCGTTCAATACACACAACACATGTGGCTACCACTAAACCGTCTTCGAAATGTAGAGTGTGCGAAAAAGAGGGTCATTACGGATCCGACTGTAATAAATTTAAAGAAGCAGATGTCGATAAAAAATGGGAAATTGCAATACAAAGTAATTTATGTTTCCGCTGTTTACGCTAGAGAAATCAAACACACAAATGCAAAATCACTAAGTGTGGAATAAAAGGATGCACCGCGACACATAATCGACTTCTCCACCATAATAAAAAGGAGAATACAGAGGTCACACAAAAAGAACCACAGGAAACCGTAGCTAACTCATTCGCTGTGTCAAAGCATCACGCCTACATAAAAATAATTCCAGTTCGAGTAGTTGGACCGGCAAGAGCTGTAAACACTCACGCCCTGCTGGATGATGGGTCAACAGTCTCATTAATGGATGAAGAGATAGCCAAACAAATCGGAGCTACAGGGCGGTTGAACCCATTTAAGATCACCGCTATCGAGAACACTACTCTCGATTCACCGGACTCCCGAAGAGTCAAAGTTTCGCTGAAGAGTCTCCACAGAAAAAGGGTGCCATTCAGAGCACGCACGGTCGCCAGCCTAAACTTGGGGCCACAGACTGTGTGTGCAGCAGATATAGCAAATTGCAAACACTTAAAAGACGTGAAGGAGCAACTAATATATGACTCCGGCAACCCAAGGATCCTAATAGGACAGGACAATTGGAGACTTCCGATAGCTACTCAAGTCCGCAGAGGTCCGCCGCACCAGCCAATCGCCTCACTCACAGAACTAAGATGGGTGCTACACGGGGCACACACTAAAGCCCCGTATCAGCGCGTCCACGCGGCCAATGAGCTGCACACGTGCGAGGAAACCATAAAGGACCATACTAAAATGGATGACTGGCGCTGGGTACCTACCAAATTAAACATAGCTGACACCGCTACGAGGGACGTACCACCGAACTTCGACTCAAATCACGAGTGGTACAACGGCCCATCGTTTCTTTACAAAGAACCGTTAGCATGGCCGACCGAAAAAGCCACGTCATCCGAACCGACCGGTGAGGAGAGATCCTTCACGATTACGGAATCGCATAAAGCTCCGCTATTCAGAGAAGCCATTCCCGATCCAGTAAAGTTTACAAAATGGGAACGCTTATTGCGAGTTACGGCCAGAGTGCTTCAGTTTATTACACTCTGCCGCAAAACAACAGACAGAACCTTTTACAAAAGGACCAAAAGAAGTAAAGAGGAAGATCCCGACTGGAGGAAATCGAAAAATAATCCGCAACACCTCGCGCAGCCTCCCAGTCGAGTGAAAAATAAAGATGCAAATAAATACATCACACTCGAGACCGAATTCATCAGAGAGGCCGAAAAGCTCCTAACACGTGTCATCTAAGAGGACTCCTTCAAACGAGAGATAGCCGATCTCCATAAAGATAAAAAGGTCGCCCACGATAGCCGCATACGACCGCTCCAAATAGAGCTGAAAGACGGGATCATCGCTCTACGAAGTCGCATAGCCGCCGTGAAGGGAGTCTCGGAAGACATGAAAGGGCCAGCTATATTGGATGGTGATCATTACATCACTCAATTATACATAGACTGGACGCATCGTAGCCTGCATCATTGTGGAACCAAACCTACCATCAACGAGGTTCGACAGCACTGTTGGGTAATCCGACTTAGACCCACCGCGAAAAGAATAGTGAGCCAATGCGTACAGTGTCGCATCAGAAAGGCGCAACCATCCGTGCCAGCCACCGGTGATAATCCCAGCACACGTCTCGCTCTTCACCAGAGACCGTTCACCTTCACTGGTCTGGACTATTTTGGGCCACTCTCCGTCACAGTCAACACCAGAAGAGATACGTGACTATCTTCACCTGCCTCACATCCAGAGCTGTCCACTTAGATGTTGTCGCAAATCTCAGTGCAGACTCCGCCATACTGGCATTGAGAAGATTTGCGGCACGCCGAGGGTGCCCTACCGAAATTTACTCCGACAATGGCACCAACATGCACGGCGCAGACAAGGAACTTCGAGAGGCTTTTCGAGAAGAAGCCAGCCTACGAGGCATAGTGTGGCGTTTTATAACCCCCTCTGCGCCTTTCATGGGAGGGATGTGGGAACGTCTCATACGATGCGTGAAGACGGCACTATACACCGTCCTTCATGAGAGACATCCACATGAAGAAGTCTTAACCACGCTGCTCTGCGAGGTGGAGTATACAGTAAACAGCAGACCATTGACTCACATCTCTGTAGACAGCGACGACAACGAGTCACGAATCACTTCCTCTTGGGAAGATCTGCGAGACTGCCGACGCCTGGAGTATTTGATGAAAAAGATATAGATAGCAAAAGGCACTGGCGACACTCCCAGATACTCGCTGACATGTTCTGGCAGCGTTGGGTCCGAGAATATCTACCGGAACTTCAAAACCGACGGGAGGCCCATAGTCGAGGCCCCAATCTCCAGGTGGGCGATCCAGTCCTCATAGCTGACGATCAGTTACCTCGTTACACCTGGCCACGAGGAAGGATTGAAGCAATTTTCCCCGGTGCGGACGGACAGATCCGCACTGTGGAGGTACGCACCGCAAACGGCCTAATCAAGAGGCGAACCAGGAAACTCGTGCCGCTGCCGAAGTAGAAGCAGCGTCGCTCACCGGAATGGATGCAGCGCCGCTGCGATGAGATCTTCGAGACGCTGCACGGCGGGAGAGGAGTTACATATAGTGAAAAGTGTTAGCTATACGAAAAAAGTGGTAACTGATATTCGCAGTTACACAAGTGATAAAATCAACTAGTTTTAGTTGATTAATAGCTGCTAGTCAGTAGTGTTAGAAAACCTGCTACTACCAATAGATATTTTGATACTACCAATAGATATTTGATACTACCAATAGATATTATGATACTAACAATAGATATTTGATACTATCAATGGATATTTTGATACTACCAATAGATATTTTGATACTACCAATAGATATTTTAATACCAATAGAAATTTTAATACTACCGCGCATTTTAATTAAATCTGTTAAAATATATAGTGACCAACAAATAGTGAACAACTGTAGTTGAACAACCGTGTTCAACAACCGTGGTCAATAAATAATAGTTATAAAATTTTGCGACTAATCACTCAGTCGAACCGCTGGCCACTCCCTTGCTATTTTAATTTATAAATTGTGCATTTTAATTTTGAACCTCAGTCCACAGTTTTCCAGCAGCACCCAAAGAGACGGCAGTGAAAGTATCCTCCGGAACCTATAGGTGTAGGACGTGAGCGACTCGCGGAGTATCTTCGACAACATTTACTCCGGAGAGTTACGCCCGTCCGGCACAATAAGTCTGTCGAGCAGTTCTTAATAGATTCAGCTATATTCTTTCCTATGTTCACAAAATATTCATTTATATCATTAATCGACTTCCTAGGATCATTAGAAAGAAGTTCTGTAGCTGGAGCTTTGATTTTAGTCGTGTGAGTTATGTTCTTTATTATTTCCCACAGTTTTTTGCTATTAGATTTAGCTTTACAAATTTCCGCCTTTTCATATTCTTGTTTTACCTTCTTTAGTATATTATTACAAAAATTCCTATATCTAGTGTAGGTTGTTCGAAGAATTGTGTCATTAGGATGGTTTCTTAATTTAATATGTAAATTGTCCCTATTTTTCATGCATTTTAGCAAGCCACGAGTTATCCAAGGTTTTATAGTTCGTTTACGTCTCGAGACCGTTATGTTTTTAGTACATTTGTCAATAGCTAGATTAAGAGTATTGATTAAAATAGTAACTGCATCATTTACATTTGGCATTAAGTATACAGGTTTAAAATCAAATTCATTAAAAGTTAAATCTAAGGCCTTATAGTCAATTTGATTAATTGTTTTGTAATGAAAATTACTTTTACATGTCCAATTTAGGCTAAGGATTATGCTATAATGATCTGTGATGGTAGTGTGAGCAACATGACAACGTGCGCGTAGTTTTGTTTTCAAAATTATGTGATCCAAACAGGTATGGGTATGTGTTGGGATATTAAAACCTGGTAGCATACCATGAGAGGCTAATATATCAAGGTAAATATGGGCTCTAGAGTCTTTTGATGAGGATGATATATTAATGTTTATATCTCCTGTCAGTATTATATTTTTATATTGTGCTATAAATTTGTATATTGTGATAGTAATAAATTTTGAAATGAAATTTACTTGTTTTAATGCTTTTTGATTTAAGACTTTCGCAAAGTACATACAAATAAAATGTACATTAAAAAAACAGCTAGGTATAAAAAATATGTTTCTGAGATAACCTTAAAATACCACAAACTGTTTATATTAAAATAAAAAATAAATAAAAAATTTTACTATTAAAAAGGTATTAAAAATATTAATATAAAAATATGTTAATACTTTCTACTTTTCTTTTTTAATAAATTGTTAAAAAAATTCGAAGTCTTGTGTTAACACACATGGCACATCCAAATGCCACATCTAGTTTTTCCTAAAACATCGAATGATCGTGGAGTCAAACAAAGAACCGTTTGTCTGCTCGAGGGTGCTAGTTTCTTTACCAATCTAACAATTCAACCGAATTTGAACTTTATTCAGTATGGCAAGCTTTAGTTCCTTTTTTTGCCACCGGCAAAATAGAGAACTAGAATCGATAACTGAGGGCGTCTCAGAAATGTACACCATTATACTTATTGCGTATTTAAATTGAAATATTGCACTTTATCCTCATTTTGATATATTAAAACTGAATCATGAACAATTATACATATGTCAACAACAAAACTGACAGTAAAAACTAAAATTTTATATACATTTCAAGTTCGCTTTCCGCAACCTGCATGCCTGCATGTTAGTTCTAAGTTAGCGGTTTGCTTCATACAAAATTAAAAAGCCATTTCACACGTACTACCCAGGCATTGTTTTAACATAATTTACTACACAATCAATTTGTGCGAAATAATTGCAAACAACTCCGATGTTAGCATGCGTCAATCACACTGATGGCTGACTCAAGGGACAGACGAAATCAATAGATGATATAAATATAAAATCCTACTAAATTGTGTAAGCTGTGGGGTTTTATGCTATCCTTTTTTATCCTGTACACATCGACATAAGGTAGAATGAGTTAGATATAGTGATTAAGGCTTTATTTCTTCATTAAAAAAGCGAGTAAAAAATGTCTTACACTTGGACACCCGCAGTCAACGGAGATATTTTCGTGTCCAAGTGTTAGACATCCACAGTTGAAAGGATATATCAATAGTGCAAACGTAAACAATCTCTTTATGAATCAGGGTGAAAGTGAATTTTTGATGAATGTATCGTTCGTGACATTTCTAATTTTTAAAGATAATTATACATTGTAACTTAAGGCTCAGAAGGGCTAGAACCCAGAGCCGTAAAGCCAGTTATAAAAAAAAGATTAGAGAAGCAGAGAATTAGGGATATCGATGTTGTAGAAACGTCGATGATGACATCGCTAGCCGTAGATAGAGGATTGAATGGGCAGCGTTCGGGAAACTACGACACATCTCCTCGTTAGACATACCTCAAAACCTGAAAACGAAACTGTACAATCAGCGCGTGTTGCTAGTGATGACTTACGGATCTGAGACGTCGTCCTTCACTGCTGGCCGTATGAGGAAGCTCAAGGTCGCTCAGCGAGTTATGGAGAGGGCTATGCTCGGGGTGTCTCTGCGTGATAAACCAACATAGCCCAACGGATTAGTAAGCTTAAGTGGCAGTGGGCCGGCCATATAGCTCGAAGAACCGACAACCGATGGGGAAGAAAGGTTCTCGGGTGGCAGCCTCGTATCGGTAGGTTGAAGTGTAGGGCGACCCCCCACTAGATGGAGTGACGACCTGGTAAGACTTGCAGGAAGTCGATGGATGTAGGTGGCTCAGGACCGTGCTTTGTGGTATTCCTTGGAGGAGGCCTATGTTCAGCAGTGGACTTATGAAAGGCTGTAATGATGATATAATGATGACGTCTGTTATATTAAAATAAATATACAAAGTATTACAAAGTGCCAACAAACTTGTTTTTATTATAATACATTATTTTGCAACAAGAAATATTCAAAATTTTAACGGTCCTTTTTGAAGTGGGTAGATAACCGCTCAGATAGCGTTGTTGTAGTGATTGTGGTTAAATATAATTTTTTTTGCAATTTTTTTTTAATTTTAGATAGATAGAAACAATAATATTGTTCGAAACGTGCATTGCGTCGTGTTTAAGATCAACCATCGGTTTTTTTTAGAAACAACCGATAAAGTAACAGAACCAACAACGACACCAATAACAAAACGAAATCAGTGACAACTGTGACATTACAGTTGACACTTGACAGTTAAATCTGATACACCATAGTGATATATTTTTAGGTTATCGATTCGTTCGACAACTGATGCCGGGGTTGAGCTGATTAAATATATCTTTAATGCATGGCAGAATTCACAGGATGCTTTGGGTATATTTTGTGACCTATCCAAGGCCTTCGATTGTGTTTACCATGAAACATTAATCAGGAAACTTCAACACTACGGTGTAAGAAGTGATGCTCTTAAATTAATTGATTCATATTTAAGTGAGAGAACGCAATAAGTTGTCATTCACAATATGAGCTCTTCCGGATCGATGGTGCAAATGGGCGTGCCTCAAGGCTCAATTCTCGGCCCCTTTCTGTTTCTTGTATACATTAATTACTTACCTTACATAGTAGGGGATAACCATGATATAGTATTATTTGCAAATGACACTTCTTTAATTTTCAAATTAAGTCGACAATTACTAAAATATGACGAAGTAAATAATGCTATATCTAAATTAGTAAATTGGTTCAATGTTAATAATTTGCATTTAAATGGCACTAAAACGAAATGTATGAAATTCATGACTCCAAATGTCAAACAATTAAATACTAATGTAATTTTAAATGGGGAGAAGACTCAGTCTTGAAGATACCACCATTTTTCTTGGAATCACACTAGATGCGAAGCTTCAATGAAGCCCCCATATATCAAAACTAGCAAGCAGACTAATTTAGTGATCGCTACCAAGCTATTTCTAATTTGTTGTGTTGTTAATTTGTACAACATCATGATTATAAGCTATTATTTTTAAAAAAAGGTCCCGCTGGATTTCTTGCTGGTTCTTCCCAGGACAGAGGTTTTTTCCGAACCAGTGGTAATCAAACAAAAGAGTGACTTTCAATAAGTATTATTTATAATCTATATTGAATAAAAAAGTTTCTGTTTCTGTTTCTGTTCAAGCATTCCGAATTATTCAAATTTTTAAATATTTTAGAGGAGATGCAAGATTTACGGGTGTATTCATAATCATTTTTAAACAGTTCATTAGTTAAAAAGTGTTCTGTCACTTTCTAGCAACAAGTATCTCGCAAATGTCAGAATGAGACAAAACACTTTTTAACTAATGAACTGTTTAAAAATGATTATGAATACACCCGTTAGTTGATATTGATTTCGCGGGTTCGCAGTGTTCGCAAGTACCTAATAATCGATTATAGGTTTATTGACATCGATGTTTCGATGATTGGCATGTGGCAATATCGATGTCTTCATTTTTGACATCGATGATAATCGAACATCGATGATCATCGAGTCGAGCATCACTACAGAGATCACTACATCACTATAGAGAATCCTTACCCATGAATTCAGATTTCAGAATTTCAGAATAGCAAGATAAAATATAGAAAAATGTGGGGCGATTCTCTGTTAATTGTGTTTATTTCAATATGCACTGCTTTTCTAGGAGAAGGTACGTGTGTATTTTTTAAAAAACAGTATGTAATTTTTTAATTTTCTGGAATTGTTTTCTAAGAAATTAATTTTTATTTCAGGATTAACATGGATACTAGTTTACAGAACAGAAAAATATCAAAAGCTTAAAGTAGAAGTTGAACGGCAAAGTAAAAAACGTGAGTTAATTAAAATATTACATTTATTGGATTCCTCTAGTCCTTGCCATCAAATATTGGTTTCAAACGTTTCAATTACAATGTACAAAATATATTACATTGTCCCTTTTACTTTCGGTTTGTCAGGTAGAAATAGCTTAAAGCAATATGACCACCGTTTGTAGTTCTTAAGTTTTCCGTTGTAACCACTTTGTATAAATGCAATAAAGAGTTATCTATCTATCTACAACTTAATTGTGTTATAAAGTACTTAGGTATTACTTCTGTAGTTAAATTATTACTCTTTTCTTTTATGCTATAAGTAACTGGCCTGCGGGTAATAAGGCCTAAGTAACACAAATCATATTTATAACTACCGCACTTGCTTAAGGATATAATAACAGACTCCTATTGCACGATAATGTCTCTACAAATTTGCAGAAACGTGCTACCCAGCGTCTTGCCACTAGAGTTGCATTATCTATCATAAGATATGACCGCACTGCACCAATAATAAAAATCAGTCCAAATAAATTGTAGGTATGTTTTGTAATATTACACTTAGCTATCTAAAGTTGTAATCTTTATCTTTATGAATAAATGCTTTGTTGATGTTGAAGATTTGAGTAACATATTGTGGTAAATTTTTTTAAATTTGGTTTTTCTTTAATACTTGATCGGCGGTTATTAAAGCCCACTAAATTTTACCATAGGCCTTATTATACTCCTTTTTCTCGTGTAGTTTTTTTGTATTGTTATGAATTTTATATCACTTTTAAATGTTATAAGTGCAAATAAATCCTAGGCTTTTATTATCAAACTAATGTCGTAGTCAGAAAAAGGTACGGTTTCAGCTGTCCAAACAGTGCAAACACAAAGTGTGTTGAAGAATTAAGACTTTGACATTAGAAGCTATCAAATTATGTGTAAATTATCTGGTCCTGAGCCTAAGCTCTCTCGGACCGTGTTGAATTGCCATTTGATGAGTGTGAGGGAATAGAAAGTGCACCTGTGCTTGCGCATACATTCAAATACTATAATTCTGTACTGTGCTGAAGGTTTAGTCTCCGGTGAGACTGGCCACTGTGACCGAAATTTGGTTGGGAGGACACTCAACCCAACCATAAACCCAATTCTCAACAACCTAACACTCAACTTAACTCGAGACATAACCTACGCACTGATGATAATCAAGAGGAGTGAGTTTGTTTGTCAGTTTGTTCATCATTATAATAATGACTAAGTACTGTTAGGCGAGGCAATATATATTTTGCTATTAAAGAGTACATGATTGACTATAACACCTGGAAATGAGGTGATCGCTATAATGCTGTTTCTAAATGTTTTCGTATTTAATTATACAACATATATTGTAAGTTAATATTTATAAAAATATCCTGCTGGATATTATTCTACTCTATTATATTATATTGTGGTCAATTTTTAGAGCTAATATGAAAGGTCCAATGCCGCGGTTCGAGAGAGAAAATCGGTTCTAGTCCTATGACACCTAGAGTTAATGCCCCTCTGGCCTCAGCTGCGTCGTTGCCCCTGGATACAGCTCAGAGCTTGCAGAACTGCTATACTAACTCTTACTCAAAACATTTCTTGCATGCCAAGTGTACAAAAATTGGTCTTAAAATAACAGTGTAGGTACATTCAAATTAGCAGCCTTTTAGAGCCTTCAGGGCTAAAAAGAAGAAGGCTGCTTCCTTATAAGTTTAAAACAAACATATTTTTTAAATGAATTATGGTAGCTATAAAAGTCTTCTAACTTAACTTATCCATTACTTTGTAATTGGAGAATATTACATTGTATATTGTATTTAGTAAAAAGCATTGTATTATTTCTTCTTCCTGTATTATCTAGTCTTTTTAATGTTAATTTGTGTATAAAACCTAATTATATCATACTTAATAACAAATATTTAATGAATTTTACCTTTAATCAGACACTATAATTCTTTAAAATTTACCCTCAAAATCAAAGACCCCCTCCCCCTTTTCCTTCATTTAAACAAAAATAAGATAAGGCTGACACACGATCACAGTAAGTGGTTGCTGTGGCTCATAGACATCTACATCTGTCCTCGAATGCGAATCAAAATGCAGATGCATTGTCACCCGTGAGGACTAAGATGGAATGCCTCATTTCCAGTAAAAAGGTTCTCCGGTTCTCTACACTCACCATACGAAACACAGCAGCGTTAAGCTACTGTTTTACGTTGGTATTCTGTGAGAGTATGGTCCTGCCTGATCAAGCCGACCCATTCGTGCTACAACTATACCAGTAATACAGCTGCAGGATGGCTCTACCACATTATAAATTCTTCATACTTTATACTGCATTTGGTACATATGTCTCTACATTTGTATGGTTTTATTTTCTAGTGGAAAAGCGTAAAGAAGCCCACGGTGACTCCTTAGACAAACAACACAAAAAGAAAATTGAAAGAGAAGAGGAAAGACTTAAAAATAATAATAGAGATCTTTCTTTGGTGAAAATGAAGTCTATGTTTGCAATAGGATTTGCTTTTACTGCACTTTTGAGTATGTTCAATAGCATGTAAGATATTTTTGTTTTAAAAACTATAAATACTTCAGTATTGTATGTTGGTTTTTTTTTTATTTCATTCTGAAAACATTTTCAGATTCGATGGGAGAGTTGTTGCTAAACTACCATTTCATCCCATTTCTTGGGTTCAAGGATTAAGTCATAGAAACCTTCCTGGAGAAGACTACACAGATTGCTCCTTCATTTTCTTGTACATACTTTGTACAATGAGCATAAGGTGAAATATTATTGACTATAATTTTAAAAGAATTAATGAAGTGTTTAAGTAAGATTCACAGATATTTCAGAGTTATTTTATTTTTCAGGCAAAATATTCAGAAATTACTTGGATTTGCTCCATCACGAGCTGCATCTAAACAAGGTGGAGCATTGTTTGCAGCGCCTTCAACTCAATTTAAATAAATATTAATTAAATACTTACTTTAGATTGAAATTCCTTGAGTTTATTTTTTCCTGTCATTTATTAATCATTGTAAAATATTAAAATATATAGACTACTTTTTACATAATGTAGTAGTGTATCATATTTATTACAATAAAAAAAAACTGAAATAAGTATATTATCAAAAAATCTTACTCCCCGCGGTAGGTATAGTGCCAAGAACGCTGGCTGCGTTTTCTTGCAGAGTAGCCTTTATAGTCTGTATGGGACTGCAATGGACTGTATGTGAATATAAGTTATTTACTGTGTTTATAAGGTGAACTACACTAGGGACGTTATGGAAAAAAAGATCGTACTCTTGACGATTATATATTACAATATTTACAAAGAGCGGAAATAATTACTATTGTTTTACAGGAGGCAGTCTTGACTATTTTTCTTGATTCTTCTTTCTTGATGCTTTTTTCTTGAGTGCCGCTGTCCAATTGAACGACTCTGAGCCCAAAACGCCCTTCTTATAGTCCCGTGGAGGGTGTCTCGGCACGAGAGTGTTCTTACAAGGTGTGCCGCATGCTGATTGGTCGGCGGCATCACGTGATGTTCGGGCGATGTGACGGGTGTGTAACGGGGTATGAAGGGGCGACTGGGCGGCGGCTCCCTTTGCCGTCCGTAACATCCTCCCCCGGCGTAGTATGCGAGCCTACTCTTCTTTCGAGTGGACGGCGATCTTCCTCACCGGTCGTCACAGTACTCCGCCTTTGGCTCGAATCTCCACATTGCGCACCACGCCGTCAGTTCCGGGAAACGTTCTTGTTACTATTCCGCTCGGCCACACGTTCCGCGGTAGGTTGCCGTCTGCAACCACGACGAGGTCGTCTTCTTTTATTTCTTGTCGCTGGGCGTCCCGAGGTGCTCCGCGCATGATCAGCGCCGGCAAATATTCCCGCACCCAGCACCTCCAGTATTCGTCGCCGAGCCCCTGCGCCGCTCTCCATGCACGACGATTGATGAATGAGCACGTCGCGGTGATAGGTAGGTCCGATGGTCCCAACATGATGAAGTGGTTGGGATTTAGTGCTTCTTGGTCGTTGACGTCGACCGGTACATGGGTCAACTGTCGAGAGTTGACCGTATTTTCCGCTTCTGTTAGTAATGTTGCTAGAGTCTCCTCTCTTGGGGTCTTCTGGTGGAGAGTGGCTTCCAGCGCTGTCTTCACCGAACGCACGAGACGCTCCCATGCGTCTCCCTGGTTGGGTGCACCCGGAGCGATGAATTTCCACTCCGTACGTCGAGTCAGCGCGAAGTCCTTCAGTTGCGGTGCCCACTCTTCCATCGTCCGTCGTAACTCTGTGTCTGCTCCATGAAAACTGGTCCCGTTGTCCGAGTATATGACCCGTGGCCACCCGCGCCTAGCCGTCATGCGCCGCAATGCTGATATTGCCGAGTCTGTCGTTAGGGAGTAAACTAGATCTAAATGAACCGCGCGCGTCGTCTAGGTAAACAATGCTACCCACGACTTTCCGTGTCGTCGCCCTAACGTTACCGAAAAAGGCCCGAAATAATCTACCCCGGTGTATGTAAACGGTCGCGCAAACGCCCCTAACCGTTCGGGTGGTAAGTCTCCTATAATCGTTGGCCGTGGTGTTGCCTTGCGTACCCTACATCGCAGACATCTCCGCTTCACTTCTCGTACGTCCATTTAGTATTACGGGTCGCTTTATCCGGTCGTCCAGGTCGGCTGCGTCGATCCTTACCCTGGCTCGTAGTATCCCGTCTTCAAGTATGGGGTCGAGCTTCCTCAGAGCGCTGCCGGTACCAGATTCTTCCCCTGCTGAAGTCGGCTGATGTCGTCAGCGAAGCTGTCGAGCTGACTGCGTTCCACCCACATCCGTTCTGCCTTCTGGATGTGCTGTTGCGTTAACTCTCGTGCCCTTCCTCGTATGGCATCGATGAACTGCAGTACTCGTGCTGTGGCCCTGAGCAATCTCTCGTAGGAAGAGAAGCGTTCTATCTCCGGCAGGTGTCCTTAATTTGGGCGTCCTTGGTGTCGCTCTGATGCGCCACAATTTCTTCCAACTCTTCATCCTCTCCTGCCTTCTCTTCTTTCCGATGAGGCCATTTGTTTTCATCTTCGTAGAGAAATGACGGTCGGGTGAACCATTGGTCGCTTTCTCCCTTGCTCACGAAGTTCATGCGCGTCGCCTGATCTGCTATGTTCTGTGTAGTCGGGTTCCATCTCCATTGATCGGGTGATGTTTTCTAGGCTATCTCCCCTAATCGATGAGCTACGTATGAAGTGTAACGCGCCGTATCGTTCTGTATCCATTGGAGCGCTGCAGAAGAGTCCGTCCAATATATGACCCTATCCGCTCTCATTCTGTTGTCGTCTTGTATGAATTTCGCGACTCGCGCCTCAATCAAATTTGCCTGCAACTCTAGTCGCGGTATGCTTTGCGCCTTAATCGAGACGACTTTCGCCTTGGCCGCCACTAATGTGACTCTTACCGTACCGTCGCGATATCGTATACGCTATACGCCAATATGCTGCAGATGCGTCCGCGCGTCCGCTTGCATCGTTAAAAATGTGAAATTGACGTTCTACCACTCCCCCCGTAGGAGCATAGCATCTCGGAAGTCGCAGTCGTGAAGACCTCGACGACTCGCGGCCACCTCTGGAATTCGTCCGCTGCCTCCTCAGGTAGTTCATCATCCCATCCGACCTTCTTACGCTACAGGTCTTGCAGCAGGATCTTCGCGGTAATGGTGAGGTAGCTAAGCAGTCCGAGTGGGTCAAAAACTGACATGACCGCACTCAACGCCTCCCTTTTGGTCAGTGGTCAATGGAGCATCTTCACATCATACGGCACCATATTCATGGATGTAATAAAGGGCAGGGCGTCCTCTTCAGCCATCCATAGTAACCCTAAGGTCCTTCCTGGGCCATCTTGCCTTAGGCCCACCTCCTTGGGCTTGCGCGCCAGCAGCTCCTACGGTTTATCCTCTAGTAAGGCTGCATGGTTAGAGTTCCATCCCGCTAACGTGAAGCCTGCCTTCTGGTGTACTTCGGTAACCTGCTTCGCTGTGTCCAAAGCTTCCTCTACCGTCGCGTAACTGTCTAGTCTAGGTAATCATCCATGTAGTGACTACGCACGACAGCGTTAAGCGCTAGCGGATGTGTTTCGGCGTGTGCGCGCGCGTTATCTAGCTGTAAGAATAGATAGGCAAGTTACGCTGACATATTATAGGATTATCCGAGGTCCGAAGAGAGGGGGAGGACACAGTAATCTAAAAACTACAATACTCACTTTACAAAAATTAACCAAAATCAAAACGGAGATATCGTAGCATACACTAAACAAAGTTTTGCTGTTCTGTTGAAGAAAAATTCTTAAATGATGCCACCTGTTTAGCTATTGAATTTAACAAGGACACGGTTGTGATAGGCATCTATAGATCTCCATCAAATAAAAACATCGATAATTATCGATCGATGATCATTAAATACATTACTTACAACTTACGCGAATTTTAGTAACATAATTTTAATGGGTGACATAGATGTAAAACTCAATAATGAAGATCGCAACTCCTTAGACTACCTAAACTTACTAGCAATTCACGGTATTATAAGTGGTCATACTTACGCAACTAGAGCTAATAATTGCATAGATCATGCGATGATTAAAGCTAAACTCCCATCAATAACAATCGTTTTAGAGAGTCCTTTGACCGATCACTCAGCGGTTATAACGTGTATAAGCTTAAATTACAAAACCAGTGTATTAAAAAATAATACACACAGTAAAATTAACTATCAAGGAATTACTGAGGAACTTAAAACTGAAAATTTTGACGGTAGCTAATAAATCCTGATGATGTTAGTTGGTCAGTCGAACAGTTGGTCAAAGTTTTAAATACTTCAATTTTAAATAACACACTTATAATCTTACCACCTAGAAGATTTGCATCGGAAGCGAGGTTGCACAAAGCCAATCGAAGTACCTCCCTACACTATTTGCATCGTCCGACTTCGATCTACTTCGCGAGTAGTGTACAGGAGGCATATGTATAGTACAGTGGCGTAGCGTGCCTTCGATGGGCCCTGTATCAAAATGTGTTGGGGGCCCCAATGAAGAGTAAAGATTTCATAAAAGGAACAAACACGCTTGCATTGAATTCAAATGATTATATATTGATTTTAAGTTATTCACCATCATCATTACAGCCCTTCATAAGTCCACTGCTGAACATAGGCCTTCCCCAAGAAATGCCACAAAGCACGGTCCTGAGCCACCTGCATCCATCGCCTTCCTGCATATCTTACCAGGTCGTCACTCCATCTAGTGGGGGGACGCCCTACACTTCGTCCACCGGTACAAGGCCGCCACTCGAGAACCTTTTTTCCCGATCGGTTGCCGGTTCTTCGAGCTATATGTCCGGCCCATTGCCACTTCAGCGTACTGATCCGTTGGGCTATGTCGGTGACTCTGGTTCTACTGCGGATATCCTCATTACTAAGTTTACCACGAAGAGAAACTTCGAGCATTGCCCTCTCCATAGCTCGCTGAGCAACCTTGAGCTTCCTCATCCGGCCAGCAGTGAACGACCACGTCTCAATACCATATGTCATCACTGGCAACACGCACTGGTTGTACAGTCTCGTTTTCAAGTTTTGAGGTATACCTGACTAGAAGATGTGCCGTAATTTCCCGAACGCTGCCCAGCCGCGTCGAATCCCTCGATTGACCTCTCGGTCGAAGTTGGACTTACCTAGTCAGACTATAATATGTCCCGTTACTCACACTTACGTGTGGCTCCAACGATGACGTGGACAGCGCCGATAGAACCTCTCAATCTCACTCAAAAACTAAGGTGTCCTGGAAACGACGCTGCCTCACTCGATCTTCAGCTTCGACAGTTGGCTCTTTCTGGCAGACAGATCTCGTGCAAAGACTTTGGAGCCTTGGTTTCGCTCGATCGTTTCTTTAATACGAGCAGTATTAAAGATTAAAGTTGCGTAAGTCTCGCCGCATGCATTTGGGGATCTGTCTGTTCAGTTGCCTGTATGCTGTCAAATCTACTGAAGACTACACCTATATATCCCGTCTAACAGCCATGAGAGTGTTATCGGAGAGTTTTTGTGTTCTTCTGCGGCGGGTCTTGCAGAACTTAGCTCCGACCGCATGGACAGTTTCCACGAGCTTGTCATTCATATCGTCCATTGCATTGCAATCTTCTAGGCACTGAAAACGGTTTCGTAGCTCGAGCTGAAATGTTTCGGGACTTTAGATTAGGGGGGGGGGGGGGGCGGAGCATTGACTTCATTAGACGTGACCTCTCCAACTTAACGTTTAGGTTTAGTGTGCCTCTCACCATTCGGTGATCGCTGCCGGTTTTCACCCTCACGATCACTGGGACATCACTGAAAAGTTGTCGTCTGGTCGTCATAATGAAGTCAATCTCATTTTTTATCGAACCGTCGGGGCTCGACCAGGTCCACTTCCTGTGGGACCGCTTCTGGAAGAAAGAGTTCATCATGAAGAGTCCCTCTTTCTCCATGAAGTTGGCTGCTGGCCCCTTGGGTTCCGTTGCCCTATTCCGAATTTCCCTATTTTCAGCTCACCATTCTCTCTTGCGCCTAGTTTTGCGTTAAAGTTTCCCATTATATATTATATCCCATTATATCCCGTATAGTGGGTTTTGGAGGAATGCATGGCTCTAGAGATATCCTCATACATTTCTTCCACCTCCTCATCGGCGTGTGCCGAGGTTGATGCGTAAACCTGTATGACCTTCAGCGAATACCGTTTGGTGATTCTGAGTATAAGGTACGCAACTCTCGTCGACACACTCCCAATATTTACAACGTTGTTAACGAGAGACCTGTGGACGATAAATCCGACACCTCCTTGGGACAGATGGTCGCCCTCCTGGTGATAGAACAAATTACCGGATTCGAGGATTACCGTGTCCTCCCCCTCTCTTCAGACTTCGGATAATCCTATGACGTTCCAGCGCAACTTGTCTATCTCTTCTTCCAGCTCCAGGATCTTCTCGTCAGTCCTCAGGGTGCGTGCGTTATAAGTTGCCAGGTTGAGTCGTCGTAGGTGGCAACAGAACCTCCACCGGAGTTTCTTAGCACCCCCTGCCCCGCTGTTACCATGGTCGCCACCTTAGCCAGGAATAGCAGGGCTGCCGGGGACTGGGGGCCATCTCTTCGTTACTTTCATGGGGGTATATTGCCATAGTTGCCACGCTTGGCGAGCGGGTTGGCAACCGCAGTTTTTTATTGTTGTTTTGCTGTTATCAGAAAGATACTGCTGCCCATCCTCTGCCTCAGTTTCCCTCTGTCGCCTTTTACGACACCCACGGGAAAATATGGGGTAGTGAGTATTCTTACCCGCCACTACACGGGTTTTTGTGTTATTACTTACAATTAATACTCCTAGGAACTAAGCTAGCCAAACAATTCAAATCAAATATACACTTTTCGTGCCTTTTGTTCGGCGAACATAGCTGAAGACGATTCGGCTGCATTCATAGCTGAAGACGATTTCAGTTTTACTAAATTCTTTACTTCTATAGACAATAGTGATAGCCTTTCCTGTCCCATAGAAGTCCTTGAAATTTTTGCTCACACACGTTCGAGGCCCCTGTAGCCCGGGGGCCCCGTATCATTGATACGGCTTATACGGCGGTAGCTACGCCCCTGGTATAGTATGAGTATATACAGGAACGCTGCCGTAGTATTGTAGGGTGACATCGCGCCGTATCATAAAATATATAGACTAGTAAATTAGAGTAAATGAACGCATTTGCATGATATATTTATTTATATTAATTATATATTTTATACTCATCAAAATACATTACATAATCATTGTAGTTCCTTAGGATTTTACCCCTCCGAGCATAATCACATGACTGCCTCAAGCAGTAGTTCATTGGGATTTTATCGGACTCAGCCTGCTGAGATACCTGCCTCAAGCAGCAGCTCTTTGGGATTTTATTTCCCCGGGCGAACTTTGATTAATCCTAGATATGTAGACCCTAAGCAAGTAATAATTCCATCCGCCAGTAACAGAACCTTGAAAATTCATAGAACTATTTAATAATAATAATCTTACCTTAATTTGTATTTTCAATACTGCATATATTGCCCAGCATACTTCTGGTATTAAATGAGAAATAGATGGTTTCGATACACGATGAAAGTGACTGAGGTTCCGAAATGACATTCCTGAAGCCAAAAATGTCAGTGTTATTTCGAGTTTTATTTTGGCTGGCAAAGCATCTCTCATGAATGTATCTTGACGTTGAATAGAGCTTGTTATCAATAAAAGAAATTCGTCAAAATTCTTCGGCGTTATTCTCAAAGCCTGTTTGAATTCCGCAGGATTTTCAAATTTCAATTGATTTAACAACAAAGCAGAATTTCCATTTTCTTTTCTGTCGTCTATCGATCCATTTTCTAATCCAAAGACGTTTCTTTTTACATATCTCTTCTAACATTTCCGTAAACTTTTTTAACAGCAGATAGAAACATTTTCTCAACAAATATTTTAATCGTTGTAAATTCTGCGTTTCCATGAAATCATTTTTGCCTACTGACTTTAATAACGTGTGTGTAAACAGTGTGAGTCAGCACTGGAGCCTGTTACCCATTGTAAATCAGCCTTAAAGCTAAAGGTTGTGATGTGAGTAGAACAATAGTTATATACGTAATTGATTCTGTTTAGCCCGTGTAAACTCACATTATTAACTTCTCGTTGAAGCACGGTGCTTTTCCAACACTCTGGCGTAGTCTTTGTCATTCCTCTTTCAAAATCCACCGAGTGCGGCCTTCTTTCTCATTTTAGACCAATTTCTATCTTGCCATTTTTATCTAATTTTTATTATTAAATTTAAAGCTGTTGGTCGTAAACAAACTTATAAGTACTTTTATTATCAAAAACAAGATTCTTTCCTCATATCAATCTGATTTTCGCCCTGGGCATGGCACAACAAGCGCCCTTCTCAAGGTTACTGAAAATATTCGAGAGGGCATGGAAAATTCAAAATTAACAGTTCTTATCTTAATATTTCTCAAACGCTTTTAATACTGCCGACCACTCTATCTTGCTAACTCTAATCTCTCACTTGAATATCTCGTCTTTAGCCCAGGATTGGCTTTCATCTCATATCTACGAGGGCGCCAACAGGCCGTGCGTTCTGGCCATGTTTCCAATCGAAGTGATGTATTAACCGGTATCTTTCCAACTTTCTTCCAACCGCTACAAAAAATTTGCTAGTTCAATCTCTTACTCTGTCGATAACTATGACTAGACTGTGTAGATGTATGTTGCTCAGACTTCTCTCAACAGCATCTTAACACATTGGATCGTCTCTTTAACAACTGCATCAGATACATTTATGGTCTTCGCAAAAATGAATATGTATCTTCTTTTCAGCGCAGAAACGATTCTTGTACTCCTGAGTACTTGAAATCTAAATTTCAGTACCTAGGAGATTCTCTGAATTGTTTTCTTTGTTCTTCAAATAATCTGAAGTTGCTAACTTCTTTACACCGTACCTACTGGTTATTATTTATATATTGTATGTGTTTAAGTAGATTTATGTGTGTGTATATATAAATATATTTATGTGTGCGTATATATATACACATAAATCTACTATATATATATATACACGCTGTCCCAGTAATAGTGGATAATCTGGTACGTACGTGTTCGGGCAGGGGGGAGGTGGCCTCGGTTCCCTAAAAAAAATTCTATCCCAAACGGTTCGGGGTCTACGCCACGTTTTATAAAATTCTGAAAATTCGTACTGCTGCTCACATTTGTGGTCATCACGTCCGCAGTTTAATGACTAGATCGGATTTTTTTCTTTTAATGTGTTCCTTAATAATGGTAATTCTAAATTACCCTTAAAAGTTTTCAACTACTATGGGTAGTATTTTACAAGACTGCACTAAACATAAGTTTAAATTTTTTACTTTATTTAACTGCTAAGTTTGAGCACCTGTGGTGAAAAAAAAAGTATAGGATCTGTGAGGCCAACCATTTAAAAAGTTTGCCTATATCATAAGGATTCTAAAACATTAGCATACTATGTACTTAATGTCATTACTTACTGAGCTATAGCCGTTAATGTGTAAAAGTAGGCATTTCATTACAAAATTACAAAATTATAGGCAGATAGTTTTTTTTTTAACATTGCATGTCTTTATTAGGTAAGTGCATTTGTCGCCCTTAAAAATTTTACTTTACTACCTGCTTGCCTTCTTTGGACCAATTCTAAGCTCTGTGAGCGAGACAAACGGTGCTTAGGATTAATGTGAGTAAAAATGATCGACAAATACTCCATTGTATCAATGACATCAATATTAGTTTACTGACCTGAAGTGACCTGTAAAAGCGGCAACAACGCTCAGTGCTCACGTGACATCGGCATAGATAATTATAATACCTACACTTGACCATATAGGTAATAAGGCACGCGTAGGGCGATGCTAATCAGATGTTATCAATGAATCATACATTTCATGGTATTGTTTTTATCCAAATAATCACTATAATCTTGAAATTACTCAAGTTTAATAATCAAAACAAATCAAATTATGAAAAAAAAATCATGTCGGTGTACTCTGACGACGTGAAATTGTGATACAAGGCATCTTAAAATTAAAAAAATTTAAGACGTAAAAAAAATAAAAGCGTGCAATTGCGCACGGACTGTCACCCCACTAAGTTAGTAAATATGATTATTTAGCGTATTATTAATGTGTCCTATCACAAGTAAAAAATACAATACAGTAAAAAAAGCGTCTAATTTCGCACAAACTGTCACACTACCTTATCACAACTGTTATTATCGTGTCCTATCACAAACAAATTAAGAAACTTATTAAAATGTCCACAAAACAAAAAAAAAATTATGAGTAGGTAGACATAGCAGACAATTTTAATTATAGACCGATTTCACTGGCGACCGTAATAGCTAAAGTATTTGACAGTGTGCTCGACTCTCGCTTCAGTGAATACATAAAGATACACGACTCACAGTTTGGTTTTCGCCCGGGACTATCCACTGAGAGTGCTATTTTTGCATTGAAGCACACTGTCACAAATTACACTGACAGAAAAACACCCGTATATGCTTGTTTTCTGGACCTTTCAAAAGCCTTTGATCTGGTTTCCTACAATGTTCTGTGGGGAAAGCTTCGGGAGGCGGGAGTTCCTACTTCATTAGTGTCTACGTTATCTATGTGGTTTGACAAGCAAAGAAACTTTGTAAGGTGGTCCAATGCATTGTCTGACCCTTATAAACTTGAGTGCGGTGTGAGGTGTTACCTCTCCGAGGCTTTTTAATATCTATATAAATAAGCTGATTGACGAGCTTAGCATATAGATGGAGTAAGTCTAAACAACTTGAGTTACGCAGACGATATGGTGCTGCTGAGCCCGTCAATCTGTGGAATGCGAAAGTTGTTTGCCATTTGTGAGGATTATTCTGAGCACTATGGATTGAAATATAATGCCGATAAAAGTGAACTGTTGGTTTTCAGAGGTAGCAATAAAAGTCCAACATATGTCCCTCCAGTAAAACTTAACGGTTCACTTTTACAGAGAGTAACCCATTTTAAATATCTGGGTGTGACAGAAGACTTAAAGGATGACCTAGATATGGAAAGGGAACGCAGGGCGCTAGCTGTGAGAGATAATATGGTGGCTCAAAGGTTTGCATTTTTTTTACATATGAGGGGCAAACGTGCATGTAGCTCACCTCATGGTAAGTGACTACTGTCGCCCATAAACAACTTAGGAGTTGTTAGGTGTAGCCACCAGGGGAATAGCAGATGCGCTGTCGGCCTTTTAAAAAAAAGAGTAGGCTCTTTTTTGAAGGTCCCTAAGTCGTAATGGTCCGGAAAAATCCTTAAATCCGTAAGGATCGGGTGCACAAAAGCTGTAATCCATGAATTTGGGACTACACCTAGATAGAGACTAGGGGTACCAGAAAAGTCGCGTTAGAACCGGTGCCAACTCTAGAGCACAAGTCCTCAGCACAATTCGGGGATTCTCTCAGATCCACTCGGCTTGTTGATGTCCACGGAGAGAAGTACTACTCGTACTTAGCAATGTGTGAATCGTCCATCAGGCATGGAGCACTCACACCGCGGGATGTTCCCCATGCCATCGAGTCGAGTTGGACACAAAAAGGGAGCCTTAAAAGGTCGACTCTCTTTTGCGGCGTGGCCTAGCGAGGCGTCTTCCCTGTGCAGAGATGGAAGTGATGGTTTACAGAAACTTCCCTTGGGCAGCCTTGGCGAAAGACATGAATGCACGGGTTCTTGAAGGAAAGCAAACTAATTTCTCGCCAATTTCGGCGAAGAACCTGGAGGCGGAGTTATACTTCTATTTAAGGATGCTAGTATTTACATCCTAAGCCTGAAAATATTTCATGATTAGGTACTGCATAATGCAGTTTTACAGAAGCGATCAAACCAAGGCTGAGATCTGCATTCTATAGGTACCAATGATGGAATAAATAGTTCCATTCCCTGAAGCACTACATCAGTGACAGAGTCAGCAACAATATTGGAATCATCCGGTGAGAAGCAATCCCGATCGTGCAGTATTAGTAATTAGGTAGTACTGAGCGGGATTTCGCCCCCTAAAAACGCGGGGCAACCTGAGTACCTACGCACAGGAAGAGTAGGTTAGTCTGGCCGGCGATGCTCAAATATGATTCTCCATTACCAGGGTCCGCTTATTAGATGCTGCTATCAGAGCTAAATCTTTACGCTGGTATTGTGAGGTCGTGTTACATCTCCGGTTCGAGTCGTCCCATCATTGCAACAGCTGACGCTGCCTCGTGGCTCTACAACTTTTAGGCCTCTCCTTCGTATCTTGCGGGCAGCGGGGCGGCGGCGGCGGCGGCGGCGGCGCGGGAGCGGCAGGATCTTATCCGTAAAATCAAATGGACCGACCCTCGAAATCAGCGGCGCGGCAGCGGCGCGGGGGCGGGCAACGAGCGGTGCACTCCAGTCAAGCGGTGACCGCCCGCGCGTCTGCATTGCAGTGTTGTGCAATTTATTTTTGTGATGTGTCGAAATGTCCCCGGACGTGTAAGAGCAAATTTATTTGAGACTACTACTTTTTAATGAGTTTGCTTCCACAAATGGAAAAATTCACGCCTATACAAAAGTTTAGAGTGAGACAAAAAAATTATCAAGCTCTTCTAGACGAGTTAAGTGTAAATGAAAGCATGTACCCTTCTAATGAATCATATATGTATGAGTATAATACTAAACAATAGGTATATCAACCTTATAATAAAAAATACTGTCAAATAATAACAAATCTGTGATTGTAGAAATAACTAATCATCATACTTCGATATCGTAATTTCGATAAAACTCGCCTTATTTTTTCCTTGCCCTATAGTGGGAATTTACTTCTTTTGCCCACAATAAATCGAGCGTTAGAAATAAATTGAATCAACAAGATGTTGTCGCCGTTGTACAGACATTTCGTTCGCGAATAAAAACAAATATCTCGACAACACAACCATGAACACAACACTACGCCGCTATAGTGTCGCGCGATCTGCCCGCTGGTTTCGAGAACGGGTCTGCGTTGCCCACCCCGCACCCGCGCCGTGCCGCTGCCGCCCCGCTGCCCGCAAAATTCGAGACCTTAATGTAATAAAGCTCTACATTAAAGTCTACCATGTTAAAGCGGTTTTGTGGTACCGATCGGAAAGACCAAAGATAATAATTCTCCTCGCCTTCTACAAGTTTATACATAAATATTTAAAAAAAAAGATATAAGAGAAAATAACATTATGCATATTTACAGTTTTATTAAATTATTACTATTTTAATACATATTAAATTCTACAAGAGGCTCGTTTACTAGCAACCTGTCAAATCCAAAACGTGTCAGGTCTATAGAACAGTAACGACCATCAATTATCAATTCTGCTACTCCTCTTCCAATACCAGGTGCATGATGACAACCTGAAAAAACAGAACTATGAATGAAATTATCAAAACTTATGTCACAAATGTTTAAAACATTATAATATATTGTCACATATGAATAATACATTTAAAGTTGTTTCCGTTCATTACCGTATCATCAATCATAAAATTGGAAAGGAAAATTAGTTTATGTAAAACATTATGTATTTAGGAAGTTCGGTCACAATTTTAATAAATAATTTCAAAACTTCAACTTTCATTATTAAAAAAAAAAACATATTTTCTTTTTTGCCTTTAGTTCATCAGCCCGTAAAGGTTGCACCGTGCATTCAGGCGATTTATTTTAATCACCAAATCTTCGCAGGCGGATTAGCGTTCGCAGTACCACTTGTCTCGCACCTTTGGTGCTGTTCTTCAAGCTCCGTCAGTGTTCATCATCCATCAGAGAGCTGTATGGTCATTTCCATAGTCTCCCTATTACAATACTTTGTGACAAAAAGATTTGAACCTATTAATCACAAGGCGGAATTAACTCTTTTCTTACGTGAAAGTAAAACCCTAAAAAGATAAAAGAATGTACTTATAGAAGTAAGCATTCTTTAACCTTTTTCAAATGTATTCTTAGACCAATTGTGGACTTAAAATTTTTGAAATGAAATTAATTTTGTATAGGTATATTTTATACAATTTTATGTGAAAATAATTTTTACCTAGCTTTCCGAAACCAGCCGCAATAATCAAATTTGAGTGGTATGGATGAGAACCTAATATGCCAGTATCATCATAGATATTACAATCATAAGCTTCTGTATGTAGTCGCTTCACCTGTAAAAACAATCAAAGGTAGGAGACAATATTTACAATTTACTAAAGAGGAGTTCAGTGATGTGTATTGAAAAAATAGAAATTTATAGATCACCACGAGCATTTTTTTTATAGTATAGGGTGACAAACGAGCACCACCACCAACGTGGCCCATAGACATCTACATTTATCCTCGTTTGCGAATCAAAATGCAGATGCAAAAATATGTATACGTGCTATGTGTGGTTTAAAAAGAACCGATAACTGTAAAGATTATTTCATGAAATTAAAACTACTTACCGTACCATCACTATACATATTTGAAATAACTTTATTTATCAGGCAATATCCATCACTATTTAAATTAGATATTTCGAGATTTCGCAATAGAAGCAGATTATATAATAACCTTGGTAGAACATATAAAACTACCTTGTATAGAAAAAGTGTGTTTGCTATGGCTCCAAAGATATACAATAAGATTCCGAATAACATCAAAGAGTGTAACGATATACAGATTTTCAAAGATAAATTATTCCACTTTCTAATTGAGTATTCATTTTATTCGATCGATGAATTTTTTGCCGAGTGTCAGAGATAATAAAAGTCTAACGGATACTTTATAATTTTATCAAAATTAAAGTTATATATAAATTAAAAATATTTTTATAATTTAAATGTTTTGATACAAATATTATTTAATTTGATATTCTATATAATTTTATTATATTTAATTTTCTTTTTCTACTATTGTAATTATAATTATTATTATCATTGTTCTTTCTTTGACATGAAAATGTGATTGTTAATTTAATTAATTTATTGATGTAATCTAATAATATAATTTAATATTTTATAATTGCTACGCCCAAACCGGGTTTCAAATGCGGACTATTTTTTAAAACACATCTATTGTTACCATTTGATTGCAATAAAGATTATGAATTATGAATTATGCGTTGTCATCCGTGAGGACTAAGATGGAATGCCTCTTTGCCAGTAAAAAGGGTCTCCGGTTCGCTACACTCACCATACGAAACACAGCAGTGTTAAGCTGCTATTTGACGCTGGTATTCTGTGAGTTCTTTCCCCGGTCGAGCCGACCCATTCGTGCTACAACTATACTACTAATATAGCTGCAGCATGGTTCTACCACGTATAATCGAGGATGGTTTAGTACTCGCAATACAAAATAGGCGTTTTAGACACCGACAAACTAACAAAGATACACCACGTACATTTCAATTGACGCAGTAACAACGCTTGATTTCTTGACTCACGCACATACTTTTTCTACCGACTTCAAAAAGGAGGAGGTACTCAATTCGACTGAATGTTTTTTTATGTATGTTACCTCATAACTTTTTTCTGGGTGAACCGAATACGATGATTCTTTCTTTATTTGAAAGCTGGTGATTCTCATGTGGTCCCATATAAATTATGATCAATAGTGTTTGAGTTATTCTTAATAACTTATATTGAAGTCGGTTGTAGAAATTTTTTAATTTTAAATTATTTCGTACTTTATTCAACACCTAACATATGTATCTAAAACCATGTCATTAGTTGCAAAATTTTAGATGCATAATAGTGCGTGAATAGTCTGTTTTTACTTGCTTTCGGCGTCACTTAAAATATACGTAGCTCCGTCTACTTTTTTTTTATAGTCTGAATAAAATACATACAAATTAATTTTACAAGTAATTAATTGTGCACTGTGACAGCAGTATGAAATATAATTAGTTAGCCCATATTGTCGTTTGAATGTCGGACACAGATAACCAAAGGATTTTATATGACATTCTGGTGAGGTAACGTGGTAGAGACACGCCGCGCCGTACGTAGCATATTATTGTTGTAATACTAAATGGTACTGAATACGAGCATAAAATAGCAACAATGCTGCTGTGTTTCGTATTTACTGATAACAAGACATTCCATCTTAGTCCTCAAGAAAAATTTCCCTTCCTACAGGGTTATTTTGCAATAACCGGCCAAATTTCCAGAGAAGGTTCAGAATATGTAATATAGGCAAATGTTGAAGATTTTTCTTCAACATTTGCCCATGTTGAAGAAAATTCTGTCCTTTTTATCTTTTAAATTCAAAATGCGTGGTAATGCATTATTTTAACTGATTTTACTGCGCACGCACACATTCGATTTGGGTTAATTTCAAATAAAAGCAGAAGCCTTATTTACTCGTATTTTCAAAAACAGCAATAACGCTATATCATTCACATCAAGGTATTTATATATTTGAACTTAAGATTAAAACTTGGCTACTCTTTGAAAACTAACTGGATCTGCATTTTGATTGGTAATAGAGTATAGAAAGTAACACATTTTTCGGCTCCCTCCCCTCCCTCTTTTTCTAGACATTAATTTTTGGCCTACTGCCAACACCTTTTGCCGTATTACCAGCAACAACCCAGATTGAAGATTAATACTATTGCGCGCCTACTGCACAGCTGGTTTTTCTTGATGTCTTTAATGGCTGTCATCAGCACTGGCTGTTCCTATACCAGAAAACTAAGCACGCTGGAAGAGAGGCGTGGAATTATGATGCGTTGTCGACCGATGTGCACCCGACATAGATATACACATACGGAACTGCGTAGACCTTTTGCTGACCATCGATCCGGACAGTTACGATATTCACGTTACCTCCCCCTTTGGAACTTCAGACCAAATTGTTAGAATATGTGTCATTAACTACGATTTCCAAGGTGTGCATCGAATGTGACGATACAAGTCAGTAGATTAGGATGAGATGCGGCATCTTATCCTTGCCGGCAGGTATGCTTCTCGTCTGAAGATCGGTCGAGCTGCGCGGATGCTATTGCCAATGTGATACGTCCCAAGTCAGGCCAAGCCAAGCCCCGTAAAAAGGCATTAAGGCAAGCCAGTTTCGACAGTATTAGACACATCGGCGCAAAGCAGAGACAGAGAGTCAAACCATTTGGTAGTAAAGCTTTTTCGTCTCTCGCCAAAGCGGCCGAGAAAAATTTCTGTTTGTCTAAACTGCCTGTGAGCCGCTGGTAAAATCATATGCGAGTAGCTCAATGGCGTGAGTAAGTGTAAACTGACTAAGGTAAGCGGACTTGTTTGCTTGCAATACTTAAGACACAAACATATAAAGTACCAGCCGAATGCTCAGGTCAGGCGGAATGAAACAGTACGAAAGAGAAGAGCCATGCTGTAGCTATATTGTGGTTGCAGCACGAATGGGTCGGCTCGACCGGGGTAGGACCACGCTCTCACAGAATACCAGCGTATAATAGCAGCTTGATGCTGCTGTGTTTCGTATGGTGAGTGTAGAGAACCGGAGACCCTTTTTACTGGAAACGAGGCATTCCATCTCAGTCCTCAGGGGTGGCGGCGCATTTGCATTTTGATTCTTAATTGAGGATAAATGTAGATGTCTATGGGCCACAGCATCCACTTATCATCAGGTGGACTGTGGGCTCGTTTGTCACCCATATTCTATAAAAAAAAGTTATGGTTCAGCGTGCGTGCGTGAAACTGCAGGCAGTCTCCGAATAGAGCGATATCAATCGTGTGAGATTCAACGCCTCCAAACCGCAAGCGTATCTCTTTACTGTAGCATGCTCACTCTTGCTCCTACTTTTCGGTAGGTATCTTTGGACTACACTGACCGGTTTTAGTTATTAGGGGTTAAAATTCCTCCGTACCTTAACTATGGGTTGTCCTACCATCTAGGGCTTCGTCATCACGTACTACTAGGTGGGATTGTTTGGTAAAACACTGGCTTATAATAAGTAAAAAAAAATAGATATATGTTTTATTGTGTGTAACCCACTAGAATGGAATCATTCTGTTTTTTATGGGGTGGACTGGTGCCTTCTGAAACAATTTCTGTCTGGCCTCATCTCTGGGTCATTGAATCATCCCATAAGGTCTTAATGTCCCGATTGCTCGTGGAGCGAAGAGTACAGGTGTCAAGATGTAGGCATGTATGGGCCACACTATACACTTAATATCATTTCAACTGTGTTCTTGAATCACTTACGACTATTAAAAAAATATTAAATCAGCAGATAATTATGAACTACCTGTAATAATACCTTACTATCAAATTTGAATTTTGCTCATACCTGATTTTCTTTACTGAAGTTGTATCTATTTAATAGTGATGGCTGAATTATATTAGTATAATATTCATCCGTCAACAATTCTTTAACACCATTATTCACTAATGGCGTGTGTCCACATAAAAAGCTGTTTTCCAATCCATTTCTTCTTAACCATAATCCACTTGTATCCATAATAGATGGAGTATTAATATTAGCTTTGATATTTTCATCATCAATACTATATATATTAAATTCCCTATTAAGAAGAGGATACTTGATATTAGTGCAAACTGATCTATCTATGCAACAAGTTACGAGTAAGACATAAGGAGTCTGAAAATTTACCTTCGCTCGACTGGTAGAGGTACTTTTAATAGTCCATCTTCAACACCTATTTGAGCTAATTTTGCAATTTCACCTGAATTATCACCTGCTGCTAAAACGCAAGCTGCAAATTTAATCGAATGTTCTTCATTATCATCTGTCTTATAAACAACTTTATTTATCCTTCTAAAACTCCCTGGCGCTACACCCTCCATTAGAACATCACGCTGATGTTCCATTTCAAATCCAATCACTTCAGCTTTAACAATGGTAGTCCCAAGTTCGTGACATTTAAAAAGGAGCCCCTTTAATAAAGCCCATGGATTGAATAATCCTTCAGATTCTGTGCCAATACAACCTAAAAATAAAAACATTTAATTAAAAGAATCAGACGTTACTTTGCGTAAGTCAATTATTGTTATAATAAAGATATTTAAATTAATTGGCGAAGATCTGCGTAAAAAAGATTATGGGTATCCAATGAGGGCTAATAATTTTCTGCTCACCAGATGTCGCTAGTTGACACTGAGGTAAAGTTTTTTGTTACTCAATGTAATTTAATTGAGAAGTTGTTTTTTTTAATAAAAGTTTATCAGTTTCTGGAGTATTATATTAATACACAAAACAATGCGTCAGTGGTTTGTTCTTTAAATTTTTGCATATTTTTAACATTTTTTTTAATTTTTCAACTTTTATGAATATCTGTGGTTTGGTTTATTTATTTTAAAATTATTAATATAAAATATAGCCAATAATACAGAAAGAAACAATAACCTTTACATCTCCAAATAAATTAATTTCCCCACTATGAAATTATTATATTTGACAATATTATTTCTAGTGACTTCACTTTCTAGTGGCGCCGCCCTGGTGGCAGAAAAAGTCGTGGATGTCATTAAAGTAAGACACATCATTTTAATTATTTTTTGGAAGATCTTAGCTAAATAATTTTTAACCTGTAATAAAAACGTTTATACAGGTCTTTCATTGTATTTATAAAGTGGTAAAGCCACGCTAAAGCTATAATATGGTTGCAGTACGAATGGGTCGCTTCGACTCGTGAAGGACCACTATCTCACAAAATACCAGCGTAAAATAGCAGCTTAACGCTGGCGTGTTTCCTACGGTGCGTGTAGAGAATCGGAGATTTTCTTACGTGTAACGAGGCATTCTAACTTAGTCCTTAGAGGTGACAACGCATCTATATTTGGATTATTTATCGTAGGTGCCTATTGGCCACAGCATCAGTTGGACTTAATGCTTGTTTGTCACCTTTATTCTGTAACAAATATAGGTAATTTTTATACAATACAGAGTATAATATCTAAATGTTATTTTTAAAAACCTTTGTTTATTTTTTAAACTTGGCATTTTTTTTTTGTAGGATAAGGTGACAAACAAGCACACAGTCCACCTGATGGTAAGTGGTTGCTGTGGCCCATAGACATCTACATCTATCCTTGATTACGAATCAAAATGCAGTTACGTTGTCACCCGTGAGGACTAAGATTGAATGCCTTGTTTCCAGTAAAAGGATCTCTGGTTCTCTACACTACCATACGAACTACAGCAGCGTTAAAGGATTTTTTAATGGTGCTTATATAACATCTTTAGTAGTATGAAAGCTAATCATTAGCCAGATGGTAAGGTACTTATCATAATTACATGGTAATATACAGGGTTATTTTTCAGAGTAGCCAAATTTATTTAACTAATTAACTAATTAAAAGTTCAATTATATAATGATATACCGTTATTACAGTTTTTGAAAATATGAGTAAATAAGGCCTTTACTTTTATTTGAAATTATTCCAAATTGAATGTGATTTATATTCAACAACGTTTTTGCCTACCGATAAAACGTTACGAATGTGTGCATGCGCAGTAAAATTAGTTAAAATAACGCATTACTACACATTTTGAATTTAAAAGATATGTCTATATTACTTATTCTAAACCTTCTCTGCAAATTTGGCCAGTTACTGCAAATGACTCTATATATTCTCAGATCTTCACTCAGTTTACTTATATAACAGATGTTAATTTATTTGTATGGGTTATTTTTTACAGTCAAAAAAAAAATAATCCAGAATGAAAGATTGGATTGAATGATGACAAATATTATATGTGACTAAAATTATGGACAACTCAGCACTATTCGTTGCAGCTATCTCTGTCCCGTGTTCCGCAATGGACTTGCAGAGGATAAAAGATACGAAGCTGTTTAAGCTATCCTTATTTAGATATGAGTACTACCCGTGCGATTAAAGAATGGGATTGAAAATGGCGTCGCCTCTATTCACCCGTCGCTCGCACGTAATGCGTTTTTCGTACGATCTATAACTTCAGTTCAACTTGTCATTGGAGTCAATGATAACAAAAAGCCATTAACTACAAAAAAAAACATATTCAGTCCGATTTCGCTGATTTCTGAGCCTTTTCTTCATAACAATTGTTGATTTTGTTTGTTAATATTTTTGTATTAAATATTTACATACTATTGAGATATGAGTAACCATTTTAAAAATTTTGTGTCTGTCCGAGCTAATCTTCAGAATGGTAGAACCAATTGTAATAAAATTTCACAAAAAAATATACAAATTTAGAGACTTTATTAAAATAGAAATATTGATAAGTTAAAATAAATGCACTTTTTTATTTAAACTTCATACATACAATATTATGTATAGGCGGACCTATGAGTGAGGCATTCTCTACCAGTCAAGCTTTGGGTGATGCAGAGATAAAAATAAGAAGTAGGTGTGTGAAATGTTAAAGGGTAAATTAAAATACCATATATAAACCCTTACATAAACTTACATACTTAATGATTAATATATATTTAAACTTACAAACATACTTAATGATTATAAGTTTAAATATGGCCACATTAATAAATCCCACCCAGAGCAGGTTGCTAGTTATTAATATTATTTTTAAATTTATACATATACTTGAGTATACAATTTCAAAGATTTTCCCATTATTAAAAAATTTCCAAAAATCCGAATAGTATAAAGTTATAACAATATACCATTATTAGCAGGATTTCACTATTGGTACTATGTATTTTGACAGTACAGGCTCGATCAGCTGCCATTTCTAATCCCACTCTTTATCCGTATGACAAAGAACCTATGTTCATTTCTAATGCTGTTCTAAAAAATCATGGAAACAGTAAAAAAAATTTGATGTGAATGCTAATTTTAGTAGATCTTGCGGTTAAGGAAAAAACTTTCGTAAGGAATTCTCCATGTCAGAGTAGTAAAATAATTCTCCATGTTAAAGGTGTTTATCCATAAGTTTTTTTATTCAATATGTATTCACATGAATATAAGAAATTCATAAGTGTAGTTCCATTGGTACAGTCAAAAGATAAAAAAATGAACTTTTAATAAAAAATTATAACCTATAATTTCTATGTAGCTTCTGCAGCAAAAACTTCTATATGTCTATGTTACAGTCAAAATTTATAACCAGTAAAAACCCCTTTTGACTGCGGAAATCAGTCAAAAATGGTTTTGACCAATGCCCTTAGTCAAAACTGCCTGTTTTGATTGAAAGTTTAGACTGATTTTTATTGTCAAAACTAGTTTTTGACCACCCTAATGCCGCGTACATTATAATGATATAAAGTATAATATTGAAAGAATTGAACTTTTTAATTCTAAATTTCTAAAAGTATAAGTGAAAAGTAGTTTTGATTAACATTCTTGGTCAAAACTACTTTTAACTGATATGATGTGGTCAAAATCACTATTACCCAATATTTTTGCTGTTAAAAGTAGTTTTGACCAACATCCTTAGTCAAAACTACTTTTGACTGCAAAAATCAGTAAATAGTGGTATTGACCAACATTTTTACAGTCAAAAGTTGTTTTGACCGGTTATGAGTTTTGACTGTAACAAAGACAAACTATGGGGTAAGCTTATAATCAGCGGCAGACTTTCTAAAGGCTGGAATGAAACAAATGCATGAAGAATGGTAAAAATATGTGATGCAAATAAATGCTCTGATATCATATAGTGATGAAACAATCAATATTAATTCCTTACCTAATTTAATGTCTGTTGTGTTAATCCAAGGGTACTTTTTTTTAATATCAGCAGATGTTAATAATTCATTTTTTACACCATGTTCTTTTTGCAGTGCCACATTTTGTTCTAATTGATCCGCATATTTGTCACTAGCTAGTACTAAGTATCCATTGGGGAAAAATTTAATATCTACATCTTCATTTAAATTTGCTTTTATATTTCTAAAAAAATCTACAGAATATTGAGATAGATAAATATTTTCTGCTAGTGAAAAATGCTGAGTTAATGACCCTAAAGAAAAATTTGTTTGAATCCCTGAATACTGAAAAAAAAATAGTATTAGTTCATTATAATAATAAATACAAGTGGATTTATTATATATTACTAAAGATTGTACTAACTGTGAGATCTTTTTCCAAAATAACAACAGAGAGACCAGCCCCTGCTTTTGTTTTTAACCAGTATCCGACTGAAGTTCCAATAAATCCCCCACCAATAATGACTACATCTGCATGTTCAGGATAAAAAATTGAACTTTTGTTCGTAAATTTTAATTCATTAGAAATCAAATTCCACGTCCTCTTGAAAGGATTCCATTTATTTGAATAAAAACGAGTATTAAAAATTATTTTGTGGTGTAAGGACGTGTTAAAAATTTTAGTGAAAAGCATTTTAAAATGTAAGTTAATTTTAGGATTAATAAATAACTCATAATAAGATAACTGCTGCTTTAAAATGACTCATTCCTTGTAAGAAATTTAATTCAATTATTTTTGTGGAATGTAATCACACACACTGCAATAAAGAAATAATTTCTTTACGTTTATTTTTTAATGAAAATTGAAATGAAAATGAAATGAACCCCTAAAAATTTAAATCAGCTGTCACTGTCAGTGTCATCTGCCAGCAATTTTTTTATGATTTAAAGGTAAAAGTAAGTGCCCATGCAGCGTTTTAAGAGGCGGGCCTTCTTTAGTAAAAATAAATGCATGAAAGGCTCAGAACAATTACTAAAGCATAGCACTCATACTATTTTTACAAACGAACCTGGCAGTCTATTGGAAAGAGATATATAATATATCGTTGGTTATCACAATCATTATAGACATTTCAATTTTATAAGTGTTGTAGTTTTCGACTTTACTATCAATATAAATAATTGTAAAAACAACGTCCTACTTCTTTCGTCTCTAAAATTTTATGGCATTTGTTTTGAATTGATGTGTTATTCTAAAATCATTAAAATAAAAAAGAGCTTTTTTACTTCTCATTGATTTAGAGACTACATTACATACAAACACACACGCGTTGGCTAAATCATAAACAGCTTCTTCCAATATCAGTTTAGCATAAAAAAACTTTATGTAATACGAGTATCCAGGTGAATTACTTTAAGCATTTACGTACTACAGTTTTTACTTAGTTACGGTAGTTATTTAGTAAACGTAATTATATTCAGATTATTTACGAATTAACTAATAAACATGGGGTTTATCAACAGCATTCGGTTTTTATATGATAAATATCTATATACTTATTCCTTCCAGTAGAGACTATTAGTAGGGTTAATTGTAACAGAGAAACAACTCTTAATAACAGTTCAGTGGGCATTTCTTAGGCACTGCTTTTTCAGCGAACAGCGTACTTAACTTCTGTGCTTTGTTTATTTTGTTACATTGTGAACAAATTTGTAAACAAAATACACGTCAGACTGAACTGTATGGTCCAAAATTTTATCTGCCTTAATTGGTGGATCTTGACAATTCAATCAAACAATGAGTCATTACATATTAATATGAACAATGACTAATAGATAGATGCGCAACTTATATAGCAGTATTTAGTTTTTTAACCACTGACTGACAATAGCTGGAGGTAATGCTCGGTACAAAATGTTTCTCACAACTAAACTAGACGGTGCTGTTTCATTGATAAACTCACAGCATAAAAACTAAAAGGGTAAATTTACAGAGCAGGATTTACAGAGTATCTCTATTGAACAATATACTCGTATACCACAAATTACACTGGCCACTAAACTAAACTATTCTGTATTCTATAAGCAAGACGAAATTACCAATCACATTGCGATGGCAAGTTCAATTTGTTGTTTTTGCATAAAAACATGGAGAAAACAAGTTTTCCCACAAATTAGACCTAAGTAGATCGATTTTTTGTGCATTAAATGTCTACGTCTGTGAATTATTAGTAGAAAATGTGACTTGATAGTGATACTAAAATCTCAGTGCAATCTCAGGTTTTATATTAGTCCGGTAAAACACATAATATATTGAAAACGAAAAAACAATGAGGGTAAATTACTATATTAGTTTACCTGTTTACACCTGGTAGACAGGTACTGTTGCATGGAAAAAGGTAGTTAACCATGTTGTGGCATTATTTTTTTTTTTCGATTGAGACCAATTTTATTCAGGAAAAAAATGACCGTAACCAGTAAAAACAAATTAATTAAATAATTTTTAATTAAAAATAGCCTTGCCGTCAACGATTTGTATTTATTTATATATTTTATTATAAAAAAAAATATTTCATCAACGAAAAGAATGTGGGGGTATTTTCTTAAGCCGGATCCTCTTCTATATCGACTTAGGGATGGTATTACTTTGAGATGGGTTAGGCTGGGTAAGACTGTTGTTTAAATCTCCCAATAAGTTTGGAATATCACACAACAAGATATTGTAAAGAGTTCTGTGAACAAAATAAGAATTAAACAAGGCTGCACGGTCTAGGACCTTTCCCTGTCTTAGTGGTCGAATCGGCCGAATCCTACTAACAACAATTTATCCAACACGCAAACAGAAAATCCAATAGAAGGCGGGGTCACATAACCGCTATTGTGTACAGAGTGCTGCCATTTTGGCAATGTTACCCACAAAATAGAGAGATTTTGTTCGTAAAGCGTACGTCAGTAATTCTAGGCCTCTTTATATACATGTTGTTGGGATATGATAATTATTTAAATATAAACATTAAAGGATATTTATTTCTTAAGAAAATCATAATAATTACACTTATAGGTATTGGTGGTTCCAATTTAATAATTATTGTCCTTGAAATAAACCTAATTTTTTCGACGGACTCGCAAATTTTTCTGGTTTCATGATGTATTCTTATTTCAAAATATTATAAAGCGACAGCTTTAATGAGAAGCATTCTTTGATTGTTAATATAAGGAAATCTTTATTAACGGGATCGATCGAGTTAAGCAGATTGCTATCCAAGCAAGCAAGAGCTTTGGCCTTAAACTCTTCAAGAATTTGTTCCAGATTTGCCATTTTTACTTTTAGACACCTTGTTTTCTGGCAAAGAGCGCGCACCATTCTCAACCTCTTCTCTGACAGATTTTGCTGCTGTTTCAATTTCTTGGTAAGACTACTTGGCGTGCCCAGTGGCTGAAACAGAAAGTTAAAATGTTTTAATCCATTAAACATATTAGCAGCCGTTATTGATCGCAAACAATAGATTTTCAATTGTGTTCATAATGTTTTACGTCACCTATACTATATTCAGCAAAGCAAAATACAAAATGTAAACAAGGAAATTAATGTTTCTCAAAAACAAGGACAAATAATACTGTGCGCAATGCCAGCTAATCAGTCAGTGAGTAGTTCAGCTTCTTTTACATATATAAATTTATTGGTAAAGATAACATACGCTACTGTTCAGTCTCTTGTTTTAGTGTTTAATCCCTTATCCTATCTGCCCACTTGTAGGACGTCGGCACAACACAATCATGGCTCCATATCGCAATGATGCCATAAACAAAATAACTAAAAACGTTATTTTTATATAGGGCTGCCAGAAGAAATGTTTTTCTTATGAATCTACTATCTGAAAGTGTTGCTAGTCCAGTAAGAGATATTTTAATATCATTGAAGAAAATTTATCTAGACGATTCTTATGTGCGCCTGGCTATATTTTGATATATGTAAAAACTCAGTTAGTAAAATATTCAATAATAATATGAATAGCTGACCGAATGAAACAGTTAATATATTTTCCACCTATCGAAAAAATTCGTGAAAAGTTATCGATATCTTTTAGAAAGAGATATTCAACTACAGTGAGTATTTTGGACTGTTTTGAATTAAGAATCGAAAACCCCCAATGTAATGCAACCGACTTTGCCGTGGTCCGAGTATAAACATAGTAATACGATGAAATATTTGATATCCATTACACCTGATGGACTTATTAACTTCATATCTAAAGGTTATTGGGGCAGAGCTAGCGACACAATAATATTTGAAGATTGTGGCTTTTTAGAATATTTATCACCGAGATGTTCTATAATGGCTGACAGAGGATTTAAAAACGTATCCCACTTGTTACAAGACAAAGGATGTTATCTAATAAGGCCTCCTAGCGTAACCGAAGGCGAAGCTAGTTCGAAACTGGAAGTCATATAGCAGCGCTCCGTATAAATGTTGAAAGAACAATCGGCAGATTAAGAAATTTTTCTATGGTGGCACTTTACGCTTGCATCGACTTTAAATATTATATTAAAGTGATTTATTTGTTAGAATTCTTAGTTGTTATTGCTTGTGCTATGGTGAATGTTCAACAGAAATTAATAAACGTGTAATCAAAGCTTATTGAGTTTTATTTAATCATTGCATCAAAAATATGTTTCCAGAATAATGTACAATCATTAACTACAATAATCTGAATTATAAAAAATTTCATAAACATCAACTTGTTGAAACGTCTCAAAATTTGCATGAGCAATGCAAAAAAAGGTTGTTGATTTATTCGTGAAGTGCATTTGTAGTTGTACTTCACATTTGGCTACCAATTTTGCATTGTTGATGTATTTTTCATGGTTTGAGTTTTCAGTGGATATTTAATTTCAATAGTATGTTTTACTGTCATGCCGTCGGGAGAGGCCCCTAACATGATGTTCCTTTGACAAAAAAAGACTGCACTTCCCGATCTTAACTTTTTTAATTGTCTCTATGTGTGCTCCGACTTGGTCTTCAAGAAGTTTACCTGAAACAAATATAAAACAGGTACTAAAATATGCGAATATTTATGCGTAAATATCAAAAAGTATAGTTTTTATTGGTTTTATACCTCTTTGTATAGCAAACGGTTCTTTAATTGATTAGCTCCTAAATTTTTTTCTACAAGTACACCATCCGCAGTATTACATTTCGATGCTTCATGAGCTATACTAGCCGTGATTCTACCGCATCGGAGTTCAAACCAAAGAGAAGTGGTAGATTGATCTTTTGTCGCTTTTTCTGTTGAAAGACATTGCTCTTCAGTAATATTGTGCTTGCAAAATTCTACAAAGTTGTTCACACTAAATTCGTCTTTTTCACTTTTGTATTTGCAGATCAGATAGTGAAGTGAAATTTTCATCTCAATGTTGATATCTATAAAGTAGGTCATTATTTGCACGTTGCTAGTTTTACGATTTTTACATTACGATACGAATTTATTAAAAAAGGTTATATCTTCAGTAATATTTAAATCAGAAAACTTTTTGTTTTTAAAATCTTTAGCTTTTATAAATTTAATATGACTACCAACTTTAGAAAGTGCCGGTTTAATCCAGTAACATTTTATTGACGTAGTGACAGGTTCCTCAGTTCTTTTAAAGACCCATATCAAAAATGCAACAGTGTGTTTGCATCCTCCTTGATTAGCAACACAACCATGATAGACTACACTTTCCACCATTTCTTCGTTTTCATCACAAACCAACGTGCTTATTTTTTTATAAGGCTTACTTTTCCCTTTATGTTTAGGTGAAATTCTGCATTTCAATGTGCATTTAGAGCCCCCGCGTTTCACTTGAACGTATTCAGTAGCTTCATCTCGGTAAGATGTTCGACTGGCCCTGAAAAAATATCGATACATTTGATATCGTTTCATATATATCAATAAAACACGGCGGGCAATACACGTATGTATTGTAAACATGACGATCCAAACAACCAGTACTTAACTACAATTTGTTTATGTAACGTTTTTAAATTTAGAAATTATAGTTGGCGGTCGGTGACTTTCGTGGGCTCGGGGGAATTTACTATGGAGTGACAACTAATCGTCTTTGGTGCTGTTCAACGATAAGTCCCGGTTTGGTTTTCGTCCGGATTCACAAAGAACACACGTTTGGAGAACTCCAAGCAGAGTTAGCCGTATACGGCACGCTCAGGTTGTCCACTCATACCAAGGTGGAACAATCATGGTGTGGGCAGGAATTCGTCTTGGTGGACGAACCCAGCTCGTTTGGGTCCAAGGCAGAATGACAACACAAAAATACCACTAAGAAGTAGTAGAGCCTGTTATTGTCTCACACAGAATCGTAATGGGCCAGGAATTTCTACTCATGCACGATAATGCTCTTTCCCATACGACGCGGTTGGTGTTGGCCACTATTCGAGACTACGATATTCAAGTTTTGGATTGACCTGCACAGTCGGCCGACTTTGAAAATCTTTGAGAGATTCCCTGCCAAATTTGAGGACGGAACAACAACTTTACGAACATTTGCAGATAACACGGGACCTCTTACCGCAAGAAATTGACAATTTAATGTTAACTATGAACAATCGATGTAGATGTGTAATTAATGTAAAAGGTGGCAACACAGATTATTAATAATTAGATTTTATAACATTTTTTCGATTTTAATTAAAATCGCGATTAAATAAATTAACACTTTTATTTAAAACAAATATGTGGTTGATGAAATAAACTTAAAAGTATATACTTACTTGAAAAGTTTAACTCCTTTTATTTCAGCACTAACATAAGACGGATTTAAAGAAAAAAAGTCCATTGCTGTGTATATCAATATTAGGCAAATTATCACTTTGTCCTTTGACGAAGCCTTCTTCCATTATAGTGAAATAAAAACAATACACTCATAAATAAAAAAGAAACAAACGACTGTACGTAATAGCTTGCTACATACTCGTATATATTTATCTATGGTACGTAAATAAACACGAACGAAGCAAGAGCCCTGGCGCTTGTGAAACTAATACTTGAATTCGTGTTGCGATGATCTTGGATAGGTCAAATGACGTCACAGGCGAATCAGATACCGCAGACGTTCCGTACTAAAATACGTAAACTCATTAATCTATTTTTAAGTCATTTATTGATAGATTTCAAAAATTTTTTCTGAGATTGATTATTTTTGATCTATATTTTAATACCATTACGTTGAATATAGTATTAACAACATCATAAAACTTCTCCATTGTAAGTGATGAGGTAGTATCTCGGATACTTATAAACTTTCGCTGGCAACATAGGTTTGAGGTTATAATAACACTAATAAAGCCCGCTTTTCACTATGGGATATAATATAATAAATATTATTACATCTCGAGATATAAATTAATATCGCTCACTATACTTTTAAATGGAACCGTTTACACTGAGCTATAATATATATTACATCTCAAACTATAAATTTTTTCGATCGACCGAGCTGTATTTTCATATATTTCGACCCCTGTACCCCGCACACCCATATATGTATATATAGAGGTCAGTGCCTCACACCGTTTCGCGCCGCCGCAGAACGGTTTGCGGCGTACAGGGGGTAATCCAATGAAAAACGCAACTAGTTAAAAGATATATCTCAGTGTGAAAGCCAATCGCGGAATATAATTTATATTTCGGGATATAATATATGTAGGAAAATTAGTGGGTGTAGTACAGAGACTGATTTTGTAGTTAAGAATAATAATTAATTCGTTTACACGAATTAATTATCCAACGAGTCGAGGATAAACTAGTATCGGAATACGACAAGCGCACCGTTCCACGTCAGAGCCAAGACTGTCCTAACGGCGGCAGCTCCGTCCGTTTTATACAAGCTAAACGGGCGCCACCGCAGGTGCAATGGTGCAGGTGTGCGGAGCACGTGTTATTTACAAGAATTCTGTCTAGCTACACCGACGGTACCGCACGTGTAATGGTGCTGGTGCCGGCATATATATTATATCCCATAGTGAAAAGCCAGCTTAATGATAATATCATAGCAATAGCATGGCATAGTATCCGTGACACTAACAGTGACCATATATACATTGGCTCCTGTATTAAAATGGAATAAAAAGTGTAATTTGACTATTTCACTGTTTCAGAGTTAATATATCAAAGTTAGATTAAGATTGTGCACAAATGTTATCTCGGTGAACACTTAAAGGACTAGTGTTGAATACGATTGGTTATTGATCTTATTTATTCTTATTACGATTGGTTATATATCAAGTGAGTTATAAAATAATAATAAATGCTAAGTTCAAACTAATATTCAAACTAGTATAATTTTGTGGATTTTGTAAAGTAACCTTTGTTTAAGTTCAATAAAATTTTTGTACCTCAAGTTAACAGTAAACAACACTCAGCTGACCAATCGGCTGTTGTTATTCATACGGGAAACCGGACCACTAATGACACCTAGTATGATATTGTTAAACTAAACTATTCTGTCAACATATTTGAATCACTCATTGAATTAAAACAATGTGCTGAGATCTAGCGGAAGTTTGTTGAACTATAAGAACTATTTCTTTTGTGATCATTAAATATATTTCGCTCATTGCGATGTCAACGAAAGCGCAACCAAAAAGTACAAAAAGTAGCCGTAAGATTTCAGTGCATGTTACATGTGATAAATGTAAAAGCACTGTTCGATTGTATTGGATATTCAGAAAAATTACATCGCCTAAAGGACTCTAATACAAGGAAAAAATGTACTTGTAAGATTTTTGACAATAAAACAAACCTATGCTCCACTGACAAGAGTGAATTATCCTATGTCGCAATGAGAAAGAAACAGCATTCCCCGATATTGTACTGTAACACTACACTTATGAAGATACCAGAGTCGGCTCCTTCAACGCCTTCTTGTACGAATTCCCAAATACATGACTCTCACATACTTACAGAAATGCAGACATCAGATGAATCTCCACTGACACCGGATCAGTTACTCTCAAGGAGTGTGGATTATACAATAGCTGATTATATCTCAGTATAAGAAATGAAGGAAACTATAGAACAACTACGGACAGAACTCATTAGTTCACAAAATGAATTGGATAGTACATTAATGGAAAATAGTGACCTGCGCAAAGAAATTACTAAGTTAAATAAAGAAAATATTATGCCAAAAACAATATTCCAGTCTCCGTAACATGCCATTCGAATAAATCGCAGCTCTAAAAAGGATAGTAAATATATCATGCAAAGTTCATTACGCCTACTCGATTATCTACTTCAGATAGAAATAATGGAACTCATGAAACGAACCCAGGCCTGGGAAGAAGAATTGCCCTCAGCAAGATTTCAGGCCTTTACAATATCTAATTTTAATGATAAAACATATTCCAAGGATACCGAAACGCAAGCTTGTGGTAACAGGATATTGATCACTGGAACTCAACAATGTGTTGGTTTAGCCGCTGCATTGATATGGTCACGAGAGCGTACGACATACGAAAAATATTTGGTTACTTCGCTAACGATACCGTATGCTCTAGCTGCAGATATTTTAAAAAACTGTCATAACCTAAAAGTAACATCAAATGATAAAATTGTAATATGTATCAGTGAATATGATTATGATATTAATATATTAACATCTCAATTGCGTACTTTGCTCAATTAATTTAGTAACAATGATGTGATTGTTATTAACCCATTAAAAATATGTATTTGAATGTTTATGAATTGAATAATGCGTTAAAAATTACTTGCAATGATTATTAAAAACTTTTATTTTGTAGAATGTATTAATAGCAATTTGCTTAAAATGTGTAAATCAATCAACTATATCATCGACTGTATTGACTACGATAATAAGTATTTAAATATTAAGGAACTGCAAAAGATAATAATTCGCAATAAACCACATCCTCAGGAAGCAACTTAATTTAATACAAAACACCTGAAAGGCCTAATTCCCTATTACTTCGCAAAAATGCAGTTACAAAGTGCTTCCATTAGGGGAACTTTTGTCATCAAACCCACTTTTGATTCGAAAAAAGGTACCATACCCTGTTACTTCCCCATAATAGATAGCAACCAGTTTATTCGGGAACAAAAAGCAAAAGCCGTCTCTCTCAAAATCATGCATCAAACATTGCTAGTATTTTATCATAACAAGAACTATTAGAATTAACACTGCATGAGTTACGTGAGGCCGAGAATGAACCCGATTTACTATGTTTCTCTGAAACATTTTTGCGAACTGGTTACGATAAATACTTACAAAAATAAAGGGTTACGAATTAGCAACTGCATTTTGTAGAGATAAGCAAAGAGGTGTAAAACTAAGAGATTACTTCGATATAGATACTACAGGAATAAATCAGAATTAAATAAGGAAAGTTACATCACATATTCAAAGATTTTGAAAAAATGTATTAAAATACCGAAAATAAATTCTACTATAAAATTCATACACAAAAGCAAAAATAAATGTAAATGTACATGGTCTGTAATAATTTTTTTTATAGGATCGAGTGACAAACCAGCACACAGTCCAACTGATGGTAAGTGATTTCTGTGGCCCATAGACATCTACATCTATCCTCGTTTTCGAATCAAAATGCAGATGCGTTGTCACTCGTGAGGACTAAGATGGAATGCCTCCTATCCAGTAAAAAGGGTCTCCAGTTGTCTACACTCACCATACGAAACACAGCAGTGTTATGCTGCTATTTAACGCTGTGTTCTGTGAGAGCATGGTCCTTCCCCGGTCGAGCCGACCCATTCGTACTATAACTATACTACTATGACAGGTGCAGCATGGCTTTACCACGTATAAAAATGCAATCTCAAATTCAAATTTCGACCATGACGTTACGGATTTGAAAATAAATAATTAACTGATTAAAAATCCTACTAATATAGCCTCGATTTTCAATAATTATTTTACTAACTTCCCTAATAATTTGACAATAATGAATAAACCAAAGAGCCATACTAGTAATGAGAAATCACTCTCTAACTCAATGTTTGTTAAGCTCATGACAAAAGAAGAGGTTAAAAAGAAATCCTATCTCTTAATAACACTAACTCGGAAGAATATGAGGGTATTAATACGAAAATAATTAAGAAGTCTGTCAATAAATTAGTCTTTATTTTGACATATTATATAATTAACTTGTCATTTTCATGTGGTATTTTTCCGGAAAAATTAAAACTGTCTATTTTAAAGCCATTACTTAAAACGGGTAAGAGAAATAATATTACCAATTATCGTCCAATTACATTAATACCAGTATTGTTAAAAATATTAGAAAAATGTTTGTATAAAAGACTACTAGATTTTTTTGCGAGAAATTCAATTTAATAAACAAAGTGATCCTATAAGGGTTCCGTTTTTCCCTTTTGAGGTACGGAACCCTATAAAATGATCAATATGGCTTACAGAAACAAAAATCGACAACATTTGTCACATTTCAGCTCATTAGTTCAATTTTAACAAAAATAAATAACAATTTTTTAATCACAGGATTATTTCTTGATTTAACGAAAGCCTTCGATCCCGTTTCGCACAGCATATTATTACGAAAGCTGCAAATGGTCGGTTTCAGCGGACTCCATCTTAAATGGATATATTCCTACTTAGCAACCCGTCGACAATGTGTCGTAAGAAAAAAGAATGTACGAGATGAAATGTTGTCCTTCTCATCTTGTTTCAAAGAGAACAAACACGGCATTCCTCAAGGTAGCGTTTTGGGTCCAATATTGTTTCTTCTATATATAAATGATATAAAGCTAGTCACCAGTCATAAATGTATTATATTCATGGACGATATTTCAATAATTGTAAGCAGTGATAAGAAACAAAATAATTTAATACGTAATAATGAAATTGACATTAACAACAGTGGTAAAGCCAAGCGGTAGCTTTTGCTGTCGCACGGATGGGCCAGCTCGAACCGGGGTGGTACCACGACCTAACAGAACTACATCACTCCTGAGCGTGGGTGCTCAGGCTGCCCCGCGTATTCTGGGGGGGGGGGGGGGGTAGGGGGGGCAAAATTCTACTTGCGACTAATGCTGCTCGGGGCAAGCGGAGCAATACAACCAAGGCGACCCCTGTCACGCTATCCGTGAATTTTTACAACATCAGGGGACTTCATTCCAAACTTAACGCTGTCCATTACCATCTAGAGACGGCGAAGCCGGCCTTGCTCTTTTTAACCGAGACTCAGGTGTCCTCTTCGGCTGATACTTCATATCTCTTCTAACCCGGTTACAAATTGGAACACTCCTTTGTTCCCCGGGCTGAAGTTTGCGTATACGTCAGAGAGGACATCTGTTTTCGACGCCTCGGCAGTCTTGAAGGTACGAACCTGTCCATCTTATGGCTGCGCGTAGACAGCGACGACCATCCCCGCATCTACGGGTGCCTCTATAGGTTCCATAGCGGTAATGACGACACAGACCGACTCATCGACCACGTCCAAATGGCTGCAGGCTCTACAACAGGTCCCATCCGCAGATATCGTAATACTCGGTGATTTTAACGCCCACCACACTGAATGGCTTGGTTCTCGTTTAACCGATCATGCGGGTAGATCTTTCTATGACTTTGATTTGGCATATGGTCTAACACAACTGGTTACTTCGCCTACGCGGATCCCAGATGTGGAAGACTATGTACCGTCCCTATTGGACCTTTTACTGACCTCTCATCCGGACAGATATCAGGTCTCCGTCGATGCCCCTCTGGGCTCTTCGGACCATTGTCTGATCCGGAGTACGGTGCCACTCACGCTCCAATCGCAGTTGCGATCTGCAGCTTGCCGCCGTGTTTGGCACTATAGGTCAGCTGTTTGGGACGGGATGCGGTCTTTTTTTGCATCCTACCCTTGGGGGTGGGTTTGCTTCTCACCGGAAGATCCCAGCGTTGTTGCCGATTCTGTTGCTGATGGGGTAGTCAGGGTATGGAACTTTTTATTCCAACCTCTGTGGTGCACATCGGAGGCAGATCCCAGCCATGATTTGGTCGCTCCTGTAAAATAGCATCACGCTAGGGATGTAAACACCAGCGCACTTAAAAAGAAGTATAATTCCGCCTCCAGGTCCTTCAAAAGCGTCATTGTCAAGGCAAGGTCTGAGCACATCGGCAGAATTGGCGAGAAGCTAGTTCGCCTTCCTTCGGGAACCCGTGCATTCTGGTCTCTCGCCAAGGCTGTCCAAAGGAACTTCTGTCAGCTACCTCTTCCATCTCTGCACAGAGAGGACGACTCACTGGCCTATGCCGCAAATGAGAAAGCTGATCTGTTGAGCTCTCTCTTTGCGTCCAACTCGACTCTAGATGACGGGGGGAACACACCGCCGACCATCCCGCGATGTGAGTGCTCCATGCCGGATGTGCGGTTTACACAGTGCTCGATTCGCAAAGCACTCTTCTCCCTGGACGTCAGCAAATCGAGTGCGCCCGATGGAGTCCCTCCCATTGTGCTGAAGACGTGTGCTCCGGAGTCGGCACCGGTTTTAACGCGTCTTTTCCGTACTCCTACTCCCAAGGCGTAGTCCCGAAATCATGAAAGACAGCTTTCGTGCACCCGATCCCTAAAAAAGATAAACGCTGTGATCCGTCCTACTTTAGGCCTATCGCCGTCACCTCCTTGTTCTCCAAAATAATGGAATCCATTATAAACTGCGTATAACATGAGCTGCATGAGGTACCTTGAGGATCACCAGCTGATTAGTGACCGCCAGTACGGTTTTCGTCGGGGTCGATCAGCTGGTGATCTTCTAGTCTATCTGACTTATAGATGGGTGGAGGCAGTAGAGTCCAAGGGGGAGGCATTGGCCGTTAGTTTGGACATAGCGAAGGCCTTCGATCGGGTCTGGCACAAAGAACTTCTTTCGAAGCTTTCATCCTATGTGCTTCCCGAGAAATTGTGCAAATGGAACAACAGTTTCCTTGCTGGTCGGAGCATCAAGGTCGTAGTAGACGGTGCATGCTCTGATTTCAAGCCTATCAACGCTTGTGTTCCACAAGGCTGCGTGCTATCACCATCGCTGTTTCTCCTCCATATCAATGATATGTTGCTAACTGGTATCATTCATTGCTATGCGGATGACAGCACTGGTGATGCCTTATATACCGGCCGTTAGAGACAAGAAAAGCTGCTGCCGTAACGTATCACGCTTAAAACTTTACTACGTTATGGTATCGTAATATGGGGCAATGGTACAGATAAACAGAGATTATTTACTGCACAAAAGAAATGCATTAGAGCTATTGGTGGAATCGCACCGGATAAATCCTGCAAACCGATATTTAGGGGCCTAGGTTTGTTGCCACTATCATCTCTCTATATCTACGAAGTTTGATCTGTTTACAAAGGCATATGATATGAACATAAGACTAAAAAGAAATGCAAACAGACTTATATTAGATGATGTACCGTGTCCAAACAAATAAAGTAAAAGCTGTTTAACCATGCGTATTCTTATTTGTAATAAAATACCAAATGACGTAAACCACTTAATAATAATTTATTTAGAAAAAAAAAATATTGACTTATCTCATTGAAAATCAATTTTAGACATCAGAGACCTATTTGTGGAATGTAATTAATATTTTCTTAATCAATTAATTATCTTAATTTATTTATAATTTTATTTGTTTTAGTCTAATTGTTCTGGGTTTTGATTGGAAAAATTCATTTCTATATGCTATTTATGTAAATTTGCGTGCTACTTACGATCAAATAGCAAAACAAGTCATGCTTTAAAAATTGTACCATCCTCATTTGTCCATATTTTAAGCAAATGTATCTAAAAAATAAAAATAAGTAAGTAACTAAATCATTATAATTTATAGAAAAAAATTATTGTGAACATCACTGCAATAAATACTTCCATGTAAATCGTGCTTTAGAAAGTCATTTAAATACAAATTTATGAAATAATTTAATTTAATCGTGAAATGTAATGCCTTCAATTTTTCATTCACTGCGGCTTTTACAACCCATAACACTGAACGACATATGATATAAAATCAAATAATTTTCTAATTAAAAACGTACAATTATCGAGTTTAATTTGCAAATATTTTTTTAAATAAAATAATAAACATTGAAACACTCCGTGACAGTTGTACAGTTGACAGTGTGTCTGCCACCAAATTTAATACCAAACGGCTTGTTAGGTCGTACGGGAATAAGGACAACAATATAATAGCTATATATCCATAGATTACTGTATATTTACTAGAAATATTACGAAGTACATGTATTTCCATGAGAAATATATATCATTCCATAGACTTACCAGTATATCCTAAGTCTATGTATCATTCTTACAAGTGCTAATAATTATGATTATGCGTCCTTGGTTTTGTGAATGAAACAATACATATCACGCTGTTTATTGCATTCTTTGTCTATGAACCAATCCAATCTAATCATAATAAAAAAAAGTTTTGCGGGAACTTCATTATCGGCAGATTGCTGCTCCTTTTTTGTCTTCAATTTAAAGTGATTTTTGATATGTAAAGTGACGCAATTTTGTGATTATTTAAATGTCTGCTTACGTGAACTATTAGTGTTTAGTGGACACGATGTATTGTGCTTTGGTGATGTAAATGTCAGGTATTTTTATCAGCTGAGGCCTTAAGGTAACATCGTCATCAACTGTCCGTTGGTATAAGCCAAAGAGTATAGTAACCAGTGTGACCATATGTGGCAGGTTCCTGCCATTTTGGCAGGATTGACCTCTTATTTTAGCCTCTGGCATGATCGGTTGACGTTTTATAAAACCTGGCAGTATTTGGCAGTATTGGGGTATTAAAATAGATTTCATTATGGCAAATTAAAATAACGAAAATGGCAACCCTAGATACTTCGCCAGCATGTTGGGGATTGCCCTGTATTTCTCGATTTCTCGTATTATGTTTGTATCATATTCAATAAACAACTTTTAAAAAAAATGTGTATAATTAACACGAGTTCGTTAATATTTCAATCAGTCATAAAAGAGACGTACTTTAGTTTGGTATCGCATCAGATTTCATGGTGATTACATCTTGTTAATAATATTTTGTTGACGATAGTAATTATAGGTGGCTATGATGAAGCGAAAATAAGAAAAGGCGTATAGAGCGAATTGGGAGCAAGATCTTTTAATTTCATCATGGATCTCCAAAGCTAAAGATGATCCAGACTGTGTAATTGCAAATTGGCACCCCGGCTGTCCGCTTTAAAAAGCACGCCGCTAATAGTAAACATCAAAAAAATATGAGTGGATGCAGCATGCGAAAGAATATTCTCGCAAATGAATTTAATTAAGACAAAAACACGAAACAGATTTATAAACAAACATGTAGCGTCTATCTTGTACCTTAAACAAGGCATTGGTGAGCATAGCGATTGCATTGCATTCAAACCAACTAAATATATGTTTAATTTTAATTTATTAAAATGTAGCGTTTATATTTGTATTTTTACTTTTCTTAGTTTAATACAATGGTAAATAAAGTTGGCAGTATTTAGGCATTTTTCACTACAGACTTTGGCAGGATTTGGCAGGTTTTTAACCAAAGTGAGGCAGGATCTGTATTTTAAAGATGGTCACCCTGATAGTAACTGTCCTATACAGGAAGTATAAGCTGTCGTCAAAATCTACACAATGTGAATGCATCATCATTTTGCGAGAGATTATTTATGAACAAAAACAGACATACAAATTAGAGTAGCCTTTATGGTCTAAGACCATTGCCTAATTTAATTGGCGAATCGTATTAACAACAATAACAACAACAAAAAAATGTGCAATATGAATAATAACCTAAAATTTAGCCTAAAAGAAAAGGATTGTAGAAACAGTTTTGAAGAACATTTCACTCATGATATATTCCTTATCCTATAGGTTTATTGCAGAAAGTACATAGAAAAAATTAGGATATTATTATTGAATACATTTTGTAATATTTTGGCCCAGGAAAATATCTTCTGACGAGATATTTCAGCAGGATACAATATCATATCACAGAACACTACATATTTATTCATGTACAATATGGATTCAAAATACGCATCTGTCGGTAAAGAAAACCAAAGAAAGCATTCTCTTGATTTAAAAGTGAAGCGAGTAAATTTAAGCACTGAAAATTCATTAAAATTAAATGGGCAAGTCATAACACAAACTTTATCCCACAAAAACAAAGAAAAAGAAACATTTGAAGATTTACAGGAATCTAGAAAGATATTGCCTGTATATACTGTAAGGTCCAGGTTGGAACATTTTTTTAATATCATTATGATGTAAAGTGTAACTTCATAGTCTAATTAGTATTTAAATTAATTTATTCGAAAAATAAAAACAGGTGGTTTGATTGCTCAATTAAAATCACTAGTTCACTAGTATCACCAGTAGTTTAAATTGGAACGGCTATGTGAAAATTATGCAAAGTAGTTAAATAATTTGTTTGCATAACATAATCTTAGCTCATATTATAGCCATCAAAGTGATTACATGCTTTCATTTCATTGATTAAAGCATTTTGTATTGAAAAGTCTGTGTAATCTGTCTGTGTAGGTATATAATACCCACATGATTTTGTTTTTGTTCATAACTATAGCACAGTTGCTATCAAACAATATAAGTTTTATTCCTCTCCCAAAACAATAGATATTAAAAAGGTTGAAGTACATAATTTAATGATACCTAATTTAAGATAAATTTAATATGTAAACATATGAATCATATACTATAATTTCAGGAATAAATATGTTATGGACCAAAAGATTAATTGCACATTATTCATAATGCCCGGTCAATATGAATAATGACCAATATAGGTAGACAATGTGATAAAAACGATTGAAATAATTAAATTGACCAGGTTTTATGAATAAAGCCCCTTACTTATTGGGCAGAGTTATAAAAAGATGGTTCTTACAATAATTTATTTATTTTTATATATCCAATATATTTTAAATGTAAAAAATAAATGAGAAAATTCAAGTAAATATGCAATACTATTTTTTAGAAGTAGCAAGTGTTGTACCATCTTGAAATCAATTAAATGGGCCATTTTTAAAACAACTTGCTTATGTTAGTATAGTACATTTTTTTTAAAGACAAGGCATCAAAGTTACGTGTTAAACCGTTTTTAAACATGACTTAATTTAACTTTTTTTTTGTACTAGACTCACAATATTAATTATTAGATTTGTGATTGCAATCAATAGCATAGTTATTTTTAAAAAAACACTAAAAAATTTGTGATCACAGTACCTAAATATGTGATCTAGGATGCTGATTTTAAACATTTTCAAAAGTATTATCAATTACACTTATTATCACTTAACCAAGTAACATGATTTTTTTTTATTTTTGCTAGAACTGGTACAGCCTCGCTTATGGCTCCATACCCGCTTGACGTTGAGTTTCGGGTATGACCAGGGGAGTATATAGGCTATAACTTTATTTACTACTAGATTTTTTATTTTCAGATTATTAGAAGAAATAAAGAAAAATAACACAATGATATTAATTGGTGAAACTGGAAGCGGTAAAACTACACAAGTACCTCAATTAATTCATGAGCTACGTCTTGAGGGATCAGGGGCAATAGCAATCACACAACCACGCAGAGTTGCTGCTATCACTTTGGCATTGCGTGTTGCAGCTGAAATGAATACTGAAATAGGCTCATTTGTGGGGTACATACCATTCAATGTTATTATCATTACATTTTGTCACATTTGAAGACTCAAGTAAGATTTTGTTTTCAGATACTGTGTAAGATTTGAAGATGTTACTAGTGCTAGGACTAAGGTAAAATATCTAACAGATGGCATGTTGCTAAGAGAGGCAGTGGCTGATCCCTTGTTGAAAAGGTATTCATTTATAATATTGGATGAAGCACATGAACGCACAGTAAATACTGATGTGTTATTTGGAATAGTTAAATTAGCTCAAAAAGAGAGAAATGATAAGAAACTATTACCTTTGAAGGTATTAATCTCGTTTATTGATAATGTTATACATGATCTTTGCTTATTTTTATTTACATGCTTATTTTTCGTAGATTATAATAATGTCTGCAACAATGGATGTGGATTTATTTAAAAAGTATTATGATGACTGTCCTGTTATTTATTTAGAAGGTAGAACACACCCTGTCACCATTTATCATGCTAAATTGAAACAAGATGATTATCAATATGCAGTTGTTTGTACTATATTTCAACTGCATGTGTCGACACCATCCAAGTGAGTTTTATATCACAACTATTTTGCTCTTTACCTTTTATCTATCTATATCTATTGCAGTAAATTTAATTTGTAGTAAAACAAAAAACAAAGAAATCTAGTGTTTAAATAATATTTTTCTTAATTTATGTGTCTCAATGGAATTATATGTTTTAGCCATGACTTCCTTGTATTCCTTACTGGGCAGGAAGAAATTGAAACTGTTATGAGCAATATAAAACAAGTAGCAAAAGTAAGTTGTGTATGAATTTTAACTTGAACTTTATTGAATGTAGGAGAGGATTTTTTTTTGATTTAAATAATATAATTAAGTAGTTTTTTTATTTAAGTGTATTTATCCATAAATGATTTCAATGAAGGGTAAGATTATCAAATTCACTATACCATTTTTTAATTTAATGTATGTAAAACAATATCTACTTGATTATTTATCTCATTTTGTTTTTTTTTTATTCAAAAGAGTATGCCAGAAAAAAAATCAAACTTTAATTATCAAAAGATATTTCAGCAGTTACAGTAAAATTGAGTGTGGTTTTAGGTAATCTAGATGTTAATGTACAGATATCACTGAAAATTTTAAATTATATTTTTAAGTGACGATTTATCACATGCTTAGTATCGATAGAAAGTATGTTTAAGTATAGAAAATAATGTAATATGAGGCAACTTGCATATGTTGAAAGAGATTGAAGGATGTAAAAAAGTATTCCGAGAAATCTTTAAAAGTTCTCTAACTTACACGATTTCTCTTGTTCACTTTGTGTATTATTTTTCATTATATTATTCTATAAAAAATATTTAAAATAATCAGTTTGTAATTACAGGAGTCTTCAGGACCTCCAATAAGAGTATGCCCCCTGTATGCTGGTCTACCAGCTGCAAAACAGTTGCAAGTGTGGAAGAAAACACCCCCTGGAATGAGAAAAATAGTTTTGGCCACCAATATTGCTGAGGCATCTGTTACAATCCCACAAATAAAGTGTGTCATTGACACTGGTATGGTGAAGGAAAGGTATGTTGGTTTGACATTGTATGAATTATAATATTTTAATATTATCAGTTGTAGGTTATGAATTAATGCTATGACTGACAGGGACTGATTTTTTTTAATAGGATAAGGGTGATAAACAAGCACAAACTCCACCTGATGGTAGGTAGTCAGTGTGAGTCATAGACATCTACATTTATATCGTCAACTACAAATCAAAATGCAGATGGCGTTGTTACCCGTGAGGAATAAGATGGAATGCCTCGTTTCCAATAAAAGGGGTCTCCGGTTCTTTACATTCACCATACGAAACAGCAGTGTTAAGATGCTATTTTACGCTGATATTCTGTGAGAGTGTGGCCCCACCCCTATTATTCGTCCCGTTCGTGCTACAACTATACCAGTAATATACCTGCAGCATGGCTCTACCACGTATAAAAATTTTAAAAGGATTTTTCATTAAAGCTCATTATCTCAAATAATTTCGAGTCTTATTAAAAAAGAAATGCTTTAATTATTGTGATATCCTTCATACTGTTAAATAAATATTAAATACTGATTATTGAATTATATTGATACGGCCTTATAATGTTGTAGGACGTGGTGCACGGCGACGGGCGCGGAGCGGCTGCGCGTGCGCGCGTGCTCGCAGGCGGCGAGCTGGCAGCGCGCCGGCCGCGCCGGCCGCACCGCGCGCGGCGCCGCCTACCGCCTCTACACCGCGCACGACTTCGCCTCGCGCCACGCACACAACACGCCAGAGATCGTCAGGTCACATTCTGAAGTCGACCATTTTTTAGCGCTTCCTTCTCCATGAGATACAGCCCGCAGACAGACAGACGGACGGACGGACAGCGGAGGCTTAGTAATGCTTTTCCGGCACGGAATCCTAAAAAAGATAAATATTGGATGTAATTTAAAAAAGTAACAACCACGCAAATTAGTGATGGCATCTTTAGGACGAGCGTCTCGGAATATGCCATGTCCTATACCTAATCATAATTTAATGTACAAAATCTCTTAATTCCAAGAGTATAAAAGATAGGAGATATATGTGGGAGGTCTATGTTCAATAATGGACTTTTTAGGCTACAATGAATGAATAAGAAATAAAATACATTTTCACCTGATTTATTGTACCACTCAAATTTGTTTTTCTTCTTAAGCTTTTGAACAAATTTTCTTAAAAACTATTTTTAGACGTGACGAGACGTCTAGCCAAAATTTTAATATTAAAAAGAATGTCCAGCAGTGGATTAAGAGATGTTTAAACCCGGAAACATATATTCTTTAATATTAATTTCTAACAATACATTCAAAACACTGTGGCCAAATTTTAAATGAATAAAAACTAAATATGAACCGGGCCTGTGTCATGGCCAGATTTAAAATTTACTTTTGAATTACTGTTAAATATTACTTAAAGTATTTATTTTATTTTAGGTGTCCTTTGGCAGCAACTATGCTGCTGCTGATTGCAACAGGATTGGATCCCATTACCTTTCCATTAATAGATCCGCCTCCTCCTGATTCCATACAAGCTTCATTGTTATTGTTGAAAGAGTTAGGTATGGACATTTCAGTTAAAACAAACAAAGTTATTATCACTAACTGTTTTTAATATATTCAATGCATTATTTAATTTTTCTCTTTCAGGTGCTATCGATAATGAGGCTAATCCGAAGCTGACAATTCTCGGCAAAAAAATGACTGCTTTTCCGATTGATCCCAAGTATTCTAAAATTATATTATGTGCTCCTGAATTCAATTGTTTAGATGAGGTAAGATCAGTTCTGTGAAGTTTTACGAAAGACGTTGCAGTGAAGTTTTGTTTTTGATTATCTAATTTTGATTTTAAATACTTGTCCAGCATCATCTCATTTCTTACCTTGAATGTTTAAAAATACAATGGGAAATGCTATAAACATTTTTATATGGTGGTATACTGTATCGTATATGCCATGTAAGGACTATAATGCCTGGGTCGATGACGGGAGGTAGGGAAAGGGAGGGGGGGGAGAGCAGCGCCAAAGATATACGACATTAGCGGGTATGAATTTTCATCGCAGTACGAGTGGGGTAGGCAACTAGACTTTCTTATTCTTATTATTGTTAACTATAAGAGTGAATGAAATCAAACAACGTTCAATCACGTGACAGTCACGTGATTTAACATTGAAATAATATGTTATTCATTTTTATAGTTTTGTATATATGCGTCAACAATTGAAAAAAGTCAGCTTGGCTAATAGTTCTGGTACAGCGATTAATTTGATCAAATGACAATGTGATCTTTGCATTTCTTTGGGAAGGCCTACGTTTAGTGGAATTGTGAAGGGCTGTAATGATGATGATGAATGCGATCTTAACCGTCTGACAAATGCGGTGATTATGGGAAATTCTTCCTATAACAGGATAAGCCCAGTGGATTGTTACAGGCTGATAAAGAAGACAAAGCGGAGTTGATATTGAAGAAATCTCTGACCTTTTCTAAAACATTTAATATTCAAAACTTATTTGTGATTCATGTTGTGTTCACGTTATAGATTCTGTAGTAGCCATATAACCAAGTTAGTCTTCAAGGCTCAAAAGATGCAGGATTTTCGTAAATTTGTAGACTGGGCTAATCTAAAACTGACCAAAAAAGACGTTTCAGTTTGGTATGGTACAAAAAACCTAGAATTATTTGTAGTAAAGTTACAGCCTATATTATGCTCCCACTGTGCTCAGTACCAGTCACCTCTCATTTCTGAAAGGATCATGGGGCAATTAGTCGAATGCGCTGCAAAATACGTGTTTTTTCACGATGGTTTCCTTCATTGCCGAGGGCGTGGTAAATCAGCACTTCAAATTGTAATTAACAACTTAATTGGAGCCGGCAGGTTCGAATCCGGTTTGCTCCAATATAAATGGCTACCGCTTAGTATCAGAGCTACCACGGTATAATACACAAAATTCCATTAAATGTAATTCTCTCATATAATAAATAAAATATAAATATATCTAACAAAATATACACAAGACACAATTGCTCCTACTTTCCAGGCATTAAGTTTGGTTGCAGTTTTGTCTAGCGAAAATATATTTCATATGCCAATTCACAAAAGAGATGAAGCGTTGAAAGTGAAACAAAAATTTGTTTCACCTCTTGGAGATCATGTTACACTTTTAAATGTATTTAAAGCGTTCTGTAAGGCTCCTCTTAAAAAGGTAAGTAGAAACAGTAAAAATGTTTAGTAAAAAGTTTTATTTTCCATTTGTTACATAATAAGTATTCTTATTGTCATATTTTTTAAATTAAAACAATGAAAAATATTATTTATGGAATGTGTACTCACTTGTCACCCTATAAAAAAACTAATAAATGTAACGAAATCAAAAAACTACCAAATTTCAAAAAAAATAGCATCATTATGCTTCGACCTATCGTTGATTAAACAAAAAAGTTAGGAAGACAATTAGAATAAAGAAAATAATTTTCGACTTTTGCGCCGTCTCTTTATAAAACAATTTTGTTCCTAGCGATTATAATTGATTTTCAAAAATGAAAGCAGACCGTCTGGGGAAAATTGGCGATGACGTCAAGAGTGCCATTTCCCCCTGTTATGCGGAAAAGCAAATAACTTTTTCTCATGTTGTAATTTATCGCATTCATTTTAATTTTATTTAAGTTGTAGGCAATTTTTTTTAATAATTGTGGGGCTTATGTTGATACTGACAAAAGATGAGAGACAAGTTAAATAACCTCTATAATAAAATAAAATAAATAAAATAAAAATGATGTCTTTTATCGATTTTTTTTGCATACTCCACTACTAAGCATAATCCATGGAGATGTGAGAAACATTTGCATTTGGCCATTTCTAATATAATATTTGAAATTTATCAGTAATAGAAACTTAAAGAAACTATGATCACTCTTGGAAATTCTGCACACTAAGCGAACACATTCACGGACACAGTTTATCATATAAACAGGTCATTTTTACATTCTAGTTGACTAACTTCGTAATGTTCTTACATTAAACATTTTGAGGAGTTATAGTATAAGTATGTAATTAATCAAAATTATTTAATACACTATATAGATTTTATACCATTTACACAATTTTATTACAGCAATGGTGTAAAGAGAATTACCTTAATCATAAAAATTTGTCCTATGCTTACGAGATAAGACAACAACTGCTGAATGTTTGTCAGAGATTGAATATGACAGTGACGAGTTGCGGAACAGCAATGGATCAGGTAACAGTAAATTTACGCGTGAATACCATGTGTTCTTTCGTAATAAGTATTTACTTAAATATTAATATGGCTCGGCACCTGTACACGTAACCCCTAGGTGCACTTAAGCGATCTTGAAGCGCTTATAAGACATTTCTCCTGTAACGTGATGTTGAATTTTTTATGTTAGAGGCGCAGCCTACTGAATATTATGCTTGCGGTACGTGTAAGTCTGTCTAGTTAACATTTAAACTTTTATTATTTAAAGTAGCAGACAATTCAAGATTTGCTGTAATCGCCTCGTTTTTATCGTCATGATAATTGACAAATTCAGTTTTTAGTCAATTAGGTATTTTAACATTATTTTATGCATTCGTTATATATTATGTTTTTGCAAAGGTGATTGTGTACTGTGGTGGCTACGGTACTGAGGCCATGCGGTTGCTATGAATTTGAATCTCAGCCGAAGCCGACGTATGCCCAAAAACACAAATTGTTCGTTTTTGTTTCCGATTGTGTTGTCATAATTCTTGATATGTGTTGTATTTTTGATACAGCATCCTAGTCTTCCTCCGATCTTATTCCGTTAGCATAATATAATTACCTCGGGTGAACGAGAGAAGTGAATTCACTTGTGGCACTATAGTATCACCTGCTCGGCTGTTTAACTCAAAATAACAAAAAAAAGTGCTATTACCTGCCTGCTAAGCGTGGCAACGACGGCATATATCCTCCCTGTGAGCCAATCCATAGATGTCTAGTCTATGTTCAAGAGTGGACTTTAGATAGGCTGTAATGAATGAATAAAGGTAGGTACTACAATATCGTAATACGCACCTATGCGATAATTTAAAACTATACAGTCTTATTAAGTAGTATTAATCTAAACACATAATGATAATAGAATTCGTAATTAGAAATCGTGTCTCGTGCGCGTTTTGCATCATCTGTGACTTTTCCATTCGTTTTTGTGTATGCAATGCCTTTGAGAATTTATAATGGGACATTTTATCTTGATCTCTGGGGGGTAATTGCTTATCAGCATTCAGCAATCGAGAAAAGATGTTGGTGTATATGAGTCACAGCATCCACTTGCCATCATCATGTCGCAATAATTTAGCGGGGCAAACTCCAAACAAAAAGTAGTCGAGTTGATAACATTATGAACTGAAAACATCTTTAAAACCGTTGTGGTTTGAAACTCGATGAAACGGAAACACGACATTAAAAGGAGACAAACATATACATCTTCATTTAACGGTAGTAGAGCCACGCAGCAGCTTTTGCTGTTGCACGTATGGGCCGGCTCGAGCCGGGTACCACGACCTCACAGAATACCGGCGTGAAGTGGAAGCTCTGCTTCCGCGTTTCGTCTGGTGAGTGCAGGTGACCGGAGAATCCCTCGCTGAGCTCAACACAATAACTGCTCGGGGAAAACTGAGCAACATGACCAAGGCGACCCCTGCTACGCTATCCGTGAATTTCTGCAACATCAGGGGACTTCACTCGAACCTAAACGCCGTCCACTACCATCTCGAGACGGCGAAGCCGGCCTTGCTCTTTCTGACCGAGACCCAGGTGTCCTCTCCGGCTGATACTTCGTATCTCTCCTACCCGGGGTACAAATTGGAGCACTCCTTTGTGCCTCGGGCTGGAGTTAGCGTATACGTCAGAGAGGACATCTGTTCTCGACGCCTCGGCAGTCTTGAAGGTTCGGACCTGTCCATCCTTTGGCTACGCGTAGACAGCGACGACCATCCGCGTGTCTACGGGTGCCTCTATAGGTCCCATAGCGGTAATGCCGAAACAGACCGACTCATCTACCACGTCCAAATGGCTACGGATTCCTTGCTACAACAGGTCCCATCCGCAGAGATCGTGATCCTTGGCGATTTTAACGCCCACCACGCCGAATGCCTCGGTTCACGTTTAACCGATCATGCGGGGAGATCCGTTTATGACTTTGCCTTGGCATATGGTGTGACACAACTGGTTGCATCGCCTACGCGGATTCCAGATGTTGAGGATCATACACCTTCCCTGTTAGACCTTCTGCTGACCTCTCATCCGAACGGATATCAGGTTTCCGTCGATGCTCCTCTTGGCTCTTCGGACCATTGTCTGATCCGGAGTGTGGTGCCATTCACGCTCCCCTCGCGGTTGCGTTCTGCAATTTGCCGCCGTGTTTGTCATTACACGTCGGCGGATTGGGACGGAATGCGGTCTTTTTTTGCTTCCTACCCATGGGGGAGGGTTTGCTTCTCGCCGGATGATCCCAGCGCTGTTGCTGACTCCGTCACTGATGTGGTGCTACAGGGTAATGGAACTATTTATTCCATCATCTGTGGTACCCATCGGAGGCAGATCTCAGCCTTGGTTTGGTCGCTCCTGTAAGACTGCATTATGCAGTAAGCAGGAGTGTTATCACGCCTGGGCTGCGCCTTCGGCGACTCGGGATGTAAACACCAGCATACTTTAAAAGAAGTATAACTTCGCCTCCAGGTCCTTCAAAAGAGTTATTGCCAAGGCAAAGTCAGAGCACATAGGCAGGATTGGCGAGAAACTAGTTCGCGTTCCTTCGGGAAACCGTGCATTCTGGTCTCTCGCCAAGGCTGACCAAGGGAATTTCTGTAAGCCATCACTACCATCTCTGCAAAGGGAGGACGACTCACTGGCCCACGACGCAAAAGAGAAAGTCGACCTTTTAGGCTCCCTTTTTGCGTCCAACTCGACTCGGTGACGGGGGGAACACACTAACCATCCCGCGGTGTGAGTGCTCCATGCTGGATGTGCGGTTCTCACAGCGCTCGGTTCACAGAGCACTCCTCTCCCTGGACATCCACAAGTCGAGTGGGCCTGACGGAATCCCCCCAATTGTGCTGAGGACGTGTGCTCCGGAGTTGGCACCGGTTCTAACGCGTCTTTTCCGGTACTCCTATTCCCTAGGCGTAGTCCCGAAATCATGGAAGACAGCTTTTGTCCACCCGATCCCTAAAAAAGGCGACCCCTCAGACCCGTCCAACTACAGGCCTATCGCCATTACCCCCTTGTTCTCCAAAATAATGGAATCCGTTATAAACTGCCACCTCATGCGGTACCTTGAGGATCACCAGCTGATTAGTGACCGCCAATACGGTTTTCGTCGGGTTCGATTAGCTGGTGATTTTCTGGTCTACTTAACTCATAGATAGGCGGAGGCAGTAGAGTCCAAGGGGGAGGCATTGGCCGTTAGTTTGTATATTGCGAAGGCCTTCGATCGGGTTTGGCACAAAGCGCTTCTTTCGAAGCTCCCTTCCTATGGGCTTCCCGAGAAATTATGCAATTGAATCACCAGCTTTCTTGCACATCGGAGCATCAAGGTCGTTGTAGACGGTGCATGCTTCGACTACAAGCCTATTAACGCTGGTGTTCTACAAGGCTGTGTGCTATCACCAACGCTGTTTCTTCTGCATATTAATGATATGTTGCTAACTGGTAACATTCATTGCTATGCGGATGACAGCACTGGTGATGCTCTATACACCGGCCGTGCCAATATTTCTCGGGAAAAAATCGCCGAGTACCGGAACAAACTTGTGTCTGAAGTCGAGTCTTTGCTGAACAAAGTCTCGGATTGGGGGCGACTAAATCTAGTCCAGTTTAATCCCCAGAAGACACAAGTTTGCGTGTTTACCGCTAAAAAGAACCCCTTTGTCGTATCTCCTCAGTTTCAAGGCACTCCCCATCTTGCCTCAGCCAGTATCGGAATCCTCGAAGTCGACATATCGAGTGACGTGCCGTGCAGTTTCGTAGTCACTTGGAAGAGAAGGCCAAATTGGCCTCTAACAAGCTTGGCGTGCTCAGCAGAGCGGGACAGTATTTCATGCCGGCACAACGCCTGCAACTTTACAAGGCGCAGGTTCGGCCTCACATGGAATACTGTTCCCATTTCTGGGCTGGGGCTCCGCAGTGCCAGCTCCTTCCACTTGACCGCATCCAGCGCAGAGCGGCTCGAATAGTCGACGACCGAGTCCTTTGCGATCGGCTCGACTCATTGCATTTTCTTTCGCATTTACCACGGGGAGTGCTCTGAGGAATTGTTCGGATTAACCCTAGCCGACAAATTTCACGAACGCACATTGCGGCAGAACTCCCGATACCATCCACATCATCTGGATGATTGGCGGTCCACCACTGTGCGATTTAGAACATGTTTTCTTCCTCGTACAACTTCCTTGTGGAATAGTTTACTACCAGCGATTTTTCCTGACCGATACGACTTAGGGACCTTCAAGAAAAGAGCCTACTCCTTTTTAAAAGGCCGGCAACGCATCTGCAATTCCCCTGGTGTTTCAGTTGTTCATGGGCGGCGGTAGTCACTTACCATCTGGTGAGCCGCATGCTCGTTTGCCCCCTCTCCTATAAAAAGAAAATCTATAGGATTTAGTATGCGAGAGAATGAGATAGAATAAAGTATTACAGTGTGTATTATACATTTATTTATATTTTAATTACTTTATTACGTGGTAGAGCCATTATGCAGCTATATTAGTAGTATAGTTATAGCACGAATGGGTTGGCTCGACCGGGAAAGGACCACGCTCTCACAGAATACCAGCGTAAAATAGCAGCTTAATGCTGCTGTGTTTCGTATGGTGAGTGTAGAGAACCGTAGACCCTTTTTACTGGAAAAAAGGCATTCCATCTTAGTCCTCACGGTTGACGACGCATCTGCATTTTGATTCGTAGTCGAAGATAGATATAGATGTCTATGTGCCACAGCAAACACTTACCATCAGTTGGACTGTGTGCTCGTTTGTCACCCTTATTCTATAAAAAAAATATGCATTACAATTGTCCTACTCCTGATTGATTCTCTTCATTCGTCCTCATTATCTTGAAGTTTAGTTTTCTAAAGGTTTCACTTGTACCGCGTGTGAACTGCACACATGTTTGTTTTTGTTGTAGCTGCTGAAGTGTTTACTAAGTGGTCTATTTACGAACTGCGCGTGGGCGCGTAGCGGCGCGGCCGGGAGCGGCGGCGGCAAGTACGTGACCGCGTCCGGCTCGGCCGCGTCCGTGCACCCGGCTAGCGTGCTGTTCTCGACGCGGCCGCCCCACCCGGCCATCTTGTACACCGAACTGTTGCACACGCGCCGCTCCTACCTGGTCACAGTGTCGGCGATACAACCGCAGTGGCTGCACCAAGTGGCGCCCGATTACGCGAGACGCTGCCGTGCCAACCGGTGACACGCTCTTCGACTCTTGAGATGTGTTCAAGTACGAGTTTGACTGACGTAGCTAGAATTTCCTTTGGGCTAAATCTTATTATATATATTTCTAATATACAAGTATTGGCTTCCGGATTAGATAAAAAAGGCCTGTGCCCAGCAGTGTGAAGTACATATATAGGCTGTAAATTTCTTTTTTTTAATTGTCGGATTTTATATGACAAAATAAATGTCGCAATGTCACCATAATAACGACATGCAGAGGAGAGTTTTCGAATCAAAATTCCTGCTAATTTACGTAACATGTTTTCGGCAAACTTCTAGCTACGTTGTTAATTTATATGTAAATAGTTTGCGATATTTTAAATACTTAAATGTCTATGTGATACGAGATCTGGGTGAAAAGTAGCAAGTCTTCAAATCTGTTAAATTCGTTTTTATATTGTAACATAGGCCCTTGAAAGGTCAATACTCTTACTCCACCCAAATTTCTTGCCTTTTTGCCATCGTGATAATCGTTTTCAATAAGTTTATATTTTTAAAATTTTTGACCTATGAAATTCTTCAGTTTGGACTGGGTACTAGCAATTTGGTGGGATAAATATGGTGAATTGGTTAGCAAAGGAAATCGAAATTCATAACTTTTTGCCTTTTTCAATCGCACTATACGTGAACTCCGGGAAAACTGTTATTATGTGATTAAACGAACTTAGCTTATGTGAAGTTCAATCAAAATTATACTCTCTCCTTGTCCGAGATATTATTACAATATCATCTACGCTTTTCGTCGTTGTAGCCAGCACAAGTTTCCAAGCTCCAACCACAAAAAAATGTGTTGTTTATGTCAGCATACAAAACTACTAGTCTCCGTCAACATACAAGTCAATTTCATTAAGTTTAAAGCCCTTTCATGAACAACCCCTGCTTAACATGGATCTTAAGTGACGGGGAGTCTAGTCTCGGACAAGGAAATTAAATTTCTTCGTATAAATGTGATTGAACTTCACTTAAGGTAATTTCGTTTAATCACATAATAGGCTACTTGACTAATTTTGAAAAACCATTCTAAATGATTTTTTATTACATAATAAGCACATTATATTGATATTTCTGGGTAATCTACTGTATTAACAATAAAATTCAAAGTTAAAGTTTAAATTTCCAAAACCGCACCAAAAACGCTGATTCTGTAATAGCGCTGGTCATGTGACATGTGTGACGTCACACACGTAAACAAGTCAATAACCGTAATAAAATAGTGGAGCTGAAGTGAATTTTATAATTTTTTTTTAAATTTTTCGATTAATTTAAAGAAAGAAAGGATTCTTTTCAACCAAACCCTACAGGGTTTCAAATATTTTCTGTTATGTTGTTTAGTTATTTTTATAGCTTTATTTAATTTTTTAACTTACAAGAAATTTCTAAGTATATCAACATAATCTAAAATGAGATTCTACAAAACTTTTGAATGATAATCATACATAAAGGTTTGTAAAAAAATACCTACGTGGTACGTACACTACTGTTTTCATATTCTCATGTTTCGCTACATAGTAGCGTTATTCTTAAAGAAATCTATGCCATAAATCCATCTATCTTAGGTAGGTTGCTGTTATTGGCTCACACAAAATTTCACTCCATTTTGATATTCAAACCGAATATTTATGCCGCCTATTATAAGATATATCAAAAAACCGTTTCAGAAATATAGCACCCGAAAACATAGAATGCGAACTACAGTCAGTCAAGGCAGTGACGTCACCAAAGTTGCAACCATTAATAGGGCGTTCCCTCCGCAGATAAAATTTCAAAAATTATTATGTTTTATTTTCGTTTATTTTGTATAATATATACATAACTCGTGTTTTAGTTTAAAATAAAGTGAAATATATTTCTTTATGCTATTATCTGGGAGAGTCTCTCCTTGTCCGAGATATTATTACAATGTAGGTGTTTAAAGACTGGGTTGTAAATGAAAGAACTATTATGCGATTTTAAAATCATGTGTATCTAAAACAACTAAAGTAATTTACCTTACAATTTTTAATCACTAATTTGTTCTATTCTTAATTAAATTAATCAATTAGCACTGTATGTGTTACAAACTGGACTACTTAACAAAAATAGATCTTCCAACAGAGGTCTATTGTAAAACCTGGTATAAGAGGTCATTTCAGAATTTGTTGACCAACTCACAGTCTTCTTTATGAGATCCATATTTAAACCTGCCCTGTTTACGGCGGAGGTCGCAGCATGTCTAGTGCTGTCTGCTGTAAAAATAGGCACGTCTATTCCTGCCTTACTCAGTGCCGATTCAACCCATCGGCTTAAAGTCTGTGATGAGCCTGCTCGATGTTGTTTTTTGAGTGTTAAGAATAATTCTTCAGTATTTTGTCTGAAATTTTCTATTCGTATAATATACGATTTTAATGTATTTACTGGGCATTTTTGTAATTTACATGTATAACTTTTAAGATGTAGAATCGGTTGAAGTATATTTTTATTAAATCAGGTTTTTTAATCTGTACTCATATACATCACATCACATCTCATAGGGTACAACCTTATGGTTTGTTGTAAGTGCTATAGATACTGCCATCCAAGAAGACACGCCCCACTATTTTTCCTAATCGTTTACAGTATAAGTGTGGAAGCTTCCGCTAATGTTTGAGTATTATCAGTACACACTGATTACCTATGAGTGCACGCGTACACTACAATGAATGAATGATAAAAAATAAAATGAATAGATAAATTAGGAGAGCATTACGGTCGAAGGGAAAGATGCTCTACTTGGATTTTATATTTTTTGATGATTTTAGGTGTGGGTATTTTATGTGATTATTAGTTAGTTAATATTCGATAATATTACCATTTTTAAAATAGGGGGCAATTATAAACATGAATAAAAAATGTGAAAAAGTTTTATTGCATTCTATCGAGAAATCATAATATTTCAAAGTTCCATTCACTCGTTTCAGAAATGTCTGATTCGGAGTCCGACGTATCAGCGACATTTATAATAAAACTGAAATCAAGTTCATAGTGTCTCATGTACTCTCTTCTATTTTTTACACGTGCTGACAAGTATTGAACCAGACATCTTTATTTACTCAAGCAAAGGCTTCATTTAAAATGGGCATAATTGTACTATAATTTTGATTGCTATATTGCGGCTAGCAACGTCGTTTTTTACAATGCCTCAAATGTTTTCTATAGGGTTTAAATTTGGATGGCAAGGAGGCAGCCGAAGCACGGTGAAACCATGATCTTTCAATAAATCGTCAATTTTGTACTTGCGGAAGTTTTCTTTATTGTTTAGTATTAGTTCATAAAGTTTAGGTTTTTTGAAGCTTGGTTCGAAATGGATATTTTTTTGCATTTAGCCAAGTCTGCATGTCTAATTTATTGGAGTTAGATGTTGGTATTTTTTTTGAAGTAGAATAATGATAGGCTGCTTTATCCAAGACTACGACGGCATCATTTGGGAGATTTGGTATTAGTTTCTCCTTTAGCCACGTTAGGTAATTTTTTATGTTCATGTTGTCATGATAGTCTCCGGATTTGATCTTTGTTAAATTTTGTTGTAGTCGGCTCTGTTGTACGCTCCGTACTCTGGACTATAGCAACTATCGCATCCGTCTCTTTACTTGTATTCGATTCCATAGCAGATACTGTAGTTAGCTTAGTTGTGTTTGTATATGCCTTTCTTTTGGGTAGAATTCTAGTCACTGTGCTCAGTGTGTCAGATACACCAACAACCTGTGCGGTTCCCCAATAGTGTATCGGTGAGTTTTTCTGCGTTATTATTACTTGCTTCTTTTTTCATGAAATCATACACTTTAGAAATAATTTCTCTTACCTAAAATAGAAAAAAAAAAACACATTAAATTTAACAAGTACATTTTTAGAACTTTTCAATGTTTGTAAACAAACTATTTATTTATAATCTAAATAATTTAATCACAACTATATGGTAATTTTCAAAATTTATTTCATATGTTTTCGTAACTACTAATTTCTAAACAATGTAAATAACATTTAGATACGTGGCTTTTAAGTACAACAGACTAAGATTTTCTCGACATTTAAAAAAAATAAGTAGAGCAACTTTCGTGACGAGTCTGGATATGTGCAATATGTCCTGTACTACTCGTGTGCAACCGCTAGCTGACGGCTCGCGACTTACGCTCGGGTCAAAGTCCCGGCACCTCGCGACCCCCTCGACCAAAAATAGGTGGGGCGCTTCTTCACTATCTATAATATGGTGATAATTTTTTTGGTAATTCAATCTCAATCGACTCATTTGAATACTGTAATGCTAAATAATCTAATACTAAGCCTGGGTCCCATATAACATGGTTTTGGGGGATTCAACTTTTATTGGACGCGAGCAACACAGGGATGTTCTATAATAAATACAGTTATTTAGGTAATGTAGATAGGAAAATAAAGAATAATTTTTTTGAGATTTTTATTTCTAAATAATAACAAAATTGTGTGGGAAGTATGTTCCTTCAGCCTTCATAGGACCCGTGTGCTGGAGAATTTTCAGTATTAGAATGAAACCTTTCAAAGCACGGAACTGCACTTACTTCTACATACTTCTTTAGCACGAGTGCTGCAAAAACGGCATAGCCTAAATTTATTCAGTCTTGGCATATGAATCCTTACATTTGAAAACCGAAGCTCATCAGGCACACGAAGTGCACTACCTTTTTTGCATTTGAAAATTGGTTGCCTTCTTGTCCTGCTAGAAAAAATGTCGATCATTGTTTGACCTAATCGCAGTCTGAAAGTTCTATGCATGTTCTTTCTGCTGGAGTGACCTTCCATGTACAAAATATAAGCATTGATTATTGCAGATTCGAATAAAAACCAAAAGAGTCTATGCCAATTTTTTTTTGATTTCCTCCCTAGAGGATATGATGACCTATAATGATCGAATAGATCCACACCCCTCATATTTTCTGTATACTTTTTTATTGCCAGCGGACAGAACATTTCTTTTTTCGAACCATCTTTCTGTTTTCTTTTTATTACTGTAACTTCTCTAGGGCAGTAAGCTGTGGTAGCTACAAAGACATCTTTGGTATTTTTCCACTTTATTAATGATATAGGCCTGCTATAAAAAAATAAAAACTCGCCTGTATTGAGAGGTGTTTCTTTCAAATGTTTGCTATAAACTTCTAGTAGACCTTTTCGGTTACTTCGAATTGTTTCCACAGCATAAATTTGTCTTTGTAGCAGTGCTGCAAGTACTCCTAAACTCGTAAAATAATTGTCAAATGCCAGTACGGTGTTTGTAGGTACATTTTCAGACAAGTCTAGAACAACTCTAAATCCAAGATTTTCTTCACTGGCTGTACCTATTTTTGCAATATATATTTCAAACTGGTATAGAAATCCTGTTTTAGCACCACATCTGGCCCAAGACTTGTATCCCCTCTTTATTGGTTTCTTGGGCATATACTGCTTCATTGAGCTTCTTCCCTTGGACCGAATCATAGACTCATTAATTGATTGGTTTTATGATTGGTCACATGCCTCCCCAAATGTTACACTCAAAATATCAATGAATGGTTGGATTTTACCCAGTTTATTGTAATGTTGTGAATTCCTTGGTAGTTCTTCTCTTATATTAGAAATATGTAGGTTTTCTGTGACTTTTTTGAAACGTTTTAGAGTCATTATAGAAGGAATATCCACAGCGACCTTAGATTGGGAAATAAATAGTAGGTTCATACCTGATAATATTTCATACAAATTTTGGTCCGTAATTATATCTTGAATAAAGTCTAGTCTATCATTCAACACTTCTCCTAAATTTTCTTCATCAATACAGTGCCGTCGTCTTCTTCAGAAGACATCATATCTTGTAATGTTTGATAGGACTCATCACAGTCTTTCTGTCTTAGCGCAGAAAAGATCTTCCGTTTCTTAGGAGGCTGCAATCAAAGAAATAAATGTATAAATGACAATTGAAACATTTTAGGGTGGTTAAAACATTCAAGCAACGCACTAAAATAGTCTAAAATAAAATAAATTTTTAACATATGAAAATAAGTAGGTCGAATCGGGCTGTAGGCATATATTTTCCACGTATTTGTAAAATAATTTTAGTACATGTAAAACTCATTATGTACGTCAAAAATTAGTACATCGGGCAAAGAAACAACAAATCTACAAAATCAAAACTTTTCTGTCTACTTACCGGATTTTTTTGGGCATCGTAATTATTTTTCTGAGAAACTCACCAAATCACGAACATTCCCTGAGTAACCTCAAAGTAATAAAATGAATTTGACATTGACAGTAAAATGGTACGTTCAGATTGACGCACATACATTCCCCGACATAGACAATATTACTGTCAGTGTGGGTTTGACATATTGTGAGAATAGGTTGCACTCAGCTCAAATAAAACTTAAAAAATAATGTGGGAAACATTTTCCTTCAGTCCAATCAAGGATTAAAGAACCGCTTTAACCTATCGTTACATCCCACTTTTGGTCCTATTAAAAGAGATAAGGCAGATTTTGCTGTATTTAATGTACCATATGATGCTACAGCATCAAAACGTTCACTGAAAAATTTAAGGTTAAAAGGGATAAAGCCGGATATGATATGGATCTATATCAAAGGTCCTCTAATATTTCCACCTTAATTTTAGGGTTTAGTCATATTGTTTCATGGTATTTTCTGAGAGTGAATTAAATATGACTTGAAGGGCTAAAGTTGGGGTATCACGTCTTAATATGTATGCTTCGCTGACAGCAGCCCTGCTGCCAGGGTAAACGCTGATGGAATGGATGAGATTTCTTGTAAGAATATGACAATAACAATCTATTGTGATTAAATAATAACAATTCGTTCACTAAAAAGCCTTTTAACAATGGGACCCCAGGTTGTAAATAAGGGAATACTACAATTCTTGTTGCTTTATCTTTTTTGAGTTTATGGAAAATGGTGGAAAAATATAAAAAAAAAATATCTTTCCTATTTTAAAGTAAATGCATCTACTGCTATGGCTTTCTGGACCTCTCTTCTACGACTGATTTTCTTGCATTTATTAACTAGCTTTTGCCCGCGACTAAATCTGCGTAGATATTATACTTTACGCCATAGGTGATCCATTAGTAATCGTACTTTCATAGTAAATTCTATCACTCTCTTTAGGGATTTTTTTTCCGTGATCAAAGCATTTTTTTTTTAAATCTTGTTATGGATTTTTCTTTCAATAACTCTTAGAGAACAATATCATAAAAGCATATTTTTCTGTTTCAATATTAGAATGGATTTGTGAAGATCTTTGGATGTTTACTATATTACGCTGAGGTGTTTTGCTTGATGATGGCGCGGAAGCAGACCAAACATGTCTATTATTACCTCTCAAAATACTCTCTCGAAGCTGTGACAAAGGCGCAACATTTTCATCTGAGCCGGAAATAATGTCGTCTAGTTCGGAATCCTCTAATGGCTCTGTTTCACTCTCATTATCCTCAGCCATATTATTTAAGTACCGCTCAAGCTGTTCATCATTACGAAACGCCATAATGAACTGAAAATAACATATAAAAAATACAGTAACAAAAGAAAATACCTACGTAAATAGTAACAGGGGTGACCCAAACTCCCCACAGATACCTGCAGAACGAAATTGACATTTTGCTGCTTCCACCACGCAACGGTTAGAGTGTTAGAATGCGACAGTAAATTTTTAACATTTCGGTTCGTGATTGCATGCGTGGGGTGTGGGGGCAACCCTGTTACCATCCTAGGGTTAAGGCGCGGTGAATAGACGACGACTTTTATGTATTTGAGGGGGTGAAGCAGATGAAGTATGGGACGAGTAGTACCGCCCACTGCGGGGTGCACCGCGTGAATTTCGCTGACGCTCGACGTAAAATCTACAATTGGTCCAGCGCGCCGCGTTTCCGCGATGGCTGGTGGTTCGAATCCCATTAGACGTATATTTTGTATTCGTATTTTTAAAATCTTTCTACATTTATTTTCTTATTTAGAATATGTACGTATTTTTGTTTTCTGCCGACTTCTAAAAAGGGGCGGTACTCAATTCGACAGTATGTTTTTTTTAATGTGTGTTACCTCATAACTTTTTACTGGGTGAACCGATTTCGATGATTCTTTTTTTATTTGAAAGTGGTACTTCACATGTGGTCTCATATTTGAGAATTTGATCAATATCAGACTAATAGTTTTTGAGTTATTCTTAATAATTTATATTGAAGTCGACTGTACAAAATTTTAAATTTTAAATTATGTTATATTAAAAATATTGTGTACCTACATATTTTTGTGTTGTTATTTTTAATTAATAATTGTTATAATCAATAATAGTTATTTTCTAGAAAAGGTTATCGAGAAATTTTGTAACAGATTCATTAAATGAATAATAAATTAATTCTTAAATAAAATGACTGAACCAGAATTGTTAATCATAGAAATGGCCTATTCTCGAAACGACAAATTGTAAAAATTGTGAATTTATAAAAACAATTATTTTTTATCCCTATAGACACAGTTTTCTTCATAATCAAGAGTAAAATTTGATTATGAACAAATTTTACTATAGCGCTAGCCCTAAAATCGAAAAAAAAAAGCTGTTTCGTAATTTGTTTCCGTAGTGAATAACCTTTTTGCACAAAACGGCAGTCATCGCTATCTCTCTCTGATTTTTAGTAGATACTTGTATTTTTTTGTCCGAAGATAGTTGCTTTAGATTTTGAAGGAACGATTCTTTAGCGGCATTAAATTCATACAGTGTCAAATCTGGATTAGTACTCTGAGCCCCATAATCATGTTGAATAGCATTGTCCGTTTTAGCATCCGATTTTTTTATGAGGTTTAGCTTTGTTTAATTTCCCTTTCATCACGCCATCTCTTTGGAAGTCGACCACGGAGTCATCGTCTGTCTGTCGGCTGCCATTGTGTGACACACTTGCCCATCTGTTGATACTTACTCATCATAATTTGATTTTGAATTGGCTCCTGGAGGTACAACTGATACAATTGAAAGTGACGTCCCAGGGTTTTCGTGCTCAGAATCTTTTTCTAATCTAAAATTTAAACAAATAAGTTTTTAAATTGAAATACATGGTTATTCTTATATAATGTTTTTTTTTTTTAGAAAATGAGGAATTACACCAATGTTCATTTTGAGTAATTTGTATAAAGATCATGTATGTATAAACTTACTCATGAAAAGTTTTCTCCAGTGGTTCATCTACTGTCGGATTGCTCGCCAACCGTTTCTTTTTACTATAAAGAAAAAACAATAAAATTGCAAAAAAAAAATATAATTACTGAAAATTTATTTCAAACAAGAAAAATAATTAAAAAAAACAATTACTGCAAATAAGAAAATCAGCATAAAGTATACCCATGTTATGTGGGATTAGAACCCGGGGATAGACACTGATGCACGAGGTAGCTACAACAAACGAGCTACGGATATGTATGTCGAAATTACGCATGTATAAATAATTATCTATACATATATGTGTGTACACATATATGTATATTTAATAACCAATATGTGTACACACATATATGTATAGGTATAAAATTAAAATAACATTTATCAATTAATTTTCGTCTTCATACCACCTCTTACTAGCTATTTTGTAAACATTTTCTCATCTATATTAAAATTGTAGCAACTTTGATTATTTTCACCTATACATCTTTTTGTGTGTAAAAGACCTATTATTGAATCAGTGGAAAATTTATTTCACTGTTTAGTTTTCATCAAATTGATGGATGAAAATATTCTTTCCACATTTGCAGATGAGTGTGGTAAACTCAAAACTTTGAATTCAAAAGAACAAACATTTTCAAATATGCGTGAGCCATCTCCACATTTTTTGTGCTACTTAGGCTTGCCCAAAATTCTTCTGTTTTTTCACTGAGCGATTCAATTTCTTTCGTATATCGAAGCAAACGCCATTCTGTTTCAATTTTTTGATAACTATTGCTCTCTAACAAATTGGGGAATTGTCTACAAATTGATACTTTTGACATTCTCCGTAGAAAATGCCCCTAAATCTTTTAATGGATTATTTTTTAGCACAATTCTTTGTGTGACTTGATCACATGTTTCAATTAAAAAAATGAATACATCTTGTTTGGAACAAGTGGATTTGTTCAGAAGTTAATGTTTAATCTGTAAGTAAAGTGTTAATGGCATTAGCTCCGTAATAGACATCTTTAACATTTACAAAGCTATGTGTTATGTTTTTATAGTGGACATTTTCAAGCTATGTGTTATGTTTTTATAGTGGACATTTTCAAGATTGTTTTTTTCTAAATAATCTTTTTTCAAAAAACAATCAAATAGAATTTTTAAGCTATTACAAACATGCGAATACAAAACATGTATTCTTGCAGATTCAGACTGAATTTATTGAAAACTGGCAAAACAAAATCTTAAAACTGTAGAAAGAGTATTGTTATTGAGTCGTTTAATTTGTTCAATACATTCGTGTAGTGACATCTTCAATTAGGGAAGCATCAATAAAAAATAATTTTAAAGCCTGATATTGCTCCAAAACTCTTGATATCGCCGCATGTACCGATAGCCACCTCGTCTGATAAGGATGTAGCAATTTATGTACCTTTAAATTGCAAAATGATTGAAATTCTTTAAACCTAGCCGATCGTTTGGGACTAGAAGTGAAATAATTGTATATTTCTCTTATTACCTCCTCAACAAAACAAGTTATTTTTCCGCAAGCATATGACGCAAATAAATGAAAGGAGTGACATATACAATTCGTTATAAATAAATTTTCTACGTGAACCTTTAATAAAGTCATCACTGAATAATTACGTCCCATCATAACACTTGCACTATCAGATGCAAAACCTATGAGATTTTGTCGATATGGAATACTATATTGTTCAAAGTAGTCCACAATGCTTTTATGTAAGGTAGTAGGATCTGCACTAATAACAGGGATAAGTCCGAAAAAAGAATCTCTTACATGATTATTTTTGACATACCTGACGACTAAACAAAGATGTTTGGCGGACTCGTCAATTATTAATGAAAAAGTCTGTTGCAGGTCTTCACAAAGAGTATTAAAACTTTCTTGTCCGATTATATTATTTACGATTGCCTCAATCCTGGGACGGGAACACTTCACACATTCACCTATTTTTGAATCCGGACAAACTTTTTCTATTAACGTTCTTAGATGGTCAGTTATCGCATATGATAAGTTGTGATCAGCAACAAAATCAGCAATCCGAATTTCAGCTGAAAAAAGTAATACAATACAATAACTTTAAAAAATTACTTCTTATTAAGTAGTTATTTAGGCAAATAAATCATATGAAAAAAAAAAATACTTTCTCTCACTTGATGTTTGAATTGGACCACTTTTCGATTCACAAAACCAGTCATCTTAGGTTGAACCGCTAAAGTTTTGGCGCTTTTGATGTGAAGTTGAGGAGCAGCATGCCTTTTAACTGCATCGAAACCAGAAGATATATTAATATCTTTATTGCAACTTTGGCAACATGCGTAGTTTTTTCCTTTTCGGCTTTCTTTTTCCCTCGTAAATTCACGAGACAATAATTAACTCTATTGTAAGATTTAAGATGTTTTATTTTCAAATTTATGATAATGAATTTTGGGAAGTCCCTGTACATAGATTTTGTGTTAAAGGTTCATTTTAGTGTTACCATATTTAGAATGTTGTATTCCAGTTTTATTTATGAATATTTTACATTCGTTAAATGTGCAAAAAAAAAATTAAATCGGGAGACAATAACCAAAATCAGTAGATCTCCTGATAAATCGGGAACTTTTGCAACACTGCTGTCGCTCCGCGTAGAAATCAAAAAGAAGCGAAAAGACGCCACGATGGCGCGACGTGAAACATTGATTCGTTCGAGTTATTTATCATTAAATGTATTAATACTTACAAATATTTTATTTCAATCGATTAATAAAAACAACAGTTCCCCTTATTATTATATATTACATCACTGTTATTCATTTTAATAAGACTTGCCTATAAATAATCCAATTACAATTGCTAGAAATTCAATTTCAATAGCGATTTTATAATTTTTTCTTTTGAGAAAATTTACCGAAAACGTGTTTTGAAAACAATGGTCCACCCATAAATGTGATCAAGATTAACATATTTTTTTTTGAGCTCTAAAATGTATATATTTAAAAAAAAACTGTTTTGTAAAGCCTAGTTTGACTATGTACAGAGCCTCAACATAAAATAATATTAAAATAAATATAAAGGGACCGACACTTTTCATCCCGCTCTCGTATAATATTTCGACGTTTAACCTAAGCTATTTTCTGAGCCATTGACCTAATTAATTATTAGGTTATGTTAAAAACTACTCTGATTTTAATGTATAATAACACATAATAAATTTACATTCATACATTATTACATTATTAAAAGTACATTGAACGCCTACAATAGTATAAAATTATAAGATCAATGTTAACCTTCGTCTGGTGACGTGCATATCAGTCACAGTATTGGAGAGGTGACGTCAATATGACGTATCAATATAAAGCCATAAATAATGTATATTATGGATAGTGGTAATATAATAGGTCATGTTTTATAAAATAAAGTTTGTTTGATTTTAAAATAAAACAGCTTTTTGACAAATAAAATGGAAAATTAATCATACACATTAACTTATAATGAAATTTTGGTCTGTGTTTTGGTAGGCATGAGAACAATCGTCATAAAAATAAAAAAAAAACTCAAAAGAAAATCCTAATAATTTAAAATTAAAAATTTTGTACAGCCGACTTCAATATAAGTTATTTAAGAATAACTTAAAAACTATTGGTCTGACCTTGATCAAATTCATATGGGACCACACGAGAAGTACCAGCTTTCAAATAAAAAAAGAATCATTGAAATCGGTTCACCCAGAAAAAAGTTCTGAGGTAACACACATAAAAAAAAAAAAACGAAAAAAAAAAACATACAGTCGAATTGAGTACCGGCTCCTTTTTGGAAGTCGGCAGAAAATTAAAATTATTCTCTAATTAAGAGTTAGGTAATTATTAAAAAAAAATATATATTTTAGTGTATTGGTTCCATACAAAAATTTAAATTATGCGTGATACAAATTTTCTCAAGACAATTTAGTCATGCTGGTTTTCTGCAAGATTTGCTTGATAGAAGCGCAGATGTCTCGAGAAATTTTTTGATTATTACACCGGAGCAACATGTAGGTCTTGCAAATTTGGTCGGCTACTGTACTCAAAAACGTGTATCTGACAACATTTTTAGCATTTTGAGGGTATTGGCACTTGTACAGTACGTATGAATTTACTACACAAATATCGATCAACCGGTGTGGCCATCGCTTCGTTCCTCGAATACAAGAATAGTTACAGCACATTTTGTCCAGTTCTTCAACACCAGTTTTTGTGTTATTATAAAACAATATTATTTCTGGTTTTTCACCTTTTTGATCGTTACACTCGTCATGGTGCATGGACGATACAAGAACAACTGCTCTGTTACGTTTGGGTACATAAGAAACCATAGTTATTTCCTTTGTATAACCATAAAGAGTTTGACCGACTGGTCTCGTTCGTTTAAGGTTGGGTTCGGGGGGAATTTCTCTTTTATTCTTGTTCATAGTACCCACATAAGTAAGACCCTTTTTCTTCAAGAGCTTCATTGCTTCGATTGATGTAAACCAATTGTCTCCGGTTACATTTCGGTTGGATTTTTGTATAGGTTTCGTCAGCCGTAAAATGCTCTGTGTAGTTTTCGAGTACTCCTTTTCTTCATGCGTCAACCCCTGTCCATCCGTATATTTTCTACAGTATATATAAGCACTGTAGAGGTAATTGGTCAAAGCGTCAGTCATGCACATGAGCGTCACACCATATTTGCCCGGTTTTTTCGGCATATACATGAGGAATTTGCAACGACAACGGCATCTGACAAGCATTTCGTCAATACATATGTAAGAACCAGGAGTATAGTATTTTCGGCAGTTCTAGATGAAAATACCATACAACTCGAATATATCTGTTGCCGGATTATTTTTCTTTTTTTCTTCTCTGGTATTGTGATCATCGAAACGTAATGCTGCTAGTAACAGAAGAAAACGTTTTTGCGAAAATATACATCGAAATATTTCCCTTCCTTTTCCATCTGTGGCAAACGAAGACGCAGTATCTTCTTTATTGCTTTTGAAAATAGCAGTCAAAAGCAGGCATCCTATGAGTGCTCGTAATTCAATGACATCGATGTCTTTCAACTCGGACCGATCTTCCTTTTTGTATATCTTGCCTTATATCTTGTAATTTTCTATTAGTTCTAGTATGTTCTAGTGGAGGATCTTTATACCACTTGCTATGTTGATAAAAGGCGCATCGTCGGAGTCGCTATCAATCTTTGGATCTCGTTCTTCACCCTCAGACTCGGCACTCTCACTTGAAGTGTCATGATCGGGTTCTAAGGCATGATTTTGATTCAACTCGCGATTCTCTTGGTCACTGATATCACTGTCAGTTTGTTGCAAAACTTCAGTAACTCGCCGCGAATAATCGTTATCATTTGGATTCATTTTGAATGAAATTGTACGACTGAGGCTCACAACTAAAACATAACACTTAAGGTTGCGCGTAACGTCAGAATGACGTCGAATAGCCTCTATAACTTAAACTGTGTGTGTGCGACGTCCGTTCCGTGTATCGGTCGACGAGAAACTGCACACGAGGCAGCTACTAGGGGGCGCGCTCGTGAGAGGCACGCTATTTCTAAGAAATACAATGATTTTTGCGTTGCGATGTCAAATTGACGGTACTTCAGCAGTTGAAGGTTTAACAAACTTTGATTTTATAATTTTTTTTCACCTTATCACACATTTTTTCTTAGCTCGTTATCGGTTGGTAGTTGGAAAGTTAACAGCTTACCAGCATGAATAGGTGACCTTTTTACATTTTATTATTATTTTAACTATATGTATAAGTTAAATTTTAACGGTATTAAGAAGATATTATGTGGACACTATATTGTAATGGTTGTACATATATTATTATATAATATATATAAATCTAATTTTACTACTTCGTGTCTATACAAAAAATATTACATGCTGTATAATACTACTAAGACACAAATGTCTTATTTCGTTATTAAACTAGCGAGACTTAGAATAGCGCAAATATTTGAATCATTTAATGCAATGCAATGAAAGAAAGTTACTTACTATAAGAAGTAACAATAAATTCTGTTAGGAATGTTACTAATATTATATTTGAAACAGGTAGGTGATCTTAAGCTACTTGTTCTTGTGATTAACATGGTTTTTATATTTTACGTTATAATATGTTTTACTTTTTAAACTGTTTATAAATACGTACAAATATTAGGGTAAGAAATTGTGAATTGAATAAATATTATACTGATTACTTTTTGTTTATATTTCATTCCCTAAAAAACGACCACAAAACAGGTTCGATAGAATCGAGACATGAGAAGAAAGCGCATAGTAGATAAGTAAAGTAACTGTAAAATGAACTCTTACTTTATGCTTAAATACATTTATTTATAAGTTAATATTTATAAGACAAGTTGCACGCGCTGACGCTCGATACGAAGTGAAGTGACATCTAGCGATGGGCGTTGAAGGGACAAACTAGTTAATTCGACCGTCAACGTACTGTGAACGAGTAGACGGTTTACGATCAATCATTGGACTAGTCCAATCCGTAGACGGCTAAATTAAAACTCGTTTCGACTAGCAATGCGACGACCGATGCGAGAACGTGATCGGATAATATTAGTTCATAATTCGTTGAAATGACATAATTGCGCAAACAAATTAGAACTCTAAATGTAGGTTGCGTAAGAGTATAAATAGCAGTTTGTTATTGTGTTAGCTGAAGAAAAGGATGCCGTCATGGTACCATCGCGTCTGCAAAAGAAAAGGGCGACTTAATACATCATACCGTTACACTAGTCTACGTACTACGTATGTCGACTATGTCGAGCCATAGATGACGTCGCTGAGTTTAAATGTCTGCAAAAGCAAGTTGACGCGTAAACTAGTTGACAAATTTAACTAGTTGGTCGACAAGTTGATTAACGAAAATGGATGGTCTAGTTTCGTTAACGATATATACGTCGACGACCCATCGCTAGTGATAGTGACATCACGTCTCGCCGCGACCATGAGGCGCCGGCGCGCTCAATATTACTCGGGTGTTTTCCGGCAGCGACTCGTAACACTGCAAAGTGAATACCATAAGGACAAAGATAATTCACGAAGGGACATTAGATAACGTTCAGAATATTTTGCTACAGCTGAAATGACTGATGTACATCGATTACCAACAGTTTATGACGGATTAACTTTCTAACAGATCAAATCAAATTTTGCGTACCCACCACTTCTTTATTACTATCAGCAGAATCTGTTTCATAACTGACAGAACTTTTGTATGGCCGCAATGAGTCAACTACGAAACTCTTATGCGAATCTTGTAACGATCACTAACATCCTCATAGTTACAGCCTATCAAAGGCCACCACCGAACCCAGGCCTTCTCCACAGACCGCCTCATAGAGGGGATATTGACCATAGTTGCCTTGTATTAATTTTGCAGCTAAGAATCTTAGAAAGAGAGGTCTCTGCTAACTCTGATTGAGTAATTTACGAAGAAAACTAAGTACGTAAGATGAGCAGCAAACAATGGAGCATCGAGGATTTCTGTAGGTAGAGATTGCAGCCGCCAAAACTTAGTAACTAGAAAACTGTGACTGACAGTTTTATCTCTATCCGCATGGGCGATATATCCGTCTGTTTGTCTTATATAAGTTATAATACAGTCACTGAACCAGGTAAAATGAGCGAAACAGCACAGACAGTAGCACTTCAGGAGCAGTCAGAATTGTGTTGTATTTTATTAATTACTTTATAAATAAGGCCACAGCTCACACACGCCCTATCGTCGACAACAAGTCTCCTTTTACCAACGAGCACATAATAAATAAGCATATGAGATTGCAGTTTAATTGAGACGCTCTCGCACCGTTAATTCTACGGCGAGTATTACAGTGTCAGTATGAAGGAATAATATGTAATAGCCAAGCTAATAAATATAAACTTACACAGAAATCATGTCGTTTATAAAAGTAAGGTAATAATGCACTCGAGCATACACTCAAAAGGCAGAAACAGATGTGGAACAGCCAAACAGGTGCAGGACAGACCTGTACAGAACAGACCTGAACAGAACAGACCTCCACAGAACAGACCTAGACAGAACAGACCTCCACAGAACAGACCTGCACAAAACAGACTAGGAAAGTACAAACATACACAGAACAGACCTGCACAGAATAGACCTGCACAGAACAGACCTGAACAGAACAGACCTCCACAGAACAGACCTGAACAGAACAGACCTCCACAGAACAGACCTGAACAGAACAGACCTCCACAGAACAGACCTGAACAGAACAGACCTGAACAGAACAGACCTCCACAGAACAGACCTGAACAGAACAGACCTCTACAGAACAGACCTAAACAGAACAGACCTCCACAGAACAGACCTCTACAGAACAGACCTCCACAGAACAGGCCTCCACAGAACTGACCTGAACAGAACAGACCTGAACAGAACAGACCTCCACAGAACATACCTCCACAGAACAGACCTGAACAGAACAGACCTCCACACAATAGACCTGAACAGAACAGACTTCCACAGAACAGACCTGAACAGAACAGACCTCCACAGAACAGACCTGAACAGAATAGACCTGAACAGAACAGATCCCCACAGAACAGACCTGAACTGAACAAACCTCCACAGAACAGACCTCCACAGAACAGACCTGAACAGAACAGACCACCACAGAACAGACCGCCACAGAACAGACCGCCACAGAACAGACCGCCACAGAACAGACCTGAACAGAACAGACCTGAACAGAACAGACCTGAACAGAACAGACCTCCATAGAACAGACCTGAACAGAACAGACCTGAACAGAACAGACCTCCATAGAACAGACCTGAACAGAACAGACCTCCACAGAACAGACCTGAACAGAACTGACCTCCACAGAACAGACCTGAACAGTACAGATCTCCACAGAACAGACCTGCACAGAACATACCTGCACAGAACAGACACACACAGAACAGACCTGAACAGAACAGACCTCCACAGAACAGACCTGAACAGAACAGACCTCCACAGAACAGACCTGCACAGAACATACCTGCACAGTACATACCTGCACAGAACATACCTATACAGAACAGACTTGTACTGAACAGACGGAACAGAACAGACAAAATTTGTAATACAGATAGAAAAATGGAAGGCTCAAAGCCACACACAGACTAAATATATAAAAACAATTACGAACCTTCATTTTATTTGCCTGTAGTCTCGCATTGTCACAATTTTCCACCCGCTTCGCCCCCGATGCGTATTACATAGGTTCACACGACGTTCCTCGTGTAATTAAGTCGCTGATGCGCTCTACAATACACCTAATAAACAACTACCAGGTTCTTTCAAGTCGACCAATATTAGTGTCTACGAGACTAAGGCTTTTCATCACATTAGCGGCTGTTCATTGCTCCTAAATAATTTACCAGTGAATCACAACTGGCAACTTCTTTAATACTTAATTCTACTTCACACAGGTCGATTCAAAGGAAACTTTAATAATTGTTATCACAAGATAAAATGTCCAAGGGCCATAACATTTTAAATCTTACTTATCTGACTTAGGTTAATCAATTGAAATAAGCTTGGCTTTCAGGCATTTCTCTCAATCAATTAAAAAGTTAACTTGTTAGTACAGAATATTTTTTAAAGCAATGTTCAAGACATAGTTACTCACATATCAAATGGTGGACGGCCAAGTAATGTGTCCGCGACGTCTTACGTTGACAGCATACTCCTATTCGAGAGCGACCAGCAAAACACCACGCCTTCTACTAAGCCTCAGCATCAACCCCCAATTTTGTAGGTTTTTTGTGTACGTGGTTTACGTAATATTCGGTGTAAACTGTAACACTTATCAATACATCAGAACTTTAAAGTTAATATTTTTTTGGTAGATACATTTTTGGCTAAATATTCCGAACCCCGAAATGTATCCCACGTAAATCGTATGAACTATCAAATTTCAACATAACTCGAGTAGTTTAAATTTCCACTGAATGAAAATCCAGGGCATCCAGAGCACCTTCAACATTTTTTTCAACCTTTGGTAACATATATGGGTACATTAAGAATTAACAAAAGTACTTGCATGTAACTGTGAAACTTTTTTTTTAACATTTTATTTTAAACTATTACTTGTGTAGCCGATAGAAGGAAAAGGGTAGATCTCCCGCTGGGCAAGGTGTTCTGCCCGGGGAGCGGCCAGCGCTCCAAGTGGTAGTTCGGAGCTATCCTATATATATACTGCTTTAACTTCGGAACTTTGTTAGCGCGATTTAGGCTTCGATATGTTTCGCTTGTGGTGAGACGACTGCGCCGCCACATTACCCTCCTGCTCAGACCGGAAGTCGATGGTGCAGTCAGATTGCCGGTGCGTCCTTAATGCCGGTGGGTAATGCATGCTGTGTGCTTAAGGGCAAGCGACGCCGGTGCGAATGATATGCCAGTGTGTAATGCATGCCATACTACGCACTTGCAAGTGATGCTGGTGAGAACGATGAGCCGGAGCAAGTGCCAGGGATTGCCTTGTAGTCTGCGGTGAGTCGAGAAGAGAAGAGAAGCAGAGGCGAGCAGTAAGGCTCAGAGCCGTGCCGAACACTGTAGCGCAGAGAGTAGAGTAGCTTGAAGGAACAGGAAGCATTGTTTTTCCAGTGCTGCGATGAACCTTTATAAAGCTAGATGGCTTGCAGAATGTGAAGACTGCAGACAATATCTGCTCGAGAGCGAATGAAGGACTTGAGGACGATGACGAAGGTTTTGAAGTTGTAGTTTCCGAAGGTTATTGGTTGCCTCTGTGGCCGTAGGAAGGAAAAGGGGAGATCTCCCGCCGGGCAAGGTGTTCTGCCCGGGGAGCGGCCAACGCTCCTAGTGGTAGTTCGGAGCTATTCTATATATACTGCTTTAACTTCGGAACTTTGTTAGCGCGATTTAGGCTTCGATATGTTTCGCTTGTGGCGCGACGACAGCGCCGCCATACTCGTAACCACAGAATATATAATAGTTCTACGTCGTAACATAAATTGATTTGGTTTGAAATATTAACAAAAAAAAAAAGATGAACCCCAAGAAAACAAAGCCTGTTCTGGATTCTTTTTCTGGGCTTTCCACGCCGGGCACAAGTATGTTGTCAAGCCTCGTATCCGTAAAGCCAAGGAGATTTTAAACAAATATTGACTCGTTCGAAAGAAGCCGCCTAAATATTACGAGTAAGTTAAATAACATTTGCCTCACCCATTGCAAATAGGGTTTGCCATAATCGTTACGCTTGGCAGGCTGATTACCGCTCGCCGTATCACGCATTGTCCTGTCGCAGTCACCACAAAATGATACTTCGAAGTGCAGAAATCCTTTTGTGCTTTTATTTTATTTATTTTATTTTAATTTCATCAATATTATTTTTCAGCTTTGTCACCAGGTCGATTGTTGCAGTAAGTGTATTTGATTTCGCTTCGAAACCCATATTGATTATTTGAAAAGAAGTTAATAGTTTTAAGATTATTATCTAAGCGGTTATATAATAATATTTTCTCGTAAAGTTTAGAGATTATTAGTAGGACTGAGATAGGGCGATAATTTTCTGGGTCGGTCTTTTTTCTTGACTTAAAAATTGGACTTACTTTTACTACTTTTTTTGAAGAAACCGTTTTGTAAACTATAATTGATATTCTTTGTTAATTTGTTTAATATTAAGTTTTTGATGCATTTTATGGTTTTGCAACTAATTCCGTCTAAGCTCGTGCTAGTGTTTGCACTGAGGTTATCTATGATTTTACTTACTTCCTCTTCCGTAGTGGCAGTTAGATAGGGTAGTTCGTATGCACTAGACTTAGCAGTTTGAGGGCTAGACTATATATATATGATTTTTCCTTATGCGTTTTAATTTTATTTGCTAAAATACACCCTATAGTAGCAAAGTAAGTATTGAAATAATTACATATTTCTTGAACGTCTGTAATTGGACCATCTAAACTACATAAACCATTTGTGTATAAAGTTTTGTAGGAGCAGAGCATGATTTTGTTTTGTTTCCAGCTCAGTTCCCGATTAACTTCCACATATTTAAAGGTTTTCTTTCACAGTTTTTAAAAGCTTTGAAATGATAGTTATTTTTAGCACTCTGGATTCTGTCAGACACGGTATTTCCTAGGGCAATGAAGTCTTTTCTTGTTGATTCGTCGTTGGGATTTTTCTTGTAAATAGACCACAGCTGATTTCTTTTGGTTATCATCTTAAATATGTCTTTATTAATCCAGTCTGATTTGAATGCATTTTGAATTTTGGTATTCTATGTTTATTTATTGCTTCCTTTATTATACGTTCTAGGCTTTCGTAGTCACTATTAGATATATTCATAACCGTAATTTCTACTGTGTGGTATAGAGCTGTGTAATCTAAGGTATTATTTAGGCAAAAATATTATACATTTGAACCGTGAATCTTTTAACGTGCGTTCGTAGCTTAGCTTCGATAGCAAGGTCACCCGCCCCCCACCCGGTCGCATTCTACGGCGGTATCGGCCGGATTTCTAAAAAAGCATTGTAAAGTTTTTTGCGATTTATACCGACGTCTTAGTAATTAGCGCCTATTTTTGTTACGAAAGTATAAACCCGCGTAAATCGTTGCGAGAACACGTATTGTTCTTTAGGACATTAATTTCTGTCAGATTAATTGTGCAACTCCGATAGTGATTTTCCTCTGAAGTTCTACGTTTGGCTGTACCATTACGTGACAAAACGGAAAGAGTGCCTCAAGAGGGGAATAGTTCCGAGGCTACCAGCGGATACCTTAGGACACTATTCACAACCTAGTGTAGTGGACACTAGGAAAGACACACCATTGACGACAGGACAGTATTGTGTCATCTAGCCCAGGTCACTTACACACAGATTCATACAAAGCACACATACATTCACTACACTTCCATCAGCCGGGCAGATCCTGGTGAACCGTCTCCGCTCCAGAAGCAGGTAAGTGCCTTTCCCTTACCGATCTTTTCCCCCTTTTGTTTATTTTAATTAGAGACCTTCCACTTTGGCCTTAAAGGCCCGACCTGCATCTGCCTGTAGGTTCCTCCTACCATGGACCCGGGAGGATCCTACTATTAGATAGGCAGCTGCACGTCGTAACCTTTGGTAGCAGTAGCGTGGCTGATTGTGTCTACAATCACGCCCGGCCGTAATACGTAAAATTAATATAATATAATTAATATAAATAATAATTCCTTTCTTTTGTTGCCTTGTTGCTCGCCTTTTTTTGTTGTTAGTAGGTAGTTGCTAACGCCACGCCCGTAGGTTAACAAGCGGGAATTTTGTTGAGGCGAAGTACTTTGATTAGGTAGATAAGGTTGTCACGTAATCGGATAATTTGTTGATCATACTAGGGTTGTTACTTGCTAATTTGATTTTCGTGTTGACTTGTATTTAATTTAATAATTGTGTAATTTCTATTTAACTTGATTGATAGGAACTGTATTTGTTATTTTTGTTATTGTATTTAGTAGGGATGCCGTCACATAAGCTACTAATTCGTTGCTTGCGGACTGAGCTTTGATAGGCCGACCGGATAGGGTTTATAATATGAGGAAGAGGCTCGAGCGGGTCGATGCTCGAAGTGCCGCCGTGGAGGAGGCTTACGCTGAGCTCGAGGACTCGGAGGTGGAAAAGGGAGTCCTGGACTTCTGCCGCGCGGACTACGAGCAGTTCCTCGCGCTCACGGACGACTTGATCGAGGCGGGGGCCAAGGACGCGGAGAAGGAGCGTGAAGTTCGGCTGAGTGGCCTGCTCGAATCCCCTCGGAAGCCGCCCACTCAGCCAGAGCTGTTAGGACGACTCCCCACGCTGGACCTGCCAAGGTTCTCCGGGGTCCTCTCGGAATGGCTGACCTTCGTCAGTATGTTTGACAGTCTGGTGGACGCCCGGAGGGACTTGACCCCCTGCAAAAAAAATGGGGTACCTCCTGGCATCACTGGAGGGGGAGGCCCTGGGCGTCGTCGGCCACCTTAAGTTGTCGGACGACGCCTACCAAAACGGAAGGGACCTCCTCGCTGGAAGGTACGCCAACGTCCGGCGGATTGTTGACGAGCATGTTCGGAGGCTGCTGAACCTCCCGCTGCTGAGGGACCGGACCAGACTACGTGAGGACATAGTGAATCCAGTCGTCGTAGCGTGCAACTCGTTGCGGCGGCTGGATTTACCGGTGGACGAGTGGTCTTTTTTGTTACTTCATATCGTGCTGTCCCGCCTGCCCCTCGTCCTTCGGCTCCATTTTGAGAAGAGGTACGGAGGGGACGGCGCCTCGTATATTCTCCCCTTTAGGGACCTGCTGCGGTTCCTGGAGGAGCAGTGTAGTCAGTTAGAGAACGCAGCAGGCGCCGTCGAGGGCCCCCCGGCCGCCGCCCGAGCGGTGCCCAGGGAGAGGTGGAATCAGACGGCCAAGGCTTCGCACACCCCCTTGAGGCCGAGCGGAGCCCCCGCAGGAGGGCGCCCCCCCCTACCCTCCTATAGTGGCCTAGCGGCCCGGGGGGCGCCTCCCTGCTCCTATTGTCGAGCATCCGACCACCGGGCGGCGTCGTGCCCTAAGTTGTTGCGCAAGCCTGCTACGTCGAGGCGAACCATCGCTAGGGAGCGCCGCTGGTGCTACTAGTGCCTGGAGAGGCATTTACAACGAGACTGCCAGCACCAGTGGCTCTGCACGCACTGCCAGGACAACCACAACATCATGTTGTGCCTGGGTGCGCGCGGCGCGTCCTCTCCGGGCCCTGCCAGCCCCCCGACTCTCACGGGCGGGGGCGCTCAGCCACGCCCCCTGTCGGGCGACGCTCGGCGCTCGCCGGTTGACCACAGTGCCCCTCGTTCTGAGGGGAGTCCCTCCCCCGACCGGTCGGGGAGTCGTTCCCCCAGGGGCGGGGGGGGTCTTCACCCCCCCCTCAGCGGGTTGAGAGTAGATTCGCAGCCACTCAGCGGTCAGCTAGACCGTTCTCACCCCCGTTGGCTGAGTGGCCGCGACTGGAACGCCGCCCGCCCCCCTTTGGTCGGTGCCGGTATTACCGGGTTCCGGAGACCGCGTATCGGCCCCGGGCCTCGGAGCCGAGGATCTCCGAATTTTCCCAGGTCGGCTCGTTCGGGGAATTCCAGTCGAGGGTCATCGGGACGCCGTCGGAGTGCCGCTCTCGGGGCCCCCGGTTCGGGTGCCGGTCCGACAGAGGCAGCTCCAGATAGGAGGCTGCCGCCCTAGCTCTCGCCATGGCCGCCTCCACTGAGCCTTTGAGCCGTCAGCAGTCCACCTGTCAAACTGTTCTATTGCCGACGGCCTCAGTGAAGGTGTACAACCCGAGTGGCGACCGCTTAACGGTTCGAGCTCTATTGGATTCGGGTTCCCAACGTAGTGTGGCCTCTACTTGGTTGGTGGGAAGACTGGGGCTCCCCTGGAGCTCTGAATCACGTCCGATGGTAGGTATCGGAGGTGCCGAGCCTCCTGCTCCTAGGGGACAAGCGGAGTTGGTGTTCAGCCCTGCCAGCGAACACCTTCGCATTTTAGTCAAGGAAATGTCCTCGATGACATTGTAGGGTTTCTCCCTAACGTTCGTATAAATGACAGCGCGGTTCGCTGTGCGTCTGCTTTGAGACCGGCAGACCCTCGGTGGGCCCAACCTGGGCCTATAGATTTGTTACTGGGGGCCGACACGCTGGGGGTCATCTTGTTAGGTGAGATACGAGCTCTACAGCCCGATGGCCTATCAGCCATTTCCACGATATTTGGGCACAGCTGCTTTGGACCGGTTATGTGGTCTCCTCCCCCTCCGACCCTGTCTTGAGTCTTGAGGACCCCTGAGAGTAAGATTCGGGTAGTTTTTGACGGTTCCGCCCCCACATCTAATGGTGTGTCTCTGAACCAGTGTCTTCACTCGGGCCCTAAACTGATCAAGGACATATCCGACATCTTGACCCAATTCCGTTGACACCAAGTTGTTTTTGTAGCGGACATTCGGATGATGTTTCGCCATTCAGTGGTCCATCGTGATGACCGTCGATATCAGCTGATGTTGTGGCGCGAGAAGCCCAGCGATCCTGTACAGGTGTTTGAGTTGAACACCACCACATACGGACTCCGGTCCAGCCCGTATATCGCCATGCGAACCCTCCTTGAACTCGCTGAGAGAGAGCGCCTGAGATACGCTCGGGGAGCTTCTATTTTGGAGACTTCGGTCTACATGGATGACATTTGTACGGGCGCTTCCACCGTCGAGGAGGCTTTTGTCTTGCGAGACGAATTAATTGCCATCCTGAAGTCCGGAGGCTATGAGTTGCGCAAGTGGTTGTCGAACTCCCCTCATATTTTGATGGACCTCCCAGGAGAGGCTCAACAAGACCCTCATCTGTTCGAACACCCTGAGAATCCTAATTTGTTGACTGTGCTGGGCATTCAATATCAGCCTGTTCAGGACACCTTCACGTATAGAGTAAAACTTGACCAACCGCCCAAAGCATGGACCAAACGCTCCGTGCTGTCTACCGTAGCCCTCACTTTCGACCCTAATGGATGTATCACCCCGGTCATCTTTTTGGCTAAGTGCTTTCTTCAAAAGCTCTGGATGTCCGGGTTGGGTTGGGACGAGCCTATTAGCGGAGTCCTCTTGCGAGAGTGGCTCTCCATGCTCTCCTCCCTTCCGGACATTAACCGGGTTTCCATGCCAAGGTGTTTCCTCCCCCCCGGGAAATGCAGGGCTACCCTACATGGGTTTTGCGACGCTTCTGAGAAGGGCTATGCTGCTGTCGTATATTTGCGGACTGTGAGTTCCTCTGGTCATACTGCCGTCCATCTCGTACTCGCTAAAAGCAAGGTTGCTCCCATTAGCTTAACTATCCCTAAATTGGAACTGTCCGGCGCCGCTCTTCTCACGCGACTCTTCAACCATGTTCACTCGTCCTTGAAGCCTGTAATCGACATTACGGGCGTCTACGCATGGTCGGACAGTGAGATAGTACTTTGTTGGCTCCGAGCTACACCTCACAATCTTGAGGTCTTTGTGGCGAACCGCGTGTCTCAAATCCAGAGTTCTGAGACTTCTCTCAACTGGAGACATGTCCCAGGGGAGTTGAATCCCGCAGACTACGCTTCTCGCGGCTGTGAGGCCCCCTCGCTGGTTGACCACCCACTGTGGTGGGGTCCCGGTTGGTTATCTGAGTCTCAGTCATTCTGGCCCCCGGGTAATTACTCCGAACCTACCGAATTGCCGGGCCTACGAGCCCGAGTAGGAGTGGGCAAGGATAAGCCCACTCGGGATCTCTCTCTTCTGGAACGGTACAGCTCTCTCGATAAGCTCTTAGGAGTTACTGCTTGGTTGCGCCACTTTGTCCACAATTCGAGGGACCCGTCCAACCGACTCTCTGATTGCGTTTTGTCCCCTAGCGAGCGTCGTCAAGCTTTGATGCACTGGACCCGTATGGTCCAAACGGAGCATTTTGAGCCCGTCATTGAAAACTTGAAACGTGGCTCCGTTATCAAGGGCGCCCTGGCCCGCCTGAACCTCTTTCTGGACGACGCGGGGATGCTGCGCGTTGGCGGACGTTTGAAAAATTCTCAACTGCCGTACGGGGCTCGACACCCGCTGTTGCTCCCTAAGGATGGCGCCCTTGTTCGGTTGCTGGTAGCCCACCACCATGTTAAGAATGCCCACGCTGGGTGTAACGCTCGTTCGGCTATTTTGCAGCGGGAGTTTTGGATTTTGGCTGGCCGACGCACCATTCGGAGCGTTATTTTTAAGTGCATATCCTGTTATAAACTTAAGGCCACCATATCGCAGCCTCTCATGGGTGACTTGCCGCCCGACCGCGTCAGGGCCATCCGACCATTCGCTGGAGTCGGAACCGACTTTGCTGGCCCCTTCCTCGTCAAGTCCTCTAACCTTCGTAACGCGCGTTCGCATAAGGCCTATCTTTGCGTCTTCGTGTGCCTCTCCACTAAAGCCGTTCACTTGGAACTTGTAAGCGCCCTCAGCACGGAAGCCTTCTTGGCCACGCTTGGCCGTTTCGTATCGCGGCGCGGTTTGCCGGACTTGATCCGGTCGGATTGCGGAACGAATTATAAGGGCACGGATAGGTATCTAAAAGAGGTCGTCGCATTTCTGTCTAGCCACCGGACTTATTTAGGCAATGCTATGTCAAAAAGGGGCATCCAGTGGAAATTCGACCCTCCGGCGTGTCGTGTGGTTAAAGTGGCAAAAACGCATCTCCGTCGCGTTATTGGTGAAACTATTTTGACACTTGAGGAGCTCACCACTGTATTCTGTAAAATTGAGGCTGTACTCAACTCTCGGCCCCTCTGTCCCCTCTCATCCGACCCGAATGATTTGGAGGTTCTAACCCCGGGACACTTCCTGAATGGCCAGCCGCTTATCGCTCTGCCCGAGTACCCCTTCAGGGAAACGAACGCTTCGCGGCCGAGCAGGTTTGACCTGCTGCAACAGATCACTCAGAGCTTTTGGCACCGATGGTCTCTGAAGTACCTACATCTTTTGCAGAAGCGCATTAAGTGGTCTGACAAGACGGAACCTCCTCGGGTGGTAGACCTCGTGTTGGTTAAAGAACCCAACGCTCTACCTTTGTATTGGCGCCGTGGGCGCATTGTTAAGTTGTCGTATGGAGCGGATGGGGTGCCTAGAGTGGCCGAGGTTTTGGTCGGAGATTCGGCCTTGTACGTGCCGTCGCAACCTTGTCCCGTTTGCCAATCTACTCGCGGACATAACTCCTTATGTCCGGGGCGGGGGTTTGTTTAGGCAAAAATATTATACATTTGAACCGTGAATCTTTTAACGTGCGTTCGTAGCTTAGCTTCGATAGCAAGGTCACCCGCCCCCCACCCGGTCGCATTCCACGGCGGTATCGGCCGGATTTCTAAAAAAGCATTGTAAAGTTTTTTGCGATCTATACCGACGTCTTAGTGATTAACGCCTATTTTTGTTACGAAAGTATAAACCCGCGTAAATCGTTGCGAGAACACGTATTGTTCTTTAGGACATTAATTTCTGTCAGATTAATTGTGCAACTCCGATAGTGATTTTCCTCTGAAGTTCTACGTTTGGCTGTACCATTACGTGACAAAACGGAAAGAGTGCCTCAAGAGGGGAATAGTTCCGAGGCTACCAGCGGATACCTTAGGACCACTATTCCCAACACATCTACACTGGGAAAGACACACCATTGACGACAGGACAGTATTGTGTCATCTAGCCCAGGTCACTTACACACAGATTCATACAAAGCACACATACATTCACTACACTTCCATCAGCCGGGCAGATCCTGGTGAACCGTCTCCGCTCCAGAAGCAGGTAAGTGCCTTTCCCTTACCGATCTTTCCCTCTTTTGTTTATTTTAATTAGAGACCTTCCACTTTGGCATTAAAGGCCCGACCTGCATCTGCCTGTAGGTTCATCCTACCATGGGCCCGGGAGGATCCTACTATTAGATAGGCAGCTGCACGCCGTAACAGGTATGATACTTTATTTTATTTTTCGTTTTCGGTGTATAATTGCTAATTTCTAAATATATTTGTTTGTGGTCTGACATTGGCGATTCTACTATAGTCATATGAAATTTATGATTTTTGAAATTGGATGATACATGGTCAAGAATTGATTTTTTTGTCGGTGTATCACGGGTGCAAAATTTTGTATTAATTTTGTTTAGGATTGTGTGTCCATTTTCTTGCAGTATCCTTGTGTAGTTATTGATTGATTGGTTAGGATTAAGCAGATCGTAGTTGAACTCACCGAACATTAAAGCTCTTTGCCTTCTCATTAGCTGCTATGAGTATTCCTCCAGAAAGCCATTATTGTTTGATTTTGGAGTTTTATATATGGCTCCAATGTCTAACGAGTATTTATCTAAATAAACCCATAGGTAATGATTGTCCTCTTTACAAAGATCTTCTAAATAGTTGTGTTTTAAACAATTGTGAATAAATATGGATACTCCACCTACTCTGGTCTTTTCTCTTACATTATAATAATGGGTGTAGTTTGGTAATTTCAAACTTTTGGCTTCAGATTCTGACTCAATCCATGTTTCTGATAGTATAATTACATGTACAGGACTGGATATGTTATATTGTATAATGCAGTTTAATTCGTCGAGTTTTCCTGGCTTCACTATGCTTCGTGCGTTAGCGTAATGAAATGTTTAGGCCCAAAAATGGTCATTTCAGACGGCATCCAATCGCCTTCGACTTAGCGAATCACCCGATGGTGTCGGTGGAGGGGGGGGGGCGAGTTTGCCAGCTCCGGTGATTCCGGTGCTGGGCTAAGAGAGACAGTAGCTCGAAGGCAGCGGTGCGGGCCATTAGCGTATTTTGGTGACCGCTGCAGATGTTTCGCGCGACCGGTTTTTTTTGGGTTATGGTCTAGATTTTTAGAATTTGTGCGCGTTACTTCGCTACTGAATTGTGATTTCGTGAAAACCGCCTCGGTTTAGTTTGTCTAAGTTGTAAGTTCGTGACAAGAGGCTTGTATTTGACGGATTAAAGTAATTCCGTTTTAAAGTAATTGCGCTAATTATATAATGATTGCGTGTTGAAGTGAATTTTGGAATATTTAACTTGCTTGTGTGACGTGGAATCTTGCGCGCGCGCCGAGTAGAGATACGGTCTGGAATTTGAACCGCGCATTCCATTTCGAGGGTGCCGCCCGGTTGATTGTTTTGAAAATTATTGTTTAACTGTGCCGTCGCGTTAAGAGCCTTTTGTGTGTTGACTCTGTAGTTAGTTTGCTCGTCAGCTAGGTTGATTTGAATTCTTATAGCGGCTTAGTATTTAATGTAGTACGAAGGAATTTAGTCGTTGGTTGTAACGCTGAACCTTGTGACTCGTGAAGAGATCGCGTTAGTTCCCTATTTGTAATTTGGTGATAAATGAATCCGGAACCTTGAATATTGAACTTTGAACTACTGTTCGTTACTTGTGTCGGGTATAACGTGTTTGATTTTACGATGAACGTTGAATTAGTTGAGTTGAAGTTAGTTAAATGTACAATAAAGTTGATAGACTGAAATTGTTTATGCCCGAACGGTGGTTTCGGAATCGACGTCAGAGGGCGCGCGGCTCGGTGCCATACCGGTTTTGACGTCGATCGAGCGGTGGGTGTTGAGAATGCGTAAAGGTGCAAACGAGTCGTCTGCCAGCTGTGCTAACGTCAGCACACTGTCAATTTTGTTCGGGAACTCGGAATAATTAGGCGCGTCTAGTAAATATACTGTCTAGGATTTGTAACGCGCATTCCTTGCCGGAGAGCTTCCCCGGGACTTATTGTGTCTGACTCAGAATCTGTATAAGTGCATTTGACAATATTAGCTAATGCGGCCTTTGATATTCTAGAAATAACTGTGGCCACGCGAAACGGTAGTGACCTTTGATCCGGACACTCCCTGTTCGTTTTGTGTGTTAAGCTTTATAACAAACGAGTGTTAGCGGCTTCTGTAAGTTAGTTAATAGTACGATAGAGTTAATGGACTGTCATCGTGACGAACGAAGAAAGTGACTGTGGACGGCGCCGCGGAAGATTACCTCAATTTGGAGCGGTGCTGACGTCCTGGCTGCTGCCGACGGCAAAGGTCTAATAAGGTCAATCACCACCAGTCACACCCAGATACACTTCACAGCACCTATTTCCCTTGCACCACACAACCACATACGACCTGACCGAATTCTGAGAGACCAGTCGCCTTGGATATAGGTAAGTAAGCTCCGTCTAATATTCTCCCTGTTGAATAGCAGCAAGATCGAACGCCCCCCCCTTATTGTTTATTGTAATTAGAGACTTTCCACTTTGGCCTTAGGAGGCCCGACCTACGTCTGCTCGTTGAAACTCTGCTGAATTGGCCCCGGAGGATTTGACCTTTATGGGAGCAGCCGTAGGCCGTAACAGTAATAGTGACATGAAGAAAGAAGTGGTCACTTGGTGACGTCTGCTGGAGTGATGCAGCATCGGGGGGCAGCATGGGACCAGGCCGCTGCCTGGTCACCTCAGCTGGACCAGGTCACATAAATAAACAACTGAGAGCCGTAACAGAAATTTTAAGGCTTTTTATTAAGTTAGTGTATGAATCAGTTTCTTCATGAGTAGTGTTTGGAGTTATATCGTCTGTATCTTGCATTGTTAGTTTTTTGGCTGAATTTTTGTAATTTTAGGTATACGGTTTAAGAACTTTATTATCTCAAAGAATTTTACATTCACTTTTTGAGACTATATCTATAGCTTAATATGAATTTGGTTTTTATAGTAAGATCCTTTTCACCTCCATCTAGTCGCCGTTTCAGTTCGTTTCTTAAATTACTCCGATACTTTTGTTGGTAGGGTGTCTCATCAGAGTAGATTTTAATATTTTCAGATTTTATGTTCGATTTCTTGCGTAGGATTGATTTTGCTACTTCGGATGTCGAGAATATAATTTTTTTACTTATTCGCTGTCATGGATGTGTCTCTCTTCATAGTTTGAGGATCGTATCTCTTTTATACCTCGTACGATAACATTTTTCTCCCTCCGATATTAAATCATCATAGTTAAACGAAGGTGTAGTTATCGCGGACGTCGATCCAGATTTTAGTGATGCTATTGCATTTTGAATAGTCTCCACTGTTTTCTGAATGTCAGCTCTGTAACCTGTAATGCAAGCTAACTCCGATTTTATTTTGACCTGTTCTCTCGATCTTGATCATACTGATCTCTTTCTTTATTGCTGAGACATCTTGAGCAATTTTATTAAGATTTTCAGTTTGGGTTTTAGCCATATCCTTCATAAGCGATTCCATTTTAGCTTGAAATTTATCGAATTGTACACTCATGTCATCATGCGGCTGTTTTCTCTTGGTGCGAAGAGTTATCTGGTTAGTATTATCAGACATGGAAATCTTTCTCAAATCTGGTTGTGAACCACAAGTCTTTTCAAATCTATTAACACCACTTGTTATTGCTATCGAATCTCTATTGCCTTCGTTATACGTATTAGGCGATTACAGTGGTGTTCGAACGACACTCATAGTGTGTTAAAGGCCTTCTACACGGTCGGGACCAACCACCAACCGTCGTGACGTTGGTCGAGTTGATGTAAAAATGGACAGTGTAGACATCGGTTGTCTGACCAATATTTTGGTTGATGTCCGACGGCCTTGGTCGCGAGCGCATCACTCGCGACACGTCCGGTCCGTGGTTGACGCCGACCGTGTGGAAAGCTGTTCGGCCGACGAGTCGACGAGAGCGCCAGGTGGCAGGCACCTCAGTGAACGTTTAACGGCACTATGGAAATGAAGAAACTGTACTAAATCTCAGATCTTTATAACTTCTTCCCGTAGCCGAAAATCTTAATGTAGCTATTAATAGTTCTTCAGCAGACACGGCTTGACGCATAACTGTATTTTTTGTAATCATAGGACGCACCATCTCAATTAATTCATTTTAATGAATTAATTGAGATCTTGAGTTTTGTTCTTTGAATTGAGTATCTTGATCCATTCTCAGAAAATTCCTAAAGTCTTCAGAATCAAGAATTCTTAAAATATTGAGATGGTTTAAAGTAATGCGCTCTTTCAGTCACAATTTCATCCATTTTCTTTTATTTCATCTTCGCTCAAGCACAGAAACATTAACGCTAAACCTTTGACGGCTCCGTGGCTTAACAATGAGTTGATGCGCTGGGGGCCGCGGGTTCGAATTCCGCACGAAACATGTATAATTTGTATGGCCTACAAATAATTGTTCCGGGTCTAGATGTTTGTCCTCGTGCAATCTATGTTTGTAAACTGCCTCCACAATACAAGAGAAAATCCTAGTGTGGGGGCAACGTCATTTTTAATAAATAAACTATTTTTTGTTGTTTAGAAAAGCAAGGAGCCATATTTAAAATTAACTACCTTACTTACGTCTTTACGCTTTGAATACCGTAGAGAACTGACAAGTTGAGTCTACCACCCGACCGTGTAGAACGAATACAAAAATCAGTTGACTCGACCAAGGTCACGACGGTTGGTGGTTGGTTCTGACCGTGTAGAAGACCTTTTATGGTTTTTAAAAATATATTTACTTGATATGATCGGAGACGCGTCCCACGTAGTATCACGACGAAAGCGTGATATGTTGGCAGATATCAATAACGACCTAAGTTACGTAAATGAGTTATTACTAAATAAGAACCTGTGTAAGGAGCACTTGGTTTCATTTTTGTTTAAATCACTATTATTTCTTTTATATAATTATGGTCGACATGTCCGTACCGTAAGCTTCCTAAGATCCTTACTGCGTCCAGCGCAGAGCGGTTCGAATCGTCAACGTCCGAGTTCTTTCTGATCGGCTCGATTGACTGGCACTGCGTGGAGATGTTGCATCCCTTTGCATTTTCTATCGCATCTACCTCGGGGAGTGCTCTGAGGTTCGGTTTAATCCCAGCCGCCATATTTCATGAACGCACATCGCGTCAATTTACAAAATTGGGGGTTGATGCTGAGGGTTTAGAAGAAGGCGTGGTGTTTTGCTGGTCGCTCTCGAAAAGAAGTAGGCTGTCAACGTAAGACGCCACGGACACATTATTTGGCCGTCCACCGTTTGATATGTGAGTAACTTTGTCTTGAACATTGCTTAAAAAATATTTTGTACTAACAGGTTAACTTTTTAATTGATTGAGGGAAATGCCTGAAAGCCAAGCTTATTTCAATTGATTAACTTAAGCCAGATAAGTAAGATTAAAAATGTTATGGCCCTTGGACATTTTATCTTGTGATAACAATTATTAAAGTTTCCTTTGAATCGACCTGTGTGAAGTAGAATTAAGTATTAAAGAAGTTGCCAGTTGTGATTCACTGGTAAATTATTTAGGAGCAATGAACAGCCGCTAATGTGATGAAAGGCCTTAGTCTCGTAGACACTAATATTGGTCGACTTGAAAGGACCTGGTAGTTGTTGATTAGAAGTATTGTAGATCGTATCAGCGACTTAATTACACGAGGAACGCCGTGTGAACCTATGTAATACGCTTCGGGGGCGAAGCGGGTGGAAAATTGTGACAATGCGAGACAACAGAAAATAAAATGAAGGTGCGTAATTGTTTTTATATATTTAATCTGTGTGTGGCTTCGAGCCTTCTGTCTGATTACAAATTCTGTCTGTTCTGTTCCGTCTGTTCAGTACAAGTCTGTTCTGTATAGGTATGTTCTGTGCAGGTATTTACTGTGCAGGTATGTTCTGTGCAGGTATGTTCTGTGCAGGTCTGTTCTGTGTAGGTCTGTTATGTGCAGGTATGTTCTGTGCAGGTATGTTCTATGCAGGTATGTTCTGTGCAGGTCTGTCCTGCACGTGTTCTGGCTGATCCACATCTGTTTCTGCCTTTTGAGTGTATGCTGGAGTGTATTATTGTTAATTGTAAGTGTATTATACCTTACTTTCATAAACGACATGATTTCTGTGTGATACATCGGACGACACGCCCGATATAAAAAATTGTAGGTGTTTCTAGACATATGTGTGCTCGTGTTCCTGTAGCATATTATACCTATGCCAAATACCTAATCTATGTGTAATAGTCTTTTAGAATTCAAAAAAAAATCTTTGACAGACATACAGACACAGACACCGAGGTGACTCTAAAAGTGATCGAATTTTGCTAAATTTACCACGTGAGCGAAGCCGAGGGTAAGAAGCTAGTTAGCAAATAAAACTATATCATGGTTATTCTCTACTAAGTAAGGAAAGTCATTAATATATCCTCCTAACCCCTGGAGGTATCAAATGTTTTCGAATTCGATGAAACTTGGTAGATTTATTTAAAATGGTCTTAAAATGACGGGAAAAATAATTAAAAAATATTTGATGACATTTAATAGGTTTTCCAGATGTCCTACCTAAAGGACATTCGGTGTCAATTCATTATCTTATGTATAGTACTTTAGGGGTGAAATAAAGCAAATCACAAAATTTTAAAACGTATTTTTATTTATAAGAAGTTCTTACGTCATCGGTCTAATGGTACAATATGTATTTAAATTCTCTCATAACAATAAAAAAACTAAGTTTGAAGCAACTTCAATGAGATCAATCAACAATATGACATACAAAATATGATAAAAATATGGATTCTTAGATATAGCTATATAACACACGATAACTAATTATGAAATTCTGCAAAGCAGTTTCGGCCCTTAACGAGGCACAAATATATATCACAACAAATACATTTAACTGTGCTTTTCATTTTGCAACCCTCTTTTTGGCAGCGCATTTGAGAATCTGTGTACTCTGGCAAATGCAATGTTTTCCTGTTCTTTTTAGCAGGCAGAAGTTTTATATCAGCTCGGCGTTTCTTATGTGCTGGTGCTAAATAGTTTTCTAAACTGCTATCTACTTCTTCTGTTGGTAATGGGGGACAGTTTTTTGTAATTAACTTTTCTCCTAAGTTGAGTTTATATTCTCTCAATTGCTCAATCTTCTGGCGCAGAACGCCTTTTGTACGTTGACGGTCGCGGTACAATAGCCAGGAATTAGAGACGGCTAAATCTAACATGTGAAATATGAACCGTATGGTCCATTTTTTTGTTCGACTTCTCGCTGGACAAACAGCAAGTAACCTGTCGGTGAGATCAACACCGTCCATGTTAGAATTATAATTTTTAATGACTTCAGGTCTTCTGACATTCTGGTATTGTTTGATTCCTTTATTCCACCTAGAACAGGTGTCACACGCAGTATCCGAAAAACAAGACGATATCATAAGAACTGGCTTGTTATCAAGCCATTTTGTGATGGCTAATTTTCCATCAGCTCTACATTTAACCCCAGTGGTGCCCCTGGGTTTTTTTAATAAAATCTTTGTCGTCGGACAGAGTACATCCTTTAGGTACCCTATTTTTCATTATTGACCCAGTGCTATTGAATCCTCTCAAATGTAGTTCATTCAAAAGCTTTGTTGCGGAAAAATATCTGTCAAAGTACAGGTAATGACCGGGAACCAACGATTCACTCAATCTAAGAATAGCTGCTTCACAAAACGAAAATCCTTGATAGACATAATCTTCAAATGTTTTTTCACCTTGATAGACTACCATCTCCAATACGAGCCCATCCGGATTTGCAGCAACAAAAACCTTTAACCCTACGGGGTTTGGTTTATTTGGACAATATTGTTTTAATCCACATCTCCCACTAAAAGGGATTATCATCTCATCTATTGAGATGTGCTCCGATCTCTTCTGACGAAGACAACCTTGTAAAATTCTTCGAAGGAGACTTACTTAGATAGACTTTCCATAGCCTGTTCTTTTTCTCTTCATCAGTGACGTCAATATCGCATACAACTTTTAGTCTTGTTCTGATGGTATAAAATCTATCCCGAGTCATTGCATCCGCAATCAAATTAATTTTCCACTTGCGATTCCAATAAAGATCTATCTTGGGATAATTAATAGCTACCATGACTAATGAAATTCCAAAGAATACCTTCAGCTCCTCTATAGTCAAATCCATAGACTTTCCTTTTTTTAGCACGTTTGTCTGGTTGGTAGCCAAACCATAGTCTCTAAAATTTCATTATCGATGTAATCATCAAAAAAATCATACCAGAATAGAAATGTCTCGTTCCACATAGTTAGGGCTGTGCATTGGGTGGATCGTTGGTTCAAACGAGTCTCTTTCCCAAGCATCCGTTAAGTTTCGGGAGCTTGTAGCTGGTCTTCTGCCTCTACCTTGTCTACCTCTACTTCATCCACCTCGTCCTCGCAAAGAACCTCTGATACGTGATCTAGAAGCTCTCCCACGCTCCAAAATTGAGGATGAAGGAGAAGAAATTGGTATATTTGGAGACTCAGTGCGTTCTGGCTCTGAGAAATCTTGATTTTCGCTAAATTCGTCAGAAGGTGAACTTGAATAATTACGATTCTGGTTTCTTTTATATGTGGGGTCATCTTCGGAGTCATCCGACGAGAAATCAAACTCTGAATCGTTCACTAAATCTAATACTGAAAAGAAAAAGAAAACATAAATTACAACGAATGTCATATGTGTAGGACATCAAATTAAATAAATAAAGTCAGTATACAACTGATGTCATATGGATAGGACATTAAAAAGTACGGTTATGTAGTTAATTAAAAAAAGAGGTTAGATCAAAAATAAGTCTTATTTACAATTAATTAGTCCCTAATCTTTAGAAAACAAACATAGCAATTGAAAAGTCATGAGAGATTTTTATAATATTCATTGATTGCTTACTTTCTTCGTCCCGCAAATTTCGGCACCTGCGTTGTTCCTCCATTTTGTAGCGAAAGTGTCAATTGAGAACTGTCAAAATATTTTTTTTCAGAGTTGCGTTCAAAAATAGTGTGACCGTGCAGAAAAACGTGGTAGAGCCGTGCTGCAGCTATATTATGGTTGTAGCACGAATGGGTCGGCTCGACCGGGGAAGGACCACGCTCTCACAGAAAACCAGCGTAAAATAGCAGCTTAACGCTGCTGTGTTTCGTATGGTGAGTGTAGAGAACCGGAGACCCTTTTTACTGGCAAAGAGGCATTCCATCTTAGTCCTCACAGGTGACAACGCATCTGCATCTTGAGTCTTTATTGAGGATAGATGTAGATGTCTATGGGTCACAGTAAACACTTACCATCAGGTGGACTGTGTGCTCGTTTGTCACCCGATCCTATAAAAAAAAAATTAAAAAGATAATGTGTACGTCCATGTGATTTCTTTTTAGTTGATGTCCTATGCATAACCCGCGAGGGGTTAGGAGGATAAACTAATAACAGGAAGGGGCTAAGAATTGAGCCCTGAGGAACACCCATAGATACTACCGATCCGGAAAAACTGCTCCCAATAATAACAAATGTTTGCGGTCTATAATTTGATATGATGTAATAAGTTTAAGCGCTATATTTTTTCTACACCATAATGATGTAGTTTCCTCATTAGGCGTAGGACCTACAGCTTTACATTCTTTTCGAGGCACGGGGTTGGGACACTGCCAACTTCATAACTGCGGGCTGCTATTGATGTTTTCTTGACGGAAAAAACCCAATAACTGTTTTTGGCCCGACCCGGGGTTCGAACCCACGACCTCATGATCAGCATCCGCGTTTACGACCACCAGACTAACGAGGCAGTCAATCATACATGTAAATTAAAACATCCACAATATGAAGCCGAGTTTTTATATTTAGATTGACACACAACAACAATATTCTACATTTATTATTTAAGAAAAATGGGAAATAAAATACTACTACTCTTTATTACTGCTACAACTGAAATTTATTTTGTAACTGCGAATACCTAAGTTTGGTTTCCGGAGAATGGTAAACAGGAGCGCCTCACGGTGCCGCTCTTTACCCAACCCCTTAAAACATATTCATACAATATTTCATTTGCTATCTCAAAGAGTTTCATAGACAGTCGTTATTATTTATTGAAATACGTCCGTCAGGTTAGGTTATGTTCGCCCCTGAACAGGTTTCCGCTGTGTCTTGCCGATAACTATGCCGATGTTTTCAAGGCAAGGCTGGCGCAAAAACGGCTTTGTCAGGTACAGAGGTAACCAATCTTTTTTGGTTCGGTTCTATAAAATATACAATATAATCTATACCTAGAAAAATACATTACATAAATTATGTTATGATTATTTATATGGTGTCTTGAATCTAAAGAAGATCTTAACAATTAAAAAAAAGAAGTAAGAGAGTAAGAGTGATGTTTACACATCCCTCAGACCAATTGAGATTTAATTCAATTTAATCTTCATTTTGACTGTCGTTCTCTGATAACGAACACGTAAAGGAGTCCGTTACAGATATAGCAATAATGCATTTTACAATTTCTTTTATGAATTACTATTTTTGTTCATATTTCTCCTGTAAAACCTGTTAATAATGGGCTGTTATCGAGTTGTAAAACGCGAAGTATTTTCTTCTGGAAACTCTGCCAGTCTGTTGGCAGAGGTTTTTGAGATCCAAAATTCTCGGTGTCCATTGTAATACCTCAACCGCACCTTCAGATAATGTGGTCATGTGTTAGAGATCGCAGTGTCTAGTAACTTAAGCCTTTAGCGCTTCTCCCCGTCATCAATTTGGTTATTATAAGTCTGGCGTAAACAGAATGCTTCCATGAGCGAAATTAAAATAAATTGAATAACATTTTTTATTTTTATTTATACTTATTAATTTTGTATTTTAATTTTGTGAGAAATTGTATTTAAAATTTTCAGACATGCAGGTTTCCTCGAGATATTTACCTTCAATGCCGAACACGTGGTAAATCAGTACTTAAAATTGCAGTTTATATTTTCATTAATAGATAGATAGCTAGAAGGAGTAACGCCCTGGTAAGAATTACGATAACGATGGATGCTGGAGGTAAGGCATAGCACAGTCTGAAACATGTTTAGTATTATTAATTAATTAAATTTCACTTTATGATTTGTCCGATGGATACGAATTGCTAATACTCGTATATACCTAAAAAGATTTAATAGTAAATAAAGAACATTCAACAAAAACGCATCCATTTTCAACATGTTACTATTTGTTAGCCATAACTAACCAAGTGCGTGCAGACTCCGGAAGTATCTGCGTTTTCCTTAATTTCCGTATGTGCTTTGCTTTCATTTCCGTAAGTCTGTTTACGACTTTCGCTTATTAACCGACCACAGTCGACAAACGTAGGATTAAAGGAAGCGGTTTTTGTATAAGGGCAAAGTATTGGCGGACGTGGGAGTATCAGGTTTTATCTAAATTTAGCCGTTTCTAGAGACAAACAATCTAGCACACAGTTTACAGCAGTGGTTCTTAATCTTTTAGTAGTGAGGGACCCGTTGACCAATTTTTAACTTACTATGGACCACCAATTTTTAGACATAATATACATTATAGTAAGGTTGAATTTTAAGTATGTTCTATAAAGAAAATACACCAAAATGAATTTGTGACATTTTTGTGCTCCCCTTATTTTATTTTAAAGTCAATACCTTCATCTACAAAAAGTATTAAACCGTTTTTTGTACTTGAGAGAATTGTATGATGCGTTCGCGGACCACTTTAGATACCTTCAGGGGCCACCACTTATCATTAAGAAGCAATGGTTTACACGATAGTATGTGAATGCTATGGCCAATCGACACCTACATTAATCGTCAATTAAGAATTAAAATGAGGATTTTTTTTATAGGAGAGTAGGCAAACGAACATGTGGCTCACCTGATGGTAAGTGACTGCCGCCGTCCATGAACGACTGCAATTGCAGATGCGTTGCCGGCCTTTTAAAAAAGAGTACTTAGACTTTTTTCTTGAAGGCCCCTAAGTTGTATCAGTCGGGAAAAATCTCTGGTGGTAGTCGATTCCACAAGGAAGTTGTGCGAGTAAGAAAACTTCTTCTAAATCGCACAGTGGTGCACCGCCAATTATTCAGATGGTATGGATGGTATCGCGAGTTTTGTCGTGATGTGCGATGGTGATATTGAGCGGCTGGAATTAGTCCGAACAATTCCTCAGAGCACTCCCCGTGGTAGATGCGATAAAATACGCAAAGAGATGAAACATATCTTCGCGATGCCAGTGAGTCAGGCTGATCAGATAGAGATGGGTCGCCGACGATTTGAACCGCTCTGCGCTGTATACGATTAAATGGAAGGAGCTGGCACTGGTGAGCCCCAGCCCAGAGATGGGAACAGTATTCCATTTGAGGCAGAACCTGTGCCTTGTAAAGTTGCAGGCGGTGTATCGGCATGAAATACTTTCCCGCCCTGCTGAGCACACGAAGCTTTTTAGAGGAATTTAGTGGTTAGGGTTCTTTTTAGTGGTAAAGTCGCAAATCCGTATATTCTGAAGTTTAAACTGGACTAGAGACGTCCGTCGTCAATATATAATTGATACACAAAAGAAATAGCGTAGGTAATAGCACGCAGCTTTTTGACACACTAGCAATAATAGGCTCGTAGCAATATATAATTGATACACAAAAGAAATAGCGTAGGTAATAGCACGCAGCTTTGTGACACTAGCAATAATAGGCTCGTAGCAATATATAATTGATACACAAAAGAAATAGCGTAGGTAATAGCACGCAGCTTTGTGACACTAGCAATAATAGGCTCGTAGCAATATATAATTGATACACAAAAGAAATAGCGTAGGTAATAGCACGCAGCTTTGTGACACTAGCAATAATAGGCTCGTAGCAATATATAATTGATACACAAAAGAAATAGCGTAGGTAATAGCACGCAGCTTTGTGACACACTAGCAATAATAGGCTCGTAGCAATATATAATTGATACACAAAAGAAATAGCGTAGGTAATAGCACGCAGCTTTGTGACACACTAGCAATAATAGGCTCGTAGCAATATATAATTGATACACAAAAGAAATAGCGTAGGTAATAGCACGCAGCTTTGTGACACACTAGCAATAACAGGCTCGTAGTTTAGTAAACTATTTAGTAATCTGTGCTCGTAGTCAGAGTATGCGCCTTCTAATACGACCTTGATGCTCTGATCTGCAAGAAAACTGATGATCCAATTGCACAATTTCTTGGGAAGCTCATAGGAAGGAAGCTTCTAAAGAAGCGCTTTGTGCCAAAACCCATCGAAGGCCTTCGACGACCAAGACCTACCTCTTGAACTCTACTGCTTCCGCTCATGTATGAGTCAGGTAAATTAAAAGATATCGAAGTCTAAAATCGTGCTATCAAAGTTCCTAAGTGAAAACAGTATAATATATAGACAAGCTCTGAACTACCATTCGGAGCGTTGGCCGCTCTCCGGGCTGAACACCTTGCCCGGTGGAGATCTCCCCTTTTCCATTCCACGGCCACAAATAGAACCAGAACCACCGGCTGATTAGTGTCCGTATTAGCGGTCACTAATCAGCCGGTGGTTCTCAAGGTACCTTACGAGTTGGCTGTTTATCATGGATTCCATTATTTTGGAGAACAAGGAGGCGATGGTGATAAGTCAAGCCAAAAGTTGTACTTCATGAGCTTTTGGTTGAATTTTTAAATATATGAATGCATTTAAATGAAACTAACTTTACGGATTTTATCGCGTATATTAACTTATTTTACATTCCCGACGTTTCAAGCACTTTACAGCACCCATGGTCACGGTACAAATCCGTAAAGTTAGTTTCATTTAAATGTGTAGTGTTCGCGTAAATATAAGAAATCACTATATGAATGCATTCCATCTAGTAGTCTAGCCAAATAAGATCTGAAATCAAAATTTTGACTCTCAACTTTGCATTTTTGTTATAATGTAGTTTTAATGATACATACATTCGTACAAAACCAATGTACAAAGGTTTACGTGTCCGCAAGTGTTAAAAAAAATGTCAAAAGCGTTTTTTGCTATTACTCGAAAACGATAAAAATTAGACAAAAAAGTTTTTTCAAAAATGTATAGATCTTAAAATTTTACATAAAAAAAGGTTTAATGACTTTTTTCCTACGGTCAAATTTAACCGACTTGGAATTTTTAAGTTTAAGGAATGAACGTAAATTTAAAAAAAAATCGTAGGGAGTAGAAAAAAATAAGCGTTTTTTTTAAATTGCTTATAAAATCTAACCTAAAGGTTAGATTTTGAACTTTAGAAATTAAAATTAGAGATACTTTGAATTTTTTTTATAGGATTGAGTGACAAACGAGCACACAGTCCACCTGATGGTAAGTGGTTGCTGTGGCCCATGGACATCTACATTTATCTTCGTTTGCGAATCAAAACGCAGATGCGTTGTCACTCGTGAGGACAAAGATGGAATGCCTCTTTTCCAGTAAAAAGGGTCTCCGGTTCTCTAAATTGAATGCTTAAAAATGAATGAATAATTTATCTTTTGCCATATTTTAGATTCCTCGTAAATTTTACGACTCAAAAAAAATTGTTTCCTAGTATATTTCTGCAGGTGTGCATTTATACAGGTATGAAATCTTTCTCATATCCTACGCCGTTGTATTAAGTCTCGAGTTAAAAAGAGAGGACTATTGCTTACTCGTATGCTACGTATGCTTACTCGTAACACTCGAGAAGACATCATCGGAGAATAATTATTCTCGCACTCTCTCTATTCTCTCTCTATTTTACGACCTGTTCATTAACCCCTTAAGTTCCGCCAAAACCGAACGGTTATTAACTTGTCAAAGTATAACTTTCCCCCGCCAAAGAGTATAGTATAGTAATGAGTAATATTTACAAGGGACCCCTTAGAACAATAGATAAGAGTGTTCAGAGCATGGAAATACATGTACTTCTTCAGAGCTTAGGGTACAAATAAGCAAGGTATAGATCGCGCGTATCGCTCAATGCCCATTATGACAAGCGTAACCAGATGTTCTATAGATACTGATACATAGTTGAGAGTGGTTGAATAGTGATGCGCCAAGATTGACGCCTATTCGTTATTGTACTGAAGTTATTAATTTGATTATGTAAGTACTTGTAAATATTAGGTAAGCGATAATTATAAGATATGTTTTCGCTCAATAAGACAAAGATACGAATTTATGAAACGATGTTTATTAATCCATTAACAATTGATATTCCATTAACAGTTGCTGTATTTGTTTAATGGTAACTAAATTAGTCAGTGCAAAGATAAGTATTTTGATTTATGTTTATTTTTGTACACGTATCGGTTTTTTTGCATAATATGACCCGTTCGTACTGTCGGATTTCACAGTCATGGTCGTAGGACATCAATACAATTTTCTAAAAATAAAATTAGTTATTCATCTAACTTATATCTACCTTGTTACGGTACACTGACTGATCACCTAGGTTAGGTGAAAGTCTTATATTTCAGAAATAATTATTAGAAAGGTTGAAAAACAACCTGAGTTAAGACAAGACGCCGTTACCACTTCGCTTTTTTGTTTACATCTAATCGTGTTGTCGGTCGGGAGTAGTGGAGTCGGTAAGCACAGGAATGAGAGGCGCACGCAGGTACAAGAGAAATTCGCGATGGAGATAATCAAAGAACTTTCCACATAGCTCTGTCTCTGTAGAGCGTTCGTGTCTAGGTCGAAGGTCGTCTGGATTCGTCCTTTTCGGAAATTGTATGAGTGAGAAAGACTAATAATTTTGATTGGGTTGTATTATTATAATATTATTAATGTAGTTATTCGATTATCTGTTTGCTGTTGTTACTAGCGGTTCTTTCAATGTTATTTGTTTCCAGATAGAAGGCGTATAAGATAAATCTACATATTTCTAGATATTAAAGCATAATTCTAGCTTCTCTAAAGATGTATAAAGTAGTAAAGGACAAATTGGTTTTCGTTTAAAATCTAGTACGATCGTAAAGAATAATTTGTAAACATTATGTGCTTTAGATCCTAAATCTTTAAGTTTACTCAATTTATACAAATTAAATAAATTCAAAATTTTAATTCAAATTTTCAAGTAGTGTTATAGTAAAATTTTCCTTGTATTATTTAAAAATAATCGATTTTTGTGTAATCATCATTACAGCCCTTCACAAGTCCACTGCTGAACATAGGCCTCCTCCAATGCCACAAAGCGCGGTCCTGAGCCACCTGCATCCATCGATTTCCTGCATATCTTACCAGGTCGTCACTCCATCTAGTGGGGGGACGCCCAACACTACGCCTGCCGGTACGAGTACGACAATTCAATTTATTCAAAGACAACAGTAAATAAATAAATATATATTAATTTGAAAGCTCACCAATTATACATGTTGCATGTGCAAAAAGCAAAAATGATTTTAAATCTCGGTTTTTCTGCATTGAATACAAAATATTTGCATTTCTTCCAGGACTTTTTTGATAAAATGGATGATTTCAGAATCTGAATAAAGGGAAATTAATAAAATTCGTAAGTCGACATCATTTCCAACTATCAAAACAGGTTGATTTGTAAATTTTGCTTTCAATTCTATGGCTGTTCTAACAATCAAAATATCTGCGTCTTCCTCGGCAATACTACAGTTTATCTTCTTAATTTTCAAATAATTACTCAATAAATTTACAAATTTCTGTTTGTTTGCTATGTTTGAAAAGAATTTGATTTGAGTTCAGATTGCCATTGTCACCATTTCCTTTAAGTTTATATGACGAGCATGGATTAATGAGAAAATCTGTTAAACCTGTTCTATATAAGATATTTGATGCATTTCTGCAATCACCAGCACATCATGCGTTTGTCGACTCCGAAACAACTAGCGCTATCTTTAAAAAAAAGGAGAAAATATCATCACTTTTTTAAAGAAAAAGCCGGAGCTACAGCAATTGATAACGGTTTTTTACGAACAAAATAGCTCAGTTGATACATTATATGAAGTTGTCGAAAGAATAATATTACATCTGTGCGACCATGGTGATGCTGATAATTTAAATATTGGTGATTTAAGATACAACTTATTTACAGCATCAGCAGCTGCATATAAAAAAGAAGTTGTATTAGCTTCTCTACCACCAACAGAATCATTATTGCGTGAACACACATAACGTGTACATTATGAGATTCAAATATGGTTGGGCAATACTTTGAACAATGAAGAATGGGGATGGAGAAAGACATTATTTATGATGTGCTTTCTATTATGCCGACTTCAGATTCAGCACCACAGGAATAAAGCTATTTGATAAAACGACTGGATAGAAAATAACAATATAGATTTAAATAGTTCTTGAGTAATTTGATTTTCATTTATAGTTAAAAATTAAAATTAAATAAACAATGAATACTTTTACATTACATTTGATTCGCGCTCATTTTGATCAATTTTTGAAAAATTTTGATATATATAGATACTATTTAAAATATCGATGTGATATATGTCGATATATGTTTTCACTTGCTCATCCCTAGATTAGCGTGATACATAGACTTCGAATATAGTTATTGAAAAAGTATGTACACTTAGGTTAATATTTATTACTTTTCTTTATTATTCTGTCAAAAATTACATGTTTTAATATGAATTAATTTTTAGTATTTTTGTGGTTGCAAAACTAACTGCAAATAGCTAGATGGAGCTGTAAGAAAAGTGGTTTGAAATGTAACCAATTTTGCAAAAGTTGCCAAGGGCAAAGTTGTGAAAATGCATCAACAACGCAAATAGTTTTAGAAGATGATAATCTATGAAATGATAATGATGATGATGAAAGAAAATATTATCATGAAGATGACGAAGAAGAAGAAATAAGGACTGGAAATTATACATTTTATGAACTAGATGAATCAACAGAGGGATTCATAGGATCATCTAATGAAACAGAAATAGAATTTAATCAGTTTTAAAAAATAATGCAAATGTAGAAAACTTTGAAGAATTGTATCAATTGTATATATGTGCCGGATCCAAGATGCGAAATTCAAAAAACTAACTTGACATGTCGAGATGATTTTTTTATAATTTCTAAGCCAAATGTTTATAAAAAAATGGTAAGTTTCAAAATCAATCCCACCATGTCAAGTTATTTTTTTCGAATCATGAAATTTGGAATCGATATAATATATTTACTATCGTCGTGTCCCGAATGAACCCGACAATTAAAAAAATCTTCAACTTATTTTAAGGAAATAATAACGTTAAAAATGTATTAAAATAAATTTACTTCCTGGTTTCGGATTTAATCACCAAGCAGGCAAAAATAACCTGATCTATTTTAATGAATAGATCGTAAAATAGAGAGAATAATGATTCTCCGATGATGTCTTGTCACTCTTACTCGGACTATGTATTGTATACGAGTAAACATACGTAGTATACGAGTAAGTAATAGTCCTCTCATTTTAACTCAGGACTTAATACAACGGCGTAGGATATGAAAAAGATTTCATACCTGTATAAATTCAAACCTGCCGAATTCTACTAGGAAACTTTTTTTTATGAATCGTAAACTATAGGAAATTTTACGACTCTAAAATAAATCTAAAATATGGCAAAAAATAAATAATTCATTAATTTTTAAGCATTCAAATTTCAATACGAAAATTTCAAATTGTTATATTTTATTTTAAAGAAAAAAAAAAGAAATTATATCTCTTAAATTTCAAAATCTTACATTTAGGTTAATTTTTATAAGCAATTAAAAAAAAACGCTTATTTTTCTACTCCCTACAATTTTTTCAAGTTTACGTTCATCCCTTAAACTTAAAAATTCGGAAGAAAAAATCATTAAACCTTTTTTATATAAAATTTTAAGCTCTACACATTAAAAAAAACTTTTTTGTCTATTTTTTACCGTTTTCGAGTAATTACGTAAAACACTTCATTTACACAATTTTTTAATCCCTTGCCGGGGGTTGCGGACACGAAAACTTTTACACATTCGTTTTGTATCATTAAAACTACATTTTTTTTATTGGATAGGGTGATAAAAGAGCACACAGTCCACATGATGGTAAGTGGTAGCTGTGTCCCATAGACATCTACATTTATCCTCAATAATGAATCAAAATGTAGATTCGTCGTCACCCGTGAGGACTAAGATGGAATGCCTCTTTTCCTGTAAAATGAATCTATGATTCTCTACACTCACCATACACACTACACACACCAGTGTCAAGCTGCCATTTTACGCTGGTATTCTGTGAGAGCGTGGTCCTGCCCCGGTCGAGCCGATCCATTCGTGTTACAACTATACTACCAATATAGCTCCAGCATGGCTCTACCACATGAGTAAAGAAACCGTACAGAGACAAAGCTTCTAAGGAGCTATTCTAATTTTTTTTTGCAGGTTTGGCACAGGACGATAAAATTAAATAACAAGACGTTTATCAGATTTTATTAATAAGTAATACTTAATGCATTATATTTTTTTACAAACCATTTTTATTTTAAATATAATATTTATATAATTTTTGTTGTTCAAAAATTGTTTTAATTAAACGGTAAATTTTAAATCTAATATCGTTATATTATATATAATATTTTTTAAATAATCTCTTAGAAAGCACTCACATGATATAACAAATATATAATTTTGCACACGTTTTAATATTTCATTACCTATATTTACAATGTTTCTTTAGAGATCAAAATATTCGCGAAATTTATGGTCAAGCAAGTCATACATTTATTTCCGATACATTTTTACATTGACTGGAACTCTAACAAGCACCGTCAGTTGTCGGCAAGTTGAGCGTTGGAAAAGCATTTCCAAATAAATATTTTACGGTCCGTTTTTTTAGATTTAAGGACAGAATTTTTCGAAGTGATCCTCACAATTTTTATAATCAAAAGGTTTTGAAAGGAGATCTTTTCATCCGACAGCTTTTAACCACTCCTGTCGCCTAAAATAATACAAAAAACATGAACATATATATTTAACTTATAAACGGAATTATTAAATTATAAATAATATAAATCATTATAGGTACTACGTAAGTTTTCTTTCAATGTTAATAGATACCTCATATATAATATACCTATATATATGAGGTATCTATCTACCACATTAAAAATAATAAATTATAGTCAAGTATATATCTAGATATATATACTTACCTAATGGAATCTAAGATAATTTAAAAAATTATATATTTATATTTATTCTATTATTATTCTACAAACAAGTGTATTAAACCATTTTTACACTTTGTTATATTTCATTGCCCCGACGGTTCGACAAAAATGAGATTGACTTCATTATGACGACCAGACGACAACTATTCAGTGATGTCTCAGTGATCGCGAGGGTGAAAACCGGCAGCGATCACCGAATGGTTAGAGTCACACTGAACCTAAAAGTTAAGTTGGAGAGGTCTCGTCTAATGAAGTCAACGCTCCGTCCCCCTCGTGCTCTAATCCAAAGTCCCGAAACCTTTCAGCTCGAGTTACAAAACCGTTTTCAGTGCCTAGAAGACTGCAATGAAGTGGACGATTTGAATGACAAGCTCGTGGAAACTGTCCATGCGGTCGGAGCTAAGTTCTGCAAGACCTTCCGCAGAAGAACACAAAAACTCTCCGATCACACTCTTAATCTCATGGCTGTTAAACGGGAGATGAAGCTACATTCTTCAACAGATTTGACAGCATACAGGCAACTGAACAGACAGATCTCCAAATGCATGCGGCGGGACTTACGCAACTTTAATACAGCTCGTATTGTAGAAGCGATCGAGCGGAACCAAGTCTCCAAAGTCTTTGCCAGAGATCTGTCTGCCAGAAAGAGCCAACTGTCAAAGCTGAAGACCGAATGTGGCAGCATCGTTTCCGGAGCACCTGAGATTTTGAGTGAGATTGAGAGGTTCTATGGGCAGCTGTACACGTCATCGTTGGAGCCGCACGCTAGTGTGAGTAACAAATCCCTAAAAAAGGCGACCGCTCAGACCCGTCCAACTATAGGCCTATCGCGATCACCTCCTTGTTCTCCAAAATAATGGAATGCATTATTAACTGCCAGCTCATTCGGTACCTTGAGGATCACCAGCTGATTAGTGACCGCCAATACGGTTTTCGTCGGTGTCGATCAACTGGTGATCTTCTGTTCTACCTGACCCATAGATGGGCGGAGGCAGTAGAGTCCAAGGGGGAGGCGTAGGCCGTTAGTCTGGACATTGCGAAGGCCTTCGATCGGGTTTGGCACAAAGCGCTTCTTTCGATGCTCCCTTCCTATGGGCTTCCCGAGAAATTGTGCAATTGGATCACCAGCTTCCTTGCAGATCGGAGCATCAAGGTCGTTGTAGACGGTGCATGTTCTGACTACAAGCCTAGTAACGCTGGTGTTCCACAAGGCTGTGTGCTATCACCAACGCTGTTTCTTCTGCATATCAATGATATGTTGCTAACTGGTAACATTCATTGCTATGCGGATGACAGCACTGGTGATGCTCTATACACCGGCCAGGCCAATATTTCTCGGGAAAACGTCGCCGAGTACCGGAACAAACTTGTGTCTGAAGTCGAGTCTTTGCTGGACAAAGTCTCGGATTGGGGGCGACTAAATCTAGTCCAGTATAATCCACAGAAGACACAAGTTTGCGCGTTTACCGCTAAAAAGAACCCCTTTGTCGTATCTCCTCAGTTTCAAGGCACTCCCCTTCTTGCCTCAGCCAGTATCGGTATCCTCGGAGTCGACATATCGAGTGACGTGCAGTTTCGTGGTCACTTGGAAGAGAAGGCCAAATTGACCTCTAAAAAGCTTGGCGTGCTCAGCAGAGCGGGACAGTATTTCATGCCGGCACACCGCCTGCAACTTTACAAGACGCAGGTTCGGCCTCACATGGAATACTGTTCCCATTTCTGGGCAGGGGCTCCCCAGTACCAGCTCCTTCCACTTGACCTCATCCAGCGCAGAGCGGCTCGAATCGTCGACGACCGAGCCCTTTCCGATCGGCTCGATTCATTGGCACTGCGAAGAGATGTTGCATCTCTTTGCATTTTCTTTCGCATCTACCATGGGGAGTGCTCTGAGGAATTGTTCGGATTAATCCCAGCCGCCAAATTTCATGAACACACATCGCGGCAGAACTCCCGATACCATCCACACCATCTGGATGATTGGCGGTCCACCAATGTGCGATTTAGAAGATGTTTTCTTCTTCGCACGACTTCCTTGTGAAATCGATTACCATCAGCGATTTTTCCGGACCGATACGACTTAGAGACCTTCAAGAAAAGAGATATCCCGGACGTCAGTCTGAGCGAGATTAGAATGGCTCTCCAGCACCTTAAAAACGGCAAGGCCCCAGGCGAGGATGGAATTACAGCGGAGCTTCTGAAAGCGGGTGGAAAACCGGTACTTGAAGTCCTTCAGAAGCTCTTTAATTCCGTCCTCCATGGTGGCATTACAACGGAGGCGTGGAGCAGAAGTGCGGTGGTCTTGTTCTTCAAGAAAGGCGACAACGATCTCTTCAAGAACTACAGACCGATTTCCCTTCTGAGCCGCGTCTACGTGCTGTTTTCGAGAGTCATTACGAATCGTCTCGCGCGCAGACTTGACGACTTCCAGCCTCCCGAACAAGCCGGTTTCCGAAAAGGCTTTAGCACCATAGACCACATACATACCCTTCGGCAAATTGTCCGAGGAGTACAATTTGCCACTATGTCTGGCGTATGTAGACTATGAGAAAGCCTTTGATTCCGTCGAAATTTGGGCGGTGCTGCAGTCCCTTCAGCGATGCCAAGTTGACTGTCGGTATATCGAAGTGTTGAAGTGCTTGTAGAGTAGGGCTACGATGGCTATCCGAGTACAGAACCAGAGTACGAAACCTATCCAATTGCAGAGAAGTGTAAGACAAGGTGACGTCATATCCGCGGCGGTAAAGAGTTTCGGCTCTTTACCGCTGCATTGGAAGATGTTTTCAAGCTTCTGGACTGGAAAGGATACGGTATCAACATCAATGGCGAGTACATCACTCACCTTCGATTTGCCGACGATATAGTCCTTATGGCAGAATCGTTGAAGGACCTAAGCACTATGCTCAATGACCTCAATAGTGTTTCCCAACGGATAGGTCTTAAGATGAACATGGACAAAACAAAGATCATGTTTAATGTCCATGTCACACCTATGCCGGTAGTTGTTGGGAACACTAAGCTCGAAGTTGTTGACGAGTATGTTTACCTGGGACAAATAATCCGACTAGGTAAGTCCAACTTCGACCGAGAGGTCAATCGACGGATTCAACTCGGTTGGGCAGCGTTCGGGAAATTACGGCACATCTTCTCGTCAGGTATACCTCAAAACTTGAAAACGAGATTGTACACCCAGTGCGTGTTGCCAGTGATGACATACGGAACTGAGACGTGGTCCTTCACTGCTGGCCGCATGAGGAAGCTCAAGGTCGCTCAGCGAGCTATGGAGAGGGCTATGCTCGGAGTTTCTCTGCGTGATAAACTCAGAAATGAGGATATCCGCAGTAGAACCAGAGTGACCGACATAGCCCAACGGATTAGTAAGCTGAAGTGGCAATGGGCCGGCCATATAGCTCGAAGAACCGACAACCGATGGGGAAGAAAGGTTCTCGAGTGGCAGCCTCGTACCGGCAGGCGAAGTGTAGGGCGTTCCCCCACTAGATGGAGTGACGACCTGTTAAAGTAATGCAGGAAGTCGATGGATGCAGGTGGCTCAGGACCGTCCTTTGTGGCATTCTTTGGGGGAGGCCTATGTTCAGCAGTGGACTTGTGAAGGGCTGTAATGATGATGAAAAATGATGATATTTCATTGAACACGAATAATTCCTTAAAAGACAAAAGTTTACCATTATTATTTTTTACCCAACCCTGATTTACCAACCCAAGATTGAGCACTGGCCGAGCCGATTTAAAGCGGTATCTATCTATACGTGACGAGCAGCCAGTACTCACACACACACTCGCGTCTGGCTTGTAGTAGTGTACCTATCATAGCGCGATGGTATGAAGCTGTGCCTCTGTACGGTACGGTTTCTTTACTCATGTGGCTCTACCACGTATTACATTATATCAAAAATGCAAAGTTGAGTGTCAAAATTTTGATTTCAGACCCTATTTGACTAGATTATAGGTTCTCAGAAGTGTCAACGTTTCCTGTTTTTTTATAACTTTAATGTTACAAGAAACAGGTAAAGAGATTTGTCATTTTTGGATCAGTATAAATATGCTGTGTCTTATGTTTTGTTCTGGAAACAATTTATTTTAATTATTAGCAAACTACTTTAAATGATCTTTAATAAATTTTACTGCAAGGACAATAAACAACGTCGTAAATAAATCTAAGCAAGCAAACGTGACCATAATTTGCTAAGTTAACGTCAGTTGGAGAGTCCAAGAGTGAGTTTGATTTATTATCGAGGTCTTAGAAATGTTACTTTCCTCTTTCGATGTAATTCTATTAAATTTATGAAGCCTGTTTACGTTGGATTTAGTAAACGTTTGGTTCCATCATAGTTTATTGGTTGATTTGTATATTTTTGTGATTGATTTTTTATATTTAAAATTGCTATTTGTTAGGTACTCGTAAGTAGCAATTTACGAAGTAAATCTTCAATAATAATTAATAATACATGTTTGCAAACCACATTTATGTCTCGTCGTTGGTACTAAAAATGTTGATGATTGTTGACGTAATTGTCTTTTCCAAGAATGAACTAACTGCAATGGTTTAATTTATAGATTTGCCTAGTGACCGTTTTCACCACGCTGTGTAGAGCACTTTTTTCATCACAGATCCTCATGTGAGAGAGCCGAGACCCTTACACTTACAAACAGATCTTTATCAGCCTCTAAAATATATGCACTGCACCGCGCAAAATGTTCCTCACGAAATTAAGTTTGAAAGCAACAAAGGGTGTTAAGAAGCAACGAAAATACAATTTTCGTTACTTTTCAGAATCCATTTATAAAAGAGAATGAATTCCTCCTTATCGCCATACTATAGAAGTTCACTTCTATGGTTTTAATCTAAATATTTTTCACTACTAAACTAAACAAGTTGTACAAATAAGTTTCATAACTAAACGTTTCATGAAAGTTATTTTAAAATGTGTTTAAAAGATTTCTTTTCTTTGTAGTCTAAAGATCTTCATTAAGTATTATTTTCTGTTTAAGCAATTCAGTGAACACTAATCTTATATTAACGCTACGGCACAGGCGTAATACGTCCACAACAGCCTCGCACAAATGTTTATTACAGTTTCCTGTCAGTTTAGGCGCATTTAAGCCGTTAGTGGTTTTAGATTTCGTTATCTTATCAAAATTTATGATAGTTTTCATGGAACCTAAAAGCTATTTACATTATATTCAAAATAGGTCTGCCATAGTGAGTGTAGTAGCATCATCAGTTCTTGAGTTTTGACTGAATTTGATATACATGTGCCACTGAGAAATTTTTTATAAACAAAAAAATACTTCTATAGGTAAAAAAATTTCATTATTAAATCAAACATCTAAGACCTTCGTATCTTCGAATAGAACGCTGCTGGCGAATCATCTGTCGATAAAAACTGTATTCCTTTCAGCTGATTTATTATTTTAGGGAATAAAAAGGAGTCATACGCTTTGGCACCGTATGACTTCTTCTTCTTCTCCAGGGCTGTAAGGAGAGTGACCCTAAAGCTTAACTTATGTGCTGTCCAGTCCCTCGTTTTGGACGCTGAGTACGCGATCGTATTATCGTGGTAAAGCAGTAGCCCGCACAGCCTCGTGTTCGATCGCTTGTTGCTCACAACAGTAAACACTTCTGGCAAAAATTTGTTAGTATACCATGTGGTATTTAAGCTACTTCGATTTTGTAAAGAAATTGACGCCTGATATCCCGTCAATGTCAAAGAGCTAGCGCTCAAATGTTCTCTACGTTTGTCCATTTTCAACAGTCAAACCATCAACTGGCGTTTCGTTTTTGAATATTTTGATAAATCCATAATCACCAGTAATAATATCGTCAATGGGTAATACATATACACATACATAGTATCATATAGTATAGTAGTAGTATAGTACTTATATATTTTTGTATATAGACATATACAAAAATATATAAGTTTATATATTATAAGAAAATATATTATAATACAAGATGCATAAAGATACGTAATATACTGGTAAAACTAATATACAGAGATTACAACTATAATGATGATGGAACTTAGCAGTTGTAAAGCAATTTTAGAAAATGATCTCGAACATTCTTCTTAAATGTTTGTTTGCAGGTAGGTTCTCTTAATTTTTCGGGTAGGTCAATCCACTGGCGCGCGGTTTGAACAGTAAACGATTAAGATATCAAACTCGAATGGAAAAGGGGTATAAAGAGAGCAAGAGTCTGCGATGAACGAAGCTGTCTGCCATGCGTGTCGCGCAGGAACCGAAACTTATGTTTCAGATAATTCAGATTAGTGTTGCCCAAAATCGGTCTTGGTCTTGCAGTCTTGGTCTTGCTCTTGCGTTTTTGCAGCTATTCGGAAGTACAAGGTCAAGATACACGCGCCGGCGGCTTCTATTGATATCGCATTCAATCGCCGCCGCCGCGCCGCACGCACTACATATGACACTGTTTGATTGCCACCATAGAGTAGATGTTCCAAAGAATAAAATAAGTTTCCGGGTACTCAGAATAGACACGAATACATTATGCTGATCTCGCAAGGAATATTGTAATTAGATAATGGTAAGGATAGGTAGATACCATAATAATTTATTCTAGTAAGTAATTATTATAATATTAACTATATGGGTTTATAATAATTACTTACTATTATTATTATTACCTAATAGATAAACATGTTCAATAAGTTCACTGCAAAACTCGATTTTTGGAAGTGTGTGTTTTTGAACACAAAGTGTTCGAATATGTCGTCACCCATTTGATAAATATTGTAGACACTCTTAACACACTTGAAACGTGTAAACATTTTGTACAATGCTAATCGAATAATATAAAAAGTGTGCATATTAAATAAAAAGCGTAAAATAAGATCTATGTACTTTTTAGGAGCCCGAGTATCTCTTAGAGAACCGTTTAAAGAAATTGATTGCATCGAATTGATGTAAATAATAGTGATTTGCACAATTTTAATAGTAGAAATAAAAATAAAATCACAATACCTGCTTTCCGGTTACACAAAGTATATAATGCGTTCTTGGGTAGCGATATACGCTTTTATAATAAGATTCCAAAAGAAATGTTAGATCTTTCACCTTTTCAATTTAAGTCAGACAAAAATGCTTGGAACTGACCTCTCGTACTACACAGGACTAACCAGAAATTTCCAAACCGATTTGGTACCTACATATAAATTTGACATTTTATGTTTGACTTATCGCTTTACATAATTATAGTACTATTGTAAAAATATTTTGAAAAGAGCAACTACTGAGTTTCTTACTTTCTTCCATGATTCTTCTCAGTAGAATCAGAACCCCTGGACATGGAAAAGAAAAAATTGGGGAAAACAGTGATTATATGACTATTCAAAAGTGTATTTTTAATGCCTACTTGAATAAAACATATTTGAATTTTGAATTTCAAACGAGTGAAGGCAAATTTAATGTAATTAACGTAGATTAATTCAATCACAAGAAGAACATAATATACACAATTTTATTTACATATTTAAATTTCATTTTTACGTAGGCACACTATACCTATCTGGCAACGTATCTACTTTATTAATCTTCTGAAGAATCGTTATTTTTATCAAAGAATGCCGAACTTTTCTTTGTCGGTCTTTCGGCGTGTACTTACAAATAGTAGTATTTATTTTAATTCCAGTCATTCCCAATTGAGCTTTGCTTCGAAACTAATGTATTAATTGTTTTTACTCCAATCCTTGTCGT